>JAOPSE010000009.1:20710907-21960907 GCA_029449295.1 Zea luxurians | reverse complement strand
CTACTGTTAGCCTCTAAACATTGACTTACTCTGGTGATAGATAATTGGTTCTGAGTGAAATACCCTGCCGACTCCATGCCCAACAAAACACTCCACAACACCAAAACCGTTCCGCTCAGCATGCTCACTGAAACGTTCAAGCGATCAACGGGTGAACTTCATTAAAGTAAATTCTAAGATGAAGTGAATTTTGGAATAGCCACACCAAATCATGTAGGACAAAGTCAACAGCAAACATGGTTTCAAATTTGTTTAGCATGCATGAGATGCGGGGTGAGTGCTTGTGTAAAAATGCAATGCATGAAAAGCTACCAGTACTGCTAGATAGTAAAAAAAAAAAATAGTAGTGTTTTACGGTTCGAAGAAAACTTTTGCAATGCCAGGGTAATGAATGAGGAATATAGGGGCAGAATTCTTAACAGCCAAAACTCTATTACACATTAGACAGAAACACTCTTGGTTCTTTAGTGTTTTTCTAGAACATTTGCTCCTTTCAACGCTAAGGTTTCGAGATCTCAAAGGCTTCCCTTTTGCCATAAGCTCATATAACTAACCAGTAACTATGGTGAGAAAAATGACCAAACACTACTTTTCGATGAACTAGAGATATGAATATCATTGCCTTCTTGGCCACGAAAGAAATCAGTGCAAAATAGTATACCTTATTCTTCTGCCAATCTTCTTAAAGCTGGTACCATGTTTGCATGTTGATATGCCCCTGAGCAAGCACTCTTCAGTAACCTGATATTAGCATGATACAGTAAGCATCTGGTCCCCGAAGTTTGTGTTGGCAGTGGTCCAACTAGCAAAAGGTATGTACATATGAAATTACATATAAGGTGAGAATAGAAGCACCTTCCTACACTAATCCTTATCAGCCAAAATAAGCAGACATTTAAAATAAATTAACACAGATCTTCCATTAAACTAGAGAAAAAGAAACTTATATGTTGGTAAGACGGTCTGATAATTGTAATTGTGAGGATCCCTCATCATTCATCAATATAAGTTTGCTTAGAAATCAGAATGTTGGCATGAAATAAAAGGGAATAAATAGATTACATTCAAAGTTTGTGAACTAAAGCTGCTAGTCATGACTATTACCTCTGTCCCAAAAAAAAACTTGATGTTTTAGTTTCGTCCTAAGTTAAATTATTTTAAGTTTGACCAAATGTATAGAGAAAAATGCTAATATTAATGACACCAATAGTTATATTATGAAAATGTGTCTTTGATAATATAAACATTAGTATTCTTTTGTATAAACTTGGCCAAACAAAAATTGTTTGGCTTAAAACACAACTAAGTTCACGGGTCTGGTGTAATAGTGAGAGTTGTCTCACTAACTCACTAGATCACGAGTACTCACTAGATCACGAGTTCGAAGCAGCCTGTACGTATTTGTGGGGAAGGCTTGCCTCAGTTTATCCCTTCAACGGACCCCACACCGGCAGTCCGGCACTGAGTCTGGCCTTTAGGACACAACTAAAACATGGGGGGCAGAAGTAGTAGGTTGCAAGAGCAAGGATTGCATCTGCTCCACAGAAAAGGGTAGACAGATCTGCTCCACAGAAAAGGGTAGATACCTTCACAAGTCGTTTACTGGCTTCATCGACTTCTCCACAAAGAAATGTTTTTGAGGTATCCCCATGATAACCCTAAAATGGTGATGACACTTTAGGTGACATAGCCAAATTCAAGTCCACGAGGCATTGAGGCAAACAAATAAATAGCATGAAGTGACATTAACTATATATGACCAATAAGATAAACACGTACATTCAAGTAGACAGTGACATCAATGTTAATTATGTCTCCATCCTGTAAAACACAAACAAGAAATGTTTAGTCGCGGTGACTGTGGAACTGTGCAGTAAAGGCCCTGAACTAGCACAAAACATGTCAATGTAAGGCTTTCTGAACCTGTAGCTCCCGTGAATCAGGAATTCCATGGCACATGCACTCATTCACTGAGGTGCATACACTTTTTGGAAACCCACCATATCCAAGTGGTGATGGATAGGCTCCAGCATCGATGATCATCTTGTGCACTGCTTTATCAATTTCGTCTGTTGTTACAGAGGGCTGATAGAAAGATGCAATAGATTTCTCACTCAAGATATAATTATGACGAAGTCCACATGGATGAAAAAGGAGAAGGCTCTTATGAACAAAACAAACACACCAATTTTAGAAAGAAAAAGAAAAGAACCGAGCGCTATAAAGTGTGCTGCAAAAACATAATGTTAACGATAACTGGTACTTTTATTAGCTACAAGATAGATAAACATAGTGGAGATGCTGAAGGGCATGCTTACTTTCACTAACGTTCCTGCATAGTCAAGAACACGAGCCGCGAGCTCGCAAGCAGCTCTCATGTGGACAATGCCCTCTTTGTCATGCATTTGTATCTCTTTTGCTATCTCTGGTACATATTCTGTGCCGACATAAGGAGGCCGAGGTATGTTTCCTGGTACTGGAAGAGGTGGGCTAACAGTTCCACGAACCAGGGGTGCTCTTTTCTTTGTCTGTCCAGACTCTTGTGTTCCTGGCCTTTGAGTTTGAGTTTCAGCAAGCGTCAGAACGGCACACAGGCAAGGATGCAGTTGCAGGGTAAAGTGGCACTAGCAATGATTGTCCTACTGTACGTTATTAGACAACTAATTTCGAATTGTAGAAGGGAAAGCAACTGGTGGATTTTATACCTCGTACTTGCTTTCTCCATCCCCACTAGTCTCTTTGCTTGGACAAAGAAGGGCTTCTTCTGTAGGCATGTATTTCCTCCTTGAAAAAATTAAAGAGTACATATAGCGATCAAATCAGTAACAGGTGAAATAATAATACATGCCCGTAGAATCATTCTACATCCACGAACTTCAAGCTTCACATCAACAATCACACGGACAGGGCCGAGTAAATACCTCGGCCACCCGAGAGCAACGGTGAGGAGCGGTGGAGCTCCATGGATGGGACTCCAATAGCCATTTAAGCGGGCGTCCGCTCCTCAAATCTGCTGTGGGGTGGCAGCAGGGTCGTTGCCAGTTTGGATTGGTAGTCCCGCGCGGCGAGGGCGAAGAACCGGACGAACAGAGCAAGAGGATAATACGTGAGGAAAATAGGAAATGGGTTTTCACCTCTTCTTTTTGTTCCTATAGAAGTCAGTGGGCCGGGCCGGGTCCAACCGCTGTAGGTAAGGACTAGAGCAACTCCCCTCGCGGAGCCATTAAATCACAATCTAGCTTTGGAAAACTATATCTTAGAGTTAGTTTGGGAACCTCATTTTACTAAGTGATTTCCATTTTCTAAAAAAATAGTTTATTTTCCCTTGAGAAAAATATGAATCCCTTAAGCAAATGCAGTTTCTCTCTTAAAAATAATTTTTTCTGTGATAGTTATTGAGAGGTGTTATTCTCATTAAAGACAACCTAGCAAAGTGCATGCAGAAACGTAGTTTGAATTGCAATTTTTAATCAAAATAAGACTATTCATTATCTTTTTCTTTGATTGTTACTTTACTATAAATATTTGAAAAATTATTTACTTTGTTTTACTATAGAGACCCAACAATATCAATCATTTAACCAGAAATTGGTCGCTAACAAGGGAGCCACATATAAGAAATAACTCTTAGTTGGAGTGGCGGCGATATTTTGTTATATTTGGTTTTGTCACTATGATGTGCCTTTGCTTTTAAATCTATATCATCAATTGTACAAGTCCTTTTCAGAAGAACATAATGGTTCAAATTATAGAGGTTGTTGTAGAAAGAAGATCACCAAGAGGTCCTAGTGAAAGGGAAATGTGCCCTTGGGCCATTTCTAGTATATTTTGGTGATTAAATGCCCAACACATAATGAGTGAGTAATTATATGCCAAATGATGGATGAAGTGCAAATTGACAAGAAGGTATGGTTCTATACTTAGTACATTGGTTTTTGTGTACTAATATATTTGTCTAAGTGCTAGAATCAGGGAAAAGAGAGAAAGGAAAAGACTTGGCTGGAGCAGCCAAGACTCAGCGTAGTCTGGCACACCGGACTGTCCGGTGGTGTACCGGACAGTATCCGGTGGTGCACCGGACAGTGTCCGGTGGTGCACCAGGCTGGGCTCTGGCGAACTGGCCACTCTCGGGAATTCGTCGGCGGCGTACGGCTATAATTCACCGGACTGTCCGGTGGTGCACCGAACTGTCCGGTGAGCCAACAGCTGTCAGCGCAACGGCCGGCCGCCAAATCCGCGGGCGACGCGTGGCCCGCTCCAACGGTCGGCAGGGGGCACCGGACTGTCCGGTGTGCACCGGACAGTGTCCGGTGCGCCAACGGCTACAATTCTGCAACGGTCGGCTGTGCCATTTTAGGAAGGCGATCTGCACCGGACCATGAACAGTGCCTGTCCGGTGGTGCACCGGACTGTCCGGTGCGCCACCCGACATAAGGCAAGAATTGCCTCCACAGATTGCCTCCAACGGCTCCTAGCTGCCTTGGGGCTATAAAAGGGACCCCTAGGCGCATGGAGAAGGATACCAAGCATTCTTTAATCATCTCTAAGCACCAAGACTCCGTTCTCGCGCATTTGATTCTTTGTGATAGTGACTTGAGCTCTATTTGAGTAGAGAACTCCTCGCATTGTGGTGTGAGCTCAAGTTGTGGCTTGTGTGCGTGATTGTGCTCGTGCTTTGAGTCCTGTGTGTGTTGCTCTCCCCTCCCTTACTTCCGTGCTTCTTTGTAATCATCAATTGTAAGGGCGAGAGGCTCCAAGTTGTGGAGATTCCTCGCGAACGGGAGATAGTAAAAGAGAGGAAAACACTGTGGTATTCAAGTTGATCATTGGATCACTTGAAAGGGGTTGAGTGCGACCCTCGTCCATTGGGACGCCACAACGTGGAGTAGGCAAGTGTTATACCTGGCCGAACCACAAGATAAATCATCGTGTCTCTTGTGCTTGTTTTATTCGTGACCATTGTGTTTCACAAGAGCTTGGTCCTTAGCCACTTGATTCTATTGAGCTAACACTTAACCAAGTTTTATTGGCTATTAGTTGTTGAATTTTACAGGATCACCTATTCACCCCCCTCTAGGTGCTCTCAATTGGTATTAGAGTCGTACTCTTCACGAAAGGGACTAATCGCCCGAAGAGATGGATCCTAAGGGAAAGGGGATGGTGGTCAACGACAAGGAAAAGGAGGCCTTCCTCAACGAGCCTAAAGACGACAAGCCTACGGACTCAGGCTCAAGTCATAAGAAGAAGGACGGGAAGAAGAAGAGGCGCATCAAGAAGATCGTCTACTACGACAGCGACGAGTCTTCTTCTTCCCCAAGAGACGATGACTACGACGAGAAAAAGAAACCGGTTAACTCAAATTTTGCATTTGATTATTCTCGTATTCCTTTTAATTCCAATGCTCATTTACTTTGAATTCCCCTTGGGAAACCTCCGCACTTTGATGGAGAAGACTACTCATTTTGGAGTCACAAAATGCGTAGTCACCTATTCTCTCTCCATCCAAGTATTTGGGAAATTGTTGAAAACGGAATGCATTTTGATAGTACTGACAACCCCGTTTTCATTAATGAGCAAATCCATAAAAATGCACAAGCTACCACTGTTTTGCTAGCATCCTTGTGTAGGGACGAATACAATAAGGTGAGCGGCTTGGACAACGCCAAGCAAATATGGGACACCCTCAAGATCTCGCATGAGGGGAACGACGCCACCATGATCACTAAAATGGAGTTAGTAGAAGGCGAGCTAGGAAGGTTTGCCATGATCAGGGGAGAGGAGCCAACGCAAACGTACAACAGGCTCAAGACCCTGGTCAACAAGATCAGGAGCTATGGGAGCACGAGATGGACAGACCATGACGTCGTTTGACTTATGCTCAGGTCTTTTACTGTCATTGACCCTCATCTTGTGAACTTAATCCGTGAGAATCCTAGGTACACAAAGATGACACCCGAGGAGATACTTGGAAAGTTTGTGAGCGGGCGTATGATGGTCAAGGAAGCAAGATACGTTGATGATGCATTGAATGGCCCAATGCCCATCTATGAGCCCCAACCCGTTGCACTCAAGGCAACAAGCAGCAGCAGGGAGGAGCTACCTAGCAAGGTGGCACAAGTTGAAGCTGCTGGGCTAAATGAAGATGAAATGTCCTTCATCATCAAGCGCTTCAAGACAGCGCTAAAAGGACGCAATGAGCATCCCAACAAAAGCAAGACAAAGGGAAAGCGCTCCTGCTTCAAGTGTGGTAAGACTGGTCACTTTATTGCTAACTGTCCCGATAATGATAGTGACTAGGGACAAGAAAAGAGCGGGAAGAGGGAGAAAAAGAAGTCCTACAAGAAGGCAAAGGGCGAGGCGCACCTTGGCAAAGAGTGGGATTCGTATTGCTCTTCGTCCGACTCCGACGACGAAGGACTCACCGCCTCAGCCTTCAACAAGTCGTCTCTCTTCCCCAACGAGCGTCATACTTGCCTCATGGCAAAGGAGAAAAAGGTAAGCGCTCGAGATACTCCTAAGTATACTACTTCTAGCGATGAAGATTCTAGCGATGATGAAGTAGACTACTCTAGTTTATTTAAAGGTTTAGATAGAGCCAAGGTAGAAAAAATAAATGAATTGATTGATGCTTTAAATGAAAATAATAGACTCTTAGAAAAGCAAGAGGATTTATTGTATGAAGAGCATGATAAGTTTGTTAGTGTACAACAATCTCTTGCCTTAGAAACTAAAAGAAATGAAATTTTATCTTCTGAAATTTCTGCTTGCCATGATTCTATTTCTAGTCTAAAGAGTGCTAATGATGATTTAAATGCTAAGTTAGAAGTAGCTAATAAATCTAGTTCATGTGTGGAGCATGTTGTTATTTGTAATAGGTGTAAGGATTTTGATGTTGATGCATGTGTTGAGCACCTTACTTCTATTACAAAATTAAATGGTGAAGTGGCTAGTCTTAATGCCCAACTTAAGACTAGCAAAAATGACTTTGATAAGTTAAAATTTGCTAGGGATGCCTACACGGTTGGTAGACACCCCTCAATTAAGGATGGACTTGGTTTTCGAAAGGAAGCCAAGAACTTAACAAGTCAAAGGGCTCCCATTTCCGACAAGGAGAAAGGGAAGGCCCCTATGGCCAGTATTAGTCAAAAGAATCATGCTTTCATGTAACATGATAGAAAGGTTTCTAGAAACTCTCATTATAATAGGAGTTATAATGCTTTTGACTCACATGTCATGATTGCTTCATGTTCTAATTTTAATGGTAGGCCTAGGAGAAATTTTGTGTCTCATGCTCCTAGGAAAATGTGTAATAAACCTACCACTGTCTTTCATGCTTGCAACACTAAGTATGTACTTTCATGTAGAAATGAAAAAGTGGTTGCTAGAAAGTTGGGGTCCAAATGCAAGGGAGACAAGACTTGCATTTGGGTCCCAAAGGATGTTGTAACTAACCTTATAGGACCCAACAAGAGTTGGGTACCTAAGACCCAAGCCTAATTTGCCTTGCAGATTTATGCATCCGGGGGCTCAAGCTGGATTATCGACAACGGATGCACAAACCACATGACGGGGAAGAAGAAGATGTTCACTTCCTACGTCAAGAGCAAAGATTCCCAAGATTCGATCATCTTTGGAGATGGGAACCAAGACAAAGTTAAAGGACTAGGAAAGATAGCTATTTCATCCGAGCATTCCATATCTAATGTGTTCTTAGTTGAATCGCTCGGGTACAATTTATTATCTGTCAGTCAATTATGTAGCATGTGTTATAATTGTTTATTTACAAATGTAGATGTGTCTGTCTTTAGAAGGAGTGATGGTTCATTAGCTTTTAAAGGTGTACTAGACGACAAACTCTATTTAGTTGATTTTTCGAAGGAGGAGGCCGATCTAGATGCATGCTTAATTGCTAAGACTAGCATGGGCTGGTTGTGGCATCGCCGTCTAGCACATGTTGAGATGAAGAACCTTCATAAACTTCTAAAGGGAGAACATGTGTTAGGACTAACCAATGTATCTTTCAAAAAAGATAGACCTTGTGCAGCTTGTCAATCAGGTAAATAGGTGGGAAGTACTCATCACAGCAAGAATGTGATGACCACATCAAGACCTCTGGAGCTACTTCATATGGACCTCTTAGGACCTGTCGCCTACCTCAGCATCGGGGGAAGTAAGTATGGTCTTGTTATTGTTGATGATTTTTCCCGCTTCACTTGGGTATTCTTTTTGCAGGATAAATCAGAAACCCAAGGGACCCTTAAGCGCTTTCTAAGGAGAGCTCAAAACGAATTTGAGCTCAAGGTAAAGAAGATAAGAAGCGACAACGCGTCCGAGTTCAAGAATCTACAAGTGGAGGAGTACCTTGAGGAGGAAGGAATCAAGCACGAGTTCTCCGCTCCCTACACACCACAGCAAAATGGTGTGGTAGAGAGGAAGAACAGGACGCTCATAGACATGGCGAGGACGATGCTTGGAGAATTCAAGACGCCCGAGCGGTTTTGGTCGGAAGCTGTGAACACAGCTTGCCACGCCATAAACCGGGTCTACCTTCATCGTCTCCTCAAGAAGACCTCGTATGAACTTCTAACCGGTAACAAACCCAACGTTTCATACTTTCGTGTAAATGTTACATTCTAGTGAAGAAAGGTAGAAATTCTAAATTTGCTCCCAAAGCTGTAGAAGGGTTTTTGCTAGGTTATGACTCAAATACAAAGGCGTATAGAGTCTTCAACAAATCATCGGGTTTGGTTGAAGTCTCTAGCGACGTTGTATTTGATGAAACTAATGGCTCTCCAAGAGAGCAAGTTGATCTTGATGATATAGATGAAGATGATGTTCCAACGGCTGCAATCCGCACCATGGCGATTGGAGATGTGCGCCCACAGGAACAACTAGAACAAGATCAACCTTCTTCCTCAATGATGGTGCATCCCCTAACTCAAGATGATGAACAGGTTCCTCAAGAGGAGACGTGTGATCAAGGGGGAGCACAAGAAGACCAAGTTGTGGAGGAAGAAGCACCACTGGCCCCTCCAACTCAAGTCCGAGCGACGATTCAAAGGAATCATCCCGTCGACCAGATATTGTGTGATATAAGCAAGGGAGTAACTACTCACTCTAGATTAGCTAATTTTTGTGAGCATTACTCTTTTGTCTCTTCTATTGAGCCTTTCAGGGTAGAAGAGGCCTTGTTAGATCCGGACTGGGTGTTGGCCATGCAGGAAGAGCTCAACAACTTCAAGCGAAATGAAGTTTGGACCCTGGTGCCATGTCCAAAGCAAAACGTTGTGGGAACCAAGTGGGTGTGTTGGCACTTGCTCTCCTGGGCAAGATGATCCAACAGGGGAGTAAACGAAGAACAAACAAGGCTTTCGATTTGTCGGGGACCATAATTAGGGGTACCCTCAAGACTCCTAATTATCAGCTGGTAACCCCCATCAGCATAAAGCTGCAAAGGCCTGATGGGTGCGATTAAGTCAGGGATCAGTCCATTCGAGCGACTCGATCACGCCTCGCCCGAGCCTAGCCTCGGGCAAGGGCAGCCGACCCCGGAGGATTTCCGTCTCGCCCGAGGCCCCCCTCCAACGGCGGACACATCTTCGGCTCGCCTGAGGCCCTGCCTTCGCTAAGAAGCAACCCTGACTAAATCGCCGCACCGACCGACCAAATCGCAGGAGCATTTAACGCAAAGGTGGCCTGACACCTTTATCCTGACGCGCGCCCTCCGGCAGAGCCGAAGTGACCGCCGTCACTTCGCCGCTCCACTGACCGGTCTGACAGAAGGACAGCGCCGCCTGCGCCACTCCGACTGCAGCGCCACTTGACAGAGTGATGCCGACAGGAAGCCAGGCCCTGCCAAAGGCACCATAGGAAGCTCCGCCCGACCCAGGGCTCGGACTCAGGCTCAGCCCCGGAAGACGGCGAACTCCGCTCCGCCCGACCCAGGGCTCGGACTTGGGCTAAGACCCAGAAGACGGCGAACTCCGCTCCGCCCGACCCAGGGCTCGGAACTCGGGCTAAGACCCAGAAGACGGCGAACTCCGCTCCGCCCGACCCAGGGCTCGGACTCGGGCTCAGCCCCGGAAGACGGCGAACTCCGCTCCGCCCGACCCAGGGCTCGGACTCGGGCTAAGACCCGGAAGACGGCGAACTCCGCTCCGCCCGACCCAGGGCTCGGACTCGGGCTCAGCCCCAGAAGACGACGAACTCCGCTTCACCCGACCCCAGGGCTCGGACACCGCCCTGGCCTCTGCCGACGACCTCCGCCTCGCCCGACCCAGGGGCTCGGACTCGGCCCTGGCCATGAAGGACAGACTCGACCTCGGCTTTGGAGGAGCCTCCACGTCGCCCAACCTAGGGCGCAGGCCAGCCACGTCAACAGGAAGCGCCATCATCACCCTACCCCGAGCTGACTCGGGCCGCAGAGAACAAGACCGGTGTCCCATCTGGCTGTCTCCACCAGATAGGCAATGATGGCGTCCCGCATGCCCTGTGACGACGGCGGCTCTCAGCTCTCTTACGGAAGCAGGAGGACGTCAGCAAGGACACAACCGCTCCGACAGCTGTCCCTCCGCCAGGCTCCGCCGCTCCTCCGACGGCCACGACATCACACTAGTTGGGTTCCAAGATCTCTCCGGCTGCCACATTGGCATGTACTCAGGGCACTAGCTCTCCCTCGCTAGACACGTAGCACTCTGCTACACCCCCATTGTACACCTGGATCCTCTCCTTGCGTCTATAAAAGGAAGGACCAGGGCCCTCTTAGAGGAGGTTGGCCGCGCGGGACGAGGACGGGACAGGCGCTCTCTTGGGGCCGCTCGCTTCCCTCACCCGCGTGGACGCTTGTAACCCCCTACTGCAAGCGCACCCGACCTGGGCGCGAGACGAACACGAAGGCCGCGGGACTCCCACCTCTCTCAAGCCGGTCTCCGGCCGCCTCGCTCCTTTCCCCCCTTCGCGCTCGCCCACGCGCTCGACCCATCTGGGCTGGGACACGCGGCACTCACTCGTCGGCCTGAGGGACCCCCCGGTCTCGAAACGCCGACAGTTGGCGCGCCAGGTAGGGGCCTGCTGCGTATTGACGAACAGCTTCCCGTCAAGCTCCAGATGGGCAGTCTCCAACAACCTCTCCAACCCGGGACGGTGCTCCGTTTCGGGAGTCTTGAGTTCATGTCCCTCGACGGCAGCTACGACATGATACTCCTTCCACCGCCGCGCGACAATGACAATGGTGGCCGACAGCCCGCCCGCCGGCGGCGGAATCGACGACGTCTTCCCCGCGTGGGGGAAGAACAACATTCGAGCTCGCCCCGTCCTCTCCCCCGCCAACGGAGGAGGAGACGGGGCAACCAAGGCCAAGCAGGAGGCCGCGCCTCGTCGGTTGTCGAGCGAGTCGACGTCCCTAGCACCCCAACGGGGGGCGCGTTGGGCGTCGACCTCGCGTTTGAGACGAAGGCGAGCGCCGTCTCCCCGCGATACGCCAATCCCGAGCAAGTGGACGACGCCAGCGCGCTTGCGAAAAGCTTGCAGGACGTCGCCCTCGTACCGGAGGCGACGATGCGGTCGGTCCTCGACGTGACTTCATCGCCGCTCGACGACCAAAAGGTACCAACCGATTCCCATCCTACGTCATTTGTACTCAGCCTCAACCCGCCTAGCAATCTCGCTTTGGCGGGCGCCCTTGTAGAGACGAGTACAAACCCTCTGGGGTTTCGCTTGCGGTCGCCTTGGGACCGGCTGACGGACGTCTCGACCTACGGGCCCTCTGGGTCCGAGGAAGATGACGACCCCAACATCTGTTGGGGTTTCTCTGGATTTGGCACCCCAGTGCCATGCGGAACTTCATGACCGCATGTGACTACTGCCTCTCCGACTGTTCCGACGGTAGCCGCAGCCTCGACGACGAGGACTGCGGCCCAAGCCGCGAATGTTTCCACGTCGATCTAGGGGGTCCCTCCGAAGGCAATCATCTCGGCATGCCGGAGGACGGTGCTCCCCCTGGGCCGGTGCCTCGCGCTGACATCCCGCGGGAGCTAGCTGTGGTCCCCGTTCCGGCGGGGGGTTACGACCCACAGCTTGAGCAAGTCCGCGGGGCGCAGGCCAGGATCGACGAGGGAGCAGGAGCGCTTGAGCCGATCCGCCGGGACGTCGGGCAGGCATGGGTGGGCCAACCCCCGGCCGGAGAAATACGTCACCTGCCCCAGGGTCTCCAGCACCGCGTCGCCGATGTCGTCAGGGTCAGGCCACCACCTGCATCCAGTGGGGTCGGTCAGGACCTGGCCACAGCAGCGATGCTCCTCCGCGCGATGCCGGAGCCATCCACCACCGAGGGTCGGCGAATCCAGGGAGAACTCAAAAATCTCCTGGAAGGCGCCGCGGTCCGACGGGCCGAGAGCACTGCCTCCCGAAGGCAAGGATACCCCTCGGAACCTCATGCCGCGACCTCCCGATTCATGCGGGAAGCCTCGGTCTACACCGGGCGCACGCGCAACACCGCGCCTGCGGCCCCGGGCCACCTCGGCAACGAGCGCCATCACCGCGACCGTCGAGCCCACCTCGACGAGAGGGTGCGCCGAGGTTATCACCCCAGGCGTGGGGGACGCTACGACAGCGAGGAGGATCGGAGTCCCTCGCCCGAACCACCCGGTCCGCAGGCCTTCAGCCGGGCCATCCGGCGGGCACCGTTCCCGACCCGGTTCCGACCCCCGACTACTATCATAAAGTACTCGGGGGAAACGAGGCCGGAATTGTGGCTCGCGGACTACCGCCTGGCCTGCCAACTGGGTGGAACAGACGACGACAACCTCATCATCCGCAACCTCCCCCTGTTCCTCTCCGACACCGCTCGCGCCTGGTTGGAGCACCTGCCTCCGGGGCAGATCTCCAACTGGGATGGCCTGGTCCAAGCCTTCGCCGGAAATTTCCAGGGCACGTATGTGCGCCCTGGGAATTCCTGGGACCTCCGAAGCTGCCGACAGCACCCGGGAGAGTCTCTTCGGGACTACATCCGGCGATTCTCGAAGCAACGCACCGAGCTGCCCAACATCACCGACTCAGATGTCATCGGCGCGTTCCTTGCCGGCACCACCTGCCGCGACCTGGTGAGCAAGTTGGGTCGCAAGACCCCCACCAGAGCGAGCGAGCTGATGGACATCGCCACCAAGTTCGCCTCTGGCCAGGAGGCGGTCGAGGCCATCTTCCGAAAGGACAAGCAGCCGCAGGGCCGCCCGACGGAAGATGCTCCCGAGGCGTCTACTCCGTGCGGCGCCAAGAAGAAAGGCAAGAAGAAGTCGCAAGCGAAACGCGACGCCGCCGACGCGGACCTTGTCGCCGCCGCCGAGTACAAGAACCCTCGGAAGCCCCCCGGAGGTGCCAACCTCTTTGACAAGATGCTCAAGGAGCCATGCCCCTATCATCAGGGGCCCGTCAAGCACACCCTTGAGGAGTGCGTCATGCTTCGGCGCCACTTCCACAGGGCCGGGCCACCCGCGGAGGGTGGCAGGGCCCGCGACGACGACAAGAAGGAAGATCGCCAAGCAGGAGAGTTCCTCGAGGTCCGCAACTGCTTCATGATCTACGGCGGGCACGCGGCGAATGCCTCGGCTCGGCATCGCAAGCAAGAGCGCCGGGAGGTCTGCTCGGTGAAGGTGGCGGCGCCAGCCTACCTAGACTGGTCCGACAAGCCCATCACTTTCAACCAATCTGATCACCCCGACCACGTGCCGAGCCCGGGGAAATACCCGCTCGTCGTCGACCCTGTCATCGGTGACGTCAGGCTCACCAAGGTCCTTATGGATGGGGCAGCAGCCTCAACATCATCTACGCCGAGACCCTCGGGCTCCTGCGCGTCGATCTGTCCTCCGTCCGAGCAGGCGCTGCGCCCTTCCACGGGATCATTCCCGGGAAGCGCGTCCAGCCCCTCGGACGACTCGACCTCCCTGTCTGTTTCGGAACACCCTCCAACTTCCGAAGGGAGACTCTGACGTTCAAGGTGGTCGGGTTCCGAGGAACCTACCACGCGGTGCTGGGGAGGCCATGCTACGCGAAGTTCATGGCCGTCCCCAACTACACCTACCTGAAGCTCAAGATGCCGGGCTCCAACGGGGTCATCACCGTCGGCCCCACGTACAAACACGCGTTCGAATGCGACGTGGAGTGCGTGGAGTACGCCGAGGCCCTCGCCGAGTCCGAGGCCCTCATCGCCGACCTAGAGAGCCTCTCCAAAGAGGTGCCAGACGTGAAGCGTCATGCCGGCAACTTCGAGCCAGTGGAGACGGCTAAGACCGTCCCCCTCGACCCCAGTGGCGACGCCTCCAAGCAGATCCGGATCGGTTCCGGGCTCGAGCCCAAATAGGAAGCAGTGCTCGTCGACTTTCTCCGCGCGAACGCCGACGTCTTCGCGTGGAGTCCCTCGGACATGCCCGGCATACCGAGGGATGTCGCCGAGCACTCGCTGGATATTCGGGCCGGAGCCCGACCGGTCAAGCAGCCTCTGCGTCGATTCGACGAGGAGAAGCGCAGAGCGATAGGCGAGGAGATCCACAAGCTAATGGCAGCCGGGTTCATCAAAGAGGATGAAAGAGTCCGACCAGCTCGCGACTTCTTTCATCACACCCTTCGGCATGTACTGCTATGTCACCATGCCGTTCGGTTTGAGGAATGCGGGTGCGACGTACCAGCGGTGCATGAACCATGTGTTCGGCGAACACATCGGTCGCACGGTCGAGGCCTACGTCGATGACATCGTAGTCAAGACAAGGAAAGCTTCCGACCTCCTCTCCGACCTTGAAGTGACATTCCGGTGTCTCAAGGCAAAAGGCGTCAAGCTCAATCCCGAGAAGTGTGTCTTCGGGGTGCCCCGGGGCATGCTCTTGGGGTTCATCGTCTCCGAGCGGGGCATCGAAGCCAACCCGGAGAAGATCGCAGCCATCACCAGCATGGGGCCCATCAAGGACTTAAAAGGTGTACAGAGGGTCATGGGATGTCTCGCGGCCCTGAGCCGCTTCATCTCACGCCTCGGCGAAAGAGGCCTGCCTCTGTACCGCCTCTTAAGGAAGGCCGAGTGCTTCACTTGGACCCCTGAGGCCGAGGAAGCTCTCGGGGACCTGAAGGCGCTCCTCACCAAGGCGCCTATCTTGGTGCCCCCAGCTGATGGAGAAGCCCTCTTGGTCTACGTCGCCGCGACCACTCAGGTGGTTAGCGCCGCGATTGTGGTCGAGAGGCAAGAAGAGGGGCATGCATTGCCCGTTCAGAGGCCAGTTTACTTCGTCAGCGAGGTACTGTCCGAAACCAAGATCCGCTACCCACAAGTTCAGAAGCTGCTGTATGCAGTGATCCTGACGAGGCGGAAGTTGCGACACTACTTCGAGTCTCACCCGGTAACTGTGGTGTCATCCTTCCCCCTGGGGGAGATCATCCAGTGCCGAGAGGCCTCGGGCAGGATTGCGAAGTGGGCGGTGGAAATCATGGGCGAGACCATCTCGTTCGCACCTCGGAAGGCCATCAAGTCCCAGGTCTTGGCGGACTTCATAGCCGAATGGGTCGACACCCAGCTACCGACGGCTCCGATCCAACCGGAGCTCTGGACCATGTTTTTCGATGGGTCGCTGATGAAGACGGGAACCGGCGCGGGCTTACTCTTCGTCTCACCCCTCGGGAAACACCTACGCTATGTGCTACGCCTCCATTTCCCAGCGTCCAACAATGTGGCTGAGTACGAAGCTCTGATCAATGGATTGCGAATCGCCATCGAGCTAGGGGTCCGACGCCTCGACGCTCGCGGCGACTCGCGGCTCGTCATCGACCAAGTCATGAAGAACTCCCACTGCCGCGACTCGAAGATGGAGGCCTACTGCGATGAGGTTCGGCGCCTGGAAGACAAGTTCTACGGGCTCGAGCTTAACTACATCGCTCGGCGCTACAACGAGACTGCGGACGAGCTGGCAAAAATAGCCTCGGGGCGAACAACGGTTCCCCCGGACGTCTTCTCCCGGGATCTGCATCAGCCCTCCGTCAAGATCGACGACCCTCCCGAGCCCGAGGCGCCCTCGGTCCAGCCCGAGGTACCCTCGGCACGGCCCGAGGCACCCTCAGCTCAACCCGAGGTACCCTCGGTCTCCAAGGGCGAGGCATTGCGCATCGAGGAGGAGCGAAGCGGGGCCACGCCTGATCGAAATTGGCAGACCCCGTACCTGCAATATCTCTGCCAAGGAGAGCTACCCCTCGACCGAGCCGAGGCTCGGCGGATAGCGCGACGCGCCAAGTCGTTCGTCCTGCTGGGCGATGAGAAGGAGCTCTACCACCGCAGTCCTTCGGGCATCCTCCAGCGATGCATCTCCATCGCCGAAGGTCAGGAACTCCTGCAAGAGATACACTCGGGGGCTTGCGGCCATCACGCAGCGCCTCGAGCCCTCGTCGGGAATGCTTTCCGGCAAGGCTTCTACTGGCCAACGGCGGTGGCTGACGCCACTAGAATTGTCCGCACCTGCGAAGGGTGTCAATTCTATGCGAAGCAGACCCACCTGCCCGCTCAGGCTCTGCAGACAATATCCATCACCTGGCCCTTCGCTGTGTGGGGTCTGGACCTCGTCGGCCCTTTGCTGATGGCGCCTGGGGGCTACTCGCACCTGCTGGTCGCCATCGACAAATTCTCCAAGTGGGTCGAGGTCCGACCTCTGAACAGCATCAGGTCCGAGCAGGCGGTGACGTTCTTCACCAACATCATCCATCGCTTCGGGGTCCCGAACTCCATCATCACCGACAACGGCACCCAGTTCACCGGCAGAAAATTGTTGGACTTCTGAGAGGATCACCACATCCGGGTGGACTGGGCCGCCGTAGCTCATCCCATGTCAAATGGGCAAGTAGAGCGTGCCAACGGCAATGATTCTACAAGGGCTCAAGCCTCGGATTTACAACGACCTCAACAAGTTCGGCAAGCGATGGATGAAGGAACTCCCCTCGGTGGTCTGGAGCCTGAGGACGACGCCAAGCCGGGCCACGGGTTTCACGCCGTTCTTCCTGGTCTACGGGGCCGAGGCCGTCTTGCCCACTGACCTGGAATACGGCTCCCCGAGGACGAGGGCCTACGACGACCAAAGCAACCAAGCTAGCCGAGAAGACTCGCTTGACCAGCTGGAAGAGGCTCGGGACAAGGCCTTACTACACTCGGCGCGGTATCAGCAGTCCCTGCGGCGCTACCACGCCCGAGGGGTCCGACCCCGAGACCTCCAGGTGGGCGACCTGGTGCTTCGGCTGCGGCAAGACGCCCGAGGGAGGCACAAGCTCACGCCCCCCTGGGAGGGGCCATTCGTCATCGCCAAAATTCTGAAGCCCGGAACGTACAAGCTGGCCAACAGTCAAGGCGAGGTCTACAGCAACGCTTGGAACATCTAACAGCTACGTCGCTTCTACCCTTAAGATGTTTTCAAGTCGTTCATATACCTCACACCCACGCAAAGTTTAGTCATCAAGGAAGGGTCGGCCTCGCCTCAGCAAAGCCCGACCCTCCCTCGGGGGCTAAAAGGGGGGGAACCCCCTCTGCGTCGAAATTTTCCTCGAAAAAAGGTCTCTTCTGCCAGAATATCTTTCGTGCCTTTTGACTACTTCGAAAAGTGGATCCTGAAAACGATGGAGTACACGTAAGCAGCCAAGGCTGACCGAGCCGAGGGACTCCTACGCCTCCGGGATACGGATACCTCACTCATCACCTTCTGCGATAAGTAACTCGCGTTCGGATAAAGTGATTCCACGGACCGAACAAGTCTTCATGTTCGGAAGTTCTTCTGCCGAAGCAATCCTTCGAGCCTTCTCGACTGAGTCGGTGGCAGGGCCTCATGGACGGGTGAAAGTACGCGTAAGTGGCAAGGCCGACCGAGCCGAGGGACTCCCACGCCTCCTGGATACGGATACCTCACTCATCACCTTCCGCGAGAAGCAGCTCCCACTCACACAAACATCCCTGTTACCGACAAAAAAGTCCAGATACTCGAAACAAGAGGAAAGGAGACGCAGCTTTACAAACACAGCGAGGGCGTGTATTCTGGCCTCGGCGGCTGCAGAAGGCATACACTACAAGACACTCTGACCCTGCAGGCTCGGGTCTTGACGCTGGAAGGGGGCAGCAACACCCTCGGCATCAACGACACCTTCGGCGAGGCCCGACCTAGCCTCGGACGGCGACGCGGTCCAAGGATCTCCGCTCCGAAGGACGACGTCATCACCACGCCCGGGCAATCGCTGCCAGGGACTTCTCCAGGAATCCGGCCCGAGCAGGCGGCTCGGCTGGTCACCCCTGGGGCCTCGGCCGACCATCCCCACGGATGGCGCACCCTCCCACGGCGTGAAGACAACGC
Source organism: Zea luxurians (assembly GCA_029449295.1). Taxonomy (NCBI): domain Eukaryota; kingdom Viridiplantae; phylum Streptophyta; class Magnoliopsida; order Poales; family Poaceae; genus Zea; species Zea luxurians. The sequence continues at coordinate 21,942,554 of JAOPSE010000009.1, read as the reverse complement.
TCCCGTGATCCGTTCCTCGAACGGCTCGCGCACGCGCAACGGCCGCCCCACCAACTACTCGCCCCGTCGCATCAACTCCGCGGCTGGACAGGCGGCGCTTCTGGCAAGAGCAACGGGCGACGCTTCGCCTTCGCCGAAACAACCGCGCCAAAAAAGGTACGCCGCGTCGTTCGGTTTCGTATCCTTTTCCCTTTTTCCTCTTTCTCTATCTCTTGCGACAGGGACCGGGAAAGGGGGATACCCCGAAAGGGATCCTTCCCCGTGAAGGAACCAGGCTCCGAGCCTCCTTACTGATCAGAGGTTCGAAGGCTGGCCCCCCGAAGGGTTCAACAGCCGCCTCAGATCGCGTGGGCCCTACACCCACTACTGGTCAGAGGTTCGAAGGCCGCCCCCCCGAAGGGTTCCACGGCCGCCTCAGGCTACTCGGGCTCCGCGCCCATTACTGATCAGGGGTTCGAAGGCTGGCCCCCGAAGGGTTCACAACCGCCTCAGACGCCGAGCGAGGGATGACCAGGGGTACGTTCGATACATAACCAAGGCTCGGGCTGCGCTCCCGAGGTACCCTAGGACATTTTCGAGACCAGCGGGAGTGATCTTGTAACGGAATCCCATCGGAGGGAGGCATCGAGCCCTCGGACCCCGTCGCCAGGGGACCGGGTCCGGCAGATCACCCGCAGGTACTTTTGGGCGTGCCTCTGGGCCCCTAGCCGACCCCTAACGAACGGGGCACGGACGTCCACTCGGATTACCCGCTTGCAGCTCACCGGAGACACCATGTTCGGCGCCCATCGAGGGTAACACGGCGCTCTCCCCCCTCCTCCTTGCGGAAAGGCGACGCAGGGGCGTATGTAAAAAAGCCGAGTCTGTCCCTGATCGCCCTCTTGCCCTGTGCAGAGGCTCGGGGGCTGCTCTCGCAAACCCGGCTCCGGCCAAATCGTTGACAGCGTCAACATACCAGCCCAAGAACTTGGGCCTCGACCGTACACCCAGGCTACGGCCAGCTCGCATGAGGGAACAACCAGACCAGCCGAAGCATTACGCAAGGCATTAAGACCTCGAAGGAGTGAAACCACTCCTCCGAGGCCTCGGGGGCTACACCCGGCGGGTGCGCTCGCGCGCACCCACCGGAACAAAATGCAACCGAGAAAGGCTGGTCCCCTTGCAAAAAAGTGCGACGAAAGCCTCCAAGCGAGTGCTAACACTCCCTTCGAGGCTCGGGGCTACTGTCGGGGACCATAATTAGGGGTACCCTCAAGACTCCTAATTCTCAGCTGGTAACCCCCATCAGCATAAAGCTGCAAAGGCCTGATGGGTGCGATTAAGTCAGGGATCAGTCCATTCGAGCGACTCGATCACGCCTCGCCCGAGCCTAGCCTCGGGCAAGGGCAGCCGACCCCGGAGGATTTCCGTCTCGCCCGAGGCCCCCCTCCAACGGCGGACACATCTTCGGCTCGCCCGAGGCCCTGCCTTCGCTAAGAAGCAACCCTGACTAAATCGCCGCACCGACCGACCAAATCGCAGGAGCATTTAACGCAAAGGTGGCCTGACACCTTTATCCTGACGCGCGCCCTCCGGTAGAGCCAAAGTGACCGCCGTCACTTCGCCGCTCCACTGACCGGTCTGACAGAAGGACAGCGCCGCCTGTGCCACTCCGACTGCAGCGCCACTTGACAGAGTGATGCCGACAGGAAGCCAGGCCCTGCCAAAGGCACCATAGGAAGCTCCGCCCGACCCAGGGCTCGGACTCGGGCTCAGCCCCGGAAGACGGCGAACTCCGCTCCGCCCGACCCAGGGCTCGGACTCGGGCTAAGACCCGGAAGACGGCGAACTCCGCTCCGCCCGACCCAGGGCTCGGACTCGGGCTAAGACCCAGAAGACGGCGAACTCCGCTCCGCCCGACCCAGGGCTCGGACTCGGGCTCAGCCCCGGAAGACGGCGAACTCTGCTCCGCCCGACCCAGGGCTCGGACTCGGGCTAAGACCCGGAAGACGGCGAACTCCGCTCCGCCCGACCCAGGGCTCGGACTCGGGCTAAGACCCGGAAGACGGCGAACTCCGCTCCGCCCGACCCAGGGCTCGGACTCGGGCTCAGCCCCAGAAGACGACGAACTCCGCTTCACCCGACCCCAGGGCTCGGACACCGCCCTGGCCTCTGCCGACGACCTCCGCCTCGCCCGACCCAGGGGCTCGGACTCGGCCCTGGCCATGAAGGACAGACTCGACCTCGGCTTCGGAGGAGCCTCCACGTCGCCCAACCTAGGGCGCAGGCCAGCCACGTCAACAGGAAGCGCCATCATCACCCTACCCCGAGCTGACTCGGGCCGCAGAGAACAAGACCGGTGTCCCATCTGGCTGTCTCCACCAGATAGGCAATGATGGCGCCCCGCATGCCCTATGACGACGGTGGCTCTCAGCTCTCTTACGGAAGCAGGAGGACGTCAGCAAGGACACAACCGCTCCGACAGCTGTCCCTCCGCCAGGCTCCGCCGCTCCTCCGACGGCCACGACATCACACTAGTTGGGTTCCAAGATCTCTCCGGCTGCCACATTGGCATGTACTCAGGGCACTAGCTCTCCCTCGCTAGACACGTAGCACTCTGCTACACCCCCATTGTACACCTGGATCCTCTCCTTGCGTCTATAAAAGGAAGGACCAGGGCCCTCTTAGAGGAGGTTGGCCGCGCGGGACGAGGACGGGACAGGCGCTCTCTTGGGGCCGCTCGCTTCCCTCACCCGCGTGGACGCTTGTAACCCCCTACTGCAAGCGCACCCGACCTGGGTGCGGGACGAACACGAAGGCCGCGGGACTCCCACCTCTCTCACGCCGGTCTCCGGCCGCCTTGCTCCTTTCCCCCCTTCGCGCTCGCCCACGCGCTCGACCCATCTGGGCTGGGACACGCGGCACTCACTCGTCGGCCTGAGGGACCCCCCGGTCTCGAAACGCCGACACGATTCGAGATGGTAATTGCTCTGTTAACCTAGCCTCTCAAGGGCACTGTGCGGGGGTATTTATAGGTGCCTGAGTACCCAGCGTCTTGGATTAAGGACGCATGTGCCCTCAGGCGCCTAGATCATCCCCGGAATATTCCCATAAAGCGGGGTTACAGACTGTCATTACAGAAAAGCCTTTACAAATAGGGCCCGTGATACACTCAACCGCGTGGGGCCTGTTACAATGGGCCGAATTCCTCGTGGGCCTTTGTATTGGATGAGGACGCTAGACGGGCCGACCTCGTCGTAAGCCTTCATCTTGCAACGTATTGGACGAAGGGTGGAAACAGCCGGTCGCTCTGCCTCCGTTGGTGCGGCGAGATTGGCGAAGGCATCGAGCGAAGGGTAGCGTCTTCGCCTTCGCCCCAACATTTGCCCTCCGAGGGACCAGTTCGACTAAGTCATCTGGTGCCGAAGACGTCGCTAGATGGTGGAGACGCTGCCCTCGCTCGAAGTGGTTCCGCGGGGGTTTTTGATGTGACCGTTGATGGACGACGTACTGTTGGATTGCGGGTTTCCCGAAGCGCCGCGTAATGTGTATAAAAAGGGGGGGCGGGGCGCTGCAAGCCAGATACTCTTTCTTCGCGTCGCGAAACCCTAGCCTCCTTTTGAAACCATTCATCTGCTCGCTTGCTCTCCTTGCTCCTGCTCGTCAGAGATCTGGCCCGCGTGAAGCAGACCGCCCGCCGCCGGTATGTAGCCATGTCGTCCTCTTCTTCATTTGCTGCCGATACGCCACCGGCCGGCGCGTTGTCCGAGGACACTTTGAGCAACGTGGCGGCGGAGGAGTTGCATCCTGGTGATACAGTGGAGTTCGGCGTGTCGCGGATTTCCTCGGTCCGCGTTCAGGACATGTAGCAGCTTGGATATTTTGGCGGCGGAGTGGGGCGTGTCCTGGGGGCGGAGGAGGTCGCCGAGCCAGAAGGCGAGTTGGTCGTTTTTGAAGCTTTTTTCACCGCTGGCCTTCGTCTGCCTGCACATCGATTCGTGGCGGAGGTCTTGCGGAGGTTCGAGGTCCAGGTCCACCAGCTGACGCCGAATGCCGTGGTGGCCCTGGCGAAGTACGTCTGGGCGACGACTTCGTATGTCGGTCAGCCCTCTGTGGAAGTCTTCGCAAAACATTACTGTCTGCATTGGCAAAAGAGGAAGATTGGAGATGAGATTGCACAATTTGGATCGTGCACATTCACGCCGAAGTCCGGGAAGACTTCGATGGAAGTTGTGGAGCTGGTTCCCTGCGCCCGCAATAAGTGGGGCAACTGGTGGGATTTCTGGTTCTACGTGTCAGAGGCCAAAGTCGAAGACCACCCAGGGCTCCCCGCGGCCGTTATGTGCTCCCACTATTACGTGGCGTACCCGATATTTGAGGTAGCGGAGGATGATGAGAATGAGGGAGCCCTTCGGATTGCTGCCCGTACGAGTAGTGGGCGCGATCTAGTTGAGGAATTTATCGGGTATGGGGTGTGGCCCTTGGCGCATGGATGGGCGTTGGGCGAAGTATGCCCTCGCGAGATGCCCTCCCGCGGCGGGCAATTGGTGCGAAGTCCTGCCTTCGCACTGGATTTGCGCGGCCGAGATCCCGCCGCGTTCGTGCGTGAAGCGGAAGACGGTGCGGCGAGGATCGTGGGGCGCTATGTGACGAAGACGGAGGGTCTGCGGAGCTGGGATATCCGCGGGTCCAACGACAGGTTGAACCGGGTCTTCGACCTGAACCGCCTGCCGTACGGTGGTTATCCCGGTGTGGACGCCGCCGACCGACGCGGGAAGAAACCGGTGGGGGGACCGAGGAAGGGCCTTCGCAGGAGGCTGCCCCGGCCGCTAAGAAGAGGAAATTAGGTACTATAGTGGGGGAAATGGGGGTGTCTGATAATTTTGTTGTGGAGTTAATGAGGACATGTGCGGCCCCTGGGGGAAGGATGTCTTCGCCCGAGCTCCGGGCGTCTTCGGCGCGAATGCTGGAGGTTACCGGGGGTCGATGGCCAAAGAATCTTCCGATCCCCTGGGCGGAAGGCGAAGACATGTCTACGTCTCGTATAGCTCGTGGATTGAGGATTTTCCCTTACGGACGGAATATTGCTGCTGTTGTGTCGGCAGTGATGAACAAGGACCGTCAAGACGCTGCGCCGAAGCGCCGGGCGGTTGTTAGGATGCCAGATCCTATGCGTGAAGCAAAGAGGGCGCGGGGGAGCGCGAAGGCTGCTGCCTCCGGCAGTGGCAAGCTGGTGCCGGCTTCAAAACCGGCTGCTCTCGGACCCAGCAAGGCGTCGACGGGCGCGAAGGCTGCAGCCTCTGGCGGAACCAAGCCTCCTCCGGGCGGACCCGCGAAGGGACAGAAGGTGCCGTCGCCGACGAGACTGCCTTCGCCGGGTGGAGGTGTTGCTGACTTCGGCACGAATATCAGTGTCGATGATTATCTTGGTAAGTTTTTTTTCAAGGTCTTCTGACCGGTGGTGTCGGCGTTTCGAGACCGGGGGGTCCCTAAGCCGACGAGTGAGTGTGCCGCGTGCCCCAGCCCAGATGGGTCGAGCGCGTGGGCGAGCGCGAAGGGGGGAAGCGAGGTGGCCGGAGACGGGCGTGAGAGAGGTGGTAATCCCGTGGCCTTCGTGTTCGTCCCGCGCCCAGGTCGGGTGCGCTTGCAGTAGGGGGTTACAAGCGTCCACGCGGGTGAGGGAAGCGAGCGGCCCCAAGAGAGCGCCTGCCCCGTCCTTGTCCCCGCGCGGCCAACCTTCTCTAAGAAGGCCCTGGTCCTTCCTTTTATAGGCGTAAGGAGAGGATCCAGGTGTACAATGGGGGTGTAGCAGAGTGCTACGTGTCTAGCGGGGGAGAGCTAGCGCCCTAAGTACATGCCAATGTGGCAGCCGGAGAGATCTTGGCACCCAGCTGGTGTGGTGTCGTGGCTATCGGAGGAGCAACGGAGCCTGGCGGAGGGACAGCTGTTGGAGCGGTTGGGTCCTTGCTGACGTCCCCCTGCTTCCGTAAGGGAGCTGAGAGCCGCCGTCGTCACGGGGCTAGCGAGGCACCATCATTGCCTATCTGGCGGAGCTAGCCAGATGGGACACCGGTCTTGTTCTCTGCGGCCCGAGTCGGCTCGGGGTAGGGTGATGATGGCGCTTCCTGTTGACGTGGCGGGCTTGTGCCCTAGGTCGGGCGACGTGGAGGCTCCTCCGAAGCCGAGGTCGAGTCTGTCTTTCATGGCCGAGGTCGAGCCCGAGCTCCTGGGTCGGGCGAGGCGGAGGTCGTTCGGTAGAGGCCAGGGCGGAGTTCGACCCCTGGGGTCGGGCGAAGCGGAGTTCGTCGTCTTCTGGGGCCTAGCCCGAGTCCGAGCCCTGGGTCGGACGGAGCGGAGTTCGCCGTCTTCCGGGGCCTTAGCCCGAGTCCGAGCCCTGGGTCGGGCGGAGCGGAGTTCGCCGTCTTCCGGGGCCTTAGCCCGAGTCCGAGCCCTGGGTCAGGCGGAGCGGAGTTCGCCGTCTTCCGGGGCCTTAGCCCGAGTCCGAGCCCTGAGTCGGGCGGACCTTCCTATGGCGCCTTTGGCGAGGCCTGACTGCCTGTCAGTCTCACTCTGTCAAGTGGCACTGCAGTCGGAGTGGCGCAGGCGGCGCTGTCCTTCTGTCAGACCGGTCAGTGGAGCGGCGAAGTGACGGCGGTCATTTCGGCTCTGCCGGGGGGCGCGCGTCAGGATAAAGGTGTCAGGCTACCTTTGCGTTAAATGCTCCTGCGACTCGGTCGGTCGGCGCGGCGATTTAGTCAGGGTTGCTTCTTAGCGAAGGCAAGGCCTCGGGCGAGCCGGAAATGTGTCCGCCGTTAAAAGGGGGCCTCGGGCGAGACGGAAACCCCTCGGGGTCGGCTGCCCTTGCCCGAGGCTAGGCTCGGGCGAGGCGTGATCGAGTCGCTCGTATGGACTGATCCCTGACTTAATCGCACCCATCAGGCCTCTGCAGCTTTATGCTGATGGGGGTTACCAGTTGAGAATTAGGCGTCTTGAGGGTACCCCTAATTATGGTCCCCGACAGTAGCCCCCGAGCCTCGAAGGGAGTGTTAGCACTCGCTTGGAGGCTTTCATCGCACTTTTTTGCAAGGGGACCAGCCTTTCTCGGTTGCATTTTGTTCCGGTGGGTGCGCGCGAGCGCACCCGCCGGGTGTAGCCCCCGAGGCCTCGGAGGAGTGGTTTCACTCCTTCGAGGTCTTAATGCCTTGCGTAATGCTTCGGCTGGTCTGGTGGTTCCCTCATGCGAACCGGCCGTAGCCCGGGTGCACGGTCGGGGCCCAAGTTCTCGGGCTGGTATGTTGACGCTGTCAACGGTTCGGCCGGAGCCGGGTTTGCGAGAGCAGCCCCCGAGCCTCCGCACAAGGCGAGAGGGCGATCAGGGACAGACTCGGCTTTTTTACATACTCCCCTACGTCGCCTTTCCGCAAGGAGGAGGGGGGGAGAGCGCCATGTTACCCTCGATGGGCACCGAACATGGTGTCTCCGGTGAGCTGCAAGCGGGTAATCCGAGTGGACGTCCGTGCCCCATTCGTTGGGGGTCGGCTAGGGGCCCAGAGGCACGCCCAAAAGTACCTGCGGGTGATCTGCCGGACCCGGTCCCCTGGCGACGGGGTCCGAGGGCTCGATGCCTCCCTCCGATGGGATTCCGTTGCAAGATCGCTCCCGCTGGTCTCGGAAATGTCCTAGGGTACCTCGGGAGCGCAGCCCGAGCCTTGGTTATGTATCGAACGTACCCCTGGTCATCCCTCGCTCGGCGTCTGAGGCGACTGTGAACCCTTCGGGGGCCAGCCTTCGAACCCCTGATCAGTAATGGGCGCGGAGCCCGAGTAGCCTGAGGCGGCCGTGGAACCCTTCGGGGGGCCGGCCTTCGAACCTCTGACCAGTAGTGGGTGTAGGGCCCAGGCGATCTGAGGCGGCTGTTGAACCCTTCGGGGGGCCAGCCTTCGAACCCCTGATCAGTAAGGAGGCTCGGAGCCTAGTTCCTTCACGGGGAAGGACCCCTTTCGGGGTATCCCCCTTTCCCGGTCCCTGTCGCAAGAGATAGAGAAAGAGGAAAAAAGGAAAAAGGATACGAAACCGAACGACGCGGCGTACCTTTTTTTGGCGCGGTTGTTTCGGCGAAGGCGAAGCGTCGCCCGCTGCTCCTGCCAGAAGCGCCGCCTGTCCGGCCGCAGAGTTAATGCGACGGGGCGAGTAGTTGGCAGGGCGGCCGTTGCGCGTGCGCGAGCCGTTCGAGGAACGGATCACGGGCGTGTTGTCTTCACGCCGTGAGAGGGGTTCTCTCGCTGCCCCCGGATGGGACGTGAGCTTGGCTGACGACGTGACCGCTGCTCCCGCGCGCCTGCCACCATCATTACTGCCGGCCCACCTTTGGCCGCGTTGGCCGCCGCGTCAGGCTGGCGCTGCTGGGTCGCGCGCTGGGTCGCCTCGAGTCGCGGTATTGGTTCCGCAATCGAGGAGGCGCGGTGGTGGCGCAAGTGGCGGTGCAGTTGCTTGCATGCAGCATCCGGCGCGCCGGTCGCGCGACGCGTGGGCCTGGGCCTCCATGCTGGCGTGTCGGGAGTCGGAGAAGCGCGTCCACTTGGCGCAGTTGCATGCCGCCTGCATGGCTGCCTGCCCCTTTCGCCCGTTGGTCTGGGCAGAAGTGGAGGGTCACTTGTAACCGCTGGGCGGTTGCGTGCATCACGCGCGGCGGTTTGGCTTCTTCTGCTCGGAGCCGGTCTGCATGACATGCGGGACCCAGCCCCCGCGCCGCAGGGGAGGGCTTTGGAGCGTGTTGGAGAAGACTCAGCCCATGTCGGTTGGGGGTGCAAGCAGGGAGAGTCGCCTTTAAAAGGAGGGCGACCCATTTCGTAAGGCGACCATGTCTTCTTCCTCCCTTATGCACCGTGTCTTTCCACCTTCCAAGCCCCCGGATGGGGGAAACCGCCGTCTTTTCGCCTCATCGTTGGAGGAACGCAACTCCGTGGGAGTTGGTACCTTTTAGCCATCGTTCGGCTTCAAGGATTTTCATCATGCAGCCCGGTTGCTCCCCTCCGCTGGTGGTCACCCGAGACGGTGACCACCAGCTCCTGGGTGGGGAGGAGCAAGCCGGGCTGCGATCTTGGTCCCACCCTCAGCTTCAAGGATGTTCATCATCCTCGCTGGGGTGGGTGCCGGGCTGAGCCGGCGCTCTACCTCCCGCACGGGTTCGAGGGAGAGGGCGCTCACTGGCCCTGCGGGCGGCCCGGACTTCGACAACGCGAGGCGGGTCGACAGCAGGCGTCGTCACCTCCAGCGTGTCGGGTTCGTCGGCTTGGCTCCCAGCGGCCCCTTCTGCAGGGGGGCGGCTGCCGCGCCGTGTACACGGGAGGACCACCCTAGATGCCGCGCGCTGCTAGGGCGGCGTTCGTGTTCTGGGGTGGTCCTGCCTTTGCACCGGGACGGCGCCTTCACGCGGAGGCCGGTGCCCCACTCATCTGGGAGGATTTGAGTGGGGATCTGCCGGAGGGCTGATGGCTCCTGCCGTCGGTGCCGAGGCGGAGGCGGCTCGAGAAGTCCCCGTCGCCGACGGGATCACCGCCACCATCCGCGCTTTGGGCCTCCGACTCTTTGTACTTGTCCTCGCCCCTCGAGCGTCGGCGTGGGCGAGGGCAAGACTGCAGCAGTGCCTACCCTAAGGCCTGCGCTGCTGCAGTTCGGCCATCCGGAGTGGGGGCCGTTGTCGTCATAGTCAGAGCGGGCGGCGGCGAGCCGCCCGTCAGTCTTCTGTAGCCCCGCAGGCCCGCCCCTATCGAGTGGGGTTGTTCGTACCTGCGGAGGGGGAACCGGAGTTCCGTTTGTAATGGCACTTCGAATGCCAGGGTTTTTTGTTCATTGCGGCTGTCGAGGCCTGAACATGTATGTAACTTCGGCACGGAGCCGTGTTTTTTTCCTCATTTTTGAGCACTAAGACTCGTCTGCTGATTATCTGAACCGCTTCACCAAGCATGAGTCGCCCCGTGTCAAGGTGACGAGTGAGGTATCCGTATCCCGGAGGCGTAGGAGTCCCTCGGCTCGGTCGGCCTTGCTGTCCGAGGTTCCTCTAGCTTAGTTAAAGAGACCCCTCGGCCGCTCTTCGATGAGCCGAAGCCAGGGGTAGCGATATCAGTATGAACAGAGGTGGAGTCGGCTCGAAAATGAAACCTGGTTGGCCGGAGCCTAGCCGGGTTTTCCGTTGGCAGGATCGACGTCGGAGTTGATCAGCCGAGGCCTCAGGTCGGGCTGGCGCCCTTGGAAGATGGTTGGCCGAGGCCCCAGGGGTAACCGGCCGAGCCGCCTGCTCGGGCCGGATTCCCGGAGAAGTCCCTGGCAGCGATTGCCCGGGCGTGGTGATGACGTCGTCCTTCGGAGCGGAGACCCTCGGACCGCGTCGCCGTCCGAGGCTAGGTCGGGCCTCGCCGAAGGTGCCGTCGATGCCGAGGGTGTTGCTGCCCCCTTCCAGCGTCAAGACCTGAGCCTGCAGGATCAGATTGTCTTGTAGCGTGTGCCTTGTGCGGCCGTCGAGGCCAGAACACACACCCTCGCTGCGTTGTAAAGCTGCGTCTCTTTTCCTCTTGTTTCGAGTGTCTGGACTTTTTGTCGGTAACAGGGATGTTTGTGCGAGCGAGAGTTGCTTATCGCGGAAGGCGATGAGTGAGGTATCCGTATCCCGGAGGCGTGGGAGTCCCTCGGCTCGGTCGGCCTTGCCGCTTACGCGTACTTTCACCCGTCCATGAGGCCCTGTCACCGACTCGGTCGAGAAGGCTCGAAGGATCGCTTCGGCAGAAGGGCTTCCGAACGTAAAGACTTGTTCGATCCGTGGAGCCACTTTATCCGAACGCGAGTTACTTATCGCAGAAGGTGATGAGTGAGGTATCCGTATCCCGGAGGCGTAGGAGTCCCTCGGCTCGGTCAGCCTTGGCTGCTTACGTGTACTCCGTCGTTTCCAGCACCCACTTTTCGAAGTAGTCAAAAAGCACGAAAGTTATTCTGGTAAAAGAGATTTTTTTTCGAGGAAAATTTTGACGCAGAGGGGGTGTCCCCCCTTTTAGCCCCCGAGGGAGGGTCGGGCTTTGCCGAGGCGAGGCCGACCCTTCCTTGTTGACTAAACTTTGCGTGGGTGCGAGGTATATGAACAACTTGGAAACATCTTAAGGGTAGAAGCGACGTAGCTGTTGGATGTTCCAAGCGTTGCCGTAGACCTCGCCTTGACTGTTGGCCAGCTTGTACGTTCCGGGCTTCAGAACTTTGGCGATGACGAATGGCCCCTCCCAGGGGGGCGTGAGCTTGTGCCTCCCTCGGGCGTCTTGCCACAGCCGAAGCACCAGGTCGCCCACCTGGAGGTCTCGGGGTCGGACCCCTCGGGCGTGGTAGCGTCGCAGGGACTGCTGATACCGTGCCGAGTGTAGTAAGGCCCTGTCCCGAGCCTCTTCCAGCTGGTCCAGCGAGTCTTCTCGGCTAGCTTGGTTGCTTTGATCGTCGTAGGCCCTCGTCCTCGGGGAGCCGTATTCCAGGTCAGTGGGCAAGACGGCCTCGGCCCCGTAGACCAGGAAGAACGGCGTGAAACCCGTGGCTCGGCTCGGCGTTGTCCTCAGGCTCCACACCACCGAGGGGAGTTCCTTCATCCATCGCTTGCCGAACTTGTTGAGGTCGTTGTAAATCCGAGGCTTGAGCCCTTGTAGAATCATGCCGTTGGCACGCTCTACTTGTCCATTCGACATGGGATGAGCTACGGCAGCCCAGTCCACCCGGATATGGTGATCCTCGCAAAAATCCAAGAATTTTCTGCCGGTGAACTGGGTGCCGTTGTCGGTGATGATGGAGTTTGGGACCCCGAAGCGATGGATGATGTTGGTGAAGAACGCCACCGCCTGCTCGGACCTGATGCTGTTCAGGGGTCGGACCTCGATCCACTTGGAGAATTTGTCGACGGCGACCAGCAGGTGCGTGTAGCCCCCGGGTGCCTTCTGCAGAGGGCCGACGAGGTCCAGACCCCACACAGCGAAGGGCTAGGTGATTAGTATCGTCTGCAGAGCCTGAGCGGGCAGGTGGGTCTGCTTCGCATAGAATTGACACCCTTCGCAGGTGCGGACAATTCTAGTGGCGTCAGCCACCGCCGTCGGCCAGTAGAAGCCTTGCCGGAAAGCGTTCCTGACGAGGGCTCGAGGCGCTGCATGATGGCCGCAAGCCCCCGAGTGTATCTCTTGCAGGAGTTCCTGACCTTCGGCGATGGAGATGCATCGCTGGAGGATGCCCGAGGGGCTGCGGTGGTAGAGCTCCTTCTCATCACCCAGCAAGACGAACGACTTGGCGCGTCGCGCTACCCGCCGAGCCTCGGCTTGGTCGAGGGGTAGCTCTCCTTGGCGGAGATATTGCAGGTACGGGGTCTGCCAATCTCGATCAGGCGTGACCCCGCTCCGCTCCTCCTCGATGCGCAGCGCCTCGCCCTCGGGGGCCGAGGGTACCTCGGGCTGAACCGAGGACGCCTCGGGCTGGGCCGAGGGTACCTCGGACTCGGGCGTGTCGTTGATCTTGACGGAGGGTTGGTGCAGATCCCGGGAGAAGACGTCCGGGGGAACCGTCGTTCGCCCCGAGGCTATTTTTGCCAGCTCGTCCGCAGTCTCGTTGTAGCGCCGGGCGATGTGGTTAAGCTCGAGCCCATAGAACTTGTCTTCCAGGCGCCGAACCTCATCGCAGTAGGCCTCCATCTTCGGGTCGCGGCAGTGGGAGTTCTTCATGACTTGGTCGATGACGAGCTGCGAGTCGCCGCGAGCGTCGAGGCGTCGGACCCCTAGCTCGATGGCGATTCGCAATCCGTTGATCAGAGCTTCGTACTCAGCCACATTGTTGGACGCCGGGAAATGGAGGCGCAGCACGTAGCGTAGGTGTTTCCCGAGGGGCGAGATGAAGAGCAGGCCCGCGCCGGCTCCCGTCTTCGTCAGCGACCCGTCGAAAAACATGGTCCAGAGCTCCGGTTGGATCGGAGCCGTCGGCAGCTGGGTGTCGACCCATTCGGCTACGAAGTCCGCCAATACCTGAGACTTGATGGCCTTCCGAGGGGCGAACGAGATTGTCTCGCCCATGATTTCCACCGCCCACTTTGCGATCCTGCCCGAGGCCTCTCGGCACTGGATGATCTCCCCCAGGGGGAAGGATGACACCACAGTTACCGGATGAGACTCGAAGTAATGTCGCAACTTTCGCCTCGTCAGGATCACTGCATACAGTAGCTTCTGAACTTGTGGGTAGCGGATCTTGGTTTCGGACAGCACCTCGCTGACGAAGTAAACTGGCCTCTGAACGGGCAATGCATGCCCCTCTTCTTGCCTTTCGACCACAATCGCGGCGCTAACCACCTGAGTGGTCGCGGCGACGTAGACCAAGAGGGCTTCTCCATCAGCTGGGGGTACCAAGATAGGCGCCTTGGTGAGGAGCGCCTTCAGGTTCCCGAGAGCTTCCTCGGCCTCAGGGGTCCAAGTGAAGCACTCGGCCTTCCTTAAGAGGCGGTACAGAGGCAGGCCTCTTTCGTCGAGGCGTGAGATGAAACGGCTCAAGGCCGCGAGACATCCCATGACCCTCTGTACACCTTTTAAGTCCTTGATGGGCCCCATGCTGGTGATGGCTGCGATCTTCTCCGGGTTGGCTTCGATGCCCCGCTCGGAGACGATGAACCCCAGGAGCATGCCTCGGGGCACCCCGAAGACACACTTCTCGGGATTGAGCTTGACGTCCTTTGCCTTGAGACACCGGAATGTCACTTCAAGGTCGGAGAGGAGGTCGGAGGCTTTCCTTGTCTTGACTACGATGTCATCGACGTAGGCCTCGACCGTACGACCGATGTGTTCGCCGAACACATGGTTCATGCACCGCTGGTACGTCGCACCCGCGTTCCTCAAACCGAACGGCATGGTGACATAGCAGTACATGCCGAAGGGCGTGATGAAAGAAGTCGCGAGCTGGTCGGACTCTTTCATTTTGATTTGATGATACCCTGAGTAGGCATCGAGGAAAGACAGGGTTTCGCACCCAGCAGTGGAATCCACGATTTGATCGATGCGAGGTAGAGGGTAGGGAACCTTCGGACATGCTTTGTTGAGACCAGTGTAGTCTACACACATCCGCCATTTCCCCCCTTTCTTTCTCACAAGCACAGGGTTGGCAAGCCATTCGGGGTGGAATACCTCTTTGATGAACCCTGCTGCCATTAGCTTGTGGATCTCCTCGCCTATCACTCTGCGCTTCTCCTCGTCGAATCGGCGTAGAGGCTGCCTGACCGGTCGGGCTCCGGCCCGAATATCCAGCGAGTGCTCAGCAACATCCCTCGGTATGCCGGGCATGTCCGAGGGACTCCACGCAAAGACGTCGGCGTTTGCGCAGAGAAAGTCGACGAGCACTGCTTCCTATTTGGGGTCGAGCCCGAAACCGATCCGGATCTACTTGGAGGTGCCGCCACTGGGGTCGAGAGGGACGGCCTTAACCGTCTCCGCTGGCTCGAAGTTGCCTGCGTGTCGCTTCACGTCTGGCACCTCTCTGGAGAGGTTCTCCAGGTCGGCGATGAGGGCCTCGGACTCGGCGAGAGCCTCGGCGTACTCCACGCACTCCACGTCGCATTCGAACGCGTGTTTGTACGTGGGGCCGACGGTGATGACCCCGTTGGGGCCCGGCATCTTGAGCTTCAAGTAGGTGTAGTTGGGGACGGCCATGAACTTCGCGTAGCATGGCCTCCCCAATACCGCGTGGTAGGTTCCTCGGAACCCGACCACCTCGAACGTCAAAATCTCCCTTCGGAAGTTGGAGGGCGTTCCGAAGCAGACAGGAAGGTCGAGCCGTCCGAGGGGCTGGACGCGCTTCCCAAGAATGATCCCGTGGAAGGGCGCAGCGCCTGCTCGGACGGAGGACAGATCGACGCGCAGGAGCCTGAGGGTCTCGGCGTAGATGATGTTGAGGCAGCTGCCCCCATCCATCAGGACCTTGGTGAGCCTGACATCGCCGATGATGGGGTCGACGACGAGCGGGTATTTCCCCGGGCTCGGCACGTGGCCGGGGTGGTCAGCTTGGTCGAAGGTGATGGGCTTGTCGGACCAGTCTAGGTAGACCGGCGCCGCCACCTTCACCGAGCAGACCTCCCGACGCTCTTGCTTGTGATGCCGAGCCGAGGCATTCGCCGCATGCCCTCCGTAGATAATGAAGCAGTCGCGGACCTCGGGGAACTCTCCTGCTTGGTGATCTTCCTTTTTGTCGTCGTCGCGGGCCCTGCCACCCTCTGCGGGTGGCCCGGCCTTGTGGAAGTGGCGCCGAAGCATGACGCACTCCTCGAGGGTGTGCTTGACGGGCCCCTGATGATAGGGGCACGGCTCCTTGAGCATCTTATCGAAGAGGTTAGCACCTCCGGGGGGCTTCCGAGGGTTCTTGTACTCGGCGGCGGCGACAAGGTCCGCGTCGGCGGCGTCGCGTTTCGCTTGCGACTTCTTCTTGCCTTTCTTCTTGGCGCCGCGCGGAGTAGACGCCTCGGGAGCCTCTTCCGACGGGCGGCCCTGGGCTGCTTGTCCTTTCGGAAGATGGCCTCGACCGCCTCCTGGCCAGAGGCGAACCTGGTGGCGATGTCCATCAGCTCGCTCGCCCTGGTGGGGGTCTTGTGACCCAACTTGCTCACCAGGTTGCGGCAGGTGGTGCCGGCAAGGAACGCGCCGATGACATCTGAGTCGGTGATGTTGGACAGCTCGGTGCGCTGCTTCGAGAATCGCCGGATGTAGTCCCGCAGAGACTCTCCCGGCTGCTGTCGGCAGCTTCGGAGGTCCCAGGAATTCCCGGGGCGCACGTACGTGCCCTGGAAATTGCCGGCGAAGGCTTGGACCAAATCATCCCAGTTGGAGATCTGCCCCGGAGGCAGGTGCTCCAACCAGGCGCGAGCAGCGTCGGAGAGGAACAGGGGGAGGTTGCGGATGATGAGGTTGTCGTCGTCCGTTCCACCCAGTTGGCTGGCCAGGCGGTAGTCTGCGAGCCACAATTCCGGTCTCGTTTCCCCCGAGTACTTTGTGATAGTAGTCGGGGGTCGGAAACGGGCCGGAAACGGCGCCCGCCGGATGGCCCGGCTAAAGGCCTGCGGACCGGGTGGTTCGGGCGAGGGACTCCGATCCTCCCCGCTGTCGTAGCGTCCCCCACGCCTGGGGTGGTAGCCTCGGCGCACCCTTTCGTCGAGGTGGGCCCGACGGTCGCGACGATGGTGCTCGTTGCCGAGGTGGCCCGGGGCCGCAGGCGCGGTGTTGCGCGTGCGCCCGGTGTAGACCGAGGCTTCCCGCATGAATCGGGAAGTCGCGGCATGAGGTTCCGAGGGGTACCCCTGCCTTTGGGAGGCAGAGCTCTCGGCCCGCCGGGCCGCAGCGCCTTCCAGGAGATTCTTGAGCTCTCCCTAGATTCGCCGACCCTCGGTGGTTGATGGTTCTGGCATCGCGCGGAGGAGCATCGCTGCGGCTGCCAGGTTCTGACCGACCCCGCTGGATGCGGGTGGCGGCCTGTCCCTGACATCGTTGGCGACGCGGTGCTGGAAACCCTGGGGCAGGTGACGTATTTCTCCGGCCGGGGGTTGGCCCGCCCATACCTGCCCGACGTCCCGGTGGATCGACTCGAGCGCTCGTGCTCCCTCGTCGAGCCTGGCCTGCACCCCGCGGACTTGCTCGAGCTGTGGGTCGTGACCCCCCGCCGGAACGGGGACCACAGCTAGCTCCCGCGGGATGTCGGCGCGAGGCACCGGCCTAGGGAGATCACCGTCCTCCGGCATGCCGAGATGGTTGCCTTCGGAGGGATCCCCTAGCTCGACGTGGAAACATTCGCGGCTTGGGCCGCAGTCCTTGTCGTCAAGGCTGCGGCTGCCGTCGGAACAGTCGGAGAGGCAGTAGTCACATGTGGTCATAAAGTCCCGCATGGCACTGGGGTTGCCAAATCCAGAGAAATCCCAGCAGATGCTGGGATCGTCATCTTCCTCGGACCCAGAGGGCCCGTAGGTCGAGACGTCCGTCAATCGGTCCCAAGGCGACCGCATACGAAACCCCAGAGGGGTTGCACTCGCCTCAACGAGAGCGCCCGCCAAAGCGAGGTCGCTAGGCGGGTTGAGGCCGAGTCGAAATGACGTAGGATGGGAATCAGTCGGTACCTTTTGGTCGACGAGGAGCGACATAGTCACGTCGGAGACTGATTGCGCCGTCGTCTTGGGTACGAGGGCGACGTCCTGCAGGCCCTCCGCGAGCGTGCTGGCGTCGTCCACTTGCTCGGGATTGGCGTGTCGCGGGGGGACGGCGCTCGCCTTCGTCTCAAACGCGAGGTCGACGCCCGACGCGCCCTCCGTTGGGGCGCTGGGAACGTCGATTCGCTCGACAGCCGACGGAGCGCGGCCTCCCGCTCGGCCTTGGTTGCCCCGCCTCCTCCTCCGATGGCGGGGGAGAGGACGAGGCGAGCTCGAATGTTGTTCTTCCACCACGCGGGGAAGACGTCGTCGATTCCGTCGCTGGCGGGCGGGCTGTCGACCGCCATTGTCGTCGTCGCGCGGCGGTGGAAGGAGTATCATGTCGTAGCTGCCGTCGAGAGACATGAACTCGAGACTCCCGAAACGGAGCACCGTCCCGGGTTGGAGAGGTCGTTGGAGACTGCCCATCTGGAGCTTGACCGGAAACTGCTCGTCAACACGCAGCAGGCCCCTACCTGGCGCGCCAACTGTCGGCGTTTCGAGACCGGGGGGTCCCTAAGCCGACGAGTGAGTGTGCCGCGTGCCCCAGCCCAGATGGGTCGAGCGCGTGGGCGAGCGCGAAGGGGGGAAGCGAGGTGGCCGGAGACGGGCGTGAGAGAGGTGGTAATCCCGCGGCCTTCGTGTTCGTCCCGCGCCCAGGTCGGGTGCGCTTGCAGTAGGGGGTTACAAGCGTCCACGCGGGTGAGGGAAGCGAGCGGCCCCAAGAGAGCGCCTGCCCCGTCCTCGTCCCCGCGCGGCCAACCTTCTCTAAGAAGGCTCTGGTCCTTCCTTTTATAGGCGTAAGGAGAGGATCCAGGTGTACAATGGGGGTGTAGCAGAGTGCTACGTGTCTAGCGGGGGAGAGCTAACGCCCTAAGTACATGCCAATGTGGCAGCCGGAGAGATCTTGGCACCCAGCTGGTGTGGTGTCGTGGCTGTCGGAGGAGCAACGGAGCCTAGCGGAGGGACAGCTGTCGGAGCGGTTGGGTCCTTGCTGACGTCCCCCTGCTTCCGTAAGGGAGCTGAGAGCCGCCGTCGTCACGGGGCTAGCGGGGCGCCATCATTGCCTATCTGGCGGAGCTAGCCAGATGGGACACTGGTCTTGTTCTCTGCGGCCCGAGTCGGCTCGGGGTAGGGTGATGATGGCGCTTCCTGTTGACGTGGCGGGCTTGTGCCCTTGGTCGGGCGACGTGGAGGCTCCTCCGAAGCCGAGGTCGAGTCTGTCTTTCATGGCCGAGGCCGAGCCCGAGCTCCTGGGTCGGGCGAGGCGGAGGTCGTTCGACAGAGGCCAGGGCGGAGTCCGACCCCTGGGGTCGGGCGAAGCGGAGTTCGTCGTCTTCTGGGGCCTAGCCCGAGTCCGAGCCCTGGTTCGGGCGGAGCGGAGTTCGCCGTCTTCCGGGGCCTTAGCCCGAGTCCGAGCCCTGGGTCGGGCAGAGCGGAGTTCGCCATCTTCCGGGGCCTTAGCCCGAGTCCGAGCCCTGGGTCGGGCGAAGCAGAGTTCGCCGTCTTCCGGGGCCTTAGCCCGAGTCCGAGCCCTGAGTCGGGCGGAGCTTCCTATGGCGCCTTTGGCGAGGCCTGACTGCCTGTCAGTCTCACTCTGTCAAGTGGCACTGCAGTCGGAGTGGCGCAGGCGGCGCTGTCCTTCTGTCAGACCGGTCAGTGGAGCGGCAAAGTGATGGCGGTCACTTCGGCTCTGCCGGGGGGCGCGCGTCAGGATAAAGGTGTCAGGCTATCTTTGCGTTAAATGCTCCTGCGACTCGGTCGGTCGGCGCGGCGATTTAGTCAGGGTTGCTTCTTAGCGAAGGCAAGGCCTCGGGCGAGCCGGAAATGTGTCCGCCGTTAAAAGGGGGCCTCGGGTGAGACGGAAACCCCTCGGGGTCGGCTGCCCTTGCCCGAGGCTAGGCTCGGGCGAGGCGTGATCGAGTCGCTCGTATGGACTGATCCCTGACTTAATCGCACCCATCAGGCCTCTGCAGCTTTATGCTGATGGGGGTTACCAGCTGAGAATTAGGCGTCTTGAGGGTACCCCTAATTATGGTCCCCGACAGGTGGTATGTTGTAGGTTCGGGTGGTGGGCGATTGACTGTTGTCCCACCTTTGGCGGCACCCACTTTGCCGACGGCGGTGGCTGGAGCGGAGGGTGCCGCGCAAGACCCATGGGCCGCTTTCTGCGCGAACGGCGAGATTCCGTCAGCCGCTGCCGCCAGGGGCGTGGCGGGCCCCATGTCCGAGCAGTTGAGGGAGGCATCGCAGCAGCTGTTGCAGCAGCTGTCGCGGCGGCTAAGTCAAGTAAGTGGCCTGGGCTTCGGGTGTTTGTTGTTTCCATGAAGATTTGCGTCTCATGTGTTTTTGTCAGGCGGCCAACTTCGCCGAACGCGTTGCGTTGGGTGTCCTGACTGCAGACGTGGCCGCCGAGGTCGAAAGACTCCGGGCGCAACATGCAGATGCTGTGCGGGACAAATCGGCTGCGGACAGTAAAAACCGCAGGCTGGCGGAGAAGGTGGTTGCCCTGGAGGCCGAGAAGACGGACCTTCGGCGCCAGCTGGTGGAGGAGAGGAGAGAGGCGAACCGTGCCATCGCTGAAGCGCAGGCTGCGCGCGCGGAGGCTTATGTGGCGCGGGTGGAGGGCAGCCTCTCCAGCCAACGCGCCGAAGATCTGGAGGCGAAGTACAACGCCATGCGCAGCCGCGTGGAAAAGGCCGAGGCCTCGGTGCGCTCCGAAGTCGAGCGGTCGCATGCACAGTTTGTGGCCACGTACCGCGAGCTGGGTGCGCGGACTGCAGACTTCGAAGTGCCTAGCCAAGAAGCGGGCCTTCGCTTCCTCGAATGGTTGCAGGAGGAGTTGGTGGAGCTACCGAACACAGTGACGGGGTTCATGTCCTTCTCCTCTCTTATCACTTGCGAGGGGGCGATGAATGCCCTGTCCCGCGAAGGGTGTAAGCACTACGAGGTCTTCGACCAAGCAGACGAGAATTTTGAGCGTGAGATTTTCAAGGTCGAAGACCCTGTGGTGAAGCAATCAGCGGGGGCACTGTTCGATAGAATGTGGGGTCCGCACGGTCCGGAAGCGGTAAGGGAGCGCACCGATCGGGCGATAGGACAGGTAAGGGCTATTTTGTGCGGTTTTGTGTGTGTGTATGTGTGGTTTTTGCTGATTGTGTGTGCTGTTGCTGTAGATGGAGCGGGCCGAGGACGTTGAGGACATTGGAGGTCTGGCCGGCGCATCGCCCGAGGCTGCGGAGGTGAATCCGGTACTGCTCGTAGATGCTGGTGAAGGCCCCTCGGCCGTGCCCGCGCCTGCGATGGCCGGTGGAGGCCCTGAGCCGGTCCCTGCGCCGACGGACGAAGGTGCCCTGAAGGTGGCGGCCGAGCCGGCAGTCGAAGACCCCGCGGCCGCGGCCGGGCCTTCGCAGGTGGCTAAGTAGTTAACTAGGTGCAGGGTAGTGTGTAAATTTTGTCTGTGTGTTACTGAACCTCGGTTGCTGCGCAGGTTCAGGATTTTGGGCCTGCGCACGCAACCGCTACT
Organism: Zea luxurians; assembly: GCA_029449295.1. NCBI lineage: Eukaryota > Viridiplantae > Streptophyta > Magnoliopsida > Poales > Poaceae > Zea > Zea luxurians. The sequence continues at coordinate 21,921,834 of JAOPSE010000009.1, read as the reverse complement.
GACAATGCGAATTTTGTGGCGGCTTCGACCGTGGTTGTTGAAGATGTTTCGGATGATTCTATGTCTAATTTTTTGAGTCTGATGGTTCTGGGAGTTCGGTTGTGTGGACGGAAGAGTCTTCGGATGAGGACTTGGATTATTTTGCGGCACTGGATGTGGCTGCGGTGGAAACTTCTCCGCGTGTGATAGGTGCTGAAGCTCTTCCTGGTGCGAGTGCTGGGCGTAGGCGGCACAGGGCGGTCACGAAACGGAGGGTGAGTGAGGTGGAGGGAAGTCGTCTTCATGTGGATGGGGCTAGCAAACGGGAATTGTTGTCCTCGCCAGCTGGGGCGAGTGTAGGTGAGGGGGAGTTGCGAAATCTTTTTGCGGGCGAGGAGCTGAGGATAATGTTGTTTAACTACAGGGAAATGGGTATTATCCCAAAGGTTGAGTCAATGTAAAGTGTGATGCCCTCGCTGTTTGTATGTGACCATAATTTATATGAGGATGCGTGCCTTCGTTGATCCGGTCGTGCCCGTATGCGACTTGTGCGCGGGTAACCTTTTGAAAAACACTTCGATTTTGCGCACTTATTGTGCTAGTCCGGGTGCACCCGTAGGCGACTTTTGCACGGAGAGTCCGGCTGCGCCCTTAGGCGACTTTTGTGCGGAAGGTCTGGCTGCACTCTTAGGCGACTTCTGCGCGGAGAGTCTTTTGGAGAAGACTTCGATTTTGCGCTCTTGTTGTGCTATTCCGGCTGCACCCGTAGGCGACTTTTGCACGGAGAGTCTTTTGGAGAAGACTTCGATTTTGCGCACTTGTTCTGCTATTCCGGCTGCACCCGTAGGCGACTTCTGCTCGGAGAGTCTTTTGGAGAAGACTTCGATTTTGCGCACTTGTTGTGCTATTCCGGCTGCACCCGTAGGCGACTTTTGCATGGAGAGTCTTTTGGAGAAGACTTCGATTTTGCGCACTTGTTGTGCTATTCCGGCTGCACCCGTAGGCGACTTCTGCTCGGAGAGTCTTTTGGAGAAGACTTCGATTTTGCGCACTTGTTGTGCTATTCCGGCTGCACCCGTAGGCGACTTTTGCACGGAGAGTCTTTTGGAGAAGACTTCGATTTTGCGCACTTGTTGTGCTATTCCGGCTGCACCCGTAGGCGACTTTTGCACGGAGAGTCTTTTGGAGAAGACTTCGATTTTGCGCACTTGTTGTGCTATTCCGGCTGGACCCGTAGGCGACTTTTGCGCAGAGTGTCGCACGCGAGGGTAGTCGGCGCTGCCCCTCGCGGTGACTTCGGTGTGGTCGAATGCCGAAGACCGTCGATGCGGTCTTTTTCGACATTGGCTTAGTTTTTGTGGGGGATTTTTGCTTATATATTACATGGCTCCGCCTCATTAAAAACCTCACCCCCTGGGAGGAAAAGAGTGCGGGCCGGATTAATTAATGTTTGGCGAATTACAAGGGCGTGATGGCCCTGAGGATTCAAACAAAAAATTTGCGAAGATTATCTACATTCCAGGAATGTTCCAGGTCTTCGCCAGATTGTGTTGTTAATCTGTACGCACTGGGAGACGACTTCGTCTTGACGATAAATGGTCCTTCCCACTTTGGTTCCAGCTTACCCCGTGACTCTGTCCGGGTTGTGCGGACAAGTACGAGGTTCCCTTCGTTGAATTCTCTTGGGACGACTGCGTGGTCGCGCCAGGCCTTCGTTTGGGCTTGATATTTGTTGAGGGCATGCAGGGCGAAGACACGGTCTCCGTCGATGAGGTCTTTGGAAGTTGGCTCGTCGATGTCGGGTACTGCTGAAGTGTTTGTCCGCGGAGACCCATGTTTGATTTCCTGCGGGGTCATGGCCTCCGATCCGTATAGCAGGCGAAAGGGAGCGAATCCGGTCGCCCGACACTCAGTCGTGTTCAGTGCCCAGACTGCTTCAGGTAGCAGGTCGGGCCATTTGCCCTTTTTGTCGTCGAGGAGCATTTTCTTGATCGCCGTGAAAATCTTGTCGTTGGCGCGCTCCACGACGCCGTTGGATTGTGGGTGGTACACTGAGGCGAAGGCAAGCTTGGTGCCAATGGAGAAGTAGAAGTCCCTGAAGTCTTGGCTGTCAAATTGTTTGCCATTGTCAACTGTGAGCTCGGACGGGACTCCGAATCGGCAAACAATGTTTTGCCAGAAGAATTTCTGCGCAGTTTTCGATGTTATCGTGGATACTGCCCTCGCCTCGATCCACTTGGTAAAATATTCGACGGCGACGAAGGTAAACTTGAGGTTCCCTTGGGCCGTGGGTAGTGGCCCGACAATGTCCAGGCCCCAGCGCTGAAGGGGCCACGTGTGGGCGATTAGCTTTGTGAACTGCGTCGGGCTTCCCGAGCGTGGAGAAAACTTCTGGCAGGCTTCGCAGGACCTTGTGACCCGATTCGCGACGCAGATCATGGCGGGCCAGTAGAAGCCTTGGCGGATCACCTTGGCAGCTAGGGCCCTAGGCCCTGCGTGGGAGCCGCAAGTCCCGCTGTAGACTTCGCGCAGGATTTGGACGCATTCGGTCTCGGTGACACATTTGAGCATGGGTTGGCTAACCCCCTTCTTGTAAAGCTGGCCCTCGATGAGTGTGAAGTCCCGGCTTCGGTGTCTGAGGCGCTTGGCCTCGTTGACATCGGTTGGATGGTAGTATCCCTGTAGGAACAGGGTTATTGGTGCCCGCCAGTCTTCGGTCATAATGAGGTTGACTATGCGGTGGCCCTCGCTGTCATTGGTTATTTGGAGGCCCTCTGGGCTGTGGACGGCTGGCGTGCCGATGACATGGTAGAATACGTCGGAGGGCATGGCCTCGCCTCTGGCTGCTGCCTTGGCCAATGCGTCGGCCTCCTCGTTCTTGGCTCGGTCCACGTGTTGCAAGGTGAAGCCTTTGAATTGTCTCTCGAGACTGCGGATGGCCGCAAGATACTGCATGAGTGCGGGGTCCTTCGCTGCGTAATCTTTCTCGACTTGGCCGGCAACTACTTTGGAGTCTGTTCTGATTATGCAGGTAGTGACACCGAGTGCCCTTAGCTTGCGAAGGCCGAGGATGACAGCTTCGTATTCTGCTATATTGTTGGTGCACCTGTCAGACTCCAGAGCGAAGCTGAGGCGCGCTGCATATTGGTGCTTGACCCCTGTGGGTGACGTGATGACCGCGACAGCGCCTGCCCCCGCATGGCACCATGCGCCGTCGCAGTGGATGGTCCACACCGTTTCTGCAGACGTGTCCGGCTGCGTTATTGGCCCGGTCCAGTCGACGATGAAGTCTGCCAGGACTTGTGACTTGATGGCTGTCCAGGGCTCGAAGACGATATGGTAGCCGGAGAGCTCGGCTGCCCATTTGGCGATCCGGACAGATGCCTCCGGATTTCTGAATAATTCGCCGAGTCCCCTGTCCGAGGTGACCCGCACCTTGAACGCTTCAAAATAATGGCGCAATTTGCGCGAAGCCATGACGACCGCGTAGGCGATTTTTTACAGTTCCGTCATGTTGCATTTTGACGTTGTGAGTACTTCGGAGACGTAATAAACTGGACATTGCCTGATCGTGCCCTCTCGGTCCTGCTCTTGAACCAGTGCTGCGCTGACCGCGTTCGGCGAAGCTGCAACGTAGAGCAACAGGGGTAGCGAGGGGTTGGGGCTTGTAAGAATCGCCAGCTCTGACAGGTGCTGCTTTAGCGACGCGAAGGCCGCCGCCTGCTCTGGTCCCCATGCGAAGTCTTTTGCGCCACGTAGCGTTTTGAGGAAAGGTAGACTTCGCTGTACGGATTTGGAGATGAATCTGTTGAGGGAGGCCAATCTGCCTGTTAGTCGTTGGACGTCTCTGGCTGACTGGGGGGGCGTCATGTTGATGATGGCCTAGATTTTGGTCGGGTTGGCTTCGATTCCTCGGTGCGACACCAGGTAGCCCAGTATCTTCCCCTGGCGAACACCGAAGACGCACTTTTCGGGGTTTAGGCGAAGTCGTGCGTCTCGCATGTTCGCGAATGTTTCTGCGAGGTCAGCCAGATGGTCTTCTTTGCTTTTGCTGGCGACGACGATGTCGTCCACATATGTAAATATGTTTCTGCCGACTTGGCTCTCGAGCACCGTTTTGGTGAGGCGAGAGAATGTGGACCCAGCGTTCTTGAGTCCCTCCGGCATTCTGATGAAGCAATACGTGCCGAAGGGTGTTATGAAACTGGTGCTGGCCTTGTCTTCCTCCTTCATATAAATTTGGTGGTAGCCAGAGAAGCAATCGAGGAGTGACATGACTTCGCACTCGGCCGCACTATCGACAATCTTGTCGATCCGAGGCAGCGAGAAATTATCCTTGGGGCAGGCTTTGTTGAGGCTGGTGAAGTCAATGCACATCCGCCACTTGCCGCTCTTCTTTTGCACCATGACCACGTTGGCGAGCCACGTAGGGTAGGCGACTGGCTCGATGAAGTTGGCCTCAAGCAGGCGGTGGACCTCGGCCTTGGTGGCTTCTGTCTTCTCATCAGACATCTTGCGCAGTCGTTGTTTCTTCGGCCTCACCGAAGGGTCAATTCCCAAGCTGTGTTCGATGATAGAGCGACTGACTCCGACCAGGTCGAGGGCGGACCAGGCGAATACGTCCTTATTTTTGGACAGACAGGAGATGAGTCTCTCCTCGTCATGCGAAGTAAGGTCTTTGCTTATGATGACCGTTTGCTTGGGCGTGGCCTGGTCAAGGGGAACAGTCCTAGTCCCATCGTTGCTCTGCAGCTGTGCCTTTTCATGTTCTTTGGCGATTGGGCTGGCAGACTCGGGGACCTCACGCTGCGCCGTGAGGCAGTGTACGTTCCTTTGCCCTGGAACGAAGTCTCTTTCTATGTTGCGCGCGGCCTGCTGGTTGCCGTAGACTGTGATTGCGCCTTGCGGACCCGGGATCTTCATGCACAGATAAAGGCCGTGAATGGCTGCCTCAAACTTGTTGATGGAGCCCCGACCCATGATGGCGTTGTACGGGTACACCATGTCGACAATGTCGAAAGTGGCTTGCTCACTTCGGGCATTGGGTGCTACACCGAAGGAGAGGGGTAGCTCTATTTTGCCGACAGGAAAGGTGCCCTTGCCGCCGAAGCCATACAGTGGGTTGTCCGAAGGTTTAAGCAGGTTGTGGCTGATGCCCATGCGGTCGAAGGCGTGGAGGAAAATGATATCCTCCTGGCTGCCGTTGTCTACTAAGACTTTGTGCAGGTCCCAGCCTGCCACGCTGCAGTTGATAACCATGGCGTCAATGTGGGGTGCGCTGCGCAGGTCGACGTCTCTGGCGTCGAAGGTCAATGGCACATGAGACCATTTTGTCTGCACGACTGGACCGGTGACAGCGACGTGATTGATACTGCGGTAGTGGTCCCTCTTCTGTCGCTTCGTGTCGAAGTTGACGCTGGACCCTCCAGTGATCATGTGAATGACTCCGCGATACGGCTGAGCAGCGAAGTCTTCTTGCTTTGGTGCTTGGGGGTGGTTTGGGTGGTGGATGTTTGGGTGTTGCGGGTGTGGGGGTTGGGGTGGGGGAGGTAGGGTTTGTACCTCTTGGTGGTGTTGATATGCGTGGTTAGGTGGATGTTGGGCGGGGCCATGGTTGTATGGTGGAGGGAGTTGTTGGTATGTGTGCGCGACAACTCTTGGGTTGTCGGCTGGTTGCGCCCGAGACATCCTGTCTCTAGTAGCCTTCGTTTCCGGGCAGTCTCTTGTTGGGTGCGCGTAGTCCTCGCCGTGAAACAAACAGTAAAATCTGTGCGGCTGCTGCGCCCGTCCACGGCCCCTACCGCGAGTTCCATTGCCATGGCCCTGGGGGGATAATCTTGGCAGCGAGGGGCCTCACCAGCAGGGTGCTGGTTGGCGATGTTGTGGACCTGCTGTTGACTGCGGTTGTCCCGACCGGAGTCTGGTTGCGAAGGTCTTGTCCACGTTCGGCTGGACTGCGGAGGGTCCTTGGGTTTCCTCTGGGACTCGATCTTGCGCTGGTGGAGTTCTTCAGATCTGGCAAATTTTTCGAACAGCTGATAGAGCTCCTGGAGGTTCTTGGGTGGATCCCTGATGCAGTGGCTGTAAAGGACGCCAGCCCGAAGACCACTGATGGCGTAGTGAATGGCGATTTGGTCATCGACCGAAGGCAGTTGTGACTTGAGGGTCAGAAACTTGCGGTAGTACTCCCGTAGAGTTTCTCTCTCCAGCTGCTTGCAGAGTGACAGTTCGGTCAAGGCATCGGTGTCTGGGCGGTACCCTTGGAAGTTGAGCAGGAATTTGTCCCGGAGACTTCTCCAGGAGTCAATAGACAGCGGGGCAACCTGGTGTACCAGGTTAAGGCCGGGCCTTCGAGGGCAATGATGAAGGACTTGGCCATCGTGGAGTCGTCCCCTCCGGACGACGCGACAGCGACCTGGTAGCTCATGATGTACTGTGCTGGGTCGGTGCTGCCGTTGTACTTGGGGTAGGCCCCTGCCCTGAAATTTGCGGGCCATGGTGACACTTGCAGGTGCGGCGCTAGGGGACTCCGCTCATCGAGGTAGTTGACGCCTTGAAATGTTGCGGCGTGTGGGATAACGGGTCCGCGCTGAGGGATGAGTAGGTCTTCGACCGGCGCGCGCTGTTGGAGGGGCGCACCGTGCTGCAGATTGTGTTGGCCTTCGCGTTGCATGAATGCAATCTCTTGCTCGAGTTCTTGAGCCCTCAGTTCCTCGTCTCGTATCATCTGGCGCACCTTGGCCTGCGCGGAGACACGTTGGCGCTTGGCCTCGAGGATTTCTTTCTGCCTCTGGAGGTTACGGTTCTTCATGCGCAGGGCCCGCAGCTGTAGCTGTTCCTCTGCCGAAATGCCGATGACTTCGCCGTCCTTTGTGGCATCCTCGCCCTCTAGCGGAGCGAAGCCTGGGGGTGGTTGCTGTGGCTGCCCTCCGGAGCTGCAAGTGCGGAGGGTGCCCTCGGGAGTAGGTTGTTCGTCGCGCTGTCTCTTGCTGGCAGCGTCGTCTTTGCAGGCTTCTTGATGGGTAGTGTCTGCAAGGGCCTTGCCCTTTTTCTCGGCCAGCAGCGCTGCCTTCGCTGCTTCGTCGACGGATGGGGCTGCCTTCGAGTTAGCTCTCTTGGGTGCCATCGCGGGTGGTTTTTTCGTAGCACGAACGGTGGGCGCCAAATGTTGGCACTTGCTCTCCTGGGCAAGATGATCCAACGGGGGAGTAAACGAAGAACAAACAAGGCTTTCGATTCGAGATGGTAATTGCTCTGTTAACCTAGCCTCTCAAGGGCACTATGCGGGGGTATTTATAGGTGCTTGAGTACCCAGCGTCTTGGATTAAGGACGCATGTGCCCTCAGGCGCCTAGGTCATCCCCGGAATATTCCCATAAAGCGGGGTTACAGACTGTCATTACAGAAAAGCCTTTACAAATAGGGCCCGTGATACACTCAACCGCGCGGGGCCTGTTACAATGGGCCGAATTCCTCGTGGGCCTTCGTATTGGATGAGGACGCTAGACGGGGCGACCTCGTCGTAAGCCTTCGTCTTGCAACGTATTGGACGAAGGGTGGAAACAGCCGGTCGCTCTGCCTCCGTTGGTGCGGCGAGATTGGCGAAGGCATCGAGCGAAGGGTAGCGTCTTCGCCTTCGCCCCAACAGGGTGTTCCGCAACAAGCAAGACGAGCACGGAGTGGTGATAAGAAACAAGGCTCGACTTGTGGCAAAAGGTTATGCCCAAGTCGCAGGTTTGGACTTTGAGGAGACTTTTGCTCCTGTGGCTAGGCTAGAGTCCATTCGTATTTTGTTAGCCTATGCCGCTCACCACTCTTTCAGGTTGTTTCAAATGGACGTGAAGAGTGCTTTCCTCAACGGGCCAATCAAGGAGGAGGTGTATGTGGAATAACCCCCTGGCTTTGAGGATGAACGGTACCCCGACCATGTGTGTAAGCTCTCTAAGGCGCTCTATGGACTTAAGCAAGCCCCAAGAGCATGGTATGAATGTGATAGTCGCCTAGAGGGGGGGTGAATAGGGCGAAACTGAAATTTACAAAAATAATCACAACTACAAGCCGGGGTTAGCGTTAGAAATATAAACGAGTCCGCGAGAGAGGGCGCAAAACAAATCGCAAGCAAATATAAGTGTGACACACGGATTTGTTTTACCGAGGTTCGGTTCTCGCAAACCTACTCCCCGTTGAGGAGGCCACAAAGGCCGGGTCTCTTTCAACCCTTCCCTCTCTCAAACGATCCCACGGATCGAGTGAGCTTTCTCTTCTTCTCAATCAACCGGGAACGAAACTTCCCCACAAGGGCCACCACACAATTGGTGCCTCTTGCCTTGGTTACAATTGAGTGTTGATCTCAAGAACAAGTGAGAAAGAAAAGAATGCGATCCAAGCGCAAGAGCTCGAAAGAACACAAGCAAATCACTCTCTCTAGTCACTATGGAGTTGTGTGGAATTTGGAGAGGACTTGATCTATTTGGTGTGTCTAGAATTGAATGCTAGAGCTCTTGTAGTAGTTGAGAAGTGGAAAACTTGGATGGCAATGAATGTGGGGTGGTTGGGGTATTTATAGCCCCAACCACCAAAAGTGACCGTTGCTGGAACCTGTCTGTTCGATGGCGCACCGGACAGTCCGGTGCACACCGGACAGTCCGGTGCCCCTGCCACGTCACCATTGCCGTTGGATTCTGACCGTTGGAGCTTCTGACTTCTGGGCCCTCCTGGGTGTCCGGTGCACACCGGACATATACTGTTTGATGTCCGGTGCACCGGCATGGGCGATCCTGACGTCTGCGCGCGCTGCGCGCGCATTAAATGCACCGCAGGGAGCCGTTGGCGCCGCAGGGAGCCGTTGCTCCGCTGGCACACCGGACAGTCCGGTGCACACCGGACAGTCCGGTGAATTTTAGCGGAGCGGCTGCCGAACGAACCCGAGGCTGGCGAGTTCCGGAGGCCGCGTTTCCTTGGAGCACCGGACATGTCCGGTGCACACCGGACAGTCCGGTGAATTATAGCGCGCCGACCTCCGAGAAATCCCGAGGGCGAAGAGTTTGAAGTCCCTTGGGCGAAGGGTCCTCTGGGCGAAGAGTCCTCTGGGCGAAGACTCCTCTGGGCTCACCGGACAGTCCGGTGCACACCGGACAGTCCGGTGCCTCCAGCCAGAGGTGCCCTCGGTTGCCTCATTGCTCCTTTGTTGAATCCAACACTTGGTCTTTTTATTGGCTAAATGTGAACCTTTTGCACCTGTATAACTTATGCACTAGAGTAAACTAGTTAGTCCAATATTTGTGTTGGGCAATTCAACCACCAAAATTATTTAGGAACTAGGTGTAAGCCTAATTCCCTTTCAATCTCCCCCTTTTTGGTGATTGATGCTAACACAAACCAAAGCAAATATAGAAGTGCATAATTGAACTAGTTTACATAAAGTAAGTGCAAAGGTTGCTTGGAATTGAGCCAATATAAATATTTATGTGATGCGCATGGATTGTTTTCTTTGTTTTTGATATATTGGACCACATTTGCACCATAAGTTTTGTTTTTGCAAACTCTTTTGTAAATTCTTTTCAAAGTCCTTTTGCAAGATAGTCAAAGGTAAATGAATAAGATTTGCAAAGCATTTTTAAGTTTTGAAAATTTCTTCCTTTGTTCCAAAATGCTTTTCCTTTGACTAAACAAAGCTCCCCCTCAAATAAGGTCTCCTCTTAGTGTTCAAGAGGGTTTTCTATTTTTTTGAAAATACTACTTGCTCCCCCTTTAGAACACAAAGAGATACCAATTTTGAAATTTACCATTTGAAAATCATCAAATTTAAAATTTTAAGTGGTGGTGCGGTCCTTTTGCTTTGGGCTTATATTTTCTCCCCCTTTGGCATGAATCGCCAAAAACGGAATCATTAGAGCCCATTGAAGTACTTTCTCCCCCTTTGGTCATGAAATGAATGAGTGAAGATTATACCAAAGTTGGAGAGATGATGCGGAGCGATGGCGAAGGATGAGTACTAGAGTGGAGTGGAAGCCTTGTCTTCGCCGAAGACTCCAATTCCCTTTCAATATACCTATGACTTGGTTTGAAATATACTTGAAAACACATTAGTCATAGCATATATGAAAGAGACATGATCAAAGGTATATTTATGAGCTATGTGTGCAAGTTTAGCAAAAGAAATTCCTAGAATCAAGAATATTGAGCTCATGCCTAAGTCGGGTAAAAGATTGTTCATCAAGTGGCTTGGTAAAGATATCGGCTAATTGATCTTTCGTGTTAATGTAAGAAATCTCGATATCCCCCTTTTGTTGGTGATCCCGAAGAAAATGATACCGAATGGCTATGTGCTTAGTGCGGCTGTGCTCGATGGGATTGTCGGCCATTTTGATTGCACTCTCATTGTCACATAGCAAAGGGACTTTGGTTAATTTGTAACCGTAGTCCCGCAGGGTTTGCCTCATCCAAAGCAATTGCGCGCAACAATGTCCTGCGGCAATATACTCAGCTTCGGCAGTAGAAAGAGCGACTGAATTTTGCTTCTTTGAAGCCCAAGACACCAAGGATCTTCCCAAGAACTGGCAAGTCCCCGATGTGCTCTTCCTATTAATCCTACACCCCGCCCAATCGGCATCCGAATACCCAATCAAATCAAATGTGGATCCCAGAGGATACCAAAGCCCAAACTTAGGAGTATAAGCCAAATATCTCAAGATTCGTTTCACGGCCGTAAGGTGTGATTCCTTAGGGTCGGCTTGGAATCTTGCACACATACATACGGAAAGCATAATGTCCGGTCGAGATGCACATAAATAAAGCAATGAACCAATCATCGACCGGTATACCTTTTGATCCACGGACTTACCTCCCGTGTTGAGGTCGAGATGCCCATTGGTTCCCATGGGTGTCTTGATGGGCTTGGCATCCTTCATTCCAAACTTGCTTAGAATATCTTGAGTATACTTTGTTTGGCTGATGAAGGTGCCCTCTTGGAGTTGTTTGACTTGAAATCCTAGAAAATACTTCAACTCCCCCATCATCGACATCTCGAATTTTTGTGTCATGATCCTACTAAATTCTTCACATGTAGATTTGTTAGTAGACCCAAATATGATATCATCAACATAGATTTGGCATACAAACAAATTATTATCAAGAGTCTTAGTGAATAAAGTAGGATCGGCCTTGCCAACTTTGAAGCCATTTTCAATAAGGAAATCTCTAAGGCATTCATACCATGCTCTTGGGGCTTGCTTGAGCCCATAAAGCGCCTTAGAGAGCCTATAAACATGGTTAGGGTACTCACTGTCTTCAAAGCCGGGAGGTTGCTCAACATAGACCTCCTCCTTGATTGGTCCATTGAGGAAGGCACTCTTCACGTCCATTTGATAAAGCTTGAAGCCATGGTAAGTAGCATAGGCCAATAATATACGAATTGATTCAAGCCTAGCTACGGGTGCATAGGTTTCACCGAAATCCAAACCTTCGACTTGTGAATACCCCTTGGCCACGAGTCGAGCTTTGTTCCTAGTCACCACACCATGCTCGTCTTGCTTGTTGCGGAAGACCCACTTGGTTCCTACAACATTTTGGTTAGGACGTGGAACTAAGTGCCATACCTCGTTCCTTGTGAAATTGTTGAGCTCCTCTTGCATCGCCATCACCCAATCCGAATCTTGAAGTGCTTCCTCTACCCTGTGTGGCTCAATAGAGGAAACAAACGAGTAATGTTCACAAAAATGAGCAACTCGAGATCGAGTAGTTACCCCCTTATGAATATCGCCGAGGATGGTGTCGACGGGGTGATCTCGTTGGATTGCTTGGTGGACTCTTGGGTGTGGCGGCCTTTGTTGTTCATCCTCCTTGTCTTCATCATTTGCATCTCCCCCTTGATCGTTGCCGTCATTTTGAGGTGGCTCATCTTCTTGATCTTCTTGTTCAACCTCTTGAGCCTCATCCTCAACTTGAGTTGGTGGAGATGCTTGCATGGAGGAGGATGGTTGATCTTGTGCTTTTGAAGGCTCTTCGGATTCCTTAGGACACACATCCCCAATGGACATGTTCCTTAGCGCTATGCATGGAGCCTGTTCTTCACCTTTTTCATCAAGATCAACTTGCTCTACTTGAGAGCCATTAGTCTCATCAAACACAACGTCACAAGAAACTTCAACAAGTCCTGAGGACTTATTAAAGACTCTATATGCCCTTGTGTTTGAGTCATATCCTAGTAAAAAGCCTTCTACAGTTTTAGGAGCAAATTTAGATTTTCTACCTCTCTTAACAAGAATAAAGCATTTGCTACCAAAAACTCTAAAATATGAAATATTGGGCTTTTTACCGGTTAGGAGTTCATAAGATGTCTTCTTGAGGATTCGGTGAAGATATAACCGGTTGATGGCGTAGCAGGCGGTGTTGACCGCCTCGGCCCAAAACCGATCCGGTGTCTTGTACTCATCAAGCATGGTTCTTGCCATGTCCAATAGAGTTCGATTCTTCCTCTCCACTACACCATTTTGTTGTGGAGTGTAGGGAGAAGAGAACTCATGCTTGATGCCCTCCTCCTCAAGGAAACCTTCAATTTGATAGTTCTTGAACTCCGTTCCATTGTCGCTTCTAATTTTCTTGATCCTTAAGCCGAACTCATTTTGAGCCCGTCTCAAGAATCCCTTTAAGATCTCTTGGGTTTGTGATTTTTCCTGTAAAAAGAATACCCAAGTGAAGCGAGAATAATCATCCACAATTACAAGACAATACTTACTACCGCCGATGCTTATGTAAGCGATCGGGCCGAATAAATCCATGTGTAGGAGTTCCAGTGGCCTGTCGGTAGTCATGATGTTTTTGTGTGGATGATGAACACCAACTTGCTTCCCGGCTTGGCATGCGCTACAAATCCTGTCTTTCTCAAAATGAACATCGGTTAGTCCTAAAATGTGTTCTCCCTTTAGAAGCTTGTGAAGATTCTTCATTCCAACATGGGCTAGTCGGCGGTGCCAAAGCCAACCCAAGTTAGTCTTAGCAATCAAGCAAGTGTCGAGTTCAGCTCTATCAAAATCTACCAAGTATAGCTGACCCTCTAACACTCCCTTGAATGCTATTGAATCATCACTTCTTCTAAAGACAGTAACACTAGTATCAGTAAAAAGACAGTTGTAGCCCATTTGACATAATTGGGATACGGAAAGCAAATTGTAATCTAAAGAATCTACAAGAAAAACATTGGAAATAGAATGGTCAGGAGATATAGCAATTTTACCCAAACCTTTGACCAAACCTTGATTTCCATCCCCGAATGTGATAGCTCGTTGGGGATCTTGGTTTTTCTCATATGAGGAGAACATCCTTTTCTCCCCTGTCATGTGGTTCGTGCACCCGCTATCGAGTATCCAGCTTGAGCCCCCGGATGCATAAGCCTACAAAACAAGTTTAGTTCTTTGTTTTAGGTACCCAAACGGTTTTGGGTCCTTTAGCATTAGAGACAAGAACTTTGGGTACCCAAACACAAGTTTTGGAGCCCTTGTGTTTGCCCCCAACAATCTTGGCAACTACCTTGCCGGATTTGTTAGTCAAAACATAAGATGCATCAAAAGTTTTAAATGAAATGCTATGATCATTTGATGCATTAATAGTTTTCTTTCTAGGCAACTTGGCATGGGTTGGTTGCCTAGATCTAGATGTCTCACCCTTATACATAAAAGCATGATTAGGGCCAGAGTGAGACTTCCTAGAGTGAATTTTCCTAATCTTGCTCTCAGGATAGCCGGCAGGGTACAAAATGTAACCCTCGTTATCCTGAGGCATGGGAGCCTTGCCCTTAACAAAGTTAGATAGGTTCTTAGGAGGGGCATTAATTTTGACATTGCTTTCCTTTTGGAAGCCAATGCCATCCTTAATGCCAGGGCGTCTCCCATTATAGAGCATGCTTCTAGCCAATTTAAATTTTTCATTTTCTAAGTCATGCTCTCTAATTTTAGCATTAAGTTGTGCTATGTGATCATTTTGTTTTTTAATTAAGGTTAGGTGATCATGGATAGCATCAACATTAATATCTCTACATCTAGTACAAATGGAAACATGCTCAACATTAGATGTAGAGGGTTTGCAAGATTTAAGTTCAACAACCTTAGCATGCAAAATATCATTTTTAGTTCTAAGGTCGGAAATAGTAGTATTGCAAACATCAAAATCCTTAGCCTTAGCAATTAATTTCTCATTTTCATTTCTAAGGCTGGCAATGGAAACATTCAACTCATCAATCCTAGCAAGTAAATCAACATTATCATTTCTAGGATCAATGCAAACATGAGAATCAACCTTAGCAATTAATTTAACATTTTCATTTCTAAGGTTGTCAATAGTGTCATGGCATGTGCTTAGCTCACTAGATAACTTGTTACATTTTTCTACTTCTAGAGCATAAGCATTTTTAACCTTAACATGTTTCTTGTTTTCCTTGATTAGGAAGTCCTCTTGGGAGTCCAAGAGATCATCCTTTTCATGGATGGCACTAATTAGCTCATTTAATTTTTCTTTTTGTTCCATGTTAAGGTTGGCAAAAAGAATACGCAAATTATCCTCTTCATTTTTATCATTATCCTCATCACTAGATGTTTCATATTTAGTGGAGGACTTTGATTTTACCTTCTTTTTGCCGTCCTTGGCCATGAGGCACTTGTGGCCGACGTTGGGGAAGAGGAGGCCCTTGGTGACGGCGATGTTGGCGGCGTCCTCGTCGTCGGAGGAGTCGCTTGAGCTTTCGTCGGAGTCCCACTCCCGACAAACATGGGCATCGCCGCCCTTCTTCTTGTAGTATCTCTTCTTCTCCTTCCTCTTGCCCTTCTTGTCGTCGCCCCTGTCACTATCACTAGACATAGGACATTTTGCAATAAAATGACCGGGCTTACCACACTTGTAGCAAACCTTCTTGGAACGGGATTTGTAATCCTTCCCCTTCCGTTGCTTGAGGATTTGCCGGAAGCTCTTGATGATTAGGGCCATCTCCTCGTTGTCGAGCTTGGAGGCGTCAATTGGTTGTCTACATGGTGTAGACTCCTCCTTCTTTTCCTCCGTTGCCTTGAAGGCCACCGGTTGCGCCTCGGATGTGGAAGGCTCGTCAAGCTCGTTGATTTTCTTGGAGCCCTTAATCATGCATTCAAAACTCACAAAATTCCCGATAACTTCCTCGGGGGTCATTAGTGGATATCTAGGATTGCCACGAATTAATTGTACTTGAGTGGGGTTAAGGAAAATAAGGGCTCTTAGAATAACCTTAACCACCTTGTGGTCATCCCATTTTGCGCTCCCGAGGTTGCGCACTTGGTTCACCAAGGTCTTGAGCCGGTTGTACATGTCTTGTGGCTCCTCCCCTTGACGAAGACGGAAGCGACCGAGCTCCCCCTCGATCGTTTCCCGCTTGGTGATCTTGGTGAGTTCATCACCTTCGTGCGCTGCCTTGAGTAGGTCCCAAATCTCCTTGGCGTTCTTCAACCCTTGTACTTTGTTGTATTCCTCCTTGCTTAGAGAGCCAAGGAGGATGGTTGCGGCTTGGGAGTTGAAGTGCTCGATTTGGGCCACTTCATCCGTGTCATAGTCCTCATCCCCTACGGATGGTACCTGTACACCATACTCAACAACATCCCATAATCTTTTGTGGAGAGAGGTTAGATGAAATCGCATCAAATTACTCCACATAGCATAATCTTCACCATTAAAAGTTGGTGGTTTGCCTAATGGGACGGATAGTAAAGGTGTATGTTTAGGAATGCGAGGGTAGCGTAGGGGAATCTTACTATACTTCTTACGCTCTTGGCGTTTAGAAGTGACGGACGCCGCGTCGGAGCCGGAGGTAGATGTCGATGAAGTGTCGGTCTCGTAGTAGACCACCTTCCTCATCCTCTTGTGCTTGTCCCCACTCCGATGCGGCTTGTGAGAAGAAGATTTTTCCTTCTTCTCCTTGTGGTGAGAAGAGGAAGATCTTTTCTCCTTCCGCTTGGAGGAGTTCTTCTTCTTCTCTCTTCTCTTGGTGCGGGACTCTTCCGATGAAGTGCTCCCTTGGCTTGTAGTGGGCTTGTCGCCGGTCTCCATCTCCTTCTTGGCGTGATCTCCCGACATCACTTCGAGCGGTTAGGCTCTAATGAAGCACCGGGCTCTGATACCAATTGATAGTCGCCTAGAGGGGGGGTGAATAGGGCGAAACTGAAATTTACAAAAATAATCACAACTACAAGCCGGGGTTAGCGTTAGAAATATAAACGAGTCCGCGAGAGAGGGCGCAAAACAAATCGCAAGCAAATATAAGTGTGACACACGGATTTGTTTTACCGAGGTTCGGTTCTCGCAAACCTACTCCCCGTTGAGGAGGCCACAAAGGCCGGGTCTCTTTCAACCCTTCCCTCTCTCAAACGATCCCACGGATCGAGTGAGCTTTCTCTTCTTCTCAATCAACCGGGAACGAAACTTCCCCACAAGGGCCACCACACAATTGGTGCCTCTTGCCTTGGTTACAATTGAGTGTTGATCTCAAGAACAAGTGAGAAAGAAAAGAATGCGATCCAAGCGCAAGAGCTCGAAAGAACACAAGCAAATCACTCTCTCTAGTCACTATGGAGTTGTGTGGAATTTGGAGAGGACTTGATCTATTTGGTGTGTCTAGAATTGAATGCTAGAGCTCTTGTAGTAGTTGAGAAGTGGAAAACTTGGATGGCAATGAATGTGGGGTGGTTGGGGTATTTATAGCCCCAACCACCAAAAGTGACCGTTGCTGGAACCTGTCTGTTCGATGGCGCACCGGACAGTCCGGTGCACACCGGACAGTCCGGTGCCCCTGCCACATCACCATTGCCGTTGGATTCTGACCGTTGGAGCTTCTGACTTCTGGGCCCTCCTGGGTGTCCGGTGCACACCGGACATATACTGTTTGATGTCCGGTGCACCGGCATGGGCGATCCTGACGTCTGCGCGCGCTGCGCGCGCATTAAATGCACCGCAGGGAGCCGTTGGCGCCGCAGGGAGCCGTTGCTCCGCTGGCACACCGGACAGTCCGGTGCACACCGGACAGTCCGGTGAATTTTAGCGGAGCGGCTGCCGAACGAACCCGAGGCTGGCGAGTTCCGGAGGCCGCGTTTCCTTGGAGCACCGGACATGTCCGGTGCACACCGGACAGTCCGGTGAATTATAGCGCGCCGACCTCCGAGAAATCCCGAGGGTGAAGAGTTTGAAGTCCCTTGGGCGAAGGGTCCTCTGGGCGAAGAGTCCTCTGGGCGAAGACTCCTCTGGGCTCACCGGACAGTCCGGTGCACACCGGACAGTCCGGTGCCTCCAGCCAGAGGTGCCCTCGGTTGCCTCATTGCTCCTTTGTTGAATCCAACACTTGGTCTTTTTATTGGCTAAATGTGAACCTTTTGCACCTGTATAACTTATGCACTAGAGTAAACTAGTTAGTCCAATATTTGTGTTGGGCAATTCAACCACCAAAATTATTTAGGAACTAGGTGTAAGCCTAATTCCCTTTCAGAATGCCTTAGAGATTTTCTAATTGCTAATGCTTTCAAGGTTGGGAAAGCCGATCCAACTCTTTTCACTAAGACTTGTGATGGTGACTTATTTGTGTGCCAAATTTATGTCGATGACATAATATTTGGTTCTACTAACCAAAAGTCTTGTGAGGAGTTTAGCAGGGTGATGACTCAGAAATTTGAGATGTCAATGATGGGCGAGTTGAACTACTTCCTTGGGTTCCAAGTGAAGCAACTCAAGGACGACACTTTCATCTCCCAAATGAAGTACACGCAAGACTTGATCAAGCGATTCGGGATGAAGGACGCCAAGCCCGCAAAGACGCCAATGGGCACCGACGGACATGTCGACCTCAACAAAGGAGGTAAGTCTGTTGATCAAAAGGCATACCGGTCTATGATAGGTTCCTTGCTTTACTTATGTGCTAGTAGACCGGATATTATGCTAAGCGTATGCATGTGTACTAGATTTCAATCCGACCCAAGGGAGTGTCACCTTGTGGCCGTTAAGCGAATTCTTAGATATTTAGTTGCTACGCCTTGCTTCGGGATCTGGTATCCAAAGGGGTCTACCTTTGACTTAATTGGATATTCAGACTCCGATTATGCTGGATGCAAGGTTGATAGGAAGAGTACATCAGGGACGTGCCAATTCCTAGGAAGGTCCCTGGTGTCGTGGAGTTCTAAGAAACAAACTTACGTTGCCCTATTGAAAGGGAAATAGGCTTACACATTTTCCTAAATGATTTTGGTGGTTGAATTGACCAACACAAACAATTGGACTAACTAGTTTGCTCTAGACTATAAGTTTTACAGGTGCCAAAGGTTCACAATATACCAATACAAAGCCAAAAGAAAGGGTTCAAAAAGAAAGGAGCAAGGCACCCGAAGGCTGCCCTGGTCTGGCGCACCGGACTGTCCGGTGTGCCACCGGACAGTGTCCGGTGCACCACCGGACAGTGTCCGGTGAACCAGGGAGTCCAACTCCGAACTACTCAGCTTCGTGAATTCAGGGAGCCACTCCGCTATAATTCACCGGACTGTCCGGTGTAACACCGGACTGTCCGGTGTGCCAGCGGAGTAACGGCTAGCCCGCGCCAATGGTCGTCTGCAACTGCTACAGGAACAGTGAACAGTGCGCACCTGCGCGCGCAGAATCAGAGCAGGCGCCAGAAGGCGCACAGGACAGTGCACAGTGACTGTCCAGTGCACCACCAGACAGTCCGGTGGCCCACAAGTCAGAAGCTCCAACAGTCGAACCCTAATGGCCTGGTGACGTGGCTGGCGCACCGGACAGTGTCCGGTGGCGCACCGGACTGTCTGGTGCGCCATTCGACAGAAGCCCTCACCAACGGTTCTTTTGGTGGTTGGGGCTATAAATACCCCCAACCACCACACTTCAATGCATCCAAGTTTTCAGACTTCAAACCTCATACAAGAGCTATAGCATTCATTCCAAAGACACAAACAAAGAGATCAAATCCTCTCCCAAGTCCGGAATCACTCCAAACAAATTAGTGACTAGAGAGAGAGAGACTTTTGTGTTCTTTTGAGCTCTTGCGCTTGGATTGCTTTTCTTCTTCCTCATTCTTGTTTCCACAACACTTGTAATCAAAACAAGAGACACCAATTGTGTGGTGGTCCTTGTAGTGGACTTAGTGTCCCGTTTGATTGAGAAAAGAAGCTCACTCGGTCTAAGTGACCGTTTGAGAGAGGGAAAGGGTTGAAAGAGACCCGGTCTTTGTGACCACCTCAACGGGGAGTAGGTTTGCAAGAACCGAACCTCGGTAAAACAAATCACTGTGTCATTCGCCTTATTTGCTTGTGATTTGTTTTCCGCCCTCTCTCTCGGACTCATTTATATTTCTAACGCTAACCCCGGCTTGTAGTTGTGCTTAAAGTTTGTAAATTTCAGATTTGCCTATTCACCCCCCTCTAGACGACTTTCAATTGGTATCAGAGCCCGGTGCTTCATTAGAGCTTAACCGCTCGAAGTGATGTCGGGAGATCACGCCAAGAGGGAGATCGGGACCGGTGACAAGTCCGCAAGCTCGGGGAGAACACACTCAAGGGAGTCCGCCCACAAGCACAAGGAGGAATCCTCTTCCTCCATCAAGTCCCATCGGAAGGGTGACAAGAAGAAGAAGATGAAGAAGGTGGTCTACTACGAGACCGACTCTTCGTCACCCTCCACCTCCGGCTCGGAATCGGCATCCGCCACTTCTAAGCGCCATGAGCGCAAGAAGTATAGTAAGATGCCCCTTCGCTATCCTTGTATTTCAAAACGCACTCCATTACTTTCCGTTCCATTAGGCAAACCACCTATGTTTGAAGGTGAAGATTATTCTATGTGGAGTGATAAAATGAGGCATCACCTAACCTCACTCCACAAGAGCAAATGGGATATTGTTGAGTATGGAGCGCAGGTACCAAAAAAAGGGGATAAGGATTATGATTCGGAGGAGGTCACCCAAATCGAGCACTTCAACTCTCAAGCGACTACTATACTCCTCACCTCTCTAAGTCGAGAGGAGTATAATAAGGTGCGAGGGTTAAAGAGCGCCAAAGAGATATGGGACGTGCTCAAGACCGCGCACGAAGGAGACGAGGTGACCAAGATCACCAAACGGGAAACGATTGAGGGGGAGCTCGGTCGCTTCATGCTCAACCAAGGAGAAGACCCGCAAGCCATGTACAACCGGTTAAAGACCTTGGTGAACCAAGTGCGCAACCTCGGGAGCACCAAATGGGATGACCATGAAATGGTCAAGGTTATTCTAAGATCACTAGTTTTTCTTAATCCTACTCAAGTACAATTAATTCGTGGTGATCCTAGATACAAACTAATGTCTCCCGAGGAAGTAATAGGAAAGTTTGTGAGCTTTGAATTGATGATCAAAGGCTCCAAGAAAATCATCGAGCAAGGCACAACTTCCACACCCGAGGCGCAACCCGTCGCATTCAAGGCAACGGAGGAGAAGAAGGAAGAGTCTACATCGAGTAGGCTTCCCATCGACGCCTCCAAGCTCGACAATGAGGAGATGGCGCTCATCATCAAGAGCTTTTGCCAAATCCTCAAGCAAAGGAGGGGGAAAGATTACAAGCCCCGCTCCAAGAAAGTGTGCTACAAGTGTGGTAAGCCCGGTCATTTTATTGCAAAATGTCCATTATCTAGTGATAGTGACAGGGGCGACGACAAGAAGGGAAAGATGAGAGAAAAGAAGAGGTACTACAAGAAGAAGGGCAGCGATGCCCATATTTGTCGGGAGTGGGACTCCGACGAGAGCTCCACCGACTCCTCCTCCGACAAGGACGCCGCCAACATCGCCGTCAACAAAGGCCTCCTCTTCCCCAACGTCGGCCACAAGTGCCTCATGGCAAAGGACGGCAAGAAGAAGAAGGTTAAATCTAGAACCTCCACTAAATATGCAACTTTTAGTGATGAGGATAATTCTAGTGATGATGAGGATAACTTGCTCACTCTTTTTGCCAACCTCAACATGTAACAAAAAGAAAAATTAAATGAATTGATTAGTGCTATTCATGAGAAGGATGAACTCTTGGATAGCCAAGAGGACTTCCTTATTAAGGAAAATAAGAAGCATATTAAGGTTAAAAATGCTTATGCTCATGAAGTAGAAAAATGTGAAAAATTAACTAGTGAGCTAAGTTCTTGCCATGATGCTATTGTCAACCTTAGGAATGAAAATGCTAAATTAATTGCTAAGGTTGATAGTTCAAATGTATGTGATGATTCAATTGTCAATCTTAGAGATGATAATGCTAGCTTAATTACTAAGATTGATAAATTGAATGCCATTTTACATGCTAAGATTGTTGAGTTAAAAACTTGCAAACCCTCTACATCTACCGTTGAGCATGTTACTATTTGCACTAGATGTAGAGATGTTAACATTGATGTTATTCATGATCACATGGCTATGATTAAACAACAAAATGATCATATAGCAAAATTAGATGCTAAAATTGCCGAGCATGAATTAGAAAATGAAAAATTTAAATTTGCTCGTAGTATGCTTTATAGTGGGAGACGCCCTGGCATTAAGGATGGCATTGGCTTCCAAAAGGGAGACAAAGTCAAGCTTAATGTCCCTCCTAAAAGATTGTCTAAGTTTGTTAAGGGCAAAGCTCCCATGGCTCAGGATAACGAGGGTTACATTTTGTACCCTGCCGGTTATCCCGAGCACAAAATTAGGAGAATTCACTCTAGGAAGTCTCACTCTGGCCCTAATCATGCTTTTATGTATAAGAGTGAGGCATCTAGTTCTAGGCAATCCATCCATGCTAAATTGCCTAAGAAGAAAGCTCCTATTGCATCAAATGATCATAACATTTCATTTAAGACTTTTGATGCTTCTTATGTGCTGACTAACAAATCAGGCAAAGTAGTTGCCAAATATGTTGGGGGCAAACACAAGGGCTCCAAGACTTGTGTTTGGGTACCCAAAGTTCTTGTATCTAATGTCAAAGGACCCAAAACTGTTTGGGTACCTAAAATCAAGAACTAAACTTGTTTTGTAGGTTTATGCATCCGGGGGCTCAAGTTGGATCATTGATAGCGGGTGCACAAACCACATGACTGGGGAGAAGAAGATGTTCTCCTCCTATGAGAAAACCCAAGATCCCCAACGAGCTATCACATTCGGGGATGGAAATCAAGGTTTGGTCAAAGGACTTGGTAAAATTGCTATATCACCTGACCACTCCATTTCCAATGTTTTTCTTGTAGATTCTTTAGATTACAATTTGCTTTCTGTTTCTCAATTATGCAAAATGGGTTACAACTGTCTTTTTACGGATATAGGTGTTACTGTCTTTAGAAGAAGTGATGATTCAGTAGCATTTAAGGGAGTACTCGAGGGTCAGTTATACTTAGTTGATTTTAATAGAGCTGAACTCCATACTTGCTTAATTGCTAAGACTAATATGGGCTGGCTCTGGCATCGCCGACTAGCACATGTTGGAATGAAGAATCTTCATAAGCTTCTAAAGGGAGAGCACATTTTGGGACTAACAAATGTTCATTTTGAGAAAGACAAGATTTGTAGTGCATGTCAAGCAGGGAAGCAAATTGGTGCCCGTCATCCACACAAGAACATCATGACGACCGATAGGCCGCTTGAGCTACTCCACATGGACCTATTCGGCCCGATAGCTTACATAAGCATCGGCGGGAGTAAGTATTGTCTTATAATTGTGGATGACTATTCTCGCTTCACTTGGGTGTTCTTTTTGCAGGAAAAATCTCAAACCCAAGAGACCTTAAAGGGATTCTTGAGACGGACTCAAAATGAGTTCGGCTTAAGGATCAAGAAGATTAGAAGCGACAATGGGACGGAGTTCAAGAACTCACAAATAGAAGGCTTCCTTAAGGAGGAGGGCATCAAGCATGAGTTCTCTTCTCCCTACATGCCACAACAAAATGTTGTAGTGGAGAGGAAGAATAGAACTCTATTGGACATGGCAAGGACTATGCTTGATGAGTACAAGACTTCGGATCGGTTTTGGACCGAGGCGGTCAACACCGCTTGCTACGCCATCAACCGATTATATCTACACCGAATCCTCAAGAAGACATCTTATGAACTCCTTACCGGTAAAAAGCCCAACGTTTCATATTTTAGAGTCTTTGGTAGCAAATGTTTTATTCTTGTTAAAAGAGGTAGAAAATCTAAATTTGCTCCTAAGGCTATAGAAGGCTTTTTACTAGGATATGATTCAAACACAAGGGCATATAGATTCTTTAACAAGTCCACTGGACTAGTTGAAGTTTCTTGTGACATTGTGTTTGATGAGACTAATGGCTCTCAAGTAGAGCAAGTTGATCTTGATGAGTTAGATGATGAAGAGGCTCCATGCGTCGCGCTAAGGAACATGTCCATTGGGGATGTATGTCCTAAGGAATCTGAAGAGCCTCCACAAGCACAAGATCAACCATCTTCCTCAATGCAAGCATCTCCACCGACCCAAGATGAGGATCAACCTCAAGAGGATGAAAATGAAGATCAAGAAGATGAGCCACCTCAAGACGAGGGCAATGATCAAGGGGGAGATGCTAATGATCAAGACAAGGAAGATGATGAGGGTCCAAGACTGCCACACCCAAGAGTCCATCAAGCAATACAACGAGATCACCCCATGAACACCATCCTCGGCGATATTCATAAGGGGGTAACCACTCGATCTCGTGTTGCTCATTTTTGTGAACATTACTCCTTTGTGTCTTCTATTGAGCCATACACGGTAGAAGATGCATTAAGGGATTCAGATTGGGTGTTGGCAATGTAAGAGGTGCTCAACAACTTCACACGGAATGAGGTATGGCATTTAGTTCCACATCCTAACCAAAATGTTGTAGGAACCAAGTGGGTCTTCCGCAACAAAATAGATGAGCATGGTGTGGTGATAAGGAACAAAGCACGACTTGTGGCAATTGTTATTCACAAGTCAAAGGTTTGGATTTTGGAGAAACTTATGCACCCGTAGCTAGGCTTGAGTCAATTCGTATATTACTTGCCTATGCTACTTACCATGGCTTCAAGCTTTATCAAATGGACGTGAAGAGTGCCTTCCTCAATGGACCAATCAAGGAAGAGGTCTATGTTGAGCAACCTCCCAGCTTTGAAGATAGTGAGTACCCTAACCATGTCTATAAACTCTCTAAGGCTCTTTATGGGCTTAAGCAAGCCCCAAGAGCATGGTATGAATGCCTAAGAGACTTTCTTATTGCTAATGGCTTCAAAGTCGGTAAATCCGATCCTACTTTATTCACTAAGACTATTGCAAATGATTTGTTTGTATGCCAAATTTATGTTGATGATATCATATTTGGGTCTACTAACAAATCTACATGTGAAGAGTTTAGTAGGATCATGATTCAAAAATTCGAGATGTCGATGATGGAGGAGTTGAAGTATTTCTTAGGATTTCAAGTCAAGCAACTCCAAGAGGGCACCTTCATTAGCCAAACGAAGTACATTCAAGACATACTCACCAAGTTTGAAATGAAGGATGCCAAGCCCATCAAGACACCCATGGGAACCAATGGGCATCTCGACCTCGACACGGGAGGTAAATCCGTAGATCAAAAGGTATACCGGTCGATGATAGGATCTTTACTCTATTTATGTGCATCACGACCGGATATTATGCTTTCCGTATGCATGTGTGCAAGATTCCAAGCCGATCCTAAGGAAGTTCACCTTAGGGCCGTGAAACGAATCTTGAGATATTTAGTTCATACTCCTAAGTTTGGTCTTTGGTACCCCAAGGGATCCACATTTGATTTAATTGGTTATTCCGATGCTGATTGGGCAGGGTGTAAACTTGATAGAAAGAGCACATCAGGGACTTGTCAGTTCTTGGGAAGATCTTTGGTGTCTTGGGCTTTCAAGAAGCAAAATTCGGTCGCTCTTTCTACCGCCGAAGCCGAGTATATTGCCGCAGGCCATTGTTGCGCGCAATTGCTTTGGATGAGGCAAACCCTTAGGGACTATGGCTACAAATTTAGCAAAGTCCCTCTCCTATGTGATAATGAGAGTACAATCCGCATGGCGGAAAATCCCGTTGAACACAACCGTACTAAGCACATAGCCATTCGGTATCACTTTTTGAGGATCACCAACAAAAGGGGATATCGAGATTTCATATGTTAGCACCAAAGAACAATTGGCCGATATCTTTACCAAACCACTAGATGAGCAAACTTTTACCAAACTTAGGCATGAGCTAAACATCCTTGATTCTAGGAATTTTTATTGATCGCTTGCACATATAGCTCATTTATATACCTTTGATCATGTCTCTTTCATGTGCTATGACTAATGTGTTTTTCAAAGTGTATTTCATGCTAAGTCATAGATTGAAAGGGAAAAGGAGTTCTTC
Source organism: Zea luxurians (assembly GCA_029449295.1). Lineage (NCBI taxonomy): Eukaryota > Viridiplantae > Streptophyta > Magnoliopsida > Poales > Poaceae > Zea > Zea luxurians. Next base: position 21,896,459 of record JAOPSE010000009.1, on the reverse strand, counting down.
GGCGAAGACAAGGCTTCCACTCCACTCAATTGAATTATTCATCCTTCGACGTCGCTCCACACTACTCTCCTATTTGGTATAATCTTCACTCATTTATTATTTGCCAAGGGAGAGAAAGTAAAAGGGCTCTCAAATGTCTCCGTTTTTGGCGATTCATGCCAAAGGGGGAGAAATATTAAGCCCAAAGCAAAAGGACCGCACCACCACCAATTTTTCAAAAGTTTTAAAGAGTTTTCATTTGGTATTCAATCTTGATATATTTCAAAATTGGTATAACTAAAACTCTCTTGAACACTAAGAGGAGAATTTCATTGAGGGGGAGTTTTGTTTAAGTCAAAGGAAAAGCATTTGAAACAGGGGGAGAAAAATTCAAATCTTGAAAATGCTTCTTTCACTCTTAATTCATATACCTTTGACTATTTGCAAAAGGTTTTTGAAAAGAATTTCACAAAGAATTTGCAAAAACAAAACTTGTGGTGCAAGCGTGGTCCAAAATATTAATAAGAAGAAAACCATCCATGCATATCTAGAGGAAATTATATATTGGTTTAATTCCAAGCAACCTTTGCACTTGCATTATACAAACTAGTTCAATTCTGCACTTATATATTTGCTTTGGTTTGTGTTGGCATCAATCACCAAAAAGGGGGAGATTGAAAGGGAAATAGGCTTACACCTTTTCCTAAATGATTTTGGTGGTTGAATTGACCAACACACAAACAACTGGACTAACTAGTTTGCTCTAGACTATAAGTTTTACAGGTGCCAAAGGTTCACAATATACCAATACAAAGCCAAAAGAAAGGGTTCAAAAAGAAAGGAGCAAGGCACCCGAAGGCTGCCCTGGTCTGGCGCACCGGACTGTCCGGTGTGCCACCGGACAGTGTCCGGTGCACCAGGGAGTCCAACTCCGAACTGCTCAGCTTCGGGAATTCAGGGAGCCACTCCGCTATAATTCACCGGACTGTCCGGTGTGCCAGCGGAGTAACGGCTAGCCCGCGCCAACGGTCGTCTGCAACTGCTACAGGAACAGTGAACAGTGCGCGCCTGCGCGCGCAGAGTCAGAGCAGGCATCAGAAGGCGCACCGGACAGTGCACAATGACTGTCCGGTGCACCACCAGACAGTCCGGTGGCCCACAAGTCAGAAGCTCCAACGGTCGAACCCTAACGGCCTGGTGACGTGGCTGGCGCACTGGACAGTGTCCGGTGGCGCACCGGACTGTCCGGTGCGCCATTCGACAGAAGCCCTCACCAACGGTTCTTTTGGTGGTTGGGGCTATAAATACCCCCAACCACCACACTTCAATGCATCCAAGTTTTTAGACTTCAAACCTCATACAAGAGCTATAGCATTCATTCCAAAGACACAAACAAAGAGATCAAATCCTCTCCCAAGTCCGGAATCACTCCAAACAAATTAGTGACTAGAGAGAGAGACTTTTGTGTTCTTTTGAGCTCTTGCGCTTGGATTGCTTTTCTTCTTCCTCATTCTTGTTTCCACAACACTTGTAATCAAAACAAGAGACACCAATTGTGTGCTGGTCCTTGTAGTGGACTTAGTGTCCCATTTGATTGAGAAGAGAAGCTCACTCGGTCTAAGTGACCGTTTGAGAGAGGGAAAGGGTTGAAAGAGACCCGGTCTTTGTGACCACCTCAACGGGGAGTAGGTTTGCAAGAACCGAACCTCGGTAAAACAAATCATCGTGTCATTTGCCTTATTTGCTTGTGATTTGTTTTCTGCCCTCTCTCTCGGACTCATTTATATTTCTAACACTAACCGCGACTTGTAGTTGTGCTTAAAGTTTGTAAATTTCAGATTTGCCTATTCACCCCCCTCTAGGCGACTTTCACCTATCCACCGATGAGGCCGAGTATGTTGCCGCAGGACAGTGTTGCGCGCAACTACTTTGGATGAGGCAAACCCTCCGGGACTTTGGCTACAATCTGAGCAAAGTCCCACTCCTATGTGATAATGAGAGTGCAATCCGCATGGCGGACAATCCTGTTGAACACAGCCGCACAAAGCACATAGACATCCGGCATCACTTTTTGAGAGACCACCAGCAAAAGGGAGATATCGAAGTGTTTTATGTTAGCACCGAGAACCAGCTAGCCGATATCTTTACCAAGCCTTTAGATGAGAAGACCTTTTGCAGGCTGCGTAGTGAGCTAAATGTCTTAGATTCGCGTAACTTGGATTGATCTATAGCATACATGTGGTTTATGTCTTTGATCATGTTCCTTTATGCATTTTGTTGTTTATTTATGGTGCTCAAGTTGTGCAAGCAATCCCTGGACCTCAAAAGTCCATGTGTGAGTGATGCACATATTTAGGGGGAGATGTGTTACAACTTGACCCTTTGAGACTAACCGTGTGCTTGAGTTTACTTAATTTAGTCTCAAAGGTGGATTGAAAGGGAAAGGTGAACTTGGACTATGCAAGACTTCCACTGCACTCCGATGAGAGGGTAATTTACTCCAAGTTCATCTCCATGCTCTTATTGCCTTTTTACTCTTAATTGACGATTTTGGTGAGGCAATGGGGTTTAAAGGCCAATAATGATCCCGTTTTGGTGCTTAATGCCAAAGGGGAAGAAATTAAGGCCAAAGCAAATGGATCAGCTACCACTTGAGAATTTTGAAAATAGTAGTGCAAGAGCTTTTGATTTGTCAAACTACTCTCTATGTCAAAATTTGGTCTCTTGTGGGGAGATTTTATGAGTATGGGAAAAAGGAGGAGTTTTTGGCACTTGATCATTTTCTCTCTTGGATTATCTCTCTATATGCCCAAACAGGTGAGTTTGACTTAGAGATAGGAAAATGAATTTGATTTGCAAAAACAAACCAAGTGGTGGCAAAGAACGGTCCAAATATGTCAAATCTTGTAAAAGACAATTTTTGTTCTCAATTGCATTGATGTTGCACTTCTATTTGTTGCTTTTTGATGTGTTGGCATAAATCACCAAAAAGGGGGAGATTGAAAGGGAAATGTGCCCTTGGGCCATTTCTAGTATATTTTGGTGATTAAATGCCCATCACATAATGAGTGAGTAATTATATGCCAAATGATGGATGAAGTGCAAATTGACAAGAAGGTATGGTTCTAGACTTAGTACATTGGTTTTTGTGTACTAATATATTTGTCTAAGTGCTAGAATCAGGGAAAAGAGAGAAAGGAAAAGACTTGGCTGGAGCAGCCAAGGCTCAGCGCAGTCTGGCACACCGGACTGTCCGGTGGTGCACCGGACAGTATCCGGTGGTGCACCGGACAGTGTCCGGTGGTGCACCAGGCTGGGCTCTGGCGAACTGGCCACTCTCGGGAATTCGTCGGCGGCGTATGGCTATAATTCACCGGACTGTCCGGTGGTGCACCGGACTGTCCGGTGAGCCAACAGCCGCCAGCGCAACGGTCGGCCGCCAAATCCGCGGGCGACGCGTGGCCCGCTCCAACGGTCGGCAGGGGGCACCGGACTGTCCGGTGTGCACCGGACAGTGTCCGGTGCGCTAACGGCTACAATTCTGCAACGGTTGGCTGTGCCATTTTAGGAAGGCGATCTGCACCGGACCATGAACAGTGCCTGTCCGGTGGTGCACCGGACTGTCCGGTGCGCCACCCGATAGAAGGCAAGAATTGCCTTCCCAGATTGCCTCCAACGGCTCCTAGCTGCCTTGGGGCTATAAAAGGGACCCCTAGGCGCATGGTGGAGGATACCAAGCATTCTTTAATCATCTCTAAGCACCAAGACTCCATTCTCGCGCATTTGATTCTTTGTGATAGTGACTTGAGCTCTATTTGAGTAGAGAACTCCTCGCATTGTGGTGTGAGCTCAAGTTGTGGCTTGTGTGCGTGATTGTGCTCGTGCTTTGAGTCTTGTGTGTGTTGCTCTCCCCTCCCTTACTTCCGTGCTTCTTTGTAATCATCAATTGTAAGGGCGAGAGGCTCCAAGTTGTGAAGATTCCTCGCGAACGGGAGATAGTAAAAGAGAGGAAAACACTGTGGTATTCAAGTTGATCATTGGATCACTTGAAAGGGGTTGAGTGCGACCCTCGTCCATTGGGACGCCACAACGTGGAGTAGGCAAGTGTTATACTTGGCCGAACCATGGGATAAATCATCGTGTCTCTTGTGCTTGTTTTCTTCGTGACCATTGTGTTTCACAAGAGCTTGGTCCTTAGCCACTTGATTCTATTGAGCTAACACTTAACCAAGTTTTATTGGCCATTAGTTGTTGAATTTTACAGGATCACCTATTCACCCCCCTAGGTGCTCTCACCTAGTGGTATGTCGATCCATATAGGTGGTGGCCATAGATATTTTTGCAAGAAACGGATGGGGGCCAATGCTAGATTACAGGGCACTTGATTTGTTGATGTGTTTTTTAGACACGTTTTTTGCTTTATGGTGGTGTTTTGTTATTTTTTTTATCTATAAGGTCGTATGTGGACATTGCAAAAGGCTGAACATTATGTTTCCATTATCTAAAAAAATCAAATCACACATCTACTTTTCATTCCAAGGCTTTTCTCATACTAGAGCCCTCAATTCTTTTGATACACTGACATATAGGGGTCCGTTTTTCATGCTCTTTAACCCTTCATTTTCTCCTTCACAAACTTGATATCTCACTCATCAGTTGTGCTCCGCCTCCAGTATTTGGGCCTATTTGGTTTCTGCCTAAGATGTCATAGTTTGTCTAACTTTTATGTCTAAGATTAGTTCTTCAATTCGAGTTACTAAGTTTAGACAAGTTGTGGTGCCTTAAGTATGAAACCAAACATGTATTTTGTCCACACGTCTGAGCCTAGCCTCAACCCACGGCGACCCAAGGAGGGAAGAGCCTTGGTAGTCGCTTGGACTTAGTCCAAACGTGTAAGGTTGTCTTGAACAACTTACTCATACTATCTCTTATCATATCTTCTATTTTAAACTTCACTCTATAAATAGTGCAATCTAAAATACAAAACATCATTTTATATGACCATATGCACGATTTGCTAAGGATAGCTAAGCCAGGAGGAAGGAGCTTCGATGGTCGCACCTCGCGCATCTGAGCGGTGGGCGGTGGGTGGTCGCGTGGAGAGGAAAAGTGCCGACGCGAGGTGAGGGATGATAAAGAGGGCAGATGGGGGCAAGGAGCTAGACCGAGCACGCACACGAAAACGAGCTCCAAATGTCCTTTGAAGGCTTACCCTAGATGCTACTAGAATGAGGTGAATAGTTTATAAAATAATTTCTCTAACAAAACTTATTGTAAGAATTAAGGAAAAATTATATACGAAATCGTAATAAGTAACATAAAACTTTACACAATATTTAATAGCAAGGGTATTTGAAGTATAAACCACACGAGGTAAGAGGTAGACACGATATTTTTCTAAGGTTCGGTTACTTGCTAGTAACATATGTCCTCGTTATGGCTAATCTACCCTTAAATGGTTCACATGTTTAGTCACGTAATAAGCCAAGTTCTACACAAGGCGTCGTGAAGAATCACAATAAGAGGGCACTCTAACAAGCCACTATCTCGCTAGAGTTGTCTTTGCGAATCTCCTGCAAAAAATGACCACAAGGCCCTTACAATCCAATAACTGGAGCCGACAACACTCAACAATGTCGCCCAACGATCCTCTAGTGCCTCCAAACAGACAAGGTGGCGGCAACAACTAAGAGTAACAAGAATCTTGCAGCTCAATACAATCCCTAATGTCACTAGATGCTAGCTCTCAATGTAAAACATTAGGATCGCTCCCCAATCTCATTATGGATGTATATATGTGAGTGAGAGATATTTTCTTGGGCTTACTAGGGTATATGTTCAGTTGATAAGCCATGGTATCCTTTTCAAAAACATACAAGCTCTATGTGTAAGGCCCCGAGCTCAACTAACCATTAGAACCATCCCACTAAAGTGTGCTTCTTTAACAATTGGTGCACCCTCATAAGATTCTTCCAATGTCTTTCATACTTCGGATGAGAATTAAAGATCCTTTTTTGTTCAATTACTTTAACATCAACAACATCATAAAGAACGTCGAGGGCAATATAATTACATTATAAGTTTTCTTCCTCCTCCCTGGACTATTTATGTTAATGACTTTAACTTCTTTCTCTACAACATCCCAAACTCTTCTATTCGTAGATCTTAAATGTTTATACATTTTTTTTCAATAATAATAGTTTGTTCTATCAAATTGTGGTGGCTTTATCATATTGTTAATGTGAGTCATCTTTACACCTAAGGTTGTTAAATATTAAACCTAGGTGACAAAGGCTCTAATACCAATTAATATGATATAGGTGGCTAGAAGAGGGTGAATATTCTATAAAAAAATCTCTAACAAAACTTATGACACAAACTAAGGTAAAAAATATATAAAGAATCGTACTAAGTAATAGAAAATTCTAAATGATATAATTATAGGAAATATTATATAACAACAAGGGTAATACAAACCACATGAGGGCAAAAGGTAGACATAATATTTATTCTCGAAGTTCGGTTGCTTGTCGACAAACAACATTCTCATTTTGACGAGTCTAACCTTAGATGATTCATGTTCTTATTTAATAAGCCAAGGCCTACACAAGGCACCATGAGAATCACTCTAGGAGAGCACTTTAATGATCCAGTGTTCCACTTGAGTTGGTCTCTGTGAATCTCCCACGGAGATGACTAGAAGAGCATCTAAAAGTTTAATGGTCGAAATCGGCAACAATCTCTAATGCCGTTCAACGATCCTCTACTGCTTGGAAGCTATCTAGGTGGCCAAAACCACCAAGAGTAACAAGAATCCCATAGCTTAATACAATCGCTAGTGCCACTAGACGCTCAATGCAAATCACTAGGATCACTCCCTAATCTCACTATGGATGCATTTCTATCTCTAGAAGCGAGTAGAAGATGTTTTCTTGGTCTTACTAGGTGTATATTCAGTTAGAAAGCCAAGATATCCTCCCAAAGTCGTATAACCTCTATTTGTGACTTGTGAGGTCACAAAGCTCAACTAGCCATTTGATCCATCCCACTCAAGTGTGCGAGTCGTTAAACGTCCGACACCCTATCATTGGACCATACCACGTGGGTCGGATGCTTTCTAATGCAGCCACATGTACAAGCCATTTAAATGTTACTGTTAGCGTCTAATGACTATCTTAATGTTTGGTGTGACGCGTTAGCCTTCGATGACCATCAGACCAAAACTTATGGGTCCAATGGCCTGCGTAGACAAATCCAAGAGCAGCTAACCCTTATTGGGACTGGTATGATGACCACTACCATACCAAAGTCCATGGTCCAACGCCCATATTCTCAGTCACAACAGTTATCTGATAGTGGGACCCTCTGGCTGAATAATGTGTCTGTTCTATCAGTTGTCATGATTTTCTCAACCGTCAAACCAATAAGCTTGAGTTTGATAGTCATCAAATAGTGACTCGAGAGCAACTAAGGTTGTGAGACTGGTCCAACACCTCTATTATCAGTCACAACGATTAACTAATAGTTTGATAATCATCAAATAGTGACTCGAAACCAATAAGCCTGTGTTGAGAAAAATGTTATATACTTCCTCTGGTCTAAATTAAAAGTCATTTAACTTTAAAATATCTTAAAATTTAACTAAATTCTTATAATAAAATAACAATATTTACAATGACAAATTAATATCATTAACTTATTATTAATTATATTTTTATATTTTTTATGATATACCTCTTTGGTGTCATAAATGGTTATATTTTTTATAATTTAGATCAAACTTAAAATGTTTTTGCTCTCTAATAAAATTTAAAATTGGAACAGCTTGTAATTTGAATTTGGAACGGTGGAAGTGTGTGTCATTGTGCCTGCATGCGAGTATGCGACATAGGAGTACCTTGCTTGTTGTTGTTGGCGCCGTGCGGCGTGTGCATGCTGTTGATGAGGTGCGCCGTGGCCCCGTACCCGTCGGGAACGTGAGGTGGTTCCTGATGACGAGGCTGTTCCTGAAGGGCATGATGGCGAACATGCCGACGAAGCTGACGAGGAAGAGGAACGCGACGAGCCGGGCGATGTGCGGCTCCTCGACGTTGTTGGTGCCGTCGTAGGCGCCGCCGTCCTCGGACGAGTTCCTGCTCATCGCTAGGATGTAGGAGCCGAAGCCGCCGCTGTAGGCGATGTTGGAGCAGGCGACGACGAAGGTCTAGATGACTGCGTTCTCCGGGCGGGTGAAGGGGAGCTGCGGCACCTCGCAGCCGTCCAGCAGGCGCGTCCAGATGCGAGAGAGGAAGAAGCCCAGGAGCCCTGCGGGGATGGTGAGGAACTGGATGTACCCCCGAGGTGAGGTGAGGTGAGGGTGAGGGTCTGCTCCCAGAAATGAAATGTGAGCTCGGGAGGGCTTTTTATGGAGGTGGAAGGAGGAGATTTTCGTTCACGATTCATTGTGTTGTTGTGGCGGCTGCCCCCGGCGAAGTGGGTTGCTGTATCGTTGCATGCAGTGGTGGAGCAGGCGATGGAAATGGTTATCTTCGAACGTCCAGTTGGTTTTGCAGTTGAGAGATTGTTCTTCGTCTGAATAACTCGCCGGTTTGGTATTAACCGACGAGCTGGCAAAACGATCTGAACTTTTTCTCTGTCTTCAAAAAGTGTAGTACAGACGCTAATCACATTGACGGGCGCTTCTTTCAGAATAATTAGCCGCAGATACGTACGTATCCGTATTCCCATACCAAGTTGAAATTCTCAGAGCTAAACTCAAGCAGATTCTTCTGCCGCAACAAAACTTAACCATTATACTGATAAAAAGTGGACAAGAAATTAAGAATGAGCAACAATTCTTTACATTTGTGCCAACACGCCAAGAAACAATAGACTAAATTCTTGACGAAATGAAGGACGACTGCTGGTTTTAAACGGAGGAAGTGCATACCTTCCTGAACTTTCTTACAGATCGCCGCGCAAGCTCTGAATGGATTGACTTGGCGCGACTGTTCCTCCCGCGGCGGGACAGCAACACACAGCAGAGCGCCGGATGCGTCGGCACGTGTCCTCTTCCGGAGCTTGTACCGCAACGTGTCTTTGGACGTGTCACCTCCCCTCGTCTCGTCAGCTCCACCCCTCCTTGGCTCCTTTATAAACAGCGCACAGTCTCCGCTTGCAAGCTCATTGATCCCTGAAACCCATCCACAATTGGTAGCTAGCTCGTTGATCCAAATCCAAGACCTCACGTCAACGCACTGTCTCGCCTGTTAATTAGTCGTCGACGTCGTCGTCTATGTCCAGGCTGATGGCTGCCATGATGCTCGGGGGCGCGCGAGTCGCCGGCGCCGCAAAGCTCACCGGCAACGGCAACGCTGCTGGCATGCAGGCTCTTCCCATGCCGGCGTGCTTCCTTCCGCCGCGCCCGCAGGCAGCGACCTGGACCCGCCTCTGCTTGCAGGCTGCGCCAAGATCGTCCCAGGTATATGCTCACTGCCGGGTCACCGCTAGGCGCCTAGCGGTACGTAACTGTGCGAACCTGACGGAGGTAGACACTCACACACGCATGTTTGCTCAGGCGTACGACAACGCGCCGGAAGACCGGAGAGAAATAGGGGACAAGTTCAAGGACGCGGCGGAGGAGGCGAAGGACGCCACCGGCGACGCCAAGGAGCACGCCAAGAGGATGGCCGGGGAGACGAAGGGCAGGGCGCAGGACAAGGCCGGCCGCGTGGCGGACCAGGCGTCGGGCATGGCCGAGCGGGCCAAGGACCAGGCGAAGGGCGTGGCGGAGGACGCCGCGGACACGGCGTCCCGGGCGACGGAGCGAGCGAAGCACGAGACGCGTGACGCGGCGCGGGAGGCCGCGGACAGGGCGGGGCACGTGAAGGAGCGGGCCAAGGAGGCGGGGCACGAGGCCGCGGACCGGGCGCAGGAGGCGGCGAAGGCGGCCAAGGACCGGACGGGGGAGGCGGCGGGGCGCGCCATGGACAGGGCCGGGGAGGCCAAGGACCGGGCCGTGGAGGGGACCGCGTCGTACGGGGAGAAGGTGGTGGAGATGACCAAGGAGGGCGCGGGGAAGGTGGCCGAGACGGCGCAGGCCATCGGGGACATGGCGAAGCAGGCGGCGCGGAGCACCTGGGACGCGGCCAAGGACACCGCGCACGGCGTCAAGGAGCGCGTGGTCCCCGACGCGGAGGACGTGGACGCCGCCGTGAAGGAGCGGGACCGGATCGCGCGGGATGTGGACAGGGTAGAGCGGGAGCGGAACAAGAGGGAGGCCAGGGAGAAGGGCTCGGGCTTGCCGTAGGCCCAGCTCCAATTTTCCCTCTCCAGAAGACGAATTTTACTCCACTAGCTAGCTGAATAAATGCTTTCGTTGTAGCTTGTCAGAATCGAATGGAAGATCTGTAACTTTAAGGCATGTGTATTGCTGATACTGGTCTAGCATCACTGTTGTGTAGCTTTTGGGAGAGAATCCACGAGAACCGCATCTCATTTTATTCTATAAATAATCATTCTATAAATACTCAGTTATTCTAATTTTTTATTTTATAAATACTGAGTCATTCCAATTTTTATATTAGTTATTCACGTGAATAACTACATCTCTACTCCTCCTCCTTAAGAAAGGAGCGTAGACGTCCACACCAGGTTCTGCCCTCTGCTCTGGGTCCTCAATACGCGTAGATCCCGTCTCCCCCGCCATCAACTGAAGCTCTGGGTCCTTAATACGCGTAGATCCCAATCTCCCCCGCCATCAACCCATCAACTGAAGCTCTGGGTCCTTAATACGCGTAGATCCCGTCTCCCCCGCCATCAACTGAAGGCTGTTGTTCTGCCCTCTGCTCTGGGTCCTCAATACGCGTAGATCCCGTCTCCTCCGCCATCAACTGAAGCTCTGGGTCCTTAATACGCGTAGATCCCGTCTCCCCCGCCATCAACTGAAGGTGGCCGAGGATCTTCTACCCCTGCTTCGCGATCCCTGTCATCCGCGTCGCCATCAACGCTCCACCTCGGCCGCCAATCGCCTACCACCGCTCGCGATGCGTTTGGCCTCAACAAATTCTCTCACAAGATCTGGCAAAACCCATCACCTTCGCTCTCCTCCTCTGCCATCGGTCATCGTTTGGCCCCAACAAATTCTCTCACAAGATCTGGCAAAACCCATCACCTTCGCTCTCCTCCTCTGCCATCGGGATCCTGGTGGTCAACGTCGTCCTCGTCGGCGAGATGCCTCGTCGGCAAGATGACCTCCAAGCTCCTCCAAACCTCGCGCTCCATCGACGACCGGAGGCTTCCGCCCCTTCGGGATCTCCTTATTCACAAGGCATCGAGGCTGTCGTCGACCACATCATGCCGCTGCGCTAGGAGGAGGCGCCAACCAACATCGGCTTCACGGTGGCCTAGGCGTGTTGTGCTGATCTGCTCTGCCGTTTCGCCCTCCTCCCTCCCCAAAGCTGCTTCTAGACTGCCGCGATGGAGGCGACCAGCAACACCAGGTTAGCCCTCGGGATCCTGGTGGCCGACAGCGTGGTCCCTGTCGGCGAGAAGGTGATCTCCAAGCTCTTCTAGATCTCGCGCTCCGCTGACGTAATTATTGTACAAGCACCACGGCGTGATGGGAGGCCGGACTTGGAGCAGTGCGTGGGGGAACGGCGTGATGGGAGACCGAGCTAGGCGAGATCCGAGCGGCCATGGGGAAGTGACGGCCAGACTTGACCTTGTCGAGGCGAGCAGGGAGGGGACAAGGCGTCGACGCGGAAGGAAGAGCAGGGACGGCCGTCGAGCTTCCGTGGACCGTAGGCGGCCAGGGAGAGGCGGGTGGAGGAGACAGGGTGAGGGAGATGGGGATGAGGCCGATGGCCGGCCGACTGGGAAAATGGCATCCTAGGACCAAACGCATGGGGGAGGTCTGCCAGGAACCAAACACAGAAGGGATAAAGGCTGATGAAGATAGCGGTGGGACAAGCACACGGAAGGAAGAAGTTCTTTATTTGCAGAGTTCCATTTTGAATACAAATTGGTCCTCTCAGTTTCAACCCAAGGCGTTATCCCTGATTTTTATAGAAACCAAACCCAAAACTAACCCCTTCTATCAAAATACACTCTACTTTGCATAGCTTATATGGAAAACTGGCATTCATGAAGCTTGTATGTTTTCAATTATTGATCTATATATCAAGCAGTGTGTCAGTCTCTTGATTACAAATTGTAGGATCCGTGATGAAAAATTAGCATTTTGAATGCTATGCACATGAACAAACAAGACACTTATTTGCATTATGTTGATTCTCACTTCTCAGACCTGTTATGCACACATAATATTATGATTGACATTGATGTCACATTGATCCCAATTTTTGCATGTTGTTATATCCATAAATGGAGAAAATGGGAGGATACTACTGAAAGCATATAAGTAGTAAGCCCACCCCAAGATGAGTGCTCTCTCCTCCGACTTCCCTAAAGCCTCCGGTAGCACAGCCGAGACAGCGACGGGTTCTCCACCCATACGGGGATGGAGCGACAGAAGTATGGAAATAGGATAAGGTAGCGGCGAGACAAGCCGTTTAAATAGGTGTCAAGTGGAAGTGCAGTGATGAAGCATTCAGGGATAATCATGAATCATTTTCTCGTAAGTGTATCCTTTTGACCCTTCAGAATAAACTACATAAGTTCAATTGGAAATTCATTTTATGTAATGATGTGAAACAGAAGTGGAAAGCTTTTGAGAATGACATTTCTTAAATAGTACTCCCTCCGATCTTTTTTATTTGTCGCCGTTTAGTTAAAAAATGAACTAAAATTTCTTCAGTATCTGTAAAATGTGGTTCTTGAATGCTTCGCTTCGGGTCTGTATCCCTATTTCAAATGCCCCATTTTCTTCTAGCTTTCTTCAATCTGGTGAGCCTTGTGTACAAGAAAAAAGAAATGTTTTATGCATGCGATGGAAATGTCAGTTCGATGTCATGATTTTTATGGGTGGCAATTCATTGCTACTGGTGGTGTTAGGACATAGGAGTAGGATCCCTTTTTTATAGAGAAATGTAGGCACTTCAAGTGTATTGATATTTTTTCTTCTTATTTTGCTGTTCGGCATGTGGTAGATGGGGGTAGATGAGTCTTGTTAATATTTATATCTGGGGTAATGCTCTTAAGTTAACTGAAAGCATCCAAAATTCTCTGCCAGGTTCACTAATCTTTGGATTGTTTATGTTTAGAGTACTATGATGCAGTCTGCCCTTATGTGATTCTGGATGTTTCCATAGGACGCTTATCTTATATTCCTGAATCTTCAGCTTTACTTGAATGAAACACTAATTAGAAGAAAATGTCATTGCTCTGGCTGAAGAAAATTTCCTTGTTTGACATATTAGCTGTTCGAAGCCCGAAAAATTATATTAGTATTTGAAATTGTATAACCAAACTATCAAAAGGTTTCATATCTGTAAGGTTATATCAAATATTTATATATTAGTAACTTCCAGCATTGTCCTCTGAACATTGAGCCAAAGGCCCACTGTAGAACATACCACCTGAAAAATTCCAGTTTGCGATTAGCGACGATGTATGGCCCAGGTCCACTGAAACTGATTTCAGATCAGAGGCTGAAAGTCGCCTAGAGGGGGGGTGAATAGGGCGAAACTGAAATTTACAAAGTTAATCACAACTACAAGCCGGGTTAGCGTTAGAAATATAAACGAGTCCACGAGAGAGGGCGCAAAAACAAATCGCAAGCTAGTGAAGAGTGTCACACGCGGATTTGTTTTACCGAGGTTCGGTTCTCGCAAACCTACTCCCCGTTGAGGAGGCCACAAAGGCCGGGTCTTTTTCAACCCTTTCCCTCTCTCAAACGGTCCCTCGGACCGAGTGAGCTTCTCTTCTCAAATCAACCCGAGAACAAAACTTCCCCGCAAGGACCACCACACAATTGGTGTCTCTTGCCTTGGTTACAAATGAGTATTTGATCACAAGAACAAATGAGAAAGAAAAGCAAGCGATCCAAGCGCAAGAGCTCAAATGAACACGACAAATCACTCTCTCTAATCACTAGGGCTTGATGTGGAGTTGGGAGAGGATTTGATCTCTTTTGTGTGCTTTGGAATAAATGCTAGAGCTCTTGTAAGGTGTTGAAGTGTAGAAACTTGGATGCCATTGAATGTGGGGTGGTTGGGGTATTTATAGCCCCAACCACCAAAAATGGCCGTTGGGAGGCTGCACTCGCATGGCGCACCGGACACTGTCCGGTGCGCCAGCCACGTCAGCGAGCCGTTGGGGTTCCGACAGCGAGCCGTTGGGGTTCCGACCGTTGAGCTCTGACTAGTGGGCCCACCAGGATGTCCGGTGGTGCACCGGACATGCACTGTAGTCTGTCCGGTGCGCCACCCGCGCGTGGCCTGCTCCTCTGCGCGTGCTGGCGCGCATTTAATGTGTTGCAGGTAGCCGTTGGCGCACGAAGTAGCTGTTGCCCGCTGTCACACCGGACAGTCCGTGTGCACCGGACATGTCCGGTGAATTATAGCGGACGATTTCTCGACGCTGGCGAGTTCCAGAGCCGCTCTCCTCTGGTGCACCGGACACTGTCCGGTGTACACTGGACAGTCCGGTGAATTATAGCGGAGCGCTTCTGGATTTTCCCGAAGGTGAAGAGTTCAGCCTGGAGTGCCCTGGTGCACCGGACACTGTCCGGTGGCACACCGGACAGTCCGGTGTGCCAGGCCAGGGCAGCCTTCGGTTATCCCTTGCTCTTGGTGTTGAACCCTTCTTGGTCTTTTTTTTATTGGCTAAGAGTGGACCTTTTGCACCTGTAGAACTTATACTAGAGCAAACTAGTTAGTCCAATTATTTGTGTTGGACAATTCAACCACCAAAATCATTTAGGAAATAGGTATAAGCCTAATTCCCTTTCAATCTCCCCTTTTTTGGTGATTGATGCCAACACAAACCAAAGCAAATATAGAAGTGCATAATTGAACTAGTTTGCATAATATAAGTGCAAAGGTTACTTGGAATTGAGCCAATATAAATGCTTAGGATGCGCATGGATTATTTATTTCTTTTTAACATTTTAGACCACGCTTGCACCACAAGTTTTGTTTTTACAAATTCTTTTGTAAATTATTTTCAAAGTTCTTTTGCAAATAGTCAAAGGTAAAGGAATAAGATTTTGCGAAGCATTTTTCAAGATTTGAAATTTTCTCCCCTTGTGTCAAATGCTTTTCCTTTGACTAAAACAAAACTCCCCTTCAATAAATTCTCCTCTTAGTGTTCAAGAGGGTTTTAAGATATGAATTTTGAAAGTGCTACTTTCTCCCCCTTTTGAACATAATAAGATACCAAATTGAAAAACATGATACTTTGAAATTTACCAATCGAAAATCATTTTTTTGTAAAATTAGGGTGGTGGTGCGGTCCTTTTGCTTTGGGCTATACTTTCTTCCCCTTCGGCATTAATCGCCAAAAACGGATACTTAGAGTGAAATATAAGCCCTTTTTCGAACTACTTTCTCCCATTTGGCAATAAAATGTGAGTGAAGATTATACCAAAGCCGGAGTCCTTTCGCTTTATGCTTTCTCCCCCAAGGATGAGAAGTGGCTTGGAGCAACGGCGAAGGATGAGTGATAGAGTGGAGTGGAAGCCTTTGTCTTCGCCGAAGACTCCAATTCCCTTTCAATATACCTATGACTTGGTTTGAAATAGACTTGAAAGCACATTAGTCATGGCATATATAAAAGAGACATGATCAAAGGTATATTCATGAGCTATGTGTGCAAGTTAACAAAAGAAGTTCCTAGAATCAAGAATATTTAACTCATTCCTAAGTTTGGTAAAAGTTTGTTCATCTAGTGGCTTGGTAAAGATATCGGCTAATTGATCGTTAGTATTAATATATGCAATCTCGATATCCCCCTTTTGTTGGTAATCCCTAAGAAAATGATACCAAATGGCTATGTGTTTAGTGCGGCTATGCTCGACGGGATTATCCGCCATGCGGATTGCACTCTCATTATCACATAGAAGAGGAACTTTGGTTAATTTGTAACCATAGTCCCGCAGGGTTTGCCTCATCCAAAGCAATTGTGCGCAACAATGGCCTGCGGCAATGTACTCGGCTTCGGCGGTGGAAAGAGCGACCGAATTTTGCTTCTTTGAAGCCCAAGACACCAAGGATCTGCCCAAGAACTGGCAAGTCCCCGATGTGCTCTTTCTATTGATTTTACACCCTGTCCAATCGGCATCCGAATAACTGAAAGTTCCCTTTGGCCTGGGAACAGGATCTGGATGTTGCCTAGAGGGGGGGGTGAATAGGCGAATAAAACTTTTCAATTTAAAACTTTTAGATCTTACTCTACTCGAAAATTGGAGCGAAGTGGAATGAAAGATCCTTCGAGTAGGTTGCAGTGGAATAGAAGATCCTGTCTCAAAATGTCCTGCACTTCAAATATAACTTATACCAGAGATAAGTATTGAAGTGCAGATATAAAGAGTAGATACGACAAAGAGACAGCACACAATACAGAGCGAAGCACACAGACACAGGGATTTATCCCGAGGTTCGGCCAAGCCTGAAATGCTTGCCTAGTCCCCGTTGGAGTTAGCCACACCTGGGCTTGGAGTCTATTTCAACTCCGTCCTCCGTTTGCTCAGATCTGTCAGTATGACAGATAGAGCCTTTCACTATTGAGTTGGGTTACAACAAAACCGTGGCTGCTTACAAACTTCTTGACAGCACCTCGACAGAGTAACGATACGCTCAAGACCTTGCTCTAGCTCTTAGCAGCACTTCTCCACTCTCTAAAGGCTTATAGCTTTGCCTTCTACACAAACTAGAGAGATACACACAAGAGGGAGAGTGATGTTGAGCTCTTAAATCATCAAGTCAGCTTGACTTGATCTAGATTGGCATTTCTGAGCTCCAACATCTTGCAAAGGTCACATAGAATATCTCCAAACATAGGAACAACCCAAACCAAAGATCAAGGTACACTTAGCTCTTTTGGGCTGCTTCCAGTTCTAGTCTTGACACTGGTTCTCCTTCCCGTGACCTTGTTCACTACTTGAGCTTGGTCTTGAGCCTTATGACTTACACCACATAACTATAGCTGTTACCTCATTGGTTGTAAGTCATGTCCTTATATAGTGATCCTTGATGTGCCATAGCTCTTCTCAACTCGATCACCCTTGACTTTGCAAGTCTTCTTCTTCACCCTTGGCTTTGGGTTCCTCAGTCTCCTTGACCTTCTCCCGTGCACTTGGTACCTTGAAGTTCTTCTTGCCTCCATCTTTGGCTTGATCAGTTGTCTCCAAGCTATGCACCCGAGTCTCACTTATGCAATATCCATCTTACTTGTGATGTCCATTATCTATCCAAAATCTAGTCCTTGGACCATCACACTTGTTCACTTGTGTTGAACCCTGTTAGCTTTACATTAAGCACCTGTTCAACACTTAGCACACTTGTTAGTCCTTTAATTGAGTTGTCATCCAAACACCAAAACCCACAAGGGAGCTTTCAATCTCCCCCTTTTTGGTGATTGATGGCAACACAATTAAAGCTTACATAAGAATAAGATTTGAAGCACAAATTTTGAATTCTAAGTGTATAGAATGCTCCCCCTAAATATGTGCTTACATTAACATCACAACTTTGGCCTTAAATACCAACATGCACATACTTAGGCTAATTCGAAGCATTGCTATGCCTTAGCACCGGTGAGATGCATTGTGTCAAGAATCAAACCGTGATGCGTATGACACACAAATGCACAGAATTAGAGTAAAATACCAATTGAAAGGATATATCACAGGAATATCAACCTACCACTATTCATCATTAAGATACCAATTTAAATTAAGATACTAATTTAAAGCACCAGAACCATATGAATATCTATTACAGGACAACCATAATAAATACCAATTGAACACAATAAATACCAATTGATTCATATCAATGGAAGCACTAATTATGCATTATCACCATATAATACACCAATAAGCATTTGATAAGTATTATCAACAAAACTAAACTAACACATTCTTCATTAAGATCAAAGGAACTCAAGGAAACCCCTTTGGGTCCTTTTGCACACAAACAAACTTATCTTCACCCTCTTCATACTTAAGGTCCTTTTGCACACAAACAAACTTATCTTCACCCTCTTCATACTTAAGATAAGCTTTCCTCTCAAGTCGAGGTGAGCTTTAATGCACAAATTCTCCCCCTTTGACATCAAACACCAAAACCATATTCAAGCAAGAACATAGGATGATGTCAAGGGACAGCAGGATATTAAGCAGGGAAAATGCAACACACTAACATAACTCCCCCTTACACATTAAACATATGCAACACAAGCATTGGAGAAAGATTAAGGTACATATACTGTCGGGGACCATAATTAGGGGTACCCCCGAGGTTCCTAAATCTCAGCTGGTAACCCCCATCAGCATAAAGCTGCAGAGGCCTGATGGGAGCGATTAGATTAGGGATTGGTCCGTTCGAGGGACGCGATCACGCCTCGCCCGAGCCTAGCCTCGGACAAGGGCAGCCGACCCTGGAGGATCTCCGTCTCGCCCGAGGCCCCCTCAGCGGCTGACGTATTTACAACTCACTCGAGGCCCTGTCTTCGCCAAGAAGCCGCCCTGACCAAATCGCAGCACCGACCGACCAAATCGCAGGAGCATTTAATGCAAAGGTGACCTGACACCTTATCCTGGCACGCGCCTTGTGGCTGACAGAGCCGAAGTGACCGCCGTCACGTCGCCGCTCCACTGTCCAGCCTGACAAAAGGACAGCGCCGCCTGCACCACTCCGACTGTAGCGCCACTCGATAAAGTGAGGCTGACAGGCAGTCAGACCCGGCCGTAGACACCATAGGAAGCTCCGCCCGACCCCAGGGCTCGGACTCGGGCTAAGTCCCGGAAGACGGCGAACTCCGCTCCGCCCGACCCCAGGGCTCGGACTCGGGCTAAGTCCCGGAAGACGGCGAACTCCGCTCCGCCCGACCCCAGGGCTCGGACTCGGGCTAAGTCCCGGAAGACGGCGAACTCCGCTCCGCCCGACCCCAGGGCTCGGACTTGGGCTAAGTCCCGGAAGACGGCGAACTCCGCTCCGCCCGACCCCAGGGCTCGGACTCGGGCTAAGTCCCGGAAGAAGGCGAACTCCGCTCCGCCCGACCCCAGGGCTCGGACTCGGGCTAAGTCCCGGAAGACGGCGAACTCCGCTCCGCCCGACCCCAGGGCTCGGACTCGGCCCAGGCCTCAGCCGACCGACTCCGCCTCGCCCGACCCCGGGGGCTCGGACTCGGCCTCAGTCACAGGAGACAGACTCGACTTCGGCTTCGGAGGAGCTTCCATGTCGCCCAGCCTAGGGCACGGACTGGCCACGTCAACAGGAGGCGCCATCATCACCCTACCCCGAGCTGACTCGGACCTCGGGGGACAAGACCGGCGTCCCATCTGGCTCGCTCTGCCAGATAGGCAATGATGGCGTCCCCGCACGCACAGTGACGATGGCGGCCCGCGGCCCCCTTACGGAAGCAAGCGGACGTCAGCAAGGACTCGACGGCTCCAACAGCTGCCCCTCCACCAGGCTCCGGCGCACCTCCAACGGCCACGACATCACACCAACAGGGTGCCAATATCTCTCCGGCTGCCACAATGGCATGTACTTAGGACGCTAGCTCTCCCCCGCTAGACACGTAGCACTCTGCTACACCCCCATTGTACACCTGGATCCTCTCCTTGCGTCTATAAAAGGAAGGACCAGGGCCCTCTTAGAGAAGGTTGGCCGCACGGGGACGAGGACGAGACGAAGGCGCTCGCGTGAGGCCGCTCGCTCCCTCTCCCACGTGGACGCTTGTAACCCCCTACTGCAAGCGCACCCGACCTGGGCGCGAGACGAACACGAAGGCCGCGGGATTCTCCACGTCTCTCTCTCTCTCTCTCTCTCTCTCCGCCTCGCTCTCCCCCCTTCGCGCTCGCTCTCGCGCTCGACCCATCTGGGCTGGGGCACGTGGCGACATTCACTCGTCGGCATTAGGGACCCCTGGTCTCGAAACGCCGACAGTTGGCGCGCCAGGTAGGGGCCTGCTGCGTGTTGATGAACAGCTACCCGTCAAGCTCCAGATGGGCAGTCTCCAGCAACCTCTTTGACCCGGGACGGTGCTCCGTTTCGGGAGCCTTGAGTTCATGTCCCTCGACGGCGGCTACGACATGATACTCCTTCTTCCGCCGCGCGACGGCGACAATGGCGGCCAACAACCCGCACGCCGGCGGCGGAATAAACGACGTCTTCCCCACGTGGCGAAAGAACTACATTCGAGCTCGCCCCGTCCTCTCCCTCACCGGTGGAGGAGGAGGCAGGGCAACCAAGGCCAAGCAGGAGGCGGCACCGCGTCGGCTGTCGGGCGAGTCGACGACACCAACGCTCCGCCAAGGGGCGCGCCGGGCATCGACCTCGCGCTTGAGACGAAGGCGAGCGCCGGTTCCCCGTGACACGTCTACTCCAAGCGGACGGACGACGCCAGCACGCTCGCGAAGGACTTGCTGGACGTCACCCTCGTACCTGCGACGACGACGCAGTCTACTCCCGACGCGACATCATCACCGCCCGTCGACCAAAAGGTACCAACCGACTCCCATCTCGTACATTTTGGATCCGGCCTCGACCCACCGAGCGGCCCTGCTTCGGTGGGAGCCCTCATAGAGGCATGTCCAAACCCTTTTGGGCTTCGCATGCGATCACCTTGGGACCAGCTGACGGACGTCTCGACCTACGGGCCCTCTGGGTCCGAGGAAGACGACGAACCCAGCTTCGGTTGGGATTTCTCTGGACTTGGCAACCCCTGTGCCATGCGGGACTTCATGATCGCATGCGACTACTGCCTTTCCGACTGTTCCGACGGTAGTCGCGGCTTTGGCGACGAAGACTGCGGCCCAAGTCGTGAATGTTTCCACGTCGATCTAGGGGAGCCCGCCGAAGGCAACCATCTTGGCATGCCGGCAGACGGTGATCCCCCTAGGCCGGTGCCTCGCATTGACATCCCTCGGGAGCTAGCTGTGGTCCCAGTCCCTGCGGGGGGTCAGGTCATACAGCTCGAGCAAATCCGCGAGGTACCGGCCAGGCTCGACGAGGGAGCAGGAGTGCTTGAGCCGATCCGCCGGGACGTCGGGCAGGCACGGGTGGTCCAACCTCCTGCCGGAGAAATGTGTCATCTACCCCAGGGCTTCCAGCACCGCATCGCCGACGATGTCAGGCTCAGGCCGCCACCCACATCCAGCGGGGTTGGCCAGAACCTGGCTGCAGCAGCAATGCTCCTCCGCGCAATGCCGGAGCCATCAACTACCGAGGGGCGACGCATCCAAGGAGAGCTCAAGAATCTCCTGGAGGACGCCGCGGCCCGACGGGCCGAGAGCTCCGCCTCTTGAAGGCAGGGCTACCCCTCGGAACATCATGCCGCGACTTCCCGCTTCATGCGGGAGGCCTCGGTCAACACCGGGCGCACGCGCCACACAGCGCCTGCGGCCCCGGGTCACCTCGGCAACGAGCAGCCTCACCGCGACCGTCGAGCCCGCCTTGACGAGAGGGTGCGCCGAGGCTACCACCCCAGGCGTGGGGGACGCTACGACAGCGGGGAGGATTGGAGTCCTTCGCCCGAACCACCTGGTCCGCAGGCCTTCAGTAGGGCCATACGACGTGCGCCGTTCCCGACCCGGTTCCGACCCCCGGCTACTATCACGAAGTACTCGGGGGAGACGAGACCGGAGAAGTGGCTCGCGGACTACCGTTTGGCCTGCCAACTGGGTGGAACGGACGATGACAACCTCATCATCCGCAACCTCCCCCTATTCCTCTCCGACACCGCTCGCGCCTGGTTGGAGCACCTGCCTCCGGGGCAGATCTCCAACTGGGACGACCTAGTCCAAGCTTTCGCCGGCAATTTCTAGGGCACATACGTGCGCCCCGGGAACTCCTGGGACCTCCGAAGCTGCCAACAGCAGCTGGGAGAGTCTCTCCGGGACTACATCCGGCGATTCTCGAAGCAGCGCACCGAGCTGCCCAACGTCACCGACTCGGATGTCATCGGCGCGTTCCTCGCTGGCACCACCTGCCGCGACCTAGTGAGCAAGCTGGGTCGCAAGACCCCCACCAGGGCGAGCGAGCTGATGGACATCGCCACCAAGTTCGCCTCCGGCCAGGAGGCGGTCGAGGCTATCTTCCGGAAGGACAAGCAACCCCAGGGCCGCCCATCGGAAGGTGCCCCCGAGGCGTCAACTCAGCACGGCGCCAAGAAGAAGGGCAAGAAGAAGTCGCAAGCGAAGCGCGACGCAGCCGACGCGGACCTTGTCGCCACCGCCGAGTTCAAGAACCCTCGGAAACCCCCAGGAGGTGCCAACCTCTTCGACAAGATGCTCAAGGAGTCGTGCCCCTATCACCAGGGGCCCGTCAAGCACACCCTCGAGGAGTGCATCATGCTTCGGCGCCACTTCCATAGGGCTGGGCCACCCGCGGAGGGTGGTAGGGCCCACGACGACGATAAGAAGGAAGATCACCAAGCAGGAGAGTTCCCCGAGGTCCGCGACTGCTTCATGATCTACGGTGGGCAAGCGGCGAATGCCTCGGCTCGGCACCGCAAGCAAGAGCGCCGGGAGGTCAGCTCGATGAAGGTGGCGGCGCCAGTCTACCTAGACTGGTCCGACAAGCCCATCACTTTTGACCGAGCCGACCACCTCGAACATGTGCCGAGCCCGGGGAAATACCCGCTCGTCGTCGACCCCATCATCGGCGACGTCAGGCTCACCAAGGTCCTCATGGACGGAGGCAGCAGCCTCAACATCCTCTACACCGAGACCCTCGGACTCCTGCGCATCGATCTGTCCTCCATCCGGGCGGGCGCTGCGCCCTTCCACGGGATCATTCCCGGGAAGCGCGTCCAGCCCCTCGGACAACTCGACCTTCCTATCTGCTTCGGAACACCCTCCAACTTCCAAAGGGAGACCCTAACGTTCGAGGTGGTCGGGTTCCGAGGAACCTACCACGCGGTACTGGGAAGACCATGCTACGCGAAGTTCATGGTCGTCCCCAACTACACCTACCTGAAGCTCAAGATGTCGGGCCCCAACGGGGTCATCACCGTCGGCCCCACGTACAAACACGCGTTCGAATGCGATGTGGAGTGCGTGGAGTACGCCGAGGCCCTCGCTGAGTCCGAGGCCCTCATCGCCATCCTGGAGAGCCTCCCCAAGGAGGTGTCAGACGTGAAGCGTCACGCCGGCAACTTCGAGCCAGCAGAGACGGTCAAGTCCGTCCCTCTCGACCCCGTCAACGACAACTCCAAGCAAGTCCGGATCGGCTCCGAGCTCGATCCCAAATAGGAAACAGTGCTCGTCGACTTCCTCCGCGCAAACGCCGACGTTTTCGCGTGGAGTCCCTCGGACATGCCTGGCATACCGAGGGAGGTCGCCGAGCACTCGCTGGACATTCGAGCCGGAGCTCGACCCGTCAAGCAGCCTCTGCGCCGATTCGATGAGGAGAAGCGCAGAGCCATAGGCGAGGAGATCCACAAGCTGATGGCGGCAGGGTTCATCAAAGAGGTATTCCATCATGAATGGCTTGCCAACCCTGTGCTTGTGAGAAAGAAAGGTGGGAAATGGCGGATGTGTGTAGACAACACTGGTCTGAACAAAGCATGTCCGAAGGTTCCCTACCCTCTGCCTCGCATCGATCAAATTGTGGATTCCACTGCTGGGTGTGAAACCCTGTCTTTCCTCGATGCCTACTCAGGGTATCACCAAATCAGGATGAAAGAGTCCGACCAGCTCGCGACTTCTTTCATCACACCCTTTGGCATGTACTGCTATGTCACCATGCCGTTTGGTTTGAGGAATGCGGGTGCGACGTACCAGCGGTGCATGAACCATGTGTTCGGCGAACACATTGGCCGCACGGTCGAGGCCTACGTCGATGACATCGTAGTCAAGACAAGAAAGGCCTCCGACCTCCTTTCCGACCTTGAAGTGACATTCCAATGTCTCAAGGCGAAAGGCGTCAAGCTCAATCCCGAAAAGTGTGTCTTCGGGGTGCCCCGAGGCATGCTCTTGGGGTTCATCGTCTCCGAGCGGGGCATCGAAGCCAACCCGGAGAAGATCTCAGCTATCACCGGCATGGGGCCCATCAAGGACTTGAAGGGCGTACAGAGGGTCATGGGATGTCTCGCGGCTCTGAGCCGCTTCATCTCACGCCTTGGCGAAAGAGGTCTGCCCCTGTACCGCCTCTTAAGGAAGGCAGAGTGCTTCACCTGGACCCCTGAGGCCGAGGAAGCCCTCGGGAACCTGAAGGCACTCCTCACGAAGGCGCCTATCTTGGTGCCCCCGGCCGTCGGAGAAGCCCTTCTGGTCTACGTCGCCGCAACCACTCAGGTGGTTAGCGCCGCGATTGTGGTCGAGAGGCAAGAAGAGGGGCATGCATTGCCCGTTCAGAGGCCAGTCTACTTCGTCAGCGAGTGTCAGGAGGCCTCGGGAAGGATTGCAAAGTGGGTAGTGGAAATCATGGGCGAGACGATCTCGTTCGCCCCTCGGAAGGCCATCAAGTCCAAGGTCTTGGCGGACTTCGTAGCTAAGTGGGTCGACACCTAGCTCCCAACAGCTCCGATCCAGCCGGAGCTCTAGACCATGTTCTTCGACGGGTCGCTGATGAAGACGGGAGCCGGCGCAGGTCTACTCTTCGTCTCGCCCCTCAGGAAGCACATACGTTATGTGCTACGTCTCCATTTCCCGGCGTCCAACAATGTGGCCGAGTATGAGGCTCTGGTCAATGGGTTGCGGATCGCCATCGAGCTAGGGGTCCGACGCCTCGACGCTCACGGTGACTCGCAGCTCGTCATCAACCAAGTCATGAAGAACTCCCACTGCCGCGACCCGAAGATGGAAGCTTATTGCAATGAGGTTCGGCGCCTGGAAGACAAGTTCTACGGGCTCGAGCTCAACCACATCGCCCGACGC
This sequence comes from Zea luxurians, assembly GCA_029449295.1. Lineage (NCBI taxonomy): Eukaryota > Viridiplantae > Streptophyta > Magnoliopsida > Poales > Poaceae > Zea > Zea luxurians. Next base: position 21,871,492 of record JAOPSE010000009.1, on the reverse strand, counting down.
TACAACGAGACTGCGGACGAGCTGGCTAAGATAGCCTCGGGGCGAACGACGGTTCCCCCGGACGTCTTTTCCCGAGACCTACAACAACCCTCAGTCAAGACCGACGACTCGCCCGAGCCTGAGATGGCCTCGGCGCAGCCCGGGGCACCCTCGGCCATGCCCGAGGCACCCTCGGCTCTGCCCGAGGCACCCTCGGCCCTCGAGGGTGAGGCACTGCGTGTCGAGGAGGAGCGGAGCGAGGTCGCGCCTGATCGAAACTGGCAGACCCCGTACCTGCAGTATCTCCACCAAGGAGAACTACCCCCCGACCAAGTCGAGGCTCGGCGATTGGCAAGGCGTGCCAAGTCGTTCGTCCTACTAGGAGACGGCAAGGAGCTCTACCACTGTAGCCCCTCAGGCATCCTCCAGCGGTGCATCTCCATCACCGAAGGTCAGGAGTTACTACAAGAAATACACTCGGGGGCTTGCGGTCATCGCGTAGCGCCTCGAGCCCTTGTCGGAAAAGCTTTCCGGCAAGGCTTCTACTGGCCAACGGCGGTGGCCGACGCTACTAGGATTGTCCGCACCTGCCAAGGGTGCCAATTCTACGCAAGGCAGACCCACCTGCCTGCCCAGGCTCTGCAGACGATTCCCATCACCTGGCCCTTTGCTGTGTGGGGTCTGGACCTCGTCGGCCCCTTGCAGAAGGCACACGGGGGCTACACGCACCTGCTGGTCGCCATCGACAAATTCTCCAAATGGATCGAGGTCCGACCCCTAAACAGCATCAGGTCCGAGCAGGCGATGGCGTTCTTCACCAACATCATCCATCGTTTCGGGTCCCGAACTCCATCATCACCGACAACGGCACCCAGTTCACCGGCAGAAAGTTCCTGGACTTCTGCAAGGATCACCACATCCGGGTGAACTGGGCAGCCGTGGCTCACCCCATGACGAATGGGCAAGTAGAGCGTGCCAACGGCATGATTCTACAAGGACTCAAGCCCCGGATCTACAACGACCTCAACAAGTTCGGCAAGCGATGGATGAAGGAACTCCCCTCGGTGGTCTGGAGCCTGAGGACAACGCCGAGCCGAGCCACGGGCTTCACGCCGTTCTTTCTAGTCTATGGGGCCGAGGCCATCTTGCCCACAGACTTAGAATACGGTTCCCCGAGGACGAGGGCCTACACCGACCAAAGCAACCAAGCTAGCCGAGAAGACTCGCTGGATCAGCTGGAAGAAGCTCGGGACAGGGCCTTACTACACTCGGCGCGGTATCAGCAGTCCATGCGACGCTACCACGCCCGAGGGGTCCGGTCCCGAGACCTCCAGGTGGGCGACCTGGTGCTTCGGCTACGACAAGACACCCGAGGGCGGCACAAGCTCACGCCCCCCTGGGAGGGGCCATTTGTCATCGCCAAGGTTTTGAAGCCCGGGACGTACAAGCTAGCCAACAGTCAAGGCGAGGTCTACAACAACGCTTGGAACATCCAACAGCTACGTCGCTTCTACCCTTAAGATGTTTTCAAGTTGTTCATATACTCGCTCCTGCACAAAGTTTAGTCATCAAGGAAGGGTCAACCTTGCCCCGGCAAAGTCCAACCCTCCCTCGGGGGCTAAAAGGGGGGAACCCCCCCCCTCTGTGTCGATTTTTTTCCTCGAAAAAAGATCTGTTCTGCCAGAATGTCTTTCGTGCTTTTTGGCTACTTCGAAAGTGGATCCTGAAAACGACGGAGTACACGTAAGCAGCCGAGGCTGACCGAGCCGAGGGACTCCTACGCCTCCGGGATACGGATACCTCACTCATCACCTTCTGCGATAAGTAACTTGCGCTCGGATAAGTGACTCCGCGGACCGAACAAGTCTTCACGCTCGAAAGCTTTTCTGCCCAGGCGATCTTTCGAGTCTTCACGACTGCGTCGGTGGCAGAGCCCCATGGACGGGTAAGAGTGCGCCTAAGCAGCAAGGCCAGCCGAGCCGAGGGACTCCTATGCCTCCAGGATACGGATACCTCACTCACCACCTTCTGTGAGAAGCGACTCTCGCCCGCACAAACAATTCTGTTGCCGACGACTAAGTCCGGATACTCGAATCAGGAGGAAAAGGAACGCAACTTTACAAACACGACGACGGAGTGTTTAGGCCTCAGCGGCCGCAGAAAACACACATACTACAAGATAGCCTGATCCTGCAGGCTCGGGCGTCGACAGCCGAAGGGGGCAGCAGCACCCTCGGCATCATCTACACCTTCGGCGAGGTCCAACCTAGCCTCGGACGACGACGCAATCTGAGGGTCTCCACTTCGAAGGACGACATCAGCACCACACCTGGGCCATCATTGCCAGGGTCTTATTCGAGAATCCGGCCCGAGCAGGCGGCTCGGTCGGTCACCCCGAGGCCTTGGCCCGCTGTCCTCCGAGGACATCAGCCGACCCGAGGCCTCGGCAGCTCAATTCCGGCGTCGGTTGCGCCGGTGGACGACCCGGCCAGGTTCTGGCCGACCACACCTCCTTTCCGAAGCCAGCTTCGCCTCTATTCGCGCTGACACCGCTACCCCTGGCCTTGGCTCACCGAAGAGCGGCCGAGGGGTTCCTCTAACTAAGCAAGGGAAGCCTCGGGCAATGAGGTCGACTGAGCCGAGGGACTCCTACGCCTCCGGGATACGGATACCTCACTCGTCACCTTTACATGGGGCGACCCGCGCTTGGTGAAGCGGTTCGGGCAATCAACAGGCGAGTCTTGGCATTCGAAAATGAGGGAGAAACACGGCTCCGTGCCGAAGCTACAAACATGTTCAGGCCCCGAAAGCCACAATGAACAGACGACGACACACAAGGTGCCATTACAAACGGAACTCTGGTTCCGCCTCCTGCGGGTACGAACAACCCCCCACGTTGGAGGGCCCGCGGGACGACGAACTCCAAGCGGCTCACCGCCGCCCGCTCCGGCAAGCTACAGCGACGGCTTCCGGGCAAGTGCTGCGGCGGAAGAGTTCTCGCCCACCGAGGACGAGAACCAGCCATTCAGGCCAGGGGGAGGCGACGCCCACCTGTCCACCAACACCGCGCCAACGGACACCGGCCGCCCCGGAGCGCGCCGGTAGGTCCTCGCTCCCGCCCTCGCCGAGGCCGCCCCAAAACATGAGCACCGCCCTCGAGGTGTGCGGTGTGCTAGGCGACCCTCTGGTGCAGCTGTCGGTGCGAGGAAGACCCGGAAGCGGCCGGCCCGCGCGCGGTGCGACCATCGCCCGGACAGAGGGCGGAATGCTGCACCCCGGCTGGGCAGCAGCAATTCGCCCTCCCCGGCATGGCCGAAGGAAGCTCCCGCGGGGCTGGTAAAGACCTTTCTCCCCCAAACAACGGGGGAAGAAAAGGGCACCCGACCACGCGGAGACGACCCCCCGCTCGGTGCGCTCCTCCACCTCAGCCCGGATGACGAAAATCCTTGAAGCTGAGGGGGAGGCAGAGGCCGCAGCCTGGTTTGCGTCCCCCCACCAGACCAACCATTGGTGAGGGGACGCAGCCAGGCTGCATGACGAAAATCCTACGCGGGCGCTCCCCGCCCGGGGGGCCTAGAAGGTGGAAAGACACGATGCATGAGGGAAGCGCGAAGACATGGTCGCTTTCGAAGGGGGTCACCCTCCTTTTAAAGGCGACTCTCCCCACTTACGTCCTCAGCCGTCGCGCGCCGAGTCTTCTCCAACACGCTTCGAGGTCCTCCCCCACGACGTGGGGGCTGGGCCCCACACGCCATGCAAGCCGCCCCAAGACGGAAGAAGCCAAACCGCCGCGCGAGGCGCGCGTAACTGCCCAGCGGTTACGAGCGCTCCTCCACTTTTGCCCAGACCAGCGGGTGAAAGGGCAGATCGCCATGCAGGAGGCATGCAACCGCGCCAAGTGGGCGCACTCCTCCGACTCTCAACACGCCCAGCACGGAGGCCAAGACCCACGCGTCATGCAACTGGCGCGTCGGTTGCCACGTGCAAGAAACTACACCGCCGCTCTCGCCACTACCGCACCTCCTCGACTGCGGGGTCAAGACCGTGACTCGAGGCGACCCAGCGGCGCCAGCCTGGCGCGACGGTCAAAAGCGGTCAAAAATGGGCCGGCAGTAATGGCGGTGACAGGCGGGCAGGAGCAGCGGTCAAGTCGTCTGCAAGCTCACGTCCCCTCCGGGGACAGCGGGAGAACCCTCTCCCACGGCGTGAAGACGACGCGCCCGTGATCCGTACCTCGAACGGCTCGCGCGCGCGCAACGGCTACCCCACGAAACACTCGTCCCGTCGCATTAACTCCATGGCGGGACACGCGGCGCTTCGACAGGAGAAGCGAGCGACGCTCCACCTTCGCCACAATAACCGCATCGAAAAAAGGTACGCCACGTCGTTCAATTTCGCATCCTTTTCCCTTTTTCCTCTTTCTCTCTCTTGCAACAGGGACCGAGAAAGGGGGAAACCCCGAAAAGGATCCTTCTCCGTGAAGGAACCAGGCTCCAAGCCTCCCTACTGATCAGAGGTTCGAAGGCTGGCCCCCCGAAAGGGTTCGACAGCCACCTCAGATCGCGTGGGCTCTACACCCACTACTGGTCAGGGGTTCGAAGGTCGGCCCCTCGAAAGGGTTCAACGACCGCCTTAGGCTACTCGGGCTCCGCGCCCATTACTGATCAGGGGTTCGAAGGCTGGCCCCCGAAGGGTTCACAGTCGCCTCAGACACAAAGCGAGGGATGACCAGGGGTACGTTCGATACATAACCAAGGCTCGGGCTACGCTCCCGAGGTACCCTAGGACATTTCCGAGACCAGCGGGAGCGATCCTGTAACAGAATCCCATCGGAGGGAGGCATTGAGCCCTCGGACCCCATCGCCAGGGGACCGGGTCTGGCAGGTCACCCGCAGGTACTTTTGGGCACGCCTCCGGGCCACAGCCGACCCCTAACGAATGGGGCACGGGCGTCCACTCGGATCACCCGTTCGCAGCTCACTGGAGACACCATGTTCGTCGCCCATCGAGGGCAACATGGTGCTTTCCCCCCTCCTTTTTGCGGAAAGGCGACGCATGGGCGTATGTAAAAAAGTCGGGTCTGTCCTTGATCGTCCTCTCGCTCTGTGCGGAGGCTCGGGGACTGCTCCCGCAAACTCAGCTCCGGCCAAACTGTTGACAGCGTCAACATACCAGCCCGAGAACTTGGGACTCGACGGTACACCCGGGCTGCGGCCAGTTCGCATGAGGGAACGAACAGACCAGCCGAGCCATCACTCAAGGCATTAAGACCTCGAAGGAGTCTAACCACTCCTTCGAGGCCTCAGGGGCTACACCCGGCGGGTGCGCTTGCGCGCCCCCGCCGGAACGAACAGCAACCAAGAAAGGCTGGTCCCCTTGCAAAAAAGTGCGACGAAAGCCTCCAAGCGAGTGTTTACACTCCCTCGGAGGCTCGGGGGCTACTGTCGGGGACCATAATTAGGGGTACCCCCGAGGTTCCTAAATCTCAGCTGGTAACCCCCATCAGCATAAAGCTGCAGAGGCCTGATGGGAGCGATTAGATTAGGGATCGGTCCGTTCGAGGGACGCGATCATGCCTCGCCCGAGCCTAGCCTCGGACAAGGGCAGCCGACCCTGGAGGATCTCCGTCTCGCCCGAGGCCCCCTCAGCGGCTGACGTATTTACAACTCACTCGAGGCCCTGTCTTCGCCAAGAAGCTGCCCTGACCAAATCGCCGCACCGACTGACCAAATCGCAGGAGCATTTAATGCAAAGGTGACCTGACACCTTATCCTGGCCCGCCCTGTGGCTGACAGAGCCGAAGTGACCGCCGTCACGTTGCCGCTCCACTGTCCGGCCTGACAAAAGGACAGCGCCGCCTGCACCACTCCGACTGTAGCGCCACTCGACAGAGTGAGGCTGACAGGCAGTCAGACCCGGCCGCAGACACCATAGGAAGCTCCGCCCGACCCCAGGGCTCGGACTCGGGCTAAGTCCCGGAAGACGGCGAACTCCGCTCCGCCCGACCCCAGGGCTCGGACTCGGGCTAAGTCCCGGAAGACGGCGAACTCCGCTCCGCCCGACCCCAGGGCTCGGACTCGGGCTAAGTCCCGGAAGACGGCGAACTCCGCTCCGCCCGACCCCAGGGCTCGGACTCGGGCTAAGTCCCGGAAGACGGCGAACTCCGCTCCGCCCGACCCAGGGCTCGGACTCGGGCTAAGTCCCGGAAGACGGCGAACTCCGCTCCGCCCGACCCCAGGGCTCGGACTCGGGCTAAGTCCCGGAAGACGGTGAACTCCGCTCCGCCCAACCCCAGGGCTCGGACTCGGGCTAAGTCCCGGAAGACGGCGAACTCCGCTCCGCCCGACCCTAGGGCTCGGACTCGGCCCAGGCCTCAGCCGACCGACTCCGCCTCGCCCGACCCCGGGGGCTCGGACTCGGCCTCAGTCACAGGAGACAGACTCGACTTCAGCTTCGGAGGAGCTTCCACGTCGCCCAGCCTAGGGCGCGGACTGGCCACGTCAACAGGAGGCGCCATCATCACCCTACCCCAAGCTGACTCGGACCTCGGGGGACAAGACCGGCGTCCCATCTGGCTCGCTCTGCCAGATAGGCAATGATGGCGTCCCCGCACGCACAGTGACGATGGCGGCCCGCGGCCCCCTTACGGAAGCAAGCGGACGTCAGCAAGGACTCGACGACTCCAACAGCTGCCCCTCCACCAGGCTCCGGCGCACCTCCAACGGCCACGACATCACACCAACAGGGTGCCAATATCTCTCCGGCTGCCACAATGGCATGTACTTAGGTCGCTAGCTCTCCCCCGCTAGACACGTAGCACTCTGCTACACCCCCATTGTACACCTGGGTCCTCTCCTTGCGTCTATAAAAGGAAGGACCAGGGCCCTCTTAGAGAAGGTTGGCCGAGCGGGGACGAGGACGAGACGAAGGCGCTCGCGTGAGGCCGCTCGCTCCCTCTCCTGCGTGGACGCTTGTAACCCCCTACTGCAAGCGCACCCGACCTGGGCGCGGGACGAACACGAAGGCCGCGGGATTCTCCACGTCTCTCTCTCTCTCTCCGCCTCGCTCTCCCCCCTTTGCGCTCGCTCTCGCGCTTGACCCATCTGGGCTGGGGCACGCGGCGACATTCACTCATCGGCATTAGGGACCCCCGGTCTCGAAACGCCGACATATACGCATAAAGGTCAATACCTCCTTTTGTACCTTTACCATGTTATATTGTACTTTCCATCGAAGTAGGTAGAGTTCCTTATTCATCAACTTGATTTCCATTTTGCAAGCTTTATCTCTACGGAGCTCCTCCACACTTGCGCCTGATCCTTTATCCTAACCTTTTCTTATTGCTAAGACACCAAACTTAGAACAAGTTATAGTATTGTGACACAAGATGAAGCTTCTATTCTAGTGATTGCTAAAAGATACCAATTGAAGCACACTACCAAGGCTACCAATTGAAAAATCATCAATGTCATAGCTCCATGATATTAAAGATAAGCATTTGGGATCACCAACTATTAAAGAGCACGAGCAATCTTTAAATTTACAACTTTAGATACCAATTACTCGAGTTGTGGAGGTACCGAAGTCTTGATTGTTCCATTTCCTGCTCATCTTCCCTTTTCCACCTTGAGACTACACAAGATCACTCAAGAAACAATTAGTCTCAAAAGACACAAGTTATGTGTGCTCCCCCTAAATTTGTGCATCAAGTATTTGAATGACTTGCACTTTGCACATTCTAGCTTCCTCAGAACTAGAGGGGATCACAACATATCTTGGTCAAGGCATATTTTATCAATTTCATCATACGTAGATACCAATTGAATAGTTGACTTAACCCACCAATGCATGCCTCTAGGAGTACAACATTTTACAAACAACCTAGGCAAGCCTCACACATTATGATCATTGCAACATATATACCAATTGAAACACAACAAGATCATGCATATAAAGCACAACAATGTATAAGCACACCATGATTAAGAAGTATTTTCTTAGGTACACCAAAGGAAACAACATTTTAAAGCATAAAGCACCTAAGCCAGGATACTACCAATTGAAAGGCAAGAACATAGCTATGATCACAATCAACGGAACTTCAAGATATTCAATGAAATTGCATAGTTCCATCCTTCATACCTTGGCCTTTTACCTGAATACCATGAGATCCATTCTTTTAGATAGTGTAGAGTGAGAGCGCCTGTTGTCACCACTTATTGGGCTCCCTTTTGCTCATGCATCTCAAAGCTCAAGAAGGGTGCATTAGTGGTACGACATGGATTTGGTATACACATTATACCAAACTAAGGTAATCATGTAAACATGGACTAAATAAAAATACATGGACTAAATAAAAATGTCATGCTTGCACACAGGTTAATCCTCAAAAACCATATAGCATAACTTACAAAAGATACATGATTATCCATGAACACATAAAGAGTTAATCATGGTAAATATATCAAATGAAAAGCTACCCATTTCATGATTCAAAAGATATAGCATATGGAACACACAATCATGAGTAAGCAAGCATCAATGTGATCATGAATCAATGATCAAAAGGTATTCAACACAAGCAGTCTTAAAAGCATAACTTCTCCAAGGACAGATACAACAATCAGACTTTAGAGAAATACTGATTTGCAATAATGTACTTCAAATACATGGGTACTGTCCTTTGGAGAGCTCGTTGCATATTCTCATCGAGGTCCTTTGCTTGATTCACCAATAATGATTAAGGACCTCTACAACTTATTCAACTCGAGATGAACATGGGATTAGTATCGCATAATACTTCAACCTTGGGTCAATAAATAGACAATAAAATTGATAGCTTAAGCATAGAGTTTGAATTAACCATCTTAAGCTCTCCCAGGGTCTCCAGTCCATCTCGAGGCTTCTGCATGGTCTAGTTGGCACAGTTTGGTACCCATCTCGGGATGGGTCCATGATGTTCAATTAAAAGTGCCTTTGGTACCCAAATAGTCTTTGTGCTAGTTCTAGGTGATCTCATTACTGATCTAGCACAGGTGTATGATTTGGGTCTCCTAAGCGAATAAGATTGAGACAAATTTACTTGCCTAGGGTCCTTACCCATTTTACATACCTTGGATGGATGACCCTGCTCACCACACTCGTAGCAGAAGCGTCGCTCAACCTGACATGACGCTTGCTGTTTGTCATTTTCCTTGGTGAGAGTCATCTTGAAGAATGCACATCTTTGATTCTTCATGACCGGACATGAAGTGATCATGTGGTCCTTGTTGTTGCATCCAAAACATCTCCTTATCCCTTCGCCCTTGTCTTTGTATGGACAAGATGCTATGAGGTGGCCTGATTCCTTGCACTTGAAACACCTCCTTTTTCCTCTTCTCTTTTTGCTTTTGGATGACATAAAGAGATTATTAGTGTAAACAACATGACTAATTAAATCGTTACCTTTCTCTTGTCTCATGTTGATTTCTTCAGTCATTGCTTTAGGAACATCCTTTTTAAGGAGTTTGACCCTTGATGCGATTTCTCCTTCCTCAAGCTTCTTCACCACGTGTTCGCAGATATCTTGAGGAAGTCGAGCATGGCGTCTTCTCCTTAGTTGTCTTTGTTTCTTGTTCCTTGGCAATTTTCTTTTAGACCCTACAACTTGTTGCTCAATCAAGGATTGGCTTTCTTTTGAGCAATAGGGGTTAGCACATGATGATATATTATCTAAATGTACACTTGTGCAAGAATGAGGTTCACATGAATTTAAGTTTGCAATAACAACCTCATGAGCAACATCAAGCATGATATGGTCATCAACTAATTTATTATGTGAATAAGACAACATATCATACTTTTCATTTAGAGCAAGTTTTTCTAAATTTATCATCTCTACTTGATTCCTAAGCATGGAATTTTCATTTTCAAGTTGAGCAATACAAGATAAAGCATCATCATTATTTCTTTGCTCAATTAAAATTGAATCATACTGTTGGACCAAATCATTATGAGAGCACTTTAGCTCCTCATGTTCTTTGGTCACCTTCTCCAGGCTATCGTTGGTCTTTATGAGAGTTTCCTCTAGCCTGAGAAGCATCTCACCTTGTTCTTTGTTCCTTCTTAACAGCTTAACCAAGAGCACTTTGTCTTCTTTGTTGAGATGGGTGTAGAACCGACGAATCTCTTCTTCTTTCACATCATCGGTCTCATTTTCCCTGTCATTATTGTCAGTGGAAGCAAAACAGGAAAATGTACCTTGTGGTGATGGATATTCATCCTCGCTATCATCCTCATATTCTTCCTCATCATTGCTTTCGTCTCCACTATCATTGTTAGCGACAAGACATTTATAACTAGTGGAAGACGAACCTTTTGATGAGGTAGATTCATCGTTTGATGGCCACCGCTTTTCTTCTCCCTTCGAAAGGTTAGTACAACAAGCGACATAGGGAGTAGAAGTAGTACAGTTGGACTCAGAATATTTAATTTTAATTCTAGTCCATAGATCATGAGCATCGACAAGAACATCACTATTACTACCTATGACAGAAAAATAAACACCCTTGCTAAGGGAATTGACTAGGATGTCATAGGCTTGATAATTTTGACGCAGACATCTTAGATCATGCTCAGATGGATTTTTCATATCAATATTAATGGGCAAAATACTAGCATCAAATATTTGCTCTACTTCAGGATCTAAACTCCTAAAAGCATTATACAAATAAGAAGACCAGGATGCATAGTTAGAGCCATCAGAATTAAGAAGTTCTACAGTTACCTCCTGTGACGACATCGTCATCTCCGGACGGCTAAGCCCACACTGGAGAGGCCTAGCTCTGATACCAATTGAAAGTTCCCTTTGGCCCGGGAACAGGATCTGGATGTCGCCTAGAGGGGGGGTGAATAGGCGAATAAAACTTTTCAATTTAAAAATTTTAGATCTTACTCTACTCGAAGATTGGAGCGCAGTGGAATGAAAGATCCTTCGAGTAGGTTGCAGTGGAATAGAAGATCCTGTCTCAAAATGTCCTGCACTTCAAATATAACTTGTACCAGAGATAAGTATTGAAGTGCAAATATAAAGAGTAGATACGACAAAGAGACAGCACACAATACAGAGCGAAGCACACAGACACAGGGATTTATCCCGAGGTTCGGCCAAGCCTGAAATGCTTGCCTAGTCCCCGTTGGAGTTAGCCACACCTGGGCTTGGAGTCTATTTCAACTCCGTCCTCCGTTTGCTCAGATCTGTCAGTATGACAGATAGAGCCTTTCACTATTGAGTTGGGTTACAACAAAATCGTGGCTACTTACAAACTTCTTGACAGCACCTCGGCAGAGTAACGATACGCTCAAGACCTTGCTCTAGCTCTTAGCAGCACTTCTTCACTCTCTAAAGGCTTATAGCTTTGCCTTCTACACAAACTAGAGAGATACACACAAGAGGGAGAGTGAGAATTAATTCGAGTGATGTCTACACTTGTTTGCTGCACTTGTATATCTGCTTGAGGCGCCTAGGGGTCCCTTTTATAGGCACAAGGGGCCTAGGAGCCGTTGGAATCCCATTTGGAAGGCAATACTTGCTTTCTGTCGGATGGTGCACCGGACAGTCCGGTGCACCACCGGACACTGTCCGATGCCCGATTTCCTTCCAAGTTTTGCGCAGTCGACCGTTGCATCTTCAGAGCCGTTGGCGCACCGGACACTGTCCGATGCACACCGGACAGTCCGGTGCCCCTACCGACCGTTGGCTCGGCCACGCGTCACGCGCGGATTGCGCGGCCGACCATTGGCTCAGTCGACCATTGGCTCACCGGACAGTCCGGTGCTCCACCGGTCAGTCCGGTGAATTTTAGCCGTATGCCGCCGACGAAGACCCGAGAGTGGCCTGTTCACCAGTGTTCAGCCTGGCGCACCGGACACTGTCCGGTGCACCACCGGACAGTCCTGTGTGCCAGACTGAGTTGAGTCTTGGCTATACACAGCCAAGCCTTTCGCATCTCTTTTCTTTTCTCCTTTATTTCTGTTTCTCACACTTAGACAAATATATTAGTACACACAAACCAATGTACTAAGTCTAGAAACATACCTCCTCTTTGATTTTCACCTCTTTAACATTTGGCATTATTGAGAATGATGTTGAGCTCTTAAATCATCAAGTCAGCTTGACTTGATCTAGATTGGCATTTCTGAGCTCCAACATCTTGCAAAGGTCACATAGAATATCTCCAAACATAGGAACAACCCAAACCAAAGATCAAGGTACACTTAGCTCTTTTGGGCTGCTTCCAGTTCTAGTCTTGACACTGGTTCTCCTTCCCGTGACCTTGTTCACTACTTGAGCTTGGTCTTGAGCCTTATGACTTACACCACATAACTATAGCTGTTACCTCATTGGTTGTAAGTCATGTCCTTATATAGTGATCCTTGATGTGCCATAGCTCTTCTCAACTCGATCACCCTTGACTTTGCAAGTCTTCTTCTTCACCCTTGGCTTTGGGTTCCTCAGTCTCCTTGACCTTCTCCCGTGCACTTGGTACCTTGAAGTTCTTCTTGCCTCCATCTTTGGCTTGATCAGTTGTCTCCAAGCTATGCACCCGAGTCTCACTTATGCAATATCCATCTTACTTGTGATGTCCATTATCTATCCAAAATCTAGTCCTTGGACCATCACACTTGTTCACTTGTGTTGAACCCTGTTAGCTTTACATTAAGCACCTGTTCAACACTTAGCACACTTGTTAGTCCTTTAATTGAGTTGTCATCCAAACACCAAAACCCACAAGGGAGCTTTCAATAAACAATTAAATCAAATGTGGATCCCCGAGGGTACCAAAGCCCAAACTTAGGAGTATAAGCCAAATATCTCAAGATTCGTTTTACGGCCGTAAGGTGTGATTCCTTAGGGTCGGATTGGAATCTTGCACACATGCAAACGGAAAGCATAATGTCCGGTCGAGATGCGCATAAATAAAGCAATGAACCTATCATCGACCGGTATTCCTTTTGATCGACGGATTTACCTCCCGTGTCGAGGTCGAGATGCCCATTGGTTCCCATGGGAGTATTGATGGGCTTGGCATCCTTCATCCCAAACTTGTTTAGAATGTCTTGAGTGTACTTCGTTTGGCAAATGAAGGTGCCCTCTTGGAGTTGCTTCACTTGGAATCCTAGAAAATACTTCAACTCCCCCATCATCGACATCTCGAATTTTTGTGTCATGATCCTACTAAATTCCTCACATGTACATTCGTTAGTAGACCCAAATATAATATCATCAACATAAATTTGGCATACGAACAAATCATTTGCAAGAGTCTTAGTGAATAAAGTAGGATCAGCCTTGCCGACTTTGAAGCCGTTAGCAATAAGGAAATCTCTAAGGCATTCATACCATGCTCTTGGGGCTTGCTTGAGCCCATAAAGCGCCTTAGAGAGCCTATAGACATGGTTAGGATACTCACTGTCTTCAAAGCCAGGAGGTTGCTCAACATAGACCTCTTCCTTGATTGGTCCATTGAGGAAGGCACTCTTCACGTCCATTTGATAAAGCTTGAAGCCATGGTAAGTAGCATAGGCCAATAATATTCGAATTGACTCAAGCCTAGCTACGGGTGCATAGGTTTCACCAAAATCCAAACCTTCGACTTGTGAATACCCCTTGGCCACAAGTCGGGCTTTGTTCCTTGTCACCACACCATGCTCATCTTGCTTGTTGCGGAAGACCCACTTGGTTCCTACAACATTTTGGTTATGACGTGGAATTAAGTGACATACCTTGTTCCTCATGAAATTGTTGAGCTCCTCTTGCATCGCCACCACCCAATCTGAATCTTGAAGTGCTTCCTCTACCCTGGTTGGCTCAATAGAGGAAACAAACGAGTAATGCTCACAGAAATGTGCAACACGAGATCTAGTGGTTACCCCCTTGTGAATGTCGCCGAGGATGGTGTCGACGGGGTGATCTCGTTGTATTGCTTGGTGGACTCTTGGGTGTGGTGGCCTTGGTTCTTCCTCATCCTCCTTGTCTTGATCAAATGCATCTCCCCCTTGATCATTGCCGTCATCTTGAGGTTGCTCATTTCTTTGATCTTCTCCTTCATCAACTTGAGCCTCGTCCTCATTTTGAGTTGGTGGAGATGCTTGCGTGGAGGAGGATGGTTGATCTTGTGCACTTGGTGGCTCTTCCAATTCCTTAGGACACACATCCCCAATGGACATGTTCCTTAGCGCGATGCACGGAGCCTCTTCTTCACCTATCTCATCAAGATCAACTTGCTCTACTTGAGAGCCATTAGTCTCATCAAACACAACGTCACAAGAAACTTCAACAAGTCCTGAGGACTTGTTAAAGACTCTATATGCCCTTGTGTTTGAGTCATATCCTAGTAAAAAGCCTTCTACAGTCTTAGGAGCAAATTTTGATTTTCTACCTCTTTTAATAAGAATAAAACATTTGCTACCAAAGACTCTAAAATATGAAATATTTGGCTTTTTACCGGTTAGGAGTTCATAGGATGTCTTCTTGAGGATTCGGTGTAGATATAACCGGTTGATAGCGTAGCAAGCGGTGTTGACCGCCTCGGCCCAAAACCGATCCGGCGTCTTGTACTCATCAAGCATGGTTCTTGCCATGTCCAATAGAGTTCGATTCTTCCTCTCCACTACACCATTTTGTTGTGGGGTGTATGGAGAAGAGAACTCATGCTTGATGCCCTCCTCCTCAAGGAAGCCTTCAATTTGAGAGTTCTTGAACTCCGTCCCGTTGTCGCTTCTAATTTTCTTGATCCTCAAGCCGAACTCATTTTGAGCCCGTCTCAAGAATCCCTTTAATGTCTCTTGGGTTTGTGATTTTTCCTGCAAAAAGAATACCCAAGTGAAGCGAGAATAATCATCCACAATAACTAGACAGTACTTACTCCCGCCGATGCTTATGTAAGCGATCGGGCCGAATAAATCCATGTGTAGGAGCTCCAGTGGCCTATCAGTCGTCATAATGTTCTTATGTGGATGTTGAACACCAACTTGCTTCCCGGCTTGGCAGGCGCTACAAATCCTGTCTTTCTCAAAATGAACATTTGTTAATCCTAAAATGTGCTCTCCCTTTAGAAGCTTATGAAGATTCTTCATTCCAACATGGGCTAGTCGGTGGTGCCAGAGCCAACCCATGTTAGTCTTAGCAATTAAGCAAGTGTCGAGTTCAGCTCTATCAAAATCTACCAAGTATAGCTGACCCTTTAACACTCCCTTAAACGCTATTGAATCATTACTTCTTCTAAAGACAGTGACACCTACATCAGTAAATAGACAGTTGTAGCCCATTTGACATAATTGGGATACAGAAAGCAAATTGTAATCTAAAGAATCTACAAGAAAAACATTAGAAATGGAATGGTCAGGGGATATAGCAATTTTACCCAAGCCTTTGACCAAACCTTGGTTTCCATCCCCGAATGTGATCGCTCGTTGGGGATCTTGGTTTTTCTCGTATGAGGAGAACATCTTTTTCTCCCCTGTCATGTGGTTTGTGCATCCGCTATCAATGATCCAACTTGTGCCCCCGGATGCATAAACCTACAAAACAAATTTAGTTCTTGACTTTAGGTACCCAAACGGTTTTGGGTCCTTTGGCATTAGAAACAAGAACTTTGGATACCCAAACACAAGTCATGGAGCCCTTGTGTTTGCCCCCAACAAACTTGGCAACTACCTTGCCGGATTTGTTAGTAAGCACATAAGATGCATCAAAGGTTTTAAATGAAATAGCATGATCATTTGATGCACTAGGAGTTTTCTTCTTAGGCAACTTAGCACGAGTTGGTTGCCTAGATCTAGATGTCTCACCCTTATACATAAAAGCATGATTAGGGCCAGAGTGAGACTTCCTAGAATGAATTCTCCTAATTTTGCTCTCAGGGTAACCGAAAGGGTACAAAATGTAACCCTCGTTATCCTGAGGCATGGGAGCCTTGCCCTTAACAAAGTTAGACAATTTCTTAGGAGGAGCATTAATTTTGACATTGTTTCCCCTTTGGAAGCCAATGCCATCCTTAATGTCAGGGCGTCTCCCATTATAAAGCATACTACGAGCAAATTTAAATTTTTCATTCTCTAAGTTATGCTCGGCAATTTTTGCATCTAATTTTGCTATATGATCATTTTGTTGTTTAATTAAGACCATGTGATCATGAATAACATTAATATCAACATCTCTACATCTAGTGCAAATGGAAACATGCTCAATGGTAGATGTAGAGGGTTTGCAAGAATTAAGTTCAACAATCTTAGCACGCAAAATATCATTGTTATCTCTAAGATTGGAAATTGTAACATTGCAAACATCTAATACTTTAGCCTTAGCAATTAATTTTTCATTTTCAAACCTAAGGCTAGCAAGAGAGATATTTAATTCTTCAATCTTAGCAAGCAAATCATCATTATTATTTCTAAGATTGGGAATTGAAACATCACAAACATGTGAATCAACCTTAGCATTTAAACTAGCATTTTCATTTCTAAGGTTGTCTATAATCTCACGGCAAATACTTAGCTCACTAGATAGTTTTCACATTTTTCTACTTCTAGAGCGTAAGCATTTTTTACTTTAACATGCTTCTTGTTTTCTTTAATAAGGAAGTCTTCTTGGGAGTCCAAGAGATCATCCTTCTCATGGATAGCACTAATTAATTCATTTAATTTCTCCTTTTGTTGCATGTTTAAGTTGGCAAAAAGAGTGCGCAAGTTATCCTCCTCATTTTTAGCATCATCCTCATCACTAGAGGTTTCATATTTGGTGGAGGACCTTGATTTTACCTTCTTCTTTTTGCCATCCTTGGCCATGAGGCATTTGTGGCCGACGTTAGGGAAGAGGAGGCCCTTGGTGACGGCGATGTTGGCGGCGTTCTCGTCGGAGGAGGAGTCGGTGGAGCTCTCGTTGGAGTCCCACTCACGGCACACATGGGCATCGCCGCCCTTTCTCTTGTGGTACCTCTTCTTTTCCTTTCTTCTTCCCTTCTTGTCGTCGCCCCTGTCACTGTCACTAGAAATAGGACATTTGGCAATAAAGTGACCGGGCTTACCACACTTGTAGCAAACCTTCCTCGAGCGGTACTTGTGGTCTTTCCCTCTCCTTTGCTTGAGGATTTGGCGGAAGCTCTTGATGATGAGCACCATTTCCTCGTTGTCGAGCTTGGAGGCGTTGATGGGTTGTTTACTTGATGTAGACTTCTCCTCCGTCGCCTTGAATGCCACCGGTTGTGCTTCGGGCGCGGAGGGACCATCAAGCTCGATGATCTTCTTTGAGCCTTTGATCATCAACTCAAAGCTCACAAAATTACCTATAACTTCCTCGGGGGTCATTTGTGTATATCTAGGATTACCTCGAATTAATTGAACTTGCGTAGGATTAAGAAATACGAGGGATCTTAGAATAACCTTGACCATCTCATGGTCATCCCATTTTGTGCTCCTGAGGTTGCGCACTTGATTCACCAAGGTCTTCAAACGGTTGTACATGGCTTGAGGGTCCTCGCCTTGGTTGAGTTGGAACCAACCGAGCTCCCCCTCGATTGTTTCCCGCTTGGTGATCTTGGTCACCTCATCCCCTTCGTGCGCGGTCTTTAACACGTCCCAAATCTCCTTCGCACTCTTTAGCCCTTGCACCTTATTATACTCCTCTCGACTTAAAGAGGCGAGGAGTATAGTGGTTGCTTGGGAGTTAAAGTGATGGATTTGGGCCACTTCGTCCGAGTCGTAGTCGTCATCCCCTACGGATGGTACCTGTACACCAAACTCAACAACATTCCATATGCTTGTGTGGAGTGAGGTTAGATGATGCCTCATTTTATCACTCCACATATTGTAATCTTCACCGTCAAAAACCGGTGGTTTGCCTAATGGAACGGAGAGCAAAGGAGTACGCTTTGAAATACGGGGATAGCGTAGGGGGATCTTACTATACTTCTTGCGCTCATGGCGCTTAGAAGTAACGGACGACGTGTCGGAGCCGGAGGTCGACGGTGATGAAGTGTCGGTCTCGTAGTAGACGACCTTCCTCATCTTCTTGTGTTTGCCGCTACTCCGATGCGACTTGTGGGAAGAAGATTTCTTCTCCTTCCCCTTCCCCTTGTTGCGGGACTCTTCCGATGAGCGGCTCGTAGTGGGCTTATCGCCGGTCTCCATCTCCCTCTTGGCGTGATCTCCCGACATCACTTCGAGCGGTTAGGCTCTAATGAAGCACCGGGCTCCGATACCAATTGAAAGTCGCCTAGAGGGGGAGTGAATAGGGCGAAACTAAAATTTACAAAGTTAATCACAACTACAAGTCGGGTTAGCGTTAGAAATATAAACGAGTCCACGAGAGAGGGCGCAAAAACAAATCGCAAGCTAGTGAAGAGTGTCACACGCGGATTTGTTTTACCGAGGTTCGGTTCTCGCAAACCTACTCCCCGTTGAGGAGGCCACAAAGGCCGGGTCTTTTTCAACCCTTTCCCTCTCTCAAACGGTCCCTCGGACTGAGTGAGCTTCTCTTCTCAAATCAACCTGGGAACAAAACTTCCCCGCAAGGACCACCACACAATTGGTGTCTCTTGCCTTGGTTACAAATGAGTATTTGATCACAAGAACAAATGAGAAAGAAAAGCAAGCGATCCAAGCGCAAGAGCTCAAATGAACACGGCAAATCACTCTCTCTAATCACTAGGGCTTGATGTGGAGTTGGGAGAGGATTTGATCTCTTTTGTGTGCTTTGGAATAAATGCTAGAGCTCTTGTAAGGTGTTGAAGTGTAGAAACTTGGATGCCATTGAATGTGGGGTGGTTGGGGTATTTATAGCCCCAACCACCAAAAATGGTCGTTGGGAGGCTGCACTCGCATGGCGCACCGGACAGTCCGGTGCGCTAGCCACGTCAGCGAGCCGTTGGGGTTCCGACCGTTGAGCTCTGACTAATGGGCCCGCCAGGATGTCCGGTGGTGCACCGGACATGCACTGTAGTCTGTCCGGTGCGCCACTCGCGCGTGGCCTGCTCCTCTGCGCGCGCTGGCGCGCATTTAATGCGTTGCAGGTAGCCGTTGGCGCGCGAAGTAGTCGTTGCCCGCTGTCACACCGGACAGTCCGGTGTGCACCGGACATGTCCGGTGAATTATAGTGGACGATTTCCCGACGCTGGCGAGTTCCAGAGCCGCTCTCCTCTGGTGCACCGGACACTGTCCGGTGTACACCGGACAGTCCGGTGAATTATAGCGGAGCGCTTCTGGATTTTCCCGAATGTGAAGAGTTCAGCCTGGAGTGCCCTGGTGCACCGGACACTGTCCGGTGGCACACCGGACAGTCCGGTGTGCCAGGCCAGGGCAGCCTTCGGTTATCCCTTGCTCTTTGTGTTGAACCCTTCTTGGTCTTTTTTTTATTGGCTAAGAGTGAACCTTTTGCACCTGTAGAACTTATGCTAGAGCAAACTAGTTAGTCCAATTATTTGTGTTGGACAATTCAACCACCAAAATCATTTAGGAAATAGGTATAAGCCTAATTCCCTTTCAGAGACCCTCTGAATCATTTATTAGAGACGCCTCTGGATTTTATGATGGTTCAAAATAGCTTTCTGATTCAGAGATCCCTTCCATGGTTAACATTGCCCAGTCTTACTTCATGTTAGCTGTCTGATTCAGAGACGATCTTTATATTTCGCTGGTTTCCTATTTTATCATGTAAGCTATAAGCAATATAAAAACCACAGATTGCCGGTCTTAGACGAAGAGCAGCAGTAGCAGCATGTTCTGCTTACCACAGCAGCAACAACGAAGTATTTTATTGTAAGCAAGCTGGGGTAGACTCCGGTTAAGAAACTCAGTAGAATGCACGGTTCAGGCATATAGATAATTGTTTTTCAAGAATAAATCTTAGATATATCCTTCTTCTTTTATTGCTTGTTTCTGTATCAACTTCAGTTTTATCTTCATCTTTTTCTATTGTTATCACGCCTTAAAATCCTACTATGCTTCTTTAGCTTGGCTCAGTCTGCTTATGTTTCAGATTATCTTGCAATAATTGGATGTTGTTTTTGGCTGAGTTAGAAGCCCCGTGCAGGTTGGCTCAGGCTTCTTATGTTTCAGATTCTCCTGCAACCATTTTGGTGTTGTTTTTGGCTGAGTTAGAAGCTCCGTCCAGGTTGGTAGAGCCTGCTTATCTTGCACATTCTCTTGCACTCACGAGGCACTTTGTAATTTTGCCATGGTTTAACCATCTGATTAACAATATGCTTATGGATTATGTGTGAGTTACTCTATCAATGCAGCATTCAACTATTTTGTCATGGTTTTGCTTCATTCTTCCATGTATACCCCTACTTAAATGCACATTAATGATTGATGTGCACCATGGTCATTGTACCCCTCAGGCCCTCACCTTAATTTTAGCCCCAGCTATGAATCGACTTATATTTGGGATTGGCGGGGTGGGATTACATCGATTTAACCTCACTGTTCTAATTATGAATTTTAGCCCGATTTGGATGTGTGTGCTCCCCTTACGCCCAAATCCCCGCTCCCCGACCCCCTCGACGTCGCGGTGGCAGCGGCGGGCACCGCGATGGCCAGGCCATTGGGGGGGCTGGGGTTGACGCGCTCTAGCCCGTGGCAAGGATGCCAAGGGAGTTGTGGCCACGAGTCTCAGGGTGAGAGCACCGCCGCCTCAACATCCATGTGATGCCCACCTGTCAGGGACCATAATTAGGGGTACCCTCAAGACGCCTAATTCTCAGCTGGTAACCCCCATCAGCATAAAGCTGCAGAGGCCTGATGGGTTTGATTAAGTCAGGGATCAGTCCATACGAGCGACTTGATCACGCCACGCCCGAGCCTAGCCTCGGGCGAGGGCAGCCGACCCTTAGATGGTTCCGTCTCGCCCGAGGTCTCCTCTTTCACGGCAGACGCATCTCCGGCTCGCCCGAGGCAATGCCTTCGATAAGAAGAAACCCTGACTAAATCACCGCGCCGACCGACCAAATCACTGGGGCCTTTAACGCAAAAGGTAAGACTGACGGGCAGCCAGGCTTGGCCAAAAGCGCCAGAGGAAACTCCGCTCCGCCCGACCCAGGGCTCGGACTCGGGCTAAGGCCCCGGAAGACGGCGAACTCCGCTCCGCCCGACCCAGGGCTCGGACTCGGGCTAAGGCCCCGGAAGACGGCGAACTCCGCTCCGCCCGACCCAGGGCTCGGACTCGGGCTAAGGCCCCGGAAGACGGCGAACTCCGCTCCGCCCGACCCAGGGCTCGGACTCGGGCTAAGGCCCCGGAAGACGGCGAACTCCGCTCCGCCCGACCCAGGGCTCGGACTCGGGCTAAGGCCCCGGAAGACGATGAACTCCGCCTCGCCCGACCCAGGGCTCGGACTCCACCCTGGCCTCCGCCGAACGACCTCCGCCTCGCCCGACCCAGGAGCTCAGGTTCGGCCTCGGCCATGCAGGACAGATTCGACCTCGGCTTCGGAGGAGCCTCCACGACGCCCGACCTAGGGCACGAGTCCGCCACGTCAACAGGAAGCGCCATCATCACCCTACTCCAAGCCGACTCAGGCCGCAGGGAGCAGGACCGACGTCCCATCTGGCTAGCTCTGCCAGATAGGCAATGATGGCACCCCGCTGGACCCATGACGACGGCGGCTCCCAGCTCTCTTACGAAAGCAGGAGGACGTCAGCAAGGGCCCAACTGCTCCGACAGCTGTCCCTCCGCCAAGCTCCACTGCTTCTCCGACAGCCACGACGCCACACTAACAGGATGCCAAGATCTCTCCGGCTGCCACCTTGGCATGTACTTAGGGCACTAGCTCTCCCTCGCTAGACACGTAGCACCTTGCTACACCCCCATTTGTACACCTGGATCCTCTCCTTACGCCTATAAAAGGAAGGACCAGGGCCTTCTTAGAGAAGGTTGGCCTCGCGGGAACGAAGGGGCAGGGGCAGGCGCTCTCTCGGGGCCGCTCGCTCCCCTCACCCGCGCGGACGCTTGTAACCCCCTACTGCAAGCGCACCCGACCTGGGCGCGGGACGAACACGAAGGCCGCGGGAATTCTCCGACTCCCTCACGACCCGGCTCCGGCCACCTCGCTCTCGCTCTCTCCCCCCTTCGCGCTCGCCCACGCGCTCGACCCATCTGGGCTGGGGCACGCGGCACACTCACTCGTCGGCTCGGGGACCCCCCGGTCTCGGAACGCCGACAGTTGGCGCGCCAGGTAGGGGCCTGCTGCGTGTTGACGAGTAGATTCCCGTCAAGCTCCAGATGGGCAGTCTCCAACGACCTCTTCAACCCGGGACGGTGCTCCGTTTCGGGAGTCTCGAGTTCATGTCTTTCGACGGCAGCTACGACATGATACTCCTTCCACCGCCGCGCGACAGCGACAATGGTGGCGGATAGCCCGCCCGCCGGCGGCGGAATCGACGACGCCTTTCCCGCGTGGGGGAAGGACAACTTTCGAGTTCGCTCCGTCCTCTCCCTCGCTATCGGAGGAGGAGGCGGGGCAACCAAGGCCGAGCGGGAGGCTGCGCTCAGTCGACTGTCGAGCAAATCGACATCCCCAGCGCCCCAACGGAGGACGTGTCGGGCATCACCCCCGCGTTTGAGGCGAAGGCGAGCGCCGCCCCCCCCCCCCCCCCCGCGACACGCCGATCCCGAGCAGATGGACGACGCCAGCACGCTCACGGAGGGCCTGCAGGACGTCGCCCTCGTACCCAAGACGACAGCGCGATCAGCCCCCGACGTGACTTCATCGCTCCTCGTCGACAAAAAGGTACCGACTGCTACCCATCTTTCGTCATTTCGACTCGACCTCAACCCGCCTGGCGACCTCGCTTTGGCGGGCGCTCACGTTGAGGCGAGTGCAACCTCTCTGGGGTTTCGTGTGCGGTCGCCTTGGGACCGATTGACGGGTGTCTCGACCTACGGACCCTCTGGGTCCGAGGAAGATGACGACCCCAGCATCTGCTGGGATTTCTCCGGATTTGGCAACCCCAGTGCCATGCGGGACTTCATGACCGCATGTGACTACTGCCTCTCCGACTGTTCCGACGGCAGCCGCAGCCTTGACGACAAGGACTGCGGCCCGAGCCGTGAATGTTTCCACGTCGAGCTAGGGGATCCCTCCGGAGGCGGCTGTCTCGGCATGCCGGAGGATGGTGATCCCCCTAGGCCAGCGCCTCACGCCGACATCCCGCGGGAGCTAGCTGTGGTCCCCGTTCCGGGGGGGGTCACGACCCACAGCTCGAGCAAGTCCGCGGGGCGCAGGCCGGGCTCGATGAGGGAGCAGGAGCGCTCGAGGCAATCCGCCAGAACATCGGGCAGGTATGGGCGAGCCAGCCCCCGGCCGGAGGAATACGTCACCTGCCCCAAGGTCTCCAGCACCGCATCGCCAACGATGCCAGGGACAGACCGCCACCCGCATCCGGCGGAACCGATCAGGACCTGGCCGCCGCAGCGATGCTCCTCCGCGCGATGCCGGAGTCATCAACCACCGAGGGTCGGCGAATCCAGGGAGAACTCAAGCATCTCCTGGAAGGCGCTGCGGCCCGGCGGGCCGAGAGCTCTGCCTCCCGAAGGCAGGGGTACCCCTCGGAACCTCGTGCCGCGACTTCCCGACTCACGCGGGAAGCCTCGGTCTACACCGGGCGCACGCGCAACACCGCGCCTGCGGCCCCGGGCCACCTCGGCGACGAGCACCCTCATCGCGACCGTCGGGCTCGCCTCGACGAAAGGGTGCGCCGAGGTTATCACCCCAGGCGTGGGGGACGCTACGACAGCGGGGAGGATCGGAGTCCCTCGCCCGAACCACCCGGTCCGCAGGTCTTTAGCCGAGCCATTCGGCGGGCGCCGTTTCCGCCCCGATTCCGACCCCCGACTACTATCACAAAGTACTCGGGGGAAACGAGACCGGAATTGTGGCTCGCGGACTACCGCCTGGCCTGTCAACTGGGTGGGACGGACGACGACAACCTCATCATCCGCAACCTTCCCCTGTTTCTCTCCGACACCGCTCGCGCTTGGTTGGAGCACCTGCCTCCGGGGCAGATTTCCAACTGGGAAGATCTGGTCCAGGCTTTCGCCGGCAACTTCCAGGGCACGTACGTGCGCCCCGGGAATTCCTGGGACCTCCGAAGCTGTCGGCAACAGCCGGGAGAGTCCCTTCGGGACTACATCCGGCGATTCTCGAAGCAGCGCACCAAGCTGCCCAACATCACCGACTCCGATGTCATCGGCGCGTTCCTCGCCGGCACCACCTGCCGTGACCTGGTGAGCAAGTTGGGTCGCAAGACCCCCACCAGGGCGAGCGAGCTGATGGACATCGCCACCAAGTTCGCTTCTGGTCAGGAGGCGGTTGAAGCCATCTTCCGAAAGGACAAGCAGCCCCAGGGCTGCCCGTCGGAAGATGCTCCCGAGGCGTCTACTCCGCTCGGCGCCAAGAAGAAAGGCAGGAGGAAGTCGCAAGCGAAACGCGACGCCGCCAGCACGGACCTTGTCGCCGCCGCCGAGTACAAGAACCCTCGGAAGCCCCCCGGAGGCGCCAACCTCTTCGACAAGGCACTAAAGGAGACGTGCCCCTACCATCAGGGGCCCGCCAAGCACACCCTCGAGGAGTGCGTCATGCTTTGGCGCCACTTCCATCGGGCCGGGCCACCCGCAGAAGGTGACAAGGCCCGCGACGACGGCAAGAAGGAAGATCACCAAGCAGGAGAGTTCCCCGAGGTCCGCGACTGCTTTATGATCTATGGAGGGCATGCGGCGAACGCCTCGGCTCGGCATCGTAAGCAGGAGCGTCGGGAGGTCTGCTCGGTGAAGGTGACGGCGCCAGTCTACCTAGACTGGTCCGACAAGCCCATCACCTTCGACCAAGATGACCACCCCGACCACGTGCCGAGCCCAGGGAAGTACCCGCTCGTCGTCGATCCCGTCATCGGCGACGTCAGGCTCACCAAGGTCTTGATGGATGGGGGCAGCTGCCTCAACATCATCTACGCTGAGACCCTTAGGCTCCTGCGCGTCGATCTGTCATCCGTCCGAGCAGGCGCTGCGCCCTTCCACGGGATCATTCCCGGGAAGCGCGTCCAGCCCCTCGGACAGCTCGACCTTCCTGTCTGCTTCGGAACACCCTCCAACTTCCGAAGGGAGACTTTGATGTTCGAGGTGGTCGGGTTCCGAGGTACCTACCACGCAGTGTTGGGAAGGCCATGCTATGCGAAGTTCATGGCCATCCCCAACTACACCTACCTGAAGCTCAAGATGCCGGGCCCCAACGGGGTCATCACCGTCGGCCCCACGTACAAACACGCATTCGAATGCGATGTGGAGTGCGTGGAGTACGCCGAGGCCCTCGCCGAGTCCGAGGCCCTCATTGCCGACCTGGAAAGCCTCTCCCGAGAGGTGCCGGACGTGAAGCGACATGCCGGCAACTTCGAGCCAGCGGAGACGGTTAAGGCCGTCCCTCTCGACCCCAGTGGCGACACCTCCAAGCAAATTCGGATCGGATCCGGGCTCGACCCCAAATAGGAAGCAGTGCTCGTCGACTTTCTCCGCGCAAACGCCGACGTCTTTGCGTGGAGTCCCTCGGACATGCCCGGCATACCGAGGGATGTCGCCGAGCACTCGCTGGATATTCGGGCCGGAGCCCGACCGGTCAGACAGCCTCTGCGCCGATTCGACGAGGAAAGGCGCAGGGTGATAGGCGAGGAGATCCATAAGCTGATGGCAGCAGGGTTCATCAAAGAGGTATTCCATCCCGAATGGCTTGCCAACCCTGTACTTGTGAGGAAAAAAGGGGGGAAATGGCGGATGTGTGTAGACTACACTGGTCTCAACAAAGCATGTCCGAAAGTCCCCTACCCTCTACCTCGCATCGATCAAATCGTGGACTCCACTGCAGGGTGCGAAACCCTGTCTTTCCTCGATGCCTACTCAGGGTATCATCAAATCAAGATGAAAGAGTCCGACCGGCTCGCGACTTCTTTCATCACGCCCTTCGGCATGTACTGTTATGTCACAATGCCGTTCGGTTTGAGGAACGCGGGTGCAACGTACCAGCGGTGCATGAACCATGTGTTCGGCGAACACATCGGTCGCACGGTCGAGGCCTACGTCGATGACATCGTAGTCAAGACGAGGAAAGCCTCCGACCTTCTCTCCGACCTCGAACTGACATTCCGGTGTCTCAAGGCGAAGGGCGTCAAGCTCAATCCCGAGAAGTGCGTCTTCGGGGTGCCCCGGGGCATGCTTTTGGGATTCATCGTCTCCGAGCGGGGCATCGAAGCCAACCCGGAGAAGATCGCGGCCATCACAAACATGGGGCCCATCAAGGACTTAAAAGGCGTACAGAGGGTCATGGGATGCCTCACGGCCTTGAGCCGTTTCATCTCGCGCCTCGGCGAAAGAGGCCTGCCCCTGTACCGTCTCTTAAGGAAGGCCGAGTGCTTCACTTGGACCCCCGAGACCGAGGAAGCCCTCGGGAACCTGAAGGCGCTCCTCACCCAGGCGCCCGTCTTGGTACCCCCAGCTGATGGAGAAACCCTCTTGGTCTACGTCGCCGCAACCACTCAGGTGGTCAGCGCCGCGATCGTGGTCGAAAGGCAGGAAGAGGGGCATGCTTTGCCCATTCAAAGGCCAGTTTACTTCGTCAGCGAAGTGTTGTCCGAGACCAAGATCCGCTACCCACAAGTCCAGAAGCTGCTATATGCAGTGATCCTGACGAGGCGAAAGCTGCGACATTACTTCGAGTCTCATCCGGTGACTGTGGTGTCATCCTTCCCCCTGGGGGAGATCATCCAGTGCCGAGAAGCCTCGGGACGGATCGCGAAGTGGGCGGTGGAAATCATGGGCGAGGCAATCTCGTTCGCCCCTCGGAAGGCCATCAAGTCCCAGGTACTGGCGGACTTCGTAGCCGAATGGGTCGACACCCAGTTGTCGACGGCTCTGATCCAGCCGGAGCTCTGGACCATGTTTTTCGACGGGTCGCTGATGAAGACGGGAGCTGGCGCGGGCCTGCTCTTCGTCTCGCCCCTCGGGAAACACCTGCGCTACGTGCTCCGCCTCCATTTCCCGGCGTCCAACAATGTGGCTGAGTACGAAGCTCTGATCAACGGATTGCGAATCGCCATCGAGCTAGGGGTCCGACGCCTCGATGCACGCGGCGACTCGCAGCTCGTCATCGACCAAGTCATGAAGAACTCCCACTGCCGCGACCCAAAGATGGAAGCCTACTGTGAGGAGGTTCGACGCCTGGAAGACAAGTTTTACGGGCTCGAGCTCAACCACATCGCCCGGCGCTACAACGAGACTGCGGACGAGCTGGCGAAGATAGCCTCGGGGCGAACAACGGTTCCCCCGGACGTCTTCTCCCGGGATCTGCACCAACCCTCCGTCAAGATAGGCGACGCGCCCGAGCCCGAGGTGCCCTCGGCCCCGTCCGAGGTGACCTCGGCCCAGCCCGAGCCACCCTCGGTTCAACCCGAGGAACCCTCGGCCTCCGAGGGCGAAGCACTGCGCATCGAGGAGGAGCAGAACGGGGTCGTGCCAGATCAAGATTGGCAAACCCCGTACCTGCAATATCTCCACCAAGGAGAACTGCCCCTCGACCGAGCCGAGGCTCGGCGGGTAGCGCGACGCGCCAAGTCGTTCGTCTTGCTGGGCGATGAGAAGGAGCTCTACCACCGTAGCCCCTCGGGCATCCTCCAGCGATGCATCTCCATCGCCGAGGGTCAGGAACTCCTGCGGGAAATACACTCGGGGGCTTGCGGCCATCATGCAGCACCTCGAACCCTCGTTGGGAACGCTTTCCGCCAAGGCTTCTACTGGCCGACGGCGGTGGCTGACGCCACTAGAATTGTCCGCGCCTGCGAAGGGTGCCAATTCTATGCGAAGCAGACCCGCCTGCCCGCTCAGGCTCTGCAGACGATACCCATCACCTGGCCCTTCGCTGTGTGGGGTCTGGACCTCGTCGGCCCTCTGCAGAAGGCGCCCGGGGGCTACACGCACCTGCTGGTCGCCATCGACAAATTCTCCAAGTGGATCGAGGTCCGACCCCTGAACAGCATCAGATCCGAGCAGGCGGTGGCGTTCTTCACCAACATCATCCATCGCTTCGGGATCCCGAACTCCATCATCACCGACAATGGCACCCAGTTCACCGGCAAAAAATTCTTGGATTTTTGCGAGGATCACAACATCCGGGTAGACTGGGCCGCCGTAGCTCACCCCATGTCGAATGGGCAAGTAGAACGTGCCAATGGCATGATTCTACAGGGGCTCAAGCCTCGAATTTACAATGATCTCAACAAGTTCGGCAAGCGATGGATGAAGGAACTCCCCTCGGTGGTCTGGAGCCTGAGGACGACGCCAAGCCGAGCCACGGGTTTCACGCCGTTCTTACTGGTCTACGGGGCCGAGGCCGTCCTGCCCACTGACCTGGAATACGGCTCCCCGAGGACGAGGGCCTACAACGAAGAAAGCAACCAAGCTAGCCGAGAAGACTCGCTGGACCAGCTGGATGAGGCTCGGGACAGGGCCTTACTACACTCGGCGCGGTATCAGCAGTCCCTGCGACGCTACCACGCCCGAGGGGTCCGACCCCGAGACCTCCAGGTGGGCGATCTGGTGCTTCGGCTGCGGCAAGACACCCGAGGGAGGCACAAGCTCACGCCCCCCTGGGAGGGGCCGTTCGTCATCGCCAAAGTTCTGAAGCCCGGAACGTACAAGCTGGCCAACAGTCAAGGCGAGGTCTACGGCAACGCTTGGAACATCCAACAGCTACGTCGCTTCTACCCTTGAGATGTTTCCAAATTGTTCATACACCTCGCACCCACGCAAAGTTTAGTCAACAAGGAAGGGTCGGCCTCGCCTCGGCAAAGCCCGACCCTCCCTCGGGGGCTAAAAGGGGGGAAACCCCCTCTGCGTCAAAATTTTCCTCGAACAAAAAATCTCTTTTACCAGAACATCTTTCGTGCTTTTTGACTACTTCGAAAAGCGGGTCCTGGAAACGACAGGGTACACGTAAGCAGCCAAGGCTGACCGAGCCGAGGGACTCCTACGCCTCCGGGATACGGATACCTCACTCATCACCTTCTGCGATAAGTAACTCGCGCTCGGATAAAGTGACTCCGCGGATCGAACGAGTCTCTACGTTCGGAAGCTCTTCTGTCAAAGCGATTCTTCAAGTTTTCTCGACTAAGTCGGTGATAGGGCCTCATGGATGAGTAAAAGTGCACGTAAGCGGCAAGGCCGACCGAGCCGAGGGACTCCCACGCCTCCGGGATACGGATACCTCACTCCTCACCTTCCGCGAGAAGCAACTTTCGCTCGCACAAATATCCCTGTTACCGACAAAAAGTCCAGATGCTTGGAACAAGAGGAAAAGAGACGCAGCTTTATAACGCAACAAGGGTGTGTGTTCTGGCCTCGACGGCCGCGCAAGGCCCACGCTACAAGACGATTTGACCCTGCAGGCTCGGGTCTTGACGCGCGAAGCGGGCGGCGACACCCTCGGCATCGACGGCATCTTCGGCAAGGCCCGACCTAGCCTCGGACGGCGACGCGGTCCGAGGGCCTCCGCTCCGAAGGACGACGTCATCACCACGCCCGAGCGATCGCCGTCAGGGACTTCTCTGGGAATCCGGCCCGAGCAGGCGGCTCGGCCAGCCACCTCCGGGGCCTCGGCCAACCACCTTCCGAGGGCACGAGCCCGGTCCGAAGCCTCGGCTGACCAACTCCGGCGTCGATCCTGCCAACGGACAACTCGGCTAGGCTCCGGCCAACCAGGTTTCATTTCCGAGCCAACTCCGCCTCTGCTCATGCTGATATCGCTACCCCCGGCCTCGGCTCGTCGAAGAGCGGCCGAGGGGTCTCTTTAACTAAGCTAGAGAAGCCTCGGACAACAGGGCCGACCGAGCCGAGGGACTCCTACGCCTCCGGGATACGGATACCTCACTCGTCACCTTGACACGAGGTGACTCATGCTTAGTGAAGCAGTTCAGACAATCAGCAGACGAGTCTTAGTGCTCGGGAATGAGG
The DNA here is from genome assembly GCA_029449295.1 of Zea luxurians. NCBI lineage: Eukaryota > Viridiplantae > Streptophyta > Magnoliopsida > Poales > Poaceae > Zea > Zea luxurians. The sequence goes on along the minus strand of JAOPSE010000009.1, from coordinate 21,841,491 downwards.
AAAAAGCACGGCTCCGTGCCGTAATTACATACACGTTCAGGCCCCGAAAGCCAAAATGAACAAAAAACCCGGCACTCGAAGTGCCATTACAAACAGAACTCCGGTTCCCCCCCCCCCCCCGCAGGTACGAACAACCCCACTCGATAGGGGCGGGCCTGCGGGGCGGCGGAAAAATTCTCACCCCCCGAGGACGAGAGCCAGCCATTCAGGCCAGGAGACGGAGACCCAGGGCTACTGACGGAGTTGGCAATCTCATCGGTAGAGAAGCCACTTCCGTCCGCCGACGCCTCGGGACCCGCCACTTCCGGCATGGCTGGAGGAAGTCTCCGTGAAGCTGGAGGATGCCGTTCTCCCCCAGACGCACGGGGAAGAAAAGGGCAACCGACCCACACGGAGACAGCCCCCTGACTCGCCTCGTCCTCCCTCTTGGCCTGGTTATGAAAATCCTTGAGGCTGAGGGAGGGGCAGAGGCCGCAGCCCGGCTCGCTTTCCCCCACCACCAAGCCGGAAGTCACCCTCTTGGGTGACCGCCGGTGGAGGGGTGCGGCCGGGCCGCATGATGAAAATCCTTGAAGCCGAACGATGGCCGAAAGGTACCCGCTCCCACGGAGTGGTATCCCCCGACGACGAGGCAAGGAGACGGCGGTTTCCCCCATCCGGGGGCTTGAAAGGTAGAAAGACACGACGCATAAGGGAGGAAGAAGACATGGTCGCCCTACGAAAGGGGTCGCCCTCCTTTTAAAGGCAACTCTCCGTGCTCGCGCCCCCAACCGTCACGGGCTGAGTCTTCTCCAACACACCTCCAAAGCCCTCCCCTGCGGCGCGGGGCCTGGGGCCCGCCTGTCATGCAGACCGGCTCCAAGCAGAAGAAGCCGAACCGCCGCGCGCGACGCGCACAACCGCCCAGCGGTTACAAGTGACCCTCCACCTTTGCCCAGACCAACGGGCGAAGGGGGGCGGGCAGCCATGTGGGCGGCATGCAACCGCGCCAAGTGGACGCGCCTCTCCGACTCCTGACAGACCAGCGCGGAGGCTCAAGCCCACGCGTCGCGCAACCGGCGCGCCGGATGCTGCATGCACGCCGTTGTACCACTTGCGCCACCACCGCACCTCCTCGATTGCGGAACCGATACCGCGACTCGAGGCGACCCAGCAGCGCCAGCCTGACGCAGCGGTCAAACGCGGTCAAAAGTGGGCCGGCAGTAATGACAGTGGCAGGCGCGCAAGAGCAGCGATCACGCCATCAGCCAGGCTCACGTCCCATCTGGAGGCAGCAAGAGAACCCCCTCTCTCTCACGGTGTGAAGACGACACGCCCGTGACCCGTTCCTCGAACGGCTCGCGCACGCGCAACGGCAGCCTCGCCAACTACTCGCCCCGGCGCATTAACTCCGCGGCTCGACGGACAGCGCTACTGGCAGGAGCAGCTGGTGACGTTTCGCCTTCGCGACCACACCAAAAAAGGTACGCCACGACGTTCAATTTCGAATCCTTTTTCCCTTTTCCTTCTTTCTCTATCTCTTGCAACAGGGACCGGGAAAGGGGATACCCCCAAAGGGATCCTTCCCCGTGAAGGAACTAGGCTCCGAGCCTCCTTACTGATCAGGGGTTCGAAGGCTGGCCCCCCGAAGGGTTCAATAGCCGCCTCAGATCGCGTGGGCCCGACACCCACTACTGGTCAGGGGTTCGAAGGTCGGCCCCCCGAAAGGTTCCACGACCGCCTCAGGCTACTCGGGCTCCGCGCCCATTACTGATCAGGGGTTCGAAGGCTGGCCCCCCGAAGGGTTCACAGTCGCCTCAGACACCGAGCGAGGGATGACCAGGGGTACGTTCGATACATAACCAAGGCTCGGGCTGCGCTCCCGAGGTACCCTAGGACATTTCCGAGACCAGCGGGAACAACTCTGTAACGGAATCCCATCGGAGGGAGGCAACGAGCCCTCGGACCCCGTCGCCAGGGGACCGGGTCCGGCAGATCACCCGCAGGTACTTTTGGGCGTGCCTCCGGGCCCCTAGCCGACCCCCAACGAACGGGGCACGGACGTCCACTCGGATTACCCGATCGCAGCTCACCGGAGACACCATGTTCGGTGCCCATCGAGGGTAACATGGCGCTCTCCCCCCCTCCTCCTTGCGGAAAGGCGACGTAGGGGCGTATATAAAAAAGCCGAGTCTGTCCCTGATCGTCCTCTCGCTCTGTGCGGAGGCTCGGGGGCTGCTCTCGCAAACCCGGCTCCGGCCGAACCGTTGACAGCGTCAACATACCAGCCCGAGAACTTGGGTCCCGACAGTGCACCTGGGCTACGGCCTGTTCGCATGAGGGAACCGCCAGACCAGCCGAAGCATTACGCAAGGCATTAAGACCTCGAAGGAGTGAAACCACTCCTCCGAGGCCTCGGGGGCTACACCCGGCGGGTGCGCTCGCGCGCACCCACCGGAACAAAGTGCAACCGAGAAAGGCTGGTCCCCTTGCAAAAAAGTGCGACGAAAGCCTCCAAGCGAGTGTTAACACTCCCTTCGAGGCTCGGGGGCTACTGTCGGGGACCATAATTAGGGGTACCCTCAAGACGCCTAATTCTCAGCTGGTAACCCCCATCAGCATAAAGCTGCAGAGGCCTGATGGGTTTGATTAAGTCAGGGATCAGTCCATACGAGCGACTTGATCACGCCACGCCCGAGCCTAGCCTCGGGCGAGGGCAGCCGACCCTGAGATGGTTCCGTCTCGCCTGAGGTCTCCTCTTTCACGGCAGACGCATCTCCGGCTCGCCCGAGGCAATGCCTTCGATAAGAAGAAACCCTGACTAAATCACCGCACCGACCGACCAAATCACTGGGGCCTTTAACGCAAAAGGTAAGACTGACGGGCAGCCAGGCTTGGCCAAAAGCGCCAGAGGAAACTCCGCTCCGCCCGACCCAGGGCTCGGACTCGGGCTAAGGCCCCGGAAGACGGCGAACTCCGCTCCGCCCGACCCAGGGCTCGGACTCGGGCTAAGGCCCCGGAAGACGGTGAACTCCGCTCCGCCCGGCCCAGGGCTCGGACTCGGGCTAAGGCCCCGGAAGACGGCGAACTCCGCTCCGCCCGACCCAGGGCTCGGACTCGGGCTAAGGCCCCGGAAGACGGCGAACTCCGCTCCGCCCGACCCAGGGCTCGGACTCGGGCTAAGGCCCCAGAAGACGATGAACTCCGCCTCGCCCGACCCAGGGCTCGGACTCCACCCTGGCCTCCGCCGAACGACCTCCGCCTCGCCCGACCCAGGAGCTCAGGTTCGGCCTCAGCCATGCAGGACAGATTCGACCTCGGCTTCGGAGGAGCCTCCACGACGCCCGACCTAGGGCACGAGTCCGCCACGTCAACAGGAAGCGCCATCATCACCCTACTCCAAGCCGACTCAGGCCGCAGGGAGCAGGACCGACGTCCCATCTGGCTAGCTCTGCCAGATAGGCAATGATGGCACCCCGCTGGACCCATGACGACGGTGGCTCCCAGCTCTCTTACGAAAGCAGGAGGACGTCAGCAACGGCCCAACTGCTCCGACAGCTGTCCCTCCGCCAAGCTCCACTGCTTCTCCGACAGCCACGACGCCACACTAACAGGATGCCAAGATCTCTCCGGCTGCCACCTTGGCATGTACTTAGGGCACTAGCTCTCCCTCGCTAGACACGTAGCACCTTGCTACACCCCCATTTGTACACCTGGATCCTCTCCTTACGCCTATAAAAGGAAGGACCAGGGCCTTCTTAGAGAAGGTTGGCCTCGCGGGAACGAAGGGGCAGGGGCAGGCGCTCTCTCGGGGCCGCTCGCTCCCCTCACCCGCGCGGACGCTTGTAACCCCCTACTGCAAGCGCACCCGACCTGGGCGCGGGACGAACACGAAGGCCGCGGGAATTCTCCGACTCCCTCACGACCCGGCTCCGGCCACCTCGCTCTCGCTCTCTCCCCCCTTCGCGCTCGCCCACGCGCTCGACCCATCTGGGCTGGGGCACGCGGCACACTCACTCGTCGGCTCGGGGACCCCCCCGGTCTCGGAACGCCGACACCACCGCTCCTAGATCCCATAATTTGCGCTCCCAGTTTCTTGTACTATGTGGAATTTTTTGGGTGCTATTTTGGAGGCTAGGGCTGATGGATTAGGGTTTGTGGATTATTTTGATATGCAGGCCGTGGAGTTATGTATGGGATCAACGTGCCCATGGGCGCGACAGCTGGGTCCGTACATGAGGTCAGGGACTACTTGAAGAACATGTTGCCCAGCTCCACATACACGCTACATGGCAGAGGTGAGTTCTCTGATAGTACTACATGAAAATTATACAGATCTATAACCCAATAAACATTGTACTAGGATAAAATTTAAGGATTATGCATGGATATTGTCTTGTTTCAGGTTGTTTAAATTGTAATTACATGCCTATTTTCCTCTACGTACTATAAAGTCATAGCTATGTATACATGATATGCATGCGCCATGTATGCAATCCATATGTTCTGATTTCTGTCTTTGCTTTTGGTTATTGGATTTTTTTAAAAAAAACATGTAAAGAGTTCCTTTGTTTTCCTTTCAGATCTGTAGTAGAAGCTTAATTTGTTTTCTGAATTCTGTAGGGACTGCACTTATTGCAACTGACACTGTTTCTCTTACTTCATGTTAGCTGTCTGATTCAGAGACGATCTTTATATTTCGCTGGTTTCCTATTTTATCATGTAAGCTATAAGCAATATAAAAACCACAGATTGCCGATCTCAGACGAAGAGCAGCAGTAGCAGCATGTTCTGCTTACCACAGCAGCAGCAGCGAAGTATTTTATTGTAAGCAAGCTGGGGTAGACTCCGATTAAGAAACTCAGTAGAATGCACGGTTCAGGCATATAGATAATTGTTTTTCAAGAATAAATCTTAGATATATCCTTCTTTTATTGCTTATTTCCGTATCAACTTCAGTTTTATCTTCATCTTTTTCTATTGTTATCACGCCTTAAAATCCTACTATGCTTCTTCAGCTTGGCTCAGTCTGCTTATATTTCAGATTATCTTGCAATAATTGGATGCTGTTTTGGCTGAGTTAGAAGCCCTGTGCAGGTCGGCTCAGGCTTCTTATGTTTCAGATTCTCCTGCAACCATTTGGTGTTGTTTTTGGCTGAGTTAGAAGCTCCGTTCAGGTTGGCATATAAGAGATTTTTTCTTATAGTGTCGCTTGCTGCTACTTACTAGCATGAAGAAGTTTCCTTAGTTTTTTAGCTGTCAGGAATTCTAAAATCTTACAGGAAGTTCACTGCCATTAAAAGACCCAGAAACACAAATGCACACCCTTGCCAAAAACATCGCTGGGACTTCTTTGGTCTACACAAAATATTTTATTATGTCCAAATTCAACATTTGTTATATGCAAGTCCTGATCCCATGCAAAATGTTTGCAGGATAAACGATGCTCCATAAATCATGAAGCAGATGCCCCCGCCACCTAAGGATTTGGAGATTGCTATAGTGTCGGCGTTCCGAGACCGGGGGGTCCCCGAGCCGACGAGTGAGTGTGCCGCGTGCCCCAGCCCAGATGGGTCGAGCGCGTGGGCGAGCGCGAAGGGGGGAGAGAGCGAGAGCGAGGTGGCCGGAGCCGGGTCGTGAGGGAGTCGGAGAATTCCCGCGGCCTTCGTGTTCGTCCCGCGCCCAGGTCGGGTGCGCTTGCAGTAGGGGGTTACAAGCGTCCGCGCGGGTGAGGGGAGCGAGCGGCCCCGAGAGAGCGCCTGCCCCTGCCCCTTCGTTCCCGCGAGGCCAACCTTCTCTAAGAAGGCCCTGGTCCTTCCTTTTATAGGCGTAAGGAGAGGATCCAGGTGTACAAATGGGGGTGTAGCAAGGTGCTACGTGTCTAGCGGGGGAGAGCTAGTGCCCTAAGTACATGCCAAGGTGGCAGCCGGAGAGATCTTGGCACCCAGCTAGTGTGGCGTCGTGGCTGTCGGAGAAGCGACGGAGCCGGACGGAGGGACAGCTGTCGGAGTGGCTGGGCCCTTGCTGACGTCCTCCTGCTTTCGTAAGGGAGCTGAGAGCCGCCGTCGTCATGGGTCTAGCGGGGCGCCATCATTGCCTATCTGGCGGAGCTGGCCAGATGGGACGTCGGTCCTGTTCTCTGCGGCCCGAGTCGGCTCGGGGTAGGGTGATGATGACGCTTCCTGTTGACGTGGCGGACTTGTGCCCTAGGTCGGGCGACGTGGTGGCTCCTCCGAGGCCGAGGTCGAGTCTATCCTGCATGGCCGAGGCCGAACCTGAGCTCCCGGGTCGGGCGAGGCGGAGGTCGCTCGGCAGAGGCCAGGGCGGAGTCCGAGCCCTGGGTCGGGTGAAGCGGAGTTCGTCGTCTTCTGGGGCCTTAGCCCGAGTCCGAGCCCTGGGTCGGGCGGAGCGGAGTTCGCCGTCTTCCGGGGCCTTAGCCCGAGTCCGAGCCCTGGGTCGGGCGGAGCGGAGTTCGCCGTCTTCCAGGGCCTTAGCCCGAGTCCGAGCCCTGGGTCGGGCGGAGCGGAGTTCGCCGTCTTCCGGGGCCTTAGCCCGAGTCCGAGCCCTGGGTCGGGCGGAGCGGAGTTCGCCATCTTCCGGGGCCTTAGCCCGAGTCCGAGCCCTGGGTCGGGCGGAGCTTCCTCTGGCGCTTTCGGCCAAGCCTGGCTACCCGTCAGTCTTACCTTTTGCGTTAAAGGCCCCAGTGATTTGGTCGGTTGGCGCGGTGATTTAGTCAGGGTTACTTCTTATCGAAGGCAAGGCCTCGGGCGAGCCGGAGATGCGTCTGCCGTGAAAGAGGAGACCTCGGGCGAGACGGAACCATCTCAGGGTCGGCTGCCCTCGCCCGAGGCTAGGCTCGGGCGTGGTGTGATCAAGTCGCTCGTATGGACTGATCCCTGACTTAATCAAACCCATCAGGCCTCTGCAGCTTTATGCTGATGGGGGTTACCAGCTGAGAATTAGGCGTCTTGAGGGCACCCCTAATTATGGTCCCCGACAGTAGCCCCCGAGCCTCAAAGGGAGTGTTAACACTCGCTTGGAGGCTTTCGTCGCACTTTTTTGCAAGGGGACCAGCCTTTCTCGGTTGCACTTTGTTCCGGTGGGTGCGCGCGAGCGCACCCGCCGGGTGTAGCCCCCGAGGCCTCGGAGGAGTGGTTTCACTCCTTCGAGGTCTTAATGCCTTGCGTAATGCTTCGGCTGGTCTGGCGGTTCCCTCATGCGAACAGGCCGTAGCCCAGGTGCACTGTCGGGACCCAAGTTCTCGGGCTGGTATGTTGACGCTGTCAACGGTTCGGCCGGAGCCGGGTTTGCGAGAGCAACCCCCGAGCCTCCGCACAGAGCGAGAGGACGATCAGGGACAGACTCGGCTTTTTTATATACGCCCCTACGTCGCCTTTCCGCAAGGAGGAGGGGGGGAGAGCGCCATGTTACCCTCGATGGGCACCGAACATGGTGTCTCCGGTGAGCTGCGATCGGGTAATCCGAGTGGACGTCCGTGCCCCGTTCGTTGGGGGTCGGCTAGGGGCCCAGAGGCACGCCCAAAAGTACCTGCGGGTGATCTGCCGGACCCGGTCCCCTGGCGACGGGGTCCGAGGGCTCGTTGCCTCCCTCCGATGGGATTCCGTTACAGAGTCGTTCCCGCTGGTCTCGGAAATGTCCTAGGGTACCTCGGGAGCGCAGCCCGAGCCTTGGTTATGTATCGAACGTACCCCTGGTCATCCCTCGCTCGGTGTCTGAGGCGACTGTGAACCCTTCGGGGGGCCAGCCTTCGAACCCCTGATCAGTAATGGGCGCGGAGCCCGAGTAGCCTGAGGCGGTCGTGGAACCTTTCGGGGGGCCGACCTTCGAACCCCTGACCAGTAGTGGGTGTCGGGCCCACGCGATCTGAGGCGGCTGTTGAACCCTTCGGGGGGCCAGCCTTCGAACCCCTGATCAGTAAGGAGGCTCGGAGCCTAGTTCCTTCACGGGGAAGGATCCCTTTGGGGGTATCCCCTTTCCCGGTCCCTGTTGCAAGAGATAGAGAAAGAAGGAAAAGGGAAAAAGGATTCGAAATTGAACGTCGTGGCGTACCTTTTTCGGTGTGGTTGTTTTGGTGAAGGCGAAACGTCGCCAGCTGCTCCCGCCCGTAGCGCTGTCCGTCGAGCCGCGGAGTTAATGCGCCGGGGCGAGCGGTTGGCGAGGCTGCCGTTGCGTGCGCGGGCCGTTCGAGGTACGGGTCACGGGCGCGTCGTCTTCACACCGTGAGAGGGGGTTCTCTTGCTGCCTCCGGATGGGACGTGAGCCTGGTTGATGGCGTGATCGCTGCTCTTGCGCGCCTGCCACTGTCATTACTGCCGGCCCACTTTTGGCCGCGTTTGACCGCTGCGTCAGGCTGGCGCAGCTGGGCCGCGCGCTGGGCCGCCTTGGGTCGCGGTATTGGTTCCGCAACCGAGGAGGTGCGGTGGTGGCGCAAGTGGCATAGTGGCTTACATGCAGCATCCAGCGCGCCGGTTGCGCGACGCGTGGGCTTGAGCCTTCATGCTGGCCTGTCAGGAGTCGGAGAGGCGCGTCCACTTGGCGCGGTTGCATGCCGCCCGCATGGCTGCCCGCCCCCTTCGCCCGTTGGTCTGGGCAAAAGTGGAGGGTCACTTGTAACCGCTGGGCGGTTGTACGCGTCGCGCGCGGCGGTTCGGCTTCTTCTGCTTGGAGCCGGTCTGCATGACAGGCGGGCCCCAGCCCCCGCGCCGCAGGGGAGGGCTTTGGAGGCGTGTTGGAGAAGACTCGGCCCGTGACGGTTGGGGGCGCAAGCACAGAGAGTCGCCTTTAAAAGGAGGGCGACCCCTTTCGTAGGGCGACCATGTCTCCTTCCTCCCTTATGCATTGTGTCTTTCCACCTTTCAAGCCCCCGGATGGGGGAAACCGCCGTCTCCGTGCCTCATCGTCGGGGGACACCACTCCGTGGGAGCGGGTACCTTTCGGCCACCATTCGGCTTCAAGGATTTTCATCATGCAGCCCGGCCGCGCCCCTTCACCGGTGGTCACCTAAGGTGGTGACCTCCAGCTTGAAGGTGGGGAGGGGCAAACCGGACTGCAATCTAGGTCCCACCCTCAGCTTCAAGGATGTTCATCATCCTCGCTGGGGTGGGTGCCGGGCTGAGCCGGCGCTCTACCTCCCACGTGGGTTGGTGGGTCATCCTCTCCCACTACGTTCGTGGGAGAGGGCGCTCACTGACCCTGCGGGCGGCCCGGACTTCGACAACGTGGGATGGATCGGCGGCGAACGCCGTCACCTCCAGCGTGTCGGGTCCGCTGGCTCGGCTCCGGCGGCCCCTTTTGTCGGGGGGCGGCTGCCGCGCCGTGTACACGGGAGGTCCACCCTAGACGCCGCACGCCGCTAGGGCGGCGCTCGTGTTCTGGGGTGGCCCTGCCTTTGCACCAGGACGACGTCCTCACGCGGAGGCCGGTGCCCCACTCATCTGGGAGGATTTGAGTGGGGATCTGCCGGGGGGCTGATGGCTTCTGCCGTCAGCGTCGAGGCGGAGGCGGCTCGAGAAGCCCCCGTCGCCGGCGGGGTCACCGCCACTATCCGCGCTTCGGGCCTCCGGCTCTTTGTACTTGTCCTCGCCCCTCGGGTGGCGTTATGGGCGAGGGCAAGACAGCAGCTGTGCCTACTCCTGAGGCCTGCGCTGCTGCGGAGGGGGGAACCGGAGTTCCGTTTGTTATGGCACTTCGAGTGCCGGGTTTTTTGTTCATTTCGGCTTTCGGGGCCTGAACATGTTTGTAACTTCGGCACGGAGCCGTGTTTTTTCCTCATTTCCGAGCACCAAGACTCGCATGTTGATTATCTGAACCGCTTCACCAAGCGTGAGTTGCCCCGTGTCAAGGTGACGAGTGAGGTATCCGTATCCCGGAGGCGTAGGAGTCCCTCGGCTCGGTCGGACCTGTTGTACGAGGCTCCTCTAGCTTAGTTAAAGAGACCCCTCGGCCGCTCTTCGACGAGCCGAGGCCAGGGGTAGCGATATCAGCACGAGCAGAGGCGGAGTTGGCTCGAAAATGAAACCTGGTTGGCCGGAGCCTAGCCGGGTTGTCCGTTGGCAGGATCGACGTCGGAGCTGATCAGCCGAGGCTTCGGACCGGGCTGGCGCCCTTGGAAGGTGGTTGGCCGAGGCCTCGGAGGTGGCTGGCCGAGCCGCCTGCTCGGGTCGGATTCCCAGAGAAGTCCCTGACAACGGTTGCCCGGGCGTGGTGACGACGCCGTCCTTTGGAGCGGAGGGCCTCGGATCGCGTCGCCGTCCGAGGCTAGTTCGGGCCTTGCCGAAGTTGCTGTTGATGCCGAGGGTGTCGCTGCCCCCTTCCAGCGCCAAGTCCTGAGCCTGCAGGATCAGCTTGTCTTGTAGCGTGTGCTTTGTGCGGCCGTCGAGGCCAGAACACACACCCTTGCCGTGTTGTAAAGCTGCGCCCCCTTTTCCTCTTGTTCCAAGCATCTGGACTTTTTGTCGGTAACAGGGATATTTGTGCGAGCGAAAGTTGCTTCTCGCGGAAGGTGAGGAGTGAGGTATCCGTATCCCGGAGGCGTGGGAGTCCCTCGGCTCGGTCGGCCTTGCCGCTTACGTGCACTTTTACTCATCCATGAGGCCCTATCACCGACTTAGTCGAGAAAACTTGAAGAATCGCTTTGACAGAAGAGCTTCCGAACGTAGAGACTCGTTCGATCCGCGGAGTCACTTTATCCGAGCGCGAGTTACTTATCGCAGAAGGTGATGAGTGAGGTATCCGTATCCCGGAGGCGTAGGAGTCCCTCGGCTCGGTCAGCCTTGGCTGCTTACGTGTACCCTGTCGTTTCCAGGACCCGCTTTTCGAAGTAGTCAAAAAGCACGAAAGATGTTCTGGTAAAAGAGATTTTTTGTTCGAGGAAAATTTTGACGCAGAGGGGGTTTCCCCCCTTTTAGCCCCCGAGGGAGGGTCGGGCTTTGCCGAGGCGAGGCCGACCCTTCCTTGTTGACTAAACTTTGCGTGGGTGCGAGGTGTATGAACAATTTGGAAACATCTCAAGGGTAGAAGCGACGTAGCTGTTGGATGTTCCAAGCGTTGCCGTAGACCTCGCCTTGACTGTTGGCCAGCTTGTACGTTCTGGGCTTCAGAACTTTGGCGATGACGAACGGCCCCTCCCAGGGGGGCGTGAGCTTGTGCCTCCCTCGGGTGTCTTGCCGCAGCCGAAGCACCAGATCGCCCACCTGGAGGTCTCGGGGTCGGACCCCTCGGGCGTGGTAGCGTCGCAGGGACTGCTGATACCGCGCCGAGTGTAGTAAGGCCCTGTCCCGAGCCTCATCCAGCTGGTCCAGCGAGTCTTCTCGGTTAGCTTGGTTGCTTTCTTCGTTGTAGGCCCTCGTCCTCGGGGAGCCGTATTCCAGGTCAGTGGGCAGGACGGCCTCGGCGTACTCCACGCACTCCACATCGCATTCGAATGCGTGTTTGTACGTGGGGCCGACGGTGATGACCCCGTTGGGGCCCGGCATCTTGAGCTTCAGGTAGGTGTAGTTGGGGATGGCCATGAACTTCGCGTAGCATGGCCTTCCCAACACTGCGTGGTAGGTTCCTCGGAACCCGACCACCTCGAACGTCAAAGTCTCCCTTCAGAAGTTGGAGGGTGTTCCGAAGCAGACAGGAAGGTCGAGCTGTCCGAGGGGCCGGACGCGCTTCCCGGGAATGATCCCGTGGAAGGGCGCAGCGCCTGCTCGGACAGATGACAGATCGACGCGCAGGAGCCTGAGGGTCTCAGCGTAGATGATGTTGAGGCAGCTGCCCCCATCCATCAAGACCTTGGTGAGCCTGACGTCGCCGATGACGGGATCGACGACGAGCGGGTACTTCCCTGGGCTCGGCACGTGGTCGGGGTGGTCATCTTGGTCGAAGGTGATGGGCTTGTCGGACCAGTCTAGGTAGACTGGCGCTGTCACCTTCACCGAGCAGACCTCCCGACGCTCCTGCTTACGATGCCGAGCCGAGGCGTTCGCCGCATGCCCTCCATAGATCATAAAGCAGTCGCGGACCTCGGGGAACTCTCCTGCTTGGTGATCTTCCTTCTTGCCGTCGTCGCGGGCCTTGTCACCTTCTGCGGGTGGCCCGGCCCGATGGAAGTGGCGCCGAAGCATGACGCACTCCTCGAGGGTGTGCTTGACGGGCCCCTGATGGTAGGGGCACGTCTCCTTTAGTGCCTTGTCGAAGAGGTTGGCGCCTCCGGGGGGCTTCCGAGGGTTCTTGTACTCGGCGGCGGCGACAAGGTCCGTGCTGGCGGCGTCGCGTTTCGCTTGCGACTTCCTCCTGCCTTTCTTCTTGGCGCCGAGCGGAGTAGACGCCTCGGGAGCATCTTCCGACGGGCAGCCCTGGGGCTGCTTGTCCTTTCGGAAGATGGCTTCAACCGCCTCCTGACCAGAAGCGAACTTGGTGGCGATGTCCATTAGCTCGCTCGCCCTGGTGGGGGTCTTGCGACCCAACTTGCTCACCAGGTCACGGCAGGTGGTGCCGGCGAGGAACGCGCCGATGACATCGGAGTCGGTGATGTTGGGCAGCTCGGTGCGCTGCTTCGAGAATCGCCGGATGTAGTCCGGAAGGGACTCTCCCGGCTGTTGCCGACAGCTTCGGAGGTCCCAGGAATTCCCGGGGCGCACGTACGTGCCCTGGAAGTTGCCGGCGAAAGCCTGGACCAGATCTTCCCAATTGGAAATCTGCCCCGGAGGCAGGTGCTCCAACCAAGCGCGAGCGGTGTCGGAGAGAAACAGGGGGAGGTTGCGGATGATGAGGTTGTCGTCGTCCGTCCCACCCAGTTGACAGGCCAGGCGGTAGTCCGCGAGCCACAATTCCGGTCTCGTTTCCCCCGAGTACTTTGTGATAGTAGTCGGGGGTCGGAATCGGGGCGGAAACGGCGCCCGCCGAATGGCTCGGCTAAAGACCTGCGGACCGGGTGGTTCGGGCGAGGGACTCCGATCCTCCCCGCTGTCGTAGCGTCCCCCACGCCTGGGGTGATAACCTCGGCGCACCCTTTCGTCGAGGCGGGCCCGACGGTCGCGATGAGGGTGCTCGTCGCCGAGGTGGCCCGGGGCCGCAGGCGCGGTGTTGCGCGTGCGCCCGGTGTAGACCGAGGCTTCCCGCGTGAGTCGGGAAGTCGCGGCACGAGGTTCCGAGGGGTACCCCTGCCTTCGGGAGGCAGAGCTCTCGGCCCGCCGGGCCGCAGCGCCTTCCAGGAGATGCTTGAGTTCTCCCTGGATTCACCGACCCTCGGTGGTTGATGACTCCGGCATCGCGCGGAGGAGCATCGCTGCGGCGGCCAGGTCCTGACCGGTTCTGCCGGATGCGGGTGGCGGTCTGTCCCTGGCATCGTTGGCGATGCGGTGCTGGAGACCTTGGGGCAGGTGACGTATTCCTCCGGCCGGGGGCTGGCTCGCCCATACCTGCCCGATGTTCTGGCGGATTGCCTCGAGCGCTCCTGCTCCCTCATCGAGCCCGGCCTGCGCCCCGCGGACTTGCTCGAGCTGTGGGTCGTGACCCCCCGCCGGAACGGGGACCACAGCTAGCTCCCGCGGGATGTCGGTGCGAGGCGCTGGCCTAGGGGGATCACCATCCTCCGGCATGCCGAGACAGCCGCCTCCGGAGGGATCCCCTAGCTCGACGTGGAAACATTCGCGGCTCGGGCCACAGTCCTTGTCGTCAAGGCTGCGGCTGCCGTCGGAACAGTCGGAGAGGCAGTAGTCACATGCGGTCATGAAGTCCCGCATGGCACTGGGGTTGCCAAATCCGGAGAAATCCCAGCAGATGCTGGGGTCGTCATCTTCCTCAGACCCAGAGGGTCCGTAGGTCGAGACACCCGTCAATCGGTCCCAAGGCGACCGCACACGAAACCCCAGAGAGGTTGCACTCGCCTCAACGTGAGCGCCCGCCAAAGCGAGGTCGCCAGGCGGGTTGAGGTCGAGTCGAAATGACGAAAGATGGGTAGCAGTCGGTACCTTTTTGTCGACGAGCGATGAAGTCACGTCGGGGGCTGATCGCGCCGTCGTCTTGGGTGCGAGGGCGACGTCCTGCAGGCCCTCCGTGAGCGTGCTGGCGTCGTCCATCTGCTCGGGATCGGCGTGTCGCGGGGGGGCGGCGCTCGCCTTCGCCTCAAACGCGGGGGTGATGCCCGACACGTCCTCCGTTGGGGCGCTGGGGATGTCGATTTGCTCGACAGTCGACTGAGCGCAGCCTCCCGCTCGGCCTTGGTTGCCCCGCCTCCTCCTCCGATGGCGAGGGAGAGGACGGAGCGAACTCGAAAGTTGTCCTTCCCCCACGCGGGAAAGGCGTCGTCGATTCCGCCGCCGGCGGGCGGGCTGTCCGCCACCATTGTCGCTGTCGCGCGGCGGTGGAAGGAGTATCATGTCGTAGCTGCCGTCGAAAGACATGAACTCGAGACTCCCGAAACGGAGCACCGTCCCGGGTTGAAGAAGTCGTTGGAGACTGCCCATCTAGAGCTTGACGGGAATCTACTCGTCAACACGCAGCAGGCCCCTACCTGGCGCGCCAACTGTCGGCGTTCCGAGACCGGGGGGTCCCCGAGCCGACGAGTGAGTGTGCCGCGTGCCCCAGCCCAGATGGGTCGAGCGCGTGGGCGAGCGCGAAGGGGGGAGAGAGCGAGAGCGAGGTGGCCGGAGCCGGGTCGTGAGGGAGTCGGAGAATTCCCGCGGCCTTCGTGTTCGTCCCGCGCCCAGGTCGGGTGCGCTTGCAGTAGGGGGTTACAAGCGTCCGCGCGGGTGAGGGGAGCGAGCGGCCCCGAGAGAGCGCCTGCCCCTGCCCCTTCGTTCCCGCGAGGCCAACCTTCTCTAAGAAGGCCCTGGTCCTTCCTTTTATAGGCGTAAGGAGAGGATCCAGGTGTACAAATGGGGGTGTAGCAAGGTGCTACGTGTCTAGCGGGGGAGAGCTAGTGCCCTAAGTACATGCCAAGGTGGCAGCCGGAGAGATCTTGGCACCCAGCTAGTGTGGCGTCGTGGCTGTCGGAGAAGCGACGGAGCCGGACGGAGGGACAGCTGTCGGAGTGGCTGGGCCCTTGCTGACGTCCTCCTGCTTTCGTAAGGGAGCTGAGAGCCGCCGTCGTCATGGGTCTAGCGGGGCGCCATCATTGCCTATCTGGCGGAGCTGGCCAGATGGGACGTCGGTCCTGTTCTCTGCGGCCCGAGTCGGCTCGGGGTAGGGTGATGATGACGCTTCCTGTTGACGTGGCGGACTTGTGCCCTAGGTCGGGCGACGTGGTGGCTCCTCCGAGGCCGAGGTCGAGTCTATCCTGCATGGCCGAGGCCGAACCTGAGCTCCCGGGTCGGGCGAGGCGGAGGTCGCTCGGCAGAGGCCAGGGCGGAGTCCGAGCCCTGGGTCGGGTGAAGCGGAGTTCGTCGTCTTCTGGGGCCTTAGCCCGAGTCCGAGCCCTGGGTCGGGCGGAGCGGAGTTCGCCGTCTTCCGGGGCCTTAGCCCGAGTCCGAGCCCTGGGTCGGGCGGAGCGGAGTTCGCCGTCTTCCGGGGCCTTAGCCCGAGTCCGAGCCCTGGGTCGGGCGGAGCGGAGTTCGCCGTCTTCCGGGGCCTTAGCCCGAGTCCGAGCCCTGGGTCGGGCGGAGCGGAGTTCGCCGTCTTCCGGGGCCTTAGCCCGAGTCCGAGCCCTGGGTCGGGCGGAGCTTCCTCTGGCGCTTTCGGCCAAGCCTGGCTACCCGTCAGTCTTACCTTTTGCGTTAAAGGCCCCAGTGATTTGGTCGGTTGGCGCGGTGATTTAGTCAGGGTTACTTCTTATCGAAGGCAAGGCCTCGGGCGAGCCGGAGATGCGTCTGCCGTGAAAGAGGAGACCTCGGGCGAGACGGAACCATCTCAGGGTCGGCTGCCCTCGCCCGAGGCTAGGCTCGGGCGTGGCGTGATCAAGTCGCTCGTATGGACTGATCCCTGACTTAATCAAACCCATCAGGCCTCTGCAGCTTTATGCTGATGGGGGTTACCAGCTGAGAATTAGGCGTCTTGAGGGCACCCCTAATTATGGTCCCCGACATATAGTGCAAGTAGAGTGTAGTGATCAAGTAGAGTGTAGTGATCCATTGGTCCTGATAATGTTCAAAGGCTACAAGCATTAGCCGGGACATAGTCCAAGCCTGATACAAGAAAAGTGTCACTTAACGTTATGTCCAACTTTATTTTGTTTATGCTACGAGCTGTATAACTATTTAAGTAATTATGTAGCTATTTTTATTTCAGTTTCACTAGCATTGTCTAGAACATGGTGTTCGGTATACATGTTTTATACTAATTTTTAACTTCCGTGGCAACGCACAGACACATACCTAGCGAATAACTAAGATAGGAGTTGTTTAGTCACTCATTCATTCTTAAAAACACTAAGAAGTTGTTTAGTCACTTACCATGTGCGACATAGCAAACAAAAACCAAACAAAAAAAGGAATAGTAGTAGCTAGATCGATGTATGTCACTCGTCTTATGCATCCAGAAGCAGAGAGAAGCACACAGCAGGTGCTCATCGTCCTGATGATTGATGAACCTCATCCAGCGCGTTTAGGCCTTGTTTATTTCTACCGGATCGGTGGGTCGGAACGATTCTTAGCCGGATTGCTTCTCTAATTTATATAAATTTTGATTAACTTAAACGATTCCGGGTGTAATCCGACATAAACGAACAAGGCCTTGAGGATTCGCTGTACCTAGATGTTACGACCTTGCCATCCGCCGACAGCTTGGGGTTGGGGATGCTGAGGTACATTACTGCGTTCGAAAATGACTAGCGTCCGCGCACTGCAACGAGGTCAGTTTAGGCGGCCATTCGTTCGGGTTCGTTTAAGGATGCAGAAGAGGGCTCGGCCTTCCGGCGAATCAACGGCGCGGGCGCCTCCCTGCGAGCCGACGGCGAGAGCGCCTCCTCCCTGCTAGGCGAGGGCTCCTCCGTGCGAGCTCACGTCGTGGACGCCTGCTCCCTGGGTTGCGACGGCCTGGGCGACAGCGCCTCCTTCCCGCGTGGCCTGGGCGACGGCGCCGATTATTCCTCCCTGCGACTCGACGGTTCCTTCTCACTGCAACCCAACGGCGGCACGGCATCCATGGCAGCGACCTCATCTGGGTAAATTGACTTTACAATTTTTTACAGTTAACAACACATACATATTGTCACCGAGGTAAATTTACTTTACAATTTTTTACGGTTAACAACACACACATATTGTCACCATTTTCTTCTCTACTGTAGGAGCGATAACAATATGCTGAAACTTGTTAACACAATGCTTTTTATATTTTACCATGCTTTTTATATTTTGCCATGCCGGATGGTGAGCGGCCCTACAATAAAAATGAGTGAGCCCAAAAGGTAAAAGGAAAGGGGTTTACGTGATGACTCTGACTCTAAATATGACCCTGATGCTGAAATATTTGATGAGGATGACGTTGATGATATGCTGAAATATATGATAAGGGTGTGATGTTCCCAGATGTGGACGCATGCAAATCTGCAGTAACTCATCATGCTATTCTACATGATTATGCTTATGAGACAGTTAAGAAGGGCAAGAAAAGGTTTAGAGCCATTTGCAAGAGAGCAGATAAGGGATGCAAGTGCAGTTTTTTGCATCAACTAGCAAGAAATACATTGGTTGCATGGTAAATCAGCATGTTAATTTTGTTTTATATTGTTTTTTCGTATCAACTAGCAAAAATACATTGGCTGGCACTGATAAAACTTAAACACCGTTAGGGGGTGTTAACGGAGAAGGGGCAGGCATCAGCTTTATTTTAAAAACCAGGGACACTCACACAAACTTGAAAAACGAGGGACAAATCTACAGTTAAGTCACAAAGTAAGGGCAAAGACACAATTGGCTCTAGATTGAAAGATTTAGGTGTAGACTGCACTATCTACAGAATATATTGGATATAGACTGCACTATTTATTATAAAAAATAGATTGAGTGGAGTTTGAAATAGAGAGTGAGATAAACTCGTAGTCTAAAAACAATATCTGATACAATAATTTACAGATCTATTTGATTATTTCATTTAGACCCGTTTGTTTCGTTAAAATTAAATTTTATTCTAATAATCATAATTTAGGCACAAACTAATTAAGTTAATATATTTATATATGTAATATATTTGTATATTACACTAAATCATATGAGAGAGATAGTTATATATTAGAAAAATAGCAAGTAAATCTATAAAATTATTTTTTATCTCTCACCCTATGAATTTAAGATAGAATTATATATAAATTTTAGAAACTTGTGAAATATCACATTTAGAAAATAGCAAAATACCCTACTTAATTAGTTAGATTTCAATTCTAGGGAAACAAACGCGGCCTTATTTAAAAGCTAGGCAGATTCCAATTCTAGGGAAACAAACGTGGCCTTATTTAAAATCTAGGCATATCAGTGTACATATGCTCTTAAAAAATCTCTGTCGTCTCACTTTGGCAGAAAATTATCGATACAAGGTGAAGGCGGTTCAAGCAATTATGTTGCTGAATACTGACTTAAGACTGCCTGCGAGCATATCAGTCTACAGCATGATACTTGGTCTTACGGTAGCCACAACGGTGTGGATAGCACATTCTCTGTAACAACATTCATGTTATATACATTCTATACTATAGTAAATCTTTGCAATGATGTATTTATAGTAGATATCTATAATTATTTTTAATACTTAATACACTCTCTGCACCATCTAGGTTTCTGCGTATAGACTTACTCCAGGATCATAGATAGCATCACTCTATTTCTTCATTTAATTTGTTGTCACATAAGATAAATACTGACATATATTCTTTATAGAGAGCTGAATGTGTAATATTGCGGTTTATGCACATAACTGACATGTAATAAAGTATTAAAGTCTTACATTTACTCTATCGATGATTATGATTGGTAGCTAAGCCGTCCTCTATATCCACCCTTTATCTTTATATCCCCACTTTATATTTTTTTAAAAATATTCTTTCTTTATATCCTATTTTCCGTAGACAATCCTCTCTACATTAAATAACAATATTAGTTATATCTTTTGCTCTAGATTTTTATTTTTATATGTACACATTTATTATTAAATATTTTATACATACTCTTAAACTGTAACTCCCTGAATTTGAATTTGAGAGTATAAAAATTCTTCTCTAAATGCCTACCAAATTTAGGGGTTACCCTTTGTCTCTCTCTAGTCTCTCTCTTTTCCTTTTGGGTAGAATTAGGTTAATTAAGTGAGGGGTTTATTATTTAATTTGTCAAAACCATGTGAGTCATGAATTGTTGCATCATGCTGAGCCTAAAATATTCTTTGAATTGATGCACATGTTTGATTTGGTTTGAATTTGAAACTTGCTTTGAATTTGATTTGAAAACCCTAGAGAAAATAAAAAGAAAAGCAATTAGAAATTCACAGAAAAAGGGAAAACCTAATTCAGCCCAAGCCGGCCCAGTCCAGCCCAGCAGAGTCGTGCGCCGCCTGACAGGTGGGCTCCACTTGCCAGCGGCGGTTTCTTTCCCGCGCGCGCTCTCCTCCCCTCCCTCTACCTAGTGGGGCTGGTTTGTCGGCGCTAATCGTCCTCGCCCGCACGCTTGCGTTCTCTCTCTGTTTCGCGGGCCCAACCTGCCAGTACACCGAGCTGTTCCCTCCACGCGTTCGTTTTCCCTCGCTGCTCCTTGGGACCGCCCTGTCAGCTCCGCCTTCCCCACGAACCGCCTGGACCAGCGCACACGCACGCCGAGAACCCCGACCATGTCGCCTGCCCACGCACCCCAGCTCCCTTTTGAGCATCGCCCGCACGGCCGCACCCGCACTCTCTCCCCTGTCTCATTTCACGCAAGCTCACCCTCTCTCGCGCTCTGCTCTCGCCGCTCGCGCTCGCCGGAGTTCTACGGCCACGCTGCCGACCGTCCAACCTGCCAGAAGTCGCGCCAAGCTATCCCGAGGTGAGGAACTCGTTCCCTCACGACACAAGGTGCGTTCATACTTAGAATATTTCACCCCTAGAGATCCCAGTGTCTTAGAATATCACATGACACAACTAATTTTAGTAGTTAATTATTAGCACTATAGGTACTAAACAGGGCCTTAGAGTATGGCTTCTTGTTTGGTTGAGTTTGGTTGAGGCCACGAGAGGTCTCTAGGACTCAGAGCCTCAAGAGCTGTAATTCCATTATGATGGACCTCAAAGTTAGTCTTTTGAGTCGGGATCCCTAAGTGTGTCTTGGCGGTAGCCAAAGTGTGGTGTTTTTCGGATGTTGACAGTGTAGATTTAAAAGGGGTTGTTCTAACCAAGGATAATTTATCCAAAAAATAGAGGGGAAATGTTTCTTGTGCTTTTGCTCTAATTCAAAGCATATTGAACATATAACATCTTTTTGTTTGTTACGTGCTTTGCTAAAGCCTTATGGCGAGTTATTCATATGATTCTTAGTAGGGATGGAAACGGATCAAATACACATGGATATGAATTCGAATGTTACAGTTTACCATATTTTAGTCCAAATTCGGATACGAATACAAAACGGATAGTCCAATCCGAATTCTTATTTGGATATTTACTCAATTCAACTCAAACATCGTACCCTAAAATTTAACATATGTATATGTGGATTTTTATTTAAATACGAGTTTATAGATAGTTAATAGATAGTCAAAACAAACTTAAATTAAAATTGATTTCTCGTGATCCTCCATATCCAAGTCAACAAAATTATATAAATAATATTTTAAAACTATCGAAGCATGTAACAAAAGATAAACATTAATACGTGATATTTAATAAGTGACATTTGTACAAATATAAGTAAATTAGAATTGATATAAAATAGTAAATGTACCAAGAAAAACAAATTTTTCGTTCTAAAATGAATGAATGTCCTATATATGTGTACCAAAACTTAAATGAAAACATGAAGAAATTTATCTATATAATATAAAGTGGAGAGTTATAGTTGAATGTTTATGTAACTTCGTTGAGATATGTTCACTATATAGATAAAGTGGAGAGTTATAATTGAATATTTAGAAAACCTATTGAATTTTATTATTAGATATCACTAGAAATATAAGGTTGATTTATTTATTTATTTATTTATCATATAAGTATTTTTTTAATATTTTAAATGATATATATCGTTTTTTCTAGTATATTGCTAAACTTAAAATCATTTTTAATTAGTAATTAGTGGTAAAGTTAAGTTTGAAATGGTTTCATGAAACATATTTTTGTTCACGGATACAGATAATATCGGATGTTTATGGTTTTTTTAATACGAATATGGAATCGGATAGAGAAAAGTAATATAAATTAAATTCGAATACATACATTTGACATCCACATTGAAATCGAATACGGATACGGATATCTATATTAGCAGTTTTAACGAATAGGATAATTTAGATCTCTAGACATCCATTTTCGGCCCTGATTCTTAGGGTGACCCGTCTACAAGTATCCAAAAATGTGTTTGGTGCATGGCATAAACAATGTCAAAGTGAATTATGGAATTATGGTTCTTGGGGTGACCCCGTCCAGGAGTATCCAAAACGTGTTTGGTGCACGGCATA
This sequence comes from Zea luxurians, assembly GCA_029449295.1. Lineage (NCBI taxonomy): Eukaryota > Viridiplantae > Streptophyta > Magnoliopsida > Poales > Poaceae > Zea > Zea luxurians. The sequence goes on along the minus strand of JAOPSE010000009.1, from coordinate 21,819,936 downwards.
GATGACGTGAAAGTGAATTTGGGAACTTGTAGCTTACAGGAGCCACTGTTTTGTGTTGGTCCCTTTGACTTATAATGAATGGGTTGGTTTTTGATAAATATAGTCTAAACCAAGGTTCACAGAGGCGTTCGATTTATGCGGCTAGTTGGCTGGCTAGCCAATAATCGGTGGCGGCCGATACATACTTATCAACGATTTCTTAGTTTGAATTTGAGATATTTTGTAAATTTTTTCAAAAAAAATGATGTAACTTTTTTTATAAATATTATGGGTTATTTGATGACTTTCGGTTAAAACCAAATTTCAAAATATGCAACCGAATTTAAACTAAAAATCAAACAAGTTTCAAAAAAATTAAAAAGAAAAAATCTTCTTAGTGGGCCGATCGTTTCATATGGCCCAAGACCCATTTAATACCCTAGCACGCTGACCTCTCCCATTCACTCTTCCTCATCCCCCGCGTCTCGTCTGCTCGGTCGTGCCGCCTGTCTGTAGCCGGAACACACAGAGCCGGTCTCCACCACCGACTAGCCGGCCGACTGCACGCCTTCTCGTTCGTTGAATCGGTAAGTCGTTCATCTTCACCGATTAATCGCTCGATTTGATGATAAACCGCCCCGCCCCCAGTCGCGCCCTGCCACTGGCTAATCGGCTAGTCATTCCATCGGTGAAATGCACACTTATGGGAATGATCTTCACCGGAGCATGTATTGTATCTTCCGTGTTATTTGTGAACGACATATATTTGAACCGCTAAATGTAGTGTATTTGAACTCGTGGGAACTATGTAATGTATTTGAACTGCTCAATGTTGTTGTTGGACTTGTGATAATATTTGGACTCTTTTGTTCAAATTTTGTGACCTTAACGTGCTTTATTTGCCAAAGAACAAGTGGTTATGCACCTGTTCTGCCCGTTTATCAGTTCAGTAATCGATTAAGCCATTTTAATTCAAAGATTGGTTAAGATTTAAATTTAGTCAGTTTCTATCGGTTTATTGCGATTAATCAGATATCGGTTCTAACCGGTTTTTGCTAAGCAACCGGAACCTTGGCCTAAACTCATGGGGGCCTTATTTAGTACAATGCACTGGCTGCGCCAACAGATTTTGCTTCAAAGAGTGGAAACATGAAACCACCATCTGTTCGCTTAGATTAGATTTAATCCGTACCAGCTTCTACTATTTTTATTTTTATTGATTGCAGCTGCAACAGTCCTGTAATAGTCCGAACAGCTGACTTTCAGAACAAGCCAGATACAGCTCTTTAGGTCGGACGTTGGAGACAGCAGCCATGTATTTCTTTGTGTCTTTTGGTTAGCCTTAGCCCTCAGCCTCGGTGTTTAGGCTTTTGTTTTTTGGCATGCTGCTGAGATCTTTATCTTGGTTAAGTGTTTGTGAAATCGGTTATTGAAACTTTGGCCTGATTCCTTCGCAAAGCCAGATGCTTATGCTTCCGTTATCTAAAAAAGAGGCAAGAATATACATACAAATTGCCACATTCACCAGCACCTTTGCAAACACCAAAAACCTTATCTAACAAAATCAAGGAGGGCTGACAAAAAGAATCTTTACTGCACAAGAGTAAAAAAAAGGTTAATACAGCACCCTAGTGGTGTACCAGCTAAAACTTCCAACTATATTTTGGCATTGTACAACTACAGGGGAGATAGATTCCGACAACAACCTAAGCCATCATCAAATTGTGAACAAAAACAGAAGTGCCGATATCCTCTTTGCATTTGCCACGTTCATTCTTTTACTGTCAGTGTGGTTTGTATCAGACAGCCATGAACAGAACCAGTGCAGTTCCAGCAATCAGACATAAGAAGTCATGCGCACCTGCATCATGTTTGAATGCGGGATGCTCATCAACATGATTGCCCGGCGGCAGTTGTTCCTCAGGAACGCGAAGAAATAGTTTATCATCAGCTTCTTGAAGAACCACGAGTCCTTCCTGGCCTTGATGATGGGATTATCGATGAGGTAGATGACCCCAGACCGCTTGGACTGCTCGATGAACGCCAGCTCCAGTTCAAGGTTCTGTGCATAATCCAGTACAGGATCGTGTTGAGGCGTGGAGCAGCTGGCTTCATGAATGAGCTCTGTTGAAGGCACATAGTCTGCCAGGAGAGGAACGTCGAGCGAGTAGAGGCTGCCATTTGGTGCTGTGATGATCTTCACAGGGGTTGGAGGCTCTTCGTCCGAGTCAATGTCGTCTTCGCTTTGTAGGGATAGCTCTACTGCCTCTCTTTGTATGAATTTCTCAAGGCCTTCAATCAGAAGAATCTCAAATACGCTATGGTGCTCCTGCTTCTTGTCTTTATACCCGTATCTGTGCTAGAAACAAGCTAATGTTAGAGGATGTTTTGCTGTTGATTCCATATGCTGAAGCTTAAAAATTCCTACAGCAGTTCATAACTGGATGGCACATCATGAATGTATCTACATTTCATATGCAATTAACAACAAACGATCATGATGTTCTTTTTGTAAGTATAAGTTTTCACATGGAACAAAACTTATCCACATGCAAGATCAAGCTTTTACCTCGCTATACAGCGGAACAAGTGATAGCCCCTTGAGCATACACGTTGGAAAAGGAACCTTTCACTTTGAGGAACCACCGGAACTGGCACATTCCTGATACACACAAATACAATTATCGAGTGTATCGCAGGGAGTGAGGTCAGAAAATGACCAAAAATTGCAGGAACTCCTTTCACAATATCACTGCAGACTAAGCCTAGTCCAGGAGCTCTGATGGTACCAAGGTTGGGCCCTAACTTCCTCATCAAATCCTTTGGAAGCTTCTGCTTGACTTCACTGTCATACTTTAGTTTGCTCCCGTAGTTCCATATAAACATAATCATGAGTAGAACAGATGCAAAAATCAACAACGCCCAACCCCCATCTCCAACACTACTCAGAGCAGATGAGAAGAAAATCAGCTCCAAGAACAGGAATGTGATAACAAATGACAGAACCTTTGTAATATTGGACTCCCATATTAGAAGCATTATTATTGTAACATAAACCGTGGCCATTATCATCACCCCGAGCTCAGCGATAGCTGTTCAAGATGGAACTTTGTCAGATCAGAAGAAACAAACAGAAGAATAAATAGAGAACATATTGGCATCAAAAGCATATCAATAGATTATTTACCATATGCATTGCCAACATCATATATGTTTCTGAACAGAATGATAAAGCCCAAGCAGGAAACCAATAGAAACCAGTTTACAACGGGAATGTATATCTTAGCCATAAATTTTCGAGATGTATGAACAATTTTGAGCCGGGGAAAACAACCAAGTGCTATAGACTGCTTTAGGCACTGGAATATAGCAACCGTCATTGTCCTACTGGCAATTAGTGCAGCCAGATTCGCCACTAAGAAAACAGGCCAGAAAACTCCGCCTGCGAAGAAAAGCCAGCATAAAATAAGTGGAAGTAGCTAGTCCCTCAGATAGGTTAAAAAAAGCAGAAAACACAACTGATTTAAGCAGCGAGTGTTTGCGTATTGAAGAAGCGTTATTAGAATATATCCATGAGAAGATGGCAGACAGGCTAAATGTTCAACAACATCCAACTTACTTGGAATAGATGAAAAGAAGACATGCTCCGATGACTTTTGGTTGGCAATGAGAAAAGCAGCTTGTCCTAGATACGCCAAGACAAGGCAAGGAAGAACAAGAAGCACAAACATATACTGCAAAGTAAGATAAGAGTTTATTAAGTACACACCAATCAGTAAGTTTTTGAAATATTAGCTGCAAGTAGGAGGGAGCAAACGAAGCAGTGTTCTTAAGGCGGTAAGGCGAGCAAGTAAACATGACCACCGCCTTAACGCCTAGGCGGGCAAAGCAAGCAATACACCTAGAATTATCCGAACGACTGCCGCCTGGAGGCCTAGGCGACGCCTTAAAAACACTGAAACGAAGTCAAAACTTTCATTGGCTTGCAGATAATACCTGAACGTATCTTACAGGAAAGTAACAAAGATTTGAAAAGATGGCCTCAGATCCTGCATAGTTTGGATAAGATTAAAATGAGTCTCTTATAATGATGGAAATAAATCTTTTTACTCACATATTTAGGGCAAAGTTCTGAACCAATATGCTATTACAGAAGAGAATCTTATTTCATTCAAAAGTGCTCAATAAACTATGGTGATTACCTGTTGCACATAAAAGACAACCACCGAGGGACAGCCAAGCCTGAAAAGGATTCCTCCCAAAATAATAAATAATGTAGAGAGGATTAAATGCCCTAAATGCTGTTGAGCCATATATACTCAGATTGTATATTCCAATTCCTCCAAGGCAACAAAACCATAAAAGTAAAGAAGGGCCAATTGCAAACCCCACTTTGCTAGTGGCATACCTCTGTACACTAAACAATACTACAAGAAGTGCAATTGAAATCATCACAACAGCATCTGCAAAGAACGTTTAATGAAAACACAAAGTAAGCCATAATTTATTAAAAATAAACTCCATGCTATAAGATACGAGAAATTTTAACCCCAAAGAAATCACCTTGTGAGGTATTTGGTAGCCCAACTTTCAAACCACTGACAGCAGATAACACTACATTCAAGGATAAATAATTACTTTGGCTGGAATAAAACACTCCAGCACTGAAATAAGTTTGAATGACATGGAAAAGAAAAACATTCATTCGATGTCTATAGTATTCTTCATGGTTAATCCACTAACAGAACTTTAGTGATTTAAGTTGAAGTGTGGAGAGAATGAAAAAAAAAGCAAACCTGACATTGCTGGTGTGATAACTCCATTGGATATGAACATAGAAGTCCCAAACAAGACTAAGCCTAGAAGCACCTTCTTCGACAGTAGTGACGATTCAAGTTTCTCTTTTACTTTTATGGATCTCTCAAGCTCTGGTGTTGGAAGCTTGAGTCGAAAACTTGACATCCTCTTCTCAGACTGTACTTGGTTTGGAATGAGACTCACTTTTGCATTTCTACAAATCAAAGAATACAAGGCAAATAGACCACCTGCAGAATCATGGAACCAATGGAAGATGTAAGCCTCTGACACACTTTTGCGGAAAAAGCCTGAATCTGATTAACTCAATTCACAACCTCCCATATACCTTCACCATCATCATTGGCCCAAAGGACAACCAAAACATACTTCACTAATGGCATCAATATAAGAGTATACAGAACTAGTGAGAGTGCTCCAAGGACATCCTCCTCTCCAAGAATAGGGTACTTGTTAAACATGACATCAAATGTATACAATGGACCAATTCCAATATCTCCAAACACCACAGCAAGAGTCTGAAGAGCAAGAAACATTGTCCTGCCAAAATCAAACTCCTGCACATGTAAATGAAATAACTAAACCATATGAAAGATAATAAGTGAAACATGATCAACAGTTACAAACACTCTTCAGCAAACAGGAACATATTAGGATGTAACTATGTACACCAAACCTAATTTCCTGAAGCGTCCAAAAAGGAATTTCACATATATCTGGTATCCCACAGAATTTATTGTGTTTGTGATATATTTCAAATTGAAAGGGTTGATATCATAATTCAGGTTAAATCATTGTTAAAGTACAGGTGTTTGAAACAATGGCTACTGTTTTCTTTTGAAAAAAGAATTAGCTGATGATATTGGACAAAACCCACCTGGAACATTATTGAACATTTGCACTACGTGTCTGTAAGTTCAGTTTCGATGTTGCCCAATTTGCTTTTACAATACATTCGTTAGCTGCTTTCACATATGTACTCAACATTGTATGGACCAAACCAATGTTGTCTCTAGTAAGACTATCTGCGTTGTTTTAATCAACTACATGTAAATCTTTGTGATATAACTTCAGGTTGGAGGAGTAAATTGGCGTGCATGTGTGATTGTGCCGTTGCACTGCGCTCAATCTTAGCCAAAAGGTCAATTTATGCAGATTTCCCTTCCCACCTGATCATTAACTACGAATCCAGAAGTTCATCTTCTCTAAATAAGCAAATCAGCACGTGACCCAGGCCATTGTAAGCGCACGAGCACAGGAAATTCATCTCGATCACGCAACAGAAACAACACCCGTGCCCCCCCTCACCTCGGAGTCGTCGAGCTGCTGCGCGACGGAGACCTCGTTCCCCTCGACGTCGAACCAGTCCACGGATGGCACGGTCCGGATCAGCCTCTTCCTCCCCTTCTTCTCCTCGTCCTCCTCCTCTTCATCATCCTCGTCATCCTCCGACTCAAAGCTCCCGCCCCTGCTCACCGCCCCGACGACCGCGGCGGCGGCCCCGTCCCCGGCGCGGTCCTCGTCGTCGTCGTCCTCCGTGGACACCCACCGCCATTCCAGCGACGGCGCCTTCCGCATGCCGCCGGTCGCCGCCGCCATTCCGGGCTAGGGTTGGGTCCCGATCGGATCGAGAGGGCAGGCAAGGCGAGGAAAACTTCCGTTTCGTGGTTGCGTGTGGGCGTGCGGCGGTGTGGGGTGGTGGTGGAGGTCTGGAGGAGAGAGTGGGGAGCGACAAAACCGGGAGCAGGAGCGAGAGTGCGCGAAACCAATGACGATGGCTGGCCCTGGCCGGACACAGGAGCGAGCGGTTTTGTTCGCGGAGACGATCGGAATTCGGAAGGGGTGGCCGCTGAGGTGGCAGCACGTGGGGATCACATGAGTTGCGCAGATACTCCAATTTTCATCAATTAGAGTACAAATGCACTAACCCAGTAGTTCGGATTCTTTCTGTTTCCTTGGTAGAAAAAATGGGACAACAAAATTTTACTGATTTTCACGAATAGAATTTCTCTACCATGAACTACTACCGAATATATTTGTCCTTAGACCTATATATCTCTACTCCTTTAAACCATCAACTTTGTGTGCTTTGTCCGCTTCCTCCCTCCTCCCTTGAAGCGTAAGTAGTTTATATTCGGGAGAGTTTTAGGAGATGTTTTACTTAGTGGTGTTGAATTTTTGTCTCTCTCTATAGGGACTAGCTTTGCTCTCAGTTTTTATGGCGGTTTTTTCTCTAATTATTGGTTAGTGTTATTAGTTAGTGATATTGAGCTTCTTGACTTTTCTTTATGTCTAACCAGTTTTGTTTGGATCACTTTTTTTGCCGCTTACAGTTGCCAAGAGCCGCTTTGAGTAGCCAAATGGGGAGCTTTTATGTAGTTTGGGAGTCCAAAAACCAGAGAAGATTAGAGGGGCTAAAATCTCCTTCTTATTCAAAATTGAATAAGGAGGGGATTTAAGCTCCTCCAATTTTTTCGGTTTTGTGGCTTCCAAACTAGCCCTTAGAGGCAATTTTGTGGGAAGCGCTTCGGCCAAAAGCGTCGCTTGCACCTGAACCACCTTAACGCAGAAGCGAGCACAGGGACGAGGCCGTAACAAGCCACCCGATTCCACGCGTCTTTACCCACACGCTACTGCCGGCACGTACACGAGTCTTTGACGTCACAAGAATCACATGATCACAGAAGTCTTACGTAGATAATCACGATTGCCAAACATTTAGATTATCCTCACAACAAAAGTTTCTTCATAGCCAGTCTTTTCACAGCTGTATTATCCAAAAAACTCGTCAGAAAAAACTGAACCAAACAAGCCCTATATTGAGTCGTTGTTCATATCTTTAGACACCAAGCTTTGCTCATCATCGATGACTTGTTTTTGGATTTTGTCTAGGCTTTTGTCATTTGAGTGAGTTATACTTTTTTGTTGTTGTTATTTGGGCTTGTGCGGTGGTGATGTACTTACCAAGGAAAAATGTGAAAAGGTTTATATGTGTCCTTGTGGTATATGATTGCGACGAGTAATTGTCAATAAGTGTACCATCTTGTGTCGAGTCGTGATGATTAACTAAGGCCTAAGTATATTTGTGCAACATGTATCTTGGTCTGTGGTGTGTGGATGTAGAGTCAAGATAAAAATCATGTCGATGCAGCGAGAGACTATCGTTGTGTCTTGTTGGATTGATCTCCACCAAGATGGGCTCAACGAACATCTTGGGCCTTTGGTCGCGTCCTGATTGGGGACGCCCAACTTTATATGGTTGGTAGACCTCTGTCACACTGCACTATAAATAAAGGGTGAGGGCCGGCGGCTCAAATGACGTAGTTTGCTAGAGCCGTACTCTCCACCGACAAACCCTAACACCGATATGAGAGAGGGTGCGCAGCCAGTGACGGGAAGACACCGCCGCAACCTCGCTACAGGCTGCACCGACCTTCATCAACGAATCTGATGGCGGACGGATCTGCATCCTCCAACATGCTTGCGCTTCCCACAGACGGTACTTGTTTGTCCTAGAAATTAGGAACACGAAATTACTCGATAGAAAACAGATTACCCCACCGATATACTCCTAGAGATCCTGTGATTCTAACATTACTATGTATCCATTTCCTTTGCCTTTGCACTTGGAGACTATGAGATGTTGCCAGCGTTCTCAATTTAAACGTTTCCTAATCCCTACAGCTGGCTGAATAGCGGTTTGACAGGTTATTGGGTAGAGTATACAATCCGTGACAGGTTCTTGGATAGAGTATGCAATCCGTGTCTGGAAAATGAAGATTGTCTCTATATTCATTTTCTATATATATCCGAATTTTACAGTCTTCTCTAAAAGATTTTATCCTTTATATCTCCTTACTCTTCAACAATGTCATCTAAATCACGTCATCTATATTTAAATACCTATATTAGAGATATTTTTTATTTTTTGTACATACGTATTTGTAATACTTTCAAATGTATTATACATATTTTTTTTGCTAAACTGGTTATTTAAAGTATTTAAATGAATAGAGCACGAATCCAATAGCGTCCTCTATATTTAGAGGATCATTTAGAGAACGCTGCTGAAAAGCGTAGATGACCGTTTGATCCTCTATATTTAGGATAGAGGACCCTTTAGAGATCTTTGCTGTAGCCTGCCTTATCTGGAACTCATAGACTTCTTCCACGGTTTGACTTTGACATTATATTAGTAATCGACCCCTTTTTTCTTCTTTCAATTATCGCGACCAATGTTGTTGTTGTTGTTGTTGTTTACCGTCACCTTGTTGTTGTTGTTGTTTACCGTCACCTTGTTGTTGTTGTTTGAACTTTGCAGTGTTACCGTCTCGTTGTTGTTAAACTTTAAAAGCCATCCTAAACCGTCACAGCAGGCATCTCTTTCGCAGAATCTGAAAATCACGAGAGCGCCGAACCCGAACAAACATGATCCGTTTCCTTATCCCCTTGGAAGCCGCCAGCGGAGCAGAGGAAGAGCAGCATAGCATAACCCGGGAGCTCGCTCTCGCTCCCACCTCCCCTTTTGACCCTCCTCCTCAGCTGCAAAACCGCGGGCCGCATCCCGCCCGCGCCGCCCACCGGCGGCCACAGCCGCCTACATAAACCACTATTCGACCACTCGCCGAACCAAGCCACCCACCCACCACCCAAACCCAATGGCGTCCAACCTCCTCTCCGCCCCGTCCCGAACCCTAGCCCCGGTGCCAGCGCCGGCGCCGGCTCCCGCGGGCCTCCGCGGGCGTGTGCCGGTGCTGGCGCACCTCCCGCGCAGCGGCCTCGGCCTCGCCCCACGCCGCAGCAGCCGCGCGCTCCGCGTGCGCGCGTCAGTGGCGATCGAGAAGGAGACGCCGGAGAGCGAGCCGCCCCCGACGTTCCTCCGCGAGGACGGGCACGGGTCCGGGTCCGTGCGGGCGCGGTTCGAGGCCATGATCCGGCGGGTGCAGGGGGAGGTCTGCGCCGCGCTCGAGGAGGCCGACGGCGGCGGCGCGCGCTTCGTCGAGGACGTCTGGTCGCGCCCCGGCGGGGGCGGTGGCATCAGCCGCGTCCTGCAGGACGGCCGCGTCTTCGAGAAGGCCGGGGTCAACGTCTCCGTCGTCTACGGGGTCATGCCGCCCGACGCCTACCGCGCCGCCAAGGGGGAGGCCGCCAAGAACGGGGCCGCCGCCGCGGATGGCCACAAGCCTGGCCCCGTGCCATTCTTCGCCGCGGGGATTAGTTCGGTAAATGTCTTTCCTGCTGCATTGACTAGACGATTGACGAACCTGGACCTGTTGGCACCTTAGCATTTTTTTGTCTGTTTTGGCTTCCTCAGCGCAGTCATAGTGTGCAGATTCCCATTTTTTTTTCTAGATATTGCTAATTGCATACTATGATGAGATAATGACCCTATTGTAGCTATATGGTTCATCTTTTCACTGCTATGACTTGAAATGCATAGTTTTCTTTAGATGCCGTGCTAAGCAGTTAAACAGATGGATTAGATGAATATGTTGTTAATTCTTGTCAAGTGCTATTAAATTCAGCTCGTTTGTTCTACTATACTTGATGTGTACCATGTCTTTTGGTTTTGTTATACTGTTAATGCTTGTCTTCTACTATTCATGTTTATGAAATTTTCAGTCAATTTAGACAATACATTAGTCTTCTAGTGTTAACCAATGATACATGAACTAAAGATAGTTTTGCTTTTTTTCTTCTCCAGGTGCTTCACCCCAAGAACCCATTTGCTCCAACATTGCATTTTAACTACCGTTACTTTGAGACGGATGCACCAAAAGGTATCCTTCTATCATAGTAAATCCTGAAGTATTATGATGCAATTAATATCCTGCACACTGACTGGATTTTGTGCTTCAATGTGTCTGCCACCATCATGTACAAAGACCCATGTATAAACTAGATGTTTTATACTTTGCATTTAGTGAGTATTGGCTTAAAATAAACAAACTCCTCTAGATATTGGTAAGAGAACTGGGCTCATATTATTTACTTTAACAAGGTACCCAAGTTATGAACATGATCATGTCTACTACAATCATTTTGCATATTGTAAATGTCTTGTTGGGAGATGGTATTTTCAATACTTATCTGTTATGACATCCAACTGCAGATGCACCTGGTGCACCAAGACAATGGTGGTTCGGCGGTGGTACTGACTTGACTCCTTCATACATCATTGAAGAGGACGTGAAGCATTTCCATTCTGTATGTAGCACTCCCTACATGTTGCAAAACCATGCACCCAAGACTCTTTGGTGTTCTACTTCGATGTTTTGGACAATGCTTAAATGTTTCCTAGACAGTATTACGCTAGGCTAGCCTATGGAGTTGGTACTGTTTTTTTGCTCCATTTCTACACTCTAGATGTGAACTAGTCGGTCTTTGGTGTCAGGTGTTGTGTTAAATGCAGTTAAAGGGTCAATTAGGTTCTTAGTATCGTTTACAGTTGCTCTACTCTCAAAAAAGGTGTCTTCCAGTCTACGTGTGTGTAAGGGTGTTTCACCTCAGTACTAGTACATGCAAAACACAGTTCCATGCAGTTACACACACCATTTATTGTTTATTGTTTCTTACGGGCAAAGTCCTTGTGTTAATCTCGAGAGGAATTAGAACAGACAGAAGAGTCAATAAGTTAGTTAACAACTATTGCTAGCTAGCACTTCAGTGGCTTCTTTGTACTTGTTGTCATTAACATTTTTGTCTGATTTCAGGTTCAAAAGCAAGCATGTGATAAATTTGATCCAAGTTTTCACCCAAGATTCAAAAAATGGTGTGATGATTATTTCTATATTAAGGTATTTTAAGTTCTTCATTTGTTACTTTATAAACTACCGAAGGAATCAATTCTACAGTTTAGACCATGTGGTTTACTTTTTGCAGTGACATGATTTTGCATTTGCTGACTTGATCCAGATGCCTCCAGCTTTTCTCAATGAAATAAAGAAATTCCTAACGCTTTTATCTTGGTTTATCCCTTCCTAGACCCCACTCATGCGGGAGCCTTCGGCACTGGGTCTGTTCTCTTTTTTTGGTGGGGGGGGGGGGGTATGGCCATGCTAGTTTGGCAATCCTGGATTGCCTTTTTCCCTTTTGTTAAATTTTGGATGAACCAGATGATGTTTCAACTTAGAATTTGTGGGATCCTGTGTTGAATTCTCATGACCTGTCTCTCAATGCAGCACCGTAATGAGCGGCGTGGGCTAGGTGGAATATTTTTTGATGACCTTAATGATTACGATCAAGAAATGCTTCTCAACTTTGCTACAGGTGAAACCATTTGCTAGAATTATTGGATGAAATTATTTGTATTCAGGTAGCTTGGTGCAGTGGTTTTTGAATTGTTCATTTCAGTGTTACTTTTTTACGAGCAAATGGTTTTTGAATTATTGGATGAAATTATTTGTATTCAGGTAGCTTGGTAGCTTGGTGCAGTGGTTTTTGAATAGTGCATAGGATGAGTTCAAGTTCTTGCCAGATATAGCTTTGAGTTCTGTTACTTTTTTACGAGATATATTTAGCTAATTAGATGTTGCATTTCAGTGTTTGGATGGCTGTGCAACATGTACTCAGCCGAGTTGTAGTCACAATTACGATAACCAAAGTGATTTTCTTTCTCTACAGAATGTGCGGACTCTGTACTTCCTGCGTACATACCGATCATAGAACGGCGGAAGAACACTCCGTTCAATGAGGAGCACAGGGCATGGCAGCAATTGCGGAGAGGTCGTTATGTGGAGTTCAACCTTGTAAGTGGTTTTAGGCGAATACATCCAGTGTTTTGCTTGGTTGTCTATCTTCTGGCTTTAACATGCTCGTCTTTTGAAGGTCTACGACCGTGGTACCACATTTGGCCTAAAGACTGGAGGAAGGATTGAGAGCATACTTGTGTCCCTTCCGCTTACAGCACGATGGCAGTATGATCATGTAAGCTATTACACTCAGTGGTCTCGATCATATCGACATGTGACATGTCTTAGCTTTTCCACCATAGAATGCCCAAGAGTTCTTGGAAAAAAAAGCAAAATAATTAATGAAACGTACTGCTGATATTCTATATTCTTAATAACTACCACCCTCTATCACAAATTACAAATCATTTTGACTTTTATAGGTACATAGCAGTTTTGCTGTGCATCCAGATATATAACATGTCTAGATACGTAATAAAAATTGCATATCTAGAAAACTGAAAACGACCTATAAATTAGAAAGGAGGGACTAGCTATCATTTACTGTGCCTCTTACTTATAACTTGGGCAACTGTTCCTGAACATACAACTTCATTTGCAGAAACCGGAAGAAGGAACCGAGGAATGGAAACTTCTGGAAGCCTGCATAAACCCGAAGGATTGGATCTGATTACCGTTATTCTTGAGATCTTTTGTTAGAGTTTTCCCTTCTGTAGGGCTAAGACCACGTGCAGTTTCATTATTTCTTTTGCATCTGTAGAATCGTGAATAAATATGATGTAGTAATGTTGTAGCTGTTTGTATCTATCTGCTGTTTTTCCCCCATGTGAATGAGAGAACCATTGGCTTCTGTATTTACGAAGGATTCAGGTTTCTAAACACTATCATTTCGCTACTACTATGGGAAATACTCACCGATGCAGGCATGTAGGTCTGTCTAGACTTGTTCGTGAGTCGTTTGACATGACTCATACCTGTTTAGTGTCGGGTCGGTTTGACCGGTACCCTTCGGTTGGACGTGTCGGGTTAGATTTTTTTTGTTGGGTCAAGTTCTTTTGGCTTTGCGTTGATTTAGATAAAAAAATAATGGTCTATATTTAGCCTGTGATTTATTGCTGATATATTGATCGTATCGGGTCGAGTTTTTTTTCGATGGACGGTCATGCGGCCCATACACAGGTCTAGGTCTGTCTACACCCGAGGTACTGGGATGTCGTGTGTTGCAGCCCGGCCTAGTTGCCCAAAGGCCCCCAAAACACAAACAGGGCCCCTTGGTCATCGTGCTGGCGCATCACTGCGTGCCTGTTTGTTTCGGCTTCTGCCAGCTTCTGGCCACCAAAAGCTGCTGCGGACTGCCAAACGCTCAGCTTTTCAGCCAGCTTCTATAAAATTCGTTAGGGCAAAAAACCATCTAAAATCAACATAAACACATAATCGGTTGAGTCGTTGTAATAGTAGGAATCCGTCACTTTCTAGATCCTGAGCCCTATGAACAACTTTATCTTCCTCCACACGTAATCGTAATGATACTCAGATTCTTCTCACAGCCAGATTCTCCTCACAGCCAGATTTTTAGAAAAGCTGGCCAGAAAAAAGCTGAACCAAACAGCTACTGCGTTTCCCCCGCCCCCGTACGGCCGTACAGCCGGCTCGATGGCGATTATTGGTTGGCTGCTGATACGAAGTTGTCGCTTTGTTCTTGTTTCTTTCCATAAAAATGAGTATTAACTACTCCCTCCGGTTTCCTATTAGTTGTCATTTAGGACAACGACACGGTCTCCAAAATATAACTTTGACCAAAGTTTTTTTTGTTAAAATACAAATGAACTCTTAATACATTTATACTTTTATAAAAGTATTTTTTATGACAAATTGGTGCATATAAATATTAGGTTCCAAAACTAAATAACGAAATAGTTATTTATAGTCAAAATTTTATAAGTTTGACTCGAACCTTATCCAAAACGACAACTAATAGGAAACCGGAGGGAGTATGTAATTAGTTTTGTAACTAGACTATATTTAATACTCATCATAATTATTATTGTAACATCCGATGTGAAAAGGACTAAATTTTAGTCATATGAAACACTTACATATTTCTCTACCGGCCATCTTTTTTAAACTTTACTTTGCAAACAGGGTAATATACAGTGTAAATCTTATATTTTACACAATATGTTAGGGACATCTAAGCCTGCAAACGGAGTGGGTGGTGTAAGTAGGTATTTTAGGTGGGTTTAAGAAATGAATTTGTTTTGGTGGGTTGTGATGGCTTTTAATTGTGAACGGGTTGGCTTGGGTGGATTTATTTTATATTGTGGGTCAAAATGATTGATACCTATGGGTGTAGATGAGTTTGCATAGGAGTGGGTTTCCATGGATCTTCACCCATCCGTAGACCGTAAGATTGTATTCGAGTCGACTCCCAACTTAGTCCCAAGTCCCAACATAAACAACTCAACCCTAACTCTCTAATTCTTCACCCGTGTACCGGCGGCTGCATCTTGCTTAAGTCTCCCCTCCCCCACGTCTTCGCCTTGGCAGACAGAGCTCCCCTAGCCCCTATTGACGACCGACGCTAATTAGACACTTTCAAACTTAGACGCCGACGTCACCTGTCCTCTAGCGCGCGCTCTTGCGTACGAAGTGAATACACTACCGCCCCGGGGACCGTTCACACATGGTTCTTTTATTTTCACTTTTCGGGAGATTTATGTGTCGTTCGGTGTGCTTCTGAAGCTACCTAGATGTGTCTTCCACTGTTGCTAGCTTTGAGCTTGATCGGAGACTCTTTCCGCTACCGCTAGTTTATGTTTCTTGCTAAAAAGATTATTGTTCATTAAGGATCTTTAACATATGTTTTTTTGTTATTCTCTCGAGACCTAAATGTTCATCGACCAAACTTGTTTTTGTATCCATGTATAATATTATTGTCACTGTTTTTGTATGTCGTGGACTATATTTTTGTATGTCATTGAAACTACCAATAAAGTTGTCATTGTGTATCAGTCTACGTGTATACAGTTGGCTTTATGTGAGACAATAAGCTGAACCCACGGGGTTTTCATGGATTTCCACCCAATTAGAGCTTGTTCGGTTAGCTCTGAATCCATGTGGATTGAGTGGAATTGGATAAGTTTGAATTCCAAATAAGTCAAACTTCTTCTTAATTTTTTTCAATCCCATCCAATCCATGTGTATTGGGAATAACCGAACAAGGCCTTAAGGTTGGTTTGGGATCAATAATATTATTGGATGAGTTGGGTTTAATTTTTTTTATATATTTTTAGGTGGTCGTGGGACGGATATTAAAGTTATTAGATTTAGGTATGAGTGGGCGTGGATTAGATTTTTTTGCCATTAACAAGCCTAGGGACATCCTTATCTGCTCATCATAATATCGCGCTGGTTGGAGACAAATATCTAATTTGAGCAATTGCGCATGGCCCCCACCCACATGAGATCGATACTTGTGCCTCGAACTTTGAGCTAGTGGACTATAGCAGCATAGGACACTGCAGCCCAACAACACGCTAGATCTTCCCAAATCTTGCTTGCTAGCAATTGTTTATAGTACGGGATCGCTTATACTAATGCTTAGTATTGCTGCTTGCTTGTGGACTGTGATTTGCCCAGTGTGCACTGTTCGCTTATACTAATTCTTTAACCGGGATCTTGCTTGTGGTCAGTCTAGATTATTAGCGCACAAAAAGCAAAGAGACAGACCGAATCTAGTAGCCTTAACAATATATTTCAGGCACGATGCGCACATGAAGATAAGGGAAGGAGATGAGAGGCGCTAGCTGATGAACTGATTATTGATAGGCCAAGCGCCCCCCCAAGCTAAAGCTGGTGGTGCATGAGTGTCATCACTGAAAAGCAACGTGGGTCATGCATGGATGCCCGATAGTGTACTCATCAAAACACTGCATAATTTCCCGCTCGCGTCAAAGTGGTCCATACTTAGGCCCTGTTTGGTTTCCTTAGTCACTAGACTAAATTTTAGTGACTAAAGTTTAGTCGCTAAAGTATCTCGTTTGGTTCCAGTGGCTAAACCGGACTAAAGAGTATTAATTGCTGTGAATAATGACTATTTTACCCCTATTAATTAATGGATGTTTGCTATAAGAAGAAAGTGGAGAGGACAAATAAGGTAAAAATACTACTTTAGTCTCTTTTAGTCACTCCTTAGCGACTAAAGAACTAAAATTCAGTCACCCTACTTTAGTCACCATGTTTGCTTCTTTAGAGACTAAAAGTGACTAAACTTTAGTCACTCCAAATCAAACGGGGCCTTATTTTTTTTGTAATTAGTACGTGCTTCATTCAAAGTGCTCTTTGGTGGACCTTCATCCGCCCCCCCCCCCCAAAACCCAAAAAAATACAACTATATATGGTTTTTAGACAAGTCAAACTTTATTAGATTTAATAAATTTGTAGAAAATATTATTAACATGTATGCCACTAAATAGTAGGTTTACTATTCTAAGTATGCATCTTAATTAAGCTAATAATATCTGTTCATTATCATAAATGATAGTATTTAAATTTGATCAACTTTAAAATTGTTTTGCTCATTAGGAAGTGAGAATTATATTGGAGTAGTATTTATTTTTCCTGGACTGAGGGGAGAGAGAGAGTATGAATTTGCAAGGTTAGCCAGACAAGCCAAGGACTGTATATAATAATCTCTACTACTTATTAAGGCTCTAAGGGTAGCCTGCCACTTTTGGTTCTGCCACCCGAACTCCCGCCCAGCGCCCTGCGAAATCTCCAAAATTCCCGCCCAACGCGCCCTGCGAAAATCTCCGAAATTCCCGCCCAACGCCCCTGCGAATTCCCGCCCAGCAAAAAAATAAGCGGGGCCGCGAGGATCAAACCCGGGCCATTTCAGCCACCACGCGCAACACAATGCAACAACCAACCTCTTGCTCATATGGCAAGGGCCAACGCTTATAAGCCGCACTATGCCTACTTTACTAGCCGGTATGGTACTAACCATATCTGTAAAGAAAACAACACAACAGTACCGGTGTCCTGGGCTGAATGTTTGGTGCGGCCCATACTCCAGCTATGTTTGGAGCAGCCCATACTCCAGCGATGGACGCCAGATGTCTCCCTTCATTCTTGGGTAACCTCCGCCTCCGCGACGTCGCGCCCAACCGCTCGCACAGCTCCACTCCCGTGGCTTCCCTCTCCACGATCTCCACTTCTCCACCTTGAATGCGCTGGAGTTCCCCTCCCGCACTTTGCCGACGCCAGAGACATCCGCAACCGCAAGCGCCCCTTCCTCCTTCCTTCATCAGGAGCCGGAGGACCTCGCCGTCCACCACCTCCCCTACTCCCTTCCTCCATCAGCGTGGCGTCGGCGACCTGTCTCGGTCGAGCATCAGCCGAGAAGGAGCAGGTGAGCGGGCATCAGCCGAGCGGAGCGAGCAGGAGCCGGAGGACCTCGCCATCCACAACCTCCCCTCCTCCCTTCCTCCATCGGCGTCGGTGAGGGGTGCTTGTCGCTTGCGGACTGTGCACGCCACCGCAAGCCGGGACTGTGGGCGCCACCGCAAGCAGGTTGGTCGCACTGCGTTTGCGAGTCATCGGATACTGCTCTAACTGTTTTTCTTTCCATGTGCTTGCTTCTCTTGCTCACTGCTCCTCCCTACCCCAGTCTCTGCTGCGCGTGGAGGACAACCTTGCCGGCGAGCGAGGAGGAACGCGAGGACTCAGACGCACCGCCACGTCTGGTCTGCTCCTACCCCCAATTCTCTGATCCAAAATTGTCGATCTGAACCCAAACACGTGATCGGGTGAAATATGAACCTCAAGCTCAAACCCGGCGGGGGATCCAAAACCCGACCAAAAACAACAACATAAATCCGAAGTTCATTGCTCACAAGTCAGAAACACAAAATGTGCACTTCCGTCACCGCATCCTCCACAAGGACCACACGAAAAAATCTGAGTCTATCGCGAAGGCTATCCGTGCAGAAGTCGCTTAAAAGTGCAGCTGGATCAGCACAACAAGTGCGAAAAAACCGAAGACTATCTGTGCAGAAGACACTTAAGGGTACACCTGGACTAGCACAACAACGGCCGAAACGACAACATCAAACCATCCACACCAAGACCAACTATAATCAAGCCAACACAGCGCAGCAAAACAAACCAGTAAGTACAAAACGCCTTCGCACTCACACATACACGCGAGGGCACACAATTCCACCATACAAGCCTCGACGCACACAAGCGAGGGCACCACACTCTACATCGGCTCAACCTTAGGAATAATTCCCATCTCCCTATAATTAAATAACATTATCCTGAGCTCCTCACCCGCAAAAAGCCTTCGCAGTTCCCCTTCACCTACACCCTCGGCGGTCGGCAGGGACAACAGTTCCTGCCGACCAGCCCCACTCACACGGAGCAGAGCCCGCTCCTCCGCGCTAACCCTACGTTTTGCAACCGCCCTTCGTCGACGGCGCCCGGTGCTAGGGCCTGGCACGTCCGGCGCGTCCGCGGCGTGTGGCGAGGCCTCCGCCGCAGCCACGTCCAAGGCCGCAAAATAATCCAAATTCTCCTCCGACGACTCCTCAGTCCACTCAACCGAGCTCCCGGAGTCGGCAAAATCAAAAAACTCAGATGCAGACCCACTATATTCATTACCACCTTCCGCGGTCGAAGCCGCCAAAAACCCAGTAGCAGCGGTTGCGTGCGCAGGCCCAAAATCTTGAACCTGCGCAGCAACCAAAATTCAGTACAACATCCAAAATTCCCCAACCCTAAACAACCACTACGCCACCTGCGAGGGCCCTGACGCTGCGGGGGCCTCCGCCGTTGGCTCCGCAGCCACTTCCGCCACTGTTCCCACCGCCTCCGCCGCCGGATCTTCGACGGCCGGCGCAGCTGCTGCGAGGGCATCGGGAGCGCCTTCGGCCACCTTCAGCGGCAGGTCTTCAACTGTCGCAGCAGATGTGGGGGCGCCTGGTGCGTCTTCCGTGGTCTCCGGGGTCGGCCCCGGGTCGGGCAGGGCGTCGTTCAGTGCTCCGAAGTCGTCCACCCGCTCGCCTCGCTCCGCCTAAAACAATACATACAAAAAGTCAGCAAACACACGCACAGACCACATCCAGCAAACGCCGAACAAACGACAACGTTACCTGAGCCCTCGCAGCCTCGGCCCGCTCCCTGACCACTTCACCACCATACAGACCCCACATCCGGTCATAGAGGGCGCCGGCGGACTCCTTCACCACGGGGTCTTCGACCTTATAGATGTCTCGCCCAAAATCTTCATCTGCCTGGTCGAAGGCCTCATAGTGCCGGCACCCTTCGCGAGAGAGTGCGTTCATCGCCCCCTCGCAGGTGACCAGGGAGGCGAACGACATTAATCCCCCCAGGACAGTGGGGAGCTCCTGCAGCTCCTCTTGCACCCATTCCAAACAGCGAAGTCCGGCCTCTCGCTCCGGCACCACGAAGTCACCGGTCCGCGCACCCAGCTCGCGATATGTGGCCATAAGCTGTGTGCGCGTCCGTTCGGCCTCCATTCGCACCGCGGCTTCGGCCCCCTTCGCGCGGCTCTCCAGAGCGGTGAGCCGCCCCCGCAGGTCTTCGGCAAGATCCTTGGCAAGATTGGCCTCCGCCCGTGCCAGCCTAGCCTCCGCCTGCGCGGCCTGCTCCTTGGCGATGGCCTCGTTGGTTTCCCTCCTCTCCCCCGCCAGCTGGCGCCGGAGGTCAGCCTTTTCCTCCTCCAGGGCGGCCACCTTGTCCGCCAGTTTACGACACTTGCTGTCGGAGGCAGACTTCTCACGGACAGCGTCAGCATGTTGCGTCCGAAGTCTCTCGACTTCGGCAGATAAGGCTGCCGTAAGTGCCCCCGACGCAGTACGGCTGGTGAAGTCAGCCACCTGCAGAGCACACGTAAGGCCATGGCCGTAAAAAAAAAAGAGCTCGGCGGACCTGACTCAGCGCCTCCGTCGCCTGACTCAGCGCCTCCGTCACTCCTTTCAGCCGGCGGGTCGCCGCGCCAGCCTCGTCTCTGACCAACGCGAGGGCCGACACCTCGCCTCCGGCGCCAAGGGTCCCGCCCCTCGCCTTCGACGACAGCGCAGCCGTCGCGATTGCCCCGGCAGGCACAGCTATAGCAAGCCGGCCCTCGTCCGACCCTGCAGTGCATCAACGATTTAAAAAAAAAGGCGGCCGGGTAACTTACCCCCAAGATAATCGTCCACACTAATGTCGGTGCCGAAGTCGGCAACGCGTTTGCCCGGCGGCGGCAACGTTCGGGCCGCCTTCGAAGCCTCCGCCACCCCGCTGGCCGGCGGCACCACCTTCGTCAGCTTGGAGACTCCGGCGCCCGCCGTTGTCTCCGGCGCCTTGCTGGGTGCAGAGGCGCCCGCCTTCGCCGCCAGCGGCGGCTTGCCTCCGCTGGAGGCCGCAGCCTTCGCCGTTCCCCGCTGCCTTTTCGGCCGGGGATCGTGAATTGATTTAATTCGAAGACCCTGTTCAAACGTTCATTTGACCCGCGAATATCAAAGCTGCGCTGGCCTTCCGTCCTCGCCACGTACCGCCCCACGAGCCGCACCGCCAAGTCCTCCGCATCACGCACAAAGGCGGCCGGATCACGGTTTCGCAAATTCAGTGCAAAGGCAGGACTTCGCACCACCCTTCCTCCGTGAAAAGGCATCTGGCGAGGGCACACTTCGCCCAGCGCCCAGCCGTGCGCCAAGGGCCAGACCCCGTACGCCACGAATTCTTCAACTAAATCACGACCACTGCTCTGGCCGGCAGCGCATCGAAGGGCCCCTTCGTTTGCATCCTCTTCTGCCACTTCAAAAGGCGGATACGCAGAGTAATAGTGAGAGCACATCTCAGACACGGGAAGTCCTTCGTGGCCTTCGACAGTAGCCTCAGCAACGTAAAACCAAAATTCATTCCAATTGCCCACTTGTTGCGGGCGCACGGAACCAACTCCACTACTGGCATTGTGGTCTTGCCGGTCTTCGGCGTGAATGTGCACGACCCAAACTGGGCAACTCCGCCCTCAACCACCCTCTTCTGCCAATGCAAGCAGTAATTCTTCGCAAAAACTTCAACCGACGGCTGTCCGCCGTACGAAGTCGTCGCCCAGACATACTTCGCCAGCGCCACCACGGCGTTCGGTGTCAGCTGATGAATTTGAACGTTGAATCTACGCAGGACTTCGCCAACAAACCGGTGCGCAGGCAAGCGGAGACCGGCGACGAAGAACGCCTCGAAAACAACCAATTCACCCTCCGGCTCGGGGACTTCCTCCGTCCCCGGAGCACGAGCGACTCCGCCGCCCACAGAGCGCGACGCTTCGGAAAACCCGCAGTCCAACAGTACGATGTCCATCAACGGTCACATCAAATACCCCCGCGGAACCACTTCGAGCGAGGGCAGCGTCTCCGCCATCTAGCGACGTCTTCGGCACCAGGTGACTTTGTCGAACTGGTCCCTCGGAGGGCAAATGTTGGAGCGAAGGCAGAAACGCCACCCTTCGCCCGAAGTCTCCACCGCTTAGCCCCTGCCCTGACAGACAAAGCAGGCAGGGACACCCTCCGCTTGTCGGCACCAGAGACAACACGGAGACCCTTCGCTCGATTCGGCACCAGACGAAGGCCTGCGGCGACGCCTCCCACGGCGCGGCCTCGGTCAGTTCCGAGGCCCACATGAGATCTGGCCCATTGTAACGGGCCCTGCGTGGCCGCCTTTGTGTTACGGGCCTAATTTGTAAAGGCGTAGTTGTAATTACAGCTTGTAACCCCGCTTTATGGGAATATTCTGGGGATAAACTAGGTACCTGAGGGCACATGCGTCCTTGACGCAAGGCGCCGTGCACTCGGTTACCTATAAATACCCCCGCACAATGCCCGTGAGAGGCTAGATTAACAGAGCTTTTGCCATCACGCGCGAGTGCCCTGTTGCCATCACCATTCACTCGTGTTGGATCTCCTAGCTGTCGAGAGACAGTTCCAACACCATGAAGGTATAATGATGTGGCCATTTTAGCATATGATTTTGCAGGATGCACAAATTTTCTTCCCTATAACCGTTGATTTATTGCTAATGTTGTCGCTTTGTGAGATCAGCAGAAATGCTTGAGAACACAGAATTTTGGTCAAAGTCAAACTACTCCCATGTGGAGCATTTGGAGTGCCATATGGAAGTTAACATGGAGCTGAATGAAGGAGAACAAATGATTGATCACGCAGAAGCTAGCCGATATGAATTGTTTAGCAACGATGAGATATACAAAGGCGGTTGTAGATGAAACTGAATTGTTGTTAGCAAGTAGTAGGTGGTTGTAGCAGCCAGCCTGTTTTCTTTGCAAGATTATCTTGTTTATGTGGGTGCACAGACCCCAAAAAAAACTGAAAGGAGACTACTGAGGCTGCATCAATTCTGTTTTTATCTGTATGCTACTTTTAGCTAGAGAGAGTTGAACATGTTAGTATCATGGTAATTTCTCAAAATTGGAAGACTGATACAAAGATGCAGCTACCGACTTAGAAAATCCTATCAGCTTCTGTCAAGCACTGTAAGTTGATCACACATGTTTCTCACTCTTTGATATCATCTGAAACAAAAATAACTTGATTGCTCATTTCATTTATCTTTCTGCTGTTGAAATGTTAAGTCATCTAAAATAATAAAAAAAGAACTGACTTTGTTTACATCTATGATGTGCATCCCTATCTCCATGAGCCACGCCATCAGCATGACTTAAAAAGGGCCAGGGGAGCTGGAGGTCGGTTTCTCAATTCAAAGTCAGATGACAAGGAAGAGAACTCCGAAACAAGTCACAAAGAGAAACAGATCTGAGTTGCGCCCCACAAGAGTGGCCAACTGTCAACCCCACCGTCTCCCAACAGTGCATCGTCAGCTAATCAGGCAGACAGGGTGATTCAAAACTCACAGCTGAAGAGATTTTAGCCCCTGAGCTAGATGTGGCAACAGTTCTGTACAGAAAGCGCTAGCGGGCAGCAGAAACATGGTGTTGGTCGGTCGGTTGTTGTAGGACATGTTCCATAGAAAAGCATAGATGAGTCTACAGGTTTTGGAGTCTTGGTTTAGTCCTCTGTGTATTCACCTTTCTGTACGATTTTAGTAGCATTGTGTCCCTTCCCCTGGATCCGAATCAGCATGATTGGTAGCCTGTCTAAGCGGACGCATGCATTCCCGCATGCAGCAGTTTTTTACTTTACGGTTGTTTGGTTGTCCGCACATACATGTGCTGCATCTACGTATCCAAAGTACGTCTGTTTGGTTGGTGGGTAAGTGTGCTGGTTTGGCTCGAGAGATGCAGCAGAACGCTCCGAGCCAGACCCGCGGGAAACATGATTTGTTTCCGTCTCTGGGCGGCTAGGCTCAACGGAAGCTGGCCCGAGCGGCCAGGCTGCTTCGAGAAAGCAACCAATCACGCCGAATGTTAAGTGTGTAGCATATTGACTTATTGTTTGCTTTGCTTGGACTTGGAGATTTGGGAGTGGAGTTCATAACCCTACTGTCCTGCATCATCATCCTTGGGGCAAAGAATAAATACTCTTAGCTGGCTATGTGTATGTTGAAGACGATATAATCCCAAATGTAGTACATGTGACCACCTCAACTGAATCTATCTTTGTTTCCTCTACGATACCCTCACAATTGGCCACAGATTCAGAGATCATCTCACACTGTCCTGCAATGCACGTTTTGGTTTGTCTTTGGATTGGCCTTCTGGCATGCATGTACGATGTCTTTGTTTATCCGTTGTCCAGTGAATTGTGTGATGATTGTCGGAATCCATGAGCATTTTTTGAACGAGAGATGCAATGTGCATGGACTCAAGAACACTTGGGTTTGGTTTGGCAGCTGCATCATTCTGTCGTCGGCCTGGCCATCACATGAACGTTTTTACACGCTTTTCTCGAGGGCATTGAAATACTGCCAACGATTACCAACAAGAGTGTACTTTATGGAGTCTTGTGCTTTCAAACAATGTCCCTGCACCTAGACCTTGTCAGAAACTCGCCGGAGAGACAGACTCCACCAGGTCGCCGGCGATCACTCAGATGAACGGGCACGCACGCACGCACGCGAAGCTAGAGAGCAGGACACGAGTTGGTGCTGCTCCAATTGGTAGAAATGTTTTCTGAATAGATTAACTGACTGTAAAAATGCAGGCCCAAGGTTACATAAGCGTGTTTCTATTTCACATACACACAACACCACACATGCACACCAACCTTCTCATTAAACACGATCAGGTCTTGCTTACACTATCAGTCAACAGGTTTTGACCACGAAACTGACAACAGCGACACACAGGCTAAAATGAGCGGCCAAACGCCTACAACAGACTGAAACTGGACAAACACACTGACTGAAACTGGACAGACTGACTGACTGAAGACTGAACAAGTGTGCTCAAGGATTATTCTGACAGACCTGAACTTGGAACTTTCATCATTGATCAATGACTGAACGGCCTACATCTCTACAGTCTGCACAGACAGACAGCATTGAGGAAAAATGATTTCTTTTGAAGAACGATCTTTGCTCGGTTCTGCACGAGGTATAGCACCTTTCTAGCAAAAAATCGTATCTTTGGTACGTATTGTCTGTTGTTAGCAATCCTCTAATTGGTAAAACGCCTCCGAACAACCTAAAAATGGATTTTTTTTTTAAAAAAGGATTTTGAAAACTGAATCTCTAGCATAAGGTTCTTGAAGAACGTGTACCAAGCATGAATTCTTTTCGGCAATCCATGCTTCAAGAGGTGTGTGTAACTTCTCTGAAAACCAACCATTAGAGCTAACCGCGTCTCTAGGACATGGTTTCATAAAACCACACCTCTGATCAATTGAGCAAAGTTCAATTGCAAGAGGTGAAACTGTTGATAAATGGTTCTAAGGTCTCGGTGCCATAGATTCAGAATATCTATGGCACAACGTATCTTAGATACAGTGGTCACTAAATCACTCACAATACATATACTAGGTAGGTGCCCGTGCGATGCCACGGAACATAAATTGCGAACCTCCAATGGACTTCATTTGAGACAAGTGATGCCCAAAAAAATGGGGGTAAACTGACACAGCTATCACTTGCATTACTTGCCCTATGCACGGAAGAATCTGACACAACTATCACCCATGAAGATTTCCGGTTAACTTGTGGAACCGGACTTCATTTGAGACAAGACAACAATACCAGTGTTGAGCTTGCCACTCGGCCATGGCACACGCGAGAACACGGGATGATCAAGTAAGAACTGAACAGAATGCACTAATACAAAAGGCTGGCTTGCGTTCGCTTCCTTGCTCCACAGGAAGCATAGCTGATATACAAATCCAGAAGCAATTTATGTTCCGTGGCATCGCACGGGCACCTACCTAGTAGTAATAAAAGTTTAAAAGGTGGGGAGCTTCTACTCCATGCGTACATCCATACGTTAGGATGTGTGTGTTGCCGTATAGAGACGACTCTTACCTCACTTTACAGAGCTGCACTGCACTGCATGCTGCTGCACCCCAATGTGTGTGTGCGTTCCCACTTCCCAGACAAAAAAAAAAAAAAAAAGATCGTCGCGCGCGAGTTGCATGGCTGCGGCATGGCGATCGCGAGTTGTTGCAGCGTAGACTTTGTCCGGTCCGGTTCACACAAGCATGCATGGGACCTCTCTGGCTCTGTCTCTGTCTCTCTTAGACCAAATAGCTAGAGCAGATGTTGCTGACTGATGACGTCGCACTCAATTCATATCGTCCGTTCTGGTGTTTTAAGTGTAGAACCTAGTTTTAAAGCCCACACTAATTAATAAACCACGCCTACGCATATAGATCGAAGGAGAAACACATAGGGATCCAAACAGAGAAGGTCATTAGGTGCGTACCCGTGCGTTGCTACGGTAGCTTAAAAATTGATTCAAAATAGTGATGAAGAATAACATGTGCACGTGACAAGCAATAGTCAAATACTCGAATGATGTTGATCCAAGAATAACCATAACATTAACACTTAATACACTGAGGTGCCAGCATACGAAGTGAAAGGTCAAACAAAGCATTCATGAACAAATTCCTAATTACAGATCTTTCATCTTCATATCCTATTATGCTATATCTAAAAGTTGTCCCCTTTTCAGATCAAACAAGCACAAATGTACATCTTCACAATGCATTATTCAGATCTCCAAAACGCACGAAACCATATCCTTTGGGCCATCCAGTCATCCTATCAACAACATTAGCTTCTCTAACTGAAGGATACTTAGCTCTGAACACATCTTCCAACATGGAGTCAGTAACACCATGAGCCAAATCACCAACAAATATTGTGTGATCAGAACCACTATCTCCACGCTTATCACCAGTGCTAGCAGAAGCCCAGTTCAGCTTAAAAGTCATCTCCATTCGACATTATCTGCCCATTGAAGTTCATCAGAGTATGTTCTGCAGCAGCTCGAGAGGAAAACTCAATAAAACCATAGCCTTCTGAGTGCCCAGTCTGCTTGTTTCGTATAATTTTCACAGAAGCAATCTGCAGTTACTTGAAAGTATTAGGTCAACAAAAATAACTTAACAAAAGTATTAGGATTCCAATCAGACAACAAATATAGTAGATCAACTAAAATATATCCTGAGACTCATATTACTTAATCGTTATATTGAACTCCCAATATAGAAGCAAATATAGTAGATCAACAAATATAGAAGCAAAAGCACCTGTCATTCTTGGTATGAGTTTGTTATAAATAAAGAGACAGGTTGCTCATCACCGGCCACCTTCAGCAGAGATGTAGTCATTAAAAGTTGAAAACAGAAAAAAAACACACATTGGCATCTGTGCCTACAGCTTACAATCAGTCATATGCATGGTTCTGGGCCTAAAACCTAACATCTTGGTTTGGTTGAAATAAGAAGTAAATATGGAAGGAAGGCGCCCTTAGCTCATCAGGGAATACACTGAACTAAATGATCTAGTATCAAACTCTATAACTATAACAGAAAACACAATAAATAAACAAGAGCATAACAGCACCTACAGTCACGGACATATCAATACCAAATTAGCCAAAGCAATCATATAAGGGAGCTCACTCTCAGATTTCCAATGCTTCGGACAAACCATCAACCGTCTCAAGTCCGCCATACACAACACGACCGCCTACCCGATCAAGGACCAGACAAAAGCTTGTTGATACCACCAAGCAAGTTACAAATCATAGACAATATTGAAAGTCACCTAGAGGGGGGTGAATAGGCGGAATCTAAAAATTATAAACTTAAGCACAACTACAAGCCGGGGTTAGCGTTAGAAATATAATCGAGTCCGAAAGAAAGAGCGAAAACAAATCACCAGCAAATGAAGAGTGAGACGCGGTGATTTGTTTTACCGAGGTTCGGTTCTTGCAAACCTACTCCTCATTGAGGTGCTCACAAAGACCGGGTCTCTTTCAACCCTTTCCCTCTCTCAAACGGTCACCTAGACCGGGTGAGCTTCTCTTCTCAATCAATCGGGACACTAAGTCCCCATAAGGACCACCACACAATTGGTGTCTCTTGCCTTGATTACAATTGAGTTGGGAACAAGAAAGAAAGAAGAAGAAAAGCGATCCAAGCGCAAGAACTCAAATGAACACAATTGTCTCTCTCACTAGTCACTATTTGATTGGAATGATCTTTGGACTTGGGAGAGGATTTGATCTCTTTGTTTGTGTCTTAGAGTGAAGTCTAGAGCTCTTGTATTGAATGCAATGACTGAAAACTTGGATACCTTGAAGTGTGGTGGTTGGGGGGTATTTATAGCCCCAACCACCAAAGTGGCCGTTGGGGATGGCTTCTGTCGACGGGCGCACCGGATAGTACGGTGCGCCACCAGACACTGTCCGGTGCGCTAGCCATGTCACCCAACCGTTAGGGTTCAACCGTTGGAGCTCTGACATGTGGGGCCACTGGACAGTCCGGTGGTGCACCGGACAGGTCCTGTTCACTGTCTGGTGCGCCTTCTGGCGCCTGCTCTGACTTCTGCGCGCGCAGGCGCGCACTGTTCACTTTTACTGTTCCTTTGCAGACGACCGTTAGCGTGAAGTAGCCGTTGCTCCGCTGGCACACCGGACAGTCCGGTGAATTTTAGCGGAGCGGCTTCCCCAAATTCCCGAAGCTGACAAGTTCGAGTGAATCCTCCCTGGTGCACTGGACACTGTCCGATGGCACACCGGACAGTCCGGTGCGCCAGACCAGGGCACACTTCGGTGGTCTTTTGCTCCTTTGTTTTGAACGCTTTCTTTTATCTTTGTATTGGTTTGTTGTGAACCTTTGGCACCTGTAGAACACATATTCTAGAGCAAACTAGTTAGTCCAATAATTTGTGGTTGGCAATTCAACCACCAAAATTCATTTGGAAAAGGTTTGACCCTATTTCCCTTTCAATCTCCCCCTTTTTGGTGATTGATGCCAACACAAACCAAAGCAAATATAAAAGTGCAGAAATGAACTAGTTTGCATAAGGTAAGTGCAAAGGTTGCTTGGAATTGAAACCAATAATTATTTTAATAGATATACATGGATTGTTTTATTCTTAGTTAAAATTTTGGACCATGCTTGCGCCACTATTTTTGTTTTTGCAAATAGTCAAAGGTATATGAGTAAGATTGAAAGAAGCATTTTCAAGATTTGAAATTTTCTCTCCCTGTTTCAAATGCTTTTCCTTTGACTTAAACAAAACTCCCCCTGAATAAAATTCTCCTCTTAGTGTTCAAGAGGGTTTTACAAATTTTTGAAGATACTAGAATTTTCTCCCCCTTTTGAACACAATAAGATATCAATTTTGAAAGCTTCATTTTGAAAATTCGGTGGTGGTGCAGTCCTTTTGCTTTGGGCTAATACTTTCTCCCCCTTTGGCATGAATCGCCAAAAACGGATACTTGTGAGTGAAATATAAGCCCTTCAACTTTCTCCCCAATGGCAAACAAATAGATATGAGTGAAGATTATACCAAATTGGAGAACGATGCGGAGTACCGACAAATACCAATGGAGTTGAGTGGAAGCGCTTTCTTTGCCGAATACTCCATTTCCCTTTCAATTCTATGACTAAGCATAATAATACACTTGAAAACACATTAGTCATAGACATAAAAGAGATGATCAAAGGTATATAAATGAGCTATGTGTGCAAAGAATCAATCAAAATTCCTAGAATCAAGAATATTTAGCTCATTCCTAAGTTTGGTAAAGGTTTTCTCATCTAAAGGCTTGGTAAAGATATCGGCCAATTGATCTTTGGTGTTAATATAGGCTATCCCGATATCCCCCCTTTGTTGGTGATCTCTCAAAAAGTGATACCGAATGGCTATGTGCTTAGTGCGGCTGTGCTCAATGGGATTATCCGCCATGCGGATTGCACTCTCATTATCACATAGGAGAGGGACTTTGCTTAATTTGTAGCCATAGTCCCTAAGGGTTTGCCTCATCCAAAGCAATTGCGTGCAACAATGGCCTGCGGCAATGTACTCAACTTCGGCGGTAGAAAGAGCTACTGAGTTTTGTTTCTTTGAAGCCCAAGACACCAGGGATCTCCCAAGAAACTGACAAGTCCCTGATGTGCTCTTTCTATCAATCTTACACCCTGCCCAATCAACATCGGAATATCCTAATAAATCAAATGAGGATCCCTTGGGGTACCAAAGACCAAACTTCGGTGTATGAACTAAATATCTCAAGATTCTCTTCACGGCCCTAAGGTGAACTTCCTTAGGATCGGCTTGGAACCTTGCACACATGCATACAGAAAGCATAATGTCCTATCGAGATGCACATAAATAGAGTAAAGATCCTATCATTGACCGATATACCTTTTGATCTACGGATTTACCTCCCGTGTCGAGGTCGAGATGCCCATTGGTTCCCATGGGTGTCTTGATGGGCTTGGCATCCTTCATTCCAAACTTGGTGAGTATATCTTGAATGTACTTCGTTTGGCTGATGAAGGTGCCCTCTTGGAGTTGCTTCACTTGAAATCCTAGAAAATACTTCAACTCCCCCATCATAGACATCTCGAATTTTTGAATCATGATCCTACTAAACTCTTCACAAATAGATTTGTTAGTAGACCCAAATATGATATCATCAACATAAATTTGGCATACAAACAAATCATTTTCAATTGTTTTAGTAAAGAGTGTAGGATCGGCCTTGCCAACTTTGAAGCCATTAGTGATAAGAAAATCTCTTAGGCATTCATACCATGCTCTTAGGGCTTGCTTGAGCCCATAAAGCGCCTTAGAGAGTTTATAGACATGATTAGGGTACTCACTATCTTCAAAGCCTAGAGGTTGCTTAACATAGACCTCTTTCTTGATTGGTCCATTGAGGAAGGCACTCTTCACGTCCATTTGATAAAGCTTAAAGCCATGGTAAGTAGCATAGGCAAGTAATATGCGAATTGACTCGAGCCTAGCTACGGGTGCATAGGTTTCACCAAAATCCAAACCTTCGACTTGTGAATACCCTTTGGCCACAAGTCTT
This sequence comes from Zea luxurians, assembly GCA_029449295.1. NCBI lineage: Eukaryota > Viridiplantae > Streptophyta > Magnoliopsida > Poales > Poaceae > Zea > Zea luxurians. The sequence continues at coordinate 21,788,925 of JAOPSE010000009.1, read as the reverse complement.
GCCTTGTTCCTTGTCACCACACCATGCTCATCTTGCTTGTTGCGGAAAACCCACTTGGTTCCTACAACATTTTGGTTAGGACGTGGAACTAAATGCCATACCTCATTCCTAGTGAAGTTGTTGAGCTCCTCTTGCATCGCCATCACCCAATCCGAATCTTGAAGTGCTTCCTCTACCCTGTGTGGCTCAATAGAAGAGAAAAAAGAGTAATGTTCACAAAAATGAGCAACACGAGATCGAGTGGTTACCCCCTTATGAATGTCACCGAGGATGGTGTTCACAAGGTGATCTCGTTGGATTGCTTGGTGGACGCTTGGGTGTGGCGGCCTTGCATCTTGTTCATCTTCCTTGTCTTGATTATGGGCATCTCCCCCTTGATCATTGTCCTACTCTTGAGGTGGCTCATCTTCTTGATCTTCATTTTCATCATCTTAAGCTTGATCCTCATCTTGGGTTGGTGGAGATGCTTGCATGGAGGAAGATGGTTGATCTTGTGTTTGTGGAGGCTCTTCGGATTCCTTAGGTATTGGTTTGTTGTTGTCGGGTACCAAAATTAGGGGTACCCCAACACTCTTAATCACGGCTGGTAAACACCTCTAGAGGTGACCATAAAGGCTTACTGCTCGGGTCAAAGTCAAAGCTTCGTCTACCAAGGGACACGGTCTCACCTCGCCCGAGCCCGGCCTCGGGCGGAACAGTGGTCTCGGACGAGTCCACGCCTCGCCCGAGGGTCTCTTCGGACAGTGAGTGCACCCTCGGCTCCGCCAAAGACAAGCCTTATCGTGCAAGCGACTTTGGCCAAATCGCCTTACCAGCCGACCGTGTTGCATGCACATTTAATGCTGGGGTCGCCTGACACCTTATCCTGACACGCGCACCTCAGTCGGTAAGGTCAAAGTGACCGCAGCCACTTCGGCCTTTCACTGACCGATCCGACAGGAAAACAGCGTCGCCCGTCCCGCTCCGGCTGCTGTGCCAACCACCTGGGCAAAACCGACAACGGTCGATTTCAGCGTCGGGCGCAACAGGAAGCTCCGCCTCGCCCAACCCCAGGGCTCGGCCTCGGCCTCAGGAGGAAATCTCTGCCTCGCCCGACCCTAGGGCTCGGCCTCGGCCTCAGAGGAGTCACCGCCTCGCGCGACCTCAGGCTCGGATCAACCACGCCACGAGGGATGCATCATTACCCTACTCCTAGCTAGCTCAGGCTACGAAGGAACAAGACCGGCGTCCCATCAAGCTTACCCCGGTAACAGGCGATGGTGGTTTCCCGCATGCAACCATGACGTTGGTGGTCCTCAAGCCTCCTACGGAAGCAAGGAGACGTCAGCAAGATCCATACAGCGCCAACAGCTGTACTGCTACAGGGCTCAAGGCACTTCTCCGATGGCCACGATGCTACCTCTATAGGACTCGAGACGTCCCCTCGACGGCCACGTTGTTATCTGTACAGGGCTCAGGGCACTTCCCTGCCAGCCACGTTAGCTCCCAGCTACACCCCATTGTACAGTTGGACATCTCCTTACTTCTATAAAAGGGGGTGTCTAGGGCCCCACGGGGGAGAGGACGAAAAGGGGGAGCGAGGGGACGAAGGGACGAGCACACGAACATACGAAGCATACGTACGCACGGCAGGAGAAGACGATCAGGGACCGAACCCTCTCTCTCTCTCGCTCTCTGCTACTCGCCCTCTCTCGCTCCCACTCTCTCGCAAGGCTTGTAACCCCTACTACGAGCACCCTGGTGTAGGATAATATAAGGCCCATTCCACCACTTGTGTTCCATCCCGCGCCAACCCATCTGGGCAGGGGCACGCAGCGACAAATTTACTCGTCGGTCCAGGGACCCCCGGGTCCGAAACACCGATAGTTGGCGCGCCAGGTAGGGGCCTGCTGCATGTTAACAATCGCTTCCCCGTTAAGTTCCAGATGGGGAGTCTTCAGCAACCTCTTCAGCCCGAGACAGTGCTCCACTTCGGGAGACTCGAGTTCATGTCCCTCGACGATAGCTACGACATGGTACTCCTCCCTCCACGGCACAACGACAGTCAACGACTCGCTCGGTGGAGGCAACCTCCACAGCGACATCTACCCGTGGCGGAAGAGGAGCACTCCGGTCGTCCCCGCCACCCTCCTCGCCGGAGGAGGCAGAGACAGGGCAACCGTGGCCACACAGGAGGCGGTACCTTATCGGCTGTCGGACCGGATCGAGCCGACAACACCGGCATTCGTCAGGGGGACGTATCGGGTGTTGTCCTCGTGCCTGAGACGATGACGAGCGCCGCTTCCCCGCAACATGCCATCCCCGAGCAGACCGACGACGCCAGCACCCTCGCCAAGGACCTACTGGGCGTCACCCTCGTGCCTAAGATGACGGTGCGTTCCGTCCCCAACGCGACTTCACCATCGTCCATCGATCAAAAGGTATCGTCCGTATTCCACCCTGTTCCCTTTCGATTCAGTTTCGATCCACCTAGCGACCCCGCAACGGTGAGCGCTTTCGTAAAGGCGTATCCAAACCTCCCAGGGTACCATATGTGGTTGACCTGGGACCGACTGACAACCGTCTCAACCTCCGGACCGGCGAGTTCCGAGGAAGAGGACGACCCTGACTTTGGTTGGGATTTCTCTGGCCTCGATGACCCCGGTGCCATGCGGGACTTCATGTCCGCATGTGACCACTGCCTCTCCGGTTGTTCTGACGATGGCCACGGCCTTGATGACGAGGGTTACGGCCCAAGTCGCGAATGATTCCACATCGATCAGAGAGATCACAACGAAGGCAACCACCTCGGTGTGCCGGAGGTTGACGATCCCCCTGGGCCCGCATCTCGCGTTGACATCCTACGGGAGCTAGCTGTGGTCCTAGTCCCTGCGGGGGTCGGGACACACAGCTCGAGCAAATCCATGAGATGCAGGCCCGGGTTGACGGGGAAGCAGGGCGGCTTGTGCAGCTCTGACAGAACATCGAACAGGAGTGGGCAGGCCGAACACTCGCCGGAGGAGCCTATCATCGGGCCTGGGACATCCAGCGCCGCATCGTCGACAATGCCAGGGCAGCGCTGCCCCCGGTCGTCAGCGGGTCCGGCCAGGACCTAGCTGCAGCAGCGATGCTACTTTGAACCATGCCGGAGCCATCCACCACCGAGGGACGGCGTATCTAGGGCGAACTCAAGGATCTCCTGGAAGGCGCCGTAGTTCGACGAGCCGAGAGCTCCGCCTCCCGGAGGCGAGCTGACCCCTCGGAGCATTACGCGACGTCCTCCCGACGCATGCGGGAGGCCTCGGTCCATCCTGAGCGCACGCGGGACGAGGCCCCTGCCGCCCGGGGTCGCCTCGGCAACGAGCATCACCATCGTGACCATCGAGCCTGCCTCGACGAGAAGGTGCACCAAGGCTACCATCCCAGGCGCGGAGGACGCTACGAAAGTGAGGAGGATCGGAGTCCCTCGCCCGAGCCACCCGGTCCACGAGTCTTCAGTCGGGCCATACGACGAGCGTCGTTCCCCGCCCGTTTCCGAGTCCCGACTACCATCACCAAGTACTCGGGGGAGACGAGGCCGGAGCTGTGGCTCGCGGACTATTGACTGGCATGGCAGTTGGGAGGGGCGGACGATGACAACCTCATCATCTGTAATCTACCCCTTTTCCTCTCCGACGCTGCCCGGGCCTGGCTGGAGCATCTGCCCCCTGCGCAGATCTCCGACTGGGATGACCTGGTCAAGGCTTTCACAGGAAATTTCCAGGGCACGTACGTGCGCCCTGGGAACTCATGGGATCTCCGAAGCTGCCGCCAGCAGCCTGGGGAATCCCTCCGAGAGTACATCCGGCGGTTTTCGAAGCAGCGCACCGAGCTGCCTAACATCACCGACTCGGACATCATTGGAGCTTTCCTCACCGGCACCACATGCCGAGACCTGGTGAGCAAACTGGGGCGCAAGACTCCCACCAGGGCGAGCGAGCTGATGGACGTCGCCACCAAGGTCGCCTCGAGTCAGGAGGCGGTCGAGGCCATCTTCCGGAAAGACAAGCAGCCTCAGGGGGAGCCGAAGGAAGATGCCCCCGAGGCGTCCGCCCAGCATGGCGCGAAGAAGAAGGCCAAGATGAAGGCGCAAGCGAAGCGCAACGCCGCTGACGCGAATCTTATCGCTGCTGCCCAGCACAGGAACCCTCGGAAGCTCTAATGCTCAAGGAGTCGTGCCCCTATCACCAGGGTCCCGTCAAGCACACCCTTGAAGAATGTGTCATGCTCCGGCGCTACTTCCATAAGGCCGGGCCCCCGGTAGAAGATGGCAAGGGCCAAGGCGACAACAAGGAGGGCGACAAGGAAGAGGAGTTCCTCGAGATCCACAACTGCTTCATGATTTACGGCGGGAAGGTGGCGAACGCCTCGGCTCGGCACCGCAAGCAGGAGCGCCGGGAGGTCTGCTCGGTAAAGGTGGTAGCGCCAGCCTACCTAGACTGGTCCGACAAGCCTATCACCTTCGACTGAGACGACCACCCCGACTTCGTGCCAAGCCTAGGGAGGTACCCGCTCATCGTCGATCCGATCATCAGCAACGTTAGGCTCTTCAAGGTCCTCATGGACAGAGGTAGCAGCCTCAACATCATCTACGCTGAGACCCTGGAACTCTTGGGGATTGATCGGTCCGAGGTCCGGGCCGGTGCCGCAACCTTCCACGAGATCGCACCCGGGAAGCGTATCCTGCCCCTCGGGCGGATAGACTTGCCCGTCTGCTTCGGGTCTCCCTCCAACTTCCGAAAGGAAACCCTCACCTTCGAGGTGGTCGGGTTCCGAGGGACCTACCACGCGGTGTTGGGAAGGCCGTGCTACGCCAAGTTCATGGCCGTCCCCAACTACACCTACCTCAAGCTCAAGATGCCGGGCCCGAACGGGATCATCACCATCGGATCCACGTACCGCCATGCATACGAATGCGACGTGGAATGCGTGGAGTATGCTGAGGCCCTCGCCGAGTCCGAGGCCTTCATCGTCGACCTGGAACGCCTCTCCAAGGAGGCGCCCGACGCGAAGCGGCACGCCGGCAACTTCGAACCAGTCGAGGCGGTTAAGTCCGTCTCCCTCAACCCCAGCAACGACGCCAGCAAGAAAGTCCGGATCGGCTCCGAGCTTGACCCCAAATAGGAAGCAGTGCTTGTCGACTTTCTCCGCGCGAACGCCGAAGTTTTTGCATGGAGTCCCTCGGATATGCCAGACATACCAAGGGATGTCGCCGAGCACTCACTGGACATCAGAGCTGGAGCCCGACCCGTGAAGCAAACCTTGCGCCGTTTTGACAAAGAAAAGCGCAGGGCCATAGGTGAGGAGATCCACAAGCTACTCGCGGCAGGGTTCATCAAAGAGGTATTCCATCCCGAATGGTTAGCTAACCCTGTTCTTGTAAGGAAGAAGGATGGGAAATGGAGGATGTGCATAGACTACACTGGTCTAAACAAAGCATGTCCGAAGGTTCCCTACCCTCTGCCTCACATCGATCAAATTGTGGACTTCACTGCTGGATGCGAGACCCTGTCATTCCTCGACGCCTACTCAGGCTATCACCAAATCAAGATGAAAGAGTCCAACCAGCTCGCGACTTCTTTTATCACACCTTTTGGCATATACTGTTACACTACAACGCCATTTGGTTTGAGGAATGCAGGCGCCACCTACCAGAGGTGCATGAACCATGTGCTCAGAGAACACATCGACAGAACGGTCGAGGCTTACGTCGATGACATCGTTGTCAAGACGAAGAAGGCCTCCGACCTCCTCTCTGACCTTGAAACGACATTCAAGTGTCTGAGGGCTAAAGGCGTGAAACTCAACCCCGAGAAGTGTGTCTTCAGAGTCCCCCGAGGCATGCTCCTAGGGTTCATCGTCTCCGAGCGGGGCATAGAGGCCAACCCGGAGAAAATCGCGGCCATCACCAACATGGGACCGATAAAAGATTTGAAGGGAGTACAGAGGGTCATGGGATGCCTTGCGGCTCTGAGCTGTTTCATCTCTCGCCTTGGCGAAAAAGGATTGCCCCTGTATCGCCTCTTAAGGAAGACCGAGCGCTTCACTTGGACCCCCGAGGCCGAAGAAGCCCTCGAGAACTTGAAGGCACTCCTTACAAATGCACCCATCTTGGTGCTCCCCGCTGCGAGAGAAGCCCTCTTGATCTACGTAGCCGCAACCACTCAGGTGGTCAGCGCCGCGGTCGTAGTCGAGAGACGAGAAGAAGGGCATGCACTACTCATCCAGAGGCCAGTTTACTTCATCAGCGAAGTGCTATCTGAGACCAAAGTCCGCTACCCGCAGATCCAGAAGCTGCTCTACGCAGTGATCCTAACACGGCGGAAGCTGCGACACTACTTCGAGTCTCACCCGGTGACTGTGGTGTCATCCTTTCCTCTAGGAGAGATCATCCAGTCCCGAGAGGCCTCGGGTAGGATAGCAAAATGGGCAGTGGAACTCATGGGTGAAAGACTTTCATTCGCCCCTCGGAAGGCCATAAAACCCATGTCTTGGCCGACTTCCTGGCTGAGTGGACTGACACTCAGTTACCGACGACTCCAATCCAACCCAAGCTTTGGACCATGTACTTCGACGGGTCGCTGATGAAAACTGGAGCAGGCGCGGGCTTGCTCTTCATCTCACCCCTCGGAAAGCATCTTCGCTACGTGATCCGCCTTCATTTTCCGGCGTCAAACAACGTGGCCGAGTACGAAGCATTGGTTAATGGGCTGCGCATCACCATCAAGCTAGGGGTTCGGTGCCTCGACGCTCGTGGTGACTCGCAGCTTGTCATTGACCAAGTCATGAAGAACTCCCACTGCTACGATTGGAAGATGGAGGCCTACTGCGACGAAATTCGATGCCTGGAAGACAAGTTCTACGGCTGGAACTCAGCCACATCGCCCGACGATTCAATGAGACTGCGGATGAGCTGGCTAAAATAGCCTCGGGGCGGACACCGGTTCCCCCGGACGTCTTCTCCAGGGATATACATCAACCCTCTGTCAAGATCAACGACACGCCCGAGATACCCTCGGCCAAACCCGAGGAAGCCTCGGCCGAGCCCGAGGTGCCCTCGGCTACCGAGGGTGAGGCCCTGCACGTCGAGGGAGAGCGGAACGGGGTCACACCGATCCCAAACTGGCAGACCCCGTACCTGGAATATCTCCTCCGAGGAGAGCTGCCCCTCGACAAGGCCGAAGCTCGGCGACTAGCTCGGCGCGCCAAGTCGTTTGTTTTGCTGGGTGATGAAAAGGAGCTCTATCACCGCAGTCCCTCGGGCATCCTCCAGCGATGCATCCCCATCGCCCAAGGACAAGAGCTGTTACAAGAAATACACTCGAGGGCTTGTGGCCACCATGCAGCACCTCGAGCCCTCGTGGGGAATGCCTTCCGACAAGGTTTCTACTGGCCAACCACGGTGGCCGACGCCACTAGGATTGTACGCTCCTGCCAGGGGTGTCAATTCTACGCAAAGCAGACACGCCTGCCCGCTCAGGCCCTGCAGACGATACCCATCACCTGGCCGTTTGCTATGTGGGGTCTAGACCTCGTCGGTCCCTTGCAGAAGGCACACGGGGGCTTCACGCACCTGCTGGTCGCCATCGACAAATTCTCCAAGTGGATCGAGGTCCGACCCTTAACCAGCATCAGATCTGAGCAGGCGGTGGCATTCTTCACCAATATCATCCATCGCTTTGGAGTCCCAAACTCCATCATCACCGACAATGGCGCGCAGTTCACCGGAAAAAAGTTCCTAGACTTCTGCGAGGACCACCACATTCGTGTGGACTGGGCCGCCTGAAAGGGAAATGTGCCCTTGGGCCATTTCTAAGTATTTGGGTGATTGAGTGCCAACACAAGTGCTTAAGTGAAAATCTATGCCAATTGATGAACAAAGTGCAAATCAAGTCTAAAGGTATGTTTCTAGACTTAGTACATTGTTTTGAGAACTAATGTATTGTGTCTAAGTGCTGGAAACAGGAGAAATCAAATTGGAAAAGTGATGGCTTTGTTCAGCCAAAGTCTGCTCAATCTGGGTGCACCGGACTGTCCGGCGGTGCACCGGACAGTGTCCGGTGCGCTAGGCTGGCTCTAGCGAACTTGCTGCTCTCGGGACTTCGACGGCGGTGTACGACTATAAATCACCGGACTGTCCGGTGAGCCATTCACAGGCGAACTCGTCGTTCTCGGGAGATGATTAACGACGTACGGTTATAATTCACCGGACTATCCGGTGGTGCACCGGACTGTCCGGTGAGCCAACGGTCGGCCGCGTGATCTGCGTGGGACACGTGGCCGAGCCAACGGCTAGAAGGGGGCACCGGACTGTCCGGTGTGCACCGGACAGTGTCCGGTGCGCCAACGGCTCTGAATCTCCAACGGTCGGCTTCGCCAAATAAGGAAAGAAATCCGCACCGGACAGTGTCCGGTGGTGCACCGGACTGTCCGGTGCGCCAGGCGACGGAAGGCAAGAATTGCCTTTCTGGAATGCTCTCAACGGCTCCTAGCTACCTTGGGGCTATAAAAGGGACCCCAAGGTGCATGGAGGAGTACACTAAGCATTCCCCAAGCATTCTAAAGCACCAAGACTTCGATTCCGTGCATTTGATTCTTTGTGAGAGCAACTAGAGCTCTATTTGAGTTGCGAACTCGTCGGGTTGTGTTGAGAGCTCTTGTTGCGACTTGTGTGCGTGTTGTCGCTCTGATTTTGTGTCTTGCGTGCGTTGCTCATCCCTCCCTTACTCCGTGCTTCTTTGTGAACATCAAAGTGTAAGGGCGAGAGGCTCCAAGTTGTGGAGATTCCTCGCGAACGGGATATAGAAAAGCAAAGCAAAACACCGTGGTATTGAAGTGGGTCTTTGGACCGCTTGAGAGGGGTTGATTGCAACCCTCATCCATTGGGACACCACAACATGGAGTAGGCAAGCGTTGGACTTGGCCGAACCACGGGATAAACCACTATGTCTATCTGTGTTGATCTTCTTATGGTTATCGTGTCTTGCTTAGACTCCTCTCTAGCCACTTGGCATTATTGTGCTAACGCTTAATCAAGTTTTTGTGGCCTTAAGTTTAAGCTTTTACAGGATCACCTATTCACCGCCCTCTAGGTGCTCTCAATTGGTATCAGAGCCGTTCTCTTCAAGAAAGGGACTAATCGCCCGAAGAGATGGATCCTAAGGGCAAGGGGGTTGTGATCAATGATAAGGAGATGGAGTCCTTCGTCAACGAGCCGAAGGATGACAAGCCTACCGACTCGGGCTCGGGCCACAGACGTAAAGATGGGAAGAAGAAGAAGACAAGGCGCATCAAGGAAATCATCTACTACGACGACAGCGACGTGTCCTCTTCTTCCCAAAAGGACGACGACAACGATTACGAGAAAAAGAAGACGGTTAACTCAAACTTCTCTTTCGATTATTCTCGTATTCTGCATAGTTCAAATGCACATTTGCTTTCCATTCCTCTTGGCAAACCTCCACACTTTGATGGGGAGGACTACGGATTTTGGAGTCACAAAATGCGTAGTCACTTGTTCTCTCTCCATCCAAGCATATGGGAGATTGTTGAGAGTGGAATGAAATTTGATAGTACTGATAGTCCCATGTTTATAAATGAACAAATCCATTAAAATGCACAAGCTACTACTGTCCTTTTAGCATCTTTGTGCAGGGAAGAGTACAATAAGGTGAGCGGCTTGGACAATACCAAGCAGATCTGGGACACCCTCAGGATCTCACATGAGGGGAACGACGTCACCATGCTCACCAAGATGGAGTTGGTGGAGGGCGAGCTCGGGAGATTTGCAATGATAAGGGGAGAGGAGCCAACCCAAACATACAACCGGCTCAAGACCCTCATCAACAAAATAAGGAGCTACGGAAGCACGCGACGGACAAACCACGACGTCGTTCGCCTAATGCTAAGGTCTTTTACTGTCCTTGATCCACATCTTGTGAACAATATTCGTGAAAATCCTAGGTACACCAAGATGTCACCCGAAGAAGTACTTGGGAAGTTTGTAAGCGGGAGAATGATGATCAAAGAGGCGAGATACGTGGACGACGCGTTGAATGGTCCAATTCATGAGCCTCAACCCGTTGCTCTCAAGGCAACGAGTAGCAAGGAGGCGCTACCTAGCAAGGTGGCGCAAGTTGAGGCGGCAGGACTAAATGATGAAGAGATGGCCCTCATCATCAAGCGCTTCAAGACGGCACTAAATGGACGCAAGGGGCAGCCTAACAAGAATAAGACGAAGGGGAAGCGCTCATGCTTCAAATGTGGTAAGGTTGGTCATTTTATCGCTAACTATCCCGATAATGATAGTGACCAGGAACAAGGGAACAAGAGGGAAAAGAAGAAAGCTTACAAGAAGGCTAAGGGCGAGGCACACCTTGGCAAGGAGTGGGACTCGGATTGTTCGTCGTCCGACTCCGACAACGAAGGACTCGCCGCCACCGCCTTCAACAAATCGGCCCTCTTCCCCAACGAGCGTCACACATACCTCATGGCGAAGGAGAAGAAGGTATGTACTCGGAATACTACTTATGCTTCTTCAAGTGAGGATGAGTCTAGCGATGATGATGAAATAGATTATTCATGTTTATTCAAGGGCCTAGATAGAACCAAGGTTGATAAAATTAATGAATTAATTGATGCCTTGAATGATAAGAATAGGTTATTAGAAAAGCAAGAGGATCTTTTGTATGAAGAACATGATAAGTTTGTAGAGGCACAAAAATCCCTTGCTTTAGAAATTAAAAGGAATGAAATGCTTTCTAGTGAATTGTCTACATGCCATGACTCTATTTCTAGCTTAAAGAGCATAAATGGTGATTTAAATGCTAAGTTAGAAATAGCAAATGAATCAACATCTTGTGTAGAACATGTTACAATTTGTAATAGGTGTAAAGATTTTGATGTTGATGCTTGTAGTGAACACCTAGTTTCAATTTCTAAATTGAATGATGAATTGGCTAGTCTTAATGCCCAACTTAAGACTAGCAAGAGTGAAATTGATAAAATAAAATTTGCAAGGGATGCCTACACGATTGGTAGAGACCCCTCAATTAAGGATGGTCTTGGCTTCAAGAGGGAAGTCAAGAACTTAACAAGCCATAAGGCTTCCATCTCCACCAAGGAGAAAGGGAAGGCCCCTATGGCTAATAGTGCTCAAAAGAACCATGCTTTCATGTATCATGATACGAGACAATCTAGGAATGTTAATAGAAGTTATGATGCTTTTAATTCTCATACATGATTGCTTCTAGTTCTTCCTATATGCATGGTAGAGATATGTCTAGGAGAAATGTCATTCATCATATGCCTAGGAGAAATGTTGCTCATGTTCCTAGGAAGATTAATGAACCTTCTACAATTTATCATACTCACAATGCTTCCTTTGCAATTTGTAGAAAGGATAGAAAGGTGATTGCCAGGAAATTAGGGGCAAAATGCAAGGAAGATAAAACTTGCATTTGGGTCCCTAAGGATATTGTCACTAACCTTGTAGGACCCAACAAGAGTTGGGTACCTAAGACCCAAGCCTAAATTTGCCTTGCAGGTTTATGCATCCGGGGGTTCAAGCTGGATTATCGACAGTGGATGCACAAACCACATGACGGGGGAGAAGAAGATGTTCACCTCCTACGTCAAGAACAAGGATCCCCAAGATTCAATAATATTTGGTGATGGGAACCAAGGCAAGGTGAAAGGGTTAGGAAAATTGCTATTTCATCCAAGCACTCTATTTCTAATGTGTTTTTAGTTGAGTCACTTGGATACAATTTGTTATCCGTTAGTCAATTATGCAATATGGGATATAATTGTTTATTCACAAATGTAGATGTGTCTGTCTTTAGAAGGTGTGATGGTTCATTAGCTTTTAAGGGTGTACTAGACGACAAACTTTATTTAGTTGATTTTGCAAAAGAGGAGGCCGGTCTAGATGCATGCTTAATTGCTAAGACTTGCATGGGCTAGCTGTGGCATCGCCGTTTAGCACATGTGGGAATGAAGAACCTTCACAAGCTTCTAAAGGGAGAACACGTGATAGGTCTAACTAACGTGCATTTCGAAAAAGATAGACCTTGTGCAGCTTGTCAAGCAGGAAAACAGGTGGGAAGTTCTCATAATACCAAAAATGTGATGACCACATCAAGACCATTGGAGATGCTTCATATGGACCTCTTTGGACCCGTCGCCTATCTAAGTATAGGAGGAAGTAAGTATGGTCTTGTTATAGTTGATGATTTTTCCCGCTTCACTTGGGTATTCTTTTTGCAGGATAAATCTGAAACCCAAGGGACCCTCAAGCGCTTCCTAAGGAGAGCTCAAAATGAGTTTGAGCTCAAGGTGAAGAAGATAAGGAGCGACAACGGGTCCGAGTTCAAGAATCTTCAAGTGGAGGAGTACCTTGAGGAGGAAGGGATCAAGCACGAGTTCTCCGCTCCCTACACACCACAGCAAAATGGTGTGGCAGAGAGGAAGAACAGGACGCTCATCGATATGACGAGGACGATGCTTGGTGAGTTCAAGACCCCCGAGCGCTTTTGGTCGGAAGCCGTGAACACGGCTTGCCACGCCATCAACTGGGTCTACCTTCACCGCCTCCTCAAGAAGACTTCGTATGAGCTTCTAACCAGTAACAAACCCAATGTGTCTTACTTTCGTGTATTTGGGAGCAAATGTTACATTCTAGTGAAGAAAGGTAGAAATTCTAAGTTTGCTCCCAAAGTTGTAGAAGGGTTTTTGTTAGGTTATGACTCAAATACAAAGGCGTATAGGGTCTTCAACAAATCATCGGGTTTGGTTGAAGTCTCTAGCGACGTTGTATTTGATGAGACTAATAGCTCTCCAAGAGAGCAAGTTGTTGATCTTGATGATGTAGATGAAGAAGACGTTCCAACGGCCGCGATACGCACCATGGCGATTGGAGATGTGCGGCCACAGGAACAAAAGGAGCAAGATCAACCTTCTTCCTCAACGATGGTGAATCCCCCAACTCAAGATGATGAACAGGTTCATCAAAAGGAGGCGTGTGATCAAGGGGGAGCACAAGATGATCATGTGATGGAGGAAGAAGCACAACTGGCACCTCCAACCCAAGTTCGAGCGACGATTCAAAGGAATCATCCCGTCGACCAAATTTTGGGTGACATTAGCAAGGGAGTAACTACTCGTTCTAGATTAGTTAATTTTTGTGAGCATTACTCCTTTGTCTCTTCTATTGAGCCTTTCAGGGTAGAAGAGGCCTTGCTAGATCCGGACTGGGTGTTGGCCATGCAGGAGGAGCTCAACAACTTCAAGCGTAATGAAGTTTGGACACTGGTGCCTCGTCCCAAGCAAAATGTTGTGGGAACCAAGTGGGTGTTCCGCAACAAACAGGACGAGCACGGGGTGGTGACGAGGAACAAGGCTCGACTTGTGGCAAAAGGTTATGCCCAAGTCGCAGGTTTGGACTTTGAGGAGACTTTTGCTCCTGTGGCTAGGCTAGAGTCCATTCGTATTTTGCTAGCATATGCCGCTCACCATTCTTTCAGGTTGTTTCAAATGGATGTGAAGAGCGCTTTCCTCAACAGGCCAATCAAGGAGGAGGTGTACGTGGAGCAACCCCCTAGCTTTGAGGATGAACGGTACCCCGACCACGTGTGTAAGCTCTCTAAGGCGCTCTATGGACTTAAGCAAGCCCCAAGAGCATGGTATGAATGCCTTAGAGACTTTTTAATTACTAATGCTTTCAAGGTTGGGAAAGCCGATCCAACTCTTTTCACTAAGACTTGCGATGGTGATCTTTTTGTGTGCCAAATTTATGTCGATGACATAATATTTGGTTCTACTAATCAAAAGTCTTGTGAAGAGTTTAGCAGGGTGATGACTCAAAAATTTGAGATGTCGATGATGGGCGAGTTGAACTACTTCCTTGGGTTCCAAGTGAAGCAACTCAAGGACGGCACCTTCATCTCCCAAACGAAGTACACGCAAGATTTGCTAAAGCGGTTTGGGATGAAGGACGCCAAGCCCGCAAAGACTCCGATGGGAACCGACGGACACACCGACCTCAACAAAGGAGGTAAGTTCGTTGATCAAAAAGCATACCGGTCAATGATAGGGTCTTTACTTTATTTATGTGCTAGTAGACCGGATATTATGCTTAGCGTATGCATGTGTGCTAGATTTCAATCTGATCCAAGGGAGTGTCACCTTGTGGCCGTGAAGCGAATCCTTAGATATTTAGTCGCTACGCCTTGCTTCAGGATTTGGTATCCAAAGGGGTCTACCTTTGACTTAATTAGATACTCAGATTCCGACTATGCTGGATGTAAGGTCGAAAGGAAGAGTACATCGGGGACGTGCCAATTGTTAGGAAGGTCCCTGGTGTCATGGAACTCTAAGAAACAAACTTCCGTTGCCCTATCCACCGCTGAGGCTGAGTATGTTGCCGCAGGACAGTGTTGCGCGCAACTACTCTGGATGAGGCAAACCCTCCGGGACTTTGGCTACAATCTGAGCAAAGTCCCACTCCTATGTGACAATGAGTGCTATCCGCATAGCGGAAAATCCTGTTGAGCACAGCCGCACAAAGCACATTGACATCCGGCATCACTTTTTGAGAGACCACCAGCAAAAGGGAGATATTGAAGTGTTTTATGTTAGCACCGAGAACCAGCTAGCCGATATCTTTACCAAGCCTCTAGATGAGAAGGCCTTTTGCAGGCTGCGTAGTGAGCTAAATGTCTTAGATTCGCGGAACTTGGATTGATTTATAGCATACATGTGTTTATGCCTTGATCATGTTCCTTATGCATTTTGTTGTTTACTTTTGGTGCTCAAGTTGTACAAACACTCCCCGGACCTCACAAGTCCTTTTGCAAGTGATGCACATATTTAGGGGGAGATGTGCTACAACTTGACCCTTTGAGACTAACCGTGTGCTTGAGTTGCTTGATTTAGTCTCAGAGGAGGTTTGAAAGGGAAAAGGTGGATTTGGACCATGAAAGACTTCCACTGCACTCCGATGAGAGGGTAACTTATTCCAAGTTCATCTCATGTACTCTTATTGCCTTTGTATTCTTATTTGAAGATTTTAGTGAGGCAATGGTGTTCCAGGGCCAAGATTGATCCCGTTTTGGTGCTTGATGCCAAAGGGGGAGAAAATAAGGCCAAAGCAATAAATGGATCAGCTACCACTTGATAAAATTTTGAAAATAGTAGAATAGAGCTTTTGGTTTGTCAAAACTCTCTAGTTGTCTCTTTTGTCAAAAGTTGGCCTCTTGTGGGGAGAATAGTCAATTATGGGAAAAGGGGGAGTTTTTGAAATCTTTGATCAATTTCTCTTGGAACAACTCTCTTTATGTCTCTACAATTGTGTCTGAATTAGAGATAGGAGATTGAGGTTGAGTTGCAAAAACAAAACCAAGTGGTGGCAAAGTATGATCCATATATGCCAATTTTGAATCAAAACAATTTTAAGTTCTCATTTGTATTGATGTTGCACTTCTTTTAGTTGCTTTTTGTTGTGTTGGCATAAATCACCAAAAAGGGGGAGATTGAAAGGGAAATGTGCCCTTGGGCCATTTCTAAGTATTTTGGTGATTGAGTGCCAACACAAGTGCTTAAGTGAAAATCTATGCCAATTGATGAACAAAGTGCAAATCAAGTCTAAAGGTATGTTTCTAGACTTAGTACATTGTTTTGAGAACTAATGTATTGTGTCTAAGTGCTGGAAACAGGAGAAATCGAATTGGAAAAGAGATGGCTTTGTTCAGCCAAAGTCTGCTCAGTCTGGGTGCACCGGACTGTCCGGTGGTGCACCAGACAGTGTCCGGTGCGCCAGGCTGGCTCTGGCGAACTTGCTGCTCTCGGGACTTCGACGGCGGTGTACGGCTATAAAGCACCGGACTGTCCGGTGGTGCACCGGACTGTCCGGTGAGCCATTCACAGGCGAACTCGTCGTTCTCGGGAGACGATTAACGGCGTACGACTATAATTCACCGGACTGTCCGGTGGTGCACCGGACTGTCCGGTGAGCCAACAGTCGGCCGGGCCAATGGTCGGCCGCGCGATCTGCGCGGGACACGTGGCCGAGCCAACGGCTAGAAGGGGGCACCGGACTGTCCGGTGTGCACCGGACAGTGTATGGTGCGCCAACGGCTCTGAATCTCCAACGGTCGGCTTCGCCAAATAAGGAAAGAAATCCGCACCGGACAGTGTCCGGTGGTGCACCGGACTGTCCGGTGCGCCAGGCGACTGAAGGCAAGAATTGCCTTCCTGGAATGCTCTCAACGGCTCCTAGCTGCCTTGGGGCTATAAAAGGGACCCCTAGGCGCATGGAGGAGTACACTAAGCATTCCCCAAGCATTCTAAAGCACCAAGACTTCGATTCCGCGCATTTGATTCTTTGTGAGAGCAACTAGAGCTCTATTTGAGTTGCGAACTCGTCGGGTTGTGTTGAGAGCTCTTGTTGCGACTTGTGTGCGTGTTGTCGCTCTGATTTTGTGTCTTGCGTGCGTTGCTCATCCCTCCCTTACTCCGTGCTTCTTTGTGAACATCAAAGTGTAAGGGTGAGTGGCTCCAAGTTGTGGAGATTCCTCGCGAACGGGATATAGAAAAGCAAAGCAAAACACCGTGGTATTCAAGTGGGTCTTTGGACCGCTTGAGAGGGGTTGATTGCAACCCTCGTCCATTGGGACGCCACAACATGGAGTAGGCAAGCGTTGGACTTGGCTGAACCACGGGATAAACCACTGTGTCTATCTGTGTTGATCTTCTTGTGGTTATCGTGTCTTGCTTAGACTCCTCTCTAGCCACTTGGCATTATTGTGCTAACGCTTAATCAAGTTTTTGTGGCCTTAAGTTTAAGCTTTTACAGGATCACCTATTCACCCCCCCTCTAGGTGCTCTCACCGCCGTAGCTCACCCCATGACGAATGGGCAGGTGGAGCGTGCCAACGGTATGATTTTGCAGGGACTTAAACCCAGGATCTAGAACGACCTCAACAAGTTCGGCAAGCGGTGGATGAAAGAGCTGCCCTCGGTGGTCTAGAGTCTGAGGACGATGCCGAGCCGAGCCACGAGTTTCACGCCGTTCTTTCTAGTCTATGGGGCCGAGGCCGTCCTCACCACGAACCTAGAATACGGTTCCCCGAGGACGAAGGCGGACGACGACCGAAGCAACCAGGCCAGTCGAGAGGACTTGCTAGACCAGCTCGAAGAAGCTCGGGATGTTGCCTTACTACATTCGGCGCGGTATCAGCAGTCTCTGCGACGCTACCACGCTCGATAGGTTCGGCCCCGAGGCTTCCAAGTGGGAGATTTGGTGCTTCGGCTGCGAAAAGATGCCCGTGGGCGCCACAAGCTTACTCCCCCCTAGGAAGGGCCATTCATCATCGCCAAGATCTTGAAGCCCGGAACATACAAGCTGGCCAACGATCAAGGCGAGGTCTACAACAACGCTTGGAACATCGAACAGATACGTCGCTTCTACCCTTAAAAAGTTTCAAGTCGTTCATGTTCCTCATTTTTACGCGCTTAAATAAAGTCTAACCGTCAAGGAAGGGTCAGCCTTGCCTCAGCCAAGCCCGACCCTCCCTCGGGGGCTAGAAGGGGGGAACCCCCTCTGCATCAAAATTTTTCTCGAAAAAGTTTTCTACAGAAAACAACTTTCGTGCATTCGACTATGTCGATAGCAGGGCCCTAAAACGATGAGAGTACATGTAAGTGGCAAGGCCGACTAAGCCGAGGGACTCCTACGCCTCCGGGATATGGATACCTCACTCATCACCTTCTGCGAAAAGTAACTCACGCTCGGATAAGCGATCCTGCTACCGAACAAGTACTAACGCTCGGGTAGAAAACGACTTTCGTGCATTTTTTCGACTATATTGATAGCAGAATCCTACAAACTGGTGAGAGAGCACGTAAGTGGCAAGGTCGACCGAGCCGAGGGACTCCTACGCCTTCGGGATACGGATACCTCACTCATCACCTTCCGCGAAAAGTAACTCTCGCTTGGATAATGTGATTCTGCTGCCGACGAACAAGTCCTAAGTGCTCGAAACAAGAGGAAAGAAAACACAGCTTTATAATCTGAATGCTAAATATGTTAAGGCCTCGGTGGCCGCAACAAACATACGCATACTTCAGACGAACTGTTCATGCAGGCTCAAACATCAGCAGGGGGAGGAGCGGCACTCTCGGCGTCGTTTCCACCCTTGGCGGAATCTGGCCCATCCACAGACGGCGATGCGAGCAGGCACCTCGGCCAGCTGCTCCGAAGCCCCAGCTAGCCGTCCCCCGAGGATCTCAGCTCGGCTCACGGCCTCGGCGGCTTGGCTCCGGGATTGGCCCTGCTCGCAGGTGATCTGGCCAAACCCCAGCTACCGCTGCTGCACCTTCTTGGCCTGGGAAGCTGCCTGCTCCCGCATTGAGAAGGCCTCGGTTCAAGCCGACATCGCCTCTATCCATGCCACAGCTGCCTTCGGCTTCGGCTCATCGTAGAGCGGCCAAAGGTTCTAAAACCAAGCCAGAGAGGCTTTAAGCGGCAAGGCCGACCGAGCCGAGGGACTCCTACGCCTCCGGGATACGGACACCTCACTCATCACCTTCCGCGCAAGGCAACTCACGCTTGGTTAAGTGGTTCGGCCACCGACAAGCAAGTCCAAGTGCTCGAAACGAGGAAGAGGCACAGCTTTATACTCGAATACCCAAATGTTCAGGCATCGACAGCCACGAAGAACAAATACATATGCTTGGGGTAACTATGCTACATAGACTTAGACGCCGGCAGGACCCTCGGCGGTTCTCCCGGCCCATGACAAATGTCTAAGTCCTTGAAGCAGTTACATTTTGCTCAGGCAAAAACCCAGTATATCCCCTTACAAACGGGACTCCGGTTCCGTTTCCGCGGGTATGAACAACCTCCATACCAGGGGGCCCGCGGGATAACGAACTCCAAGCGGCTCGCCGGCGACCTCTGCAGCAGCAGAGACAACGACCCCCACCTTGGGCAGCTAAACAGCAGCAACGATGACCTCAGGCCAGATGCTGTTGTGAAGAGGCCCTCGCCCACATCCCCACATGAGGGGCGAGGACAAGCCGTTGAGGCCGAAGTGTCGGAGGGCGCCGTCCGTGGGGATCGAACCTACTGACAACGCGCCGGCGAACAGCGGCCGCCCTAAAGCACACCGGCAGGTCCTCACCCCTATCCTCGCCGAAGCCGTCCCAGAACACGAGTACCGCCCTCGCGGCATACGACGTGTTGAGCAACCCCCCGATGCAGCTGACGATGCGAGGAGGACCTGGACGTGGCCGACCCGCGCGCGGCACGACCGCCGCCCGGATGAAGGACGGAAAGCTGCACCCTGGCCAGGGAGCAGCAGTTCGCCTTCCCCCACATGGCTGGAGGACGCCTCCGTAGGGCTGGAGGATGCCTTTCTCCCCCAAACGCCGGGGGAAGAAAAGGGTCACCGACCCACACGGAGGCAACCCCCCACTCGGTGCGCTCCTCTGCCTCAGCCTGGATGACGAAGATCCTTGAAGCTGAGGGCGGGACGGAGGCCGCAGCCCGGCTTACTTCTCCCCACCAAACTGACCATTGGTGAGGGAATGCAGCCGAGCTGCATGACGAAAATCCTTGAAGCCGAGCGGCGGCTGAAGAGCGCCAGTCTCCACGAGGCCGCGCTCCTCCAACGACAGCAAGAGCAAGGCGACGCCGGTGCGCCCCATCTAGGGGCTCGAAAGGTGGAAGGGCGCAACACATGAGGGAAGCACGAAGGCATGGCCACTGCTCGGGGGATCGATCCCCTTTTATAGGCAGATCTCCTCACTTGCGCCCCCCAAGCGTCACGGGCAAAGTCTCCACCGACGTGCTCCAGGGTTCTCCCCCTACGACACGGGGGTTGGGCCCCATACGTCGTGTGAACTCACTCGAGACACGAGGGAGGCAAGACGCCGCACGAAAGGCATAAAACAACCCTGCGGTTATAAGCGTTCCCTCATCCTCGCCGGAACCAGCGGACAGAAGGGCAAACCGCCACGCTGGGAGCATGCAACCACGCCACGGTTATGCACCCATTCGGCTTCATCACTTCCGGTGGACCAGCACGAAAGCCTGGTCCCACCTACCATCCAATCAGCGCGACGGTCACTACGTGCGAGGAAACTGCACCGCCACCTGCGCCAATGCCGCGTCTTCTCGACTGCGGAACCAGTGCCGCGATTCGAAGCGGCCCCACGCGTGACCCAACAGTGCCAATTGGGTGCAGCGGTCATGGGTTAGTCAGCCACGGGGCTAGGCACGGCAGTTGATGTGGCCAAAAGCGAACCGGCAATAACTGCTGCAACAGACGGGCGGAAGCAGCGGTCAGATCACCCCCCAGGCTCACGTCTTTTCCTGAAGCAGCGGAAGAGCCCTCTCCCACGACGTAAGAACGATGTGCCCGTGCCCCGTTCCTCGAACGGCTCGCGCACGTGCAACAGACGGCCCGCGAATCGCCCGTCCCGTCGCATTAACTCCTTGGCAGAGCCAACAACACCGTTGGCAGGCGAAGCGAGTGACGTTTCACCTCCGCCATAAAGGCCGCGTCAAAAAAGGTGTGCCACGACTTTTTGAATTCATATCCTTTTCCATTTTCTCTCTCTTGCCATAGGGACTGGGAAGGGGGATATTTCAGAAAGGATCCTTCCCCGCGAAGGAAATGGGCCCCCGAGCCCTCCAACTGATCAGGGGTTCGAAGGCTGGCCCCTCGAAAGGGTTCGACAGCCACCCCAGAGTACCCGAGCTCCGCGCCCATTACTGATCAGGGGTTTGAAGGCTGGCCCTTCGGAAGGGTTCGACAGCCGCCCCAGAGCACTTGGGCTTCGCATCCACTACTGATCAGGGGTTCGTAGGCTGGCCCCTCGAAGGGGTTCGACAGCCGCGCTAGAACACGCAGAGTGAGGGATGACCCTGGGTACGTCCGATACATGGCCGAGGCTCGGGCTACGGTCCCGAGGTACCCTAGGACATTTCCGAGACCAGCGGAATGACTCGTAATGGAATCCCACCGGAGGGAGGCATCGAGCCCTTGGACCCTGTCAAAAAGGGGCCGGGTCTAGCGAATCACCTGCAGGTACTTTTGGAGCGCGCCTCTAGGCCACTAGCCGACCCTTAACGAATGGGACACGGGCGTCCACTCAGATCACCCATTAGCAGCTCGCCGGAAACACCATGATCGGTGCCCTCCGAGGGTAACATGGCGCTTTCCCCCCTTCCTCCTTGCGGAAAGGCGACGAAGGGGCGTATAATAAAAGTCGAGACAGTCCTTGATCGTCCTCTCGCTCCGTGCAGAGGCTCGGGGCTGCTCTCGCACTCGGCTACGGCCAAACTGTTGACAGCGTCAACAAACTAGCTCAAAAACTCGGAACCTGATCGTGCACCCGGGCTACGGCCAGGCCGCATGAGGGAACGACAGGACCGGCCGAAACATCCCGAAAAGCGTTAAGACCTCAGAGGAGTCAAACCACTCCTCCGAGGCCTCGGGGGCTACACCCGGCGGGTGCGCTCGCGTGCACCCGTCGGAACAAAGTATAACCGAGAAAGGCCGGTCCCCTCACCAAGAATGCGGCAGAGCCTCGAAGCGAGCATCACCACTCCCCTCGAGGCTCGGGGGCTACTATCGGGTACCGAAATTAGGGGTCCCCCCAACACTCCTAATCATGGCTGGTAAACACCTCTAGAGGTGACCATAAAGGCTTACGGCTCGGGTCAAAGTCAAAGCTTCGTCTACCAAGGGACGCGGTCTCACCTCGCCCGAGCCCGGCCTCGGGCGGAACAGTGGTCCCGGACGAGTCCACGCCTCGCCCGAGGGTCTCTTCGGACAGTGAGTGCACCCTCGGCTCCGCTAAAGACAAGCCTTGTCGTGCAAGCGACTTTGGCCAAATCGCCTTACCAGCCGACCGTGTTGCATTTAATGCTGGGGTCGCCTGACACCTTATCCTGACATACGCACCTCAGTCGGCAAGGTCGAAGTGAACGCAGCCACTTCGGCCTTTCACTGACCGATTCGACAGGAAAACAGCGCCGCCCGCCCCGCTCCGGCTGCTGTGCCAACCACCCGGGCGAAACCGACAACGGTCGAGTTCAGCCTCGGGTGCAACAGGAAGCTTCGCCTCGCCCGACCCCAGGGCTCGGCCTCGGCCTCGGGAGGAAATCTCCGCCTCGCCCGACCCCAGGGCTCGGCCTCGGCCTCGGGAGGAAATCTGCGCCTCGCCCGACCCCAGGGCTCGGCCTCAGCCTCGGAGGAGTCGCTGCCTCGCCCAACCTCAGGTTCAGATCAACCACGCCACGAGGGATGCATCATTACCCTACTCATAGCTAGCTTAGGCTACGAAGGAACAAGACCGGTGTCCCATCAAGCTTACCCCGGTAACAGGCGATGGTGGTTTCCCACATGCAACCATGACGTCGGTGGTCCTCAAGCCCCCTACGGAAGCAAGGAGACGTCAGCAAGATCCATGCAGCGCCAACAGCTGTACTGCTACAGGGCTCAAGGCACTTCTTCGACGGCCACGATGCTACCTCTACAGGACTCGAGACGTCCCCCCGACGGCCACGTTGTTATCTGTACAGGGCTCAGGGCACTTTCCTGTCAGCCACGTTAGCTCCCAGCTACACCCCATTGTACAGCTGGACATCTCCTTACGTCTATAAAAGGGGGTGTCCAGGGCCCCACGGGGGAGAGGACGAAAAGGGGGAGCGAGGGGACGAAGGGACGAGCACACGAACATACGAAGCATACGTACGCACGGCGGGAGAAGACGAGCAGGGACCAGACCCTCTCTCTCTCTCTCTCTCTCGCTCTCTGCTACTCGCCCTCTCTCGCTCCCACTCTATCGCAAGGCTTGTAACCCCTACTACGAGCACCCTGGTGCAGGATAATACAAGGCCCATTCCACCACTTGTGTTCCATCCCGCGCCAACCCATCTGGGCAGGGGCACGCAACGACAAATTTACTCGTCGGTCCAGGGACCCCCCGGGTCCGAAACGCCGACAGTTGTGAACCTTTGGCACCTGTAGAACATATATTCTAGAGCAAACTAGTTAGTCCAATAATTTGTGTTGGGCAATTCAACCACCAAAATTCATTTGGAAAAGGTTTGACCCTATTTCCCTTTCAAATATAATTTCAGAATAGAAGCTTGCTGTAAAAGAAAAAACACTGACAGTGCGACTGCTGGGGCCGGGTGCTTGGCGGCGGATGGACAACCACAAGTTGGCGAGAGCGTGCGAGACGGAACAGGGCGTGGGTGCGGCTGCTGGCATGAGATAGTGAGAGGGTTACCCCGAGGTTGTTCATCTCCTAGATTTTGTGAACTCCGTACTCCACAGCCTACAAATGGCACACAATTGATTAGGAATCAAAGAGAACCCTTGGGGGATCTAAAAACAGAGGGACTTTCCTGCGAGGAAAGCTATCCATGTGAAAAAAGGAGGATGAAACAATCGTCCACATGAAATAAATAATAAATTATAGAAGATAAAGAGGAGCATTACAGAAAAACACCTGATCATGTGGCTAGTAGGAGAATACAATCCCTGTGAGCAAACCAAGAATCCAAGACTTCACACCCATTTATTCATGGAGCCATTTAGTGGCGGCCTCTTCGAAGAATTTTAAAAAAGCTATGGCAAAAACTATTTCATTTAGCAGTTGTATGAAAAATAGTCAATTGATTATTTACAAGAAAAATAACATGGTATATCAAAAAGAATTCCATTAACAGAAAGTACACGAACGCATAAATTTCCCTATACCTCTGTTGCTGCTGCTTGTACCATCGCACAAGCAGGTTTACCTGCTCTTTACACCGACACACAAGAAGAAAGAAAACCTTTGCACTTCATATGTGAGCTAGTGTCGTCGTCACTCTCTATCTGTCTGATGGGTGTTGTTATGAAACAACGGCGTATGACGGTATCAACACATAAACTAATGCCTGCATCTAAGCTTAGATGATTAGATACAGAGTACAAAGGCCCACTATAGTACACCATGGTTTAGGGACCTCTGCCCATGATTTTATATACTATTGGTTTCTCTGTCAAATGAAGGCAATCAAGCATGTTCATGACAATCTGTTTGAACTGATAAATAAACAATAATAAAATAGCTCCCCCACACATAAATGTTTTTGAACTGATCAAGCATCTGGCATAGTATAGGCATGCTCACGTGTACATTTAAAAAGGAACCTACTTGTTACCCCCACAATACTACATAATTTTCCATGTGCAAGAATCTAGCATAATCTGCTACTTTCATCCCTATTTAGCTTACCCATACTTAAGCATCATCGATACAACAACCCATGGCAATCTGCTACTCCAAGGTTTAGACAGACTATCAAGCATAAAGAGGCATGGCAGTGCCAGACTTGAAGTGAAGCAATGATGGATAGGTTATATTCATATAAATTAGTGTTTGCACCACAGACTTATTTAATTAAAAGAAAACCATGAGGAGATCCAACCCTAAGAAAGAGCCTATTGGAATCATCAGAACGGACTGGCTACAAGCATATCCCACAAGCAAATATCATTATGCCAATCCTCTCAATTAAGGCAGTATGATTTACGATAATACCATTATGCATCAATGATTTAATCCGAAAATACCATTACGTAGCCATAATATACAGTATTAAGGCAGTATGGACAGAACAATGCAAGCAAATATCAGCCTAAGTTAGCACAATGTCAGCATACTCCTCTGCAGCTAGAAGACTACTCTAGAAAAAAACTCGTTTCTGCAAATGTCAAATATCCTAGTACATATGCAGTAAAACCAAATACTCATTACGCATTAGCCTAACAACATCATAATCAAAGAATAAAATTAACAATTTGGTTGGTCATTGACATGATTTTTAGTTGGATCATAGGGTCTACTTTGTATTCACAGTGACAACATCCTGATCTAAATAAGGAAGTATCCACCATAAGAACTACTATTTCACATTGTGTAATTGGAAACGCATGGGCTTAGAGAAACATAGCATTCTCTAGGATGATTGATTGTACATGTATGGTAACAAAGCTTATGAATGACTGAATGAACACAATTTTCTAAACATGAGGCAAACCTGTTTGTGATTGATTGCAAGAGTGAAGAGAGCTGCAGCGACGAGCTCATTCCTCGACAGAACACCAGTAATTGCTCCAAGCGTCTTGACCCTGATGACCGACTTCGTGTTGATGGCCACGCTGTCCTCGGCGCGCACGTCGCGGATGCCGCCCGACATCTCGCTGCCCAGCGCGATCATGGCGCTCGTGGGGGAGACACTGGTTAGCCTTTGGATGACGATGTGCTGGCTCGGCATGTTGAACTTGATGCCATACTCATCCCACCCGCTCTTCATGGCCACGCAGTCGTTGCCGGAGACGATGTAGCAGTCCTCGATCTTGACACGCGAGCAAGACTCTGCACACACACATAGGCAATGAAATTCAGAATCAGAAACATGTGCTTCTCACTTAGCGTCAAAGGAACATGGCTGGAAGCTGATTGGTCTAGCTACCCGGGTCAATTCCATCGGTGTTAGGCGAATTCACCGGCGCGAGAATTGTGACGCCACTGATGGTCACATTGCTGCGCAAAACAGTGGCATGACATGTGAGATTCACCGCTGACTGAAACAATGATCACAAACCACCACGGGAACAGATGATCATTGACTTTAGGCTTTCAGAGCTGAGAGTGAGATCCATACGTGCAATAGGTAGGGTGGAGGTTCCAGTACGGCGTGTTGACGAAGGTGACATTGGAGATGATGATGTTGTCAGAGTGGAGGAGCTTAAGAAGGTGGCCGCGGATGAACTTGAGCTTCTTGGGGTGGAACTTGTCCCACCAGACCTACCCCTGCATGTTGATCGTTCCATTTTTGCCTGAAATTTGTGCAGCTCATCAGTCTTCTGCAGCTACCACCTGACCTTGGATACGCTACTCGAAGGCAGGCGCACGTACTGTACCTGTGATGATGATGTCAGTGAGATTGGATCCTCCGATGAAATTGTTGTACCTTGGGCCAGGCTCGTCCCTTCCTCTCCTGTAGGATGGCAGGGGAGCTATGAGGGGCCAATGCTTCATGTCCTACACAAGATACACGAACAGCATAGGGATCACTGGACGGATGCAAATGGTGCAAACAAGATGTGGGTGACAGTAGCAGAACAAATCTAACCAGCATGTCTGCATTATATTGAAACTAAGGAAAAGAGGATCACAACACATGAACTTGGTAAGCCAAGGCTCTACTAACAGGTTGATCAATGGTTGTACTACAAAGTATTCAATGGCAAGTTAGCCAACAGCTTCTGCTTTTGGCGTTGCAACCACTGCCAACCTCTGGCGTCGTATGTGCACTATGGGACTTCATTCTCTTTGATTATGCAAAGAAAACAATGTTAATACTTCTACAAACAAAATGCAACACAAAGCACTCTACTGGTCCACGCACTTGCCCCACCTAAATCACACATTATTAGTGTAGTAAAACTCACCTGAGAATGGCCATGATCGATCAATACCAAGCTCAAAAAATGAATCTAGCTTCTACAAAATGGTAAACTTATGCACATCTTTCACTAATTCAACTAATTACATGGCAGCGCGAACCAAAGACCCCAATAACTCTCGAGAATCGAGGTAGTCAAATCACAACATTGCAATCAAAACACCACCCCGCAAATCTCTAGAACCACTGCACCAAGCCACCCTCACCTGACCACCAATGCTGGCTAGATCCCAAGAGATCCACGACAGTAACCGCCAACATCACCCAAATCCCAAGCCTAGAACATGCATGTAACCAAATCTGACAGTAATTCAGCTCGATTCGAGCACGCCAGAAGCCGACGACTCATACACGATGCCGTGTAGGCGTGCAGCCCACACCCACTATAGATCACGCGAAACCGAGCAGCGGGATCTAGGCGCAAGCGATGCAGACGGGAGAGGAAGGGGGAGGCGCGGACCTTGTGGACATAGTCGTACTCGCTCTCCTTCTCGGAGTCCTCAAAGGTGGTGATGCGGTCGCCGTACGCCATGGCCGCCGGCGGCAAGAAGGGTCGTCGGCGTCGGCCTGGGTCGGATTGCAGAGAGCATCACGACAGGGAGCGATCAGGTTGGCACTGGTGGTCATCGGAGGCTTCTCGCCTCCTGATAGGATGTCGCGCGCCTGCACGCGTGGGGTCGTGGGTGGGAGGGCGGCCGCGGCGGGATTGCGGGCGGGAGGGCGGTTCGCGGGATTGCGGGCAGCCGCGGCGGGATTGGTCGCGACGGGGTTTGCGGCGTGCAGGATTGCGGGCGGGCGGGCGTAGAGGCGGGGGCAGTCTACAATAGGTTCTTAATAGTTAGTATATAATTTAGGAGCCTTGGGCTTTTAATAACTAGGGGAAGCCCAGGCTAGACAGTGCAATCCGGTCGAGCCGGACGAGGTCCAGACGTATATAAAAGAAAATCTGGAATGCTATGGTTCAGTTTTTGACGCCCCGTCCCGATTCATTAGCGACGTCGCGTGCGACGACGGCGGTTGGCCGATAGCGCGCACGGTGGTGGCTGTGGTGGCCGCGGCTCCCTGACCTCGACGTGCGATGGCGGCGGTTCCTCGATCCGGAGTAGAGGCGGTGGTTCCCAGGTCGGCGGCGGTGGCTCTCCGATCCAGAGGGCGAGCGACGGCAGTGCCCTTGTGCGGGCAAGCGGCGACGTCCCCGGGACCCCGAGGCGGCGGCACTTCCAAGGCCGACGAGTAAGCGGCGCCCCTCGATGTGCGAGTAGCGACGGCGACACATGAGGCGCGAGGTTCGCGTAGCGACACACAAGGTGCAAGGTGCGCTCAGCGGCGATTGCGCATGACATCCTCCAATCCGGCGTAGTTCGGGCAGCCCGAATGACGACATACATCTTTGCTTATGTCGTCGACGACGTCCTCCGGCAACTACCTCATCCGATTCGTGTTTTCTTTTCGATTATTGTGTTTTATGCCTACCTCATGTATTATTTACGCTAAAAACTGTACGATTTTATGCTTGAACACGAAGTTCGTATATCAGTTTGCTGCATGCATATTTTTTGCATGCACATTGGAAAGACAATTCCTTGATTTATGATGTTCATAATTACAAAAAAATTAAATCATTTATGTTCGTAAATGTCAGATTTGTAAGTATTTATGCGACGTTGTATAAGAATCTATGCTCTATGTGACTCATGTCATCCAATTTTTTGCGCGCTTGAACTGTAAAGGAAAATATAATCCAAAAATTTGCGCACATGCAATGGAAACTCCCACGGTTTGCCATAATTGTTGGATCTGTATAAAAATAGAAACCACATGCATGCGACTGTCATGTTTTTCGAATCTACCATAAAAATAGGATCATAATAATAACCTACTAGAGCTATCAACCTCTCACATTGGCTCGGTATTTACGCTTATAATTGAGGGATTTTATACTCAAAACTTAAGGTTTTTATGCTCCAAGCTGGAGATCGTCCACCAGTGAACAACATGCCAGATTTTTTACGCAGTGTACCGAATTGCATAAATACCTACACTGTGTAGTATAATTAGTATCATTATTTATCATAAATGAATTTTAATGTGTTTAGCTGCATGGTTGTTGGAGGGATCCTATATTTATGAAGGAAATAAAACATTAAATACGATTTTTTTTGTTTTTATGCATGCAATTCATTTCCTTTCATTACACATTCTTTCCATCATAAATTCGTGCGCATGCAGCTGGTAGCAGATTTTTACGCAGTATACCGAATTGTATAGTTATCTACACAGTGTAGCATATTTAGTATCAGTATAAATCATAAAATGGTCCTTACGAGTCTAGTTGTATGGCTGTTGCAGCGATCCTAAATTTATGAAGAAAATAAAGCATTTAAAAATAGAAACCGCCACACATATCTTTCCTAAATTTACGCGCATGCAAGGGAACGTGTTTGACTTATGCATGCATTCTTTTTTTTGCGTGCAAGGACGTGGGGCGGGTGGCGCACCCGACAGCCTGGTCGAGTCGACGCGCTGGGTTGAACCAGGTTGCAGGGGTGGTCGACCTGTGCTTCCTTTAACTATTGGAAGCCCAGGGCTCCCGTTATACCAGCCCTATATATATTGTATATTATGAGCTCTGGACTTCCAATAACTAGAGTAAGCCCAGGCCACACAGTGCAATCCGGTCGAGCCAGACCACGTCTAGACGTCTATAAAAGAAAATCTAGAGTGCTAGGGTTCAGTTTTTCACGCCCCATCCCGATTAATTAGCGACGACGGTGGACCCCTGGCCAGTGGTCGCGGCTCTCCGACCTCGACGTGTGGTGGCGGCGGTCCCTCGATCCGGAGTAGAGGTGGTGGTTCCCAGGCCGGCGGCGGCTCCCCGATCCAGAGGGCGAGCAACAGCAATGCCCTTGTGCAGGCAAGCGGCGGCGTCCTCGGGGCCCCGAGCCGGCGGCACTTCCAAGGCCGGCGAGCAAGCGGCGCCCCTCGATGTGCGAGTAGCGACGGCGACACACGAGGCGCGAGATTCGAGCGGCGTCACGGAAGGTGCGAGGTTCGAGCAGCGACGATCGCGCATGACATCCTC
Organism: Zea luxurians; assembly: GCA_029449295.1. Taxonomy (NCBI): domain Eukaryota; kingdom Viridiplantae; phylum Streptophyta; class Magnoliopsida; order Poales; family Poaceae; genus Zea; species Zea luxurians. The sequence continues at coordinate 21,759,289 of JAOPSE010000009.1, read as the reverse complement.
CGATCCGGCGTAGTTCGGGCGACCCGAATGAAGACATACATCTGTGCTTATGTCGTCGACGACGTCCTCCGGCGACTACCTCCTTCGATTTGTTTTTTCTTTTCGATTATTGTGTTTTATGCCTACCACATGTATTATTTACGCTAAAAATTATACGATTTTATGCTTGAACACGAAGTTCGTATATCAGTGTGTTGCATGCATATTTTTTGTATGCACATTAGAAAGACAATTCCTTCATTTATGTTATTCGTAATTACCATAAAAACAAATCATTTATGTTCGTAAATGCTAGATTTGTAAGTATTTATACGACGTTGTATAAGAATTTATGCTCTATGTGACTCATGTTATCTAATTTTTTGCGCACATGAATTGGAAAGAAAAATATAATCCTAAATTTACGCGCATGCAATGGAAACTCGCACGATTTACAATAATTTTTGGATCTGTATAAAAATAGAAATCGCATGCATGCGGGTGTGATGTTTTTCGGATCTGCTATAAAAATAGGATCGTAATAACAACCTACTAGAGCTATCAACCTCTCACATTGGCTCGGTATTTACGCTTATAATTCAGAGATTTTATGCTCAAAACTTAATGTTTTTACGCTCCAACCTGGAGATGCGTCTATCAGTGAACAATATGTCATATTTTTTACGCAGTGTACCGAATTGCATAAATACCTACACCATGTAGTATAATTAGTATCAGATATATCATAAACTAGTTCTAATGTGTTTAGTTGCATGGTTGTTGAAGTGATCCTATATTTATGAAGAAAATAAAATATTAAATACGATTTTTTGTTTCTATGCATGCAATTCATTTCCTTTCATTGCACATTTTTTCTATCATAAATTCGTGCGCATGCAGCTGGTAACAGATTTTTACGCAGTATACCGAATTGCATAATTATCTACACAGTGTAGCATATTTAGTATCAGTATATATCATAAAATGGTCCTTACGAGTCTAGCTGCATGGCTGTTGCAGTGATCCTAAATTTATGTAGGAAATAAAGCATTTAAAAATAGAAACCGCCACACATATCTTTCCTAAATTTACAGCATGCAAGGGAACGCGTTTGACTCATGCATACATTTTTACCATAATTTTTGGATCTGTATAAAAATAGAAACCGCATGCATGCGGCCGCCATATTTTTCGGATCTGCCATAAAAATAGGATCGAACCTACTAGAGCTACAACCTTTAACATTGGCTCGGTATTTACGCTTATAATTGAGGGATTATATGCTCAAAACTTAAGGTTTTTACGCTCCAACCTGAAGATGCGTCCACCAGTGAACAACGTGCCAGATTTTTTACGCAGTGTATCGAATTGCATAAATACCTACACCGTATAGTATAATTAGTATAAGTATATATCATAAAGTAGTTCTAATATGTTTAACTGCATGGCTGTTGAAGGGATCCTATATTTATGAAGGAAATAAAACATTAAATACGATTTTTTATTTCTATGCATGCAATTCATTTCCTTTCATTGCACATTCTTTCCACCATAAATTCGTGCACATGCAGCTAGTAACAGATTTTTACGCATTTTACCGAATTGCATAATTATCTACATAGTGTAGCATATTTAGTATCAGTATATATCCTAAAATGGTCCTTACGAGTTTAGTTGCATGGCTGTTGCAGTGATCCTAAATTTATGTAGGAAATAAAGTGTCGGGGACCATAATTAGGGGTACCCCCAAGACTCCTAATCTCAGCTGGTAACCCCCATCAGCACAAAGCTGCAAAGGCCTGATGGGTGCGATTAAGTCAAGGCTTGGTCCACTCAAGGGACACGATCTCGCCTCGCCAGAGCCCAGCCTCGGGCAAGGGCAAGCCGACCCCGGAGGATTCACGTCTCGCCCGAGGACCCCCTCAAGCGACGGACACACCTTCGGATCGCCCGAGGCCCAGTCTTCACCGAGAAGCAACCTTGGCCAGATCGCCACACCGACCGACCGTATCGCAGGAGCATTTAATGCAAGGATGGCCTGACACCTTATCCTGACACGCGCCCTTCAGTCGACAGAGCCGAAGTGACCGCAGTCACTTCGCCGTTCCACTGACCGGCCTAACAAGTAGACAGCGCCGCTGTCGGGGACCATAATTAGGGGTACCCTCAAGACTCCTAATTCTCAGCTGGTAACCCCCATCAGCATAAAGCTGCTAAGGCCTGATGGGTGCGATTAAGTCAGGGATCAGTCCATTCGAGCGACTCGATCACGCCTCGCCCGAGCCTAGCCTCGGACAAGGGCAGCCAACCCCGGAGGATTTCCGTCTCGCCCGAGGCCCCCCTCCAACGGCGAACGCATTTCCGGCTCGCCCGAGGCCCTACCTTCGCTAAGAAGCAACCCTGACTAAATCGCCGCACCGACCGACCAAGTCGCAGGAGCATTTAATGCAAAGGTAGCCTGACACCTTTATTCTGACGCGCGCCCTCCGGCAGAGCCGAAGTGACCGCCGTCACTTCACCGCTCCACTGACCGGCCTGACAGAAGGACAGCGCCGCCTGCGCCACTCCGACTGCAGTGCCACTTGACAGATTGAGACTGACAGGCAGTCAGGCCCTGCCAAAGGCACCATAGGAAGCTCCGCCCGACCCAGGGCTCAGACTCGGGCTAGGTCCCGGAAGACGGCGAACTCCGCTCCGCCCGACCCAAGGCTCGGACTCGGGCTAGGTCCCGGAAGACGGCAAACTCCGCTCCGCCCGACCCCAGGGCTCGGACTCGGGCTAAGTCCCGGAAGACGGCGAACTCCACTCCGCCCGACCCAGGGCTCGGACTCGGGCTAAGTCCCGGAAGACGGCGAACTCCGCTCCGCCCGACCCCAGGGCTCGGACTCGGGCTAAGTCCCGGAAGACGGTGAACTCCACTCCGCCCGACCCAGGGCTCAGACTCGGGCTAAGTCCCAGAAGACGACGAACTCCGCTTCGCCTGACCCCAGGGCTCGGACTCCGCCCTGGCCTCTGCCGAACGACCTCCGCCTCGCCCGACCCAGGGGCTCGGACTCGGCCTCGGCCATGGAAGACAGACTCGACCTCGGCTTCGGAGGAGCCTCCACGTTGCCCAACCTAGGGCGCGGGCCAGCCACGTCAACAGGGAGCGCCATCATCACCCTACCCCGAGCTGACTCGGGCCGCAGAGAACAAGACCGGTGTCCCATCTGGCTAGCTCCGCCAGATAGGCAATGATGGCGCCCCGCATGCTCTGTGACGATGGCGGCTCTCAGCTCTCTTACGGAAGCAGGAGGACGTCAGCAAGGACTCAACCGCTGCGACAGCTGTCCCTCCGCCAGGCTCCGTCGCTCCTCCGATGGCCACGACATCACACCAGCTGGGTGCCAAAATCTCTCTGGCTGCCACATCGGCATGTACTTAGGGCGCTAGCTCTCCCCCACTAGACACGTAGCGCTCTGCTACACCCCCGTTGTACACCTGGATCCTCTCCTTACGCCTATAAAAGGAAGGACCAGGGCCCTCTTAGAGAAGGTTGGCCGCGCGGGGACGAGGACGGGACAGGTGCTCTCTTGGGGCCGCTCGCTTCCCTCTCCCGCGTGGACGCTTGTAACCCCCTACTGCAAGCGCACCCGACCTGGGCGCGGGATGAACACGAAGGCCGCGGGATTCCCACCTCTCTCACGCCGGTCTCCGGACGCCTCGCTCCTTTCCCCCCTTCGCGCTTGCCCACGCGCTCGACCCATCTGGGCTGGGGCACGCGGCGACACTCACTCGTCGGCCCGAGGGACCCCCCGGTCTTGAAACGCCGACAGTTGGCGCGCCAGGTAGGGGACTGCTGCGTGTTGACGAACAGCTTCCCGTCAAGCTCCAGATGGGCAGTCTCCAGCAACCTCTTCGACCCGGGACGGTGCTCCGTTTCGGGAGTCTTGAGTTCATGTCCTTCGACGGCAGCTACGACATGATACTCCTTCCACCGCCGCGCGACAACGACAATGGCGGCCGACAGCCCGCCCGCCGGCGGCGGAATCGACGACGTCTTCCCCGCGTGGTGGAAGAACAACATTCGAGCTCGTCCCGCCTTCTTCCCCGCCGACGGAGGGGAAGGCAGGGCAACCAAGGCCAAGCAGGAGGCAGCGCCTCGTCGGCTGTCGAGCAAGTCGACAGCGCCGGCACCCCAACGAGGGGTGCACCGGGTATCGACTTCGCGTTTGAGACGAAGGCGAGCGCCGTCTCCCCGCGACACGCCAATCCCGAGCAAGCGGACGACGCCAGCACGCTCGCAGAAAGCTTGCTAGGCGTCACCCTCGCACCTGAGATGACGGTGCAGTCAGTCCCCGACGTGACTCCATCGCCATTCGACGACCAAAAGGTACCGACCGATTCCCATCCTACGTCATTTGGATTCAGCCTCAACCCGCCTAGCGACCTTGCTTTGGCGGGCACTCTCGTAGAGGCGAGTTCAAACCCTCTGGGGTTTCGCATGCGGTCGCCTTGGGACCGGCTGACGGACGTCTCGACCTATGGGCCCTCCGGGTCCGAGGAAGACGACGACCCCAGCATCTGTTGGGATTTCTCTGGACTTGGCAACCCCAGTGCCATGCGGGACTTCATGACCGCATGTGACTACTGCCTCTCCGACTGTTCGACGGTAGCCGCAGCCTCGACGACGAGGACTGCGGCCCAAGCCGCGAATGTTTCCACGTCAATCTAGGGGGTCCCTCCGAAGGCAATCATCTCGGCATGCCGGAGGATGGTGATCTCCCTAGGCCGGTGCCTCGCGCTGACATCTCGCGGGAGCTGGCTGTGGTCCCCGTTCCGGCGGGGGGGTCACGACCCACAGCTCGAGCAAGTCCGCGGGGCGCAGGCCAGGCTCGACGAGGGAGCAGGAGCGCTTGAGCCGATCCGCCGGGACGTCGGGCAGGCATGGGCGGGCCAACCCCCGGCCGGAGAAGTACGTCACCTGCCCCAGGGTCTCCAGCTCCGTGTCGCCAACGACGTCAGGGTCAGGCCGCCGCCCGCATCCAGTGGGGTCGATCAGAACCTGGCTGCAGCAGCGATGCTTCTCCGCGCGATGCCGGAGCCATCAACCACCGAGGGTCGGCGAATCCAGGGAGAGCTGAAGAATCTCCTGGAAGGCGCTGCGGTCCGACGGGCCGAAAGCTCTGCCTCCCGAAGGCAGGGATACCCCTCGGAACCTCATGCCGCGACTTCCCGATTCATGCGGGAAGCCTCGGTCTACACCGGGCGCACGCGCAACACCGCGCCTGCGGCCCCGGGCCACCTCGGCAATGAGCACCATCATCGTGACCGTCGGGCCCACCTCGACGAGAGGGTGCGCCGAGGCTATCACCCCAGGCGTGGGGGACGCTACGACAGCGGGGAGGATCGGAGTCCCTCGCCCGAACCACCCGGTCCGCAGGCCTTCAGCCGGGCCATCCGGCGGGCACCGTTCCCGACCTAGTTCCAACCCCCGACTACTATCACAAAGTACTCGGGGGAAACGAGACCGGAATTGTGGCTCGCGGACTACCACCTGGCCTGCCAGCTGGGTGGAACGGACGACGACAACCTCATCATCCGCAACCTCCCCCTGTTCCTCTCCGACACCGCTCGCGCCTGGTTGGAGCACCTGCCTCCGGGGCAGATCTCCAACTGGGATGACCTGGTCCAAGCCTTCGCCGGTAATTTCCAGGGCACGTATGTGCGCCCCGGGAATTCCTGGGACCTCCGAAGCTGCCGGCAGCAGCCGGGAGAGTCTCTCCGAGACTACATCCGGCGATTCTCGAAGCAGCGCACCGAGCTGCCCAACATCACCGACTCGGATGTCATCGGCGCGTTCCTTGCCGGCACCACCTGCCGCGACCTGGTGAGCAAGTTGGGTCGCAAGACCCCCACCAGGGCGAGCGAGCTGATGGACATCGCCACCAAGTTCGCCTCTGGCCAGGAGGCGGTCGAGGCTATCTTCTGAAAGGACAAGCAGCGGGTTGGCAAGCCCACCGGAAGATGCTCCCGAGGCGTCTACTCAGCGCGGCGCCAAGAAGAAAGGCAAGAAGAAGTCGCAAGCGAAACGCGACGCCGCCGACGCGGACCTTGTCGCCGCCGTCGAGCACAAGAACCCTCGGAAGCCCCTCGGAGGTGCCAACCTCTTCGATAAGATGCTCAAGGAGCCGTGCCCCTATCACCAGGGGCCCGTCAAGCACACCCTTGAGGAGTGCGTCATGCTTCGGCGCCACTTCCACAGGGCCGGGCCACCCACGGAGGGTGGCAGGGCCCGCGACGACGACAAGAAGGAAGATCACCAAGCAGGAGAGTTCCCCGAGGTCCGCGACTGCTTCATGATCTACGGTGGGCAAGCGGCGAATGCCTCGGCTCGGCACCGCAAGCAAGAGCGCCGGGAGGTCTGCTCGGTCAAGGTGGCGGCGCCGGTCTATCTAGACTGGTCCGACAAGCCCATCACCTTCGACCAAGACGACCACCCCGACCACGTGCCGAGCCCGGGGAAATACCCGCTCGTCGTCGACCCCGTCATCGGCGACGTCAGGCTCACCAAGGTCCTTATGGACGGGGGCAGCAGCCTCAACATTATCTACGCCGAGACCCTCAGGCTCCTGCGCGTTGATCTGCCCTCCGTCCGAGCAGGCGCTGCGCCCTTCCACGGGATCATTCCCGGGAAGCGCGTCCAGCCCCTCGAACGACTCGACCTTCCCGTCTGCTTCGGAACGCCCTCCAACTTCCGAAGGGAGACTCTGACGTTCGAGGTGGTCGGGTTCCAAGGAACCTACCATGCGGTACTGGGGAGGCCATGCTACGCGAAGTTCATGGCCGTCCCCAACTACACCTACCTGAAGCTCAAGATGCCGGGCCCCAACGGGGTCATCACCATCGGCCCCACGTACAAACACGCGTTCGAATGCGACGTGGAGTGCGTGGAGTACGCCGAGGCCCTCGCCGAGTCCGAGGCCCTCATCGCCGACCTAGAAAGCCTCTCCAAAGAGGTGCCAAACGTGAAGCGTCATGCCAGCAACTTCGAGCCAGTGGAGACGGTTAAGGCCGTCCCCCTCGACCCTAGTGGCGACGCCTCCAAGCAGATCCGGATCGGTTCCGGGCTCGACCCCAAATAGGAAGCAGTGCTCGTCGACTTTCTCCGCGCGAACGCTGACGTCTTCGCGTGGAGTCCCTCGGACATGCCCGGCATACCGAGGGATGTCGCCGAGCACTCGCTGGATATTCGGGCCGGAGCCCGACCCGTCAAGCAGCCTCTGCGCCGATTCGACGAGGAGAAGCGCAGAGCGATAGGCGAGGAGATTCACAAGCTAATGGCAGCCGGGTTCATCAAAGAGGTATTCCATCCCGAATGGCTTGCCAACCCTGTGCTTGTGAGAAAGAAAGGGGGGAAATGGCGGATGTGTGTAGACTACACTGGTCTCAACAAAGCATGTCCGAAGGTTTCCTACCCTCTGCCTCACATCGATCAAATCGTGGATTCCACTGCTGGGTGCGAAACCCTGTCTTTCCTCGATGCCTACTCGGGGTACCACCAAATCAGAATGAAAGAGTCCGACCAGCTCGCGACTTCTTTCATCACGCCCTTCGGCATGTACTGCTATGTCACCATGCCGTTCGGTTTGAGGAATGCGGGCGCGACGTACCAGCGGTGCATGAACCATGTGTTCGGCGAACACATCGGTCGCACGGTCGAGGCCTACGTCGATGACATCGTAATCAAGACGAGGAAAGCTTCCGACCTCCTCTCCGACCTTGAAGTGACATTCCGATGTCTCAAGGCGAAAGGCGTCAAGCTCAATCCCGAGAAGTGTGTCTTCGGGGTGCCCCGGGGCATGCTCTTGGGGTTCATCGTCTCCGAGCGGGGCATCGAAGCCAACCCGGAGAAGATCGCAGCCATCACCAGCATGGGTCCCATCAAGGACTTAAAGGGCGTACAGAGGGTCATGGGATGTCTCGTGGCTCTGAGCCGCTTCATCTCACGCCTCGGCGAAAGAGGCCTGCCTCTGTACCGCCTCTTAAGGAAAACTGAGCGCTTCACTTGGACCCCTGAGGCCGAGGAAGCTCTCGGGAACCTGAAGGCGCTCCTCACAAAGGCGCCTATCTTGGTGCCCCCAGCTACCGGAGAAGCCCTCTTGGTCTACGTCGCCGCGACCACTCAGGTGGTTAGCGCCGCGATTGTGGTCGAGAGGCAAGAAGAGGGGCATGCATTGCCCGTTCAGAGGCCAGTTTACTTTGTCAGTGAGGTACTGTCTGAAACCAAGATCCGCTACCCACAAGTTCAGAAGCTGCTGTATGCAGTGATCCTGACGCGGCGGAAGTTGCGACACTACTTTGAGTCTCATCCGATAACTGTGGTGTCATCCTTCCCCCTGGGGGAAATCATCCAGTGCCGAGAGGCCTCGGGCAGGATTGCAAAGTGGGCAGTGGAAATCATGGGCGAGACAATCTCGTTCGCCCCTCGGAAGGCCATCAAGTCCCAGGTCTTGGCGGACTTCGTAGCTGAATGGGTCGACACCCAGCTACCGACGGCTCCGATCCAACCGGAGCTCTGGACCATGTTTTTCGACGGGTCGCTGATGAAGACGGGAGCCGGCGCAGGCCTCCTCTTCATCTCGCCCCTCGGGAAACACCTACGCTATGTGCTACGCCTCCATTTCCCGGCGTCCAACAAAGTGGCTGAGTACGAGGCTCTGGTCAACGGGTTGCGGATCGCCATCGAGCTAGGGGTCAGGCGCCTCGACGCTCGTGGTGACTCGCAGCTCGTCATCAACCAAGTCATGAAGAACTCCCACTACCGCGACCCGAAGATGGAGGCCTACTGCGATGAGGTTCGGCGCCTGGAAGACAAGTTCTACGGGCTCGAGCTTAACCACATCGCTCGGCGCTACAACGAGACTGCGGACGAGCTGGCAAAAATAGCCTCGGGGCGAACAACGGTTCCCCCGGACGTCTTCTTTCGGGATCTGCATCAACCCTCCGTCAAGATCGACGACGCGCCCGAGCCTGAGGCGCCCTCGGTCCAGCCCGAGGTGCCCTCGGCACAGCCCGAGGCACCCTCAGCTCGACCCGAGGCGGCCTCGGTTCAGCCCGAGGTACCCTCGGCCTCCGAGGGTGAGGCATTGCACATCGAGGAGGAGCGGAGCGGGGCCACGCCTGATCGAAATTGGCAGACCCCGTACCTTCAATATCTCCGCCAGGGAGAGCTACCCCTCGACCGAGCCGAGGCTCGGCGGGTAGCGCGACGCGCCAAGTCGTTCGTCTTGCTGGGCGATGAGAAGGAGCTCTACCACCGCAGCCCCTCGGGCATCCTCCAGCGATGCATCTCCGTCGCCGAAGGTCAGGAACTCCTGCAAGAGATACACTCGGGGGCTTGCGGCCATCACGCAGTGCCTCGAGCCCTTGTCGGGAATGCTTTCCGGCAAGGCTTCTACTGGCCAACGGCGGTGGCTGACGCCACTAGAATTGTCCGCACCTGCGAAGGGTGTCAATTCTATGCGAAGCAAACCCACCTGCCCGCTCAGGCTCTGCAGACGATACCCATCACCTGGCCCTTTGCTGTGTGGGGGCTGGACCTCGTCGGCCCCTTGCAGAAGGCGCCCGGGGGCTACACGCACCTGCTGGTCGCCATCGACAAATTCTCCAAGTGGGTCGAGGTCCGACCTCTGAACTGCATCAGGTCCGAGCAGGCGGTGACGTTCTTCACCAACATCATCCATCGCTTCGGGGTCCCGAACTCCATCATCACCGACAACGGTACCCAGTTCACCGGCAGAAAATTCTTGGACTTCTGCGAGGATCACCACATTCGGGTGGACTGGGCCGCCGTAGCTCATCCCATGTCGAATGGGCAAGTAGAGCGTGCCAACGGCATGATTCTACAAGGGCTCAAGCCTCGGATTTACAACAACCTCAATAAGTTCGGCAAGCGATGGATGAAGGAACTCCCCTCGGTGGTCTGGAGCCTGAGGACAACGCCGAGCCGGGCCACGGGTTTCACGCCGTTCTTCCTGGTCTACGGGGCCGAGGCCGTCTTGCCCACTGACCTGGAATACGGCTCCCCGAGGACGAGGGCCTACAGCGATCAAAGCAACCAAGCTAGCCGAGAAGACTCGCTGGACCAGCTGGAAGAGGCTCGGTACAAGGCCTTGCTACACTCGGCGCGGTACCAGCAGTCCCTGCGACGCTACCACGCCCGAGGGGTCCGGCCCTAAGACCTCCAGGTGGGCGACCTGGTGCTTCGGTTGCGGCAAGACGCCCGAGGGAGGCACAAGCTCACGCCCCCCTGGGAGGGGCCATTCGTCGTCGCCAAAGTTCTGAAGCCCGGAACGTACAAGCTGGCCAACAGTCAAAGCGAGGTCTACGGCAACGCTTGGAACATCCAACAGCTACGTCGCTTCTACCCTTAAGATGTTTTCAAGTTGTTCATATACCTCACATCCGCGCAAAGTTTAGTCATCAAGGAAGGGTCGGCCTCGCCTCGGCAAAGCCCGACCCTCCCTCGGGGGCTAAAAGGGGGGGAACCCCCTCTGCGTTGAAATTTTCCTCGAAAAAAGATCTCTTCTGCCAGAATATCTTTCGTGCTTTCTGACTACTTCGAAAAGTGGATCCTGAAAACGACGGAGTACACGTAAGCAGCCAAGGATGACCGAGCCGAGGGACTCCTACGCCTCCGGGATACGGATACCTCACTCATCACCTTCTGTGATAAGTAACTCGCGTTCGGATAAAGTGATTCCGCGGACCGAACAAGTCTTCACGTTCGGAAGCTCTTCTACCGAAGCGATCCTTTGAGCCTTCTCGACTGAGTCGGTGACAGGGCCTCATGGATGGGTGAAAGTGCGCGTAAGCGGCAAGGCCGACCGAGCCGAGGGACTCCCACGCCTCCGGGATACGGATACCTCACTCATCACCTTCCGCGAGAAGCAACTCTCGCTCGCACAAACATCCCTGTTACCGACAAAAAAGTCCAGATACTCGAAACAAGAGGAAAGGAGACGCAGCTTTACAACACAGCGAGGGTGTGTATTCTGGCCTCGGCGGCCGCAGAAGGCACACGCTACAAGACACTCTGATCCTGCAGGCTCGGGTCTTGACGCTGGAAGGGGGCAGTAACACCCTCGGCATCGACGACACCTTCAGCAAGGTCCGACCTAGCCTCGGATGGCGATGCGGTCCAAGGATCCCCACTCTAGAGGACGACGTCATCGCCACGCCCGGACAATCGCCGCCAGGGACTTCTCTGGGAATCCGGCCCGAGCAGGCGGCTCGGCCGGTTACCCCTGGGGCCTCGGCCAACCATCTTCCAAGGGCGCCAGCCCGACCCGAGGCCTCGGCTGATCGACTCCGGCGTCGGTCCCGCTAACGGACAGCCCGGCTAGGCTCCGGCCAACCAGGTTTCATTTTCGAGCCAACTCCGCCTCTGTTCATGCTGATATCGCTACCCCTGGCCTCGGCTCATCGAAGAGCGGCCAAGGGGTTCCTTTAACTGAGCTAGAGGAGCCTCAGACAACAAGGCTGACCGAGCCGAGGGACTCCTACGCCTCCGGGATACGGATACCTCACTCGTCACCTTGACACGGGGCGACTCATGCTTGGTGAAGCGGTTCAGATAATCAACAGGCGAGTCTTAGTGCTCGAAAATGAGGAAAAAACATGGCTCCGTGCCAAAATTACATACATGTTTAGGCCTCGACAGCCGCAATGAACAAAAAACCCTGGCATTCGAAGTGCCATTACAAATGGAACTCCGGTTCCCCCTCCGCAGGTACGAACAACCCCACTCGATAGGGGTGGGCCTGCGGAGCAACAGAAGACTGACGAGCGGCTCGCCGCCGCCCGCTCTGACTACGACGACAACGACCGCCCAGCGGTTACGAGTGACCCTCCACTTTTGCCCAGACCAACGGGCGAAAGAGGCGGGCAGCCATGCAGGCGGCATGCAACCGCGCCAAGTGGACACGCTTCTCCGACTCCCGACACGCCAGCATGGAGGCCCAGGCCCACGCGTCACGCAACCGGCGCGCCGGATGCTGCATGCAAGCAACTGCACCGCCACTTGCGCCACCACCGCGCCTCCTCGATTGCGGAACCAATACCGCGACTCGAGGCGACCCAGCGCACGACCCAGCAGCGCCAGCCTGACGCGGCGGTCAATGCGGCCAAAAGTGGGCCGGCAGTAATGACGGTGGCAGGCGGGCGGGAGCAGCGGTCACGTCGTCAGCCAAGCTCACGTCCCATCCGGGTGCAGCAAGAGAACCCCCTCTCTAGGCGTGAAGACAACGCGCCCGTGATCCGTTCCTCGAACGGCTCGCGCACGCGCAACGGCCGCCCCGCCAACCGCTCGCCCCGTCGCATTAACTCCACGGCAGGACAGGCGGCGCTTCTGGCAGGAGTAGTAGGCGACGCTTCGCCTTCGCTGTAATAACTGCGACAAAAAAAAGGTACGCCGCGTCGTTCGATTTCGTATCCTTTTCCTTTTTTCCTCTTTCTCTATCTCTTGCGACAGGGACCGGGAAAGGGGGATACCCCGAAAAGGATCCTTCCCCGTGAAGGAACCAGGCTCCGAGCCTCCTTACTGATCAAAGGTTCGAAGGCTGGCCCCCCGAAGGGTTCAACAGCCGCCTCAGATCGCGTGGGCCCTACACCCACTACTGGTCAGAGGTTCGAGGGCCGGCCCCCCGAAGGGTTCCACGGCCGCCTCAGGCTACTCGGGCTCCGCGCCCATTACTGATCAGGGGTTCGAAGGCTGGCCCCCGAAGGGTTCACAGTCGCCTCAGACGCCGAGCGAGGGATGACCATGGGTACGTTCGATACATAACCAAGGCTCGGGCTGCGCTCCCGAGGTACCCTAGGACATTTCCGAGACCAGCGGGAGCGATCTTGTAACGGAATCCCATCAGAGGGAGGCATCGAGCCCTCGGACCCCGTCGCCAGGGGACCGGGTCCGGCAGATCACCCGCAGGTACTTTTGGGCGTGCCTCTGGGCCCCTAGCCGACCCCTAACGAACGGGGCACGGACGTCCACTCGGATTACCCGCTTGCAGCTCACCGGAGACACCATGTTCGGCGCCCATCGAGGGTAACATGGCGCTTTCCCCCCTCCTCCTTGCGGAAAGGCGACGCAGGGGCGTATGCAAAAAGCCGAGTCTGTCCCTGATCGCCCTCTCACCCTGTGCAGAGGCTCGGGGGCTGCTCTCGCAAACCCGGCTCCGGCCGAACCGTTGACAGCGTCAACATACCAGCCCGAGAACTTGGGCCCCGACCGTACACCCGGGCTACGGCCAGTTCGCATGAGGGAACAACTAGACCAGCCGAAGCATTACGCGAGGCATTAAGACCTCGAAGGAGTGAAACCACTCCTCCGAGGCCTCAGGGGCTACACCCGGCGGGTGCGCTCGCGCGCACCCACCAGAACAAAATGCAACCGAGAAAGGCTGGTCCCCTTGCAAAAAAGTGCGACGAAAGCCTCCAAGCGAGTGCTAACACTCCCTTCGAGGCTCGGGGGCTACTGTCGGGGACCATAATTAGGGGTACCCTCAAGACTCCTAATTCTTAGCTGGTAACCCCCATCAGCATAAAGCTGCTAAGGCCTGATGGGTGCGATTAAGTCAGGGATCAGTCCATTCGAGCGACTCGATCACGCCTCGCCCGAGCCTAGCCTCGGACAAGGGCAGCCGACCCCGGAGGATTTCCGTCTCGCCCGAGGCCCCCCTCCGACGGCGAACGCATTTCCGGCTCGCCCAAGGCCCTGCCTTCGCTAAGAAGCAACCCTGACTAAATCGCCGCACCGACCGACCAAGTCGCAGGAGCATTTAATGCAAAGGTAGCCTGACACCTTTATCCTGACGCGCGCCCTCCGGCAGGGCCGAAGTGACCGCCGTCACTTCACCGCTCCACTGACCGGCCTGACAGAAGGACAGCGCCGCCTGCGCCACTCCGACTGCAGTGCCACTTGACAGAGTGAGACTGACAGGCAGTCAGGCCCTGCCAAAGGCACCATAGGAAGCTCCGCCCGACCCAGGGCTCGGACTCGGGCTAGGTCCCGGAAGACGGCGAACTCTGCTCCACCCGACCCAGGGCTCGGACTCGGGCTAGGTCCCGGAAGACGGCGAACTCCGCTCCGCCCGACCCTAAGGCTCGGACTCGGGCTAAGTCCCGGAAGACGGCGAACTCCGCTCCGCCCGACCCAGGGCTCGGACTCAGGCTAAGTCCCGGAAGACGGCGAACTCCGCTCCGCCCGACCCCAGGGCTCGGACTCGGGCTAAGTCCCGGAAGACGGCGAACTCCGCTCCGCTCGACCCAGGGCTCGGACTCGGGCTAAGTCCCAGAAGACGACGAACTCCGCTTCGCCCGACCCCAGGGCTCGGACTCCGCCCTGGCCTCTGCCGAACGACCTCCGCATCACCCGACCCAGGGGCTCGGACTCGGCCTCGGCCATGGAAGACAGACTCGACCTCGGCTTCGGAGGAGCCTCCACGTCGCCCAACCTTGGGCGCAGGCCAGCCACATCAACAGGAAGCGCCATCATCACCCTACCCCGAGCTGACTCGGGCCGCAGAGAACAAGACCGGTGTCCCATCTGGCTAGCTCCGCCAGATAGGCAATGATGGCGCCCCGCGTGCTCTGTGACGACGGCGGCTCTCAGCTCTCTTACGGAAGCAGGAGGACGTCAGCAAGGACTCAACCGCTCCGACAGCTGTCCCTCCGCCAGGCTCCATCGCTCCTCCGACGGCCACGACTTCACACCAGCTGGGTGCCAAAATCTCTCTGGCTGCCACATCGGCATGTACTTAGGGCGCTAGCTCTCTCCCGCTAGACACGTAGCACTCTGCTACACCCCCATTGTACACCTGGATCCTCTCCTTACACCTATAAAAGGAAGGACCAGGGCCCTCTTAGAGAAGGTTGGCCGCGCGGGGACGAGGACGGGACATGCGCTCTCTTGGGGCCGCTCGCTTCCCTCTCCCGCGTGGACACTTGTAACCCCCTACTGCAAGCGCACCTGACCTGGGCGCGGGACGAACACGAAGGCCGCGGGATTCCCACCTCTCTCACGCCGGTCTCCGGCCGCCTCGCTCCTTTACCCCCTTCGTGCTCGCCCACGCGCTCGACCCATCTAGGCTGGGGCACGCGGCGACACTCACTCGTCGGCCCGAGGGACCCCCCAGTCTCGAAACGCCGACAGCCGCCTGCGTCGCTCCAACTGCTGTGCCACTCGACAGAGTGAGGCTGACAGCAGCCAAGTCCGGCCTCGAGCGCCATAGGAAACTCCACCTCGCCTGACCCCAGGGCTCGGACTCGGGCTCGGCCCCGGAAGACGACGAACTCCGCCTCGCCCGACCCCAGGGCTCGGACTCGGGCTCGGCCCCGGAAGACGATGAACTCCGCCTCGCCCGACCCCAGGGCTCGGACTCGGGCTCGGCCCCGGAAGACGACGAACTCCGCCTCGCCCGGCCCCAGGGCTCAGACTCGGGCTCGGCCCCGGAAGACGACGAACTCCGCCTCGCCCGACGCCAGGGATCGGACTCGGGCTCGGCCCCAGAAGACGACGAACCCCGCCTCGCCCGACCCCAGGGCTCGGACCCAGCCTTGGCCTCAGACGACAGTCTCCGCCTCGTCCGACCCGGGGCTCGGACTCAACCTCGACCTCGGAAGACAGACTCGACCTCGACCTCGGAGGAGCATCCACCTCGCCCGACCTAGGGCATGGACCGACCACGTCACAAGAGGGGCCATCATTACCCTACCCCTAGCTAGCTCAGGCTACGGGGAACAAGACCGGCGTCCCATCTGGCTCGCCCCGGTAAACAAATAATGATGGTGCCCCGCGTGCTGCGTGACGACGGCGGCTCTCAGTCCCTTACGGAAGCAAGGAGACGTCAGCAAGGACTCGACAGCCCTGACAGCTGTCCTTCCTCAAGGCTCCAGCGCTCCTTCGACGGCCACGACATCACATGAACAGGGTGTCAAGACCTCTCCAGCTGCCACGATGGCATGTACTTAGGGCGCTAGCTCCTCTCTGCTAGACACGTTAGCACATTGCTACACCCCCACTGTACACCTGGGCCCTCTCCTTACGCCTATAAAAGGAAGGACCAGGGCTCTCTTATGAGGAGGTTAGCCGCGCGGGAGGACGGGAGGACGCGTAGAGTCCCTCGCTCTCCCCCACGCGGACGCTTGTAACCCCCTACTGCAAGCGCACCCGACCTGGACGTAGGACAACACGAAGGCCGCGGGTTTCCCCTTTTGCCTGCCTCCCTCCTCTCTTCTCCCCCCTTCGTGCTCTGTCTCGCGCCGACCCATCTGGGCTAGGACACGCGGCGACAATTTACTCGTCGGTCTAGGGACCCCCCGGGGTCGAAACGCAGACAGTTGGCGCGCCAGGTAGGGGCCTGCTGCGTGTTGACGAACAACTTCCCGTCAAGCTCCAGATGGGTAGTCTCCAGCAACCTTTCCAACCCGGGACGGTGCTCCGTTTCGGGAGTCTTGAGTTCATGTCCCTCGACGGTAGCTACGACATGATACTCCTTCCTCCGCCACGCGACAGCGACAATGGCGGCCGACAACCCGCCCGCCGGCGGCGGAATCAACGATGTCTTCCCCACGTGGCGGAAGAACAACATCTGAGTTTGTCCCGTCACCTCCCCCACCGACGGAGGAGGAGGCGGGGCAACCGTGGCCAAGAAGGAGGCGGCACCTCGTCGGCTGTCGAGCGAGTCGACGGCGCCAGCGCCCCGATGGGGGACACGTCGGGCGTCGACCTTGCGTCTGAGACGAAGACGAGCGTTGTTTCCCCGCAACACGCCAACTCCAAGCGGCGGACGACGCCAGCACGCTCGCGAAGGACTTGCTGGGCGTCGCCCTTGTACCTGAGACGACGGTGCAGTCCGCCCCTGACGTGACTTCGTCACCGCCTATCGACCAAGAGGTACCGACCGATTCCCATCTCGTGCCTTTTGGATTCAGCCTCGACCCACCAAGCGACCCCGCTTTGGTGGAAGCCTTCATAGAGGCATGCACCAACCCTCCGGGGTATCATATGCGGTCACCCTGGGACCGGCTGACGGCCGTCTCGACCTACGGACCCTCGGGTTCCGAGGAAGATGACGAGCCCGACTTTCGTTGGGATTTCTCCGGGCTCGGTAACCCCAGTGCCATGCGGGACTTCATGACCGCATGTGACTACTGCCTTTTCGATTGTTCCGACGGTAGCCGCAGCTTCGACGACGAAGACTGCGGCCCAAGTCGTGAATGTTTCCACGTCGATCTAGGGGGTCCCGACGAAGGCAACCACCTTGGTATACCGGAAAACGGTGATCCCCCTAGGCCTGCGCCTCGCGTTGACATCCTTCGGGAGCTAGCTATGGTCCCAGTCCCTGCGGGGGGTCAGGACGCACAACTCGAGCAAATCCGCGAGATGCAGGCCAGGCTCGACGAGGGAGCAGGAACACTTGAGCCGCTCCGCCGGAACATCGGGCAGGAATGGGCAGACCAAGCTCCGGCCGGAGAAACACGTCATCTACCCCAGGGCATCCAGCTCCGCATCGCCGACGACGTCAGGGCAAGGCCACCACCGGCTTCCAGTGGGGTCGGCCAGAACCTGGCTGCAGCAGCAATACTCCTCCGCGCAATGCCGGAACCATCAACCACCGAAGGGCGGCGTATCCAGGGAGAGCTCAAGAATCTCCTGGAGGATGCCGCGGTCCGACGGGTCGAAAGCTCTGCCTCTTGAAGGCAGGGATACCCCTCAGAGCATCGCGCTGCGACTTCCAGATTCATGCGGGAAGCCTCGGTCCACACCGGACGCACGCGCAACACAGCGCATGTGGCCTCGGGTCGCCTCGGCAATGAGCACCACCACCGCAACCATCAAGCCCACCTCGACGAGAGGGTGCGCCGAGGCTACCACCCCAGGCGTGGGGGACGCTACAACAGCGAGGAGGATCGGAGTCCCTCGCCCAAACCACCCGGTCCGCAGGCTTTCAGCCGAGCCATACGACGGGCGCCGTTCCTGACCCGGTTCCGAACCCCGACTACCATCACAAAGTACTCGGGGGAGACAAGGCCGGAACTGTGGCTCGCGGACAACCGGCTAGCCTGCCAACTGGGTGGAACGGACAATGACAACCTCATCATCCGCAACCTCCCCCTGTTCCTCTCCGACACCGCTCGAGCCTGGCTGGAGCATCTGCCTCTGGGGCAGATCTCCAACTGGGACGACCTGGTCCAAGCCTTCGCCGGTAACTTCTAGGGCACGTACGTGCGCCCTGGGAACTCCTGGGATCTCCGAAGCTACCACCAGCAGCCGGGAGAGTCTCTCTGGGACTACATCCGGTGATTCTCAAAGTAGCGCACCGAGCTGCCCAACGTCACCGATTCGGATGTCATCGGCGCGTTCCTCGCCGGCACCACCTGTCGCGACCTGGTGAGCAAGCTGGGTCGCAAGACCCCCACCAGGGCGAGCGAGTTGATGGACATCGCCACCAAGTTCGCCTCTGGCCAGGAGGTGGTTGAGGCCATCTTCCGGAAGGACAAGCAGCCCCAGGGCCGCCAGCCGGAAGATGTTCCCGAGGCATCCACTCAGCGCGGCACCAAGAAGAAAGGCAAGAAGAAGTCGCAAGCGAAAGACGACGCCGCCGATGCGGACCTTGTCGCCGCCGCTGAGTACAAGAACCCTTGGAAACCTCCCGGAGGCGCCAATCTCTTCGACAAGATGCTCAAGGAGCCGTGCCCCTATCATCAGGGACCCATCAAGCACACCCTTGAGGAGTGCGCCATGCTTCGGCGCCACTTTCACAGGGCCGAGCCACCTGCGGAGGGTGGCGGGGCCCACCACGACGACAAGAAGGAGGATCACAAGGCAGAGGAGTTCCCCGAGGTCCGCGACTGCTTCATGATCTACGGTGGGCAAGCGGCGAACGACTTGGCTCGGCACCGCAAGAAAGAGCGTCGGGAGGTCTGCTCGGTAAAGGTGGCGGCGCCAGTCTACCTAGACTGGTCCGACAAGCCCATCACCTTCGACCAGGGCGATCACCCCGACCGCGTGCCGAGCACGGGGAAGTATCCGCTCGTTGTCGACCCCGTCATCGGCAACGTCAGGCTCACCAAAGTCCTCATGGACGGAGGCAGCAGCCTCAACATCATCTAGGCCGAGACCCTCGAGCTCCTGCAGATCGATCTATCCTCGGTCCGGGCCGGTGCGGCGCCTTTTCACGGGATCATCCCCGGGAAACGCGTCCGACCCCTCGGACAACTCGATCTGCCCGTCTGCTTCGGGATTCCCTCCAACTTTAGAAGGGAAACCCTCACGTTCGAGGTGGTCGGGTTCCGAGGAACCTACCACGCAGTGCTGGGGAGGCCATGCTACGCCAAGTTCATGGTCGTCCCCAACTACACCTACCTCAAGCTCAAGATGCTGGGCCCCAACGGGGTCATCACCGTCGGCCCCACATACCGACACGCGTACGAATGCGACGTGGAGTGCGTGGAGTACGCCGAGGCCCTCGCCGAATCCGAGGCCCTCATCGCCGACCTGGAGAGCCTCTCCCAGGAGGCGCCAGACGTGAAGCGCCATGCCGGCAACTTTGAGCCAGCGGAGACGGTTAAGTCCGTCCCTCTCGACCCCAGCAACAACACCTCCAAGCAGATCCGGATCAGCTCCGAACTCGACCCCAAATAGGAAGCAGTGCTCGTCGACTTTCTCCGCGCAAACGCCGAAGTTTTCGCGTGGAGTCCCTCGGACATGCCTGGCATACCGAGGGATGTCGTCGAGCACTCGCTGGATATCCGAGCTGGAGCCCGACCCATGAAGCAACCTCTACGCCGATTCGACGAAGAAAAGCGCAGAGCCATAGGCGAGGAGATCCACAAGCTGATGGCCGCAGGGTTCATCAAAGAGGTATTCCATCCCGAATGGCTTGCCAACCCCGTGCTTGTGAGAAAGAAAGGAGGGAAATGGCGGATGTGTGTAGACTACACTGGTCTAAACAAAGCATGTCCAAAAGTTCCCTATCCTCTGCCTCGCATCGATCAAATCGTGGATTCCACTGCTGGATGTGAAACCCTGTCTTTCCTCGATGCCTACTCAGGGTATCACCAAATCAGGATGAAAGAGTCCGACCAGCTCGTGACTTCTTTCATCACACCTTTTGGCATGTACTGCTATGTTAATATGCCGTTTGGTTTGAGGAATGCGGGTGCGACGTACCAAAGGTGCATGAACCACGTGTTCGGCGAACACATTGGTCGAAAGGTCGAGGCTTATGTCGATGACATCATAGTCAAGACGAGGAAAGCCTCCGACCTCCTTTCTGACCTTGAAACGACATTCCGGTGTCTCAAGGCGAAAGGCGTAAAACTCAATCCCGAGAAGTGTGTCTTCGGAGTCCCCCAAGGCATGCTCTTGGGGTTCATCGTCTCCGAGCGGGGCATCGAGGCCAACCCAGAGAAAATCATGGCCATCACCAACATGGGGCCCATCAAGGACTTGAAAGGTGTATAGAGGGTCATGGGATGCCTTGTGGCTCTGAGCCGTCTCATCTCGCGCCTCGGCGAAAGAGGCCTACCTCTATACCGCCTCTTAAGAAAGACCGAGTGCTTCACTTGGACCTCCGAGGCCGAGGAAGCCCTCGGGAACCTGAAGGCGCTCCTTACGAACGCGCCCATCTTGGTGCCCCCCGCCGCCGGAGAAGCCCTCTTGATCTACGTCGCCGCTACCACTCAGGTGGTCAGCGTCGCGATCATGGTTGAGAGACGAGAAGAAGGGCATGCATTGCCTGTCCAGAGGCCGGTTTACTTCATCAGTGAGGTACTATCCGAGACCAAGATCCGCTACCCGCAAATTTAGAAGCTGCTGTACGCGGTGATCCTGACGCGGCGGAAGCTGCAACACTACTTCGAGTCTCATCCGGTGACTGTGGTGTCATCCTTCCCCCTGGGGGAGATCATCCAGTGCCGAGAGGCCTCGGGTAGGATTGCAAAGTGGGCGGTGGAAATCATGGGCGAGACAATCTCGTTCGCCCCTCGGAAAGCCATCAAGTCCCAAGTCTTGGCGGACTTTGTGGCTGAATGGGTCGACACCCAGCTCCCAGTGGCTCTGATCCAACCGGAACTCTGGACCATGTTTTTCGATGGGTCGCTGATGAAAACAGGGGCAGGCGCGGGCCTGCTCTTCATCTCGCCCCTCGGGAAACACCTACGCTACGTGCTGCGCCTCCATTTCCCAGTGTCCAACAACGTGGCTGAGTACGAAGCTCTGGTCAACGGGTTGCGCATCGCCATTGAGCTAGGGGTCCGATGCCTCGACGCTCGCGGTGACTCGCAGCTCGTCATCGACCAAGTTATGAAGAACTCCCACTGCCGCGACCTGAAGATGGAAGCCTACTGCGATGAGGTTCGGCGCCTGGAGGACAAGTTCTACGGGCTTGAGCTCAACCACATCGCCCGACGATACAACGAGACTGCGAACGAGCTGGCTAAGATAGCCTCGGGCGGACAACGGTTCCCCCGGACGTCTTCTCCCGAGACCTACAGCAACCCTCAGTCAAGACCGACGACACGCCCGAGCCCGAGAAGGCCTTGGCCCAGCCCGAGGCACCCTCGGCTCAGCCCGAGGCACCCTCGGCACAGCCCGAGGCGCCCTCGGCTCGACCCAAGGCACCCTCGGCCCCCGAGGGTGAAGCACTGCGCATCGAGGAAGAGCGGAATGGGGTCCAGCCTAATCGAGACTGGCAGACCCCGTACCTGCGATATCTCCACCAAGGAGAGCTACCCCTCGACCGAGCCGAGGCTCGGCGACTGGCGCGGTGCACCAAGTCGTTTGTCTTACTGGGTGACGGGAAGGAGCTCTACCACCGCAGCCCCTCCGGCATCCTCCAGCGATGCATATCCATCATCGAAGGCCAGGAGCTCTTACAAGAAATACACTCGGGGGCTTGCGGCCATCACGCAGCGCCCCGAGCCCTTGTCGGAAACGCCTTCCGACAAGGTTTCTACTGGCCGACCGCGGTGGCCGACGCCACTAGAATTGTCCGCACCTGCCAAGGGTGTCAATTCTACGCAAGGCAGACCCACCTGCCCGCTCAGGCTCTGCAGACAATACCCATCACCTGGCCGTTCGCTGTGTGGGGACTGGACCTCGTCGGTCCCTTGCAGAAGGCACCCGGGGGCTACACGCACCTGCTGGTCGCCATCGACAAATTCTCCAAGTGGATCGAGGTCCGACCCCTGAACAGCATCAGGTCCGAACAGGCGGTGGCATTCTTCACCAACATCATCCATCGCTTTGGGGTCCCAAACTCCATCATCACCGACAACGGCACCCAGTTCACCGGCAAAAATTTCCTGGACTTCTGCGAGGATCACCACATCCGGGTGGACTGGGCCGCGGTGGCTCACCCCATGACGAATGGGCAGGTGGAACGTGCCAACGGCATGATTCTGCAAGGACTCAAGCCGAGGATCTACAACGACCTCCACAAGTTCGGTAGGCGATGGATGAAGTAGCTCCCCTCGGTGGTCTAGAGTATGAGGAAAACGTCGAGCCGAGCCACGGGCTTCACACCGTTCTTTCTAGTCTATGGGGCCGAGGCCATCTTGCCCACGGACTTAGAATATGGTTCCCCGAGGACGAGGGTGTACGACGACCGAAGCAACCAGACCGACGGAGAAGACTCACTGGACCAACTCGAAGAGGCTCGAGACATGGCCTTACTACACTCGGCGCGGTACCAGCAGTCCCTGCGACGCTACCACGCCCGAGGGGTTCGGTCCCGAGACCTCCAAGTGGGCGACTTGGTGCTTCGGCTGCGACAAGACGCCCGAGGGCGGCACAAGCTCATGTCTCCCTGGGAAGGGCCGTTCGTCATCGCCAAGGTTCTGAAGCCCGGGACATACAAGCTAGCCAACAGTCAAGGCGAGGTCTACAACAACGCTTGGAACATCCAACAGCTACGTCGCTTCTACCCTTAAGATGTTTTCAAGTTGTTCGTACACCTCGCTCACGTACAAAGTCTAACCATCAAGGAAGGGTCAGCCTTGCCTCGGCAAAGCCCGACCCTCCCTCGGGGGCTAGAAGGGGGAACCCCCTCTGTGTCAAAATTTTTCTCAGAAAAAGTCTTTCTGCCAGAACGTCTTTTGTACTTTTTGACTACTTCAAAAGTGGGATCCTGAAAATGACGGAGTACACGTAAGCAGCCAAGGCCGACCGAGCCGAGGGACTCCTACACCTCCGGGATACAGATACCTCACTCATCACCTTCTGCGATAAGTAACTCACGCTCGGATAAGCGATTCCGCTGACCGGACAAGTCTTAATGCTCGGAGACCTTTCTGCCGAAACGATTTTTCGGGCCTTCTCGACTACATTGTTAGCAGAATCCTACGGACGAGTAAGAGTACACGTGTCGGGGACCATAATTAGGGGTACCCTCAAGACGCCTAATTCTCAGCTGGTAACCCCCATCAGCATAAAGCTGCAAAAGCCTGATGGGTTTGATTAAGTCAGGGATCAGTCCATACGAGTGACTTGACCTCGCCACGCCCGAGCCTAGCCTCGGGCGAGGGCAGCCGACCCTAAGATGACTCCGTCTCGCCTGAGGTCTCCTCTTTCACGGCAGACGCATCTCCGGCTCGCCCTAGGCCCCGCCTCCGATAAGGAGAAACCCTGACTAAATCACCGCACCAACCGACCGAGTCACCGGGGCGTTTAACGCAAAAGGTAAGACCGACGGGCGACCAGACTCCGCCAGTGGTGCCATAGGAGACTCCGCCCGACCCAGGGCTCGGACTCGGGCCAAGGCCCCGGAAGACGGCGAACTCCGCTCCGCCCGACCCAGGGCTCGGACTCGGGCTAAGGCCCCGGAAGACTGTAACACCCAGGTGTTACCCTGGCTAGAGCCACTTTGGCACTAGAAGCTGTGATCACATAAGATAAAGGCTTAGGGCAGCACATAAGAACCTTGGGGCTCATGTTATAATTGAGTTGCCCATGACATGAGAAGAACCCTAGCTCTCTCCAAAGCCCTACCTTCCTAAACCCTAAGTAAGGGGGGGGAGAGAATGATCAAGTAGGTAAAGCATGTGTAACTTTTACCCAAACCCTAAGCAACATTATAGCCATCATTTTGGAGGGGGAAATTTTGCAAAAAGGCCCCTGGAGAAACCCCATTTCAAATCTCCAAGTGGAGAGAGAGCTAGAGCTCTCTATTTTTCTCTAAGTCACATTTTGGCCCTAATTCAAAGACCAGCCGTGTTCACTTTGAAAATGGCGCCAAAACCACTTGGGTTCTATACCAAAAATGTGCTATACCACTTAAGGCACCCCCTGGAAAAATTTGAAACCGAGACTTGGACATTTGACAAGCTTTGACATCGGTTTTGTCGCGGAGTGTGCAGTGAGACAAACCGAACTTGGCGCCGGTCTATCTCCTAACCTAGGGCGTATCCTCCCTTGGAACTCACATGAAATAGGTAGCTCTAGGTGCAGGGAAGAGATCTTTCACAGTCGACATGGCGAGATTCGTACGCTTGGCCGCTCAGCAGAGCGAAGAACACGGGCAGAAGCAAAGCGCCACGTGTTCGACGCGCTCTGAGCACGCCAGAGCACGCCCGCGCGCGCCCCTCGCGCCCGCGTCGTGCCAAACGGGCAAGCCAACGCCCTGGTGCGCGCCCGCGCCTATAAAACCCTCCCGAGCGTCGACCATACCCGTCCGCACCCACCCGACCCTCGCCGGAGCTTGGTTCGCCGTCGTTGGCCCGTGCGCAACCGTCCGCGGCCGCCCAGTCCCCCTGCCACCGTCGACCGGCCCGCTCCGCCATCTCCAGCCCCGTCCAGCCCTCGGAGAAGCTTGTGCACCCCTCTGCGAGACTCCCCGAGCGAGGAATTGGAGTTTCCTTCGCCGGAGAAGCCAGTCCACCCACGCCGGAGCACTTAACCTCGCCGGAGTTCGTGGACCGGGTAATCCACTCAGCCATTCTTCGATTCCTTGCGCACACAGTCGCTACGCGACCCCGTGAAGCTCACCGTGCCGTCGGATTGAACCAGCTCGCCGTGATTTGGCCGGTATACTCGCCGCCGACGAGGACACCCGCCTGCGCTCGTGGACCAGGCGATTCCGGCCACCTCCGGCGACGACCCGCACCTCGACGTGACCGCCAGAGCCTCCCCGAGCCGACCCCACCCTTCGCCGGACCTCCCTCGCCGCCGGTAAGCCGCGCCGTCCTTTCTTTCCTACGGCTACTGTTCGGTTTAGAAGAAGGACCGCGGGTGTGAGGAAGAAAACCCTGGGGGGTTAAGTGTAAAGCCCAAGACTCATATGAATAGTGACCTGGGGGTAGATCTGCGAGAGTTGAATCAGTTTAACCCTAGGGGTCTCGGCGCAAACTGGTTTTTTCCAGAAAACCTTAATTAAATCTGTTTTTAATTGGACAGCAACTTTAAAAATGCATAACTTTTGTTTAAATCATCCAAATTTGGTCAAACCAATTTTGCCAAACTCTAAATACTGTAACCTGTCTAAGAAAAATATAAAACCACATATGAACTAGAGAAAAATATAAGGTTCTGTTTTATTTTCAGTTTTGGCCAAAAGCTTAATAATAGCAAGAAAAATAGTTGCACTATTTAACTAGGGTTAGAAAAATTTGGAGAAGTTTATATTCACTCACTAACTTAGTTAAAAATGTTGAACCTCTCTGTCTATTACATTAAGATAATTTTAAACCCCTTATTCTATAATATGCTTAAGTTAAGGAAAATAGAAAAAGTGCTACAAATGATGAACCAGAGGGCACACCTATTTTTGTTGATATACTTAGTCAATGTAGTTCACTGGAAACATATGTCATACCCTGTTGTAGTGTAAAATAAACAAGATACCTTTTAAATGAAGAAAGTGGGGATAACTTAGAAAAATCCTACAAAAATAACCATAAGGTGAAACCTCCCCAAACCTTAGGATAACTAATGAGTTGATAATAAGAACTTAAGAAAAATCTGGAATCTGTTGTTTGATATTTTTCAAAAGACAAGTTAGTTCTAATCACTCTTTTTGCACCCAAGTTTAGAAATTCACCATTAATTAACCACCATGTTGCTCTCTGTCATTTTTGGTACAAGAGCTTTTTATCACTACTAGAGGCCAGCAAAATTAACCATTAGGTCAGAAACCACTTTAATAAAGGACTTGTAGTGTAAAGTGGCCCATTTTGCCTAACTATTGTTATTTTTGTTTAAAGCCTAGCTTTTGCACCTTAAGCCTTAAATTCTTAAAACAAGCTAGAATAGCAAAAGGCAACCCACTGTGATTTTTACAGGATTTTTGGAAATTATTAACCCACTGTCGTAGTTCAAACCTACAAACCCTAAATGGAAAGAAAGGAAAAGGAAATGAATAGTGTAAATTAATGTCACCCTAAAACCTTTATAATTGTCCACTAAAATCTATAAAGGCCATACAAATCCAATATGTTATTTTAAAAGAAGACCTAAACCTAAAGGGTAATAAGTCTATGTATACCACTAAAAGACCCTCGTAGCCAAGGAACCCTAAGTTAATTCTTGACTTGAATTCTGTAGCTTAATGTTCTTAAATCTTGCATAATCATGACATACATGTTCATTGCATTTCGATAGACTGTAATCTTGCTGACGGAGAGTACGTCCTCGTGCCGGAGCAAGGAGCTGCCCAGGAGGTTGCCCCCGACCCAGCCCCAGAGCCTGCACCAGAGGACCTGCCTGCCACTGCTTTGGAAGGCAAGCCCCGGTTTTATGCATAACCTGTTATTTATGTTATTTTACTTCACTTAATGATTGTAGGATTGATTGTGCACTTAGGTGTAGGAATTGTTTGAAACCCTAGTTGCATGATCTCAGGAATCCTATTGAGATGAATACTAGTATGCTAAGTCGAGTAGCTGCTTTATTAATTAGGATCTCGGTAGAAGTCGAGTGATTTTTCTAGCACTCGCGCGAGGTCAGGAATTGGCTGTATCCACTTTCCTATCATATTGATGTTGGTTTGTGGGCAACAATCCATGGGGATTGGTTGTTCACGGGATAAAAAGTTGATTAAGGATTAAGGTGTGGTACCGTGAGTCAAGCGTTTGAACGTACTAAACACATACCGAGAAATATGGTAAATCGGTAAGCCTAGTACCTGATTGAACCTGCCAGTGGACTTTACCCCTCACGCGACCTGAGACGTAGTCTCCCATTCCGGTTATGGTGGGTACAAGTGCGGTCACTGCACGACGGCCAGTCGGGGTCAGTGAGGCATTGTACGCCAAGGCGGTGAGCCCTGATCTGCTGCCAGGGAATCGATGGGGACGGTTGATATGTGTGGGGACGGAGTGCCCCTGCATGTCGTGTGTTTAGGTTGACCTTGCAAGGATAAAAACTCGATTCGAATCGTCTGCTTCTCGCAGCTAATGAGACTGCTTGATCCATGCTGCTACATTGAGTAACAAGTGGAACTGGTTGAGATGATACAAACTGTTGATTGCTAATAATGCTTGCTACTATGCATGAATAGATAGTACACTTTTAGCCTTAAGAGAGTCACACTTAATTCTGATTAAGTTAAAATCTTGATCTAGAAACTCAGCTAGTACTTTTGGCAACCAAACCCCACAGCCAAACAGCTGCATGTCTAGAGGTAGAGGAGTATAGACTCCTCACACCGGGTAAGTCTAGCTGAGTATTAGTATACTCAGCCTTGCTTGTGGCACAATTTTACAGGTTCTCTGGAGGACATGGTTGCTGGAGTGACTTGGCCATCCACCCTGCCACCGGGTTGGACTGTTGAGTGGGACCCTGCCTCGGCTGAGGAGGAGCATGAGGAGTGATGGGACAGGCTTCCCCATCTCTCCATTTATTTATCGTTAGTTTATTTCCGCTGCACTTCAAAACAATGATGGTTACTTTTGCGAAAACTCCGATGATGACAATGGTGATGTAATAACTTAATACTCTTCCATGCATGGTTTTATGCTTTATTGTATTTGCTCTGTGACTCACCATCGAGTGAGACTGTGGTACTCGATCCTGTCAGTGGCCGTGTCGGACTAGATCCGAGGGATTGACGGGTTATTCCCTTTTAAGTGTGGTCTAGCCTATAAGGCCGGATTGAGGCACTTAAGTTGGAATAATTCGGGCAGTTCCGCCACAGCTGGTATCGGAGCTTGTACCACCACAGAGGAATCAATAAATCCTAAACACCATCCCTTTTCTAAAAGTAAAACTGGATAGAAACAATGTTGGATAGATAGTAGGGCGAGCAGGATAGACCTAGGACGTGAAGCCTTAGGATAATAGAAGGGTAGCTAGGTGGCTAAGTGACTAGGCCCTACAGGCCACTTTTACAGGATGGGAGTTCTTCCCTATTCCTCTTATTTTCTTGTGAGGTCGTCCAGGACGTGCATGCATGCATTCTTAATTAAGTAAATAATTGATTAAATAAAAAGACTTAAAAGTGAAATAGCAGCCAACTAGGTCCTCACTACCTTTTTCTTTTAACCAGGGGCAGGATGAGTTTTGTTTTCCCTGTTCTTTTTACTTCTTTTTCTTTACTTACGCTTAACCGTGCACAGATGACTTCCCACGGATCCTCCGAGGATGGAGATGCACTGACCCACACTGACGGACTTGCGCGAGAGGGTTTTCCCCGCATCTTGTGGGAAGTGCTTCAGGGGGCAGGATATTCGACACCCCCTCAGTACGCGGTGCAGCTATTCGAGAAGCACCGGGTACCTCGCTGTAGGGTGAGGATGACCTTGGAGCCTCATCCCTTGCAGCCAGGCTGGCGTTCACTGGACTCCGAGTCCTATGGATACCGGGCTGAGGACACTATTGAGGCTATCGCTCTGCATGGACTGACCACCTTCTGTGGATTTCACCCCTTGGAGTTGGCTACTCACCCCATTGGGTTGTTCCCTGCGGAGAAGGAGGACGACCCGATGTGGAAGGACCGGGTGGAGCATGCCAAAGACATCTGGGCTCTCTACCCAGGCCACACGGCACACTTGTCGGTACGGTGCATGAACGCTCTGTATCGTCTGCAAGTGATGCGTGGGGAGGCCATGTCCCACCTGATGGCATTGCTAGAAGACACCAAGATCACCCTGGATAACAGGGAGGAGCTCGTGGTGGATTTATCCCAGGAGCTGGTGGAGAAGGATTTACAGGTGGAGCAGCTGACTGACGAGATTCATGAGTTGGAAGAGCTGGTGGGTACCAGGGAGAATACCATAGAGGTCCTCGAGGATCAGCTCCTCAACACTCAGCAGCAGTTAGGAGAGGCTAATGCGCATCTGGACATGCATCACCAAGAGATCCATGATGCGGAGGCTGACGAGGACGTCGACATCGAGGGAGGAGATGAGTCTGCCTCCAGTGTAAACACCGCTGGCTCAGGGAGACCCCCTTCCCCCGAGTCTAGCGTCGCCTCGTTCGCTCAGTAGAGGCCAGACTAATGTTAGAAATTGGTGATAGTTGGACTCCTCGCCGCTAGCTTAGCTTTTGCACCCTTAGGGTACTAGGCCAGGTAGAGTTGAGTCTTTTGCTTCCTTGATGTAACCAGTGGTAAAACTCTCTTGGATGTTTAGGGATGACTGATGGTAATTAAAATTCGGATGAAAGGATCATGTTTTCATTTGTTTTATTTGGAATCTATCAATTACTTTGACTCCCCTACCATGTTCGAACCTTAAGCTTGGAGATATGTTATTAAGCAACCATGTGGCTTTTTCAGATGGCTAGGAGAGCGCGCCGTGAACAGAATGAGCACGTTCCTCCACCGCCACCGCCTCCCACTCTGCAGGAGCTCATGGCCCAGCAGAATGAGATTCTGAGGCAGCTAGCTCAACGTCAGCCACCACCTCAGCATTATGGTGGAGACCATCAGCGTCACCCCGCCGCTGCTACTTACCAGGAGTTCCTCAGCACCCAGCCACCATTGTTTACCAGGGCGGAGGACCCGCTTGATGCAGATGTGTGGTTGAGGGTGGTAGAATCCAAATTCCCACTTCTCCATGGAATTTGCTCAGAGGTCACCAAGGTCAGGTTCGCCACCCAGCAGCTTCGCGGACCCGCAAGGACTTGGTGGGACCATTTTCTTGCCATGCAGCCAGAAGGTAGAGAAGTGGAATGGAGGGAGTTCAAGGCCGCTTTCAGAGGGCATCATATTCCAGCTGGCATCATGGACCGGAAGCTCAATGAGTTTCTGGCACTCACTCAGGGCAGCAGGACAGTGTTGCAATATGCCCAGGCCTTCAACGATTTGTGTCAGTATGCCGGATACCATGCAGATACGGATGAGAAGAAGCGAGACCGGTTCAGGAGGGGGCTCAGCACCAAGCTCCGTGACCGTCTCAACATCGTTAGGGCCAACAGTTACAATGAGTTGGTCAACATGGCTATCTCCCAGGAAGACTGCATCTTGGCTCGGCAGGCGGAGAAGAAGAGGAAGACCCCTGTGGCAGGACCCTCGTCTCAGCCACAGCGCTTTAGGATTGTGTCTGACTCACAGAGCAGGGGACCTCAGCAGCAGCAAGGGAGGTGGGTGATCAGGCCACCACAGCAGCAGCAGCAGCAGCAGCAGGCACCCAACCGTGCCCAATTCCCAGTTCAGAGGAACAACCAGCAGCAGCAGTACCGCCAGGCCAATGATAACAGGTGTTTCACTTGTGGCAGCACTGGGCATTATGCCAAGAATTGCCCCAAGAATCAGCAGAGGCAGGGGCAGAATGTTAACCAGAACCAGGGAAAGAGGCAGAGAGTGCAAGTGAGGCAGGGCAAGCTGAACTTCACCACAATGGCTGACCTTCCAGAGGGAGCACCCGTCATGACTGGTATCTTTACAGTTTTAAATTTCCCTGCTACTATTCTTTTTGATTCTGGTGCATCGCATAGTTTTGTCAGTGCCAAATTTAGTGTCAAGTGTCAGCTGCCTTTTTGCCACACCCACGGGGCTATTACCATTTCAACCCCAGGAGGCAGGATTGCCACTAATCAAATCAGCAGGCATGTGCCCATAAAGTTTGGTAGTCTAATAATTAAAACCACCCTCCTCGTTTTGGGTTTGGACAGCGTGGATATCATATTAGGGACTGACTGGTTAACAAGGCACCGGGCGGTTCTTGACATTGCAGCTAGGGCCATTGAAGTGCACTCACCAACTTGTGGAGAGACCACATTGTTTCTGCCCGATCAGAGTTGCACCCGTTCTTGTGCATTCCTTACGACGAACTCCCCAGTGGAAGAGATCCCCGTCGTCTGTGACTACCCCGATGTCTTTCCGGATGAGTTGCCAGGAATGCCACCTGACAGAGACATTGAGTTTGCCATTGAATTGCAACCCGGGACTGCTCCTATCTCCAAGAGACCTTATAGGATGCCTCCCGCGGAATTGGCCGAATTGAAGAGGCAACTGCAAGAATTATTGGATAAGGGGTTTATTCGTCCAAGCACTTCACCATGGGGATGTCCCGCCTTGTTCGTGAAAAAGAAGGATGAGAGTTTACGGATGTGTGTTGATTACCGCCCTCTCAATGCGGTGACTATCAAAAACAAGTACCCGTTACCCCGCATTGATGTTCTATTTGATCAATTGGTAGGAGCCAAGGTATTCTCCAAGATAGACCTTCGCTCAGGATACCATCAGATCAAGATCCGTGCCAGTGACATACCCAAGACGGCTTTCTCTACCAGATATGGGCTCTATGAGTTTTTGGTAATGTCCTTCGGGCTAACCAATGCCCCGGCTTATTTCATGTATTTGATGAACTCGGTATTCATGCCAGAGCTGGACAAGTTTGTGGTTGTCTTCATTGATGACATCCTGGTTTATTCCAAGAATGAGGCTGAGCACACTAAACATCTGCATATCGTGCTTCAAAGACTTCGCGACCATCAGTTGTATGCTAAGTTGTCCAAGTGTGAGTTCTGGCTGAAAGAAATAAAATTCTTGGGTCACACAATTTCTCAGAATGGGATATCAGTTGACCCCGAGAAGGTGCAAGAAGTGATGGACTGGAAAACCCCGACTACAGTGAAGCAGATTAGGAGTTTTCTGGGATTGGCAGGATATTACCGGCGATTTATTCCGGATTTCTCTAGAATTGCCAAGCCAATGACTGAACTGTTAAGGAAAGGAGTCAAATTTGAGTGGAGCCAAAAATGTGAGGATGCTTTTCATACCTTGAGGCAACATTTGACAACAGCT
Source organism: Zea luxurians (assembly GCA_029449295.1). Classification (NCBI taxonomy): domain Eukaryota; kingdom Viridiplantae; phylum Streptophyta; class Magnoliopsida; order Poales; family Poaceae; genus Zea; species Zea luxurians. Next base: position 21,727,082 of record JAOPSE010000009.1, on the reverse strand, counting down.
CCAGTGCTAGCCCAACCCGACAACACCAAGCCATTTGAGGTTTATTGCGATGCTTCTGGTACCGGATTGGGTTGTGTGTTGATGCAAGAAAACAGAGTTATTGCATATGCTTCCCGAGCCCTCAGACCTCATGAGCAGAATTACCCGACACATGATTTGGAGTTGGCAGCAGTAGTTCATGCTCTCAAGATATGGAGACACTACTTGATGGGAGCCCACTGTAACATTTACACTGATCACAAGAGCCTCAGGTACATTTTCACTCAGGCAGATCTGAATATGAGGCAGAGGAGATGGCTGGAATTAATCAAGGACTATGATTTGGAGGTGCATTACCATCCTGGCAAGGCAAATGTCGTGGCAGATGCTTTGAGCCGAAAGGCCCAATGTAATTGCATGAACATGGATGCAAGAATCACCACCCTGTGTGATGAGTTGTGCAAGCTGAACCTGGAAGTTGTTCCTTCTGGTGAATTGAGATATATTACAGTGGAGCCCACATTGCAAGAACAAATAGCTCAGGCACAGTTTGGGGATAAGGGAGTTCAGGTTATTAAAGAAATGATCCAGTTAAAGGCAGAGAAATACAAGTGTTTCCGCCAGGACAGCAAAGGAATTTTATGGTTTGAAGACCGATTGGTGGTTCCCAAGGACCCAGAGCTCAGAAAGAAGATATTGGATGAAGCTCACCTTTCTAAGTTCTCCATGCACCCTGGTAGCAACAAGATGTACCATGATCTCAGACCTCTTTATTGGTGGACCAGGATGAAGAGGGAAATTGCCAAGTACGTTTCAGAATGTGACACTTGTCAGAGGGTAAAAGCTAGTCATCTGAAAGCAGCAGGCCCTTTGCAACCCCTTCCCATACCATCTTGGAAATGGGAGGACGTTTGCATGGACTTCATAGTGGGATTACCCAATACCTCCCGGCACCATGATTCCATATGGGTTATTGTGGACAGATTGACCAAAACTGCTCATTTCTTGCCAGTGCACACCGCCCACCGGACGGAGAAGTATGCGGAAATTTACATCGACCAGATAGTTCGTCTGCATGGGATACCAAGGACCATAGTCTCTGACCGAGGAGCACCTTTTGTGGCACGATTTTGGGAGCAATTACAGGAATCACTTGGGACCCATGTCATCCGAAGCTCAGCATATCACCCTCAAACAGATGGTCAGACAGAAAGGGTAAATCAGGTTTTGGAAGACATGTTGAGAGCATGTGCACTGCACTATGGAAAGGACTGGGACAGGTGTCTCTCCTTAGCGGAGTTCTCTTACAATAACAGCTATCAGTCCAGTCTGAAAATGGCACCTTTTGAGGCTTTGTATGGGAGAAGATGCAGAACCCCGTTAAATTGGTCTCAAGCAGGAGAGAGGGAGATATTTGGGCCAGATTTGGTGCTTGAAGCAGAGGCAAAGGTTAGAATTATCAAAAAGAACTTGGAAGCTGCGCAGGCCAGACAAAAGAGTTATCATGACAAGAGGCGGAAGCCTCTACAGTTTGCGGTGGGAGATCATGTCTATCTCAAGGTATCACCAACTAAGGGTATCCAAAGATTTGGGATCAAGGGCAAGTTGGCCCCTCGATACATTGGACCCTATAAGATCAAGGAAAGTTGTGGACCCGTAGCTTACCAATTGGAATTGCCACCCCACATGTCAGCAGTTCACAATGTGTTCCATGTATCTCAGCTGCGGAAATGTGTTCGTCTACCCACTGAAGTACTACCAGAACCAGACATTGAGATAGAACCAGATTTGTCCTACCAAGAGTACCCCGTCAAGATATTGGATCAGAAGGAAAGATCAACTCGGGCAAGGTCAATCAGAATGTATAAGGTTCAGTGGAGTCATCATTCAGCAGAAGAAGCTACATGGGAGACGGAGAATTTTCTACGCTCTCGCTTCCCCGACTTTCTACCCAAAGAAGCCGGTACGTAACCCCGAAACCCCACCCCCCCACCTGCCCTTTGAATACAATTATAAGAAAAACTTAGATAACAAGGATAGTCTAAGTTATGGACTTAACTTAAGAAGGGCTTCCTTCTGAAGTTGCAAAGAGGATGACATTCGAAGAACAGTTAACAAGAGAAACTTGTGTAAAGGAGAAACACCACCATCACCCCTTCAAGCACCCTCCAAGGAACTCTACCTAAATCTCGGGACGAGATTCCTTTAAGGGGGGAGGGTTGTAACACCCAGGTGTTACCCTGGCTAGAGCCACTTTGGCACTAGAAGCTGTGATCACATAAGATAAAGGCTTAGGGCAGCACATAAGAACCTTGGGGCTCATGTTATAATTGAGTTGCCCATGACATGAGAAGAACCCTAGCTCTCTCCAAAGCCCTACCTTCCTAAACCCTAAGTAAGGGGGGGAGAGAATGATCAAGTAGGTAAAGCATGTGTAACTTTTACCCAAACCCTAAGCAACATTATAGCCATCATTTTGGAGGGGGAAATTTTGCAAAAAGGCCCCTGGAGAAACCCCATTTCAAATCTCCAAGTGGAGAGAGAGCTAGAGCTCTCTAATTTTCTCTAAGTCACATTTTGGCCCTAATTCAAAGACCAGCCGTGTTCACTTTGAAAATGGCGCCAAAACCACTTGGGTTCTATACCAAAAATGTGCTATACCACTTAAGGCACCCCCTGGAAAAATTTGAAACCGAGACTTGGACATTTGACAAGCTTTGACATCGGTTTTGTCGCGGAGTGTGCAGTGAGACAAACCGAACTTGGCGCCGGTCTATCTCCTAACCTAGGGCGTATCCTCCCTTGGAACTCACATGAAATAGGTAGCTCTAGGTGCAGGGAAGAGATCTTTCACAGTCGACATGGCGAGATTCGTACGCTTGGCCGCTCAGCAGAGCGAAGAACACGGGCAGAAGCAAAGCGCCACGTGTTCGACGCGCTCTGAGCACGCCAGAGCACGCCCGCGCGCGCCCCTCGCGCCCGCGTCGTGCCAAACGGGCAAGCCAACGCCCTGGTGCGCGCCCGCGCCTATAAAACCCTCCCGAGCGTCGACCATACCCGTCCGCACCCACCCGACCCTCGCCGGAGCTTGGTTCGCCGTCGTTGGCCCGTGCGCAACCGTCCGCGGCCGCCCAGTCCCCCTGCCACCGTCGACCGGCCCGCTCCGCCATCTCCAGCCCCGTCCAGCCCTCGGAGAAGCTTGTGCACCCCTCTGCGAGACTCCCCGAGCGAGGAATTGGAGTTTCCTTCGCCGGAGAAGCCAGTCCACCCACGCCGGAGCACTTAACCTCGCCGGAGTTCGTGGACCGGGTAATCCACTCAGCCATTCTTCGATTCCTTGCGCACACAGTCGCTACGCGACCCCGTGAAGCTCACCGTGCCGTCGGATTGAACCAGCTCGCCGTGATTTGGCCGGTATACTCGCCGCCGACGAGGACACCCGCCTGCGCTCGTGGACCAGGCGATTCCGGCCACCTCCGGCGACGACCCGCACCTCGACGTGACCGCCAGAGCCTCCCCGAGCCGACCCCACCCTTCGCCGGACCTCCCTCGCCGCCGGTAAGCCGCGCCGTCCTTTCTTTCCTACGGCTACTGTTCGGTTTAGAAGAAGGACCGCGGGTGTGAGGAAGAAAACCCTGGGGGGTTAAGTGTAAAGCCCAAGACTCATATGAATAGTGACCTGGGGGTAGATCTGCGAGAGTTGAATCAGTTTAACCCTAGGGGTCTCGGCGCAAACTGGTTTTTCCAGAAAACCTTAATTAAATCTGTTTTTAATTGGACAGCAACTTTAAAAATGCATAACTTTTGTTTAAATCATCCAAATTTGGTCAAACCAATTTTGCCAAACTCTAAATACTGTAACCTGTCTAAGAAAAATATAAAACCACATATGAACTAGAGAAAAATATAAGGTTCTGTTTTATTTTCAGTTTTGGCCAAAAGCTTAATAATAGCAAGAAAAATAGTTGCACTATTTAACTAGGGTTAGAAAAATTTGGAGAAGTTTATATTCACTCACTAACTTAGTTAAAAATGTTGAACCTCTCTGTCTATTACATTAAGATAATTTTAAACCCCTTATTCTATAATATGCTTAAGTTAAGGAAAATAGAAAAAGTGCTACAAATGATGAACCAGAGGGCACACCTATTTTTGTTGATATACTTAGTCAATGTAGTTCACTGGAAACATATGTCATACCCTGTTGTAGTGTAAAATAAACAAGATACCTTTTAAATGAAGAAAGTGGGGATAACTTAGAAAAATCCTACAAAAATAACCATAAGGTGAAACCTCCCCAAACCTTAGGATAACTAATGAGTTGATAATAAGAACTTAAGAAAAATCTGGAATCTGTTGTTTGATATTTTTCAAAAGACAAGTTAGTTCTAATCACTCTTTTTGCACCCAAGTTTAGAAATTCACCATTAATTAACCACCATGTTGCTCTCTGTCATTTTTGGTACAAGAGCTTTTTATCACTACTAGAGGCCAGCAAAATTAACCATTAGGTCAGAAACCACTTTAATAAAGGACTTGTAGTGTAAAGTGGCCCATTTTGCCTAACTATTGTTATTTTTGTTTAAAGCCTAGCTTTTGCACCTTAAGCCTTAAATTCTTAAAACAAGCTAGAATAGCAAAAGGCAACCCACTGTGATTTTTACAGGATTTTTGGAAATTATTAACCCACTGTCGTAGTTCAAACCTACAAACCCTAAATGGAAAGAAAGGAAAAGGAAATGAATAGTGTAAATTAATGTCACCCTAAAACCTTTATAATTGTCCACTAAAATCTATAAAGGCCATACAAATCCAATATGTTATTTTAAAAGAAGACCTAAACCTAAAGGGTAATAAGTCTATGTATACCACTAAAAGACCCTCGTAGCCAAGGAACCCTAAGTTAATTCTTGACTTGAATTCTGTAGCTTAATGTTCTTAAATCTTGCATAATCATGACATACATGTTCATTGCATTTCGATAGACTGTAATCTTGCTGACGGAGAGTACGTCCTCGTGCCGGAGCAAGGAGCTGCCCAGGAGGTTGCCCCCGACCCAGCCCCAGAGCCTGCACCAGAGGACCTGCCTGCCACTGCTTTGGAAGGCAAGCCCCGGTTTTATGCATAACCTGTTATTTATGTTATTTTACTTCACTTAATGATTGTAGGATTGATTGTGCACTTAGGTGTAGGAATTGTTTGAAACCCTAGTTGCATGATCTCAGGAATCCTATTGAGATGAATACTAGTATGCTAAGTCGAGTAGCTGCTTTATTAATTAGGATCTCGGTAGAAGTCGAGTGATTTTTCTAGCACTCGCGCGAGGTCAGGAATTGGCTGTATCCACTTTCCTATCATATTGATGTTGGTTTGTGGGCAACAATCCATGGGGATTGGTTGTTCACGGGATAAAAAGTTGATTAAGGATTAAGGTGTGGTACCGTGAGTCAAGCGTTTGAACGTACTAAACACATACCGAGAAATATGGTAAATCGGTAAGCCTAGTACCTGATTGAACCTGCCAGTGGACTTTACCCCTCACGCGACCTGAGACGTAGTCTCCCATTCCGGTTATGGTGGGTACAAGTGCGGTCACTGCACGACGGCCAGTCGGGGTCAGTGAGGCATTGTACGCCAAGGCGGTGAGCCCTGATCTGCTGCCAGGGAATCGATGGGGACGGTTGATATGTGTGGGGACGGAGTGCCCCTGCATGTCGTGTGTTTAGGTTGACCTTGCAAGGATAAAAACTCGATTCGAATCGTCTGCTTCTCGCAGCTAATGAGACTGCTTGATCCATGCTGCTACATTGAGTAACAAGTGGAACTGGTTGAGATGATACAAACTGTTGATTGCTAATAATGCTTGCTACTATGCATGAATAGATAGTACACTTTTAGCCTTAAGAGAGTCACACTTAATTCTGATTAAGTTAAAATCTTGATCTAGAAACTCAGCTAGTACTTTTGGCAACCAAACCCCACAGCCAAACAGCTGCATGTCTAGAGGTAGAGGAGTATAGACTCCTCACACCGGGTAAGTCTAGCTGAGTATTAGTATACTCAGCCTTGCTTGTGGCACAATTTTACAGGTTCTCTGGAGGACATGGTTGCTGGAGTGACTTGGCCATCCACCCTGCCACCGGGTTGGACTGTTGAGTGGGACCCTGCCTCGGCTGAGGAGGAGCATGAGGAGTGATGGGACAGGCTTCCCCATCTCTCCATTTATTTATCGTTAGTTTATTTCCGCTGCACTTCAAAACAATGATGGTTACTTTTGCGAAAACTCCGATGATGACAATGGTGATGTAATAACTTAATACTCTTCCATGCATGGTTTTATGCTTTATTGTATTTGCTCTGTGACTCACCATCGAGTGAGACTGTGGTACTCGATCCTGTCAGTGGCCGTGTCGGACTAGATCCGAGGGATTGACGGGTTATTCCCTTTTAAGTGTGGTCTAGCCTATAAGGCCGGATTGAGGCACTTAAGTTGGAATAATTCGGGCAGTTCCGCCACAAAGACGGCGAACTCCGCTCCGCCCGACCCAGGGCTCGGACTCGGGCTAAGGCCCCGGAAGACGGCGAACTCCGCTCCGCCCGACCCAGGGCTCGGACTCAGGCTAAGGCCTCGGAAGACGGCGAACTCCGCTCCGCCCGACCCAGGGCTCGGACTCGGGCTAAGGCCCCGGAAGACGGCGACCTCCGCCTCGCCCGACCCAGGGCTCGGACTCCGCCTCGGCCTCTGCCGAATAATCTCCGCCTCGCCCGACCCAAGGCTCGGACTCTGTCTCTGTCTTGCAGGACGGACTCGGCCTCGGCCTCGGAGGAGCCTCCACGACGCCCGACCTAGGATACGAGACCGCCACGTCAACAGGAAGCGTCATCATCACCCTGCCCTGAGCCGACTTGGGTCGCAGAGAACAAGACCGGCGTCCCATCTGGCCAGCTATGCCAGATAGGCCATGATGGCGCCCCGCTAGATCATGACGACGGCGGCTCCCAGCTCCCTTACGAAAGCAGGAGAACGTCAGCAAGGACCCAGCCACCTCGACAGCTGTCCTCCCGTCCGGCTCCGTTACTCCTCCAACAGCCACGACGCCACACCAACAGGGTGCCACGATCTCTCCGGCTGCCACCTGGGCATGTACATAGGGCGCTAGCTCTCCCTCGCTAGACACGTAGCACCTTGCTACACCCCCGTCTTGTACACCTGGACCCTCTCCTTGCGACTATAAAAGGAAGGGCCAGGGCCTTCTTAGAGAAGGTTGGCCTCGCGAGGACGAAGGGCAGGGGCAGGCGCTCTCTCTCAGGGCCGCTCTCTCCCCTCACCTCGTGCGGACGCTTGTAACCCCCTACTGCAAGCGCACCCGACCTGGGCGCGGGACGAACACGAAGGCCGCGGGAATTTCTCCGACTCCCTCACGACCCGGCTCCGGCCACCGACTCTCTCTCTCTCTCTGTTCCCCCCTTCGCGCTCGCTCCACGCGCTCGACCCATCTGGGCTGGGGCACGCGGCACTCTCACTCGTCGGCTCGGGGACCCCCCGGTCTCGGAACGCCGACAGTTGGCGCGCCAGGTAGGGGCACGCTGCGTGTTGACGTTCGATTTCCCGTCAAGCTCCAGATGGGCAGTCCCCAACAACCTCTTCAACCCGGGACGGTGCTCCGTTTCGGGAACCTCGAGTTCATGTCTCTCGACGGCGACTACGACATGATACTCCTTCCACCGCCGCGCGACGGCGACCTCGCTGGCGGACAGTCCGCCCGCCGGCGGCGGAGTCGACGACGTCTCTCCCACGATGGGGAAGGACAACGTACGAGCTCGCCCCATCCTCTCCCTCGCCATCGGAGGAGGAGGAGGCGGGGCAACCGGGGCCGAGCGGGAGGCCGCGCTCCGACGGCTGTCGAGCAAATCGACATCCCCGGCGCCCCAGCGGAGGACACGCCAAGCGTCGCCCTCTCGTTCGAGGCAAACGCGAGCGCCATCCCCCCGCAACACGTCGACCCCGAGCAAGTGGACGACGCCAGCGCGCTCACGGAGGGCATGCAGGACGTCGCCCTCGTACCCAAGACGACGGCGCGGTCAGCCCCCGACACGACTTCATCGCTCCTCGTCGGCAAAAAGGTAACGACTGCTCCCCGTCTTTCGTTATTTCGACTCGGCCTCAGCCCGCCTGGCGACTTCGCTTTGGCGGGCGCTCACATTGAGGCGAGTGCAACCTCTCTGGGGTTTCCTGTGCGGTCGCCTTGGGACCGATTGACGGGTGTCTCGACCTACGGACCCTCTGGGTCCGAGGAAGACGATGACCCCAGCATCTGCTGGGATTTCTCCGGATCTGGCAACCCTAGTGCCATGCGGGACTTCATGACCGCATGTGACTATTGCCTCTCCGACTGTTCCGACGGCAGCCGCAGCCTTGGCGACAAGGACTGCGGCCCGAGTCGCGAATGTTTCCACATCGAGCTATGGGATCCCTCCGGAGGCGGCTGTCTTGGCATGCCGGAGGACGGTGATCCCCCTAGGCCAGCGCCTCGCGCCGACATCCCGCGGGAGCTAGCTGTGGTCCCCGTTCCGGCGGGGGGTCACGACCCACAGCTCGAGCAAGTCCGCGGGGCGCAGGCCGGGTTCGATGAAGGAGCAGGGGCGCTCGAGGCAATCCGCCAGAACATCGGGCAGGTATGGGCGAGCCAACCCCCGGCCGGAGGAATACGTCACCTGCCCCAAGGTCTCCAGCACCGCATCGCCAACGATGCCAGGGACAAACCGCCACCCGCATCCGGCAGGACTGGCCAGGACCTGGTCGCTGCAGCAATGCTCCTCCGCGCGATGCCGGAGTCATCAACCACCGAGGGTCGGCGAATCCAGGGAGAACTCAAGCATCTCCTGGAAGGCGCTGCGGCCCGGTGGGCCGAGAGCTCTGCCTCCCGCAGGCAGGGGTACCCCTCGGAACCTCGTGCCGCGACTTCCCGACTCACGCGGGAAGCCTCGGCCTTCACCGGGCGCACGCGCAACACCGCGCCTGCGGCCCCGGGCCACCTCGGCGTCGAGCACCCTCATCGCGACCGTCGGGCACGCCTCGACGAAAGGGTGCGCCGAGGCTACCACCCCAGGCGTGGGGGACGTTACGACAGCGGGGAGGATCGAAGTCCCTCGCCCGAACCACCCGGTCCGCAGGTCTTTAGCCGAGCCATTCGGCGGGCGCCGTTTCCGCCCCGATTCCGACCCCCGACTACTATCACGAAGTACTCGGGGGAAACGAGACCGGAATTGTGGCTTGCGGATTACCGCCTGGCCTGTCAGCTGGGTGGGACGGACGATGACAACCTCATCATCCGGAACCTCCCCCTGTTTCTCTCCGACACCGCTCGTGCCTGGTTGGAGCACCTGCCCCCGGGGCAGATTTCCAGCTGGGAGGATTTGGTCCAGGCTTTCGCCGGGAACTTCCAGGGCACGTACGTGCGCCCCGGGAATTCCTGGGACCTCCGAAGCTGTCGGCAACTGCCGGGAGAGTCCCTTCGGGACTACATCCGGCGGTTCTCGAAGCAGCGCACCGAGCTGCCCAACATCACCGACTCCGATGTCATCGGCGCGTTCCTCGCCGGCACCACCTGCCGCGACCTGGTGAGCAAGCTGGGTCGCAAGACCCCCACCAGGGCAAGCGAGCTGATGGACATCGCCACCAAGTTCGCCTCCGGCCAGGAGGCGGTAGAGGCCATCTTCCGAAAGGACAAGCAGCCCCAGGGCCGCCCGTCGGAAGATGCTCCCGAGGCGTCTACTCCGCGCGGCGCCAAGAAGAGAGGCAGGAGGAAGTCGCAAGCGAAACGCGACGTTCCCGATGCAGACCTTGTCGCCGCCGCCGAGCGCAAGAACCCTCGGAAGCCCCCCGGAGGTGCTAACCTCTTCGACAAGGCACTCAAGGAGACGTGCCCCTACCATCAGGGGCCCGTCAAGCATACCCTCGAAGAGTGCGTCATGCTTCGGCGTCATTTCCATCGGGCCGGGCCACCCGCAGAGGGTGGCAGGGCTCACGACGACGACAAAAGGGAGGATCGCCAAGCAGGAGAGTTTCCAGAGGTCCGCGATTGCTTCATGATCTACGGAGGGCATGCGGCAAACGCCTCGGCTCGGCATCGTAAGCAAGAGCGTCGGGAGGTCTGCTCGGTGAAGGTGGCGGCGCCAGTCTATCTAGACTGGTCCGACAAGCCCATCACCTTCGACCGAGACGACCACCCCGACCACGTGCCGAGCCCGGGGAAGTACCCGCTCGTCGTCGATCCTGTCATCGGCGACGTCAGGCTCACCAAGGTCCTGATGGATGGAGGCAGCTGCCTCAACATCATCTACGCCGAGACCCTCAGGCTCCTGCGCGTCGACCTGTCGTCTGTCCGAGCAGGCGCTGCGCCATTCCACGGGATCATTCCCGGGAAGCGCGTCCAGCCCCTCGGACAGCTCGACCTCCCTGTCTGCTTCGGAACACCCTCCAACTTCCGAAGGGAGACTTTGACGTTCGAGGTGGTCGGGTTCCGAGGAACCTACCACGCAGTGTTGGGAAGGCCATGCTACGCGAAGTTCATGGCCATCCCCAACTACACCTACCTGAAGCTCAAGATGCCGGGCCCCAACGGGGTCATCACTGTCGGCCCCACGTACAAACACGCCTTCGAATGCGATGTGGAGTGCGTGGAGTACGCCGAGGCCCTCGCCGAGTCCGAGGCCCTCATTGCCGACCTGGAAAGCCTCTCCCGAGAGGTGCCGGACGTGAAGCGGCATGCCGGCAACTTCGAGCCAGCGGAGACGGTTAAGGCCGTCCCTCTCGACCCCAGTGGCGACGCCTCCAGGCAGATCCGGGTCGGTTCCGGGCTCGACCCCAAATAGGAAGCAGTGCTCGTCGACTTTCTCCGCGCAAACGCCGACGTTTTCGCGTGGAGTCCCTCGGACATGCCCGGCATACCGAGGGAAGTCGCCGAGCACTCGCTGGATATTCGGGCCGGGGCCCGACCGGTCAGACAACCTCTGCGCCGATTCGACGAGGAAAGGCGCAGGGTGATAGGCGAGGAGGTCCACAAGCTGATGGCAGCAGGGTTTATCAAAGAGGTATTCCATCCCGAATGGCTTGCCAACCCTGTGCTTGTGAGGAAAAAAGGGGGGAAGTGGCGGATGTGTGTAGACTACACTGGTCTCAACAAAGCATGTCCGAAGGTCCCCTACCCTCTACCTCGCATCGATCAAATCGTGGACTCCACTGCAGGGTGCGAAACCCTGTCTTTCCTTGATGCTTACTCAGGGTATCATCAAATCAAGATGAAAGAGTCCGACCAGCTCGCGACTTCCTTCATCACGCCCTTCGGCATGTATTGTTACATCACAATGCCGTTCGGTTTGAGGAACGCGGGTGCAACGTACCAGCGGTGCATGAACCATGTGTTCGGCGAACACATTGGTCGCACAGTCGAGGCCTACGTCGATGACATCGTAGTCAAGACGAGGAAAGCCTCCGACCTTCTCTCCGACCTCGAACTGACATTCCGGTGTCTCAAGGCGAAGGGCGTCAAGCTCAATCCCGAGAAGTGCGTCTTCGGGGTGCCCCGAGGCATGCTCTTGGGATTCATCGTCTCCGAGCGGGGCATCGAAGCCAACCCGGAGAAGATCGCAGCAATCACAAACATGGGGCCCATCAAAGACTTAAAAGGCGTACAGAGGGTCATGGGATGCCTCGCGGCCTTGAGCCGTTTCATCTCGCGCCTCAGCGAAAGAGGCCTGCCCCTGTACCGCCTCTTAAGAAAGGCCGAGTGCTTCACTTGGACTCCCGAGGCCGAGGAAGCCCTCGGGAACCTGAAAGCGCTCCTCACCCAGGCGCCCATCTTGGTACCCCCAGCTGATGGAGAAACCCTCCTGGTCTACGTCGCCGCAACCACTCAGGTGGTCAGCGCCGCGATCGTAGTCGAAAGGCAGGAAGAGGGGCATGCTTTGCCCGTTCAGAGGCCAGTCTACTTCGTCAGCGAAGTGCTGTCCGAGACCAAGATCCGCTACCCACAAGTCCAGAAGCTGCTATACGCTGTGATCCTGACGAGGCGAAAGCTGCGACATTACTTCGAGTCCCATCCGGTGACTGTGGTGTCATCCTTCCCCCTAGGGGAGATCATCCAGTGCCGAGAAGCCTCGGGGCGGATCGCGAAGTGGGCGGTGGAAATCATGGGCGAGGCAATCTCGTTCGCCCCTCGGAAGGCCATCAAGTCCCAGGTACTGGCGGATTTCGTAGCCGAATGGGTCGATACCCAGTTGCCAACGGCTCCGATCCAGCCAGAGCTCTGGACCATGTTTTTCGACGGGTCGCTGATGAAGACGGGAGCTGGCGTGGGCCTGCTTTTCGTCTCGCCCCTCGGAAAACACCTGCGCTATGTGCTCCGCCTCCATTTCCCGGCGTCCAACAATGTGGCTGAGTACGAGGCTCTGATCAACGGACTGCGAATCGCCATCGAGCTAGGGGTCCGACGCCTCGATGCGCGCGGCGACTCGCAGCTCGTCATCGACCAAGTCATGAAGAACTCCCACTGCCGTGACCCGAAGATGGAGGCCTACTGTGAAGAGGTTCGACGCCTGGAGGACAAGTTCTACGGGCTCGAACTTAACCACATCGCCCGGCGCTACAACGAGACTGCGGACGAGTTGGCGAAGATAGCCTCGGGGCGGACAACGGTTCCCCCGGACGTCTTCGCCCGGGATCTGCACCAACCCTCCGTCAAGATAGGCGACGCGCCCGAGCCCGAGGCACCCTCGGCCTCGTCCGAGGTAACCTCGGCCCATCCCGAGCCGTCCTCGGCTCAATCCGAGGAACCCTCGGAGCCCGAGGGCGAAGCGCTGCACGTCGAGGGGGAGCAGAACGGGGTCGTGCCAGATCAAGATTGGAAGACCCCGTACCTGCAATATCTCCGCCGAGGAGAACTGCCCCTCGACCGAGCCGAGGCTCGGCGGGTAGCGCGACGAGCAAAATCGTTCGTCCTGCTGGGCGATGAGAAGGAGCTCTACCACCGCAGCCCCTCGGGCATCCTCCAGCGATGCATCACCATCGCCGAGGGTCAGGACCTCCTGCAGGAAATACACTCGGGGGCTTGCGGTCATCATGCAGCACCTCGAACCCTCGTTGGGAATGCTTTCCGCCAAGGCTTCTACTGGCCAACGGCGGTGGCTGACGCCACTAGAATTGTTCGCGCCTGCGAAGGGTGCCAATTCTATGCGAAGCAGACCCACCTGCCCGCTCAGGCTCTGCAGACGATACCCATCACCTGGCCCTTCGCTGTGTGGGGTCCGGACCTCGTCGGCCCACTGCAGAAGGCGCCCGGGGGCTACACGCACCTGCTGGTCGCCATCGACAAATTCTCCAAGTGGATCGAGGTCCGACCCCTAAACAGCATCAGGTCCGAGCAGGCGGTGGCGTTCTTCACCAGCATCATCCATCGCTTCGGGGTCCCGAACTCCATCATCACCGACAATGGCACCCAGTTCACCGGCAAAAAATTCTTGGATTTTTGCGAAGATCACAACATCCGGGTGGACTGGGCCGCCGTAGCTCACCCCATGTCGAATGGGCAAGTGGAACGTGCCAATGGCATGATTCTACAAGGGCTCAAGCCTCGGATTTACAACAACCTCAACAAGTTCGGCAAGCGATGGATGAAGGAACTCCCCTCGGTGGTCTGGAGCCTGAGGACGACTCCAAGCCGAGCCACGGGTTTCACGCCGTTCTTCCTGGTCTACGGGGCCGAGGCAATCCTGCCCACGGACCTGGAATACGGCTCCCCGAGGACGAGGGCTTACAACGAAGAAAGCAACCAAGCCAGCCGAGAAGACTCGCTGGACCAGCTGGACGAGGCTCGGGACAGGGCCTTACTACACTCGGCGCGGTATCAGCAGTCCCTGCGACGCTACCACGCCCGAGGGGTCCGACCCCAAGAACTCCAGGTGGGCGATCTGGTGCTTCGGCTGCGGCAAGACGCCCGAGGGAGGCACAAGCTAACGCCCCCCTGGGAGGGGCCGTTCATCATCGCCAAAGTTCTGAAACCCGGAACGTACAAGCTGGCCAACAGTCAAGGCGAGGTCTACGGCAACGCTTGGAACATCCAACAGCTACGTCGCTTCTACCCTTAAGATGTTTCCAAGTTGTTCATATACCTCGCACCCACGCAAAGTTTAGTCAACAAGGAAGGGTCGGCCTCGCCTCGGCAAAGCCCGACCCTCCCTCGGGGGCTAAAAGGGGGTTAACCCCCTCTGCGTCAAAATTTTCCTTGAACAAAAAAACCTCTTTCACCAGAACATCTTTCGTGCTTTTTGACTACTTCGGAAAGTGGGTCCTGGAAACGACGGGGTACACGTAAGCAGTCAAGGCTGACCGAGCCGAGGGACTCCTACGCCTCCGGGATACGGATACCTCACTCATCACCTTCTGCGATAAGTAACTCGCGCTCGGATAAAGTGACTCCACGGATCGAATGAGTCTTTACGTACGGAAGCTCTTCTGTTGAAGCAGGTTCTTCGAGCCTTCTCGACCGAGTCGGTGACAGGGCCTCATGGATGGGTAAAAGTACGCGTAAGCGGTGAGGCCGACCGAGCCGAGGGACTCCCACGCCTCCGGGATACGGATACCTCACTCATCACCTCCCGCGAGAAGCAACTCTTGCTCGCACTAACATCCCTGCTACCGACAAAAAGTCCAGATACTCGAAACAAGAGGAAAAGAGACACAGCTTTATAACGCGACAAGGGTGTGTGTTCTGGCCTCAACGGCCGCACAAGGCCCACGCTACAAGACGATCTGACCCTGCAGGCGCGGATCTTGACACTGGAAGAGGGCGACGACACCCTCGGCATCAGCAGCACCTTCGGCAAGGCCCGACCTAGCCTCGGGCGGCGACGCGGCCCGAGGGCCTCCGCTCCGAAGGACGATGTCGTCACCGCGCTCGAGCATTCTCTGCCAGAGACTTCCCCGAGAACCCGGCCCGAGCAGACGGCTCGGCCGGCCACCTCCGGGGCCTCGGCCGACCACCTTCCGAGGGCGCCAGCTCGGTCCGAGGCCTCGGCTAATCAGCTCCGACGTCGATCCTGCCGACAGACAACTCGGCTAGGCTCCGGCCGACCAGGTTCCATTTCCGAGCCAACAACGCCTCTGCTTGTGCTGATATCGCTACCCCTGGCCTCGGCTCATCGAAGAGCGGCCGAGGGGTCTCTTTAACTAAGCTAGAGGAGCCTCGGACAACAGGTCCGACCGAGCCGAGGGATTCCTACGCCTCCGGGATACGGATACCTCACTCGTCACCTGGACACGGGGCGACTCATGCTTGGTGAAGCGATTCAGACAACCGACAGGCAAGTCTTATTGCTCAGAAATGAGGAAAAAACACGGCTCTGTGCCGGAGTTACATACATGTTCAGGCCCCGAAAGCCGAAAATGAACAAAAAACCCGGCACCCGAAGTGCCACTACGAACGGAACTCCGGTTCCCCCCCCCCCCCGCAGGTACGAACAACCCCACTCGATAGGGGCGGGCCTGCGGGGCAGCGGAAAGACTCTCACCCCCCGAGGACGAGAGCCAGCCATTCAGGCCGGGAGACGGAGACCCAGGGCTACTGACGGAGTTGGCAATCTCATCAGTAGAGAAGCCAGTTCCGTCCGCCGACGCCTCGGGACCCCCCACTTCCGGCATGGCTAGAGGAAGTCTCCGTGATGCTGGAGGATGCCGTTCTCACCCCAGGAACACGGGGAAGAAGAGGGCAACCGACCCACACGGAGACAGCTCCCTGGCTCGCCTCGTCCTCCCTCTTGGCCTGGTGATGAAAATCCTTGAGGCCGAAGGAGGGGCAGAGATCGCAGTCCGGCTCGCTTTCCCCCACCATCAAGCCAGAGGTCGCCCTCTCGGGTGATCGCCGGTGGAGGGAAGCCGCTGGGCTGCATGATGAAAATCCTTGAAGCCGAACGATGGCTGAAAGGTACCAACTCCCACAGAGTTGCATCCCTCCGGCGATGGAGCGGAGAGACGGCGGTTTCCCCCATCCGGGGACTCGGAAGATGGAAAGACGCAATGCATAAGGGAGGTAGGAGACATGGTCACCTCACGAAGAGGGTCGCCCTCCTTTTAAAGGCAGCTCCCCCTGCTTGCGCCCTCAACCGTCACGGGCGGAGTCCTCTCCAACACGCCTCCAAAGTCCTCCCCCACGACACGGGGGCTGGGGCCCGCCTGTCATGCAGACCGGCTTCAAGCAGAGAAAGCCGAACCGCCGCGCACGACGCACGCAACCGCCCAGCGGTTACAAGTAACCCTCCACTTTTGCCCAGACCAACGGGCAAAAGGGGCGAGCGGCCATGCAGGCGGCATGCAACCGCGCCAAGTGGACGCGCCTCTCCGACTCCTGACAGGCCAGCGCGACGGCTCAAGACCACGCGTCGTTCAACTGGCGCGCCGGGCGCTGCATGCGAACCGCTGCGCCTCTCGCTCCACCACCGCACCTCCTCGATTGCGGAACCGATACCGCGACTCGAGGCCGCCCAGCCTGCGATCCAGCGGTGCCAGCCTGGCGCAGCGGTCAAACACGGTCAAAAATGGGCCGGCAGTAATGACGGTGGCAGGCGCGCGAGGGCAGCAGTCACGCCATCGGCCAGGCTCACGTCCCATCCGGAGGCAGCAAGAGAACCCCTTCTTACGGCGTGAAGACGACGCGCCCGTGACCCGTACCTCGAACGGCCCGCGCACGCGCAACGGCAACCTCGCCAACTACTCACCCCGGCGCATTAACTCCGCGGCGAAATAGGTGACGTTTCTGGCAGGGGCAGCTGGCGACGCTTCGCCTCCGCCAAAACGGCCACGCCGAAAAAGGTACGCCACGAAGTTCAATTTCGAATCCTTTTTCCCTTTTCCTTCTTTCTCTATCTCTTGCAACAGGGAACGAGAAGGGGGATAACCCCAAAGGGATCCTTCCCCGTGAAGGAACTAGGCTCCGAGCCTCCCTACTGATCAGGGGTTCGAAGGCTGGCCCCCCGAAGGGTTCAACAGCCGCCTCAGATCGCGTGGGCCCGACACCCACTACTGGTCAGGGGTTCGAAGGTCGGCCCCCGAAAGGTTCCACGACCGCCTCAGGCTACTCGGGCTCCGTGCCCCCTACTGATCAGGGGTTCGAAGGCTGGCCCGTCGAAGGGTTCACAGTCGCCTCAGACGCCGAGCGAGGGATGACCAGGGGTACGTTCGATACATAACCAAGGCTCGGGCTGCGCTCCCGAGGTACCCTAGGACATTTCCGAGACCAGCGGGAACGACTCTGTAACGGAATCCCATCGGAGGGAGGCAACGAGCCCTCGGACCCCGTCGCTAGGGGACCGGGTCCGGCAGATCACCCGCAGGTACTTTTGGGCGTGCCTCCGGGCCCCTAGCCGACCCCTAACGAACGGGGCACGGACGTCCACTCGGATTACCCGATCGCAGCTCACCGGAGACACCATGTTCGGTGCCCATCGAGGGTAACATGGCGCACTCCCCCCCTCCTCCTTGCGGAAAGGCGACGTAGGGGCGTATATAAAAAGTCGAGTCTGTCCCTGATCGTCCTCTCGCTCCGTGCGAGGGCTCGGGGGCTGCTCTCGCAAACCCGGCTCCGGCCGAACCGTTGACAGCGTCAACATACCAGCCCGAGAACTTGGGCCCTGACAGTGCACCTGGGTTACGCCCTGCTCGCATGAGGGAACCGCCAGACCAGCCGAGGCATTGCGCGAGGCATTAAGACCTCGAAGGAGTGAAACCACTCCTCCGAGGCCTCGGGGGCTACACCCGGCGGGTGCGCTCGCGCGCACCCACCGGAACAAAGTACCTCCGAGAAAGGCTGGTCCCCTTGCAAAAAAGTGCGATGCAAGCCTCCAAGCGAGTGTTAACACTCTCTTCGAGGCTCGGGGGCTACTGTCGGGGACCATAATTAGGGGTACCCTCAAGACGCCTAATTCACAGCTGGTAACCCCCATCAGCATAAAGCTGCAAAGGCCTGATGGGTTTGATTAAGTCAGGGATCAGTCCATACGAGTGACTTGACCTCGCCACGCCCGAGCCTAGCCTCGGGCGAGGGCAGCCGACCCTAAGATGACTCCATCTCGCCTGAGGTCTCCTCTTTCACGGCAGACGCATCTCCGGCTCGCCCTAGGCCCCGCCTCCGATAAGGAGAAACCCTGACTAAATCACCGCACCAACCGACCGAGTCACCGGGGCGTTTAACGCAAAAGGTAAGACCGACGGGCGACCAGACTCCGCCAGTGGTGCCATAGGAGACTCCGCCCGACCCAGGGCTCGGACTCGGGCCAAGGCCCCGGAAGACGGCGAACTCCGCTCCGCCCGACCCAGGGCTCGGACTCGGGCTAAGGCCCCGGAAGACGGCGAACTCCGCTCCGCCCGACCCAGGGCTCGGACTCGGGCTAAGGCCCCGGAAGACGGCGAACTCCGCTCCGCCCGACCCAGGGCTCGGACTCAGGCTAAGGCCTCGGAAGACGGCGAACTCCGCTCCGCCCGACCCAGGGCTCGGACTCGGGCTAAGGCCCCGGAAGACGGCGACCTCCGCCTCGCCCGACCCAGGGCTCGGACTCCGCCTCGGCCTCTGCCGAATAATCTCCGCCTCGCCCGACCCAGGGCTCGGACTCTGTCTCTGTCTTGCAGGACGGACTCGGCCTCGGCCTCGGAGGAGCCTCCACGACGCCCGACCTAGGATACGAGACCGCCACGTCAACAGGAAGCGTCATCATCACCCTGCCCTGAGCCGACTTGGGTCGCAGAGAACAAGACCGGCGTCCCATCTGGCCAGCTATGCCAGATAGGCCATGATGGCGCCCCGCTAGATCATGACGACGGCGGCTCCCAGCTCCCTTACGAAAGCAGGAGAACGTCAGCAAGGACCCAGCCACCTCGACAGCTGTCCTCCCGTCCGGCTCCGTTACTCCTCCAACAGCCACGACGCCACACCAACAGGGTGCCACGATCTCTCCGGCTGCCACCTGGGCATGTACATAGGGCGCTAGCTCTCCCTCGCTAGACACGTAGCACCTTGCTACACCCCCGTCTTGTACACCTGGACCCTCTCCTTGCGACTATAAAAGGAAGGGCCAGGGCCTTCTTAGAGAAGGTTGGCCTCGCGAGGACGAAGGGCAGGGGCAGGCGCTCTCTCTCAGGGCCGCTCTCTCCCCTCACCTCGTGCGGACGCTTGTAACCCCCTACTGCAAGCGCACCCGACCTGGGCGCGGGACGAACACGAAGGCCGCGGGAATTTCTCCGACTCCCTCACGACCCGGCTCCGGCCACCGACTCTCTCTCTCTCTCTCTGTTCCCCCCTTCGCGCTCGCTCCACGCGCTCGACCCATCTGGGCTGGGGCACGCGGCACTCTCACTCGTCGGCTCGGGGACCCCCCGGTCTCGGAACGCCGACAACACGTAAGCAAGGCCGATCGAGCCGAGGGACTCCTACGCCTCCGGGATACGGATACCTCACTCATCACCTTCCGTGAAAAGTAACTCTCGCTCGGACAAACAATTCTGTTACCGACAAATAAGTCTTAATACTCGAAATAAAGGGAAAAAGAAACGCAGCTTTACAACACAATGACAGTATGTTTGGGCCTCGGCGGCCGCAGAAAACATACGCACACTACAAGATAAACCGATCCTACAGGTTCGGACCTCGATGGAGGGGGAGCAGCAGCACCCTCGGCGTCAACACCACCTTCGGCGAAGTCCGACCGAGCCTCGAACGGCAACACCGTCGGAGGATCTCCGCTCCGAAGGACGACGTCAGCACCACGCCTGGGCCATCGCCGCCAGGGTCTCCTCCAGGAGTCCAGCTCGAGCAGACGGCTCGGCCGGTCGCCCCAAAGCCTCAGCCAGCTGTCCCCTGAGGACATTAGCCCGGCTCATGGCCTCGGCAACTCGAATCCGGCGCTAGTCCCGCCAGTGGACGGCCCGGCCAGGCTCCGGCCGACGAGGTCTTCTTTTCGAGCCAACTCTGCCTCTATCCACGCTGATACCGCTGCCTCCGGCTCCGGCTCATCGAAGAGCGGCCGAGGGTTCCTTTAACTAAGCAAGAGAAGCCTCGGGCGGCAAGGCCGACCGAGCCGAGGGACTCCTATGCCTCTGGGATACGGATACCTCACTCATCACCTTCGCACGAGGCAACTCACACTTGGTGAAGCGGTTCAGTTAGCTGACAGATGAGTCCTAGTGCTCGGAATGAGGGAAAAACACGGCTTCACGCCAAAAATACATACATGTTCAGGCCCCGACAGCCACAATGAACAAACACCGGCACTCAAGGTGCCATTACAAACGGAACTCCGGTTCCGCCCCCGCGGGTACGAACAACCCCCCACATTGGGGGACCCGCGGGGCGATAAGGCTCCAGGTGGCTCACCGCCGCCCGCTCCGGCAGCAGCGACAACGACCTCCGCTCTAGGTGGCCAAACTGCAGCGACGATGGCCTCAGGGCGGACGCCGCTATAACAATGTCCTCGCCCACGTCCCCACTCGAGGGGCAAGGACAAGCTATCAAAGCCAAAGAGCCGGAGGCCCAGAGTGCGGATGGTGGCGGTGACCCCATCGGCGACGAGGACTTCTTCAGCCGCCACCACCTCAGCGCCGACGACAGAAGCCATCTGCCCACCGGCAGATCCCCACTCGGATCCTCCTGGACGAGCGAAGCACCGACCTCCGCGCAGAGGCGTCGTACCGGGGCAAAGGCAGGACAGCCCCAGAACACGAACGCCGCCCTAGCAGCGCGCGACGTCTTGGGCGGTCCCCCGGTGCGCGTGGCGCGACAACCGCTCTCGCGGCGGGAGGGGGCACCGGGAGCCGAGCCAGACCAGCTCAGCCAGCGAGCCCAACGCGCTGAAGCTGACGACGCTCGCCGCTGACCAGCCCCGTGTTGTCAAAGTCCGACCCTCCCGCTAGGCTGGTGAGCGCCCTCTCCCTTGAATGCTAAGGGAGAAGGTGACCCACAAACCCGCGTGGGAGGTAGAGCTCCGGCTCAGCCTGGCCTCCGCCCCAGCCAGGATGACGAAGATCCTTGAAGCTAAGGGCAGGACCAAGATCGCAGCCCGGCTCGCTTCTCCCCACCACCGAACTGGTGGTCACCGTCTTGGGTGACCACCGGCGAGGGGATGCAGCCGGGCCACCTGATGAAAATCCTTGAAACCGAACGATGGTTGAAAGGTACCAACTTCCGTGAAGTTGCGTTCCCCCAACGACGACAAGGCGGAAGAACCGCGGGCGCCCCCCATCTGGGGGCTCGGAAGGTGGAAAGACGCGATGCATGAGGGGAGCGTGAAGACATGGTTGCCTTTTCAAGGGGGTCACCCTCCTTTTAAAGGCAACTCTCCCCACTTGCGTCCTCAGCCGTTGCGGGCTGAGTCTTCTCCAACACGCTCCAAGGTCCTCCCCCTACGACACGGGGGCTGGGTCCCACGCGTCATGCAAGCTGGCCTAGGGCAGACAAAGCCAAACCGCCGCGCACGGTGCGCACAACTGCCCAGCGGTTACGAGCATTCCTCCACTTTCGCCCAGGCCAGCGGGTGAAAGGGCGGACCGCCATGCAGGCGGCATGCAACCGCACCCAGGGGGCGCACCCTTTCGACTTCGACGCGTCTAGCATGGAGGCCCAGGCCCACACGTCGTGTAACCGGCGCGCCGGTTACTACGTGCAAGAAACTGCACCGCCACTCGCGCCAGTACCGCGCCTTCTCGACTGCGGAACCAGTGCCGCGACTCGAGGCGACCCTGCGCATGACCCGACAGTGCCAACCGAGCACATCGGTCATGGGTCAGTCAGCCGCGGGAGAGGGCGCGACGGTCGATACGGCTAGAAATGGGCCGGCAGTAATGGCGGTGGCAGGCGGGCGGAAGCGGCAGTCAAGTCGTCAGCGAGCTCACGTCCCCTCCGGGGATAGCGAGAGGACCTTCTCCCACGGCGTGAAGACGACGCGTCCGTGTTCCGTTCCTCGAACGGCTCGCGCACGCACAACGGCCGCCCCGTGAACCACTCGTCCTGTCGCATTAACTCTGCGGCTGGACAGGCGGCACCTTTGGCAGGCGAAGCAGGCGACGCTTCACCTCCGCCATAATGACCGTGTCAAAAAAGGTGTGCCACGTCATTCGATTTCGTATCCTTTTCCACTTCCTCTTTCTCTCTCTTGCCTCAGGGATCGGGAAAGGGGATACTCCGAAAGGGATCCTTCTCCGCGAAGGAAGCGGGCCCCGAGCCCCCCTACTGATCAGAGGTTCGAAGGCTGGCCCCTCGGAAGGGTTCAATAGCCGCCTCAGAGCACTCGGGCTCCGCGCCCACTACTGGTCAGAGGTTCGAAGGCCGCACCCACTACATAACCGAGGCTCGGGCTACGCTCCCAAGGTACCCTTGGACATTTCCGAGACCAACGGGAACGATTTTGTAACGGAATCCCACCAGAGGGAGGCATCGAGCCCTCGGACCCCGTCAAAAGGGGACCAGGTCCGGCAAATCACCCGTAGGTACTTTTGGAGCGCGCCTCCGGGCCACTAGCTGACCCCTAACAAATGGGGCACGGGCGTCCACTCGGATTACCCGTTAGCAACTCACTGGAGACACCATGTTCGGCACCCTCTGAGGGCAACATGGCGCTTTCCCCCCCCCCTCCTCCTTGCGGAAAGGCGACGCAGGGGCGTATGTAAAAAGCCGAGTCTGTCCCTGACCATCCTCTCGCTCTGTGCGGAGGCTCGGGGGCTGCTCTCGCAAACCCGGCTCCGGCCAAACCGTTGACAGCGTCAACATACCAGCCCGAGAACTTGGGACTCGACTGTGCACCCGGGCTACGGCCAGTTCGCATAAGGGAACAACCAGACCGGCCGAAGCATTACGAAACGTACTAAGACCTCGAAGGAGTCAAACTACTCCTCTGAGGCCTCGGGGGCTACACCCGGCGGGTGCGCTCGCGCGCACCCACCGGAACGAAACGCAACCAAGGAAGGCCGGTCCCCTTGCAAAAAAGTGCGACAAAAGCCTCCAAGCAAGTATCAACACTCCCTTCGAGGCTCGGGGGCTACTGTCGGGGACCATAATTAGGGGTACCCCCAAGACTCCTAATCTCAGCTGGTAACCCCCATCAGCACAAAGCTGCAAAGGCCTGATGGGTGCGATTAAGTCAAGGCTCGGTCCACTCAAGGGACACGATCTTGCCTCGCCCGAGCCTAGCCTCAGGCAAGGGCAGCCGACCCCGGAGGATTCACGTCTCGCCCGAGGACCCCCTCAAGCGACGGACACACCTTCGGCTCGCCTGAGGCCCAGTCTTCGCCGAGAAGCAACCTTGGCCAGACCGCCACACCGACCGACCGTATCGCAGGAGCATTTAATGCAAGGATGGCCTGACACCTTATCCTGACACGCGCCCTTCAGTCGACAGAGCCGAAGTGACCGCAGTCACTTCGCCGCTCCACTGACCGGCCTGACAAGTAGACAGCGCCGCCTGTGTCGCTCCGACTGCTGTGCCACTTGACAGAGTGAGGCTGACAGCAGCCAAGTCCGGCCTCGGGCGCCATAGGAAACTCCGCGTCGCCTGACCCCAGGGCTCGGACTCAGGCTCGGTCCCGGAAGACGACGAACTCCGCCTCGCTCGACCCCAGGGCTTGGACTCGGGCTCAGCCCCGGAAGACGACGAACTCCGCCTCGCCCGACTCCAGGGCTCGGACTCGGGCTCGGCCCCGGAAGACGACGAACTCCGCCTCGCCCGACCCCAGGGCTCGGACTCGGGCTCGGCCCCGGAAGACGACGAACTCCGCCTCGCCCGACCTCAGGGCTCGGACTCGGGCTCGGCCCCGGAAGACGACGAACCCCGCCTCGCCCGACCCCAGGGCTCGGACCCAGCCTTGGCCTCGGACGATAGTCTCCGCCTCGCCCGACCCGGGGCTCGGACTCGACCTTGACCTCGACCTCGGAAGACAGACTCGACCTCGACCTCGGAGGAGCATCCACCTCGCCCGACCTAGGGCACGGACCGACCACGTCACAAGAGGGGTCATCATTACCCTGCCCCTAGCTAGCTCAGGCTACGGGGAACAAGACCGGCGTCCCATCTGGCTCGCCCCGGTAAATAAATAATGATGGCGCCCCGCGTGCTCCGTGACGACGGCGGCTCTCAGCCCCTTATGGAAGCAAGGAGACGTCAGCAAGGACTCGACAGCCCCGACATCTGTCCTTCCTCAAGGCTCCAGCGCTCCTCCGACGGCCACGACATCACATGAACAGGGTGTCAAGACCTCTCCGGCTGCCACGACGGCATGTACTTAGGGCGCTAGCTCCTCTCTGCTAGACACGTTAGCACATTGCTACACCCTCCACTGTACACCTGGGCCCTCTCCTTACGCCTATAAAAGGAAGGATCAGGGCTCTCTTACGAGGAGGTTGGCCGCGCGGGAGGACGGGACGACGCGTAGAGTCCCTCGCTCTCCCCCACGCGGACGCTTGTAACCCCCTACTGCAAGCGCACCCGACCTGGGCGCAGGACAACACGAAGGCCGCGGGTTTCCCCTTTTGCCTGCCTCCCTCCTCTCTTCTCCCCCCTTGGTGCTCCGTCTCGCGCCGACCCATCTGGGCTGGGATACGCGGCGACAATTTACTCGTCGGTCCAGGGACCCCCCCGGGACGAAACACCGACATAAAGTATTTAAAAATAGAAACCGTCATACATATCTTTACTAAATTTACGCGCATGCAAGGGAACGTGTTTGACTCATACATACATTTTTATCATAATTTTGGATCTGTATAAAAATAGAAACCGCATGCATGCGGACGCCATATTTTTTAGATCTGCCATAAAATTAGGATCGAACCTACTAGAGCTACAACCTCTAACATTGGCTCGATATTTACGCTTATAATTGAGGGATTATATGCTCAAAAGTTTTACGCGCCAACCTGAAGATGCGTCCACCAGTGAACAACGTGCCAGATTTTTTACGCAGTGTACCGAATTGCATAAATACCTACACCGTATAGTATAATTAGTATAAGTATATATCATAAACTAGTTCTAATGTGTTTAACTGCATGGCCGTTGGAGGGATTCTATATTTATGAAGGAAATAAAATATTAAATACGATTTTTTATTTCTATGCATGCAATTCATTTCCTTTCATTGCACATTATTTCCATCATAAATTCGTGTGCATGCAGCTGGTAATAGATTTTTACACAGTATACCGAATTACATAATTATCTACACAGTGTAGCATATTTAGTATCAGTATATATCATAAAATGACCTTTACGCGTCTAGCTGCATGGCTGTTGCAGCGATCCTAAATTTATGTAGGAAATAAACTATTTAAAAATAGAAACCGCCACGCATATCTTTCCTAAATTTACGCGCATGCATGAGAATGTGTTTGACTCATGTATGTATTCCTTTTTTTACGCTCACAGACGTGGGGCGGGTGGCGCACCCGACAGCCTGGTTGAGTCGACGCGCTGGGTTGAACCAGGTTACAGGGATAGTCGGCCTGGGATTCCTTTAACTATTGGAAGTCCAGAGCTCCTGTTATACCTACTATATATAGAGAGAGACATACAAACTTTAACTTACTCGCTAGAAAGTGAGCAAACTTTTTGCCGTTAATTGCCCTCACTAGGTTTATATAGTGTATATATGTCTTGTCTAAGATGCTAAGAATAATGTGTAGAAACGAGAAATAACACACCAAGTTACAAAAGAAAAGAAATGCAACTTGCAGCAGCGCTAGCTGCCGTGTTTTATTTATCTTGCTTAGAAAAAAGCTAGCAGTATTGCACGATGATGGGCGGGAAATCATCGGCCGTGCCACCCAAAGCAAATGGCCTTTATAATCATAACTGGGATATGATTTCCCAACGAGAGTGATAAGGTTTCGCAGCCTTTTGCCTGTGCGCCCAAAGCACAACTTTTAGATACAATACAACTCAAGCATCTGCACTGCAGCCGTGGGTTTTTTTGGCTTCCAAGCAAAGGAAATTAAGATGGCTTCCAAGCCTATACATGCATGGCCAGCCTGTCAGCTAGATATAGGGCTGCCTAAAAGTGGAAGAGGCCAGCCGCCAGCAGCGAGAACAGAAACAGAGCTCTCCGACCTTGCTTTCTATTTGTGGTCTTGTTCCAAAACGTTGACCCGGTCCAAGCTCGCGCATGCAACCACCTTGCATGCATCAGGATGCGGTAGCACCTCCACTGAGGTGTCTGATGGCCTCCGTAAGCTCAGCCTCAGCTGCATCATTACGAGCTGGGCAACTGATGACAGCCACTAGCAGTCAAGTTGCGATATTTATTTATGTATAACTAGCTAGTGTTTTTTTGGTTGCGCGCGTCACCGGAAGCAAACTTGGATATGCTTTTTTAAGGAGTGTTTAAATACAGTAAAAATAATAGTTAGTGGCTAAAATTAGTCGGAGACATCCAAACACCCTAGCTAATAGTTCAACTATTAGCTATTTTTAAGTAAATTAGTTAATCTTTAGCTATTCATTTGTTAACTAGTTAATTCCACTAGTAATTTTTTTAGCCAACTAACTATTAGCTCTAGTACAATCAAACACCCAATAAATAGACTCTGAGACGGTGCTTTGCCAGCTTTTTTATAATCAAGTCACTAGTGACTGCCGACAACGGTGTTCTAAACCCATGAGGCCATAATAAACGTCAGCATTTTTAGCACCCTACGAGTATCAATATTTGCAGCGCACACCGTACGTCCACGTGAGGGGAGGCGGCTCTACAAAAGATCGGTCGATGTGGTCATGAGAAACATCCGTTCAGTTATTCTTACAGGTTAAACTAGAGATCCTACATCAAACTATCACGGGAAGACAACAACCTAGTGAAAAAAGAAAAGAAGAACTTCGCAGAAGGGAAGACAAAAAAAAAAGCATTCAGTTGAGACAGCATCTTCCTTTGGTACCGTTTTTTTTTTAAAAAAAGAAAAGGCCCGCTCGATCACGGGCTTCTCCCGGTCATTTTAATGCTTTTTTTTTGTGTGCAAGCAGCATTATTTTGTTCACCTCTCAAAGTAGCGGGTGATAAAAGGAGGCGCTGTTTCAATCTATCGAGATAAACTTTAGCAACTTTTAACTACTTGGTGATCTAAACAGGAGAGTTAATGGTAGTGTGATAAAATTTAGCATTATCTTATAAGCTGCTCAAGGGGTGCTAAAAGGAGTTAAACGTGGGCCACAGAACCTCATTTTCCACACCATACTCTCCAACCCCATTCTCTCTCTACATTAGGGGCATGTGTGTCTTTTTATTCTAATGTTGTCGGCGTTTCGAGACCGGGGGGTCTCTCGGGCCGACGAGTGAGTGTCGCCGCGTGCCCCAGCCCAGATGGGTCGAGCGCGTGGGCGAGCGCGAAGGGGGGAAAAGGAGCGAGGCGGCCGGAGACCAGCGTGAGAGAGAGGTGGGAATCCCGCGGCCTTCGTGTTCGTCTCGCGCCCAGGTCGGGTGCGCTTGCAGTAGGGGGTTACAAGCGTCCACGCGGGAAAGGGAAGCGAGCGGCCCCAAGAGAGCGCCTGTCCCGTCCTCGTCCCCGCGCGGCTAACCTTCTCTAAGAGGGCCCTGGTCCTTCCTTTTATAGGCGTAAGGAGAGGATCCAGGTGTACAACGGGGGTGTAGCAGAGTGCTACGTGTCTAGCGGGGGAGAGCTAGCGCCCTAAGTACATGCCGATGTGGCAGCCGGAGAGATTTTGGCACCCAGCTGGTGTGATGTCGTGGCCGTCGGAGGAGCGACGGAGCCTGGCGAAGGGACAGCTGTCGGAGCGGTTGAGTCCTTGCTGACGTCCTCCTGCTTCCGTAAGAGAGCTGAGAGCCGCCGTCGTCACAGAGCATGCGGGGCGCCATCATTGCCTGTCTGGCGGAGCTAGCCAGATGGGACACCGGTCTTGTTCTCTATGGCCCGAGTCGGCTCGGGGTAGGGTGATGATGGCGCTTCCTGTTGACGTGGCTGGCCTGCGCCCTAGGTTGGGCGACGTGGAGGCTCCTCCGAAGCCGAGATCGAGTCTGTCTTCCATGGCCGAGGCCGAGTCCGAGCCCCTGGGTCGGGCGAGGCGGAGGTCGTTCGGCAGAGGCCAGGGCGGAGTCCGAGCCCTGGGGTCGGGCGAAGCGGAGTTCGTCGTCTTCTGGGGCTGAGCGCGAGTCCGAGCCCTGGGGTCGGGCGAAGCGGGGTTCGTCGTCTTCCGGGTCTTAGCCCGAGTCCGAGCCCTGGGTCGGGCGGAGCGGAGTTGATAGTCGCCTAGAGGGGGGGTGAATAGGGCGAAACTGAAATTTACAAAAATATTCACAACTACAAGCCGGGTTAGCGTTAGTAATAAAGAAACGAGTCCGAGAGAGAGGGCGCAAAACAAATCGCAAGCGAATAAGAGTGAGACACGAGGATTTGTTTTACCGAGGTTCGGTTCTCGCAAACCTACTCCCCGTTGAGGAGGCCACAAAGGCCGGGTCTCTTTCAACCCTTCCCTCTCTCAAACGATCCCACGGATCGAGTGAGCTTTCTCTTCTTCTCAATCAACCGGGAACAAAACTTCCCCGCAAGGGCCACCACACAATTGGTGCCTCTTGCCTTGGTTACAATTGAGTGATGATCTCAAGAACAAGTGAGAAAGAAAAGAATGCGATCCAAGCGCAAGAGCTCGAAAGAACACAAGCAAATCACTCTCTCTAGTCACTATGGAGTTGTGTGGAATTTGGAGAGGACTTGATCTATTTGGTGTGTCTAGAATTGAATGCTAGAGCTCTTGTAGTAGTTGAGAAGTGGAAAACTTGGATGGCCATGAATGTGGGGTGGTTGGGGTATTTATAGCCCCAACCACCAAAAGTGGCCGTTGCTGGAACGCCTCTGTTCGATGGCGCACCGGACAGTCCGGTGCACACCGGACAGTCCGGTGCCCCTGCCACGTCACCATTGCCGTTGGATTCTGACCGTTGGAGCTTCTGACTTCTGGGCCCTCCTGGGTGTCCGGTGCACACCGGACATGTACTGTTTGATGTCCGGTGCATCGGCATGGGCGATCCTGACGTCTGCGCGCGCTGCGCGCGCATTAAATGCTCCGCAGGGAGCCGTTGGCGCCGCAGGGAGCCGTTGCTCCGCTGACACACCGGACAGTCCGGTGCACACCGGACAGTCCGGTGAATTTTAGCGGAGCGGCTGCCGAGCGAACCCGAGGCTGGCGAGTTCCGGAGGCCGCGTTTCCTTGGAGCACCGGACATGTCCGGTGCACACCGGACAGTCCGGTGATTTATAGCGCGTCGGCCTCCGAGAATTCCCGAGAGCGAAGAGTTTGAGTTGAAGTCCTCTGGCCGCACCGGACATGTCCGGTGCACACCGGACAGTCCGGTGCCTTCACCCAGAGGTGCCCTCGGTTGCCTTGCTGCTCCTTTGTTGAATCCAACACTTGGTCTTTTTATTGGCTAAATGTGAACCTTTTGCACCTGTATAACTTATGCACTAGAGCAAACTAGTTAGTCCAATATTTGTGTTGGGCAATTCAACCACCAAAATTATTTAGGAACTAGGTGTAAGCCTAATTCCCTTTCAATCTCCCCCTTTTTGGTGATTGATGCCAACACAAACCAAAGCAAATATAGAAGTGCATAATTGAACTAGTTTTCATAAAGTAAGTGCAAAGGTTGCTTGGAATTGAGCCAATAAATACTTATATGATGCGCATGGATTATTTTCTTTGTTTTTGTCATATTGGACCATATTTGCACCATAAGTTTTGTTTTTGCAAACTCTTTTGTAAATTCTTTTCAAAGTCATTTTGCAAGATAGTCAAAGGTAAATGAATAAGATTTTGCAAAGCATTTTCAAGTTTTGAAATTTTCTTCCTTTGTACAAATGCTTTTCCTTTGACTAAACAAAACTCCCCCTCAAATAAGGTCTCCTCTTAGTGTTCAAGAGGGTTTTCCATCAATTTTGAAAATACTACTTGCTCCCCCTTTAGAACACAAAGAGATACCAATTTTGAAATTTACCAATTTAAAATCGTCAAATTTTAAAAATTAGGTGGTGGTGCGGTCCTTTTGCTTTGGGCTCATATTTTCTCCCCCTTTGGCATGAATCGCCAAAAACGGAATCATTAGAGCCCAATGAAGGACTTTCTCCCTCTTTGGTCATAAAACGAATGAGTGAGAATTATACCAAAGATGGAGAGTGATGCGGAGTGACGGCGAAGATTGAGTAGTAGAGTGGAGTGGAAGCCTTGTCTTCGCCGAAGACTCCAATTCCCTTTCAATATACCTATGACTTGGTTTGAAATACACTTGAAAACACATTAGTCATAGCATATATAAAAGAGACATGATCAAAGGTATATTGATGAGCTATGTGTGCAAGACTAGCAAAAGAAATTCCTAGAATCAAGAATATTGAGCTCATGCCTAAGTCGGGTAAAAGATTGTTCATCAAGAGGCTTGGTAAAGATATCGGCTAATTGATCTTTAGTGTTAATGTAAGAAATCTCGATATCCCCTTTTTGCTGGTGATCCCGAAGAAAATGATACCGAATGGCTATGTGCTTAGTGCGGCTGTGCTCGACGGGATTGTCGGCCATTTTGATTGCACTTTCATTGTCACATAGCAAAGGGACTTTGGTTAATTTGTAACCGTAGTCCCGCAGGGTTTGCCTCATCCAAAGCAATTGCGCGCAACAATGGCCTGCAGCAATATACTCGGCTTCGGCGGTAGAAAGAGCGACCGAATTTTGCTTCTTTGAAGCCCAAGACACCAAGGATCTTCCCAAGAACTGGCAAGTCCCCGATGTGCTCTTCCTATTAATCCTACACCCCGCCCAATCGGCATCCGAATAACCAATCAAATCAAAAGTGGATCCCCGAGGGTACCAAAGCCCAAACTTAGGAGTAAAAGCCAAATATCTCAAGATTCATTTCACGGCCGTAAGGTGTGATTCCTTAGGGTCGGCTTGGAATCTTGCACACATGCAAACGGAAAGCATAATGTCCGGTCGAGATGCACATAAGTAAAGCAATGAACCAATCATCGACCGGTATACCTTTTGATCCACGGACTTACCTCCCGTGTCGAGGTCGAGATGCCCATTTGTTCCCATGGGTGTCTTGATGGGCTTGGCATCCTTCATTCCGAACTTGCTTAGAATGTCTTGAGTATACTTCGTTTGGCTAATGAAGGTGCCTTCTTGGAGTTGTTTGACTTGAAATCCTAGAAAATACTTCAACTCCCCCATCATTGACATCTCGAATTTTTGTGTCATGATCCTACTAAATTCTTCACATGTAGATTTGTTAGTAGACCCAAATATGATATCATCAACATAGATTTGGCATACAAACAAATCATTATCAAGAGTCTTAGTGAATAAAGTAGGATCGGCTTTGCCGACTTTGAAGCCATTTGCAATAAGGAAATCTCTAAGGCATTCATACCATGCTCTTGGGGCTTGCTTGAGCCCATAAAGCGCCTTAGAGAGCCTATAAACATGGTTAGGGTACTCACTGTCTTCAAAGCCGGGAGGTTGCTCAACATAGACCTCCTCCTTGATTGGTCCATTGAGGAAGGCACTCTTCACGTCCATTTGATAAAGCTTGAAGCCATGGTAAGTAGCATAGGCTAATAATATGCGAATTGACTCAAGCCTAGCTACGGGTGCATAGGTTTCACCAAAATCCAAACCTTCGACTTGTGAATACCCCTTGGCCACGAGTCGAGCTTTATTCCTAGTCACCACACCATGCTCGTCTTGCTTGTTGCGGAAGACCCACTTGGTTCCTACAACATTTTGATTAGGACGTGGAACTAAGTGCCATACCTCATTCCTTGTGAAATTGTTGAGCTCCTCTTGCATCGCCATCACCCAATCCGAATCTTGAAGAGCTTCCTCTACCCTGTGCGGCTCAATAGAGGAAACAAAAGAGTAATGCTCACAAAAATGCGCAACACGAGATCGAGTAGTTACCCCCTTATGAATGTCGCCGAGGATGGTGTCGACGGGGTGATCTCGTTGTATTGCTTGGTGGACTCTTGGGTGTGGCGGTCTTGGTTGTTCATCCTCCTTGTCTTCATCATTTGAATCTCCCCCTTGATCGTTGCCGTCATTTTGAGGTGGCTCATCTTCTTGATCTTCTTGTTCAACATCTTGAGCCTCATCCTCAACTTGAGTTGGTGGAGATACTTGTGTGGAGGAGGATGGTTGATCTTGTGCATTTGGAGGCTCTTCGGATTCCTTAGGACACACATCCCCAATGGACATGTTCCTTAGCGCTATGCATGGAGCCTGTTCTTCACCTATATCATCAAGATCAACTTGCTCTACTTGAGAGCCGTTAGTCTCATCAAACACAACGTCACAAGAAACTTCAACAAGTCCTGAGGACTTGTTAAAGACTCTATATGCCCTTGTGTTTGAGTCATATCCTAGTAAAAAGCCTTCTACATTTTTAGGAGCAAATTTAGATTTTCTACCTCTTTTGACAAGAATAAAACATTTGCTACCAAAAACTCTAAAATATGAAATATTGGGCTTTTTACCGGTTAGGAGTTCATAAGATGTCTTCTTGAGGATTCGATGAAGATATAACCGGTTGATGGCGTAGCAGGCGGTGTTGACCGCCTCAGCCCAAAACCGATCCGGTGTCTTGTACTCATCAAGCATGGTTCTTGCCATGTCCAATAGAGTTCGATTCTTCCTCTCCACTACACCATTTTGTTGTGGAGTGTAGGGAGAAGAGAACTCATGCTTGATACCCTCCTCCTCAAGAAAGCCTTCAATTTGAGAGTTCTTGAACTCCGTCCCGTTGTCGCTTCTAATTTTCTTGATCCTCAAGCCGAACTCATTTTGAGCCCGTCTCAAGAATCCCTTTAAGGTCTCTTGGGTATAAGATTTGTCCTGTAAAAAGAACACCCAAGTGAAGCGAGAATAGTCATCCACAATTACAAGGCAATACTTACTACCGCCAATGCTTATGTAAGCAATTGGGCCGAACAAATCCATGTGAAGGAGCTCCAGTGGCCTGTCGGTAGTCATGATGTTTTTGTGTGGATGAAGGACACCAACTTGCTTCCCGGCTTGGCATGCGCTACAAATCCTGTCTTTCTCAAAATGAACATCAGTTAGTCCCAAAATGTGTTCTCCCTTTAGAAGTTTGTGAAGATTCTTCATTCCAACATGGGCTAGTCGACGGTGCCAGAGCCAACCCAAGTTAGTCTTAGCAATTAAGCATGTGTCGAGTTCAGCTCTTTCAAAATCTACTAAGTATAGCTGACCCTCTAACACACCCTTAAATGCTATTGAATCATCACTCCTTCTAAAGACAGTAACACCTGTATCAGTAAAAAGACAGTTGTAGCCCATTTGACATAATTGGGATACGGAAAGCAAATTGTAATCTAAAGAATCTACAAGAAAAACATTGGAAATAGAATGGTCAGGAGATATAGCAATTTTACCCAAACCTTTGACCAAACCTTGATTTCCATCCCCGAATGTGATAGCTCGTTGGGGATCTTGGTTTTTCTCATATGAGGAGAACATCCTTTTCTCCCCTGTCATATGGTTTGTGCACCCGCTGTCGAGTATCCAACTTGAGCCCCCGGATGCATAAACCTACAAAACAAGTTTAGTTCTTTGTTTTAGGTACCCAAACGGTTTTGGGTCCTTTGGCATTAGATACAAGAACTTTGGGTACCCAAACACAAGTCTTGGAGCCCTTGTGTTTGCCCCCAACAATTTTGGCAACTACCTTGCCGGATTTGCTAGTCAAAACATAAGATGCATCAAAAGTTTTAAATGAAATGGCATGATCATTTGATGCATTAGTAGTTTTCTTTCTAGGCAACTTGGCATGGGTTGGTTGCCTAGATCTAGATGTCTCACCCTTATACATAAAAGCATAATTAGGGCCAGAGTGAGACTTCCTAGAATGAATTTTCTTAATTTTACTCTCAGGATAACCGGCAGGGTACAAAATGTAACCCTCGTTATCCTGAGGCATGGGAGCCTTGCCCTTAACAAAGTTAGACAAGTTCTTAGGAGGGGCATTAATTTTGACATTGTCTCCCCTTTGGAAGCCAATGCCGTCCTTAATGCCCGGGCGTCTCCCATTATAGAGCATGCTTCTAGCCAATTTAAATTTTTCATTTTCTAAGTCATGCTCCCTAATTTTAGCATTAAGTTGTGCTATGTGATCATTTTGTTTTTTAATTAAGGTAAGGTGATCATGGATAGCATCAACATTAATATCTCTACATCTAGTACAAATGGAAATATGCTCAACATTAGATGTAGAGGGTTTGCAAGATTTTAGTTCAACAACCTTAGCATGCAACATGTCATTTTTGGTTCTAAGGTCGGAAATAGTAGCATTGCAAACATCAAAATCCTTAACCTTAGCAATTAATTTCTCATTCTCATTTCTAAGGCTAGCAAGAGAAATGTTCAATTTTTCAATCCTAGCAAGCAAATCATTATTATCATTTCTAGGAATTGAAACATTGCAAATATGAGAATCAACCTTAGCTAGCAAATTGGCATTTTCATTTCTAAGGTTGTCTAAAGTCTCATGGCAAGTGCTTAGCTCACTAGACAATTTTTCACATTTTTCTCTTTCTAGCGCATAAGCATTTTTAACCTTAACATGTTTCTTGTTTTCCTTGATTAGGAAGTCCTCTTGGGAGTCCAAGAGATCATCCTTTTCATGGATGGCACTAATTAGCTCATTTAATTTTTCTTTTTGTTCCATGTTAAGGTTGGCAAAAAGAATACGCAAATTATCCTCTTCATTTTTATCATCATCCTCATCACTAGATGTTTCATATTTAGTGGAGGACTTTGATTTTACCTTCTTTTTGCCGTCCTTGGCCATGAGGCACTTGTGGCCGACGTTGGGGAAGAGGAGGCCCTTGGTGACGGCGATGTTGGCGGCGTCCTCGTCGTCGGAGGAGTCGCTAGAGCTTTCGTCGGAGTCCCACTCCCGACAAACATGGGCATCGCCGCCCTTCTTCTTGTAGTACTTCTTCTTCTCCTTCCTCTTGCCCTTCTTGTCGTTGCCCCTGTCACTATCACTTGATAATGGACATTTAGCAATAAAGTGACCGGGCTTACCACACTTGTAGCAAACCTTCTTGGAACGGGATTTGTAATCCTTCCCCTTCCGTTGCTTGAGGATTTGCCGGAAGCTTTTGATGATTAGGGCCATCTCCTCATTGTCGAGCTTGGAGGCGTCAATCGGTTGTCTACTTGGTGTAGACTCCTCCTTCTTCTCCTCCGTTGCCTTGAAGGCCACGGGTTGCGCCTCGGATGTGGAAGGCTCGTCAAGCTCGTTGATCTTCTTGGAGCCCTTAATCATGCATTCAAAACTCACAAAATTCCCGATAACTTCCTCGGGGGTCATTAGTGGATATCTAGGATTACCACGAATTAATTGTACTTGAGTAGGGTTAAGGAAAATAAGTGCTCTTAAAATAACCTTAACCACCTCGTGGTCATCCCATTTTGCGCTCCCGAGGTTGCGCACTTGGTTCACCAAGGTTTTGAGCCGGTTGTACATGTCTTGTGGCTCCTCCCCTTGGCGAAGACGGAAGCGACCGAGCTCCCCCTCGATCGTTTCCCGCTTGGTGATCTTGGTGAGTTCATCACCCTCGTGCGCCGTCTTGAGTAGGTCCCAAATCTCCTTGGCGTTCTTCAACCCTTGAACTTTGTTGTATTCCTCCTTGCTTAGGGAGGCAAGGAGGATGGTTGTGGCTTGGGAGTTGAAGTGCTCGATTTGGGCCACTTCGTCCGTGTCGTAGTCCTCATCCCCTACGGATGGTACCTGTACACCATACTCAACAACATCCCATAATCTTTTGTGGAGAGAGGTTAAATGAAATCGCATTAAATTACTCCACATAGCATAATCTTCACCATTAAAAGTTGGTGGTTTGCCTAATGGGACGGAAAGTAAAGGTGTATGTTTAGGAATGCGAGGGTAGCGTAGGGGAATCTTACTATACTTCTTACGCTCTTGGCGTTTAGAAGTGACGGACGCCGCGTCGGAGCCGGAGGTAGATGTCGATGAAGTGTCGGTCTCATAGTAGACCACCTTCCTCATCCTTTTGTGCTTATCCCCACTCCGATGCGGCTTGTGAGAAGAGGATTTTTCCTTCTTCTCCTTGTGGTGAGAAGAGGAAGATCTTTTCTCCTTCCGCTTGGAGGATTTCTTCTTCTTCTCTCTTCTCTTGGTGCGGGACTCTTCCGATGAGGATGAAGTGCTCCCTTGGCTTGTAGCGGGCTTGTCGCCGGTCTCCATCTCCTTCTTGGCGTGATCTCCCGACATCACTTCGAGCGGTTAGGCTCTAATGAAGTACCGGGCTCTGATACCAATTGATAGTCGCCTAGAGGGGGGGTGAATAGGGCGAAACTGAAATTTACAAAAATATTCACAACTACAAGCCGGGTTAGCGTTAGTAATAAAGAAACGAGTCCGAGAGAGAGGGCGCAAAACAAATCGCAAGCGAATAAGAGTGAGACACGAGGATTTGTTTTACCGAGGTTCGGTTCTCGCAAACCTACTCCCCGTTGAGGAGGCCACAAAGGCCGGGTCTCTTTCAACCCTTCCCTCTCTCAAACGATCCCACGGATCGAGTGAGCTTTCTCTTCTTCTCAATCAACCGGGAACAAAACTTCCCCGCAAGGGCCACCACACAATTGGTGCCTCTTGCCTTGGTTACAATTGAGTGATGATCTCAAGAACAAGTGAGAAAGAAAAGAATGTGATCCAAGCGCAAGAGCTCGAAAGAACACAAGCAAATCACTCTCTCTAGTCACTATGGAGTTGTGTGGAATTTGGAGAGGACTTGATCTATTTGGTGTGTCTAGAATTGAATGCTAGAGCTCTTGTAGTAGTTGAGAAGTGGAAAACTTGGATGGCCATGAATGTGGGGTGGTTGGGGTATTTATAGCCCCAACCACCAAAAGTGGCCGTTGCTGGAACGCCTCTGTTCGATGGCGCACCGGACAGTCCGGTGCACACCGGACAGTCCGGTGCCCCTGCCACGTCACCATTGCCGTTGGATTCTGACCGTTGGAGCTTCTGACTTCTGGGCCCTCCTGGGTGTCCGGTGCACACCGGACATGTACTGTTTGATGTCCGGTGCACCGGCATGGGCGATCCTGACGTCTGCGCGCGCTGCGCGCGCATTAAATGCTCCGCAGGGAGCCGTTGGCGCCGCAGGGAGCCGTTGCTCCGCTGACACACCGGACAGTCCGGTGCACACCGGACAGTCCGGTGAATTTTAGCGGAGCGGCTGCCGAGCGAACCCGAGGCTGGCGAGTTCCGGAGGCCGCGTTTCCTTGGAGCACCGGACATGTCCGGTGCACACCGGACAGTCCGGTGATTTATAGCGCGTCGGCCTCCGAGAATTCCCGAGAGCGAAGAGTTTGAGTTGAAGTCCTCTGGCCGCACCGGACATGTCCGGTGCACACCGGACAGTCCGGTGCCTTCACCCAGAGGTGCCCTCGGTTGCCTTGCTGCTCCTTTGTTGAATCCAACACTTGGTCTTTTTATTGGCTAAATGTGAACCTTTTGCACCTGTATAACTTATGCACTAGAGCAAACTAGTTAGTCCAATATTTGTGTTGGGCAATTCAACCACCAAAATTATTTAGGAACTAGGTGTAAGCCTAATTCCCTTTCAGGAGTTCGCCGTCTTCCGGGACATAGCCCGAGTCCGAGCCCTGGGTCGGGCGGAGCGGAGTTCGCCGTCTTCCGGGACTTAGCCCGAGTCCGAGCCCTGGGTCGGGCGGAGCGGAGTTCGCCGTCTTCCGGGACCTAGCCCGAGTCCGAGCCCTGGGTCGGGCGGAGCGGAGTTCGCCGTCTTCCGGGACCTAGCCCGAGTCCGAGCCCTGGGTCGGGCAGAGCGGAGTTCGCCGTCTTCCGGGACTTAGCCCGAGTCCGAGCCCTGGGTCGGGCGGAGCTTCCTATGGCGCCTTTGGCAAGGCCTGACTGCCTATCAATCTCACTCTGTCAAGTGGCACTGCAGTCAGAGTGGCGCAGGCGGCGCTGTCCTTCTGTCAGGCCGGTCAGTGGAGCGGTGAAGTGACGGCGGTCACTTCGGCTCTACCGGAGGGCGCGCGTCAGGATAAAGGTGTCAGGTCACCTTTGCGTTAAACGCTCCTACGACTTGGTCGATCGGTGCGGCGATTTAGTCAGGGTTGCTTCTTAGCGAAGGTCGGGCCTCGGGCGAGCCAAAAACATGTCCGCCGTTGGAGGGGGGCCTCGGGCGAGACAGAAATCCTCCGGGGTCGGCTGCCCTTGTCCGAGGCTAGGCTCGGGCGAGGCGTGATCGAGTCGCTCGTATGGACTGATCCCTGACTTAATCGCACCCATCAGGCCTTAGCAGCTTTATGCTGATGGGGGTTACCAGCTGAGAATTAGGAGTCTTGAGGGTACCCCTAATTATGGTCCCCGACAGTAGCCCCCGAGCCTCGAAGGGAGTGTTAGCACTCGCTTGGAGGCTTTCGTCGCACTTTTTTGCAAGGGGACCAGCCTTCCTCGGTTGCATTTTGTTCCGGTGGGTGTGCGCGAGCGCACCCTGAAAGGATCACGATGCCCAAGAGGGGGGGTGAATTGGGCTTTTCTAAAAATCAACACTAATTAAAACCTAAGCAAGAGATAAGCAAGAGCCCAACTTCACCCCAACAACTAGCACTAAGAATATAATACTAGAAATGCAACAAAGCTAAGATAATACTTCAAATACTTGCTAAACAAATACACAATGTAAAGTGCTTGAATTAAGTGCGGAATGTAAAGCAAAGTTTAGAAGACTGCTCCAATTTTTCCCGAGGTATCGAAGAGTCGGCACTCTCCACTAGTCCTCGTTGGAGCACCCGCGCAAGGGTATCGCTCCCCCTTGGTCCTCGCAAGAACCAAGTGCTCACTACGAGATGATCCTTTGCCACTCCGGCGCGGTGGATCCCTCGAGACCGCTTACAAACTTGAGTCGGGTCACCAACAAGATCTTCACGGTGATCACCGAGCTCCCAATGCCACCAAGCCGTCTAGGTGATGCCGATCACCAAGAGTAACAAGCCGTAGACTTTCACTTGACCAAGAGAAGCCTAATGCAAGTGGTGTGTGCTCTAGGTGGCTCTCACTAGCGCTAATGAGGAACAAACGCGGATTATGATTCTCTAATCTCCTCACTAGGCTTTTGGTGCTTGCAAAGCTCTAGCAA
Source organism: Zea luxurians (assembly GCA_029449295.1). Classification (NCBI taxonomy): domain Eukaryota; kingdom Viridiplantae; phylum Streptophyta; class Magnoliopsida; order Poales; family Poaceae; genus Zea; species Zea luxurians. Next base: position 21,687,858 of record JAOPSE010000009.1, on the reverse strand, counting down.
TGTGCTGGAATAAATGTGGAGTGCAAGTCATTGAATATGGTGGGTGGAGGGGGTATAAATAGCCCTCACCCACCAACTAGCCGTTACAGGCATTTCACTGCGCGATGGCGCACCGGACAGTCCGGTGCGCCACCGGTGCGCCAACGGTCGTTTCCAACGGCTAGTTCTGATAGGTAGCCGTTGGACTCATGGCGCACCGGACAGTGAACAGTCCACTGTCCGGTGCACACCGGACAGTCCGGTGCGGTGTCCGGTGTGCCACTAAAATTCAACTCTGAAAGCTGCGCTCTCGGGTTTCTGCGGAGGGGAAAGCCTTTGCCGCGGATCAGCCTGGTCCCACCTGGCAGAGGGTGCACCGGACAGTCCGGTGCACACCGGACAGTCCGGTGCCCCAACGCCAGAATCACTAACTCTTGTTTTTCAGCTGATTTTCAAATCGGTTTTCGTTCTAACTTGAGTGTGAGTTCTAGAGTGACACCTAGCACTGTGTATGAGTGTGATTGTGCACCAACACTACACTAGAACTCTCTTGGTCAAACTACTCATCGACAACCCCTCTTTATAGTACGGCTAAAAGAGAATAAAAGACCTAACTAAAATGCGAGTGTCCACATCTCCTTGACACTCGGACTCCGTAGACCTTCACCTTTTGTTTCGTCGTTTTAGCCGTCGCTTCGAGTTCTTATCTCCGGGATTGTTTTCACCGTTGTAGTACTTCTACCTGTCATGCGACCTAACTTACCATTTGTCTCTGCAAAACACACGTTAGTCACATATAATATTACGTTGTCATTAATCACTAAAACCAACCAGGGGCCTAGATGCTTTCAATCTCCCCCTTTTTGGTGATTGATGACAACCCTACAAGTTTTGTGAGAGTAGTTTGTTTTGAAGTTTCTGTCAATGGAAAGAATGGTTAGTTATACTCAGTAATCTTTGACAGAAAGAACGTGTACCATAATAATAAGAGTGAGCGCATACACATCATAAGATTCTTGTTCATATAAAAGTGAAGTTAAATCAATGAAACAAGAACTATAAGACTGGTGATAAAATATAAGGTGAAAACATAATACACACAGTCAATCAAGCAACAAGAGTATATGACGAGTTTGTGAGCCAAAAACATCAAGCTAGTACAGAGAGTAGCAAGCACATATATTACATCAACATGACTCTCTACTAACTCTCTAACTCCCCCTAACTCTCACAACTCATATCTCTCCCCCTTTGGCGTCAAACACCAAAAGGGTCCTGAACCTAAACATCTGAAGCAGGAGGAGGCGGCGGGGGCGCATCCGGTCGCGGTCGAGGCAGCAGAGCGAACGCTGGCGGAGGGTCAGAGTCAGTCTCGGATCCAGGATCTGTGGTAGAAGCTGGAGCTGGTACTGACTCGGACTGAGGCCGCGCTGCATGAGCTACCGGAACAGAAGCGGAGACAGATACTGCCACAGCGGTAGTGGTAACAGCAGATGCTGGTGGCACTGGCGGCTGCGGGCAGACAGAGCTGAGAGCCAGAGAGATGAACGCCAAAGTGACCGGCCGGAGCGGAGAGGTACCAACAGGGGGTCCTGACAAAATCGATGGCACCACAGGAGCGTGAAGCGGAGGAGGTGGAGCAGACAGAACCGGAGGAACTGAGACACCAGACTGTTGTAGCATGAGAGCCATGAATGCCCTACTCTCAGCCCGATCCTGAAGAAGCTGCTGCTGAAGCGCATCCTGCCTGTCCTGCATGTTCTGAAATATCGAGAGCATCCTCTCGGATAACCGGGCCTGCTCGGCTGCCAGGTGAGCCTGCTGCTGAGTGAGAGTCTGGAGAATCGAAGCAAGAGCAGGGTCCATAGCCTGAGGAGTAGCAGGGGCAGCACTAGAACTCCCAGCCTCATGATCATGTGAGCGTGGAGGCATAGGAGGCGGAGGCGGAGGAGGAACCCCAAAATCATCATCATCATCATCAGCTGCTGTACCCTGAGTGTCAAACTGTCGAAGAGCTGCATCCTCGGCCTGAGAGTCAAAAACATTTGCAAAAGCTGGCACAGGAATCTCAGGCGCAGGACGGTAGGATCCAAAAACGAGGCGAGAGGCCTCAAGGGTGCTCTGAAATCGAGGGGGCTGAATCAGCTACGCAAAGATGTGGCACAAGTAGTGAGCATAGGGCAACTACCGACGAGCACGAATCCCATCCAAAACGGTGTCCTCGATCTCACAAATCAGGAAGTCCACAACGTCAAACTCAGAGTGGGAGACCAGGGCACCAAGGAGCCAAAGCTGAATATGAGTGGTAGCCTCCCTGTATCCCATCCTCGGCAGAAGAGTCCGTCTGATAAGCTCATATAAGTACTTTGCTGCGGTAGTAAAATCTGCCGGTGAACGTCGCGACCCATCTGTGAAGGGCGGGCGGAACAGAGCCGCGATGTGAGCTGTACCCGGAGCCACACCGCCGTGAGGGCGACGAGGAGGGTCAGAAGTGCCGTAGCAAAGGCTGTGAAGACGAGTCGTCGACTCGGGAAATCCAAAAAGCTGGCGGATCTGACTGGCAGTAATAGTGACATCCTCGCGCTCAAAGCGAAACCTCATCCAGTGATGATCCGGGTCAATCCAAACAGAGGCGTAGAAGACTCGTACCCACTCCTCAACATACCTGCCGCTGGTAGTCAAAAGGGTCTGAAGGCCAGGCAGATAGGTGAGGTGCGCCTCAGAGTCAGCACCGGCTGCAAGCAGAAAGGCTGGAAGATCCAAAAGCCGGTGCACTCGCAGAGCTATCTGAGCAGACATCTGAGCTCTGAAAAACGACTCCTGAGTACGTGTGCTGAAAAGTTCACCTGCTGCAGGGTCTCTCTGAGCTGGTAGCCAAGACTCCACGGGTACGTATCTGAACCTACATACCCGTGCCGCTGTAGCACGCTGAAGGTCAAACAGTCGAGGATCCGTAGCAAGTGGTTGTACCTCAGTCTCATCGCGCTCCCGGAATCGAGGTGGAGGGACAGGAGGAGCTGAAGCGGGAGCGGGAGGAGGAGGAGCAGTGGAAGCTGACGTGGTGGAGGTAGTGGGTATGGCTGTGGTGGTGGATGGCGCAACAGGAGTGACGGGAGCAGGCAGAGTGGGTGGCGGAGTGGAAGCAGAGGTGGTGTGAGTGGAGGAGCGCCGGGAGGCGAGACGACGAACACGATATGCGATCTGATCTGACGGAGTCTGCGGCTGATCTCCAAGCTCGGCCTGCGCAGCGGCTGCTGCAGCAGCTGCCGCTGCACGGGCTGCTCTGTCCGTACGCCGCTTCTTGCGGCCTTCCTGCTGCTCCAAATAAACAGACTTGCCCTTGACCTGCCTGAAGGGGCGACGAGGATCCTCATCATCGCCTCCCCCTAGCGCCGACACATTCTTTGTGCGCGACATCCTGAACTAATGTCTGCAAATGAGATAGAGAGACTAAGCACAGAGCAAAAATCGCCGATAGATTGAGCAAAGAATGAGATGACTACCTAGAAAGCTCACACGAGAGGTGACGATCCAGGCAAGACGGGAGACGGCACACGGTCAAACAAGGTCACTGAAATGACAGAAGAGGTGAGCACGTATTAGTCACATAGTCATAAGCATATGAAATGTGAATAAATACATACACAGAGAGATATGGCACAGAAAACACGAGACGAGACGATCGAGAAGTCAAACGACGTGAAAACGACGTTTGAAGGATAAATAGTGTCATAGGATGTTTGGAATTCGAATTGAGGCACAAAACGATATGGAATTGAGCCGATACTTCACGAATAGGTTTATATAGGTGAATATGAGTGAAGTGTGTGCATGGTTTGAATTTAGGCGAAGAAAAAGGGATTAGGGCACTCGGCTCAGAAACGATCGCTCGAAATGGGGAATTGAGTGAAATTTAAGCCTGGAATCTCGGATTGGCGTGAAATTTGGCAAGTAGGTTACTGGAAGTGTTGTGAAGGTGCCTGAAAAATTTGGGTTCAATTGGAGCATTTGTGGCTGGTTTGGACATTTCACCGAGCACGTGGTGGGCGAGATATTAGGGTTTCGGAGAAATGGTCATATGAGGAGTGAAAACCCTCCCGAAGGAGCCAAGAATCTGCAGGGATACACAATAGGGATAATAGAACACATTCCACCAACTGGATTCACAAGATTTCACAAGAATTTGAAATGATGCACAAGGGGTGGAAAAGGAGGAGCTTAACTGCCTCAGACATAGCACTGAGAGGGAGTGGAGACAGGGGAGGAAGAGGGGAGCCTGCTCACCGAGAGGGAGAGAACGAGCCCAGGACTCCACGGTCACCGGAGCACGGTGGTCGCCGGAGGGTCGCCGGTGGGGGAGAGGGAGACGCCAGACAGAGACAGAGAGCGGTGGGAATAGAGAGCCTCTGGCTCGGTCGGGCTGGAGGCCTTTTTTTTAAAACGCGATATGGGCGCACCGGACAGTCTACAGTGCCTGTCCGGTGCACACCGGACAGCCCACAGTAGCTGTCCGGTGAACCACCGGACAGTGCACAGGAAATCTGATTTATAGCTTGCCGGTGCACCTGTCACACCCGGTTTTAGAAGGTAAACCGAATGCGAACCATGTACGTGCCAGGATCAGAAATTCACGTACACAGCAATTACATAAATGACTCATCATAGCACAATGCTTCGAATTACAATATAGAGTAAGTAATAATATTACAGACTAGAGTCATTTACATAATATAAATCAAAGTACGCAGAATCGAAACGTAGCCAACGTAAACAACCCACCACAGGCAGCTGACTGGGGGAGGTCGCTAGCCTAATCCTCGAACTCATCAACGTCCTGGAACTCCTGGAGGTCCACCTCGACGCCTTCTTCTTTACCTGAGCATAGATTGCACCAAAGGCAACCTGGTGTTTTGTGCAAGCAAGGGTGAGTACACATCAACGTACTCAGCAAATGTCCCGTTTGGCTGAGGTGGACTAGCTTTATGTGGGGTTAAGCTCAAGCAGTTGCTTTTAGTTGGTCAGGTATTTATTATTAGTGGAAGCCAAGTTTTATCATATAACCAACCCGTGAATCATTTCCTCATCGAGGAACATCATTATCATCATCGAACCAAAATAATAAATAGAACCATTGTATCTCAGATCATTTGTATCTCTAATCAAAGAGGATCCCAAGGCTGCTCTTAACCGTGAGCACGGCTGATATATCAGTTTCATTACCCTCTGCAGAGGTCGCACACTTTACCCATGAGCCGTGATTCCCATTTTGCCCGGGGATCATGACTCCCTATTGATCACTTCCTAGGTGGTCCGGCAGGGTATCACTACGTAGCTTTTACAAAGATTCCCTAGAGGTCATAGCCGCCCGTTAGGTTTCTCCAGTTTGATAAACACAGTACCCCTCCCCGCAGGGGGGTGACTAACAAAAGCAAAACGAAAGAACCTCGGCACCCAGCCTCGGCAGAGCAAGCACTGTGCCTGGACCCCATTGACGGCACGACGGCGAAGCAACTACACCTCTAGTTCCTCTAATTAATTAGCTAAGGGCGCCCCATTTCACCCTCATGGTTGCATTGTTATCCCGGGTGGTCTCTCAATGAACAGGTCCTTACGGAGAGGTACTCGGGAAACAGCCCGAGTCCCCCTTAAATGCCACAAGTATATCATCATATCCAGAATAAAATCATAGTATCATCATTGTATCTCATCATGTTCATTGATTAAAGTAAAGCGCTAGCATGTAGCTAACCATAGTAACCCAAAAGGTAAATCAAGGACAAGGTAAATAGAAAGCTAGTAAATCCTTAGATTGTTCATAGTATGCGGGACAGTGTATTATAAAGTAAATGGGACATAATGGATCAGAGGACACTTGCCTTCACCAAACAGATGCTCAGGATCTTCAGCCTCGTAGAACTCGAAGAGTTCGATCTCTTGGTCGCTGAAGCTTGATCGTCGATCACTCGAAGCTCGGAAATGAATCGCAGTCTATTTGCGACGCGAAGCGAAGGCAAACAGGCACAAGCAAAAAAACATGTACATATGCATAAGAACATTACACCATACAAGGAAAAACATAATCAAAGCATGCAATACGAAACAGAGCGCGTTACTACAGTCACACGAGGAAAAAGAAATACGATAGTCGAAGCTACGATCGAGAAGTTAACGGGTTTAGGCTAAACAAATATTAACTATCACATTTAATTCAACATTATCAAATATAAATAATATCTACCATTTAGTTCGATTAATCCGCTACACTAACAAATGTCAGTTAAATAAGTAATTTAATTAAAACGAGAGAGTCTAAGCGAGGCGAATTTACGACGCGTGAAACAGCATGACAGCGTGCAAACGACGAACGGACACGCGCGATATAGCACGCTGACGACACCCGAAACAGCACGCGCGACCAGCGCGAACGACGAGCGAATCAGCATGCGACCAGAATAAGTAGAAAAGGGTTTACGACGCATTATATATCAAATAACTGGCTACTGCGGTTAGCAAACGACGCGACCAACGAATACTACTAGATTGTGATTAAACGTGCAAAACTATATTTCTAAGTTGATTTTAGTTCATATAAATTATTTGCGCAAGGTATTTTAGATTAATTGAATTATCAATTAGTCAACGACTAATCAAGAATTAATTAATGAGCATGAACGATTATAATGAAATGAGTTGCATGGACAGCGTGCGATACACGCAAATGATGCGTGACGACGCGCGACAAATGCGACTTAGCGCCCAGACGATGCACGACAAATGTGACTTAGTGCGCGGACAACATGCGGCGATGCGCACGATCCGCTTGCGCGACACACGAAGACAACATGACGTCAAGCGCGAACAGCGCGCGCGACATGCGAGGATCACTAACAGATACACGTTTACACTTAAGCGATAAATAAAATGTATTTAAGTTGACATTATTTATATTAACATTTATTTGTAAAAGCACAGGTTAAAAACTATAAATTAGCTTTCGCTAAATTGCTTATTTTAATAATCAACAGACAAAATAATTAATTAAACTTAGGTCGCGACAAAATAATGTTATTAACACGTAATCGACACTATTGCAAACTTAACACAACTAAAACGAGTTGAACCTAATTTAGGATGCAAAATATATTAATTACTTCATAATTTATAAACTTAAGCGACATGGTGCAAATTTATTGGTCGGAAACAGAGCTACGCAAAGGGCCACATGAGGAGATGCCACAGAAAATCAAGTGATTGGAATTTGGTGTCGTAATAGAGAACGGTTCCTACATGCAGGCATGCGCATGGGGCCTAAACAATTTCTTCCTGCTTCCACGGCTCCACGCACGGAACGGTTCCTGCTTCATGGAATCGTGCAGGCAGGATCGGAGGGTGATGGTGGTTGACCATGGCGCTAGACGTGGGGGAGGCTCTGCATGGCGCTGTAGGAGGGGGCGAAAGGGTTGGCCGGCTGGACCTCAGGCCACCGCGGCTAGCTGAAGAAGAGCAGAGGAGGCTGGGGCATGGCGCACGCCGGACAGTTCCACCATGGACGAGCTCGCTGGGACCCAGGGGCTAATCCCGCCGAGGGAAAGTGTCCACATCGTGGGTGAGAAGTGAGCCGCCATGGGTAGCAGAGGTTGGTGGCCTGGTGGGATAGAGCCACGCCTGTCTGGCACTCGTCGACTGCTTGAAGGGAGCTCGCTGCTGAAGAGGAGGGCTAGCCTCTAGCCATGGTCGCATCTGGGCGGGTCACCAGGGTGCTGTGCCGCTCGGCCTCTGGCCAGTGCGTGCGTGATCGTGGGAGGGAGCATGGGGAAGAGACGAGAAAGAGAGAGAGGAAGAGAGCGTGTTGAGGGGGCTGTGGACGTGCTCATCTCGCCGTGCAGCGCAACGACAATGTAGAAGAAAGGTTGGGGAGAGAGAAGTTTTCTCACTTGTGCACACAGACGACAGTGTGGTGGAGGTGATGCGGCGAGCTTCGGCGTGTTCGACGATGCCGTGCTAGGGTGACCCGACCAGCTCTGTAGTGGTGCGGATGTCCTCGAGCTCCTGCGATGGTGAAGCACCACCGTGGCCCAGCAACGACGGACACAGCGAGCAGCAAGGGTCAGCTGAGGCGAGGGGAACGAGCAGGATGGAATGAGGTGAGATTGGGGAGGTTTTTCCGTGAGTGGGGGCATTAGGTGCCGTTCCGCGATCGTGGGCGCCGATTTCCTTGGCGTGGGCGACTACGGGCAGAGCGGACATGGGAGGCAGTTGTGAGGGAGGGAGGGAGCTGACGCACAGGTCTAGATTACAGAGGCACATACGAGAAGAGCTCACTGACGCGCAGCGCCCGTTGCCAGGGAGCGATCGGATATGGCACTTGCGCTAGCGCGCGCGATGGGGACAGGGAAATTTTCCCTTTCTTTTATATAGGTATAGATATATATATTTATTTATATGATTATTTTTATTTACATTAAATTGTGCCCAATAATTTGGATTCACTAGTTTTCCTTCTTCTGAACGTAAACGCCATGAAAATCATTTTTAGCAACCAAAAATCATGCTTCGACATGAGATGCAACAATCAAACTTCTCTGGGATTTTATTTTCTATGCTAAAAACTTATATATATATATATATATACTAAAATAACTCTCTATTATTTAGAAAAAAAAGAAGAAAAGTAGGTAAAGCAGAGTGTAACACCTGAGTTTGGTGGACATCGGAAAAGAAATTTTATACCTCCAAATTCAGGGTGTTACAAATCTAACCCCCTTAACAGAATCTCGCCCTCGAGATTCAAGAAGAGGCTAGCAAGAAAATGAGATTGGTTCACTGGTTGTTCATAACTTTCTTGAGTTGACTTTGACTCTACAAGCCTAACCTGCGGACTGGTTGCTTTGACCTTCAGATGTTCACGACCCACTGATGCAACTCTTGAGAATCTCTTGGACCTATGGGTTAGGACCCACACACGCTTTCACTGTGCCACTTTGATCATGTTGGTTGATGTTGATCGCATGGTCTTCATTGGGGTTAGCGGCTAACCCCTTAACATGAGCATTGATACACACTTGGTGAGGATGTTGCCGACTCTGATCTTGATTGATTAAGAGAGGTTGGAGGCTGCCAACCGGACAGGTGCAAGAGGGGAGGGCATATATAGAAAAGGCAAGTATAGATGGATTAAAGAGAGAAAAGGGAGAGCACCCAACTACCTAACTTTATGACACTCAGCAAGTAAACAGATGCCATTGTGGACCAAGGGCCGCAACACATCAACATTCATCACAAAAAAGCAAATCAGTCAACGCACAAAGACAAACAGCACAAGCACACAACAACAAACATTTCGTTTCTACACGTTAATGTTAACTAGATGGTGGTATTTCCTTACAAATGGGAGAATACTTTAAAGCCATTGAAGGACAAGGGGAATGATAAGACATGCAGGATAGGGGGCATGAGCATAAAGCATGGAGCTAAGGCAAGGATTGTAATCTACAAGGGAAAAAATGCAACCAAGGGCAGGGTAGGTAAACACCATTCTCAAATCGAGATGTGAAAGATGATAATTCAAAAGGTAGGCATAAGATAAGCATCATTGAAAGATCTAGATATTAGGAAGGTAAGGGTGATATCTAGCAAAAGCAAAGACTTGCAACGCGACAGAGGAAAAAGGAATGAACAAGAGCGGGATGGGTAAGACATCACTCCTGAAATGAAATGGGAGAGGCGGCTTTAAAATGCAGGTACAGGATAAGCATCAAGGTAAAGATCAAGGGATGACAAGGGTTAAGGTGATAACGGACAAACACACAACAAAAGATGTATTTAGACAAGACTTGCAAGGCGTCAAGGAAGGGTAGGCAACCACTGGTGAAGTAGGTGAGGCATTATTCCTCAAACCAGGATGGAGAAGAGGAGGCTTTAAAGGGTAGGTTCAAATTAAGCGGGAAGACAAGGGCATAGATATCACGAGGGTTTTAAAGGTAATAATGGACAAGGGTGTATGGGAGGAGGTAAATAGGCATAAGACAAAGGATATAAGTACCATAAAGGATGGAGTTAAGATAGGACCTGCAAATGGAAAAGGATAGGGTACGTCCAAGGGCCAGATAAGTAAACTGCCATTCTCACATGGAGGTGGAAGAGAGGGGATTTTTAGGAAGTAGGAATAAAGATGAGTATCAAGGCAAGATCGATGGACGACAAGGTGAGGGTAATAGCAAATAAAAACATAGCAAGGGATGGAATTAACACAAAACTTGTAAGGCAACAAGAAGTGAAAAGAAATCAAGGGAGAGATAGGTAACTCACAGCCCTCAAACTGGATTGAAAGAAAGAGGAGATTTTTAAAGGATAAGTTCAAAGTAAACATTTAGGTAAAGACATAAATATCACAAGGGCCAAAGGCAATAACGGACAAGGGTGTAAGAGAAAAGATGAAGGCATAAAAGAACAAGTGGTACAAGTACAACAAGGAATGGATTTAAGTCAAGGCTTGCACACCGTAAAAAAGAGGATGTTGTCAAGGGTAAGTAAAACACCGCCCTTAAATTGGGATAGGAGATTCCAAATAACGGGCATAGGGTAATCACCAAGGTAAGATCGAGAGATGAGAAAGGTGGAGGCAATAACAAACAAAAGCACAACAAAGGACAAAGTTACAAACTCGCAAGCCAAAGAAGAGGATACGACCAAGGTAAAGATTGGTAAAGTATAGCTCTCAAAATGAGACGGAAGAGAGGTGATTTTAAAGGGCAGGTATGAGACAAACATCAAATAAGATATAAAGGTGTCTAAGGTGAAGGTGATTATAACAAAAGGCATGACAAAGGATAGAGTTAAAGCAAGACTCGTGAAGTGGAGAAGTGGAGAAAACAATCAAGGATAAGATAAGTGAGGTTCCGACAAAAGAGTTGCAGTAAGAATTCATTACTGAAGAAAGTTATAAGGAATTAACGAGATCACCAAGGATGTGCAAAATAAAATGATCGCTCCTGGATCATTAAGAAACAAGGGTGGTCAAGGGCATGTTAACTGAAATGTCTTAAACAAACATTAGGGTATGAAGATAAGCATATATAAAGATATAGGAGTATACAAAACGCCAAGGATACGAGCATACTATGAACAAGGGAATAGAAATTGCCGAAAGATAATGACTTAACAACAGAATAGGAAGAGGTCTCAAAAGACAAGATTGTAAACATATAAACTGGAATGTTTAAATGGGCAACAGAGTTTTCATAGGTAAGTATTTGAAACAAGAGTACTGAAGATTTCATTGATACTAGCATGTCAATACCAATGGAAAAGAGATTGCCAAATGGTAGAAATTTAATGATAGAAGAAGAATAAATCCCAAAAGACAAGAAAGTTATGGTCAGGGCATCTACAAGGGTGTCGCAAGCACAAGATTGAGATCAGATCTAATAGATTGAGAGAAGTATAAAACATACTAGAATAAAATACTTTTGGCAAGGGGGCATATAGGAGCACAACATAGAATTAGTCGAGGTGACTAATATTTTGAAGCAGCATCAAGGATGATGTGAAGTAATAATCAATAAGTCCTTAAAACGGTCAGTGCTACTCTAGGTCAGCGGTCCTACAGTCAGCAAGGCTTTGATACCACTTATGTCACACCCGGTTTTAGAAGGTAAACCGAATGCGAACCATGTACGTGCCAGGATCAGAAATTCACGTACACAGCAATTACATAAATGACTCATCATAGCACAATGCTTCGAATTACAATATAGAGTAAGTAATAATATTACAGACTAGAGTCATTTACATAATATAAATCAAAGTACGCAGAATCGAAACGTAGCCAACGTAAACAACCCACCACAGGCAGCTGACTGGGGGAGGTCGCTAGCCTAATCCTCGAACTCATCAACGTCCTGGAACTCCTGGAGGTCCACCTCGACGCCTTCTTCTTTACCTGAGCATAGATTGCACCAAAGGCAACATGGTGTTTTGTGAAAGCAAGGGTGAGTACACATCAACGTACTCAGCAAATGTCCCGTTTGGCTGAGGTGGACTAGCTTTATGTGGGGTTAAGCTCAAGCAGTTGCTTTTAGTTGGTCAGGTATTTATTATTAGTGGAAGCCAAGTTTTATCATATAACCAACCCGTGAATCATTTCCTCATCGAGGAACATCATTATCATCATCGAACCAAAATAATAAATAGAACCATTGTATCTCAGATCATTTGTATCTCTAATCAAAGAGGATCCCAAGGCTGCTCTTAACCGTGAGCACGGCTGATATATCAGTTTCATTACCCTCTGCAGAGGTCGCACACTTTACCCATGAGCCGTGATTCCCATTTTGCCCGGGGATCATGACTCCCCATTGATCACTTCCTAGGTGGTCCGGCAGGGTATCACTACGTAGCTTTTACAAAGATTCCCTAGAGGTCATAGCCGCCCGTTAGGTTTCTCCAGTTTGATAAACACAGTACCCCTCCCCGCAGGGGGGTGACTAACAAAAGCAAAACGAAAGAACCTCGGCACCCAGCCTCGGCAGAGCAAGCACTGTGCCTGAACCCATTGACGGCACGACGGCGAAGCAACTACACCTCTAGTTCCTCTAATTAATTAGCTAAGGACGCCCCATTTCACCCTCATGGTTGCATTGTTATCCCGGGTGGTCTCTCAATGAACAGGTCCTTACGGAGAGGTACTCGGGAAACAGCCCGAGTCCCCCTTAAATGCCACAAGTATATCATCATATCCAGAATAAAATCATAGTATCATCATTGTATCTCATCATGTTCATTGATTAAAGTAAAGCGCTAGCATGTAGCTAACCATAGTAACCCAAAAGGTAAATCAAGGACAAGGTAAATAGAAAGCTAGTAAATCCTTAGATTGTTCATAGTATGCGGGACAGTGTATTATAAAGTAAATGGGACATAATGGGTCAGAGGACACTTGCCTTCACCAAACAGATGCTCAGGATCTTCAGCCTCGTAGAACTCGAAGAGTTCGATCTCTTGGTCGCTGAAGCTTGATCGTCGATCACTCGAAGCTCGGAAATGAATCGCAGTCTATTTGCGACGCGAAGCGAAGGCAAACAGGCACAAGCAAAAAAACATGTACATATGCATAAGAACATTACACCATACAAGGAAAAACATAATCAAAGCATGCAATACGAAACAGAGCGCGTTACTACAGTCACACGAGGAAAAAGAAATACGATAGTCGAAGCTACGATCGAGAAGTTAACGGGTTTAGGCTAAACAAATATTAACTATCACATTTAATTCAACATTATCAAATATAAATAATATCTACCATTTAGTTCGATTAATCCGCTACACTAACAAATGTCAGCTAAATAAGTAATTTAATTAAAACGAGAGAGTCTAAGCGAGGCGAATTTACGACGCGTGAAACAGCATGACAGCGTGCAAACGACGAACGGACACGCGCGATATAGCACGCTGACGACACCCGAAACAGCACGCGCGACCAGCGCGAACGACGAGCGAATCAGCATGCGACCAGAATAAGTAGAAAAGGGTTTACGACGCATTATATATCAAATAACTGGCTACTGCGGTTAGCAAACGACGCGACCAACGAATACTACTAGATTGTGATTAAACGTGCAAAACTATATTTCTAAGTTGATTTTAGTTCATATAAATTATTTGCGCAAGGTATTTTAGATTAATTGAATTATCAATTAGTCAACGACTAATCAAGAATTAATTAATGAGCATGAACGATTATAATGAAATGAGTTGCATGGACAGCGTGCGATACACGCAAATGATGCGTGACGACGCGCGACAAATGCGACTTAGCGCCCAGACGATGCACGACAAATGTGACTTAGTGCGCGGACAACATGCGGCGATGCGCACGATCCGCTTGCGCGACACACGAAGACAACATGACGTCAAGCGCGAACAGCGCGCGCGACATGCGAGGATCACTAACAGATACACGTTTACACTTAAGCGATAAATAAAATGTATTTAAGTTGACATTATTTATATTAACATTTATTTGTAAAAGCACAGGTTAAAAACTATAAATTAGCTTTCGCTAAATTGCTTATTTTAATAATCAACAGACAAAATAATTAATTAAACTTAGGTCGCGACAAAATAATGTTATTAACACGTAATCGACACTATTGCAAACTTAACACAACTAAAACGAGTTGAACCTAATTTAGGATGCAAAATATATTAATTACTTCATAATTTATAAACTTAAGCGACATGGTGCAAATTTATTGGTCGGAAACAGAGCTACGCAAAGGGCCACATGAGGAGATGCCACAGAAAATCAAGTGATTGGAATTTGGTGTCGTAATAGAGAACGGTTCCTACATGCAGGCATGCGCATGGGGCCTAAACAATTTCTTCCTGCTTCCACGGCTCCACGCACGGAACGGTTCCTGCTTCATGGAATCGTGCAGGCAGGATCGGAGGGTGATGGTGGTTGACCATGGCGCTAGACGTGGGGGAGGCTCTGCATGGCGCTGTAGGAGGGGGCGAAAGGGTTGGCCGGCTGGACCTCAGGCCACCGCGGCTAGCTGAAGAAGAGCAGAGGAGGCTGGGGCATGGCGCACGCCGGACAGTTCCACCATGGACGAGCTCGCTGGGACCCAGGGGCTAATCCCGCCGAGGGAAAGTGTCCACATCGTGGGTGAGAAGTGAGCCGCCATGGGTAGCAGAGGTTGGTGGCCTGGTGGGATAGAGCCACGCCTGTCTGGCACTCGTCGACTGCTTGAAGGGAGCTCGCTGCTGAAGAGGAGGGCTAGCCTCTAGCCATGGTCGCATCTGGGCGGGTCACCAGGGTGCTGTGCCGCTCGGCCTCTGGCCAGTGCGTGCGTGATCGTGGGAGGGAGCATGGGGAAGAGACGAGAAAGAGAGAGAGGAAGAGAGCGTGTTGAGGGGGCTGTGGACGTGCTCATCTCGCCGTGCAGCGCAACGACAATGTAGAAGAAAGGTTGGGGAGAGAGAAGTTTTCTCACTTGTGCACACAGACGACAGTGTGGTGGAGGTGATGCGGCGAGCTTCGGCGTGTTCGACGATGCCGTGCTAGGGTGACCCGACCAGCTCTGTAGTGGTGCGGATGTCCTCGAGCTCCTGCGATGGTGAAGCACCACCGTGGCCCAGCAACGACGGACACAGCGAGCAGCAAGGGTCAGCTGAGGCGAGGGGAACGAGCAGGATGGAATGAGGTGAGATTGGGGAGGTTTTTCCGTGAGTGGGGGCATTAGGTGCCGTTCCGCGATCGTGGGCGCCGATTTCCTTGGCGTGGGCGACTACGGGCAGAGCGGACATGGGAGGCAGTTGTGAGGGAGGGAGGGAGCTGACGCACAGGTCTAGATTACAGAGGCACATACGAGAAGAGCTCACTGACGCGCAGCGCCCGTTGCCAGGGAGCGATCGGATATGGCACTTGCGCTAGCGCGCGCGATGGGGACAGGGAAATTTTCCCTTTCTTTTATATAGGTATAGATATATATATTTATTTATATGATTATTTTTATTTACATTAAATTGTGCCCAATAATTTGGATTCACTAGTTTTCCTTCTTCTGAACGTAAACGCCATGAAAATCATTTTTAGCAACCAAAAATCATGCTTCGACATGAGATGCAACAATCAAACTTCTCTGGGATTTTATTTTCTATGCTAAAAACTTATATATATATATATATATATATATATACTAAAATAACTCTCTATTATTTAGAAAAAAAAGAAGAAAAGTAGGTAAAGCAGAGTGTAACACCTGAGTTTGGTGGACATCGGAAAAGAAATTTTATACCTCCAAATTCAGGGTGTTACAAATCTAACCCCCTTAACAGAATCTCGCCCTCGAGATTCAAGAAGAGGCTAGCAAGAAAATGAGATTGGTTCACTGGTTGTTCATAACTTTCTTGAGTTGACTTTGACTCTACAAGCCTAACCTGCGGACTGGTTGCTTTGACCTTCAGATGTTCACGACCCACTGATGCAACTCTTGAGAATCTCTTGGACCTATGGGTTAGGACCCACACACGCTTTCACTGTGCCACTTTGATCATGTTGGTTGATGTTGATCGCATGGTCTTCATTGGGGTTAGCGGCTAACCCCTTAACATGAGCATTGATACACACTTGGTGAGGATGTTGCCGACTCTGATCTTGATTGATTAAGAGAGGTTGGAGGCTGCCAACCGGACAGGTGCAAGAGGGGAGGGCATATATAGAAAAGGCAAGTATAGATGGATTAAAGAGAGAAAAGGGAGAGCACCCAACTACCTAACTTTATGACACTCAGCAAGTAAACAGATGCCATTGTGGACCAAGGGCCGCAACACATCAACATTCATCACAAAAAAGCAAATCAGTCAACGCACAAAGACAAACAGCACAAGCACACAACAACAAACATTTCGTTTCTACACGTTAATGTTAACTAGATGGTGGTATTTCCTTACAAATGGGAGAATACTTTAAAGCCATTGAAGGACAAGGGGAATGATAAGACATGCAGGATAGGGGGCATGAGCATAAAGCATGGAGCTAAGGCAAGGATTGTAATCTACAAGGGAAAAAATGCAACCAAGGGCAGGGTAGGTAAACACCATTCTCAAATCGAGATGTGAAAGATGATAATTCAAAAGGTAGGCATAAGATAAGCATCATTGAAAGATCTAGATATTAGGAAGGTAAGGGTGATATCTAGCAAAAGCAAAGACTTGCAACGCGACAGAGGAAAAAGGAATGAACAAGAGCGGGATGGGTAAGACATCACTCCTGAAATGAAATGGGAGAGGCGGCTTTAAAATGCAGGTACAGGATAAGCATCAAGGTAAAGATCAAGGGATGACAAGGGTTAAGGTGATAACGGACAAACACACAACAAAAGATGTATTTAGACAAGACTTGCAAGGCGTCAAGGAAGGGTAGGCAACCACTGGTGAAGTAGGTGAGGCATTATTCCTCAAACCAGGATGGAGAAGAGGAGGCTTTAAAGGGTAGGTTCAAATTAAGCGGGAAGACAAGGGCATAGATATCACGAGGGTTTTAAAGGTAATAATGGACAAGGGTGTATGGGAGGAGGTAAATAGGCATAAGACAAAGGATATAAGTACCATAAAGGATGGAGTTAAGATAGGACCTGCAAATGGAAAAGGATAGGGTACGTCCAAGGGCCAGATAAGTAAACTGCCATTCTCACATGGAGGTGGAAGAGAGGGGATTTTTAGGAAGTAGGAATAAAGATGAGTATCAAGGCAAGATCGATGGACGACAAGGTGAGGGTAATAGCAAATAAAAACATAGCAAGGGATGGAATTAACACAAAACTTGTAAGGCAACAAGAAGTGAAAAGAAATCAAGGGAGAGATAGGTAACTCACAGCCCTCAAACTGGATTGAAAGAAAGAGGAGATTTTTAAAGGATAAGTTCAAAGTAAACATTTAGGTAAAGACATAAATATCACAAGGGCCAAAGGCAATAACGGACAAGGGTGTAAGAGAAAAGATGAAGGCATAAAAGAACAAGTGGTACAAGTACAACAAGGAATGGATTTAAGTCAAGGCTTGCACACCGTAAAAAAGAGGATGTTGTCAAGGGTAAGTAAAACACCGCCCTTAAATTGGGATAGGAGATTCCAAATAACGGGCATAGGGTAATCACCAAGGTAAGATCGAGAGATGAGAAAGGTGGAGGCAATAACAAACATGCAATGCAATGCAGGTTTGAGAACCAATAATTGCATAAAAAGTAAGAATTTAAGTGCTAAAAGCTTAAAACTAAGACTTGTCAAGTTTGACCCGAGTTAAGCTTTTTCACTCGCTTTGTTGGCGGTTATCTCAACTAGGTTAGACAAGTCCTAGATGCAATACAAGGAACTTAAACATGCAATGCAGGCTTGACAACTCCATTTGACATTTTACATAAAATTTCTGAGATCAAGAATATTTAGTTCATTCCTCAACATGCAAAAGCGGGTTTTATCAAGTGGCTTAGTGAAAATATCCGCTAATTGATCTTCCGACCTCACTCCTTCTAAAATGATATCTCCTTTAGCAACATGATCTCTAAGGAAGTGATGACGGATATCAATATGCTTGGTGCGAGAGTGTTGTACAGGATTATTAGCAATTTTAACAGCACTCTCATTATCACACAACAAAGGTACCTTTTCTAGAACTACGCCATAGTCTAGAAGAGTTTGTTTCATATATAAAATTTGTGTGCAACAAGCACCTGCGGCAATGTATTCCGCTTCGGCAGTTGACAAGGCAACACTATTTTGCTTTTTGGATGTCCATGAAACTAGTGATCTACCAAGCAGATGGCATCCCCCAGAAGTACTTTTCCTATCAATTTTGCAACCAGCATAATCCGAATCAGAATAGCCAATTAAATCAAAAGTAGCTCCTTTGGGATACCACAGACCAACGCTTGTGGTGTGCCTGAGATACCTAAGAATTCTCTTAACAGCGTGAAGATGAGCTTTCTTAGGATTAGATTGAAATCTAGCACACATGCAGACACTAAACATAATATCGGGCCTAGATGCGGTAAGGTATAATAAACTACCTGTCGGGGACCATAATTAGGGGTACCCTCAAGACGCCTAATTCTCAGCTGGTAACCCCCATCAGCATAAAGCTGCAGAGGCCTGATGGGTTTGATTAAGTCAGGGATCAGTCCATACGAGCGACTCGATCACGCCTCGCCCGAGCCTAGCCTCGGGCAAGGGCAGCCGACCCTGAGGTGTTTCCGTCTCGCCCGAGGCCCCCTTTTTTACGGCAGACGCGCCTCCCGCTCGCCCGAGGCCTTGCCTTCGTTAAGAAGCAAGCCTAACTAAATCGCCGCACCGACCGACCGAGTCACAGGGGCATTTAACGCAAAGGTAGCCTGGCACCTTTATCCTGACGCGCGCCCCCGGGCAGAGCCGAAGTGACCGCCGTCACTTCGCCGCTCCACTGACCGGTCTGACAGAAAGAACAGCGCCGCCTGCGCCATCCCGACTGCAGTACCACTTGACAGAGTGAGACTGACAGGCAGCCAGGCTTTGCCAAAGGCGCCATAGGAAGCTCCGCCCGACCCAGGGCTCGGACTCGGGCTAAGGCCCCGGAAGACGGCGAACTCCGCTCCGCCCGACCCAGGGCTCGGACTCGGGCTAAGGCCCCGGAAGACGGCGAACTCCGCTCCGCCCGACCCAGGGCTCGGACTCGGGCTAAGGCCCCAGAAGACGGCGAACTCCGCTCCGCCCGACCCAGGGCTCGGACTCGGGCTAAGGCCCCAGAAGACGGCGAACTCCGCTCCGCCCGACCCAGGGCTCGGACTCGGGCTAAGGCCCCGGAAGACGACGAACTTCGCTTCGCCCGACCCAGGGCTCGGACTCCGCCTTGGCCTCTGCCGAACGACCTCCGCCTCGCCCGACCCAGGAGCTCGGCCTCGGCCATGCAGGACAGACTCGACCTCGGCTTCGGAGGAGCCTCCACGTCGCCCGACCTAGGGCACAAGTCCGCCACGTCAACAGGAAGCATCATCATCACCCTACCCCGAGCCGACTCGGGCCGCAGAGAACAGGACCGACATCCCATCTGGCCAGCTCCGCCAGATAGGCAATGATGGCGCCCGCTAGATCCATGACGACGGCGGCTCTCAGCTCCCTTACGGAAGCAGGGGGACGTCAGCAAGGGCCCAACCACTCCGACAGCTGTCCCTCCGCCAGGCTCCATTGCTCCTCCGACAGCCACGACGCCACACCAGCTGGGTTCCAAGATCTCTCCGGCTGCCACCTTGGCATGTACTTAGGGCACTAGCTCTCCCCCGCTAGACACGTAGCACCTTGCTACACCCCCATTTGTACACCTGGATCCTCTCCTTACGCCTATAAAAGGAAGGACCAGGGCCTTCTTAGAGAAGGTTGGCCTCGCGGGAACGAGGGCAGGAGCAGGCGCTCTCTTGGGGCCGCTCGCTCCCCTCACCCGCGCGGACGCTTGTAACCCCCTACTGCAAGCGCACCCGACCTGGGCGCGGGACGAACACGAAGGCCGCGGGATCTCCGCCTCCCTCACGACCCGGCTCCGGCCACCTCGCTCTTCCCCCCTTCGCGCTCGCCCACGCGCTCGACCCATCTGGGCTGGGGCACACGGCACACTCACTCGTCGGCTCGGGGACCCCCCGGTCTCGAAACGCCGACAGTTGGCGCGCCAGGTAGGGGCCTGCTGCGTGTTGACGAGCAGTTTCCCGTCAAGCTCCAGATGGGCAGTCTCCAACGACCTCTTCAACCCAGGACGGTGCTCCGTTTCGGGAGCCTCGAGTTCGTGTCTTTCGACGGCAGCTACGACATGATACTCCTTCCACCGCCGCGCGACAGCGACAATGGTGGCGGACAGCCCGCCCGCCGGCGGTGGAATCGACGACGTCTTTCCCGCGTGGGGGAAGGACAACTTTCGAGCTCGCCCCATCCTCTCCCTCGCCATCGGAGGAGGAGGCGGGGCAACCAGGGCCGAGCGGGAGGCTGCGCTCAGTCGGCTGTCGAGCAAATCGACATCCCCAGCGCCCCAACGGAGGACGCGTCGGGCGTCACCCTCGCGTTTGAGGCGAAGGCGAGCGCCGTCCCCCCGCGACACGCCAACCCCGAGCAAGTGGACGACGCCAGCGCGCTCACGGAGGGCCTGCAGGACGTCGCACTCGTACCCAGGACGACGGCGCGATCAGCCCCCGATGTGACTTCGTCGCTCCTCATCGACCAAAAGGTACCGGCTGATTCCCATCCTTTGTCATTTCAACTCGACCTCAACCCGCCTAGGGACCTCGCTCTGGCGGGCGCTCACGTTGAGGCGAGTGCAACCCCTTTCGGGTTTCGTGTGCGGTCGCCTTGGGACCGATTGACGGGCGTCTCGACCTACGGACTCTATGGGTCCGAGGAAGATGACGACCCCAGCATCTGCTGGGATTTCTCTGGATCTGGCAACCCCAGTGCCATGCGGGACTTCATGACCGCATGCAACTACTGCCTCTCCGACTGTTCCGACGGCAGCCGCAGCCTTGACGACAAGGACTGCGGCCCGAGCCGCGAATGTTTCCACGTCGAGCTAGGGGATCCCTCCGGAGGCAGCTGTCTCGGCATGCCGGAGGACGGTGATCTCCCTAGGCCAGCGCCTCGCGCCGACATCCCGCGGGAGCTAGCTGTGGTCCCCGTTCCGGCGGGGGGTCACGACCCACAGCTCGAGCAAATCCGCGGGGCGCAGGCCGGGCTCGATGAGGGAGCAGGAGCGCTCGAGGCAATCCGCCGGGACGTCGGGCAGGTATGGGCGGGCCAGCCCCTAGCCGGAGAAATACGTCACCTGCCCCAAGGTCTCCAGCACCGCATCGCCAACGATGCCAGGGGCAGACCGCCACCCGCATCCGGCGGAACCGGTCAGGACCTGGCAGCCGCAGCGATGCTCCTCCGCGCGATGCCGGAGTCATCAACCACCAAGGGTCGGCGAATCCAGGGGGAGCTCAAGCATCTCCTGGAAGGCGCTGCGGCCCGGCGGGCCGAGAGCTCTGCCTCCCGAAGGCAGGGGTACCCCTCGGAACCTCGTGCCGCGACTTCCCGACTCATGCGGGAAGCCTCGGTCTACACCGGGCGCACGCGCAACACCGCGCCTGCGGCCCCGGGCCACCTCGGCGACGAGCACCCTCATCGCGACCGTCGGGCTCGCCTCGACGAAAGGGTGCGCCGAGGTTATCACCCCAGGCGTGGGGGACGCTACGACAGCGGGGAGGATCGGAGTCCCTCGCCCGAACCACCCGGTCCGCAGGTCTTCAGCCGGGCCATTCGGCGGGCGCCGTTTCCGACCCGATTCCGGCCCCCGACTACTATCACAAAGTACTCGGGGGAAACGAGACCGGAATTGTGGCTCGCGGACTACCGCCTGGCCTGTCAACTGGGTGGAACGGACGACGACAACCTCATCATCCGCAACCTCCCCTTGTTCCTCTCCGACACTGCTCGCGCTTGGTTGGAGCACCTGCCTCCGGGGCAGATTTCCAACTGGGAGGATCTGGTCCAAGCTTTCGCCGGCAACTTCCAGGGCACGTACGTGCGCCCCGGGAATTCCTGGGACCTCCGAAGCTGTCGGCAACAGCCGGGAGAGTCTCTTCGGGACTACATCCGGCGATTCTCGAAGCAGCGCACCGAGCTGCCCAACATCACCGACTCCGATGTCATCGGCGCGTTCCTTGCCGGCACCACCTGCCGTGACCTGGTGAGCAAGTTGGGTCGCAAGACCCCCACCAGGGCGAGCGAGCTGATGGACATCGCCACCAAGTTCGCCTCTGGTCAGGAGGCGGTCGAGGCCATCTTCCGAAAGGACAAGCAGCCCCAGGGCCGCCCGTCGGAAGATGCTCCCGAGGGGTCTACTCCGCTCGGCGCCAAGAAGAAAGGCAGGAGGAAGTCGCAAGCGAAACGCGACGCCGCCAGCACGGACCTTGTCGCCGCCGCCGAATACAAGAACCCTCGGAAGCCCCCCGGAGGTGCCAACCTCTTCGACAAGGCACTCAAGGAGACGTGCCCTTACCATCAGGGGCCCGTCAAGCACACCCTCGAGGAGTGTGTCATGCTTCGGCACCACTTCCACCGGGCCGGGCCACCCGCAGAGGGTGGCAGGGCCCGCGACGACGACAAAAAAGAAGATCACCAAGCCGGAGAGTTCCCCGAGGTCCGCGACTGCTTCATGATCTACGAAGGGCATGCGGCGAATGCCTCGGCTCGGCATCGTAAGCAAGAGCGTCGGGAGGTCTGCTCGGTGAAGGTGGCGGCGCCAGTCTACCTAGACTGGTCCGACAAGCCCATCACCTTCGACCAAGATGACCACCCCGACCACGTGCCGAGCCCGGGGAAGTACCCGCTCGTCGTCGATCCCGTCATCGGCGACGTCAGGCTCACCAAGGTCCTGATGGATGGGGGCAGCTGCCTCAATATCATCTACGCCGAGACCCTCAGGCTCCTGCGCGTCGATCTGTCATCCGTCCGAGCAGGCGCTGCGCCCTTCCACGGGATCATTCCTGGGAAGCGCGTCCAGCCCCTCGGACAGCTCGACCTTCCTGTCTGCTTCGGAACACCCTCCAACTTCCGAAGGGAGACTTTGACGTTCGAGGTGGTCGGGTTCCGAGGAACCTACCATGCAGTATTGGGGAGGCCATGCTACGCGAAGTTCATGGCCATCCCCAACTACACCTACTTGAAGCTCAAGATGCCGGGCCCCAACGGGGTCATCACCGTCGGCCCCACGTACAAACACGCATTCGAATGCGATGTGGAGTGCGTGGAGTACGCCGAGGCCCTCGCCGAGTCCGAGGCCCTCATCGCCGACCTGGAAAGCCTCTCCCGAGAGGTGCCGGACGTGAAGCGACACGCCGGCAACTTCGACCCAGCGGAGACGGTTAAGGCCGTCCCTCTCGACCCCAATGGCGACACCTCCAAGCAGATCCGGATCGGTTCCGGGCTCGACCCCAAATAGGAAGCAGTGCTCGTCGACTTTCTCCACGCAAACGCCGACGTCTTTGCGTGGAGTCCCTCGGACATGCCCGGCATACCGAGGGATGTCGCCGAGCACTCGCTGGATATTCGGGCCGGAGCCCAACCGGTCAGACAGCCTCTGCGCCGATTCGACGAGGAAAGGCGCAGGGTGATAGGCGAGGAGATCCACAAGCTGATGGCAGCAGGGTTCATCAAAGAGGTATTCCATCCCAAATGGCTTGCCAACCCTGTACTTGTGAGGAAGAAAGGGGGGAAATGGCGGATGTGTGTGGACTACACTGGTCTCAACAAAGCGTGTCCGAAGGTCCCCTACCCTCTACCTCGCATCGACCAAATCGTGGACTCCACTGCTGGGTGCGAAACCATGTCTTTCCTCGATGCCTACTCAGGGTATCATCAAATCAAGATGAAAGAGTCCGACCAGCTCGCGACTTCTTTCATCACGCCCTTCGGCATGTACTGTTATGTCACCATGCCGTTCGGTTTGAGGAACGCGGGTGCAACGTACCAGCGGTGCATGAACCATGTGTTCGGCGAACACATCGGTCGCACGGTCGAGGCCTACGTCGATGACATCGTAGTCAAGACGAGGAAAGCCTCCGACCTCCTCTCCGACCTTGAAGTGACATTCCGGTGTCTCAAGGCGAAGGGCGTCAAGCTCAATCCCGAGAAGTGCGTCTTCGGGGTGCCCCGAGGCATGCTCCTGGGATTCATCGTCTCCGAGCGGGGCATCGAAGCCAACCCGGAGAAGATCGCAGCCATCACAAGCATGGGGCCCATCAAGGACTTAAAAGGCGTACAGAGGGTCATGGGATGTCTCGCGGCCTTGAGCCGTTTCATCTCGCGCCTCGGCGAAAGAGGCCTGCCCCTGTACCGTCTCTTAAGGAAGGCCGAGTGCTTCACTTGGACTCCCGAGGCCGAGGAAGCTCTCGGGAACCTGAAGGCGCTCCTCACCCAGGCGCCCGTCTTGGTACCCCCAGCTGATGGAGAAGCCCTCTTGGTCTACGTCGCCGCTACCACTCAGGTGGTCAGCGCCGCGATCGTGGTCGAAAGGCAGGAAGAGGGGCATGCTTTGCCCATTCAGAGGCCAGTTTACTTCGTCAGCGAGGTGCTGTCCGAGACCAAGATCCGCTACCCACAAGTCCAGAAGCTGCTGTACGCAGTGATCCTGACGAGGCGAAAGCTGCGACATTACTTCGAGTCTCATCCGGTGACTGTGGTGTCATCCTTCCCCCTGGGGGAGATCATCCAGTGCCGAGAAGCCTCGGGACGGATCGCAAAGTGTAACACCATAAAATTCTAATCTTGAGAATTAGGAAGAATACTCCCAAGTGTAAAATAAGCATGTTTTCTTATAATAAATTAGAAACAAGATTCTCCTATAAATGTATTCTTGGTTAAATTTTATATCTAGAAATATGCTTTAAAGATGAAAACTAAACAAAAGGTTATATAGTTATGTGGATGTTTACATAAATAAAATTTTAAATGTGGTTAAAGTCTATTTGCTTAAACTAAATAGTATGAAAGGACCTTTTAAAAGGTGTGAATTATTTTCTTATCCTACATGATCATAAGCGTTCATTTAATTAAGTAAGGCAATAGAAATAATAATAATAAGTGAATAAAAGGATAAAAAAAATCCTTACATTCATGCTGGGATCTTTGCTTCTGCATTTTGTTTTAAAGTTTGAACTTGACTTGAATTTGAGTTTGAAAATGCAAAAAAAAAATAATAATAAAGAGACGAAACCACCTGGGCTGAATTCCAAGCTCCCGGCCCAGTACTGCACTCGCGCTCGGCCCAGGGGGGGATGGAAACACGCCGCGCCAGCCCAGCTCCACGTTCACGCTGCCACGCCATTGGATGCCGGCACCTGGGACCCCCTTGTCAGTGACGTCGTCGTTCGTTCCCCTTCTTCTCTCGCTGTCACCTGGGACCGGGGTGTCAGCTCCTTCTCCTTACGATGGCTGTTATACGCGCGGGGATCGCGCGTCAAATCCTTCGTTGATGCGTGCCGAAAGACCCGGGCTGGTAGTTTGGGGTCCTCAACCGGGTATATAAGGATCTCGTGCCCCCTTTCGGTCGTCATCGCGAGCTGGCGCGGGTCATAGGAACCTCGAAGCGCGTGGGGGAAACCATCGCCGTGGGCTGGGAAGAAAGGACCGCATCGGTCGATTCATCCCTGGGGCGACCCTATGGCTTTGGCGCGTGGACCAGGGGCTTCCTAATTGCACAGGGAGCATGTACGATAGGATAGCCCTGACCGGGGAGCGCCGATGACACCAGAATTGCTCGCCGGTGCGGCACCATTGCCGCGATTTGACCCTCCGTCGTGAACCGGCTTCGCCACCGCGTCATCGCCGGTAAGCAATCGACCCTTTAGTTCGGCGAGTCCTCCTTAACGCGTTGTAGCTCGCTGCTTTGGCAAAAGGTCAGCGGGCGCCGTATCGGGCTAGCTCCGGTCATCCCCCACCGGGCGTTGTCGTGCGGCGCCGCCGTGTTTCAGCGCGTAAGAAAGGGATGACCCCTGTTCGTCGATCGCATAACTAACGGCCAGGATTAGACGACTACGTACCGCTTCGAGGAATGGATCCGGGCCGTGGGTTTGGATCGAACGGTCCCTAGTCAATCTCGCCCACTTAAAATCTCACCCGTAGATTCAGGATCGGGCGGCTAGGATTGGGTCGGGGGATGACGACTTCATGAACACCCACGATATAATCCGAGCCCTCGATTGTTGATCGGACGGTCCAGATTAGAACTTACCCCTTCGCCGTGTCGCAATTGCTAAAGAGCCCCTGCTTTTAGTTGAAATAGAACCCGCCGTCCATGGGCACTGTTGACTGAGTCTCGGGAATCTTGCGCCGAGAACCCTGTGCTTCCCAGTAAATGAGGCCCAGTCCAGTGATCGTTTAAATTGAATAAATAAAATAGAAAATAGATTTTTAATATGAAAATAATTGCTAGAACTTAGATAATTCATAGAAAATTCATTTTAGCTCCAAATTGAACCATTCCAGTTTCTAAAATTTTGTAATAATATTCTTCATCATTTAGTGTCTCTGTTTTGACATGAACTCTGTCAGAAAATTTATTTATCATTTAATCATATTTTAATCACATTAAACCTTAGGAAATTCATAACTTGAATTCTATAACTCCAAAATTAATGATTCCTGTTCCTATGATCTTATTTTAATATGTATATTATTAATGTGTATTTTGTTCTTATGTTTGGTGTAATGTTAAAATTTTGAATGTTTGTTTGTATTGCTACGACTAGAGCGAGGTCACGTGTCATCTGAAGAGCAAGTTGGTACCTGGATTCTCAAGGCCCAGGCAAGTTGTGCCCTTGATCACTTCTTTTTACCCAGCCATGTTCTAATTAATCATAATGATCTGCATAGGTTAATTTTGATGGGACCCAATAGGTTACCCTAGTTTGTCTATCTTTATACCTTGTTTACCACTGAACCTTTTGGGTAGTACTTGCTAGTGCTTTATGTGGTTTTGGGTATGAAGGTACCTTATTCATGATCACACTTTTATTATATGTTTATTATTACTGTTCATGATAAGATCATTATGTTAATTGGAACATGGAGAACCACCCGGGAAAACAGTGCTACCACAAGGGAGGAATGGGACCCCTTGGCTGATTAATTAGGAAAGCTAGTGGAAGACTACCTTACCCGAAAGGGGCAAGGGCAGTAGGGGAGTGGTCAGTGTAGGGAGGCCCTCGGGAGGATTTTGCTGCGATGGCGGTCCTGCAAGGGATTCCTGCATCGGAACTTCCTATAAACTGTAGCGGGTTTTCGGAAGCTAGTGGAACTTTGTAAAGGCCTCGTAGTGGATCCCTAGCCATTCACCTCGGAAGTGTCTAAGGGCCTTGCAAACCCTGGCGACATGGGATACACGACTTGTGGGTAAAGATGCGCAACCTCTGCAGAGTGTAAAACTGGTATACTAGCCGTGCTCACGGTCAAGAGCGGCTCGGACACTCACATGATTAAATTATGGAACTTAAACTCAATTTGTCATATGCATTGCATCGCAGGTGGTGTTGTTACTTCTATTCTACTATTTAATTGGGCTGGTATTTACTTATACTTAGTAACTGCTAATAAAATTTTGACTAACTTTAAAAGCAATGCTCAGCTCTAACCATCTTCTTTGGTAAGCCTTACACTTCACGTGAGCTCCCACCTTTGGCGAGTTCATGCACATTATTCCCCACAACTTGTTGAGCAATGAACGTATGTGAGCTCACTCTTGCTGTCTCACACCCCCCCACAGGTCAAGAGCAGGTACTGCAGGATGATGCGCATGGAGGATGATGCGATGTGTTCGTGAGAGGTCTAGGTCGTCGTCTCCCAGTCAACTTTGGGTTGCTGGACCGTTGTCTCCTTATAATGTAAATATTTATTTTGTATAGAACTCCTGTTATTTATAAAGATGTGACATTCGATCCTGTGCCACTATACATCATATGTGTGAGACTTGGTCCCAGCATACCTGGTGTTTATGTTAGCACCCGGGTTTTGGACCCCTATAATCCGGGTGTTACAGAAGTGGTATCAGAGGGAATGTTGACTGTAGGACGAAACCTAGACAGAACCGGATAACCCTTATCTACTTACCTTTACTACTCTGACTCTTTTCTAAACTTTTCTTAATCTTTCTCATCTATTTCCGCTTTACTCTGATTATTCTTACCTTTTCCTTCTAAAGACAAAAGTGGATTTCGCACTTTGAAATCCCGTGCCTAAAGTGACCTTTAGGAATAGGAGACCTAATCCTAGGAACAAAAACAAAACTATTTTTATAAGTGTCTATGTATTTGAATGTTTGCTCTTATGATATCTGTCTGATTTGGATTTTTGATTGAGTGTGATTAGTTGTGGAGTAATGTCCACAATTACATCTGCATATACATATAGACATAAATAGAATTCATAAGATAACTAAAGAAACTAGATTTTCCTCCATTAAAGTATATCTACCTTAATGGATCTCTCCTCACTTAAAGGAATTCTACCTTATCTTTAACGGATCTCCCTTATCTTAAAAGACTCTCTCTTATCTGAATAGATCCATCTTATCTTAAATAATACTCTCTTACCTTAATAGACTCATCTCATCTCGAAAAGATTTTCATCTTATCCCAATAGATCTAGCTAATCTCAAAAGATTTAATCTTGGAGACTTATCTTGTTCTAATAAGCATACTTATCTCCACCACTTTGCTTATCTCATAATAGTGTAATGCTTATCTCATAACAGAGTAACCAACATGATCTATTCTGAAAATAAAGTACATCTTATCTAGTTCATTCTGATAACACCAATTTAATTCTGACCCCATCTAATCTGATCAGATCTAATCTAATGGACAAACATGTTAGACAATGCTGGTAAAATAAGATTAGATCCTATTCTTATAAATATGTTTTAATCCAAGTTGGACTAAGATTCCAATTTAGACTAGACCACATACAACAACCTAGCCATATGCAACTACCTTAACCACCTGATAGTTGCATAACCCCTCTGTTTAACCTATCGGAGATTCTGATCTACCTACCCCATGTACCCACACCTATCTCAACTATGTCCCTAGTTATGGTAACACCAATACCCATTATCCTTGATGATAACATCAAACTTGACCGATACAATAGGTTACATAACTTATCCAACCAATCTAAAAGCAAAACAACGAGACAGACTTTGCTTAAACTTATTTAACTCATAACCACCTATTAACCTATTTTGTTTACCTAAGAATCTGCCTTCACTACATGTCCCAAATTCGGATAACAACTTCGAGAATGAAGATTGAAGGTGATCAACCCATCAAATCAAGGAAGGATAAAGATTCAAGCCAGATCTTCAAAGGAATCAAGATCCACAATCTTGGATGGAGTATTTCCTTACCCTAGCCTTTCTTGCCCAAACCTATCTATGCTTTAAAGGCATCTTCTACCCTACATAATAAAGTGGACATACATATATACACCCATGCTTTCCTAACCACCAGTTCCACCAAGCTACATAAACATATATATAGATTACGACTATTTGTAAGCTTTGAGTGTTACTTTAGTTAGTAGATGATATAATATTATTTTAGAAGGAATAATAAGGTCTATTGACCCTATGTTTTGTTAAAGAATTATACCTCATGCTGAGATTTCTTTGTTTGTGCATATGTTCCGAGAACAATATGAGTATACATCCTTTTTCTTACAAATCTCGAGGACGAGATTATTTTTAAGGGGGGTAGGATTTGTAACACCATAAAATTCTAATCTTGAGAATTAGGAAGAATACTCCCAAGTGTAAAATAAGCATGTTTTCTTATAATAAATTAGAAACAAGATTCTCCTATAAATGTATTCTTGGTTAAATTTTATATCTAGAAATATGCTTTAAAGATGAAAACTAAACAAAAGGTTATATAGTTATGTGGATGTTTACATAAATAAAATTTTAAATGTGGTTAAAGTCTATTTGCTTAAACTAAATAGTATGAAAGGACCTTTTAAAAGGTGTGAATTATTTTCTTATCCTACATGATCATAAGCGTTCATTTAATTAAGTAAGGCAATAGAAATAATAATAATAAGTGAATAAAAGGATTAAAAAAAATCCTTACATTCATGCTGGGATCTTTGCTTCTGCATTTTGTTTTAAAGTTTGAACTTGACTTGAATTTGAGTTTGAAAATGCAAAAAAAAAATAAAATAATAAAGAGACGAAACCACCTGGGCTGAATTCCAAGCTCCTGGCCCAGTACTGCACTCGCGCTCGGCCCAGGGGGGATGGAAACACGCCGCGCCAGCCCAGCTCCACGTTCACGCTGCCGCGCCATTGGATGCCGGCACCTGGGACCCCCTTGTCAGTGACGTCGTCGTTCGTTCCCCTTCTTCTCTCGCTGTCACCTGGGACCGGGGTGTCAGCTCCTTCTCCTTACGATGGCTGTTATACGCGCGGGGATCGCGCGTCAAATCCTTCGTTGATGCGTGCCGAAAGACCCGGGCTGGTAGTTTGGGGTCCTCAACCGGGTATATAAGGATCTCGTGCCCCCTTTCGGTCGTCATCGCGAGCTGGCGCGGGTCATAGGAACCTCGAAGCGCGTGGGGGAAACCATCGCCGTGGGCTGGGAAGAAAGGACCGCATCGGTCGATTCATCCCTGGGGCGACCCTATGGCTTTGGCGCGTGGACCAGGGGCTTCCTAATTGCACAGGGAGCATGTACGATAGGATAGCCCTGACCGGGGAGCGCCGATGACACCGGAATTGCTCGCCGGTGCGGCACCATTGCCGCGATTTGACCCTCCGTCGTGAACCGGCTTCGCCACCGCGTCATCGCCGGTAAGCAATCGACCCTTTAGTTCGGCGAGTCCTCCTTAACGCGTTGTAGCTCGCTGCTTTGGCAAAAGGTCAGCGGGCGCCGTATCGGGCTAGCTCCGGTCATCCCCCACCGGGCGTTGTCGTGCGGCGCCGCCGTGTTTCAGCGCGTAAGAAAGGGATGACCCCTGTTCGTCGATCGCATAACTAACGGCCAGGATTAGACGACTACGTACCGCTTCGAGGAATGGATCCGGGCCGTGGGTTTGGATCGAACGGTCCCTAGTCAATCTCGCCCACTTAAAATCTCACCCGTAGATTCAGGATCGGGCGGCTAGGATTGGGTCGGGGGATGACGACTTCATGAACACCCACGATATAATCCGAGCCCTCGATTGTTGATCGGACGGTCCAGATTAGAACTTACCCCTTCGCCGCGTCGCAATTGCTAAAGAGCCCCTGCTTTTAGTTGAAATAGAACCCGCCGTCCATGGGCACTGTTGACTGAGTCTCGGGAATCTTGCGCCGAGAACCCTGTGCTTCCCAGTAAATGAGGCCCAGTCCAGTGATCGTTTAAATTGAATAAATAAAATAGAAAATAGATTTTTAATATGAAAATAATTGCTAGAACTTAGATAATTCATAGAAAATTCATTTTAGCTCCAAATTGAACCATTCCAGTTTCTAAAATTTTGTAATAATATTCTTCATCATTTAGTGTCTCTGTTTTGACATGAACTCTGTCAGAAAATTTATTTATCATTTAATCATATTTTAATCACATTAAACCTTAGGAAATTCATAACTTGAATTCTATAACTCCAAAATTAATGATTCCTGTTCCTATGATCTTATTTTAATATGTATATTATTAATGTGTATTTTGTTCTTATGTTTGGTGTAATGTTAAAATTTTGAATGTTTGTTTGTATTGCTACGACTAGAGCGAGGTCACGTGTCATCTGAAGAGCAAGTTGGTACCTAGATTCTCAAGGCCCAGGCAAGTTGTGCCCTTGATCACTTCTTTTTACCCAGCCATGTTCTAATTAATCATAATGATCTGCATAGGTTAATTTTGATGGGACCCAATAGGTTACCCTAGTTTGTCTATCTTTATACCTTGTTTACCACTGAACCTTTTGGGTAGTACTTGCTAGTGCTTTATGTGGTTTTGGGTATGAAGGTACCTTATTCATGATCACACTTTTATTATATGTTTATTATTACTGTTCATGATAAGATCATTATGTTAATTGGAACATGGAGAACCACCCGGGAAAACAGTGCTACCACAAGGGAGGAATGGGACCCCTTGGCTGATTAATTAGGAAAGCTAGTGGAAGACTACCTTACCCGAAAGGGGCAAGGGCAGTAGGGGAGTGGTCAGTGTAGGGAGGCCCTCGGGAGGATTTTGCTGCGATGGCGGTCCTGCAAGGGATTCCTGCATCGGAACTTCCTATAAACTGTAGCGGGTTTTCGGAAGCTAGTGGAACTTTGTAAAGGCCTCGTAGTGGATCCCTAGCCATTCACCTCGGAAGTGTCTAAGGGCCTTGCAAACCCTGGCGACATGGGATACACGACTTGTGGGTAAAGATGCGCAACCTCTGCAGAGTGTAAAACTGGTATACTAGCCGTGCTCACGGTCAAGAGCGGCTCGGACACTCACATGATTAAATTATGGAACTTAAACTCAATTTGTCATATGCATTGCATCGCAGGTGGTGTTGTTACTTCTGTTCTACTATTTAATTGGGCTGGTATTTACTTATACTTAGTAACTGCTAATAAAATTTTGACTAACTTTAAAAGCAATGCTCAACTCTAACCATCTTCTTTGGTAAGCCTTACACTTCACGTGAGCTCCCACCTTTGGCGAGTTCATGCACATTATTCCCCACAACTTGTTGAGCAATGAACGTATGTGAGCTCACTCTTGCTGTCTCACACCCCCCCACAGGTCAAGAGCAGGTACTGCAGGATGATGCGCATGGAGGATGCTGCGATGTGTTCGTGAGAGGTCTAGGTCGTCGTCTCCCAGTCAACTTTGGGTTGCTGGACCGTTGTCTCCTTATAATGTAAATATTTATTTTGTATAGAACTCCTGTTATGTATAAAGATGTGACATTCGATCCTGTGCCACTATACATCATATGTGTGAGACTTGGTCCCAGCATACCTGGTGTTTATGTTAGCACCCGGGTTTTGGACCCCTATAATCCGAGTGTTACACAAAGTGGGCGGTGGAAATCATGGGCGAGACAATCTCGTTCGCCCCTCGGAAGGCCATCAAGTCCCAGGTACTGGCGGACTTCGTAGCCGAATGGGTCGACACCCAGTTGCCGACGGCTCCGATCCAACCGGAGCTCTGGACCATGTTTTTCGACGGGTCGCTGATGAAGACGGGAGCCGGCGCGGGCCTGCTCTTCGTCTCGCCCCTCGGGAAACACCTGCGCTACGTGCTCCGCCTCCATTTCCCGACGTCCAACAATGTGGCTGAGTACGAGGCTCTGATCAACGGATTGCGAATCGCCATCGAGCTAGGGGTCCGACGCCTCGATGCTCGCGGCGACTCGCAGCTCGTCATCGACCAAGTCATGAAGAACTCCCACTGCCACGACCCGAAGATGGAGGCCTACTGTGATGAGGTTCGACGCCTGGAAGACAAGTTCTACGGGCTCGAGCTCGACCACATCGCCCGGCGCTACAACGAGACTGCGGACGAGCTGGCAAAGATAGCCTCGGGGCGAACGACGGTTCCCCCGGACGTCTTCTCCCGGGATCTGCACCAACCCTCCGTCAAGATCGGCGACACGCCCGAGCCCGAGGCGCCCTCGGCCCCGTCCGAGGTGACCTCCGCCCAGCCCGAGCCATCTTCGGTTCAGCCCGAGGAACCCTCGGCCCCCGAGGGCGAAGCACTGCGCATCGAGGAGGAACGGAGCGGGGTCACGCCAGATCAAGATTGGTAGACCCCGTACCTGCAATATCTCCGCCAAGGAAAACTGCCCCTCGACCGAGCCGAGGCTCGGCGGGTAGCGCGACGCGCCAAGTCGTTCGTCTTGCTGGGCGATGAGAAGGAGCTCTACCACCGTAGCCCCTCGGGCATCCTCCAGCGATGCATCTCCATCGCTGAAGGTCAGGAACTCCTGCAGGAAATACACTCGGGGGCTTGCGGCCATCATGCAGCACCTCGAACCCTCGTCGGGAACGCTTTCCGGCAAGGCTTCTACTGGCCGACGGCGGTGGCTGACGCCACTAGAATTGTCCGCGCCTGCGAAGGGTGCCAATTCTATGCAAAGCAGACCCACCTGCCCGCTCAGGCTCTGCAGACGATACCCATCACCTGGCCCTTCGCCTTCGCCTAAACGACCACACCAAAAAAGGTACGCCACGTCGTTCAATTTCGTATCCTTTTTCCTCTTTCTCTATCTCTTGCAACAGGGACCGGGAAAGGGGATACCCCCAAAGGGATCCTTCCCCGTGAAGGAACTAGGCTCCGAGCCTCCCTACTGATCAGGGGTTCGAAGGCTGGCCCCCCGAAGGGTTCAACAGCCGCCTCAGATCGCGTGGGCCCGACACCCACTACTGGTCAGGGGTTCGAAGGTCGGCCTCCCGAAAGGTTCCACGACCGCCTCAGGCTACTCGGGCTCCGCGCCCATTACTGATCAGGGGTTCGAAGGCTGGCCCTCCAAAGGGTTCACAGTCGCCTCAGACACCGAGCGAGGGATGACCAGGGGTACGTTCGATACATAACCAAGGCTCGGGCTGCGCTCCCGAGGTACCCTAGGACATTTCCGAGACCAGCGGGAACGATCCTGTAACGGAATCCCATCGGAGGGAGGCAACGAGCCCTCGGACCCCGTCGCCAGGGGACCGGGTCCGGCAGATCACCCGCAGGTACTTTTGGGCGTGCCTCCGGGCCCCTAGCCGACCCCCAACGAACGGGGCACGGACGTCCACTCGGATTACCCGCTTGCAGCTCACCGGAGACACCATGTTCGGTGCCCATCGAGGGTAACATGGCGCTCTCCCCCCTCCTCCTTGCGGAAAGGCGACGTAGGGGCGTATGTAAAAAAGCCGAGTCTGTCCCTGATCGCCCTCTCGCCCTGTGCGGAGGCTCGGGGGCTGCTCTCGCAAACCCGGCTCCGGCCAAACCGTTGACAGCGTCAACATACCAGCCCGAGAACTTGGGCCCCGACAGTGCACCCGGGCTACGGCCTGTTCGCATGAGGGAACCGCCAGACCAGCCGAAGCATTACGCAAGGCATTAAGACCTCGAAGGAGTGAAACCACTCCTCCGAGGCCTCGGGGGCTACACCCGGCGGGTGCGCTCGCGCGCACCCACCGGAACAAAGTGCAACCGAGAAAGGCTGGTCCCCTTGCAAAAAAGTGCGACGAAAGCCTCCAAGCGAGTGCTAACACTCCCTTCGAGGCTCGGGGGCTACTGTCGGGGACCATAATTAGGGGTACCCTCAAGACGCCTAATTCTCAGCTGGTAACCCCCATCAGCATAAAGCTGCAGAGGCCTGATGGGTTTGATTAAGTCAGGGATCAGTCCATACGAGCGACTCGATCACGCCTCGCCCGAGCCTAGCCTCGGGCAAGGGCAGCCGACCCTGAGGTGTTTCCGTCTCGCCCGAGGCCCCCTTTTTTACGGCAGACGCGCCTCCCGCTCGCCCGAGGCCTTGCCTTCGTTAAGAAGCAAGCCTGACTAAATCGCCGCACCGACCGACCGAGTCACAGGGGCATTTAACGCAAAGGTAGCCTGGCACCTTTATCCTGACACGCGCCCCCGGGCAGAGCCGAAGTGACCGCCGTCACTTCGCCGCTCCACTGACCGGTCTGACAGAAAGAACAGCGCCGCCTGCGCCATCCCGACTGCAGTACCACTTGACAGAGTGAGACTGACAGGCAGCCAGGCTTTGCCAAAGGCGCCATAGGAAGCTCCGCCCGACCCAGGGCTCAGACTCGGGCTAAGGCCCCGGAAGACGGCGAACTCCGCTCCGCTCGACCCAGGGCTCGGACTCGGGCTAAGGCCCCGGAAGACGGCGAACTCCGCTCCGCCCGACCCAGGGCTCAGACTCGGGCTAAGGCCCCGGAAGACGGCGAACTCCGCTCCGCCCGACCCAGGGCTCGGACTCGGGCTAAGGCCCCGGAAGACGGCGAACTCCGCTCCGCCCGACCCAGGGCTCGGACTCGGGCTAAGGCCCCGGAAGACGGCGAACTCCGCTCCGCCCGACCCAGGGCTCGGACTCGGGCTAAGGCCCCGGAAGACGACGAACTTCGCTTCGCCCGACCCAGGGCTCGGACTCCGCCTTGGCCTCTGCCGAACGACCTCCGCCTCGCCCGACCCAGGAGCTCGGCCTCGGCCATGCAGGACAGACTCGACCTCGGCTTCGGAGGAGCCTCCACGTCGCCCGACCTAGGGCACAAGTCCGCCACATCAACAGGAAGCGTCATCATCACCCTACCCCGAGCCGACTCGGGCCGCAGAGAACAGGACCGACATCCCATCTGGCCAGCTCCGCCAGATAGGCAATGATGGCGCCCCGCTAGATCCATGACGACGGCGGCTCTCAGCTCCCTTACGGAAGCAGGGGGATGTCAGCAAGGGCCCAACCACTCCGACAGCTATCCCTCCGCCAGGCTCCATTGCTCCTCCGACAGCCACGACGCCACACCAGCTGGGTGCCAAGATCTCTCCGGCTGCCACCTTGGCATGTACTTAGGGCACTAGCTCTCCCCCGCTAGACACGTAGCACCTTGCTACACCCCCATTTGTACACCTGGATCCTCTCCTTACGCCTATAAAAGGAAGGACCAGGGCCTTCTTAGAGAAGGTTGGCCTCGCGGGAACGAGGGCAGGAGCAGGCGCTCTCTTGGGGCCGCTCGCTCCCCTCACCCGCGCGGACGCTTGTAACCCCCTACTGCAAGCGCACCCGACCTGGGCGCGGGACGAACACGAAGGCCGCGGGATCTCCGCCTCCCTCACGACCCGGCTCCGGCCACCTCGCTCTTCCCCCTTCGCGCTCGCCCACGCGCTCGACCCATCTGGGCTGGGGCACGCGGCACACTCACTCGTCGGCTCGGGGACCCCCCGGTCTCGAAACGCCGACACTACCAATCATAGAACGGTAGAGAGTTTGATTGACCGGGTTACCTCCCTCATCTAAGTCGAGATGTCCATTTGTAGGCATGGGGGTCTTGATTGATTTGCACTTCTCCATGTTGAACCTTTTCAACAAGTCTTTGGTATACTTCTCTTGTGAGAGAAAGTTACCATCTTTCATTTGCTTGACTTGAAAGCCGAGGAAGTACGTTAGCTCACCAATCATTGACATCTCAAACTCCTTCGACATCAACTCACCAAATTCCTTGCAATGATAGTCATTTGTCGAGCCAAAGATTATATCATCAACATATACTTGACAAATGAAAATATCACCGTTATGTTTCTTTGTGAAGAGAGTTGTGTCGACGGTCCCGATCTTGAAGCCCTTTTCGATGAGGAAGTCGCGAAGGCGCTCATACCAAGCCCTTGGAGCCTGCTTTAGCCCATATAGCGCCTTGGACAACCTATAAGCATGGTTAGGATATCTAGGGTCTTCAAATCCAGGCGGTTGCTCAACATATACAAGTTCATTTATGAAGCCATTTAAAAATGCACTTTTTACATCCATTTGATAAAGTTTTATATCATAGCATGATGCATATGCAAGTAGGATACGGATGGCTTCCAGTCGAGCAACCGGTGCAAAGGTCTCTCCAAAATCTAAGCCTTCAACTTGAGAGAATCCCTTCGCGACAAGTATTGCCTTGTTTCTTACAATTACACCTTGATCATCTTGTTTGTTTCTGAACACCCACTTTGTTCCAATGATTCTTGCATCTTGTGGAGGCTTCTCCAGGGTCCAAACTTCGTTACGGGTGAAGTTGTTAAGTTCTTCATGCATGGCATTCACCCAGTCCGGATCCTGTAGCGCCTCATCTATACAAGTAGGCTCAACACAAGAAACAAAAGAGTGATGTTCAATAAAAGAAGCATGTCTATGTGATCGAGTAATAACCCCTTGTGAAGGACTCCCGATGATTTGGTTTTGAGGATGAGCTTGAAGTAGTGATGAGTTTCTCCTGTCAACCACTTGGGAAGAAGATCCTGGAGCATCAACATCTTCGGCTTGTACCCTTGCTTGTTCATGAGAGACAAATGTATCTTCATTTGCATGCCTCTCATCTTTTTCATCATCTTGTGGTACATTTGATGAAGAAGGCCTATCAATGATTTGCACTTCTTCTTCATCTTCTTTTGGTTTGATAGCTCCAATAGGCATGTTCTTCATTGCTTCCCTTAGTGGCTCATCACCTACATCATCAAGATTTTCAAGTGCTCCTTGGGAGCCATTAGTCTCATCAAATTCCACATCATATGTTTCTTCTACCATACCAGTGGCATGGTTGAATACTCGATATGCTTTGGACTTTAATGAATAACCCAAAAGAAAACCAATATCACAACGTCTTTGAAACTTCCCTAGGTGATGGCGTTTCTTGTAGATGTAGCATTTGCACCCAAACACCCGGAAGAAGGAGACGTCTGGCTTTTTCCCATTTAGCAGTTCATAAGGAGTCTTCTCAAGTAGCCGGTGAGGAAATAGCCTGTTTGATGCATAACAAGCAGTGTTGACAGCTTCGGCCCAAAACCTCTCCGGTGTGTTATACTCATCAATCATTGTTCTTGCAAAAGTGATCAAGGTCCTGTTTTTCCTTTCAACAACTCCATTTTGTTGAGGTGTGTATGTGGCAGATACTTCATGCTTGATCCCAATTTCATCACAGTACTCATGAATGTTGGTGTTGTCAAATTCTTTGCCATTGTCACTTCTAATCTTCTTAATCTTGCGATCAAATTCATTTTGTGCTTTCTTGGCAAACTTCTTGAATATAGATGCAACTTCAGATTTGTCATGGAGAAAGAACACCCAAGTGTATCTTGAGAAGTCATCAACAATCACTAGACAGTAGAGGTTGCCACCGGCACTGACATAATTTGTAGGTCCAAACAAATCCATATGAAGTAGTTCCAGTGGCCTTGATGTTGACATGAAAGCTTTAGTGGGATGTGTATTAGCAACTTGCTTTCCAGCTTGACATGCACTGCATGGCTTGTCTTTTTCAAACACCACATCCTTTAATCCTCTAACCATATCTTTCTTTAATACCTTCTTGAGTGTGCTCATCCCAACATGTGCAAGCCTCCTATGCCAAAGCCATCCAAGAGAAGCTTTGGTGAAGAGGCAAGTTCTTAAGTCTGCATCTTCTGAAGTGAAATCCACTAAGTAGAGGTTGTTGTATCTAAATCCCTTGAATACCATTGATTCATCATCCATCTTTGTTACAATAACCTCTGTTGGAGTGAATAAGCATTGAAGTCCAAGATCACAGAGTTGACCCACTGATAATAAATTGAAGCTCAAAGGTGCAACTAAGAGAACATTTGATATTGATA
The DNA here is from genome assembly GCA_029449295.1 of Zea luxurians. Lineage (NCBI taxonomy): Eukaryota > Viridiplantae > Streptophyta > Magnoliopsida > Poales > Poaceae > Zea > Zea luxurians. The sequence continues at coordinate 21,648,503 of JAOPSE010000009.1, read as the reverse complement.
AATCATTTGAGATTGCCACCTTGCCAAGTCCTTGCACTTTTCCTTTTGAATTGTCTCCAAATGTGATTTTATCTTGTCCATCAACATTTTCATCTAGTGAGGTGAACATCCGTGGGTTGCCTGTCATATGTTGTGTGCATCCACTGTCAATAACCCAATGGCTCCCACCGGTCTTGTAGTTCACCTTCCGTTCACCCCTAGCCATGAGGCATAGGTGAGAAGTGGATGATGGCGATGGTGGTGGTGAAGAGAAGTCCCCGGCGATGGCGGCAATTTTTTCATCATTCTCTTCTTCACTTGAAGAAGACCCACTTGATGATTCGATGTCGGTGAGCCAGTCGCCAACAATATATGCCTTTCCATTCTTCTTCTTGTGGAACCTCTTTTGCTTCCCATCCTTTCTCTTGAAAAATTTCTTTTCCTTCTTTTCATCATCGCTGTCATCTTCTTTCTTGCCCTTGAACTTGTTCTTCTTGGGCTTGTTGCATTGATGAGCAAGATGACCAAGCTCACCACAGTTGTAGCAGTCCATCTCAGAAATGGGCTTTCTTTTGTTGGAAAAGAACTTCTTCTTCCTTGAATCAAATTTGATGCCTTCTCTATTTAGCTTTTTCAACATCTTGGTGGTCTTCCTTACCATCAAGGCAATGTTTGCATCAAGGTCATCATCACTTGAGGATTCTTCCTCAACTTGTATTTTTGCTTTTCCTTTTCTTTCATGATTTGCTTTGAGAGCCAAATCCTTTTTTTTGGAAGATGATTCTTCTTTGTCGTTGATGTGCATGTACATTTCATGGGCATTGATCTTTCCCAAAATTTGTGTAGGTGTGGTAACTGAAAGATCCATTTGATGTAGCACAGTGACAATGTGTCCATATTTGTCTATTGGGAGGACACTGAGAATCTTCCTCACAACATCCGGTTGTGAGATTTGAGTAAGCCCCAATCCATTAACTTCCTCTACAAGAATATTGAGTCGTGAGTACATAGCATTTGCATTTTCATTAGTAAGCATTTCAAAAGAATTTAACTTTCGCATGGCTATGTGATATCTTTCCTCACGTTCACTTCTAGTTCCTTCGTGTAGAGCACAAATGTCCATCCACAAATCATGAGCATTTTTATGATTTCTTACTCTATTGAACACATCTTTGCAAAGGCCTCTAAAACGGGTGTTTTTGGCCTTAGCATTCCATTTCTCATAATTGAACTCATCACCTACAAGATTTGTGGGATCTCTAGGTTCGGGGAATCCTTGTGTGGCGGCTTTATAGACACCAATGTCTATAGCCTCTAAGTATGCTTCCATACGAATTTTCCAATAAGGAAAATCGTCACCATCAAAAACGGGAGGAGGTCCATCCCCACCGGACATCGTAACTCTAGCGGTTAAGCTAATCTATGAGCAACAAGGCTTTGATACCAATTGAAAGGATCACGATGCCCAAGAGGGGGGGTGAATTGGGCTTTTCTAAAAATCAACACTAATTAAAACCTAAGCAAGAGATAAGCAAGAGCCCAACTTCACCCCAACAACTAGCACTAAGAATATAATACTAGAAATGCAACAAAGCTAAGATAATACTTCAAATACTTGCTAAACAAATACACAATGTAAAGTGCTTGAATTAAGTGCGGAATGTAAAGCAAAGTTTAGAAGACTCCTCCAATTTTTCCCGAGGTATCGAAGAGTCGGCACTCTCCACTAGTCCTCATTGGAGCACCCGCGCAAGGGTATCGCTCCCCCTTGGTCCTCGCAAGAACCAAGTGCTCACTACGAGATGATCCTTTGCCACTCCGGCGCGGTGGATCCCTCGAGACCGCTTACAAACTTGAGTCGGGTCACCAACAAGATCTTCACGGTGATCACAGAGCTCCCAATGCCACCAAGCCGTCTAGGTGATGTCGATCACCAAGAGTAACAAGCCGTAGACTTTCACTTGACCAAGAGAAGCCTAATGCAAGTGGTGTGTGCTCTAGGTGGCTCTCACTAGCGCTAATGAGGAACAAACGCGGATTATGATTCTCTAATCTCCTCACTAGGCTTTTGGTGCTTGCAAAGCTCTAGCAATGTGCTGGAATAAATGTGGAGTGCAAGTCATTGAATATGGTGGGTGGAGGGGGTATAAATAGCCCTCACCCACCAACTAGCCGTTACAGGCATTTCACTGCGCGATGGCGCACCGGACAGTCCGGTGCGCCACCGGTGCGCCAACGGTCGTTTCCAAGGCTAGTTCTGACAGGTAGCCGTTGGACTCATGGCGCACCGGACAGTGAACAGTCCACTGTCCGGTGCACACCGGACAGTCCGGTGCGGTGTCCGGTGTGCCACTAAAATTCAACTCTGAAAGCTGCGCTCTCGGGTTTCTGCGGAGGGGAAAGCCTTTGCCGCGGATCAGCCTGGTCCCACCTGGCAGAGGGTGCACCGGACAGTCCGGTGCACACCGGACAGTCCGGTGCCCCAACGCCACAATCACTAACTCTTGTTTTTCAGCTGATTTTCAAATCGGTTTTCGTTCTAACTTGAGTGTGAGTTCTAGAGTGACACCTAGCACTGTGTATGAGTGTGATTGTGCACCAACACTACACTAGAACTCTCTTGGTCAAACTACTCATCGACAACCCCTCTTTATAGTATGGCTAAAAGAGAATAAAAGACCTAACTAAAATGCGAGTGTCCACATCTCCTTGACACTCGGACTCCGTAGACCTTCACCTTTTGTTTCGTCATTTTAGCCGTCGCTTCGAGTTCTTATCTCCGGGATTGTTTTCACTGTTGTAGTACTTCTACCTGTCATGCGACCTAACTTACCATTTGTCTCTGCAAAACACACGTTAGTCACATATAATATTATGTTGTCATTAATCACTAAAACCAACTAGGGGCCTAGATGCTTTCACACCCGCCGGGTGTAGCCCCCGAGGCCTCGGAGGAGTGGTTTCACTCCTTCGAGGTCTTAATGCCTCGCGTAATGCTTCGGCTGGTCTGGTTGTTCCCTCATGCGAACTGGCTGTAGCCCGGGTGTACGGTCGGGGCCCAAGTTCTCGGGCTGGTATGTTGACGCTGTCAACGGTTCGGCCAGAGCCGAGTCTGCGAGAGCAGCCCCCGAGCCTCTGCACAGGGCGAGAGGGCGATCAGGGACAGACTCGGCTTTTTGCATACGCCCCTGCGTCGCCTTTCTGCAAGGAGGAGGGGGGAAAGCGCCATGTTACCCTCGATGGGCGTCGAACATGGTGTCTCCGGTGAGCTGCAAGCGGGTAATCCGAGTGGACGTCCGTGCCCCGTTCGTTAGGGGTCGGCTAGGGGCCCAGAGGCACGCCCAAAAGTACCTGCGGGTGATCTGCCGGACCCGGTCCCCTGGCGACGGGGTCCGAGGGCTCGATGCCTCCCTCTGATGGGATTCCGTTACAAGATCGCTCCCGCTGGTCTTGGAAATGTCCTAGGGTACCTCGGGAGCGCAGCCCGAGCCTTGGTTATGTATCGAACGTACCCCTGGTCATCCCTCGCTCGGCGTCTGAGGCGACTGTGAACCCTTCGGGGGCCAGCCTTCGAACCCCTGATCAGTAATGGGTGCGGAGCCCGAGTGGCCTGAGGCGGCCATGGAACCCTTCGGGGGGCCGGCCTTCGAACCTCTGACCAGTAGTGGGTGTAGGGCCCACGCGATCTGAGGCGGCTGTTGAACCCTTCGAGGGGGCCAGCCTTCGAACCTCTGATCAGTAAGGAGGCTCGGAGCCTGGTTCCTTCATGGGGAAGGATCCTTTTCGGGGTATCCCCCTTTCCCGGTCCCTGTTGCAAGAGATAGAGAAAGAGGAAAAAAGGAAAGGGATACGAAATCGAACGACGCGGCGTACCTCTTTTGGCGCGGTTATTTTGGCGAAGGCGAAGCGTCGCCCGCTTTTCCTGCCAGAAGCGCCGCCTGTCCCGCCGCGGAGTTAATGCGACGGGGCGAGTGGTTGACGGGGCGGCCGCTGCGTGCGCGAGCCGTTCGAGGAACGGCTGTTTCGCTTCGCGTTTTTGAATCCCGCGTCCGGTCCGGGCGGAACGTTGGAACCGGCCTCGCCTTGGTCTTTATATACCCGGGAGAGGGTCTGGTGACGGTTCTTTGCTCCGCTTCCTGCCTCCCTTTTAGGTTTTCGCAACATGAGAGACTTAGCCAGAGGAGAGGAAAACGCCCTTCCTGCCCCTCGCGCCGCCATCCCTTTCGCTCGGTGATGGCTGACCGGGTGACCATCATCTCGCCGTGCGATCCATGGCCCTCTTCCACGGTGACGGCGAGTGACCTGGAGGATCTGGTCGGCGAGGGTTTGCTCCATCCTCTCACCGATAAGCAGCGACCGGAGTGGATTCCTCCCGTGGGCGGAGCCGCTCCGTCCCCACCGCTGGGGTACATCGTGAGCTTTGTCTCCTTCCACGAGCGGGGATTCGGTGTGCCGGCGGGCCGCTTCATGCGGGCGATCCTGTACCACTATGGAGTGGAGTTGCACAACCTCACCCCTAACTCCATCTCGCAGGCCGCCATCTTCGTAGCGGTGTGTGAGGGGTACTTGGGGATCGCCCCCCATTGGGATTTGTGGACCCATCTCTTTTGCGCGGAGCTTTTTGCCTCGTCAACGGGGGAGAGGAAAGTCCGTGCAGTGGTGCGGGCCGGCGGCTGTACCGTCCTGCTGAGGCAGTCGCGGGCGTCGCTGTATATTCCTGCCATCCTCGCGTCCTCGAACAAGGGGTGGCAGCGCCGGTGGTTCTACCTCCGGAACGACGGCGAGTTGCTCCCGCCGTTCTCCCAGCGAGTAGTCACCGCTGCCACCGACGCCTGGCGCCACGGGACCCCGCACGAAAGACAGAAGAACCTCGAGCCACTTCTCCAGGCCTTGGAGGCGTTGCGGAAGGGGGGACTCACCGCTGCGGGAGTGATTGCCGCCATCCACCGTCGGAGGGTGCTTCCCTTGGCGGAGCGGCGGCTGTCGCTTTGGGACATGACCCCGGAGGCCGACTGGGAGGGCTCGCGGATGTCCCCTGATCCTCTTCCCTTCGACGCCCTCCAATGGCGGGTGTCCGTTGCGTTGGGGAAGCCGGACCCCCACGCCTTCTCCCAGCTTTTGATGTGCCCCGACCGAGGGTGCGTGACTCTGGTGAGTGTCCGCTTCTTCCTTCTTCATACATCAGGTTGCTCCTGGCTCTTACGATTGGGGTTCTTCCCCTCCTCTTCAGGAGGTGGGGTGGCACAAGCCTTCCCTGCCACGGGTCCCGCAGGACGCGGTGGACCGAGCAGCGCGGCGGGTCACCGCGGAGGAGAGGAAGAAGAAGAAGGACGCGGAGAAGGCCCGGGCCCGCGAGCGGAGGCGGGCCCGAGACGCCTTGGAAAAGCTCCGTCGCCAGCAGGAGAGGGAGGGGCTCCCGAGGGAGCCGTCGCCGGAAACGCCCGACGACGACGACGATGATGAAGATGATGACGAGGAGGACGACATGGCCGTCCGTCTTGGCTTCAGCCCCGGCTTGGGGTTTGGCCAAGACCCGTCAAGCCAGCCCCCGAGCGGGCTGACGCCATCAGTCCCTGAAGTCGGGACGTCGGGGTCCCGGCCTGAGGGGCGAGGGCAACCCGAGAGGGCTCCTGACCCCTCGGCTGGAGGAGCTGAGGTGACCCCCGGGGGGCAGGCCAGGGCATCTGCTCTCCGGGAGCAGCCGCTCGCACCGGCAGCGCAGGGAGGCGACCCTCAGGCCGCTGTTACAGTGCCTGGGCGATCTGCCCCTCGGGCGTCCAAAGCGAGGGCGGTGCCGAAGTTGCCAGCGAAGTGGACCTCGGCGGCGGTTCCGGGGGCCGGGATCCAAGAGACTTCCCCCCAGGCACGGTGGATCATGGCCCGGAGCGGGTAAGTATCTCGGAATGTCTTCGTCCTGGCTTTCCATTCATATGTTCCGGCCGTGATTTTTCTTTTCTCCTTAGCAAGCGAAGCCATGGCCTGACCGACCTGGCACCCCGGAAGGCACATAAGACGACGCCGGCTTGTGCAGCCAGCGCCGCTCCGGGCCTTGCCGTTCAGCTGACCCTCTCGCATGGCGTTCCACCTCAGGGGGCTCGGGCGGCGCCGGTCGCCGTGGAGCAGATTCCCGAGGCTGGCTCCTCTGCCGAGGCGGCCATTGTGATAGGGGAGGCGGCTGACGCCGACGTGGTCTCGAGCCCACCGGTCGTGCCGGCCATGCCGGCGCCTGCCGCTACCGAAGTCGCCGTCGTCCCGGTTGGAGAGCGACCGGTTGCTGCCGACGTCGAGACGGCTGATGCGTCGGCGCCCGGTGCCTCGGAAGAGGTGGGCGGGGAGGCGCGATCCGTCCCGCCGGGCGGCAGCCTCATCGCTGTGCGGCGGAGCCCCGAGGTCCGGCGCCAGTTGCTCCGGTTCCGGACCCGTGAGGCCTCGGACCCCATCTTTGTTCTCGACGATGAACGGGAGGACCAGTCCTGGGATGAGCTCCGCGAGTGTGCTGAAGCAACGGTGGGGTCGCTCCGGTCGTCGCTGGAGGTTTTCTGCAGGGACGTCCCCAGAATCCTCCAGGTAACGGTCTCAGGCATACCTTTTCTCTTCTGTGACCGAGGTGTTCTTCATGACGCCCCGTTTCCTTTCCTCAGGATCTGACGGATCGGAGCGCCGCCAAGTCGTCGTTCATCCGTCGCGAGGTCGATGTCTGGTAGGGATGGCAGCGGGTCAGGTAAAGTGCGGGTAAGCTATTTACCCGCCCGCCAGCATATCCGCGTCTCTGGTGTTTACCCGTACCCGCGAGAGCTTGCGGGTAAAATTTTCGACCCGTATCCGTACCCGCAGGATATCCGCGGATATCGGGCAACCCGTTACCCGCCAGAAAATAACATGTGTGTATGTGACCATGTCCATTTCACTAAATGCATCAACAGTTTGACAGACATAATATAATGGCATATAAGGAACATTGATCATCCAGAAACACGTCTCAAACATATCCTGATACTGAGTCATTACAATATTTGCTAAGATAAAATGAACGCACTGTCTCCCGGAGTTGATATTACAAATAGAAATAAAAAAAACCTGAAATGGATTAACAAGTCCATGAACGGAGATGCATATTCTTCAATATTCTGCCCGCGGGAGTAGGATCTCGTGGCGTCCAGAATGGATTAATAAGCAAACAAGGGAGTATTTGACTTCACTTATAACCTCAGCTTGTCGCCGCCGCCGCCAAGGGAGTGAGGGCCTGAGGGAGAGCCGGAGAGGGTCGGCCGCCTGCATGGCTGCACTGCCGACCTGGCCTCTAGCGGTCTGCCGCCGGCCGTGAGCCGTGACGGCCTGCACTGCCGCCTGCCAGTCTGGCGCCTGGCGGTCTGCCGCCCGCCGTGAGCACGAGACAGGGAGTGGCCACTGGCCAGCCGCCAACGTGACCGCGTGAGAGGAGAGTGAGGATTAGAGATTTAGGGTTTTAGCCTTTGGGGATATTTGATGGGCCGACTGAGAATTGGGCTGGACCAGGAGATGTTTTTGTGGGCTAATAAATTAAGCGGGTAACGGGTAATACCCACGGGCGAAATTTTATATCCGCCAATTACCCGCGGGTGAGAAGTGTTACCCGTATCCTTACCCGTGGGCGAGATTTTTTACCCGTATCCATGCCCATCGGGTACGGAACCCGCGGATATCCGTGCCCGCGGGCAGAATTGCCATCCCTAATGTCTGGGGCTCGCTGCGGTCCCTGAGGTCCTCGCTTGCCGGGGCTACTGCGCGCCTTTCTCAGCAGGGTGCCGAGGTAGCGGACCTCCAGTTGCTCTGCGCTGACCTGAGAGCCGAGGCGGCAGCGGCGCGCGCGGAGGCGGCTGCGGCGCGCGCAGAGGCGGCCGCGGCGCGCGCAGAAGTGCAACGGCAGCGGTCGGAGTTCGTCCAGGTCGTCGAGGAGCGGGACCAATCTCGGGGCCGGGCTGCCGAGGCCGAAAGCCGGGCCGAAACCCTCGCAGCTGACTTAGCCGCAGCCTAGGTCGCGACCTCGGAGCAGCGTGCCCGGGCCGAAGGTACGCCTTGGCCATCCTTGGTTCTTGTTCTTGTTTGTTTCCTCTGCTTGTGTTTGAGATATTTCTTCTGGCTGTTCGCAGAGCTCGAGTCCACCCTTGATGAGTCCGCCAAGGCGCTTGCCGAGGCGCTTGCCGAGGCGCTTGCCGGGGCGGCCGAGCAGAGGGAGGCCGACCTCGCGGCCATGTCCGAAGCCGTCTCGGACGTTTATCGGATCCTTGGCTCCGGCGACGTTCCTTCAGGAAGCTCCCCTCGAAGCCGCCTTCAAGCCTTGGGTGATCACGCGCGCGGCAGACTCCGCGAGGCACTACACCACGGCGTCAGGCGGGCCTTTGCCGTGCTCGCTTCCCACTATGTTGTGGACCTGGAGCGCGTTAGTGAGGGGTATTGTCTTCCTGACGAAGACGAAGCTGCCCTGGCGGAAGTCCAGCGGCTCGACGCGGTCGCCGCGGGTCCGAGCGCAGTGCTGGCGACCACCTTTGAGGCGGAAATCCTCCCCCCTGCGCCGTCGCCGGAAGCCGAGATGGACCTTACCGAAGGCGGGGACGGAGCTGAAGGCGCGGCTCCTTCCCAAGGCGACGCCTAACTCTTGTTGGAACAGTTTCTGTTGGATGCGCGTGTGTCTTCCTGCGGCCGCTGTGGCCTGAACACTTTGTTTCCATTGCATGAAGTCGTACTCTTCCTTTTATTTTGCGTGTCCGGCTTTGTCTATCAATAACAGGGTGGCTTCCCGAGTAGGGGTCACTTTTCGTGGCGGGTGACGAGTGAAGGTGTCCCTAACCCGGAGGCATAGGAATCCCTCGGCTCAATCGGCCTTGCCACTTACATGCTCCCACGTTCGCTCCTTGGGGCCCTGTCTCTGACATAGCCGGGAGAACGCAAAAGCCTTTTTGACCAAAAATTTTGGACGATCTTGACGCTGAGGGGTTCCCCCCTTTTTAGCCCCCGAGGGAGGGTCGGGCTCTACCGAGGCGAGGCCGACCCTTCCTTGACGACTGAGACTTGTGTGGGAGCGAGGTCCACGCGAAGACGTCGGCGTTTGCGCGGAGAAAGTCGACGAGCACTGCTTCCTATTTGGGGTCGAGCCCGAAACCGACCCGGGCCTGCTTGGAGGCGTCGCCACTGGGGTCGAGGGGGACGGCCTTAACCGTCTCCACTGGTTCGAAGTTGCCGGCATGACGCTTCACGTCTGGCACCTCTTTGGAGAGGCTTTCCAGGTCGGCGACGAGGGCCTCGGACTCGGCGAGGGCCTCGGCGTACTCCACACACTCCACGTCGCATTCGAACGCGTGTTTGTACGTGGGGCTGACGGTGATGACCCCGTTGGGGCCCGGCATCTTGAGCTTCAGGTAGGTGTAGTTGGGGACGGCCATGAACTTCGCGTAGCATGGCCTCCCCAGTACCGCGTGGTAGGTTCCTCGGAACCCGACCACCTCGAACGTCAGAGTCTCCCTTCGGAAGTTGGAGGGCGTTCCGAAGCAGACGGGAAGGTCGAGTCGTCCGAGGGGCTGGACGCGCTTCCCGGGAATGATCCTGTGGAAGGGCGCAGCGCCTGCTCGGACGGAGGACAAATCGACGCGCAGGAGCCTGAGGGTCTCGGCGTAGATGATGTTGAGGCTGTTGCGCCCGTCCATAAGGACCTTGGTGAGCCTGACGTCGCCGATGACGGGGTCGACGGCGAGCGGGTATTTCCCCGGGCTCGGCACGTGGTCGGGGTGGTCGTCTTGGTCGAAGGTGATGGGCTTGTCGGACCAGTCTAGATAAACCGGCGTCGCCACCTTGACCGAGCAGACCTCCCGGCGCTCTTGCTTGCGGTGCCGAGCCGAGGCATTTGCTGCTTGTCCACCGTAGATCATGAAGCAGTCGTGGACCTCGGGGAACTCTCCTGCTTAGTGATCTTCCTTCTTGTCGTCGTCGCGGGCCCTGCCACCCTCTGCGGGTGGCCCGGCCCTGTGAAAGTGGCGCCGAAGCATGACGCACTCCTCAAGGGTGTGCTTGACGGGCCCCTGATGATAGGGGCACGGCTCCTTGAGCATCTTGTCGAAGAGGTTGGCACCTCCGGGGGGCTTCCGAGGGTTCTTGTGCTCGGCGGCGGCGACAAGGTCCGCGTCGGCGGCGTCGCGTTCCGCTTGCGACTTCTTCTTGCCTTTCTTCTTGGCGCTGCGCTGAGTAGACGCCTCGGGAGTATCTTCCGGTGAGCGGCCCTGGGGCTGCTTGTCCTTTCGGAAGATAGCCTCGACCGCCTCCTGGCCAGAGGTGAACTTGGTGGCGATGTCCATCAGCTCGCTCGCCCTGGTGGGGGTCTTGCGACCCAACTTGCTCACCAGGTCGCGGCAGGTGGTGCCGGCAAGGAACGCGCCGATGACATTCGAGTCGGTGATGTTGGGCAGCTCGGTGTGCTGCTTCGAGAATCGCCGGATGTAGTCCCGGAGAGACTCGCCCGGCTGCTGCCGGCAGCTTCGGAGGTCCCAGGAATTCCCGGGGCGCACATACGTGCCCTGGAAATTGCCGGCGAAGGCTTGGACCAGGTCATCCCAGTTGGAGATCTGCCCCGGAGGCAGGTGCTCCAACCAGGCGCGAGCGGTGTTGGAGAGGAACAGGGGGAGGTTGTGGATGATGAGGTTGTCGTCGTCCGTTCCACCCAGCTGGCAGGCCAGGCGGTAGTTCGTGAGCCACAATTCCGGTCTCGTTTCCCCCGAGTACTTTGTGATAGTAGTCGGGGGTCGGAACCGGGTCGGGAACGGTGCCCGCCGGATGGCCCGGCTGAAGGCCTGCGGACCGGGTGGTTCGGGCGAGGGACTCCGATCCTCCCCGCTGTCGTAGCGTCCCCCACGCCTGGGGTGATAGCCTCGGCGCACCCTCTCGTCGAGGCGGGCCCGACGCTCGCGATGATGGTGCTCGTTGCCGAGGTGGCCCGGGGCCGCAGGCGCGTTGTTGCGCGTGCGCCCGGTGTAGACCGAGGCTTCCCGCATGAATCGGGAAGTCGCGACATGAGGCTCCGAGGGGTATCCCTGCCTTCGAGAGGCAGAGCTCTCGGCCCATCGGACCGCAGCGCCTTCCAGGAGATTCTTGAGCTCTCCCTGGATTCGCCGACCCTCGGTGGTTGATGGCTCCGGCATCACGCGGAGAAGCATCGCTGCTGCAGCCAGGTTCTGACCGACCCCACTAGATGCGGGTGGCGGCCTGACCCTGACGTCGTTGGCGACGCGGAGCTAGAAACCCTGGGGCAGGTGACGTATTTCTTCGGCCGGGGGTTGGCCCGCCCATGCCTGCCCGACGTCCCGGCGGATCGGCTCAAGCGCTCCTGCTCCCTCGTCGAGCCTGGCCTGCGCCCCGTGGACTTGCTCGAGCTGTGGGTCGTGACCCCCCGCCGGAACGGGGACCACAGCTAGCTCCCGCGGGATGTCAGCACGAGGCACCGGCCTAGGGAGGTCACCGTCCTCCAGCATGCCGAGATGATTGCCTTCGGAGGGACCCCCTAGATCGACGTGGAAACATTCGCGGCTTGGGCCGCAGTCCTCGTCGTCGAGGCTACGGCTACCATCGGAACAGACGGAGAGGCAGCAGTCACATGCGGTCATGAAGTCCCGCATGGCACTGGGGTTGCCAAGTCCAGAGAAATCGCAACGGATGCTGGGGTCGTCGTCTTCCTCGGACCCGGAGGGCCCATAGGTCGAGACGTCCGTCAGCCGGTCCCAAGGCGACCGCGTGCGAAACCCCAGAGGGTTTGAACTCGCCTCTACGAGAGTGCCTGCCAAAGCAAGGTCGCTAGGCGGGTTGAGGCTGAATCTAAATGACGTAGGATGGGAATCGGTCGGTACCTTTTGGTCGACGAACGGCGATGAAGTCACGTCGGGGACTGATTGCACCGTCGTCTCAGGTACGAGGGTGACGCCCAGCAAGCCTTCCGCGAGCGTGCTGGCGTCGTCCGCTTGCTCGGGATTGGCGTGTCGCGGGGAGACGACGCTCGTCTTCGTCTCAAACGCGAGGTCGATGCCCGACGCGCCCCCCGTTGGGGTGCTAGGGACGTCGACTCGCTCGACAGCCGACGAGGCGCGGCCTCCTGCTTGGCCTTGGTTGCCCCGCCTCCTCCTCCGTTGGCGGGGGAGAGGACGGGGCGAGCTCGAACGTTGTTCTTCCACCACGCGGGGAAGACGTCGTCGATTCCGCCGCCGGGGGGCGGGCTGTCGGCCGCCATTGTTGTTGTCGCGCGGCGGTGGAAGGAGTATCATGTCGTAGCTGCCGTCGAAGGACATGAACTCAAGACTCCCGAAACGGAGCACCGTCCCGGGTCGGAGAGGTTGCTGGAGACTGCCCATCTGGAGCTTGACGAGAAGCTGTTCGTCAACACGCAGCAGGCCCCTACCTGGCGTGCCAACTGTCGGCGTTTCGAGACCGGGGGGTCCCTCGGGCCGACGAGTGAGTGTCGCCGCGTGCCCCAGCCCAGATGGGTCGAGCGCGTGGGCGAGCGCGAAGGGGGGAAAAGGAGCGAGGCGGCCGGAGACCGGCGTGAGAGAGAGGTGGGAATCCCGCGGCCTTCGTGTTCGTCCCACGCCCAGGTCGGGTGCGCTTGCAGTAGGGGGTTACAAGCGTCCACGCGGGAGAGGGAAGCGAGCGGCCCCAAGAGAGCGCTTGTCCTGTCCTCGTCCCCGCGCGGCCAACCTTCTCTAAGAGGGCCCTGGTCCTTCCTTTTATAGGCGTAAGGAGAGGATCCAGGTGTACAACGGGGGTATAGCAGAGTGCTACGTGTCTAGCGGGGGAGAGCTAGCGCCCTAAGTACATGCCGATGTGGCAGCCGGAGAGATTTTGGCACCCAGCTGGTGTGATGTCGTGGCCGTCGGAGGAGCGACGGAGCCTGGTGGGGGGACAGCTGTCGGAGCGGTTGAGTCCTTGCTGACGTCCTCCTGCTTCCGTAAGAGAGCTGAGAGCCGCCGTCGTCACAGAGCATGCAGGGCGCCATCATTGCCTGTCTGGCGGAGCTAGCCAGATGGGACACCGGTCTTGTTCTCTGCGGCCCGAGTCGGCTCGGGGTAGGGTGATGATGGTGCTTCCTGTTGACGTGGCTGGCCTGCGCCCTAGGTTGGGCGACGTGGAGGCTCCTCCGAAGCCGAGGTCGAGTCTGTCTTCCATGGCCGAGGCCGAGTCCGAGTCCCTGGGTCGGGCGAGGCGGAGGTCGTTCGGTAGAGGCCAGGGCGGAGTCCGAGCCCTGGGGTCGGGCGAAGCGGAGTTCGTCGTCTTCTGGGGCTGAGCCCGAGTCCGAGCCCTGGGGTCGGGCGAAGCGGGGTTCGTCGTCTTCCGGGTCTTAGCCCGAGTCCGAGCCCTGGGTCGGGCGGAGCGGAGTTCGCCGTCTTCCGGGACCTAGCCCGAGTCCGAGCCCTGGGTCGGGCGGAGCGGAGTTCGCCGTCTTCCGGGACTTAGCCCGAGTCTGAGCCCTGGGTCGGGCGGAGCTTCCTATGGCGCCTTTGGCAGGGCCTGACTGCCTGTCAGTCTCACTCTGTCAAGTGGCACTGCAGTCGGAGTGGCGCAGGCGGCGCTGTCCTTCTGTCAGGCCGGTCAGTGGAGCGGTGAAGTGACGGCGGTCACTTCGGCTCTGCCGGAGGGCGCGCGTCAGGATAAAGGTGTCAGGTCACCTTTGCGTTAAACGCTCCTGCGACTTGGTCGATCGGTGCGGCGATTTAGTCAGGGTTGCTTCTTAGCGAAGGCAGGGCCTCGGGCGAGCCGAAAACATGTCCGCCGTTGGAGGGGGGCCTCGGGCGAGACGGAAATCCTCCGGGGTCGACTGCCCTTGTCCGAGGCTAGGCTCGGGCGAGGCGTGATCGAGTCGCTCGTATGGACTGATCCCTGACTTAATCGCACCCATCAGGCCTTAGCAGCTTTATGCTGATGGGGGTTACCAGCTGAGAATTAGGAGTCTTGACGGTACCCCTAATTATGGTCCTCGACAAATGTGCTAAACTTTATTAGAGTAGTTTAAACATCTCAAGAAGCTAAATTTTAGCACTTCAATTCACATGGTTAAAGTTTAGCAGGAAACTAAAGTTTATCTCGTAAGATTAGAACATGTAGGTCCCTTCACATTTCGCACACAATATACAACAGACAGCTAGCACCGATCCCAAGGCATCAAGAAGTGCCCTTTGTTTATTAACATACCGCGAAAGCAAGCAAGCTGATTATTACTACCTCCGTTCCCAGTCGTTGTAGTTCTTTACTTTTATGTCTATATTTAAATAGATGGAGATAGATCTATATATATATATATATATATATATATATATATATATATAATATACATCAAACGTTATGTGAATCCAATAAATCCTAAAGCGAAACATATTTCCAGACAGAGAGAGGGCCTGTTTGGTTCATGGCTAACTGCGCCACACTTTGCCTAAGGTTAGTCGTTCGAATTGAAGAACTAACCTTAGGCAGAAAAGTTAGGCAAAGTGTGACAAGTTAGGCAATGAACCAAACATGCCCAGAGTATTATACACAGTGATAGTAAGCCAACTTATCCTAAAAGTAGAATTTAGTGATCTCTTGGACACGAAACAGCTGGAGGATGTTTGGTCTTCATCCAACTAAAATTTAAGTGTGTAATTGAATTTAAATATTTGATATAATATGAGCTAAACTTTAGGTTGATGCTCTTTCTCTGGTGTGCATGATTCAGATATTTATTGGAAGCCCGCAACTTGCTCTCCAGACTGCAGCGCACCCCATGTCGTCCCCATCCTCCACCAAGATTTCACCTGTATGTCGAGCACCAAGCGTGCATGTGCCGGCTACAACAGCACTACAGCAGGACGCGCTGGTCAAGTGTGTTCCGCCCGTCCGGCGGCCTTCGTTTCCTTCCGGTCCTGTGCTGAGGCTGAGAGAGAATGCAATGGGAGCCACGGCGCCCAAGCCAAAAAGATGGCGCGGACCGCTGGTGGGGTCGAATCACGGGGCCGGGCAGGTTTCCATCCCGCCCACGTCCCCACCAGCTGACTCGGCCGCCGCGCTCGCGACGGGTGTCCAGCCTCGCCACACGCGGCGGCTCCGCACGGGCTCCAGCGCACGTGGACGGGGGCGCCGCTGCCGCGGGAGGACCGCCCTTTCCCGTCGTCTCGCGGCCTGGGGCTGGGAGCAGTATAGTATGGGATTAGTAGGCAGGCGGCTGGTTTTGCTTGCGTTGCGTGCCCTCGTGCTCGTGGTGGAGATGCCGGTTTGGGCTGGGGGTTGCTCTCGGCGGCGTGCATGGCGGTGCTCTTTGTGACGATTAAAACAACGACAAGCTCAGCGATCAAAACCGCGTATTACAACTCGCTGCTATGAGAGGAAGTACACGCACGTCCTAGCTTTACGAGCACCTAATAGATCAAAATTCTACGTTTACGTCCTTTGTGAAGCGAGAAACTTCTATATCTCCATCTCTAATAGAGGAATTTCCTTGCGGAAAATTAGGTATCGAAATCTATTATCATCTCTATGTCCAGTTGTCCACGACTCGTAAATAATATTGTTTTCATCATATAATAAACCTTCGTTAATATGCACACAGTCAAATGTACCACCTCTTTCCTATAAACAATGCATTTATCATTTTTTGGCGAGTCAAATAGTTCAAGATTTGACTAGACCTACATAAATAAGTATTAGCATTTATAATATTAAACCAATATCATAAAGTATTTTTATAGTATATCTACGGAAATCATAAAATATCTAAAATTGCACAATATCTGCTCGGCCGCCTGTTTCGTACACCGATTGCAGCCGTTGCTGTATGTTTAGTCTCTGCAGTTACTGTAGCTTTATGCAGCCGAAACAGCGCTGCAAAACGGAAATACCCAACACAAAAAAATAAGCCACGCAAAAGGCCCACTTGCAAGTTGCAACCCCAAGTTTTTCAACTCCTTTCCTTTCACACGCCCAGCTCCCAGCACCAGCTCTCACATCTCTCCTCCTCCCTCCCTCCCTCCCTCCCTCTCCATTCTCCAATCCCCCGATCGAGCAACCACCAGCCCGGCCCGTCTTGCTCCATGCATAAGGTCTCCGCCCGCCATGCCGCACCGCCGCCGAGCCCTTAACCCGACGCTGCCCCCGCCACCTCCCGCCGCCACCGCGTTCCACCTCGGCGCGGACGAGGCGCGGCTGCCGCTCCTCGCGGACTACGCGCTGCTCCACCAGCCCGCCGCCTCCGTCGACGCGCCGGCGTCGTCCGAGTGGAGCGCCGGGAGCGCCTTCACCGCCACCTCCGACGCGGCCACCACCACCGCCTCCTCCACCGCCACGGCGCCGCCGGGCTCCTCCCAGTCCCAGCTGCTGGCCGCCGGCGGGAGGGACAGCGACACGTGGGTCCGCCGCGCCAGGGAGGGCTACTACCTCCAGCTGTCCCTCGCCATCCGCCTCACCTCGCAGGCCTTCCTCGCCGGCGCTCCTCCCGCGCCCGACCTCCTCTTCGGCTGCAGCCCCGTCGTCGTCGCCGACCACCACGCCGCTGCTGGCGACGGCGCGGATGATCCGGAGGCCATCTCCTACCGGCTCTGGGTAGGTGCATATACTCACCCACACGAATGCATACATGGGCCGTACGAACATGGTCGGGTAGAAGTAGAACACACAAGCATAAGCATATGCATATGATGGTGCAATATGCTTGCGGGCTTGTGGCTAGGGAGACAAGCGCAAACTCCTGCACATTAAGATTTCAAATTTGCTGGAAAAAGGTTGGAGAAGAGAAAATTCTCTGTGTTTACTGAAAGTTCGTGATGTTGTTCGTTCGTTTCATTTACTGTTGTTATTAATACTATACTCTCAAAATAAATGGTTTAGGAGTGGTGGTGGTGATTACTTATATACCTCCAGGCTGGTCAATGATGTCGTCGCTTAAAATAAGCTGGTATAAATATCCATGCGCATGATCAAAGAACAAGCACGTTACTTATTGCAATTTGCAAGCGATGCAGAGATTCTTCTCCGTTGAACAGTGTTTATGTATTTTCGATGCGCTCTAGTTTATTATTATTGCAAGTTGATCGATGCAAGCTGAGCCGTGCGACCTTGAGCTTAGTCCTAATGAACAGTGATGAGCAGTGACGATCGATCTAGCCCGTGCGGCCACTGTGCTTATTTATTGACCGGCAAGCATTGTAATTAAGGAGCTAGGAAATTAAAGCAGCTGACAGGCGATCTGCATGCATGCGTGTGTGCGGTGCCGCAGGTGAACGGGTGCCTGTCGTGGGGCGACAAGATCGCGCACGGGTTCTACAACATCCTGGGCATCGACCCGCACCTGTGGGCCATGTGCAACGTCGCGGACGAGGGCCGCCGGCTGCCGTCGCTGGCGGCGCTGCGGGCGGTGGGCGCCAGCGAGTCCTCGCTGGAGGTGGTGCTCGTCGACAAGGGCGCCGACTCGGTGCTCCTCAACCTCGAGCGCCGCGCGCTCGACCTCGTCCGCGCGCTCGGCGTCACGCTCGACCTCGCCCGCAGCCTCGCCGTCCTCGTCTCCGACCACATGGGGTGAGCACACCGCCCGCGCGCGCGCGCTGCCTGCCTGCCTGCATCTGCGTGCATGGGCGTGTCGCCCGTGTTCCTTCCTTCCTTTTTGCTTCGCTGCAGAAAAGCTAAAATCAGCACCACCGGCTTACATGCCAGGCTCGTGCGCATGCACTGGTCTATGTGCTAGACCAATCGCTAGGCTGCTTGTAGGCCGCAGCTGCAAGATGTTCCGTGAACCCGGTGGTCATGCATGGTCACCGACGAACACGTGAACCCAATAGTTCGACTGTTTGAGTCCACCACCTTCATGTGACGTTGTCTCTTTTGTGTGTGTGCTTTCCCTTTTCCTTCTGAAGAGGTGCGTTGCGATCGGAGGATGGGGACCTGTACCTGCGGTGGAAGGCGGTGAGCAAGAAGCTGAAGAAGAGGCAGAAGTGCGTCGTCGTCCCCATTGGCGGCCTGTCCATAGGATTCTGCCGGCACCGTGCCATTCTTTTCAAGGTAGCACTGCCCTACTACCCAGCACCGGTGGTCATGGTGCAACGCAATTTGTTAGAGTATGTTCTAAGCTCAAGTGCCATCTTTAATTTATTCTCCGAAAATGTTCAGGTACTTGCAGACTTCATCGGCCTGCCATGCCGGATTGCGCAAGGTTGCAAGTACTGCTCTGCGCCTCACCGATCATCTTGCCTTGTCAAAGTTGACAGTGAGAGAAGATACGTAAGGTCTGTGCTCGTCCGTGTTCTTTTCTGCAGATAAATTGTAGGATAACGCCGACCTTTAGGCAATTAAAACTGCTATTCTGTAGCTTCTCTTCTTGTGAAGTTTGAGCGTTTCCATGGTTTCGTACAATCACACTGAACTTCGCAGTTGCCACACTTTTCTGTTACGCATCGTCCCAAACTGTCCACCAATTCTGCGTGTGGTTTCAGGGAATACGTCGTGGACCTTGTAGTTGAGCCGGGGAGCATCAGCTGCCCGGACTCATCCATCAACGGCCAGCTGCTGTCCACCGTGCCTTCACCTTTCAAGACTTCGTCCGCAGTCGGCTCAGGGAACTACACAACACCAGTCGCAGCCTGGAACCAATCAACAGCCGGTGAACGTCGCAACATGGTATCATCGAATCCCCAGTGCTCAGGTACGCTACCTACTGAGTATCGTGCAGTATTTCAACCGTACCGCTGGCCTCCGATACTGTGCTACATGTAGTTGCTAGGTGCCGCGTTGTGGAGAACAGCTCTGCTCAGGTAGCCAGCAGCAAAGAAGACTTGGTGCCGAAGTGTGGACAGATCACACAGAATGGAAACTGTAATGGCGTATCAGTGTTACAAGTGTCGATGCAGTTGAAGGCAATGGACATCGGTGCTGAGAACGGCAACAAGGAGAACGTCCCTGGTGCTGATCTTCCGAAACCCATGAGCATTGAGCCGCCTTTTGCCGTAGATTGGCTGGAGATATCATGGGAGGAGCTCGAGCTCAAGGAACGCGTGGGCGCCGGTACTCCTTTGCCTCCAGGATTTATGCTAATTTACTCTGTGCTCTGCATTTGGTCACGGTTGGTTACAAATGCAGGTTCTTTCGGCACGGTTTATCGCGCAGACTGGCATGGTTCAGTAAGAACCTCAAACTTGCATTCTAAAAACCCGGTTTTCTGTACTTTTGCGCACGTTAAGTGCCCTTTGGAGACCATAAGTATGTGGGGTTCTGCAGGATGTTGCAGTAAAGGTGCTTACAGACCAGGATGTTGGCGAAGCCCAGCTGAAGGAATTCCTAAGAGAGGTCGCTTTACCACCCTAGTTTTAAGTTATCTTGTCTAACTAGCAATCATCATCTGATGACCATATGAATGCACATGGTTTCCAGATTGCTATTATGAAACGAGTCCGCCATCCGAATGTGGTTTTGTTCATGGGTGCGGTGACAAAATGCCCACAATTGTCGATAGTGACAGAGTATTTGCCCAGGTAAAATTTTCATCAATTTCAGCTGTCTGACCTGTTACTGGTAACTGGATATCATTGAGAAAAATAAGAACCCTGCTGGTGTAAACAGAGGGAGCCTCTTCCGACTCATCAACAAGGCAGCTAATGGAGAGATGCTGGACCTCAAGCGTCGTTTGCGCATGGCACTAGATGTTGTATGTATCACATCGTGTTCTACGCGTGAGAGACTCCAGAAATGTCATTGATATCTCTACTTGCTGTATCATGTATGTACAATGCAGGCAAAAGGCATCAACTATCTCCACTGCCTGAATCCTCCTATTGTGCATTGGGATCTCAAGACACCAAACATGCTGGTCGACCGGAACTGGTCCGTGAAGGTTGGTGCATCTCCCAGATAGATAGCATAGCATGGTACTGATCCACCGTTTTCCTCTTGTTTCTTTACTTTCCTTGGTGATATGGCTTCAGGTAGGTGACTTTGGCCTGTCCAGATTTAAGGCAAACACCTTCATATCATCCAAATCAGTTGCCGGAACAGTAAGTCTCGTAATTTTGTGCCCAAAAAGCAATCTAGCGCTAAGATTACTGTTTCTTACCACCCGAGTACTCTTGCCGCCGCAGCCAGAATGGATGGCGCCCGAGTTTCTGCGTGGCGAGCCATCGAACGAGAAGTGCGATGTTTACAGCTTCGGCGTGATCTTGTGGGAGCTCCTGACGATGCAGCAACCATGGAGTGGCCTAGGCCCTGCGCAGGTAACCTTCCATCTCTTGATGCTGATGTGGAAAACAATGGTGGTTTGTGGTTTCTGATTTGGTGAGGTCACATCTGCAGGTAGTAGGAGCTGTAGCGTTTCAGAACAGAAGGCTTCCGATTCCGAAAGATACCAGTCCAGAACTTGCTGCTCTAGTGGAAGCCTGCTGGGATGAGTAAGCCTTTTCCGCAGCCAGAAGCTATTATGATCAAGGCATTTGTGAAGTGGCAAGATCAAATTTGCGCATGACAGTATGCTGTTTTCAGGGAAAAGAAATGGTATCACTGATGCTGTCTTTGCTTTCATTGTTCAGCGATCCAAGGCAGCGGCCTTCGTTTTCGAGCATTGTGGATACGCTGAAGAAGTTACTGAAGGCTCTTCTTGGAGGTTCATGAGGACTCTTGCTGGATGTCTTGGCTGCCATTGTGCCCTCCATTTTTCTCTTGTTTTCTCATTCCTTTTCTGTCTTTGTCCATGCTAAACTACGGAAAGGAATAAGGCTGTTTGCCTTAGGAAGGGAGATGAGATAGCCGAAGCAGCACAAGTGCATTGCTGCCTCGAGTTGGCTAGGTCACTTATCTTTTTATCATCTCTTGCCTTTGTACAGCGATTCCTAGTGCTAATAGAAATTGCTCACTTGCCTCACGGGAGTTGGTGATCTGAATATCTGCTATCCCTGAATGTTCTAATTGGTCCTATTATTGGTCGTGCAATAAGACTGGATATATGTGCTCTGGTCTCTAGGATAAAGGAAAGACAGTTTTGACGCCAAATTAGAATAGATCACAGGATACAGGTCTCGAACAGAACTCAGTTGAGATCTGAGTGGCTAGAGTGAGCAAAACAACTACGGGGAACTAATAGTTAGGGAAAACTATCTTCTCCCTGTCCAACAATTCAGTTGTGATTTTGTCCTTGTTTTCTTTTTTACTTTGTAGATTTATCCTCACTATTTTAAAATGAATCCTCCATTCGCCCCTGGTTTCGATGTCCGTTAAATGAGCATAGATAAATGACAAAGGCAAGAGTTGGGGGACCAAAAATAAACTTAATCCCTTTTTAAAAATCTATATACTGGGCACTTGAGAGACCACACTTTAAAACTTAGCTTCAGAGAGTCTCCAGGCCAGATAAATGGGAGAAAAAAAAAAGAAGAGTGATTCTGTGACTCGCAAATTTTCAGGGTTCTCAGAAAAGAGAGATGTTAAGTTACAGCGAGCACAAACCTTGCGCGGACAGCATCCGGCCATGCCTAGGATATAACAACGTATCAAAACATACAGTCTCTAAAAAATGGAGTGTAATTTCCTATCAACTTTTGTCATCAACTAATCCTTACACTCACCTATTTTACGACTCTGCTTGCCTATCACACGCAAAGCCTTGCAAAGGTTAAGTACCCCGTGTGCCCTCTAGCACTGCTGCATGGCCTAACCAAAATGGAGGAAGTCCTTTGTGGGCAGTCCGTGTTTTCACCTGGGGTTGTGGGCATTCTTCTTTTCTGCGGAAGAGGCCCCACATAAGCCTCATCGGAGGTGAGGCTCTTCAGAGCAACGTCTCGTACTTCATACGTGCGAAGAAGGATCTCAAAGGTTCTAATATCTGTGGAACACAGTTGGTTTTCGTTAGCTCCTTCAGCATGGCAATTTGAAAACATGTGAAATACCCTTGCCTCCAACAAAGGCAAGGCGTTGGAGTTACATATAAAAGATCCTTGATTAGTACCAACATAAGTAAGACTCTGTAAGGTAAATGTATACAATGTGAGTATGTGACTTAGGAGAACCTATTATGTAGTCCATTCAAGACACTTGAAAGTGATACGAAATCACATACTATTCGACACAAATTTTATTTATATGCTCATGAAATAACACTGCAGTTAGGCAGCTAGTACTAATCAAGCTACATTAACACTGGGAGCAAACTATATAATAATTGCAGTTACTCCTGTCTCTTGGACACCGTGCTGAAAGAACGCATACGCATGCAATCATAACTAGGCACCCAAACACATTCTGGACCTTTTTTTAAAAAAACACACGTTTTGTGTCCAACATATTCACAATCATGTTTGTAGCATTCCTCTCAGTTTCTACTCCTTTCCTTTCAAAATTTTAAGCCATCCTTACTATCTAGACATAATGGTTGGAACGATTTATAACAGAGGGTGTAGCAACTTAATTTTATTAGAAGTAAAAACAAATTTAAATGGACAGTACATGCCAGTAAAAACTACTTCGACCTAAGAGCCCCTTGATAATGCAGGCATTTGTCATGTAAGAAATCTGGACAGGTGTTTCCAAATAGCCAGTCTCTAGAGTACACTATGTTTGATACCAGACCAAACATTATCAATCCTATCTAGATGAAGCAAATTAAAGGAGTGTACCATACCTGTGAAACAAGTCTTCATGGCCTCACAAGCACGCTGCACTTGCTCAATACAAGGCGAAAAGGAGCACAGAACACCGTCTTTCTTTAGCATCAATCCGACAGATGGTATTGCAAGCCAAGGCTGTGGCAAGTCCAGGAAGACAGCATCAGCAACACCACAATATTCCTCTGGGAACCCTTCACCTTGTATATCCCTCACATTGACTGTGATGAGGCTGCTCAGGCCATTCTTCTCAAAGTCTTCCCTATTTACCGGACAATTTGAAACTATAATTGCTGATGACGCAAGGGTTCCGAAAATTTCATGTGTCTTAATTAGAGGCTAAGATGTTTCCCACAAAAGCCTTGTCTACCAAAAAGAAAACAGAGTGGCTGTAGCGCATTCTTACCTTGCCGAGGCGGCCCTCTGCTCGTGGAAATCGAAGGTGTGGACACGGCCATACGGCGCGACGGCGCGTGCCAGCGAAGTGGTGAGCGATCCGCTGCCCGTACCGGACTCGAGAACAACGCAACCGGGTACAAGCTCGAGGTAAGCCACGACGAAGCTGATGTCAGCGATATAAAGGATCTGGGTCCGGTGGCTGAGCACCAGAGTCCAGAGCTCCGGGGTCGGCGCCAGGAGGTGCACGAACCCACTGCCTGCCTTGCCTCCGCCCTTGCCTCCGCCGCCGCCGCAACCTGTGCCGAATACCTTGGATCCGAAGGGGCGGCCGATCCAGTCGTCGTGGCGGAAGACACCAAACCGGTTCTGGAGCACACCACCGGCGCGAACCGCGACGGCGCGCATCGCATCGTGGCGCTCGTACACCACGACGGTGTCGCCGTCCGCAATGCAACGTTGCGAGGTGGGCTTGTCCGAGGGATCGAGCGGGACCATCATGGTTGTGAAAGGATCACGCGCTCACGGCGACCGGACGGTAGGACGGGAAGAATTGCGGCCTCACAAAGCCCGGCGGCGGTGGGGATTTAGGTATGCCGCGTGTACGCCGGCGTTGTGCCTGTTTCGTGCGCTGGGCCTGTCTTCTGAATTGTACTGGTCCTACATCACGTGGGCTGTCATTGATGGGCCTGATCGTTTTATGGGCTGGTAATTGTTTTGGGGTTTTCGAGGTGTACCTATGTACGTTTGCGAATTGGGCCGTATTTGTGACTGGATCACAGTTACGGATGTCAAACAGGATTTGCTGTCGGCTCACCATCGTTGTCTAGAGGTGGCAATGGGTACCCAAA
This sequence comes from Zea luxurians, assembly GCA_029449295.1. Lineage (NCBI taxonomy): Eukaryota > Viridiplantae > Streptophyta > Magnoliopsida > Poales > Poaceae > Zea > Zea luxurians. Next base: position 21,624,667 of record JAOPSE010000009.1, on the reverse strand, counting down.
ATTCGAATACCCAACGAGTTTTACTCGATATAAATGCGGATATGTCATGATTTCTCTAACCGCGGGTATATTAATGGGTAAAAACCTCTACCAGTTGGGTAGACGGGTTTGGATACAGGTTGGTACTATCCATACCCGTCTACATACGAGTAAAATATACCCGCATCAATACCACTATAACCATCCAATAGAGTCCGTCTTAGCTAAAATAAAACTCTTCTCTAGGTATCATCTGTCTAAATACCAAGTTATGTAATCATATGATTTGTTATATGTGAAGTTGAACTTGTTTTTGTATGTTTATTGAATATTTTGAGTTATTGGTGTATTGGAATTTAAGACATTTCTAGTGGGTACGGGTTACCGACGGGTAAAATTACCCACACGGGTACGAATATGAGTAAGATTTTATAACCGCGAGCATATATGGATAACCCGATGGGTATAAATTTTCTTGATAGGTATGGGTATGAAATAGTATTACCCGACGAATATGTACCCGTTGCCATCTCTATCCTCGTCCTCGTCCAAATAAAATTCTATCCCATCCCTACGAATGTTCATTGAGGAACTTTTCTTCCATCCCTATTTGTCCAGCGAAGAATACGTTCCATTAGAAAATACTAGTCATTTGCCCGTGCGTTCGACGGCTCACAACAATACTCACATAAACTATCAACCAAAAGAATGTTAAGATATTTTATTGATTGTCTCCGCTTTTCGTATAATATTTTTTTAATTTGATTAACTGTTGTTGTTTACTACATCTAATATATCTTGGTACAACACGACTAATATTTGCTGGCTCGGCCAAACACGATTATATTTTTTTATTTAAAAAAATGTATATGCATATGTATAATTTATATTCAATATTAAAAACACCTGAGTATGATGTTCTACAACTTATAAAGCTTCACCCAGTGTCTCTTGCCATTCTTCCATCAGGGCATGGGTTCGAACCCCATTCCTGCACCGTTTTTTAACATTTTATGCTGATTTAACCAAATGGTCCGACGGACTAACGGGCCAACCTGGCACAGTCAGTAGATCGGCATGCCGTGCTTAGGCCAGAGGTGTGACCCGTGGGCATCGGGCCTGTGTCAGGCCGTCATTTGGACATCTATATGCGGAGCGGACGGATGCGTAGCGGGTTAATCTATACTACTTATTAAGAAGGTAAGAGTAGTCTGCCTCCTTGTCGTTCTGCCGTTCTGCCGTCCCTCAATCTCCACCGTCCATCCCACGTCACTGTTTTTCGTGCGTCATCCGTCAGCCGCGTGTGTCGCCCCTTCCCCATCCGCGCGAGCAACCACCTAGCTCCCTCTCCTCCCTCCCGTTCGCAGTTCTCCACACGTTGGCAACCGCTCCCTCCCTCCGCCTCCACCTCCGTCGTCGGTGCACCCTCCCCTCGCTCTGGACCTCCCCAAGACGTTGGAGTCCTCCGTCCCCACGCCTCGCCGGACCCGCCATCACCGCCTCCCCGTTGGGCCACGAAACCCTAGCGGCGCTTGCAGCCCCTGGATACCGTGCCCTGCTCCCTCCGACGTCGTCTCCTCGCTGGGCCACGGATCCCCTCCGGATCGACGGTTACGTGGGCGTCCACAGGGTGCGTCGTGCCCCCGCCCCCGCACATCATGCCGCGCCCGTCCTCCGGAAATGACGTCCGCGCCGCCCGGCCCGCCTCCTCGCCTCTCCCCACCATCTCCCCTCCCCTCTACACCGCACTCACGGAGGCGTCCTCTTCTAATGGCAGCGACGACGAGGTGGTCTGGACTAAGAGCCTGACGGAGGACGACCTCGACTTCGGATTCCATCGTCCCCGCCCTCGACCCCAGCATCCGCTCCACCCCTACCATTCGCACTGGTCCACACTCGGCCGGACCTAGATCGGGGCGCTCAGACCCCTATCCGGATCGGATCTCACGCGACGACGGAGATGATATCGTCGTCATCGAACGCGGTAGCGGTGCTGGAGCTGCAGCAGTCCGGCTTCGGCACGGTCGCGCCACTGTGGCATGGTCGTTGGCTAGGACGACGAGCGTGGGCCGCCGTGCACGCTGTCTCTCCACGACGCACGTCCCTACGGCGGGGAAGCGGGAGCAGAAGGGCCTTTTCGACACCATCTTCGGCGCGTTGTACAGGGAGGAGCAGATGCTGGAGACAAACCCCATCCTGAATAAGGTGGGGAGCAAGAGCAAGCCCCCCGCTGTCATCGCTGCTCCGGCGCCCAAGAAAGCCGCCGAAGAGAGCGGCAGTGGCGGGCTCAGCCTGGGCGGGTTCTTCTCTAGGCCCAAGAAAGGGTGAACGTTATGTAGCTCCGAGTGAGAATTTTTTTTGTGCTATTCCTGCTTTCTTGCTTTGCTTGTAATCCTCGGATCAGATCGGAGTCCCTTGGATTGAAATGGACAGTTCGCCACCACACATGTTGTTGTATATATAGTGTTGGTTGAGAAGAGCCACATCACAATGAGAGCAGAGCACCAGCGTAACTAATTAATTCCTTACTTTCAGTTGATCTTGCCCTGTGTTCTTACACTACAAGCTCATCCCCCATCCCCTAGGAACTCTCTTTTGGGGATTCTAAAAGTTCACCTAATATGCTAGGTTGTGGTATTATTTTAGATTACATCTGATTAATGATTTTTCAACTGATGGTGTACATTTGTTGCATACTGGATTTCTAACCCTATTTAAATAGGTAGCAACAGTTTGGATCTTGTAATATATGTGTTTGCCTGCTGCTATTTATGTTGGTAGACATATTTGCCTTTTAGCTCTGTTTGGATAGGAATTTAGTTTATTATTTACTGCATGTAGTTTAGTTTATTATTTACCGATCGCAACCAAAAAAAGAGAAATAAGCCACTAGGCTCTACATATCGATTGAGTGTTGCTTCGATTATTTCATTTGTACATGGCTAATGAAGAATCGCCAAATTAAAAAAACAAGGAGGAGGAGGAGGCAAGGAGGAGGTATGCATGCAAAGCCTGCAAACCATGTGCCCTTATGCAGACTTGTGATCAAATCACTAAACTTATAGTTAGAACTCCAATTCATTGCAAATTATCTTAGGATCAGTATGTTTTTCCCCTTTTCTGTAGGGGAGATGCTAACGGGGACATCAAGGGCTTCACTGCAAGAAGGTATTTGTAATCCTTCTACCAAGTTTCATAATTTACATAGTTGGTTTTTGTCATTTTGATGTTGTGTGACATTCCAGTAGCTTCATGAGTCATTGATCTCTTCTGTGAGTATGGCAAATATTTGATTTATGCTTAGTTTACTTGCGTCCACATGCTGATGTTAACAATCTTGTAAGCATGAATGATTCTTCGATGCAAATTCAACCAATTACTAAATTGTATATGTCTCTGAGATGCCTTTAGTTTATTTTTTCCCAGTGATTTAAGATTCTGGTTTTTTGTTTAGTTTAGTTTTTAAGTGATTTAAGATCCTGACATTTTGCTTTTTGCTACCAGGAAACATATATGATATAATTGTTATTTACTTGTTTGCTGGACTATATGAAGCAATGGCTTATACCTAAAGATTCAAGTTACTCTCGCAGGTTCCAAGCTAAGCAGCACGGTTTTGCTCTCTATATTAGGTAAAGGATCTAAGTTTCTTTGGTACTGATGGCCTTTCTACCTCTTCCTGTATGCATACAATTTTAGTTGGATTTATAATTTAGGTGGAATGCTTATCTTGTTTGTGAAATTTTACCAGTATAATTAGTTACCGTAAAATGGATCTTAAATGTTTATAGAATGTATTTAGGTTGTTTACTCAAGATCAAGCTCTAAAGCTCGTCATCTGTATTCTCTGGAACTCAAGACAAATGCACATCCTGCCAGAATACCGTGTATCCATTGGAGAAGGTACAAAAATGTTGTTTTATTTTTGTAGCTCTGGCAAACAGTAGCGCACAAATACCAGCGTGTCAAAGATGTGTAAGAAAACAAGTTTAACAACATGACCATATAACCGCAACTGATGTTTATGTTATTCAGACGTCGTTGGAAGGTGACTCAACGGGATCATGTATTGTAAGATCCATTTCTCGCAGCTGTTCAAGGAGAAGGGCAGCTACAACCACCTCATCTAGACGGCCAGACCAGGAAGAATGAGGTTGTGGAAGCCACACCGACACCACCGGTGGATGCAAGCATGACTGAACCGGAAGCAGCCCCGGAATTGGCATAGAGCGAAGATTAGCAATAACACGAAGAAAGATGAATGAAACATGGATTATCATGGTTTTAGTTTCAATACCAATATAATGTTTGATTATTTATTCTAATAAAACTCGAGGATGCATAAGACTCAACTCTGAAATTACTACAATTTTGATAGATATATGGGCATGACAAACCCTCATTGTATGCCGATGTAGCTCTTAGTTTAAACTCTATACCACATCCAAAACCTCATGGTCATCAAGTTATAGGTTTTCTGTTAACTGGCTATTGCCTGATATTTGGATGTTGATCTCTTGTCATTTCCCAATAGCTATGTTCTCACCACTGGTTAGATAATTAATATATCCAATAGATATTTGCTTGATATAACAGAAAGAAAACAAGTTACTTAGCATCTAACCATATTAAGCAGATATCTATTGGAACTTGAAGATCTCTATGGAACATGTGATGTGGCTCTCATTTAAGTTCTACGATTTTCATTGTCGTCGTGTTCTCTAGCGTTCTCTAAACTCATATTCACACCCACCTAACCAACATAACATATATATCTTTGTATTTTTGTTCTATATTTACTTTGTGTGGTCGTTGATCTGTGTAGGTCGCGTCGTGGTTCATCCTGATGGGCTCATCAATTGGATTCGTTGTGTGGATCAAGTTAGATTTTCCCCACTGGTGGTACTTGCAGTCACAGGAAAGCAATAAGCTAGATGATCCATCATGCCTGCTCTTTCTAGGATATTCCATCTAATCATGGCTCCCATTCCTTATAGGTATCTAATTCCAATATTGTATGTCTTGGTTGAACTTGTGAAGGCGTTGCAAGCACATATCATTAACTGGGATATTCATATGTTTGATTAGGAGATCGGCAATACCACTCAGGTGCGTACATCAAACTTGAATGAGCCAATGAGGAACTTGGCCGGGTTCATACAATTTTGTCTGATAAAACCGGTACATTAACCAGAATGAAGATGGTCAAAATCTTGATGTTTTCTTTGGTTGCATCCGCATCCTGGACTATTCCTGACAGCATCTGAACCAATATGCTGTTGTGGTTTGTTGTTATTTTTTCTTATTTAGTAGGAACCCAAGCGTCCATCTAATGGGTGTCTATTAAAATGCTTGATATGTTGTAGGTCACTTTCTGAATTTAAATATCCATATCTACATGGCATTTGATCTCTACTGTTTTATTTTTAAAGAAGGCACATTTAGATATAGATATAGAGGTGACATTGTCAGCATTGGGCTTGTTGGTAGCTTGATATATGACATGATCAATGCAGTTATTTTGATCCATTACCGTTTTCTATTTTGGGCGCAGACAGGTAGGATATGTACCGTTTTTAAAAAAACTTGTGATTCTCTTTGGAATTATTTTTGGCTAAGCATGCACATCAAGCCATTTGCACTCAGATTTTGAATTTTTTTATTAGCTTAAAAATGTTAAGAAGCAAATTGCACACCTGATTACTTAGTGATGGCAACATGCTTGGCCTGTTTGTTCTATCTTTTTCAATGTCACTACTTTTTTGGCTTCAGTTTGCCTATCCTTGATTGTTCTTTGTTCCAACCAAGCAGCATCATATTTGATAGACTGGCAAAAAATGGAAGGATGTATGAAGTTGATACAACTAGGCACCTGAATGAATGTGGTGGGGCGGGCTTGCGAACATTGGCACTATCATACAGGGTCCTTGATGAATTAGAATATTCTTCTTGGAATGATGAGTTCGCTGGATCCGAGTGATCTAGATCCAGTAACCTCCTATGACGCTTAGTTTATAGTCAAATTTGCATCTGCGAGTGTATCTCTGCTAGCTCTTAGCTGTTGATTTACTAGCTAACATGTTGGTTTTGCTGATCCGCAGGCTGGTCATCAGGGCATGGAACCTAAGGACCACCACACAATTCATCCCGAGTTCCCGACCAAGGCTTTCAAGGCACACAAGGTTTATTACCTCAATGAGGTAATCATATTTCTAGGTGAAACATCGAAATTGTTCATCAAGTCCAATTAAGAAAGGATTAGGGAAAAGTTAAACTTATTATGTTAGAGTTTGCACAAGCAATTTGTGTTGAGCCATTGCACTTGGGCTATTTTTCAGTTGTGTTGGTGTTTTCCTCCCTTGAACACGTTGTGTTGAGGCATTATTAGAATTTATTTTCTGAATGAACAATATTTTACCTAATGCTCACTTTGTGAATGAGAAATAAACTATTGTTGGTTCTGTCATTATATGGATTTTGCTTTTGACAACTATTCTTATAATTTAAGTCATATTTGTTCTTGTCATTATTATGTGGCAACAGTCTTGTATCTGCAACAAAACATCATTCAGGGCAACAAAATAACTTGGGTTTAAGCTCACAAATATTTCAAGTATGAGGTGTACACGATATTACTTTTCTACTAAAAGTCAGGAGTCTGTCAACTCCTAATCACCCATTCTGAAAACTGTGTGGGTACTATATTCTTGTCTTGTCCTTTTAACTGCTCTCATTTTTAAAAGTTGATTAACCCTGAACCGTGTTAAGCACACTCTTAGAACTTCAAGTTGCTAATTTCTTAGCTAATGAACAGACTTGAGAGCAGTTTTCTGCCATCCTCTGAGAAGCTTAGGCTCCATGTTTCAAATCCGCCATGTGTTTCTTTTATTTGTTTGTTGGGATTTGAGCTTCTCACAACCTCATTGTATATATACCTCTTTGTTGTTCAGTGAAGTGTACATCATTATATATACCTTCTCAATTCTCTAACTCCTTTTCCCATGCCGACCTCCCCTGGTACCCTCTGTTTCTCTGCCGCCACAACCCATCTTGCCTAGCGCCGCGCCAGGCCGCTCCCTCGCCTCCTCTCCTTCTGCCCCTAGCTTCACCCCATCCGTCGTCTGATGCCAGCCACTAGGAACCGCTCGGTTCTCTCGCAGGGGAGCCAGAGTTACAAGAGCGCGAAGGTGGCAGCGAAGAGGCTGGAAGAGGCAGCGCTCTCCTACAAAGGGGATGAACGGGTGCAGCTGTTGCGCCGGTGGCTCGTCGTGCTCAAGGAGACCCAGCGCGCGACCACGGTGGTTCGGGAGCCGCAACTTGGGGACAATCCGGACCAGACTGCGCCCCTGCTGGTCAGCATCCCTCCCTGGCTACTCGCTTGGTTTGCAGAATTTTTTGGATTGCATTACGTGATCCCGACTCATTAGGCGCCGAACCACCTGTGCTCGCGAGAGTTGCAGGATTTGTACATCGATTAAGACAGCGGTGCGGAGCCGATGAACTTTTTCCATGTCTTTTTCTACAGTCAAGCCCTCGAGTGTGTTGTTCTCTCCTTGGTGAGTTGGATTTGTGGTTGTTCAATTTGGTGTTGCAATGGTCTCGTTGTCGTTGCCACCATGTAGCCATGTAGGTACCATTGTTTGGTAATTTCAAAATTTTGACTCGTCTTCTATGATCAGATTAGGGAAGCCCCAACTGAGGAAGAAGTTTCACTGGTCTCAGAAGTTTTTGGGCAAGTTATTCGACCATTTGATGTCTTGTTACTTTGTTCTTGAAATTTTTTGTTCATATATGATCGTGTCTGGTTCTCACATAACAAGTCTCGAGTCCAGTGTACAAAAAATGTGCCATGTATTACTGTATACATGACAAGTTCATTATCTTTTGATTGTCTTTACAGATGCCTTTCCCATGTACTACATTTAGAACGTTAATATGAGTTATAAACCCCTTTGAATTTTTCCATGTTACCTCTATTCAAGCAACATATAATGCTATGATTCTTCATTACAGAATGTGCCTTTCGGGAGGGAAGGATGTGCACAATGCACTCTTAAGTAGTGTAAAGGACCTGGCAAGGTTATTCTCAAGTTATAGTGACGAAGTGTTGGTATGAATTTTCTTTTTTGTTTTACCAGTTCTCAGTATTAAACCATGTACTCATGTATATGAGTTATTTGATCGTTTAGCTATCTTCATAAATCATGTAAAATGTACTTTCTACCTGGTGTTATTAGATGGCAGCAAAAGCATAAAATGCATCAACTGCAATGTTGGCTTCTATGTTCTTTTCCAGGCAAAACGTGACGAGCTGCTTCAGTTTGCTCAGGGTGCGATCTCAGGGCAAAAGATAAATGCTGACATTGCAAGGTTCCGTCTTTTCTGTTGGGCAGTTGAAGGTGTTTGTAGTTCCATTTTTGCGTGTCCATGTTTACATGCTTTAAAAATTAAAGTGTTGGAACTTGCTCACTGGCGCAAGTTGATCCAACGGGGAGGTGTAGTGACGCAAACAGGGTTTCTGCACGTGATGGCAATAGCTCTGTTAATCTAGCCTCTCAAGGGCACTGTGCGGGGGTATTTATAGGTGTCCGGGTGCCTAGCGTTCCGTGCTAAGGACGCATGTGCCCTCAGACACCTAGGTTATTCCCGGAATATTCCCATAAAGCGGGGTTACAGACCGTAATTACAGGGAGTCCTTTACAAATTAGGCCCGTAACACGCAACGGCCACGCAGGGCCCGTTACAATGGGCCGGATCACACGTGGGCCTCCATTCTGGACGAGGTCGCGGGATGAGGCGACCTCGTCACAGGTCTTCGTCCGGCAGCGTATGATGCGAAGGGTAAGTCTGCCCGCTGTCTTGTCACCGTTGGTGCAACGAGTACGACGAAGGCCTCGAGCGAAGGGTGGCGTCTTCGCCTTCGCCCCAACATTTGCCCTCCGAGGGACCAGTTCGACTAAGTCACCTGGTGCCGAAGACGTTGCTAGATGGCGGAGACGCTGCCCTCGCTCGAAATGGTTCCGCGGGGGTTTGTGACATGACCGTTGATTGACGCCGTACTGTTGGATTGCGGGTTTCCCGAAGCGCCGCGCTCTGTGTATAAAACGGGACGGGGGGCGGTGCCTTTTGAACTTTATCTTTCCGCGCTCCGCGAAAACCCTAACCGCCTTCTCAAACCTCTTGCTGCTCGTCTGCCCTCCTTGCTCTTGTTCGCCGGAGATCTGGCCCGTGTGAAGCAGACCGCCCGCCGCCGCCGACGGTACGTAGCGATGCCGACCTCTTCTTCTTCTGCTGTCGCTACGCCGCCGGCCGACGAGTCATCTGAGGAGACGCTGAGCACTGTGGCGGCGGAGGAGTTGCGCGCCAGCGACACAGTGAATTTCGGTGTGTCGCGGATGTCCTCGGTCCGCGTGCAAGATATGCAGCGGCTTGGTTACTTTGGCGGTGGAGTCGCTCGTGTCCCGGGGACGGAGGAGGTCCCCGAGCCAGAAGGCGAGTTGGTTGTCTTTGAGGCGTTCTTCGCCGCTGGTCTTCGCTTGCCTGCGCACCGATTTGTGGGAGAAGTTCTCCGCAGATTTAACGTCCAGATCGACCAGCTGACTCCGAATGCCGGGTGGCTCTATCGAAATATGTATGGGCGACGACTTCGTACGGCGGACAGCCATCGGTCGAAGTCTTCGCGAAGTACTATTGCCTGCACTGGCAGAAAAGGATGATTGGGAATAAGGTTGCTCAGTTTGGGTCTTGTACATTTACGTTGAAGACCGACAAGACCTCGATGGAGGTGGTTGAGTTGGTTCCTTGCGCCCGCAATAAATGGGGCAACTGGCATGAGTTTTGGTTCTACGTTGCGAAGGGCACAATCGAGGACCATCCGGGGCTCCCCGTGGCCGAGATGTGCTCGTATTATTACTCAGCATACCCGCAGTTTGAAGTGGCGGAGGATGATGCAGCCGAAGGGGCCCTTCTGTGCGCGGTCGACCTGAGCAGCGGGCGCGATTTGGTTGAGGAGTTTGTGGCATATGGGGTGTGGCCTTTGGCGCATGGCTGGGCGTTGGGCGAAGTATGCCCTCGCCAGATGCCTTCTCGTGGTGGGATGCTGGTGCGAAGTCCCGCCTTCGCACTGGATCTGCATAGTCGCGATCCGGCCGCCGTTGTGCGTGAGGCGGAGGATGGGGCGGTGCGGATTGTTGGTCGGTACGTGCCGAAGACAGAGGGCCAGCGTAGCTGGGATATACGCGGGTCTAATGACCACTTGAACAGGGTCTTCGAATTGAACCGCCTGCCGTATGGCGGTTACCCCGGGCAAGACGATGTGGATCATCGTGCGTAGAACCCGGTGGCGGAGACTAGAGACGACCCCACGCCGACGGCCGTCCCATCCTCTAAGAAGAGGAAACTAGGTATTGCTACGGGAGTACTGGGGGTTTCCGATGGTTTTGCTAGGGAATTGATGAGGACATGCGCGGCCCCAGGGGGAAGGATGTCTTCGCCCGAGCTCCGGGAGTCTTCGGCGCGGATGCTGAGGGTTACCGGGGGTTGGTGGCCTAAGAACGTTCCTGTCCCTTGCGCGGCCGGTGAAGACTTTTTTTGCATCTCGCGTGGTTCGTGACTTGAGAGTGTTTCCTTATGGCCGGAATATTGCTACTGTTGTGTCGGCAGTGATGGACAAGGATCGTCAGGGAGCTGCGCAGAAGCGCCAGGCGGTCATCAGGCTGCCTGAGGCTAGGCCGAAGAGGTCGCGAGGGGCGACGAAAGCTGCTGCCCCCGGCGGCAGCCAGCCGACGCTGGCGGCGAAGTCAGCCGCCCCTGGGTCCAGCAGGGTGCCGGAGGCCGTGAAGGCGACCGGTGCTGGCGGAACCAAGACTGCCCCGTCCGGAGCCGCGAAGGCCCGAGACTTGCCTCCGCCGGGCAAGCGCGTTGCCGACTTCGCCACTGATATTAGCGTGGAGGATTATCTTGTTGGTAAGTCGTTAGCCGTGTTTTTTTTAACTGTTGATACGTCGCAGGGTCGGGCGAGGAGCAACTTGTTGTTGTTCCGCCTGTGGCGAAGGGTAGTGCTCTTAGTGCCGGTGGCGAGATGCCGGCACTTACCGCCGTCAGGGACGAGGTGGGCGCTGTGTCCCACCGGCTGAAGGAGGCATTAAGTCAGGTAAGTTGTGTTAGACTTCGGTTGTTACCAGCTTTGTTGGGGTTGTGGTCTTATGTGTGTCTTGTAGGCGGCTGACTTCGCAGACCGCGTGGCGTCGGGGGCCCTTACGGCAGTTGTGTCTGCCGAAGTCGAGAGACTTCGGGCGCAACATGCTGACACCGTCCGAGAAAAATCGGCCGCCGACAGCAAGTGCCGCAAGTTGGCGGATAAGGTGGCCGCGCTAGAGAGCGAGAGGGCTGACCTCCGGCGCCAGCTGGTGGAGGAGAGAAGGGAGGCTAATGAGGCCCTCGCCAAGGCGCAGTCTGCACAGGCGAAAGCCAATTTGGCTCGGGCGGAGGGTAGCCTTGCCAGACAGCGCGCCGAGGAATTGGAGGAGCGGTTCAACGCTCTGCAGGCCCGTGTGGAGAGGGCCGAGGCTTCGACGCGCTCGGAGACTGAGCGGACGCGCAAACAGCTTGTGGACTCATACCACGAGCTGGGCGCGCGGACCGCTGACTTCGAAGTGCCAGACCAAGAGCCCGGCCTTCGCTGCCTCGAGTGGCTGCAGGAGGAGTTGCTGGCGCTCCCCACCATTGTGGAGGGGTTTATGTCCTATGCCTCCCTGGTCACCTGCGAAGGGGCGATGAACGCGCTGTCCCGCGAGGGGTGCCGGCACTATGAGGTCTTCAACCAGGCTGATGAGGATTTCGAGCGTGATATTTACAAGGTTGAGGACCCTGTGGTGAAGGAATCCGCGGGAGCCCTCTTCGACCGGATGTGGGGTCCTCACGGTCGGGAGGTGGTCAGGGAGCGGTCCGAGACGGTGAGGGGTCAGGTAATGTTTTACTTTTGTTTGGCGTTGTTGGATGTGGGTTATATGTGGGTTTGCTGAATCTGTGTGCTGTGTCTTAGGCGGCGCATAACGAGAAGGTGGAGGACTTCGGGGCCTTGAACAGCGTGCAGCCTGACTCGGAGTCGAACCCGTTGGCGGCTGTGCCCGAGGTCGCCCCGGCGGCGCCCCCAGAGACCGTCGGAGGCGCCCCTGATGCCCCCGCAGCCACTGCGGCCGGCGGTGGCTCATCGCCAACTGCTGCGCCGAGGGCTGAGGATCCTGCGAAGATGGCGGAGGAGGCGGCAGTGGAGGATCCGACGACGGCTGGGTCTTCGCAGGTGGCATAGTGGGTGTGGGTAGTTAGGGAATTTTGCATATGTTGCTGAACCTTGGTTGCTGCGCAGGTTCAAGATTTTGGGCCTGCGCACACAGCCGCTACTGCTAATGTTTTGGCGGCTTCGACCGTGGATGATGGGAATGAATCGGATGAATCTGCGTCTAAGCTTTCTGATTTTGATGATTCTGGGAGTTCGGTTGGGTGGACTGAAGTGTCGTCGGACGAGGACTTGGATTACTTTGCGGCCTTGGATATGGCGGCGGCGGAGGCTTCACCACGTGCTGTGGATGCTGAGGTTGTGCCTGGTCCAAGTGCGGGGCGTAGGTGGCGAAGGGCGGTTGCGAAGCATAGAGTGAGTGAGGCGGATGGCGGTCGGCTTCGTGTGAACAGGGCTGGCAGGCAGGAACTGTTGTTCTTGCCGGCCGCTGTGAGTGCAGGTGAGGGGGAGCTGCGAAGTCTTTTTGCGGGTGAGGAGCTGAGGATAATGCTATTTAACTATAGGGAGATGGGAATTATTCCAAAGGTTGAACCGATGTAAAGTGTGATGCCCTCGCTTGTTCATATGTAATGGCTTGTATGATGAGGTTGCGTGCCTTCGCACATTCGACTATGCTCACGAAGGCATTACGTACTTGGTCTGGTGTATTTGTTATGTTGGTCTGGTGCGCATGTAGTCGGTCTTTGCGCGGACAGTTTGGTGTAGTCTTTTCCGCACTTGTTGTGCTTGGTCCGGCTGCATCCTTAGGCGACTGTTGCAAGGATAGTCTTCACGGAAGACTTCGATTTTTCGCACTTGTTGTGCTAGTCCGGTTACACCCTTAGGCGACTTCTGCACGGATAGTCTTCGCGGGGGACTTCGATTCTTCGCACTTGTTGTGCTAGTCCGGCTGCACCCGTAGGCGACTTCTACACGGATGGTCTTCGCGGAAGACTTCGATTTTTCGCACTTGTTGTGCTAGTCCGGCTGCACCCTTAGGCGACTTCTGCGCGGATAGTCTTCGTGGAAGACTTCGATTTTTCGCACTTGTTGTGCTAGTCCGGCTGCACCCTTAGGCGACTTCTGCGCGGATAGTCTTCGCGGAAGACTGCGATTTTTCGCACTTGTTGTGCTAGTCCGGCTGCACCCTTAGGCGACTTCTGCGCGGAGTTGTCGCACGCGAGGGTGGCTAGCGCTGGGCCTCGCGGTGACTTTGTATTGGTCGAATGTCGAAGATCGTCGGCGCGATCTTTTTTCGACGTAGATTTTTGCGGGGACGGCCGACGCGGCTGTCCGAGGCGACCCATGTTTTATTTCTTGCGGAGTCATGGCCTCCGATCCGTATAATAGGCGGAAGGGGGTGAACCCAGTCGCCCTGCACTAAGTTGTGTTCAGCGCCCAGACCACTTAGGGTAACAGGTCGGGCCACTTGCCTTTTTTGTCGTCGAGGAGCATTTTCTTGACGGCTGTGAAAATTTTGCCATTGGCGCGCTCCACGACTCCGTTGGACTGGGGGTGGTACACGGAGGCGAAGGTAAGCTTGGTGCCGATGGAGAAGCAGAAGTCTTTGAAATCTTGGTTGTCGAACTGCTTGCCGTTGTCGACCGTGAGTTCGGACGGTACTCCGAAGCGGCAAATAATATTTTGCCAGAAGAATTTCTGGGCTGTCTTCGATGTGATGGTGGATACTGCCCTCGCTTCAATCCATTTGGTGAAGTATTCAACGGCGACGAAGGTGAACTTGAGGTTCCCCTGAGCCGTGGGCAGGGGCCCGACAATGTCTAGGCCCCAGCGCTGAAGGGGCCATGTGTGGGCGATCAGCTTCATGAACTGCGAGGGGCGTCCTGAGCGTGGGGAAAATTTCTGACATGCTTCGCAGGATCTGACGACCCGATTTGCGACGCAAATAATGGCGGGCCAGTAGAAACCTTGGCGAATCACCTTTGCCGCCAGGGCCCTAGGCCCTGCGTGGGAGCCGCAGGTCCCCTTGTGGACTTCGCGCAGGATTTGGACGCCTTCGGTCTCGGTGACGCACTTAAGCATCGGCTGACTGACCCCCTTCTTGTAAAGTTGGCCCTCGATCAGTGCGAAGTCCCTGCTTCGGTGATTGAGGCGCTTGGCCTCATTGCTGTCGATTGGGTGATAATACCCTTGCAGGTATAGGGTTATTGGCGCCCGCCAGTCTTCGGTCATGATGAGGTTGATCATGCGGTGGCCCTCGCTGTCGTTGGTTATTTGGAGCCCTTCAGGGCTGCGGACGGCTGGCGTCCCGATGACGTGGTAGAACACGTCGGAGGGTAGGGCTTCGCCCCTGGCGGCTGCCTTGGCCAATGCGTCGGCTTCTTCATTCTTGGCCCGGTCCACATGCTGCAAGGTGAATCCCTTGAATTGTCTCTCGAGACTTCGGATGGCCGCGAGGTATTGCATAAGTGCGGGGTCTTTTGCTGCATAGTCTTTCTCGACTTGGTCGGCGACTACCTTGGAGTATGTTCTGACAATGCAGGTGGTGACACCAAGGGCTCTTAGTTTGCGGAGGCCGAGGATGACAGCTTCGTATTCTGCTATGTTGTTTGTGCATTTGTCAGATTCCAGAGCGAAGCTTAAGCGTCCCGTATCTGTGCTTGACCCCGGCGGGTGAGGTGATGACTGCAGCAGCGCCTGCCCCTGCATGGCACCATGCGCCGTCGCAGTGGATTGTCCAAACCTTCTCTGGGGACGGGTCTGGCTGTGTTATTGGCCCGGTCCAGTCGACGACGAAGTCTGCTAGAACTTGTGACTTGATCGCTGTCCTGGGCTCGAAAGTGATGTGGTAGCCGGAGAGTTCGGCCGCCCATTTGGCGATCCGTACTGATGCCTCCGGGTTTCTGAATAATTCGTCGAGTCCCCTATCTGAGGTGACGCGGACCTTGAATGCTTCAAAGTAGTGGCGCAGTTTGCGCGAAGACATAACAACTGCATAGGCAATCTTTTTGAGTTCCATCATGTTACATTTGGACGGGGTGAGCACTTCGAAGACGTAATAAACTAGGCACTGTCTGATCATGCCCTCTACTGTCTGCTCCTGAACCAGTGCCGCGCTGACCGCGTGCGGCGAGGCCGCAACGTAAAGCAACAGGGGTAACGAAGAGTCGGGGCTTGTAAGAACCGCCAATTCCAACAGGTACTGTTTTAGTGAGGCGAAGGCCGCCGCCTGCTCAGGTCCCCAAGCGAAGTCTTTTGCGTCACAGAGTGTTTTGAGGAAGGGAAGACTTCGCTCAGCGGATTTGGAGATGAATCTGTTGAGGGCGGCCAACCTGCCCGTCAGACGCTGGACGTCTCTAGCTGACTGCGGGGGCGTCATGTTGATGATGGCCTGGATTTTGGTTGGGTTGGCCTCGATGCCGCGGTGTGATACCAGGTAGCCCAATATTTTCCCCTGGCGAATGCCGAAGACACACTTTTCGGGGTTTAGGCGAAGTCGTGCGTCCCGCATGTTCGCGAATGTCTCGGCGAGGTCGGCGAGATGGTCCTCCTTGCTCCTGCTGGCGACGATGATGTCATCCACATATGTGAATATATTTCTGCCGACTTGCCCTTCGAGCACTGTTTTGGTAAGCCGGGAGAAGGTGGACCCAGCGTTCTTGAGTCCCTCCGGCATTCTGATAAAGCAATATGTGCCGAAGGGTGTTATGAAGCTGGTGCTGGCCTTATCTTCCTCCTTCATATATATTTGATGGTAACCGGAGAAGCAGTCGAGGAGTGACATGACTTCGCACCCGGCCGCGCTATCGACTATTTTGTCGATCCGAGGCAACGGGAAGTTGTCCTTTGGGCAGGCTTTGTTGAGACTGGTGAAGTCGATGCACATTCGCCACTTGTCGCTCTTCTTCTGCACCATCACAATGTTGGAGAGCCATGTGGGGTAAGCCACTGGCTCGATAAATTTGGCTTCCAGGAGGCGATGCACCTCGGCCTTGGCGGCTTCTGTCTTCTCGTCGGACATTTTGCGGAGCCGCTGTTTTTTCGGTCTCACTGAAGGGTCGATTCCCAAGCTGTGCTCAATTATGGATCGGCTGACCCCGACCAAGTCAAGGGCGGACTAGGCGAAGACGTCTTTGTTCTTGGACAAGCAGCATAGGAGTTTCTCCTTGTCATGCGAGGTGAGGTCTTCGCTGATGGTGACTGTCTGCTTGGGCGTGGCCTGGTCGAGGGGAACAGTCTTGGTCCCGTCGTTGCTCTGCAGCTGTGCCTTGTCGTGTTCTTTTTCGGTTGGGCCGGCGGACGCAGGGACCTCGCGCTGGGCCGTGAGGCAGCGAACATTTCTTTGCCCGGAGACGAAGTCCCGCTCTATATTGCACGCAGTCTGCTGATTGCCGTAGACCGTGATGGCGCCTAACGGACCTGGTATCTTCATGCACAAGTACAATCCGTGAATGGCTGCCTCAAACTTGTTGATGGAGCCTCGGCCCATGATGGCGTTGTACGGATACACCATATCGACGATGTCAAAGGTTATTTGCTCACTTCGGGCATTGGGTGCTACACCGAAGGAGAGAGGCAACTCTATTTTGCCGACAGGAAAAGTGCCCTTGCCGCCGAAGCCATACAACGGGTTGTCCGAAGGCTTGAGCAGGCTGTGGCTTATGCCCATGCGGTCGAAGGCATGGAGGAAAATGATGTCTGCTTGACTGTCGTTGTCGACTAGGACTTTGTGCAGGTCCCATCCTGCCACGCTGCAGTTGATAACCATGGCGTCGATGTGGGGGGCGCTGCGCAGGTCGACGTCGTGGGCGTCGAAGGTTAGCGTTACATGGGACCACTTCGTCTGCACGACTGGACCGGTGATGGCGACGTGGTTGATGCTGCGGTAGTGGTCCCGCTTCTGCCGCTTTGTGTCGAAGTCGGTGCTGGACCCCCCAGTGATCATATGAATGACTCCACGATACAGCTGATCGGCGAAGTCTTCTTGCTTTGGGGCGTGGGGGTTGTTGATGTTTTGTTGTTGCTGGTGTGGAGGTGGGGGTGGGGGAGGTACGATTTGTACTTCCTGGTGGTGTTGGTATGCGTGGTGCGGTGGATGTGGGGCGGGGGCGTGGATGTATGGTGGAGGGTGTTGCTGATAAGTGTGCACGACAACTCTAGGGTTGTCGGCCTGTTGCGCCCGTGCCATCCTGTCCCTGGTGGCCTTCGTCTCTGGGCAGTCTCTGGTTTGGTGGGCGCAGTCTTCGCCATGGAAAAGGCAGTAGAATCGGCGCGGCGGCTGCGCGCGCCCCCGGCCCCTACCGCGAGCTCCATTTCCGTGGCCCTGGGGGGGATGTTCCTGGCGGCGAGGGGCATCACCAGCAGGGTGCTGGCTGGCAATGTTGTGCACCTGCTGCTGATTGCGACCGTCTCGACCAGAGTCTGGCTGCGGCGTTCTCGTCCACGTGCGGCTGGACTGTGGAGCACCTTTGGGTTTCCTCTGAGACTCAACTTTGCGCTGGTGGAGCTCTTTGGATTTGGCGTATTTTTCAAATAGCTGATATAATTCCTGGAGGTTCTTGGGCGGATCTCTGATGCAGTGGCTGTAAAGGACGCCGGCGCGAAGGCCACTGATGGCGTAGTGGATGGCAATTTGATCATCGACCGAGGGCAGCTGTGACTTGAGTGTTAGAAATTTTCGGTAATACTCCCGCAGGGTCTCTTTCTCCAGCTGCTTGCAGAGTGAGAGTTCGGCCAAGGCGTCGGTGTCCGGGCGGTACCCTTGGAAATTGAGCAGGAATTTGTCCCGGAGGCTTCTCCAGGAGTCGATGGACAGCGGTGGCAACCGGGTGAACCAGGTGAGAGCCGGGCCCTCGAGGGCGATGATGAAAAACTTGGCCATCGTGGTGTCGTCCCCACCGGAAGATGCAACGGCGACCTGATAACTCATGATGTACTGTGCCAGGTCAGTGCTGTCGTTGTACTTGGGATAGGTCCCTGCCCGAAAGGTTGCAGGCCAGGGTGTCACTTGCAGGTGTGGCGCCAGGGGACTTCGCTCGTCGAGGTAGTTGACCCCTTGGAATGGCGCGACGTGTGGGATGGCGCGGTCGCGGTAGGGAAAGTGCAGGTCTTCGACTTGTGCGCGCTGTTGCAGGGGTGGCCCTTGTTGCAGGCCGAAGTGGCCTTCGCGCTGCATTAGCGTGATCTCTTGCTCGAGCTCCTGGGCCTTCTGCTCTTCGTCTTGTATCATTTGCCACACCTTGGCTTGTGCAGACACACGTTGGCGCTTGGCCTCAAGTATCTCTTTTTGCTTCTGGAGATTGCGGTTCTTGATGCGCAGGGCGCGCGGCTGTAGCTGTTCTTCTGCGGAGACGCCGATGACTTCGCCGTCCTCGGTGAAGTCCGTGCCCTCTGGTGGAGTGAAGTCTGGTGGAGGTTGCGGCTGTCCTTCAGGGCTGCAGGTGCGGTGAGCGTCGTCTTCGTAGGTGCGGTGAACGTCGTCTTCAGTAGCCTCTTGGTGGGTGGAGTGGGTTAGTGCGAGGGCCTTGCCCTTTTTTGCGGCCAGCAGTGCTGCCTTCGCAGCCTCGTCAGCCTTCGAGCTAGCTTTCTTGGGTGCCATCGCGGGTGGTTGTTTCGTAGCACGAACGGTAGGCGCCAAATGTTGGAACTTGCTCACTGGCGCAAGTTGATCCAACGGGGAGGTGTAGTGACGCAAACAGGGTTTCTGCACGTGATGGCAATAGCTCTGTTAATCTAGCCTCTCAAGGGCACTGTGCGGGGGTATTTATAGGTGTCCGGGTGCCTAGCGTTCCGTTCTAAGGACGCATGTGCCCTCAGACACCTAGGTTATCCCCGGAATATTCCCATAAAGCGGGGTTACAGACCGTAATTACAGGGAGTCATTTACAAATTAGGCCCGTAACACGCAACGGCCACGCAGGGCCCGTTACAATGGGCCGGATCACACGTGGGCCTCCATTCTGGACGAGGTCGCGGGATGAGGCGACCTCGTCACAGGTCTTCGTCCGGCAGCGTATGATGCGAAGGGTAAGTCTGCCCGCTGTCTTGTCACCGTTGGTGCAACGAGTACGGCGAAGGCCTCGAGCGAAGGGTGGCGTCTTCGCCTTCGCCCCAACATAAAGCCTCTTTTTTCTTGATTCCAGATTAGATAACGAAATTACTCAGTTGCAACATCAAATAAATTCAATGGATGCGCTTCATGCTACATCAATCGTCAATCAGAATAAAAAAGCTCAAACAGCCACTGAGGTAGCCCTTTTAAAGTTATTCAGCCTGTACAACTGTGGGTTATCCTTTCCTTCAATAGATGAAAGGGAGCACTGACACACAATCTATTTATAATATTGATTTGTTTCTCCTAGATGTAGGGGTGGTAATGGTGTCTAAACTTTATACATATAAAATTTAAGGATCAAATCAGATTAGGATCATGCTCTATTTCTATTCATTTTTGAAAATCCTATATAAGCATGGTGAAAGCTGAGAAGAGATATTCTCAACAGAAACACCTTTACCATGGAGGCCATGGATTTCCTATAAACAAATAGCTCCAGTGAGTAAAATTATAAATGGGTAGTCATAAGACGTGTAATACCTAAAGCAGAGCATATAGTTCAGGAATATTCTCCACAAGTTTCTCAAATAATCAGATCCAAGCAACCATGAGCATGACAAAATTAAGTATTAGGTATGTATTGTTTCATTTGATAATTCTAGGATTTTTGTACTTCACATCAGAGTTCAGTTGTTTCAACATCTTTGTTTCTCTAATGCAGCTACTACTACATCCTGAATCTGATGATTCAGCTCAACTTTCCTAGGTACAATAGAATATGGAAATGTAAACCATCAAATTTGTTTTAAATTGTTGCTTCTGGTTGACCTCGATTTTTTTTCTGTGCACTTGTGCAGATTGAGACTGAAAAGATGCTAGCCCAGTTAGTTGAGACTGAGATGAACAAACGTTTGGTATGCTTTCTTTGGACTCTGTTGTACACAAGCAAACAGTAGATCTTTATCACTGTAAGTTCATAATGTTCTCAGCCATTTTTGCAGAAGGAGGACACTTACAAAGGAAAGAAGTTTAATGCAATCTGTCACTTCTTGGGCTACCAAGCTAGGGGAGCACTGCCTTCAAAGTTTGATTGCGATTATGCCTACGCAAGTCCCTCACCAGCTCATTTAATAAAGAATATTGATTGTTGTTGGTTTAACACGTGGGTTATTGGTCTTAGGTTTTGGGGCATGTGTGCTACCACATCATAGCTGCCGGATTGAACGGATAACGGATACATGGCTACAGTGACAAATCTTAAGAATCCAGTGAACAAGTGGCGATGTGGTGCGACTCCTATTTCGGTAAGATTTGTGTTGATATGCCTAATAGTTTAGGAAAAGTAAGAATGTCCGTCTAACCCATGTCTATCCCTGCAGTCTATGATGACTGTGAAGCGATGATCAAGTGATTGTTTTATGTCTGTTTTATTTGCAAAAAATATAATCAAGTTTTACCGAAGATGCTACCAAAAGTTTTTTCTTATGAATTTTAATTACTGAATCTAATTTCTGATCTGCCTTGTGTCTTTACTCTAAATGATAGTATTACTACTTTATTCGCTTGATGGGACGCAAGGCTTCTCATGTGGCATTGGAATGTGCTCTTCAATCACATCCAAACATGGTATGTTTTTTCCTTACTTGCATGTGACCTGTCACATTTTTTTCTCACATGGATCTGGAAGAGCCGCGTGAGAGGAAGCTAAAGGGTTCTGGCTTAAGCTATATCAGGTCAAATTTTTCACCATTGATCCAACCTCTGCTGCGGCAATTTCCAGGTAGGCTCCGTATCCCCTCCCGGTTGTGTGATTCTAGCGGCAACGACGAGGTGACAAACTTCAAATATAAACATCACTGTGTTAGGAGCCAAGTCAAATTGTCAAAAGGCAACAAACACTGCTTCAGTAGAAAATAGAAATTGATACAGGATTATATTTGAAGTTTGTGTTTAGCACACAGTGATGTTTATATTTGAAGTTTGTCCTTTTCTTTGAAGCTAATATTTTGTGAGTCATTTCATGGCTCCACGCCGCCCGTGCCCTGGCCGGCCGACGACGCCAGCGGCAGGTGGTAGCCTGCTAGCTGGTGGGTCGGGCAAGCGCAGGATGGGCTCCTCTGATGCTGCCTCTGATGATATGGACCATGGCTACACGATATCTCCACAAGATACTCCTCAATTTCTTCGTGCCATTTGACATTCCTTTTTTTGTGCTTCGGACCTTGGCTTCGGTTCTTGTGTGTTTTGTTTCCTTTTTTGGAGTTCTTTTTCGGTGTTTTTTGGATAGATTGTGCTCTTTAACCTATGACACTCGCAACTGAACGGTTCCATATACTTTCAGCATCGGCGGTGTGCTCTTTGCAAAGCCTTGGAGCTGCCTCTCCTGCAAAGTCTGAACTTGTAGAGATAGTCCCACAAGAGAAATCACCAAAAGGTAATGCTTCATTTTTTAGGTCATCATCCTTCTTGCCATATCTCCCCCATTCATTTTTCAATGGATGTGGCTCAGTATGCATGTGTTCCATTGTGATTTTGTTGTTCCATAGCTTCCATTCAACCAATGCCACCGAGTCCAAGGTATTCTACCTCAAGATGAAGGGCGACTACCACAGGTATACTGTTATTGCTAGCAGATCTAGACCATGCAAGTTGTGGTTTGTAGAGATCAAAATTTAAGATCTGTGTATACATATTTGTCTAGATAATGGGAGTGGCAGGATGCTGGTTTTTAGTAAGGTTGGTTGCTTATCTATGAATTTGCCTGTATGATGCATGATCCTGTGCTGTCTCCTATAGTACATGGTTGAAATATAAATTCGTGTTCCATGTTTTTTACCCGCCCCCTACACGTATCTCTTGGATATCTGATTTCTACTCACGATGATTTGGCATGTACCTTGCTGAGTTCAAGTCAGGTGCATAAAGGAAGGATGTTGCGGGGAGCACCATGAATCCCTACAAAGCTGCTCAGGTTTCCTCTGACTGTTCACCATTATTGGAAGCAGGGCAGACAGAGAGCCTTGGAATCGAACTCTTGTAGATGGTGCTAGCAGGGAAGAGGAGATTAAGTTGAAAGAATACAGGGAGGATGTTGTGTCAACTTTTGTAGTTGATGATTATGTGAGACTTCAGTTTAAGGGCTCAACTTTTACCGGTTCTTGGAAGTTATTTAGTAGCCCTAAGATTTTATCAACATTCTTAGTAGTAATTGCTATAGTATCAAATGGGACTGTGGTACGAGTTGCTCGAGTACTAAGTACTAACGTTGTTGTACATTGTGAAGCTAAGTGGGTAATATCAAAAGGGATTAAGATTTATGTGTAGTGCTTACTGTATTTGTTTTTATTATTTTATTGTGCTTTGTACATATACCGTCGTTCCGTCATTCTTACTCTGGTGTTTTTTTAATGCAAAGTTTGACACAATATATTTTTATACGAGAGACCGAAGGTTACTTAGTATTATTTTCTGTTTATTTTATCGTCTTTGCAGATCTATGTTTGGATGATGAAAACAGTGCTACTCGATGTGAAGTCCACCAATACTATAGTTCAAATTAAGTCTAAGATCGGTGCTTTAGAGGGAATTGGTAAGAGCCAGCAAGCACTTTTTTTGCTGGAATTATGGTAGCAGTCAGGTTTCAGATTTCTATGAGTTCGGTGAATAAAATGAGCTTATGGATGTTGTCAATCTTTTTTAATTTCCTGAAGTTATGATAAAAATATATAGGGTACCTATTCAAATAATATGGTTGTTAACTGCCAAATATTTTTATAATAAGTTATATTGTATTATGCAGTAGATAAAAAAGAGAATATTTTGTGTAATTGTTTTGCTAAATTCTAATAGATAGTGGTTTAGCTAAAACATAATTATCTTGATATAAAGACTACTACATTATCACTTTTATGGGAACAGTGTTTGTTCCCTTCAAATTATACAGTACGGTAGCATAGTTGCATTTTAGCAGGTGTTACTTCATAAATTGTTCAGTAGAAAAGAAGTGGCTCGTCAATCATTAGGAATGTACTGGAGCTCACCAGTTGTCTTTTTAAATAGTTGATTCACCAATTTTTCTCGTCAATGATTCATATCAACGGATGTTTGAGAGGAAGATTGGTCGTCTTAGTACATTGTTCCTGGCCATGGAGGAAGGCTTTCTCGTGCTCGTGTCAAGCCTGTGAGAGGCCCAACCGGACCTCGCAATGGCTAGGACGTGCTGCCTCGTCGGCGTCATGCACGATAGGACCCTTTTCCTCGCTAACCTCGATGACTCTTATTGCCCTCTAATATTATCTTGACATTCTCTAATATTCGTGTATTGGTTTTTGGCAAAGAATTTATAAGATATTAAGATTGTTTTCATATAATCATTGTACAATACCATTTTATCGAATAATTTATGTGCCGTTGCAACGCACGGACACTTAACTATTACCATGAAGATGCATATGGCACTGAATTATAATGGTTACCATAGATAAATCAACTTCATTTCAATTCATCGGATCATCAATATTTCACCAAATGTTACCACTGGTAACAAGCTAAGGATATTCACAGAGTCAGTAATATTATACAAATCAAAGAATATGCAATCAGTGACCTTCTTGGCTAACTGGGATGTCAATTAGGCGTCAAATGTTCTGACACATGCAAATTGAGGGATACTTCTAAATCTCTCCAGCTCTAAAGTTCAATGTTAGAAGTAAGGACATCCAAATGATCGTTACCCATATTTCACCATTCTAGCTCTCTCGAGGATGTCACTCGAGTAAAACAAGAAAGCAATATTTTACCCATCTTTCATCATTCTAGCTCTCAAGTGACATGAAAAACAACAAAGCAATATTTTACTCTAATGCATGCTTTATAATAATTTTTTATGCTAGGTCCGCTCCTCTCGACGTGCGGTGGGGTCTGGCCCACCTCACCGGGCCGGTGGGCCGCGGCATCGCGGGCTCCTCCGATCGAGGATAACTCTGAAGGCCACGACGGCTTGCTCTGGTGGCGCGACCTCGCGCGCTGCCACGCCGGTGAAGTCTCCATCGTCGTCGCTCAGATCAAATAAGTGCTTGAGGACCTTTTCTCGTAACAATATATTACATATTTGTACATAAGTTATCGTTGTATTATATATTCCCGTTGCAATGCACGGACATTCATCTAGTATAAAATAGATGTCATCTGGACATGTTCTGCGCCCTTGCGAAACTCGTAAGCAAGCGAGGCGTTATGCCATTTACAAGAGGTGAAGACTCTTTATTTGTAGTGCATGTTGGTCGTGGTTCTTCGAGACGCGCAAAGCGACAGGGAACAGGCTCTTGTCTGATGGAGACCAAGGCCGTAGTGTGTGTGACACAGATGAATGGCAGGTGAGCAGCAAGCGGTCTAGTGGCAATAAAAATACATCAAAATCAAAAAGAAAAATTGGAGGTGCGGGGAATCGAACCCCGTGCCTCTCGCATGCGAAGCGAGCGCTCTACCATATGAGCTACACCCCCTTGGATGCTATTAGTTATAGATGTTTATTATTTATGGTATACCGTTTAACAGATTGCCTCTATAATGAATATTGTTAGATAATGATTTGATAGCGTCATCAGTGTGTCTACCGAAAACAGTGTGATCCGTAGAGCTAGACCTCTTTTTTTTTTTTACAACATGAAAGAAAGTACGTGAAAAACTGAAACGCACGCAGACCGCTGATGGCAGCACGGTCTATGAATGATTGTGGCGCGCAAGCTGTTGCCGCTACCCTATCCGGCGAGCCAGCGCGCCTGCGGGCAACCATGCATCCATCCAATAGGGCGTATCATACATAGATTCCGGAAGCTCAGGATTCAGGATTGATATGGAACGTTGCTAAAAGCCCAGGATCGATCGGTTCTTGACGGTTTATACTATATTCATGCGGTCATTTTAATCTGGCCTGGCCTGGCCTGTGAACGAACCCGAACGTCGATCGGTGGTCACAGGTGATCAACCATAGATACCTCCGATCCGGAAGTACACCTAACGCTTACCGGCCAGTTCATCAGCAGTTGGATGCAGTCACCCAATCCGACGGCGGTGGTCACTGCTCAGTGGTCACAGGCCGGCAGGCAGAAGACAGCCGGTATGCATGCGTGCCTTTTTCTTTTAAGGACTACTTGGAAAAACGTTTTTTAGGGTTCCTGGTGGTGCGTTATTTAACGGTAATAACGTCACGTGATCGTGCTTGTCCGCGGGCGAAACCAAAGCTTACGTGCGGTGCGGCCTTAGCTTAAATTCTACAGCCGCGCGATCGCAACGCAAAGGACCGGGTCGTCGTGCCCGTGCAAGCAGAGGTAGATCCTGTGTACGTTCGTCCAGGCCCATGTCCTGCTAGCTGTCCATCGTCTTCTCCTCCGCTTTTATTGACGGCGGAGAACGGGACGAGACCGAATCGAATGGCAAAAGCAACGCCTGTGATCGTCCGTTGCTGTGTGAGCTGTACGCGATTGATGCGAATCCAGGAGATGGGATCGGACCACCTCATTCAACAACCAGAAGAACCTGCTCCCATCGATCCAGTGGCATGCGTGCACCAGCTTTTCTGCCCTAGTTATGGCGTCGTTCTTTGAGTTCCGGTATATACTCGGTAGACGCATGGGCATGGGCATGGGCATGGGCATGGCGGTCTGTTGGTTGGCTCACGCGGAGCAACAGATCGGTCAGGTGGCGGCGGCATGCAGTTTTATATTACCACTATATGGTCTCTAAAAATGACGGAATACATCACAAGCTATATATGATATTCCTAAGAATATAGGGCGAGCTTTTTAACCCAACATTCCAGCACGACCACGACCAAACAGCAGTCCAAAGCACGGTCTAACACAAAATACTATGGATCAGGCTAGCACGGCTCGAACACGGACCTAAACCAGACCTCAAATTTTGGTTCGTCCAACCATCGACATATATAGCCGACAACATGCATGGGCCGGGCTTGGGCGGTATGGTCCAATGAAGCTGATACTGTTTAATTTCTTAAATTGTATACTTTATGTGGTTGTAATATTTATACTTTGTATGGTCAAATGATGTTCAAATTGTTTAATATATTTAATGTAATAAACTATGTATTTTATGTGGTCTAAATAAAGGTCGGGTTTGAGCCGGCACGCCCAAACGAAGGCACACGGTGTGATTTTAGTGCCGGACTAGAACAATGTTTCAACTCTTTAGAACTAACATGATATAATTCAATTTTTTTTGATTTGTTGGGCCGAGCCCGTGAGTTTAGGGCCGGGCCATATATTGTAGGTGTAGACTGTCGTACGCCAACTGTGACCGTGAGTAAGGTCCCTCTCTCTTTCATAATAAAACTAGGTGTGTGCCCGTGTGTTGCAACGGGAGTACGCTGGGATGAGTATCAACACATATCTGATTGGATCTTATATTTTTTGGGGTCTGGAAAAAGTTTGCTCGAAAGCCAAACATGTTAGCATTCTGAGCATGTGTTACTCTTGTGCCCCATCAGCACACTGTTCCACGCTTGCATGAGTCTTGTTAATTTGCATGCCTCGTGCATAGTCTCTCACCATCTATTCACTATAATATACAGAATCCGTGTGACAAACATTATCAATATCGCACAAACTATTTTAAAGAGTCAATATAGAATTTTTAATAATAGGAAAATATGTCGACAACCGTACATTAATCTAATCCATTTTAGCGATATTGATAAGTCTTTGTTGTATGTTTGCAGGGATGACATAGCGACATGAATTGTCCTCGTAACTTAACAGATCAATTACAAAGTTATTTCGAAGAATCTTTGCATCCTACACACAAAGACATGACATAAGAGAACAAAAGGAAGGCCGCACTCGCTGCTGCTGGAGTGCTGGTCGCTTGCTTTCGGTGGCGAGCGTCTCGGTAAAGCGGCGTCGGCGTCGGAGGCAGCGGCAGAGACTGGACTTGCTTGCTGCACAGTGTAGTGCTGTGCTACCTTGGAGACAGGATCCTGTCACAGGTATCAGGGCTCCTTCTTTCTTGTGGTTCTTTGGCGCCCATGGTTTTTCCGGCTCCCATTCTCCCGTCCCTGCTTTTGCATTCCCACTAGTGCTATGTTCCGTGCGAAGATGTGAAGCGATTTTTTTTGCAAAGATATGTTAAGCGGACTTCCTTAAGTGATGCTTTCACGCACAAGCGAGAAGCGAGATGCCTGAAATCTGAAAACAATTGCAGCATATGAGACGCCGTGATTTATTTAACACGCGCAGCCGCAAGAAACGGGAGTACCGTTTTTTTCCCTCTCTAGTTGTTGTGACCTGTGAGTTTCTTACCGAATTTCGCCCCACTCCCCACTTTTTGCATCCCGAGAATCTTCCGACATCAGCATTGTTTCCTTTCTCGTGCGCCTCTCGTTTGTCTGTCCCCTTTGTTCTACTGTTCGCACCTTTTTTTGACCCAGGTTGTAATCCTCAGGGACTCATAATTGATTAGTGTGCCCCAATAAGAGCGAAACGTGACTGAGTTTGCTAGTTCCACCTTCATCCACTGTGGTCGCTCGTCTGCTAATGCCCGCATTGGAGGATTGCTCACGGATATGCTTCTGGTGATGGGCAACCCAGGGCGCTCGCGGCAGTTGTCAGCGCTGGTTGCTTCCGCCGCCATCTTGTTGTCACTGTCTGCGTTGCCAATTTGTCGGCCCTACACCTACGAGCAAGATGGTATGCAACATCCTTTTTTGTTTGCTGCCACTGTTTTTCCAAGATTCAGTTTTCAGCAGGACGTCAGGGTACATAACAGACATCCCTGTGGGCTCAAAAGATCACGCAAGGTCGCATATATGATACTGAAAATGGGATAGTTTACTGACCCGCTACGTTCCTATCCCGGTCGGTGGGCTTGCAGGTCGCATCGCCACAGGCGAGCTCGTGACGGCGCTGCGCTCCCTGGGCCAGAACGTGGACGAGGCGGAGGCGCGACGCTTCCTGGAGGACGCGGGCGTCGTCGCGGGCGCCGACGACATCGACCTCGCGACGTTCCTGGCCGTGGCGGCGCGCAAGATGGGCGCCAGGCAGTCGGAGGCGCGCCTCGCCGAGTGCTTCGACGTGTTCGACGACGCCTGCAGCGGGTCCATCCCCGCGGAGCAGCTGCGGCAGGTGATGATGAGCCACGGCGACCGGCTCACAGAGGAGGAGGGATTGCGGCGAGGTCGCGGGCGAACGGACTGCGGCGGTTTTTGCGGCGGGCGAAGGGAGGCGGGGGCAGTCTACAATAGAGACTTAATAGTTAGTAGAGATAGTAGATTTGTAAAGTTGTTTGAAGTTAAAAATTTACTCAGATCGAGTGGCATGGCAGTACAACTTTGCTAACTAAATTTGTAATATATAAAAAAAACTTGTCTGGCCTTGCTGAAGCAAAGAAGAGTACACACGTACGCAGTAGTACTTGTTATTAGAGGAGTGGCTAGTATGAGGGAAGCACATTCGTGTGTTGCAGAATGCAGACTACCAGCTGTCCAGCCCTCCCCCATTCAAGACGTGGGGTTTGCTCCTCCGATCGAGTGGCACGCACCCGTTTTTTCAGGCCTAATTATGGTGCAGTGCAGTGCAGCCGCTCTCCTGCCTGTCCTCCCCGTGGTTCGTTCCCTCGTCGGACCACCGGGCCGGTAGCCGCTGCCTGCTACTAGATCCGATCCAGCCTCGCATCGCATGCCCATGCCGCCATGCGGATGGATAATAACTGTACAGTGCCTCTTTGATAGGGTCTGGCGGCCAGGAACTAGTGACCCGACCAATCGTTTATGCTCTTGCACTGTCCGTCTACACCGTGTCCCGATCGATTCCATTGCGTGTGCGTACGAAGTAGGGCTGGGCCAGTAGGGATCTTTCTCGCCAATCAGCTCGTATATATGGACCCAGTCAGTAATTGGCTCGCAAGTCGCAACAGATCTCGGCCTGCTGTACCAATCTACG
This sequence comes from Zea luxurians, assembly GCA_029449295.1. NCBI lineage: Eukaryota > Viridiplantae > Streptophyta > Magnoliopsida > Poales > Poaceae > Zea > Zea luxurians. The sequence goes on along the minus strand of JAOPSE010000009.1, from coordinate 21,595,440 downwards.
TACTAGCAACACACGCACGTACCGAAGCGGGCGTAAAACGTTGTCACGATACAAACTTTCGGCGGCAAGAGCATGCGGCGCGAGGCGAGCTGAGCGCAGCGCGGTCGTCCCTGTGAAGAAACTCTGTGCTACCGAGTGTAGTCCAAGGGCTGCTTAACTGAATAATAGTAGAACACAAGGAGACAAGAGTGTAGAGAGGAACTGATTCTTTGTTACTACTAGATGAGTGTCCCGTGCGTTGCAACGGAAACACACAATACCATGATAACTTATATATATAATGTGTCTTATATTGTTATAAGAAAATGTTTCATAATTCATTTGTGATCCTAGCCATATATAAATTTTGTTATTTTAATTTAACTGTTTCACTACTACATTACAACCATCAGTATCATACAGACTTCGATATATACCATGATTTGCATGGTCACATCATTGGAGAGCACGTGCCACACCTATCGGTAGAAGTTCCCTCGTACATCGTCAGTCATCAGGCACGCACAACCATACATGTTTGCTTAAATAAAAAGGCAAGTGTGTGCGTTTGCGAAGAGAATTAAAGGCAGGCCAGCACAAAAGCTACCTCGGCGATGGCAAGTGGTCATTGTTGTCGGTCCTCCTCTGCGTCACCTCTGTCGCTAAGATGACGCCACAGTCTTTGATATAGTAGTCGTCGAACGCGCGTGACATGGCGAGTACCGATGACTTTTGGCTGGGCTGCTAAACGAAGTGCACCCCGGGCTCATCAGCGAGCTAGTACACCTAGCCGTTGCACCTCTAGATGTGCTACTCCTCTACATACATCTTGTTCGAGGACACTCCCACAACATCAACAACAACCGTCGTCCCAGCGCACAAGAATTTATGGCCGGTCAGTAGCGACTTACGTGGCCGGTTGAGCTTCAGGTGGATGATGAGCTAGATGGCGTGACGGCGCCGTCGTCGGATGCGGTGTTCAGAACAACCCGAGAGTCGCCGGCGTTGGCAACGACTATGAGGTCCCTCGTTTGAATATGGACAGCGGTGTAGCCGCTCTGGACCGCGTCCAAGCGACGGCTGCGCCGGAGCTTGCCGAACATAGCGACGCATGCGGCCAAGTAGGACTGCTTCCAGAGGTCGAACTGGCAGTTGCCAAGCTTCTTCTCATTGTCGATGAGCGACGCCAACGCGAGCGCCTCCTGCCAGTGGTGTTTGTTCGGGGTTTCCAAGTAAGAAACATGGATTCATCTTTGGCGTTAGTTTATAAAAATGACTCACAAGTCAGATCCATAGACAAAATATTACGGAGAATAAATGTCACACATATAAAAAAAGGAATTTAAGTTGAAAACTTATTCAAACAAAAGAAGTTGCATGCAAGGCTCTTCTTTAAATACTACTCTCTCCATCCAAAAATATAATTCGGGAATCTCGTTGATAATTATCTACTAATACACATTGTGTAAGGGTAGCAGGTGGGCTTTGGGAGAGATGTAGTAGATATTTTTACTGTAACAAATATTAACATAAACACACATGTGGTGTAGTGGTAGCTATGAGCACATTTACTTGAGAGGTTGCGGGTTCGAATCCCATTAGGGCCACATTTGTGTTTTTTTAATTTAATTTTAGCTAGGCGTGGGATGCACGTGGGAATGGGAATGGGCTTTGCGGGGAGAGGAAATGAGAAAGACAGTGCAGGGAGTGACACAATTGGGAATGGGAAACGGGTCAGGACACAGTTGGGAATGAGAATGAAAACACACAAGAGTTCGGAATGGGAATGGCAGAACCAGGAATGGGGCAGCCTACCCCTTAGAGTCTTAATATGTAGTATAGATATGGTGCTGCTCTTCAAAGGTTACATGATATGAAGATCTTCTCTCTATTTATAGACAAAACTAGGGTTTCAGACATATGGGCCACATGGGCCTTCCTGGCCTAAGAAAGGTTTCTTAACACTCCCCCTTGGCCCAATGCCGCGAGATGCATATGTTCCAAAACTTCATAAAAACCCAGTGGGAATAAATTGGAGAAAGAGTACATAGCTCACGCTTGCTGTGTCGTATGAATTGCCTCATTAAAACCTTAGTGAGAAACTTTCATGAAAACTCACATAAATGAAAAAGAGTACAATTCACCCAATATAACAATTTAATCTTCTAGATTATTTGGGTACTTAAAATTTACGTTTAAGATTATTTGGGTGTGTGTGTGAAGTTTCTCCCCCTGAGATCTGCAATTCTCTAAGTCTCATCATTCCAAGTCCTCGGACGCATCTTTCAAAAGATGACGCAGGGAGTGACTTTGTGAACATATCTGCGAGATTTTCACAGGACTTAGTGTGCAATATTTTAATCTCATTCATCTTATGCAGCTCATGTGCATAGAAGAATTTAGGGTTTATATGCTTCGTAAGATTACTTTTCACATAGCCCATTTGAACTTGTGCGACACAAGCTGCATTATCTTCATAAATGATTGTGGGTGTTTGCTCAATATTCAACCCACATGCAGATTGGATATGGTTGATCATTCTTCGAAGCCATGCATATTCACGCCAGCCTTCATATAATGCAATAATTTCTGAGTGGTTCGTTGAAGTCGATACCAAAGTTTGTTTTGACGACTTCCATGAAATTGCAGTTCCTCCACAAAAAAATACATATCCAGTTTGAGATTTGCCTGAATGTGGATTAGACAGGTATCCAGCATCAGCGTACCCGATAAGATTTAGATCTTGATTTTTTTGATAAAACAAACCAAGATCCTTGGTTCCTTGTAGGTAACGGAAGATGTCCTTGATCCCTTTCCAATGCCTTTTGGTGGGTTCCACACTGTATCTTGCTAGTAAGTTCACAGCAAATGCAATATCTGGTCTTGTGTTATTTGCCAGATACATCAACGCTCCAATTGCGCTTAGGTACGGATATTCAGCTCCAAGAACTTCCTCCCCCTCTTCCCTAGGTCTGTATGGGTCTTGGTCTACCTGTAATGACCTTCCAATCATAGGGGTTTTGGCAGGATATGCCTTCTCAAGACCAAATCTTTCTAATACTTTTTGAGTGTAAGTTGATTGGTGGATTAATATGCCACCTTCAAAATGTTCAAGCTGCAGGCCTAAACAAAATTTGGTTTTACCCAAATCTTTCATCTCAAATTCAGACTTCAAGTATGAGCTTGCCTCTTCAATTTCTTTATGTGTTCCTATGATGTTCAAGTCATCAACATATGCTGATATAATACAGAATCCATTTGGGGATCGCTGTATAAATACACATGGGCAATCCTCGTTGTTTATGTAGCCTTTCTTGCTTAGGAAGTCACTCAAGCGATTATACCACATTCTTCCTGATTGTTTCAATCCATACAGTGATTTCTTAAGTTTAACACTGTATAATGCTCTATTTTTCTCATCTCGATTTGGGACTGGGATCCCTTCCGGTATTTTCATATAGATGTTTGTATCCAGGTTTCCATAGAGGTAAGCTGTCACAACATCCATTAGTTTCATTTTTAAATTCAAGTTCACTGCTAATGAGATCAAGTATCTAAAGGTAATTCCTCCCATGACTAGAGAGTAAGTTTCTTCATAATCAACTCCAGGGCGTTGAGTGAAACCTTGAGCGACTAGCCTGGCTTTGTACCTTGATATTTCATTATTTTCATTTCTCTTGCGGACAAATACCCACTTATAACCTACAGGGTGTATGTGGGATGGTGTGCGGCTTACGGGCCCAAACACCTCTCTTTTGTCTAGAGAAATTAATTCCGCGGTAATTGCCTTTTTCCATTTATCTCAATCCGGTCTTTTCTTGCACTCTGCGATAGATGCCGGTTCCGGGTCATGATCAATGATCGAGGCAACTTTTTTTGTGAAATATATGTCTATGTTGGCTGTTGCTCTGTTCATGCATTCTCCAGTTAATACATAGTTTATGGCCATTTCATCATGGGATGCTTCTTGCATTTCTTCTTGCATTTCTCTGCTGCTTCTTGTTGCGGGAGCGAGTTCCTTTAGTTTTTCATCGCCTTTGTGTGCGCACATGTTTGGGTTGGCGGTTTCTTCTACGGGAAGGTTCAAGTCTGGAATGCTTTTCTTCATGTGTTCCTTCCCGGTGCCAGGTCTCGTCTGGCTCCCCTTCTTGCTTTGGGGCATTTCTGTGATCGGCTGTGGCAAGTCCTCTTGCCCTCTTTTCTTCGGACGTCTCCGAGTACTTGGGGTTTGAGAGGCCAGAGTTCCTGTCCTTTTGTTATGAGGCCTCTTAACAGGATCGGGTATACCTTCAATTTTCTTTGGTATTTCAACCCTCTCTGGTGCATTTCGTGCAGGAACATGCGACTTAACCACGCTCTTCAAATCACAAAAATGATCAGGCAGTTCATTTGCTAAGTTTTGCAAATCGATTATCTTTTGAACTTCTAGATTTGCTTCTTTGGTGCGAGGGTCATGAGCGGGGATTCTCATGGATTGCCATATAATTTCTCGACATTTCTCATCCAAAGGTTCTTTTCCTCCCCCTAATGATGGGAAATTACCCTCGTCAAAAATACAGTCGGCGAATCGGGCCGTATGCAATTCTCCGGTCATTGGGTCAAGGTGTCTAATTATGGATGCACTCTCATATCCAACATATATCCCTATTTTCCGGAGAGGACCCGTTGCACTTCGCTGTGGAGGTGGTATAGGTACATATACCATGCATCCAAATTTTCTTAGGTGAGAGATTTTTGGGATGACTCCTTGCACTAGTTGCATCGGTGAGTGAATGTTGTATGCTGATGGACGGAAATTGATAAGTGTTGCTGCGTGCAGGATGGCATGGCCCCAACATGTGTTGGGTAGGTTACAACTCTGCAAGAGTGGTCTAGCAATTAGCTTTATTCTTTTAATCAAAGCTTCGGCTAGTCCATTTTGCGTATGAACATGAGGCACAGAGTGCTCAACTGCAATTCCCGATGTGGTACAATAATCATCAAATGCCTTAGAGGTAAATTCTCCAGCATTATCCATTCTAATGGACTTTATTCGATGGTCAGGGAAAGTATTTTTAATCCGGATGATCTGCGAGATCAACTTTGCAAATGCATGGTTTCGAGTTGATAGTAAGCATACATGCGACCACTTCGAGGATGCATCGATTAAGACCATAAAATATCGAAAAGGTCCCGAAAGTGGTTGAATTGGACCACTAATGTCCCCTAGATTCGTTCCAAGAAGGCGGGAATTTCATTCTTTACTTTCAAGGGGGATGGTCTCACTATCAATTTTCCCATGGCACATCCCTGGCACACAAAATCTTCTTGATTTGGGAAGTGTTTCACATTTATGCAGTGTCCTTGTGAGTTATTGATGATATTTCTCATCATTCTAAGACCAGGGTGCCCTAGTCGACAATGCCATAGAGAGAATAATTCAGAATGTCTAAACACCATCTTTAGGGAAGTGTACACTGCAGGTGCACTAATCTTAGTATAATATAACCCTGATTCTAGCGATGGGAATTTTTCTATGACTTCTTTGTCATATTCCCCATACTTTATGATGTATAGGTATTCCTTACCATTTTCCTCCGTGGTTTCTACATGAAAACCATTTGCACGAATGTCCCTAAAACTCAAGAGAGTTCTGGTTGATTCAGGGTATAATAGAGATTCTTTGATTTCGATTTGAGTACCCATCGGGAGTGTAATTGTGGCTTTACTAGAGCCTATTACACATGAATCGCTTCCCGCGATTGTGGTAATGAAAGCACCTAGAGGGGGGTGAATAGGTGATCCTGTAAAAACTTAAAACTTGAAGCCACAAACTTGATTAAGTGTTAGAGCAATAAAACCAAGTGGCTAGAGAGAAATTCTTGCAAGACACAATAACCACAAAGATATCAACACAGAGAGGCACAGTGGTTTATCCCGTGGTTCGGCCAAGTCAAAACTCACCTACTCCATGTTGTGGCGTCCCAATGGACGAGGGTTGCACTCAACCCCTCTCAAGTGATCCAAAGATCCACTTGAATACCACGGTGTTTCTTTTCCTTTCACTATATCCCGTTTGCGAGGAATCTCCACAACTTGGAGTCTCTCGCCCTTACAAAAGATGATCACCAAAATAGTTAGAAATGGCCCAAGGGCACATTTCCCTTTCAATCTCCCCCTTTTTGGTGATTTATGCCAACACAACATAAAGCAACTAAAAGAAGTGCAATATCAATGTAATTTCAAACAAGAAATGATTTTGATCCAAATTTGGCATATTTGGATCATTCTTTTCCACACATGGTTTGTTTTTGCAAATCAAACTCAATTTCCTATCTCTGAGTCAAATACATATGTTGAGACATAAAGAGAGGTATTCCAAAAGAAATTGATCACGGATTCAAAAACTCCTTCAAAAACTCCCCCTTTTTCCCATAATCAACCAATCTCCCCACAAGAGACCAACTTTTGACAATAAGAGACAATAAGAGTATTTTGACAAAACAAAAGCTCTAACTCTGCTATTTTCAAAATTCTCAAGTGGTAGCTGATCCATTTCTTGCTTTGGCCTTATTTTCTCCCCCTTTGGCATCAAGCACCAAAACGGGATCAATCTTGGCCCTTTAACCCCATTGCCTCACCAAAATCTTCAAATAAGAGTACAAAGGCAATAAGAATATGGAGATGAACTTGGAGTGAGTTACCCTCTCATCGGAGTGCAGTGGAAGTCTTGCATGGTCCAAGTTCACCTTTTTCCTTTCAATCCACCTTTGAGACTAAATCAAGCAAGCTCAAACATATGGTTAGTCTCAAAGGGTCAAGTTGTAGCACATCTCCCCCTAAATATGTGCATCACTCACACATGGACTTTTGAGGTCCGAGACGAGTTTGTACAACTTGAGCACCATAAATAAACAAAATGCATAAGGGAACATGATCAAAGCATAATACACATGTATGCTACACATTAATCCAAGTTCCGCGAATCTAAGACATTTAGCTCATTATGCAGCCTGCAAAAGGTCTTCTCATCTAAAGGCTTGGTAAAGATATCGGCTAGCTGGTTCTCGGTGCTAATATAAAACACTTCGATATCTCCCTTTTGCTGGTGGTCTCTCAAAAAGTGATGCCGGATGTCAATGTGCTTTGTGCGGCTGTGGTCAACAGGATTGTCCGCCATGCGGATAGCACTCTCATTGTCACATAGGAGTGGGACTTTGCGCAGATTGTAGCCAAAGTCTCGGAGGGTTTGCCCCATCCAAAGTAGTTGCACGCAACACTGTTCTGCGGCAACGTACTCGGCCTCAGCGGTGGATAGGGCAACAGAGGTTTGTTTCTTAGAACTCCACGACACCAGGGACCTTCCTAGAAATTGGCATGTCCCTGATGTACTCTTCCTATCGACCTTACATCCAGCATAATCGGAGTCTGAATATCCAATTAAGTCAAAGGTAGACCCCTTTGGATACCAGATCCCGAAGCAAGGCGTAGCGACTAAATGTCTAAGAATTCGCTTCACAGCCACTAAGTGACACTCCGTTGGATCGGATTGAAATCTAGCACACATGCATACACTAAGCATAATATCCGATCTACTAGCACATAAATAAAGCAAGGAACCTATCATGGACCGGTATGCTTTTTGATCAACGGACTTACCTCCTTTGTTGAGGTCGACGTGTCCGTCAGTTCCCATTGGAGTCTTTGCGGGCTTGGCGTCCTTCATCCCAAAACACTTGAGCAAGTCTTGTGTATACTTTGTTTGGGAGATGAAAGTGCCGTCCTTGAGTTGCTTCACTTGGAACCCAAGGAAGTAGTTCAACTCGCCCATCATCGACATCTCAAACTTTTGAGTCATTACCCTGCTAAACTCTTCACACGACTGTTGGTTAGTAGAACCAAATATTATGTCATCGACATAAATTTGGCACACAAATAAGTCACCATCACATGTCTTAGTGAAAAGAGTTGGATCGGCTTTCCCAACCTTGAAAGCATTAGCAATTAAAAAGTCTCTAAGGCATTCATACCATGCTCTTGGGGCTTGCTTAAGTCCATAGAGCGCCTTAGAGAGCTTACACACGTGGTTGGGGTACCGTTCATCCTCAAAGCCAGGGGGTTGCTCCACGTACACCTCCTCCTTGATTGGCCCGTTGAGGAAAGCGCTCTTAACATCCATTTGGTACAACCTGAAAGAATGGTGAGCGGCATAGGCTAACAAAATACGAATCGACTCTAGCCTAGCCACAGGAGCAAAAGTCTCCTCAAAGTCTAAACCTGCGACTTGGGCATAACCTTTTGCCACAAGTCGAGCCTTGTTCCTTGTCACCACTCCGTGCTCGTCTTGTTTGTTGCGGAACACCCACTTGGTTCCCACAACGTTTTGCTTGGGACGAGGCACCAGTGTCCAAACTTCATTTCTCTTGAAGTTATTGAGCTCTTCCTGCATGGCCAACACCCAGTTCGAATCTAGCAAAGCCTCTTCTACCCTGAAAGGCTCAATAGAAGAGACAAAAGAGTAATGCTCACAAAAAATAACTAATCTAGAGCGAGTAGTTACTCCCTTGCTAATGTCACCCAAAATTTGGTCGACGGGATGATTCCTTTGAATCGTCGCTCGAACTTGAGTTGGAGGGGCCTGTGGTGCTTCTTCCTCTTCAACTTGGACATCCTGTGCTCCCCCTTGATCACACGCCTCTTCTTGAGGAACCTGTTCATCATTTTGAGTTGGGGGGTGCACCTTCGTTGAGGAAGAAGGTTGATCTTGCTCCTTTTGTTCTGTGGCCTCACTTCTCCAATCGCCATGGTGCGTATTGCAACCGTTGGAACGTCTTCTTCATCTACATCATCAAGATCAACAACTTGCTCTCTTGGAGAGCCATTAGTCTCATCAAATACAACGTCGCTAGAGACTTCAACCAAACCCGATGATTTGTTGAAGACTCTATACGCCTTTGTATTTGAGTCATAACCTAACAAAAACCCTTCTACAGCTTTGGGAGCAAATTTTGAATTTCTACCTTTCTTCACCAGAATGTAGCATTTGCTCCCAAAAACTCGAAAATACGAAATGTTGGGTTTGTTACCGGTTAGAAGCTCATATGATGTCTTCTTGAGGAGGTGATGGAGATAGACTCGGTTTATGGCGTGGCAAGCCGTGTTTACAGCTTCCGACCAAAACCGCTCGGGCGTCTTGAATTCTCCAAGCATCGTCCTCGCCATGTCTATGAGCGTCCTGTTCTTCTACCATACCGTTTTGTTGTGGTGTGTAGGGAGCAGAGAACTCGTGCTTAATTCCTTCCTCCTCAAGGTACTCCTCCACTTGAAGGTTCTTGAACTCGGACCCGTTGTCGCTCCTTATCTTCTTCACCTTGAGCTCAAACTCATTTTGGGCTCTCCTTAGGAAGCGCTTGAGGGTCCCTTGGGTTTCAGATTTATGCTGCAAAAAGAATACCCAAGTGAAGCGGGAAAAATCATCAACAATAACAAGACCATACTTACTTCCTCCTATGCTTAGATAGGCGACGGGTCCGAAGAGGTCCATATGAAGTAACTCCAAAGGTCTTGTTGTGGTCATCACATTCTTGATATGATGAGAGCTTCCCACCTGTTTACCTGCTTGACATGCTGCACAGGGTCTATCTTTTTCGAAAGTAACATTTGTTAGACCTAACACGTGTTCTCCCTTTAGAAGTTTGTGAAGGTTCTTCATCCCCACATGTGCTAGACGGCGATGCCATAGCCAGCCCATGCAAGTCTTAGCAATTAAGCATGCATCTAGACCGGCCTCCTCCTTTGCAAAATCAACTAAATAAAGTTTGCCGTCTAGCACACCCTTAAAAGCTAATGAACCATCACTCCTTCTAAAGACAGACACATCTACATTTGTAAATAAGCAATTATATCCCATCTTACATAATTGACTAACGGACAACAAGTTATATCCGAGCAATTGAACTAAAAACACATTAGAGATGGAATGCTTGGAAGAAATAGCTATTTTTCCTAGTCCTTTAACCTTGCCTTGATTCCCGTCACCGAATATGATTGAGTCTTGGGAATCTTTGTTCTTGACGTAGGAGGTGAACATCTTCTTCTCCCCCTTCATGTGGTTTGTGCATCCACTGTCGATAATCCAGCTTGATCCCCCGGATGCATAAACCTGCAAGGAAAATTAGGCTTGGGTCTTAGGTACCCAACTCTTGTTGGGTCCTACGAGGTTAGTAACAATAGCCTTAGGGACCCAAATGCAAGTTTTGTCTCCCTTGCATTTTGCCCCTAATTTCCTAGCAACCACTTTCTTATCCTTTCTACAGATAGCAAAGGAAGCATTGCAAGCATGGTAAATTGTAGAATGTTCATTACTCACTTTCCTAGGTGCATGAACAACATTTCTTCTAGGCATATGATGAATAACATTTTTCCTAGCCAAATTTCTATCATGCATAATAGAAGAACTAGAAGCAATCATGGCATGAGAATTAAAAGCATCATAACTTCTATGAACATTCCTAGAAAATCTCCTATCATGGTACATGAAAGCATGGTTCTTTTGAACACTATTAGCCATAGGGGCCTTCCCTTTCTCCTTGGCGGAGATGGGAGCCTTATGACTTGTTAAGTTCTTGGCTTCCCTCTTAAAGCCAAGCCCATCCTTAATTGAGGGGTGTCTACCAATCGTGTAGGCATCCCTTGCAAATTTTAGTTTATCAAATTCACTTTTGTTAGTCTTAAGTTGGGCATTGAGACTAGCCACTTCATCATTTAGTTTAGAAATGCAAACTAGGTGTTCACTACAAGCATCAACATTAAAATCTTTACACCTATTGCAAATCATAACATGTTCTACACAAGAGGTTGATTTATTAGCTATTTCTAACTTAGCATTCAAGTCATCATTGATACTCTTTAAGCTAGAAATAGATTCATGGCATGTAGACAATTCACATGAAAGCATTTCATTTCTTTTAACTTCTAAAGCAAGGGAATTTTGTGTACTTACAAATTTATCATGCTCTTCATATAAAAGATCTTCTTGCTTTTCTAAAAGATTATTTTTCTCATTCAAAGCATCAATCAATTCATTGGTCTTATCAATTTTAGTTCTATCTAAGCCTTTGAATAAATATGCATAGTCTATTTCATCATCACTAGATTCATCCTCACTTGAAGAAGCATAAGTAGTATTGTTTCGAGTACATACCTTCTTCTCCTTTGCCATGAGGCATGTGTGATGCTCGTTGGGGAAGAGAGACGATTTGTTGAAGGCGGTGGCGGCGAGTCCTTCGTCGTCGGAGTCGGACGAAGAGCAATCCGAATCCCACTCCTTTCCAAGGTGTGCCTCGCCTTTAGCCTTCTTGTAAACCTTCTTGTTCTCTCTTTTCCCATTCTTTCCTTGTTCCTGGTCACTATCATTATCGGGACAGTTAGCAATAAAGTGACCAACCTTACCGCACTTGAAGCAGGAGCGCTTTCCCTTCGTCTTGTTCTTTTTGGGATGCTCCTTGTGGCCCTTTAGCGCCGTCTTGAAGCGCTTGATGATGAGGGCCATTTCTTCCTCATTGAGCCCCGCCGCCTCAACTTGTGCCACCTTGCTAGGTAGCGCCTCCTTATTATTTGTTGCCTTGAGAGCAATGGCTTGAGGCTCATGAATTGGACCATTCAACGCCTCATCGACGTATCTTGCCTCCTTGATCATCATCCGCCCGCTTACGAACTTTCCAAGTATTTCTTCGGGCGACATCTTGGTGTACCTAGGATTTTCATGAATATTGTTTACAAGATGTGGATCAAGGACAGTGAAAGACCTTAGCATTAGGCGGATGACGTCGTGGTCCGTCCATCGCGTGCTTCCATAGCTCCTTATCTTGTTGACGAGGGTCTTGAGCCTGTTGTATGTTTGGGTTGGCTCCTCTCCCCTGATCATTGCGAATCTCCCAAGTTCGCCTTCCACCAACTCCATCTTGGTGAGCATGGTGACGTCATTTCCCTCATGAGATATTCTGAGGGTGTCCCAAATTTGCTTGGCGTTATCCAAGCCACTCACCTTATGATATTCATCCCTGCACAATGACGCTAAAAGAACAGTAGTAGCTTGTGCATTTTTATGAATTTGTTCATTGATGAATATGGGACTATCCATACTATCAAATTGCATTCCATTTTCTACTATCTCCCATATACTTGGGTGGAGAGAGAACAAGTGGCTACGCATTTTGTGACTCAAAATCCGTAGTCCTCTCCATCAAAGTGAGGAGGTTTACCGAGTGGAATGGAAAGCAAATGAGTATTGGAGCTTTGCGGAATACGAGAATAATCAAAAGAAAAGTTTGAATTGACCGTTTTCTTTTTCTCGTAGTCGTCGTCGTCCTTTTGGGAAGAGGAAGATTCGTTGCTGTCGTAGTAGTCTATCTCCTTGATGCGCCTTGTTTTCTTCTTCTTCCCGTCTTTTCTTTTGTGACTCGGGCTCGAGCCAGTAGGCTTGTCATCTTTTGGATCATTGACGAAGGACTCCTTCTCCTTATCATTGACCTCCATCCCCTTGCCCTTAGGATCCATCTCTTCGGGCGATTAGTTCCTTACGTGAAGAGAACGGCTCCGATACCAATTGAAAGCACCTAGAGTCGGGGGTGAATAGGTGATCCTGTAAAAACTTAAAACTTGAAGCCACAAACTTGATTAAGTGTTAGAGCAATAAAACCAAGTGGCTAGAGAGAAATTCTTGCAAGACACAATAACCACAAAGATATCAACACAGAGAGGCACAGTGGTTTATCCCGTGGTTCGGCCAAGTCAAAACTCACCTACTCCATGTTGTGGCGTCCCAATGGACGAGGGTTGCACTCAACCCCTCTCAAGTGATCCAAAGATCCACTTGAATACCACGGTGTTTCTTTTCCTTTCACTATATCCCGTTTGCGAGGAATCTCCACAACTTGGAGTCTCTCGCCCTTACAAAAGATGATCACAAATGAACACGGAAGTAAGAATGGGATGAGCAACACACACAAGTCCACAGCAAATACGCACACACGCGGCCAAGACTTGAGCTCTAATGAATATCACAAAGTTCTCACTAGAACGGAGCTCAAATCACTAAGAATGTCGAACAAGTGCGCAAAGACGAAGTGTGAATGATCAAGAATGCTCAAAGTGTGCTTGGTGTACTCCTCCATGCGCCTAGGGGTCCCTTTTATAGCCCCAAGGCAGCTTGGAGCCGTTGAGAGCAATCCAGGAAGGCAATTCTTGCCTTCTGTCGACTGACGCACTGGACACTATCCGGTGTGGATTTCTTTCCTATTCTGGCTCAGCCGATCGTTGAAGACTTGGAGCCGTTGGCGCACCGGACACTATCCAGTACACACCGGACAGTCCGGTGCTCCTATCCGACCGTTGGCTCGGCCACACGTCACGCGCGGATTGCGCGGCCGACCGTTGGCGCGCCCGACCGTTGGCTCACCGGACAGTCTGGTGCCTCACCGGACAGTCCGGTGAATTTTAGTCGTACGCTGTTGACTTGGTTCCCGAGAGCGGCGACTTCGCCGCAGCCGACTCACCGGACACTGTCCAGTGCACCACCGGACAGTCCGGTGATTTATAGTCGTACGCCGCCGTCGAGACCCGAGAGCAGCCATTTCACCAGAGCCAGCCTGGCGCACCGGACACTGTCCGGTGCACCCAGAACGAGCAGAGTCTTAGCTGCTCGAGCCAAGACTTATCCAAATGTATTTTCTCTGATTCTAGCACTTAGACAAATATGTTAGTACACAAAAAACAACGTACTAAGTCTAGAATCATACCTTTGTATTGATTTGCACTTTGTCCACCATTTGGCATAGTTTAACACTTAAGCACTTGTGTTGGACACTAAATCACCAAAATACTTAGAAATGGCCTAAGGGCACATTTCCCTTTCAGGTAATACTACCAACGTTCTTCGTGATCGTGTGAAAGTATTTTGTTTCCCTTAAAATGGTATTTGTCGTGCCACTGTCGACAATACATATATCCTCCATAGACCTTTCATAATACAATTATTGCAATTAGTAATTATCATAAGGGAAATATTGCATAGTAAATTTAAATAGTTCAACATTCATGAAATAAAGATAATGCTCTTATAGAGCTTACAGACCATAATTATGTTTTTTTTCAAACTCTGAAAAATAAATGTGCATGCAAGCACTCAAATGGAATCAAGGAAGGCATCGGTGTCAGCCTCCACTAGAGCTATGGAGGTGTTCTCTTCGGTGGCCATCATCTTCACAGCACCTGCAAGATCAAGAGGCATGCCAGATGCTTCAAGCGTAGGGTCTTCTTCCATGGCTTCATTGTTGGTTGCCATGGTGAAGTGTGCCTCAAGTTTCTGTTTGGGTATGTTCTTTGCCTTGTATGCTTCTGTGACATGCTTTGGTGACTGGCATATTTTGGACCAATGTCCCCACACGCCACATTTGTAGCATGTTTGGTCTTGAAGTTCGTATGGCTTATGCTGTGGCTTCTCTTTGCTTGTTTTCTTTCCGTGAGCATTGATGGGATTGACTGTGGTTTCTTTCTTTCCCTTGCCAGCACCATGCTTGTCTCTCTTTCTCTAGATAGGCTTTCTTATCTTGTATGAGGCGACATTAACTTCAGTGCTAATGCCCTTTCCATTTGGATAAGCATTGAAGTTCGTCTTCAAAGCATCATCTTGTGCCTCATTTACTTGCATTATATCGATAAGATCGCTATACTGCTTGTATGCGTCTTGTCGATAGATGAGAGCAGATTGGATGGCGCTTGGGTGGAAGGTAGACAAGGTTTTTTCAATCTTTTCCTCATCTGTTATCACCTTACCACAAAGAGATAATTTGGTGCATATTCGGTGCAATGCTGCATTGTATTCTCCCACAGTTTTAAAGTCAGCATATCTAAGGCGAGCCCAGTCTTGCTATGCTTGGGGCAAGACTGTGTACTTTAACCTCTCAAAACGTTGTTGCAATGCATTCCAGAGGTTGCTTGCCTTTCTCTCTGACATGTACTCATTCTTGAGTGTAGGCGAGAGATGATGCCGGAGAAAGTGCAATGCTTGGTCATTTTGCTCGTCGGTAGTCACTTCATCTTTTTGGCCAAGCCCGATTGCAACTTTGAGCTTCTTGCCCCCAAGCACAATTTGCACATCAGATGCCCACGTGAGGTAGTTTTGACCATGCGAGGCCAACACCTCGAATTCACGGCTCACAATACCAGTCATCTACATGTGATAAATTTTATAATTAGATTACTTTTTGTAATCATTTGAGAGAATCAAATAAATAATTGTAAAAAACAAATGCTTAAAATAAATGACGCACTATACAAATTTAAATGAACAAGAAGGTAAATTTCCAGTATTTAACTTTATATTATTTCAGAAATAAATTTCTGGAGTTATTATAATGCCTAAATAAACTTTTACATATGTGCATATATATTTAAAAAAACCCGCTAATGGTCATGAGTGCGTGCCAGCATGCTGTCCCATTTTTTTAGAGAGGAGTCATTGCCCACTTGTTTGCCCATGTCTCTTTATGTTTCATTTTTTAATGGGTATCTTTTTTTTATTACGTGAGAAGATGAGCTGCCGCACTTGCTTTATGCGTGGACACTAGACAGACATGCATGCAGGCGCTTTGGGCGCAGACCCGCATGCAGGCGCTTCGGGTTACGTGCGCGTGTAACTTCTCTCTGCTTTTTTGTTTTGAACGGCAGAGGCAGACGGTTCGTATGCCACCATGCAGACGGTTCGTATGCCCGCGCACCGAGCGGCAGCGCCTGTATGCCCACCCGCGCTGCTGAGTAACTGCTACTGACTTCACGCGCCCATGGCTACTAAGCGGCGGTGGTGCTCGATCCACGTTACAGAGTAGGAGTGACAGCGACTGTGAGGCAGTGGTGACTGCGTGCACGCGCCCTCACGTTGAAGCTGTGAGGTGAGGTTGCAGTTGTCGCATTTTGCCAGTGTAGCGACGACGACGATGGTAATGCTGTGTTGTCCTTTTTGGTTATATGATAAAATAAACGTGTGCATCATATGTGATTGATCGACGTGTGTCAGCGACTTCAAGTCAGCAGCAATCACATGTACACTCCCATCGACTTCGTGTCGGTGATAAATCAGCTTGGGATGTGTATTTCCCGTGCATGTGCTGAATAGAAAATAAAGAACACACTATGCATAGAATATATGAGTTCAACACCTTTCTTAGTACCTTTTGCTCGATCTTCTTAGTAGAGCCATGTGCGTGATAACGTGTTAAGAACCCCTTGCTACCGAGTGTAGTCCAAGGGCTGCTTAACTGAATAATAGTAGAACACAAGGAGACAAGAGTGTAGAGAGGAACTGATTCTTTGTTACTATATGGTGCTGCTCTCCAAAGGTTATATGATATGAGGATTTACTCTCTATTTATAGACAAAACTAGGGTTTCAGGCATATGGGCCACATGGGCCTTCCTGATAAGGGATGTATGGATTCTCGAGAAGAGAGGAGCCGCGGTGCCCCCCCCCCCGGACCGCCCGGATCCCACGAGTGAATAGAAAGTTCGATCTACATGGGATCTCACCTAAATCGCCCCATCTATCCTCCTGAGGAGAAGTTTGTTTGGTTTCAAACTCCGATTCAAACAGGAGGAGTACGCCATGCTAATGTGCCTTGGATGATCCACATCTTCGGGTCAGGCGGTTACCTACTCCTAAGGGTCAAAGCAAGCCTTTTAATTCAATTCTTTATTCTTACATTAAAGAATGAATCAAATCTCCCCAAGTAGGATTCGAACCTACGACTAGTCAGTTAACAGCCAACCGCTCTACCACTGAGCTACTGAGGAACAAGGGGAGATTCGACCTCCTAGAGTTCAACTCTCGCTCTCAACCCGTGAACAATATGAGTCCGAAGCTTCTTTTGTAACTTCGGAATTTCTTCGTAGTGGCTCCGTTCCATGCCTCATTTCATAGGGAAGCCCAAAGTGGCTCCATTTCATTCTATTTCACTTCTTAGCACTTCCTATCATTTAATATCCATTCCTTTGGTCTTATTGACATAAGAGATGTCATTTATAGTCTATCTCTTTCTATATATGGAAAGTCAAGAAATTCTCATCGAAACATCGAGAAATTGTGCATATAGAAAACTCTAAAGAAAGAAAAAAAGGAGACCCATGCCATGATTTTCAAATCTTTTCTACTTAAGTAGTCTAAAGTAGTCTATTTCAAGATTACAATGGATCTATGAAAAGATCGTGTATTTACAACTACAACGGAATAGTATACAAAGTCAACACCAATGATTAAATAGAATTTATGGCTACACAAACCGTTGAAGATAGTTCTAGACCTAAGCCAAAATGGACTGGCACAGGTAGTTTATTGAAACCCTTGAATTAGGAATATGGGAAAGTTGCTCCAGGTTGGGCGACTACTCCTTTTATGGGGGTCGCAATGGGATAAACAATAGGGATAGGCTCTGGAACAGAAGTAATAAAGTACATAAAAATCGGCAATCTAAATATTCCTACCTAATATATCAGGACAGTCTTATTAATAATTCTAATGAGTTATCTTGGAATTTTGAATCGAATCAAAAAATCTGTATTATGCTCACTCAAGGAAAGTAGATGTAGATAGGGGCTTATACCCTCAGAAAAAAATACACCAGCTTCTTAAATTAAAACGTAAAAAAAGATTTTTTTTGTTATGTCGGGAAATAATTTTCCAGAATAACCAATGTCCGTTAGGCACCTAATCCTTAGAAATACAAAGGATCTTGGGCAAGAGTATCTGATCATATATGTATTCCAATACGGAAGGAGGATTTTCAATGCGGGATATAAAAACATATCTCTCTGTAGCACCCGTGCTAAGTACTCTATGGTTTGGGGCTTTAGCAGGTTTATTGATAGAAATCAATAGTTTATTCCCAGATGCTTTGTCATTCCTTTTTTAATTCTAGTTATTCCTATGCGAGAGATAGAATTCTTCGTGACATGACGAAATCAGTCTCTTGCACTGTCACACCCGGCTTTAAGGAACAAAGCCAGGTGCATCTCATACATGCGCCAAGAAGACAACATATATAATAACAGAGTGTATAGAGATAAATGTCACAAAACATCAGAGTATTTATTACATAGCGGAAGACTTATTACAAAATAAAATAATAAAGATAAAACGAACTAAGGATCGTCGGCGCCAATGTCAACTGAGAAACGCCACCTAGATCAGATCATACTCATCGCCTTGTGGCTCCTCCTGAACCACCTGCTCTTCTCCTGTGGGGGGGGGGTGTGAGACAGCAAGGGTGAGCTCACACATGATCATAGCTCAACAAGTTGTGGGGAACCGGTGGACATAAACTCACAAAGGTGTGAGTTCATGTGATGTGTAAGGCTAATCAATGACAGGGGTTAAAGCTGAGCATTGCTTTTAAGTAGTTGGTCAAAATTTTATTAGCAGTTACTATGTGTAAGTAAATACCAAACCATAAGCAAAGTAATAGAACAAAATTAATAATAAACCCATGCAATGCAAATGACAAAATTGAATTTAAGTTCCATAATTTAAACATCAGAGAGTCCTGAGCTGCTCGTGACCGTGAGCTCGGCTAGTATACCAGTTTTACACTCTGCAGAGGTTGTACCCTTTACCCACAAGTCATGTTACCCATCTGCCAAGGGGTCGCGACTCCCATACACCTCTACCTAGGAAGCGCGGCAGGGCAACACTACGAGGCCTTTACAAAGTTCCACTAGCTTCCGAAAACCCGCTACAGTCTATAGGAAGCTCCAATGCAGGGTTCTTGTCTGACCGCCATCGCAGCAAAATCAACCAAGGACCTCCCTACACTGACCACTCCCCTACTGCCCTTGCCCCTTTCGGGTAAGGTAGTCTTCCACTAGCTTTCCTAATTAGTCAGCCAAGGGCGTCCCATTAAACCCTTGTGGTGGCACGTGGTTCTCAAGTTAAGCTCTATGTTCCAATTAACATTAATGAACTTGACATGAACATAAATAGAATAACAAAAGAATTGGAACATAGAGGTAATAAATGATTATCCCAAAACCAGGTAAAGCAATAGCAAACTACCCAAGTGAATCAGGGGTAAACAAGGTAATGAGATAAACAATCTAGGGTGACCTATCGGGTCCCATCAAAATTAACCTATGCATGAGTGAATGATAATTAGAGAACATTATTGGGTAAAAAGTGGTCAAGGGCACAACTTGCCTTCAATGAGCTCCTGCTCAGCTACTTCAACCTGCTGCTCACTAGGATCCTCAGCAACGGGCTCTCCTACTCGCCACAATACAAACAAGCACATTGCATATATAGAAATTAACATTACACCAAACATATAAATAAAATACACAGTGATAATCTACACATTAAAATAAAATTCTAGGAACAGGAATCATAATTTTTGGAGTTATAGAATTTAAGTTATGAATTTTCAAAGGTTTTATGTGTTTAAAATAGGATTAAGTGTGAAACAAATTCTCTTACTATTTTCATGACATAACAGAGGCTCTAGGTGCTAGAGAATAAAATTACAAAATTTTAGGAACTGGAATGGAGTAATTTGGAGATAGTATGAATTTTCTATGAATTTATCAAGTTCTAGTAATTATTTTCATGTTAGAAATCCATTTTCTATTCATTTATTCGATTTAAACTATCTCTGGACTGGGCCTCAGTTACCAAAAAGGTCTGGGGGCTCGGGGTAAGACTCCTAAGACACAGCGCACAGTGAAATAGGACGGCGGGTTCATTATAAAATACCCTAGGGTCTCTTTAGCAAAATATACCCGCGAAGGTGTATCCTTCATTCTGAGCCGTTGGATCAGACTTGGGCGTGCCAGATTAGATCTGGATTACATCGAACCGGTACGCAGTGAGGACCGCACGATGAACCATCAACGGCCTAGATTTAATGAACCCAGCTACGAGTGTCCACCATTCGATCCCGATCGGACGGTGCATAACCTAAACCGCGAATAGGTACCTCAGATCTAATCGGGGCCGTTCCTAGTGGATCCGACGGTGCACGGTCTTCCCCCAACGGAACACCCACGCACGGCGGCGCCGCCCCGCACGCTCGGCGGAGCACGCCGGCGAGGCTGCAATCGGCCATTCTCGAGCGCCATATACAAATTGAACCGAGCTACACGTAGAGGAGGACAGCGCAGAGAGTAGGGAGGTGAATTTACCGAGGATTGGGTACACAGTCGGGCTGACCACGACACGAGGCGGCTTGACGGCGTTCCGCCCACTCCGGTGACGAATTGAGGTTGACGTGGACCCGATCCTTGCACGCCGAGTGAGTTTACAGCTCCGCCACCCCGAGATGATTATCCCGCGCCATCCAATTGGCTCCTAATGACGGCGAGACAGCAAATCGACGACGGCGGCGCAATGCACTGGTAGCGGCGGTGGCTTTGGCGAGCGAAATTCGCGCGAGGCAGACGGAGGAGCCGGGGAAAGAGGGGACGAGTGGAACGAGTCGACGACCGAAGCTTTTATGCACCTTAGCGTGGTCCGCGGGGTCCGGTTCTGGCGGGGGAGGTTCGCCGGAGACATCGGAGGTCGCTACGCGAAGTCTGTTGGCGTGAGCGCGATTGATCTGACGACTCGGCCCCACCGGTCACGGACGGAGCGACGAAGGCGGGCGCCAGGGGTACTGACGGGTAGGCCCGGCCCGTCAGTGAGACAGGAATTCAGGCGCGCGCGCGGGATGGGAAACGAGGGAGTGGGCCGCGCGACTGAATGAGTTAGTGGGCCAAAAACGAATACGCCGGCCCAGTAAGGTCCCTTTCCCCTTTTCTTTTTATTTTCTGTTTCATTTCATTTTTAAATCTCCATTTTGAATTCAAATTTGATTTCTGTGACAAACTTGTCTCCAAATTTAAATATCCCACTTGAATATGACATGAGATAAATTAATTTATTTTTAAGAAATTTTATTTGGTGATGGCTAATGTTTTTCCCCTTCTCCACATTTCTTTAGAAGTTTGCTTTCCAACAATAGAATTTAAATCCATGTGTCTATTAATATATTAACAACACCTTTATTTTATTAGCCACAAATGCACAATCAAGTAAAACTCAGCATGATGCATAGTTTATTTAGATGTTATTGGTTATTCAATCCCCCCTTTTGATGGTGTTTATCCATATGTGATATTAACTAGAGATGGTACACACATATAGACAAAGGAAATATCCTCTCTTCATATGAGTTACAAATTTAGGTATTACAAATCCTACCCCCCTTAAAAATAATCTCGTCCTCGAGATTTAAGAAGATCCAGGGAAAAGGTGGGGAAAATCTATGCGAAGCTCTTCTTCTCTTTCCCAAGTTGCTTCATCTTCACCGTGGTGACTCCATTGGACTTTGCACATCTTTATCACCTTATTTCTTGTAACTCGAGTCAAAGTATCCAAAATCTTGATCGGGTACTCCGTGTAAGTCAAATCACCTTAAACACTGAGCTCTTCCATGGGTAACTGTTCCTCAGGGACAAGGAGACACTTCTTAAGTTGAGATACATGAAATACATTGTGCACATTCGATAGACTTGCAGGTAACTCGAGTTGGTATGCCATCTCCCCAACTCGCCTAAAGATCAAGAATGGTCCAATATAGCGAGGGGGCAATTTGCCCTTAACTTTGAATCTCCTCATTCCACGAAGTGGTGACACCTTGAGATACACATAATCTCCTTCTTCAAATTCCAGTGGCCTCCTTCTATTATCAGCATAACTCTTTTGCCTGGTTTGAGCCACCCTCAAATTCTCTCGAATTATACGGACTTGTTCTTCTGCTTCTTGAATCAGTTCAGGCCCAAAGAACTGCCTTTCTCCAGTTTGATCCAAATACAAAGGAGTCCTGCACTTTCTCCCATATAAAGCTTCAAAAGGTGACATCTTCAGACTGGCCTGATAGCTATTATTGTATGAGAATTCAGCATAAGGCAGACTTTTATCCCAACTTCCTCCGTGCTGAAGGGCACATGCTCTCAACATGTCTTCCAATACTTGATTGGTCCTTTCAGTCTGTCCATCAGTCTGAGGGTGATAAGCTGTACTAAAATTCAACTTTGTACTCATGTTCTCATGAAAGCTTCTCCAAAATCTTGAGGTAAACTGCGAACCTCGATCAGACACGATCTTCTTTGGTACTCCATGTAAACACACAATCCGAGCCATATATAACTCTTGTCGGTGTTTCGAGACCGGGGGGTCCCTAAGCCGACGAGTGAGTGTGCCGCGTGCCCCAGCCCAGATGGATCGAGCGCGTGGGCGAGCGCGAAGGGGGGGAAAAGCGAGGTGGCCGGAGACGAGTCGTGAGAGAGGTGGGAATCCCGCGGCCTTCGTGTTCGTCCCGCGCCCAGGTCGGGTGCGCTTGCAGTAGGGGGTTACAAGCGTCCACGCGGGTGAGGGAAGCGAGCGGCCCCAAGAGAGCGCCTGCCCCGTCCTCGTCCCCGCGCGGCCAACCCTCTCTAAGAAGGCCCTGGTCCTTCCTTTTATAGGTGTAAGGAGAGGATCCAGGTGTACAATGGGGGTGTAGCAGAGTGCTACGTGTCTAGCGGGGGAGAGCTAGCGCCCTAAGTACATGCCAAGGTGGCAGCCGGAGAGATCTTGGCACCCAGCTGGTGTGGTGTCGTGGCTGTCGGAGGAGCAACGGAGCCTGGCGGAGGGACAGCTGTCGGAGCGGTTGGGTCCTTGCTGACGTCCCCCTGCTTCCATAAGGGAGCTGAGAGCCGCCGTCGTCATGGGGCTAGCGGGGCGCCATCATTGCCTATCTGGCGGAGCTAGCCAGATGGGACACCGGTCTTGTTCTCTGCGGCCCGAGTCGGCTCGGGGTAGGGTGATGATGGCGCTTCCTGTTGACGTGGTGGGCTTGTGCCCTAGGTCGGGCGACGTGGAGGCTCCTCCGAAGCCGAGGTCGAGTCTGTCTTTCGTGGCCGAGGCCGAGCCCGAGCTCCTAGGTCGGGCGAGGCGGAGGTCGTTCGGCAGAGGCCAGGGCGGAGTCCGACCCTCTGGGGTCGGGCGAAGCGGAGTTCGTCGTCTTCAGGGGCCTAGCCCGAGTCCAAGCCCTGAGTCGGGCGGAGCGGAGTTCGCCGTCTTCCGGGGCCTTAGCCCGAGTCCGAGCCCTGGGTCGGGCGGAGCGGAGTTCGCCGTCTTCCGGGGCCTTAGCCCGAGTCCGAGCCCTGGGTCGGGCGGAGCAGAGTTCGCCGTCTTCCGGGGCCTTAGCCCGAGTCCGAGCCCTGGGTCGGGCGGAGCGGAGTTCGCCGTCTTCCGGGGCCTTAGCCCGAGTCCGAGCCCTGGGTCGGGCGGAGCGGAGTTCGCCGTCTTCCGGGGCCTTAGCCCGAGTCCGAGCCCTAGGTCGGGCGGAGCTTTCTATGGCGCCTTTGGCAAGGCCTGACTGCTTGTCAGTCTCACTCTGTCAAGTGGCGCTGCAGTCGGAATGGCGCAGGCGGCGCTGTCCTTCTGTCAGACCGGTCAGTGGAGCGGCGAAGTGACGGCGGTCACTTCGGCTCTGCCGGGGGGCGCGCGTCAGGATAAAGGTGTCAGGCTACCTTTGCGTTAAATGCCCCTGCGACTCGGTCGGTCGGCGCGGCGATTTAGTCAGGGTTGCTTCTTAGCGAAGGCAAGGCCTCGGGCGAGCCGGAGATGTGTCTGCCGTTAAAAGGGGGCCTCGGGCGAGACGGAAACATCTCGGGGTCGGCTGCCCTTGCCCGAGGCTAGGCTCGGGCGAGGCGTGATCGAGTCGCTCATATGGACTGATCCCTGACTTAATCGCACCCATCAGGCCTCTGCAGCTTTATGCTAATGGGGGTTACCAGCTGAGAATTAGGCGTCTTGAGGGTACCCCTAATTATGGTCCCCGACAGTAGCCCCCGAGCCTCGAAGGGAGTGTTAGCACTCGCTTGGAGGCTTTCGTCGCACTTTTTTGCAAGGGGACCAGCCTTTCTCGGTTGCATTTTGTTCCGGTGGGTGCGCGCGAGCGCACCCGCCGGGTGTAGCCCCCGAGGCCTCGGAGGAGTGGTTTCACTCCTTCGAGGTCTTAATGCCTTGTGTAATGCTTCGGCTGGTCTGGTGGTTCCCTCATGCGAACTGGCCGTAGCCCGGGTGCACGGTCGGGGCCCAAGTTCTCGGGCTGGTATGTTGACGCTGTCAACGGTTTGGCCGGAGCCGGGTTTGCGAGAGCAGCCCCCGAGCCTCCGCACAGGGCGAGAGGGCGATCAGGGACAGACTCGGCTTTTTTACATACGCCCCTACGTCGCCTTTCCGCAAGGAGGAGGGGGGAGAGCGCCATGTTACCCTCGATGGGCACCGAACATGGTGTCTCCGGTGAGCTGCAAGCGGGTAATCCGAGTGGACGTCCGTGCCCCGTTCGTTGGGGGTCGGCTAGGGGCCCAGAGGCACGCCCAAAAGTACCTGCGGGTGATCTGCCGGACCCGGTCCCCTGGCGACGGGGTCCGAGGGCTCGATGCCTCCCTCCGATGGGATTCCGTTACAAAATCGCTCCCGCTGGTCTCGGAAATGTCCTAGGGTACCTCGGGAGCGCAGCCCGAGCCTTGGTTATGTATCGAACGTACCCCTGGTCATCCCTCGCTCGGTGTCTGAGGCGACTGTGAACCCTTCGGGGGCCAGTCTTCGAACCCCTGATCAGTAATGGGCGCGGAGCCCGAGTAGCCTGAGGCGGCCGTGGAACCCTTCGGGGGGCCGGCCTTCGAACCTCTGACCAGTAGTGGGTGTAGGGCCCACGCGGTCTGAGGCGGCTGTTGAACCCTTCGGGGGGCCAGCCTTCGAACCCCTGATCAGTAAGGAGGCTCGGAGCCTAGTTCCTTCACGGGGAAGGATCCCTTTCGGGGTATCCCCCTTTCCCGGTCCCTGTCGCAAGAGATAGAGAAAGAGGAAAAAGGAAAAAAGGAGACGAAACCGAACGACGCGGCGTACCTTTTTTGGCGCGGTTGTTTCGGCGAAGGCGAAGCGTCGCCCGCTGCTCCTGCCAGAAGCGCCGCCTGTCCAGCCGCGGAGTTAATGCGACGGGGCGAGTAGTTGGCGGGGCTGCCGTTGCGCGTGCGCGAGCCGTTCGAGGAACGGATCACGGGCGCGTTGTCTTCACGCCGTGAGAGGGGGTTCTCTCGCGGCCTCCGGATGGGACATGAGCTTGGCTGACGACGTGACCGCTGCTCTCGCGCGCCTGCCACCGTCATTACTGCCGGCCCACCTTTGGCCGCGTTGGCCGCCGCGTCAGGCTGGCGCTGCTGGGTCGCGCGCTGGGTCGCCTCGAGTCGCGGTATTGGTTCCGCAATCGAGGAGGTGCGGTGGTGGCGCAGGTGGTACAGTTGCTTGCATGCAGCATCCGGCGCGCCGGTCGCGAGACGCGTGGGCCTGGGCCTCCGTGCTGGCGTGTCGGGAGTCGGAGAAGCGCGTCCACTTGGCGCGACTGCATGCCGCCTGCATGGCTGCCCGCCCCTTTCGCCCGTTGGTCTGGGCAAAAGTGGAGGGTCACTTGTAACCGCTGGGCGGTTGCGTGCACCACGCGCGGCGGTTTGGCTTCTTCTGCTCGGAGCCGGTCTGCATGACATGCGGGACCCAGCCCCAGCGCCGCAGGGGAGGGCTTTGGAGCGTGTTGGAGAAGACTCAGCCCGTGACGGTTGGGGGCGCAAGCAGGGAGAGTCGCCTTTAAAAGGAGGGCGACCCCTTTCGTAAGGCGACCATGTCTTCTTCCTCCCTGATGCACCGTGTCTTTCCACCTTCCAAGCCCCCGGATGGGGGAAACCGCCGTCTTTTTGCCCCATCGTTGGAGGAACGCAACTCCGTGGGAGTTGGTACATTTTAGCCATCGTTCGGCTTCAAGGATTTTCATCATGCAGCCCGGCTGCACCCCTCCACCGGCGGTCACCCAAGATGGTGACCTCCGGCTTGATGGTGGGGGAAAGCGAGCCGGGCTGCGGCCTCTGCCCCTCCCTCAGCCTCAAGGATTTTCATCACCAGGGCTGGGGAGGGGAGTGTGCCGAGTTGAGGTCGGCCCCCGCGTGGGCGGCGGCCCGCTCCTTTACTCAGTGATCGGAGGGAGGAGCGGTCGTCGTCCGTGGCGCTGGCATCTGCAGCGTGCCTGGCCTTCGGATGCGAGTGGCTTCGGAGCCGCTCGCGGTGCCGGCGTCTACCACGGCAGCTGGAAGAGGTTCTTCCGCCGGCGTGATAGCCAAGGCTGGCCACGGACCGACCTCCAACTCTACGGTCTTCTGCCCGTCCTTGCCTCTCGAGTTCGGGCATGGGCGGGGGCCTCCTAGCAGCAGCATCCGCCCTGAGGTCGTCACTGCTGCTGTTCGGCCCCCCGGGACAGAAGTCTTCATCGTCGCCGCTGTCGGGGCGGGCGATGACATGCCGTTCGTCGGTCTTCTGTTGCTCCGCAGGCCCACCCCTATCGAGTGGGGTTGTTCGTACCTGCGGAGGGGGAACCGGAGTTCCGTTTGTAATGGCACTTCGAATGCCAGGATTTTTTGTTCATTTCGACTTTCGGGGCCTGAACATGTATGTAACTTCGGCACGGAGCCGTGTTTTTTCCTCATTTCCGAGCATTAAGACTCGTCTGTTGACTATCTGAACCGCTTCACCAAGCATGAGTCGCCCCGTGTCAAGGTGACGAGTGAGGTATCCGTATCCCGGAGGCGTAGGAGTCCCTCGGCTTGGTTGGCCCTGCTGTCCGAGGTTCCTCTAGCTTAGTTAAAGAGACCCCTCGGCCGCTCTTCGACGAGCCGAGGCCAGCGATATCAGCATGAACAGAGGCGGAGTTGGCTCGAAAATGAAACCTGGTTGGCCGGAGCCTAGCCGGGTTGTCCGTTGGCAGGATCGACGTCGGATTGATCAGCCGAGGCTTCGGACCGGGCTGGCGCCCTCGGAAGATGGTTGGCCGAGGCCCCAGGGGTAATCGGCCGAGCCGCCTGCTCGGGCCGGATTCCCGGAGAAGTCCCTGGCAGCGATTGCCCGGGCGTGGTGATGACGTCGTCCTTCGGAGCGGAGACCCTCGGACCACGTCGCCGTCCGAGGCTAGGTCGGGCCTCGCCGAAGGTGCCGTCGATGCCGAGGGTGTTGCTGCCCCCTTCCAGCGTCAAGACCCGAGCCTGCAGGATCAGATTGTCTTGTAGCGTGTGCCTTGTGCGGCCGTCGAGGCCAGAACACACACCCTCGCTGCGTTGTAAAGCTGCGTCTCTTTTCCTCTTGTTTCGAGTATCTGGACTTTTTGTCGGTAACAGGGATGTTTGTGCGAGCGAGAGTTGCTTCTCGCGGAAGGTGATGAGTGAGGTATCCGTATCCCGGAGGCGTAGGAGTCCCTCGGCTCGGTCGGCCTTGCCGCTTACGCGTACTCTCACCCGTCCATGAGGCCCTGTCACCGACTTGGTCGAGAAGGCTCGAAGGATCGCTTCGGCAGAAGGGCTTCCAAGCGTAAAGACTTGTTCGATCCGCGGAGTCACTTTATTCGAACGCGAGTTACTTATCGCAGAAGGTGATGAGTGAGGTATCCATATCCCGGAGGCGTAGGAGTCCCTCGGCTCGGTCAGCCTTGGCTGCTTACGTGTACTCTGTCGTTTCCAGGACCCACTTTTCGAAGTAGTCAAAAAGCACGAAAGGTATTCTGGTAAAAGAGATTTTTTTTTCGAGGAAAATTTTGACGCAGAGGGGGTTTCCCCCCTTTTAGCCCCCGAGGGAGGGTCGGGCTTTGCCGAGGTGAGGCCGACCCTTCCTTGTTGACTAAACTTTGCGTGGGTACGAGGTATATGAACAACTTGGAAACATCTTAAGGGTAGAAGCGACGTAGCTGTTGGATGTTCCAAGCGTTGCTGTAGACCTCGCCTTGACTGTTGGCCAGCTTGTACGTTCTGGGCTTCAGAACTTTGGCGATGACGAATGGCCCCTCCCAGGGGGGGCGTGAGCTTGTGCCTCCCTCGGGCGTCTTGCCGCAGACGAAGCACCAGGTCGCCCACCTGGAGGTCTCGGGGTCAGACCCCTCGGGCGTGGTAGCGTCGCAGGGACTGCTGATACCGCGCCGAGTGTAGTAAGGCCCTGTCCCGAGCCTCTTCCAGCTGGTCCAGCGAGTCTTCTCGGCTAGCTTGGTTGCTTTGATCGTCGTAGGCCCTCGTCCTCGGGGAGCCGTATTCCAGGTCAGTGGGCAAGATGGCCTTGGCCCCGTAGACCAGGAAGAACGGCGTGAAACCCGTGGCTCGGCTCGGCGTTGTCCTCAGGCTCCAGACCACCGAGGGGAGTTCCTTCATCCATCGCTTGCCGAACTTGTTGAGGTCGTTGTAAATCCGAGGCTTGAGCCCTTGTAGAATCATGCCGTTGGCACGCTCTACTTGCCCATTCGACATGGGATGAGCTACGACAGCCCAGTCCACCCGGATGTGGTGATCCTCGCAAAAATCCAAGAATTTTCTGCCGGTGAACTGGGTGCCGTTGTCGGTGATGATGGAGTTTGGGACCCCAAAGCGATGGATGATGTTGGTGAAGAACGCCACCGCCTGCTCGGACCTGATGCTGTTCAGGGGTCGGACCTCGATCCACTTGGAGAATTTGTCGACGGCGACCAGCAGGTGCGTGTAGCCCCCGGGCGCCTTCTGCAGAGGGCCGACAAGGTCCAGACCCCACACAGCGAAGGGCCAGGTGATGGGTATCGTCTGCAGAGCCTGAGCGGGCAGGTGGGTCTGCTTCGCATAGAATTGACACCCCTCGCAGGTGCGGACGATTCGAGTGGCGTCAGCCACCGCCGTCGGCCTGTAGAAGCCTTGCCGGAAAGCGTTCCCGACGAGGGCTCGGGGCGCTGCATGATGGCCGCAAGCCCCCGAGTGTATCTCTTGCAGGAGTTCCTGACCTTCGGCGATGGAGATGCATCGCTGGAGGATGCCCGAGGGGCTCCGGTGGTAGAGCTCCTTCTCATCGCCCAACAAGACGAACGACTTGGCGCGTCGCGCTACCCACCGAGCCTCGGCTTGGTCGAGGGGTAGCTCTCCTTGGCGGAGATACTACAGGTACGGGGTCTGCCAATCTCGATCAGGCGTGACCCCGCTCCGCTCCTCCTCGATGCGCAGCGCCTCGCCCTCGAGGGCCGAGGGTACCTCGGGCTGAACCGAGGACGCCTCGGGATGGGCCGAGGGTACCTTGGACTGAACCGAGGACGCCTCGGGCTGGGCCGAGGGTACCTTGGACTGAACCGAGGACGCCTCGGGCTGGGCCGAGGGTACCTCGGACTCGGGCGTGTCGCTGATCTTGACGGAGGGTTGGTGCAGATCCCGGGAGAAGACGTCCGGGGGAACCGTCGTTCGCTCCGAGGCTATTTTTGCCAGCTCGTCCGCAGTCTCGTTGTAGCGCCGGGCGATGTGGTTAAGCTCGAGCCCGTAGAACTTGTCTTCCAGGCGCCGAACCTCATCGCAGTAGGCCTCCATCTTCGGGTCGCGGCAGTGGGAGTTCTTCATGACTTGGTCGATGACGAGCTGTGAGTCGCCGCGAGCGTCGAGGCGTCAGACCCCTAGCTCGATGGCGATTCGCAATCCGTTGATCAGAGCTTCGTACTCAGCCACATTGTTGGACGCCGGGAAATGGAGGCACAGCACGTAGCGTAGGTGTTTCCCGAGGGGCGAGACGAAGAGCAGGCCCGCGCCGGCTCCCGTCTTCATCAGCGACCCGTCAAAAAACATGGTCCAGAGCTCCGGTTGGATCGGAGCCGTCGGCAGCTGGGTGTCGACCCATTCGGCTACGAAGTTCGCCAGTACCTGGGACTTGATGGCCTTCCGAGGGGCGAACGAGATTGTCTCGCCCATGATTTCCACCGCCCACTTTGCGATCCTGCCCGAGGCCTCTTGGCACTGGATGATCTCCCCCAGGGGGAAGGATGACACCACAGTTACCGGATGAGACTCGAAGTAATGTCGCAACTTTCGCCTCGTCAGGATCACTGCATACAGTAGCTTCTGAACTTGTGGGTAGCGGATCTTGGTTTCGGACAGCACCTCGCTGACGAAGTAAACTGGCCTCTGAACGGGCCATGCATGCCCCTCTTCTTGCCTTTCGACCACAATCGCGGCGCTAACCACCTGAGTGGTCGCGGCGACGTAGACCAAGAGGGCTTCTCCATCAACTGGGGGTACCAAGATAGGCGCCTTGGTGAGGAGCGCCTTCAGGTTCCCGAGAGCTTCCTCGGCCTCGGGGGTCCAAGTGAAGCACTCGGCCTTCCTTAAGAGGCGGTACAGAGGCAGGCCTCTTTCGCCGAGGCGTGAGATGAAAAGGCTCAAGGCCGTGAGACATCCCATGACCCTCTGTACGCCTTTTAAGTCCTTGATGGGCCCCATGCTGGTGATGGCTGCGATCTTCTCCGGGTTGGCTTTGATGCCCCGCTCGGAGACGATGAACCCCAGGAGCATGCCTCGGGGCACCCCGAAGACACATTTCTCGGGATTGAGCTTGACGTCCTTTGCCTTGAGACACCGGAATGCCACTTCAAGGTTGGAGAGGAGGTCGGAGGCTTTCCTTGTCTTGACTACGATGTCATCGACGTAGGCCTCGACCGTACGACCGATGTGTTCGCCGAACACATGGTTCATGCACCGCTGGTACGTCGCACCCGCGTTCCTCAAACCGAACGGCATGGTGACATAGCAGTACATGCCGAAGGGCGTGATGAAAGAAGTCGCGAGCTGGTCGGACTCTTTCATCTTGATTTGATGATACCCTGAGTAGGCATCGAGGAAAGACAGGGTTTCGCACCCAGCAGTGGAATCCACGATTTGATCGATGCGAGGTAGAGGGTAGGGAACCTTCGGACATGCTTTGTTGAGACCAGTGTAGTCTACACACATCCGCCATTTCCCCCCTTTCTTTCTCACAAGCACAGGGTTGGCAAGCCATTCGGGATGGAATACCTCTTTGATGAACCCTGCTGCCATTAGCTTGTGGATCTCCTCGCCTATCACTCTGCGCTTCTCCTCGTCGAATTGGCGCAGAGGCTGCCTGACCGGTCGGGCTCCGGCCCGAATATCCAGCGAGTGCTCGGCGACATCACTCGGTATGCCGGGCATGTCCGAGGGACTCCACGCAAAGACGTCGGCGTTTGCGCGGAGAAAGTCGACGAGCACTGCTTCCTATTTGGGGTCGAGCCCGGAACCGATCCGGATCTGCTTGGAGGTGTCGCCACTTGGGTCGAGAGGGACGGCCTTAACCGTCTCCGCTGGCTCGAAATTGCCGGCGTGTCGCTTCACGTCTGGCACCTCTCTGGAGAGGTTCCCAGGTCGGCGATGAGGGCCTCGGACTCGGCGAGGGCCTCGGCGTACTCCACGCACTCCACGTCGCATTCGAACGCGTGTTTGTACGTGGGGCCGACGGTGATGACCCCGTTGGGGCCCGACATCTTGAGCTTCAGGTAGGTGTAGTTGGGGACGGCCATGAACTTCGCGTAGCATGGCCTCCCCAATACCGCGTGGTAGGTTCCTCGGAACCCGACCACCTCGAACGTCAGAATCTCCCTTCGGAAGTCGGAGGGCGTTCCAAAGCAGACAGGAAGGTCGAGCTGTTCGAGGGGCTGGACGCGCTTCCCAGGAATGATCCCGTGGAAGGGCGCAGCGCCTGCTCGGACAGAGGACAGATCGACGCGCAGGAGCCTGAGGGTCTCGGCGTAGACGATGTTGAGGCAGCTGCCCCCATCCATCAGGACCTTGGTGAGCCTGACGTCGCCGATGATGGGATCGACGACGAGCGGGTATTTCCCCGGGCTCGGCACGTGGTCGGGGTGGTCAGCTTGGTCGAAGGTGATGGGCTTGTCGGACCAGTCTAGGTAGACTGGCGCCGCCACCTTCACCGAGCAGACCTCCCGACGCTCTCGCTTGCGATGCCGAGCTGAGGCATTTGCCACATGCCCTCCGTAGATCATGAAGCAGTCGCGGACCTCGGGGAACTCTCCTGCTTGGTGATCTTCCTTTTTGTCGTCGTCGCGGGCCCTGCCACCCTCTGCGGGTGGCCCGGCCCTGTGGAAGTGGCGCCGAAGCATGGCGCACTCCTCGAGGGTGTGCTTGACGGGCCCCTGATGGTAAGGGCACGGCTCCTTGAGCATCTTGTCGAAGAGGTTAGCACCTCCGGGGGGCTTCCGAGGGTTCTTGTACTCGGCGGCGGCGACATGGTCTGCGTCGGCGGTGTCGCGTTTCGCTTGCGACTTCTTCTTGCCTTTCTTCTTGGCGCCGCGCGGAGTAGACGCCTCGGGAGCCTCTTCCGTCGGGCGGCCCTGGGGCTGCTTGTCCTTTCGGAAGATGGCCTCGACCGCCTCCTGGCCAGAGGCGAACTTGGTGGCGATGTCCACCAGCTCGCTCGCCCTGGTGGGGGTCTTGCGACCCAACTTGCTCACCAGGTCGCGGCAGGTGGTGCCGGCAAGGAACGCGCCGATGACATCTGAGTCGGTGATGTTGGGCAGCTCGGTGCGCTGCTTCGAGAATCGCCGGATGTAGTCCCGAAGAGACTCTCCCGGCTGTTGCCGGCAGCTTCGGAGGTCCCAGGAATTCCCGGGGCGCACGTATGTGCCCTGGAAGTTGCCGGCGAAGGCTTGGACCAAATCATCCCAGTTGGAGATCTGCCCCGGAGGCAGGTGCTCCAACCAGGCGCAAGCAGTGTCGGAGAGGAACAGGGGGAGGTTGCGGATGATGAGGTTGTCGTCGTCCGTTCCACCCAGTTGGCAGGCCAGGCGGTAGTCTGCGAGCCACAATTCCGGTCTCGTTTCCCCCGAGTACTTTGTGATAGTAGTCGGGGGTCGGAAACGGGCCGGAAACGGCGCCCGCCGGATGGCCCGGCTGAAGGCCTGCGGACTGGGTGGTTCGGGCGAGGGACTCCGATCCTCCCCACTGTCGTAGCGTCCCCCACGCCTGGGGTGGTAGCCTCGGCGCACCCTTTCGTCGAGGCGGGCCCGACGGTCGCGACGATGGTGCTCGTTGCCGAGGTGGCCCGGGGCCGCAGGCGCGGTGTTGCGCGTGCGCCCGGTGTAGACCGAGGCTTCCCGCATGAATCGGGAAGTCGCGGCATGAGGTTCCGAGGGGTACCCCTGCCTTCGGGAGGCAGAGCTCTCGGCCCGCCGGGCCGCAGCGCCTTCCAGGAGATTCTTGAGCTCTCCCTGGATTCGCCGACCCTCGGTGGTTGATGGTTCTGGCATCGCGCGGAGGAGCATCGCTGCGGCTGCCAGGTTCTGACCGACCCCGCTGGATGCGGGTGGCGGCCTGTCCCTGACATCGTTGGCGACGCGGTGCTGGAAACCCTGGGGCAGGTGACGTATTTCTCCGGCCGGGGGTTGGCCCGCCCATACCTGCCCGACGTCCCGGCGGATCGACTCGAGCGCTCCTGCTCCCTCGTCGAGCCTGGCCTGCGCCCTGCGGACTTGCTCGAGCTGTGGGTCGTGACCCCCCGCCGGAACGGGGACCACAGCTAGCTCCCGCGGGATGTCGGCGCGAGGCACCGGCCTAGGGAGATCACCGTCCTCCGGCATGCTGAGATGGTTATCTTCGGAGGGATCCCCTAGCTCGACGTGGAAACATTCGCGGCTTGGGCCGCAGACCTTGTCGTCAAGGCTGCGGCTGCCGTCGGAACAGTCGGAGAGGCAGTAGTCACATGCGGTCATAAAGTCCCGCATGGCACTGGGGTTGCCAAATCCAGAGAAATCCCAGCAGATGCTGGGATCGTCATCTTCCTCGGACCCAGAGGGCCCGTAGGTCGAGACGTCCGTCAATCGGTCCCAAGGCGACCGCACACGAAACCCAGAGGGGTTGCACTCGCCTCAACGTGAGCGCCCGCCAAAGCGAGGTCGCTAGGCGGGTTGAGGCCGAGTCGAAATGACGTAGGATGGGAATCAGTCGGTACCTTTTGGTCGACGAGGAGCGACATAGTCACGTCGGGGACTGATTGCGCCGTCGTCTTGGGTACGAGGGCGACGTCCTGCAGGCCCTCCGCGAGCGTGCTGGGGTCGTCCACTTGCTCGGGATTGGCGTGTCGCGGGGGGACGGCGCTCGTCTTCGTCTCAAACGCGAGATCGACGCCCGATGCGCCCTCCGTTGGGGCGCTGGGGACGTTGATTCGCTCGACAGCCGACGGAGCGCGGCCTCCCGCTCGGCCTTGGTTGCCCCGCCTCCTCCTCCGATGGCGGGGGAGAGGACGGGGCGAGTTCGAATGTTGTTCTTCCACCACGCGGGGAAGACGTCGTCGATTCCGCCGCCGGCGGGCGGGCTGTCGGCCGCCATTGTCGTCGTCGCGCGGCGGTGGAAGGAGTATCATGTTGTAGCTGCCGTCGAGAGACATGAACTCGAGACTCCCGAAACGGAGCATCGTCCCAGGTTGGAGAGGTCGTTGGAGACTGCCCATCTGGAGCTTGACGGGAAGCTGCTCGTCAACACGCAGCAGGCCCCTACCTGGCGCGCCAACTGTCGGCGTTTCGAGACCGGGGGGTCCCTAAGCCGACGAGTGAGTGTGCCGCGTGCCCCAGCCCAGATGGGTCGAGCGCGTGGGCGAGCGCGAAGGGGGGAAAAGCGAGGTGGCCGGAGACGAGTCGTGAGAGAGGTGGGAATCCCGCGGCCTTCGTGTTCGTCCCGCGCCCAGGTCGGGTGCGCTTGCAGTAGGGGGTTACAAGCGTCCACGCGGGTGAGGGAAGCGAGCGGCCCCAAGAGAGCGCCTGCCCCGTCCTCGTCCCCGCGCGGCCAACCCTCTCTAAGAAGGCCCTGGTCCTTCCTTTTATAGGCGTAAGGAGAGGATCCAGGTGTACAATGGGGGTGTAGCAGAGTGCTACGTGTCTAGCGGGGGAGAGCTAGCGCCCTAAGTACATGCCAAGGTGGCAGCCGGAGAGATCTTGGCACCTAGCTGGTGTGGTGTTGTGGCTGTCGGAGGAGCAACGGAGCCTGGCGGAGGGACAGCTGTCGGAGCGGTTGGGTCCTTGCTGACGTCCCCCTGCTTCCGTAAGGGAGCTGAGAGCCGCCGTCGTCATGGGGCTAGCGGGGCGCCATCATTGCCTATCTGGCGGAGCTAGCCAGATGGGACAACGGTCTTGTTCTCTGCGGCCCGAGTCGGCTCGGGGTAGGGTGATGATGGCGCTTCCTGTTGACGTGGCGGGCTTGTGCCCTAGGTCAGGCGACGTGGAGGATCCTCCGAAGCCGAGGTCGAGTCTGTCTTTCGTGGCCGAGGCCGAGCCCGAGCTCCTAGGTCGGGCGAGGCGGAGGTCGTTCGGCAGAGGCCAGGGCGGAGTCCGACCCTCTGGGGTCGGGCGAAGCGGAGTTCATCATCTTCAGGGGCCTAGCCCGAGTCCGAGCCCTGAGTCGGGCGGAGCGGAGTTCGCCGTCTTCCGGGGCCTTAGCCCGAGTCCGAGCCTTGGGTCGGGCGGAGCGGAGTTCGCCGTCTTCCGGGGCCTTAGCCCGAGTCCGAGCCCTAGGTCGGGCGGAGCGGAGTTCGCCGTCTTCCGGGGCCTTAGCCCGAGTTCGAGCCCTGGGTCGGGCGGAGCTTCCTATGGCGCCTTTGGCAAGGCCTGACTGCCTGTCAGTCTCACTCTGTCAAGTGGCGCTGCAGTCGGAATGGCGCAGGCGGCGCTGTCCTTCTGTCAGACCGGTCAGTGGAGCGGCGAAGTGACGGCGGTCACTTCGGCTCTGCCGGGGGGCGCGCGTCAGGATAAAGGTGTCAGGCTACCTTCGCGTTAAATGCCCCTGCGACTCGGTCGGTCGGCGCGGCGATTTAGTCAGGGTTGCTTCTTAGCGAAGGCAAGGCCTCGGGCGAGCCGGAGATGTGTCTGCCGTTAAAAGGGGGCCTCGGGCGAGACGGAAACATCTCGGGGTCGGCTGCCCTTGCCCGAGGCTAGGCTTGGGCGAGGCGTGATCGAGTCGCTCGTATGGACTGATCCCTGACTTAATCGCACCCATCAGGCCTCTGCAGCTTTATGCTGATGGGGGTTACCAGCTGAGAATTAGGCGTCTTGAGGGTACCCCTAATTATGGTCCCCGACAACTCTGCTAGCTGAGAACCTTTATAAGTAGTCTTCACAGGAATAAAGTGAGCCACTTTAGTCAATCTATCCACAATCACCCATATAGCGTCATATCCTTTCTGGGTGCGAGGCAATCCTGTAATGAAATCCATACCAATCTCTTCCCACTTCCACTCGGGTATCTTTAGTGGATGCAATAGTCCAGCTGGTTTCTGGTGTTCAGCCTTAACCCTTTGACATACATCACACACAGCCACATGTGCAGCTACATCTCTTTTCAATACATACCACCAATACTTCCGCTTCAAATCCTGATACATCTTGGTACTATCAGGATGAATAGAATAATCCGAGTCATGGGCCTCTTTTAAAATAGTCTCTCGAAGGCTTTCAATATCAGGAACACACATTCTGTCCTTGAACCATACGGTGCCCTGCTCATCTTCGGTAAATTCCGGAACTCAACCTTCAGTAATCAGATCCTTAATCTCTTTTATTTTAGCATCACCAATTTGTCCTTTGCAGATCTCTTGCTCCAAAGTAGGTTCCACATCAATAGTAACTCCTTCAGTATGAGCAACTATCCCCAGGTTAAGTCTCCTGAAATCCTCAACAATCTCATCGGGTAGCTGGGCAACAATAGCTGAATGAACATGCTCCTTTCGACTCAAGGCATCTGCAACCAAATTTGCCTTGCCCGGGTGATAGTGAATCTCCAAATCATAATCCTTAATAAGCTCCAACCAACGGCGTTGCCTAAGGTTGAGATCCTTCTGAGTGAATATATACTTCAAACTCTTATGATCCGTATATACTTGGCACTTGGTCCCCGTGATATAATGTCTCCAAATCTTAAGCACATGCACAACGGCTGCCAATTCCAAGTCATGAGTAAGGTAGTTCAATTCATGTTTCCGCAACTGACGAGAAGCATAGGCAATCACATGTCCTTCTTGCATGAGCACACATCCTAAGCCTTGGCCACATGCGTCACAATAGATATCAAATCCTTTCTGTAGGTCTGGCATAACCAATACTGGTGGCGACATCAATCTTTTCTTCAATTGATCAAAGCTGTCTTGGCACTTCTCGTCCCACTTAAATTCTCTTCCTTTCTCCAAAAGTGAAGTCATAGGTTTAGCAATCTTAGAAAATCCTTCAATAAATCTCCGATAATAGCCTGCTAATCCCAAGAAACTCCGAATCTCAGTAACTGTAGTGGGTACTCTCCACTCCATTATCTCCTTAACCTTAGCAGGATCCACTGATATTCCTCCATTATAAATAATATGACAAAGAAATGGCACCTCGCCAATCCAAAACTCGCACCTGCTGAACTTGGCATATAGTTGGTTATCTCGTAGCTTCTGTAGCACCAACCTCAGATGTTCCTCATGATCGCTATCACTCTGGGAATAAATAAGAATGTCGTCGATGAACACCACAACGAATCTATCCAAGCACTCCATAAACACCTTGTTCATCAAGTTCATAAAATAAGCTGGTGCATTGGTTAATTCAAACGACATAACAGTGAACTCATATAATCCATATCGAGTCGAGAAAGTCGTCTTGGGAATATCCGATGGCCTAATCCTCATCTGATGGTATCCCGATCAGAGATCAATCTTCGAAAATACTCTTGCTCCTCTCATTTGATCAAACAAATCCTCAATACGGGGTAACGGATACTTGTTCTTTACAGTAACATCATTAAGAGATCTACAATCCACACACATTCTTTGTGATCCATCCTTCTTCTATACAAACAGAACCGGTGCTCCCCACGGTGAGGAACTCGGACGAATGTACCCAGCCTCTTGTAACTCAGTTAACTGCTTCTTAAGTTCCTTCAACTCCTCTACGGACATCCTATATGGCCGTTTAGAAATAGGGGTGGTTCCAGGTAAGAGATCAATAACAAACTCAACTTCTCTATCAGGTGGCATCCCTGGTAACTCCTCTGGAAAGACATCCGGAAAATCTCTAGCCACCCGGATGTTGTCACCAACAAACTCTTCAGGTATAAAGAACATTGCACGCATGGATGAGGAGGTTACTGCAATATTAACTTGAAATCTTTCTCCTTTAGTGGTAGTGAGTTATACGGTACCTCTACCACATGCTATAACGGCCTTTGACCTTTCTTAGCCATGACATACCAAGGATCAGATCTATAGTGCTTGACTCTAATATTATAGCAGTAGCTCCAAATTCTCTACCCATAATGGTCAATGTCAATCTACGTGTCATTTGATTCGCCTCAACAGGCCCTTTAGGTGTAATTACTATCATTGGTTTTCTCATATTTAGCAGTGGTATTTTATTTGTGTTGGCATATCTAGCAGACATGAATGAATGTGTAGCACCAGAATCAAATAATATGGTTGCAGGAATTGCATTAACATAAAACATACCAAGTACGATGTCCCCACCATCCGGAGTAGCATCAACGCTGACTTGATTAACCTTGGCAATAGAATATCCCTTGCCAGATCCTGGAGTTTGCTGCCTGTTCTGAACTGGAGTAGTAGCAATCCTCTGTGGGCAGACATTTGCATAATGACCAGTCTTTCCACACTTGAAACAAGTAGTGCCTGGACTCTGTCCTGAAAACTTTGTCGGGGTGCCAGTGGGGGTAGCCTGTCGAGGAGGTGGAGTCCTCAGTGGTGATTGCTAAACTGGGCGCTGGCCTCCGCCAGTGCGGACTGGAGTACCCTGAGGTGAACTGTAGCGAGGACGAACACTGCTGCTTCCTTGTCCTTGAGATATAGCCTTTCTCTTCAAATCTCCCAGCTGAACACGCTTGTGTTCAATAGCCAGGGCCTTATCAAGTAGCCTCTGAAATGATGGAAATGTGTGTGCCACTAGAGCATACTGCAGTGGTCCATTAAGTCCTTCAATAAAATGCTCCTGCTTCCTCTTGTCTTCAGCAACTTCATCAGGGGCATATCTGGATAACTGGATAAACTTGTCGCGGTACTCACTGACTGACATACTTCCTTGCTTCAGCGACAGAAATTCCTTCTTCTTAATCTTCATCAATCCAGCTGGTATATGATAATTCCTGAACTGTGTACTGAACTCCGCCCAAGTAATAGTATCCGCAGCATCATGGGCAGCAGTATATGAATCCCACCAGTCAGCAGCAGGACCTGTCAGACATCCAGAAGCATATAAAACCTTTTCCCGATCAGTGCATTGTGCAATATTCAGCATCTTTTCCACAGATTTCAGCCAATCATCTGCATCCAGTGGATCAGGAGAGCTTGCAAATGTAGGTGGCTTATGACTCATGAACTCCCTATGCTTATCTCGAGGTGGAACTGGTGGTGGTGGTGGAGGTAGTGGTACTTGTTGCTGCTGTTGCTGCTGCTGTTGTTGTTGCATTTGTTGTTGCAGCTGCTGTTGTTGCGCCCTCCTTTCCTGGCGTATCTCCTCTCGCTCCTGGCGCAACTCCTGTCGTATATCTTCTCTTTCCTGACACATCTCCTGGCGTTCTTGCTGCATCTGGGCACGCATATCAGCCATAGTGTCCGCCATTTGCTGCATCACCGCCATCTGAGCAGCAACCAGTGGGTCAACTCCGCCTGGTGGAGGATTAGGAGGATTCATCTCTGCAGGCTGTGGCTGGGGTTGTCTATATATCCACCGAGTGTGTCGATTAGGAGGCAAATCAATTCCACCACCCCGTCTGGTATTGACCATCTGAGTTAGATACATATGGTAAGAGAATAGCAGACAGGAAGGTATTTACAAATTAGGTTACTTTGGGGGAATTTATTAGCTAAGCAGATTAATATTTCTCCTACTAAAGCTAATTCGATACCTTATGTTGGTACATGCTAAGATGTCCATCTATAATAATTCAATCAATCAAAGAAGCAAATCAGGCATTTAGCATCAGCACAATCAACCAATCATTTTTAAATAAAGAAAATAGTTTTAAATTTTGTCTTAGGTTCCCTATCTCTTAAAAAGATCATAGTGGTAGGATTCCAAGGTGTGAAATCCATCTTGTCTTAGAGTAGAAAAGATAAGATTAATCAGAGTAGAGTAGCAAAAGGTGAGACAAGATCAAGGTGAGATAAGTATAGAATGAGTCAGAGTAAGG
Organism: Zea luxurians; assembly: GCA_029449295.1. Lineage (NCBI taxonomy): Eukaryota > Viridiplantae > Streptophyta > Magnoliopsida > Poales > Poaceae > Zea > Zea luxurians. The sequence continues at coordinate 21,555,358 of JAOPSE010000009.1, read as the reverse complement.
TAAGTAGGTAAGGGTTTTGTCCATTTCTATCTAGGTTTCGTCCTACAGTCAACATTTCCTCTTATACCACTTCTGTCACACCCGGCTTTAAGGAACAAAGCCAGGTGCATCTCATACATGCGCCAAGAAGACAACATATATAATAACAGAGTGTATAGAGATAAATGTCACAAAACATCAGAGTATTTATTACATAGTGGAAGACTTATTACAAAATAAAATAATAAAGATAAAACGAACTAAGGATCGTCGGCGCCAATGTCAACTGAGAAACGCCACCTAGATCAGATCATACTCCTCGCCTTGTGGCTCCTCCTGAACCACCTGCTCTTCTCCTGTGGGGGGGTGTGAGACAGCAAGGGTGAGCTCACACATGATCATAGCTCAACAAGTTGTGGGGAAACAGTGGACATAAACTCACAAAGGTGTGAGTTCATGTGATGTGTAAGGCTAATCAATGACAGAGGTTAAAGCTGAGCATTGCTTTTAAGTAGTTGGTCAAAATTTTATTAGCAGTTACTATGTGTAAGTAAATACCAAACCATAAGCAAAGTAATAGAACAAAATTAATAATAAACCCATGCAATGCAAATGACAAAATTGAATTTAAGTTCCATAATTTAAACATCAGAGAGTCCTGAGCTGCTCGTGACTGTGAGCTCGGCTAGTATACCAGTTTTACACTCAGCAGAGGTTGTACCCTTTACCCACAAGTCATGTTACCCATCTGCCAAGGGGTCGCGACTCCCATACACCTCTACCTAGGAAGCGCGGCAGGGCAACACTACGAGGCATTTACAAAGTTCCACTAGCTTCCGAAAACCCGCTACAGTCTATAGGAAGCTCCAATGCAGGGTTCTTGTCTGACCGCCATCGCAGCAAAATCAACCAAGGACCTCCCTACACTGACCACTCCCCTACTGCCCTTGCCCCTTTCGGGTAAGGTAGTCTTCCACTAGCTTTCCTAATTAGTCAGCCAAGGGCGTCCCATTAAACCCTTGTGGTGGCACGTGGTTCTCAAGTTAAGCTCTATGTTCCAATTAACATTAATGAACTTGACATGAACATAAATAGAATAACAAAAGAATTGGAACATAGAGGTAATAAATGATTATCCCAAAACTAGGTAAAGCAATAGCAAACTACCCAAGTGAATCAGGGGTAAACAAGGTAATGAGATAAGCAATCTAGGGTGACCTATCGGGTCCCATCAAAATTAACCTATGCATGAGTGAATGATAATTAGAGAACATTATTGGGTAAAAAGTGGTCAAGGGCACAACTTGCCTTCAATGAGCTCCTGCTCAGCTACTTCAACCTGCTGCTCACCAGAATCCTCAGCAACGGGCTCTTCTACTCGCCACAATACAAACAAGCACAGTACATATATAGAAATTAACATTACACCAAATATATAAATAAAATACACAGTGATAATCTACACATTAAAATAAAATTCTAGGAACATGAATCATAATTTTTGGAGTTATAGAATTTAAGTTATGAATTTTCAAAGGTTTTATGTGTTTAAAATAGGATTAAGTGTGAAATAAATTCTCTTACTGTTTTCATGACATAACAGAGGCTCTAGGTGCTAGAGAATGAAATTACAAAATTTTAGGAATTGGAATGGAGTAATTTGGAGATAGTATGAATTTTCTATGAATTTATCAAGTTCTAGTAATTATTTTCATGTTAGAAATCCATTTTCTATTCATTTATTCGATTTAAACTATCTCTGGACTTGGCCTTAGTTACCAAAAAGGTCAGGGGGCTCGGGGTAAGACTCCTAAGACACAGCGCACAGTGAAATAGGACGGCGGGTTCATTATAAAATACCCTAAGGTCTCTTCAGCAAAATGTACCCGCGAAGGGGTATCCTTCATTCTGAGCCGTTGGATCAGACTTGGGCGTGCCAGATTAGATCTGGATTACATCGAACCGGTACACAGTGAGGACCGCAGGATGAACCATCAACGGCCCAGATTTAATGAACCCAGCTACGAGTGTCCACCATTCGATCCCGATCGGACGGTGCATAACCTAAAGCGCGAATAGGTACCTCAGATCTAATCGGGGTCGTTCCTAGTGGATCCGACGGTGCACGGTCTTCCCCCAACGGAACACCCACGCACGGCGGCGCCGCCCCGCACGCTCGGTGGAGCACGCCGGCGAGGCTGCAATCGGCCGTTCCCGAGCGCCATATACAAATTGAACCGAGCTACACGTAGAGGAGGACAACGCAGAGAGTAGGGAGGTGAATTTACCGAGGATTGGGTACACAGTCGGGCTGACCACGACACGAGGCGGCTTGACGGCGTTCCGCCCACTCCAGTGACGAATTGAGGTTGACGTGGACCCGATCCTTGCACGCCGAGTGAGTTTACAGCTCCGCCACCCCGAGATGATTATCTCGCGCCACCCAATTGGCTCCTAATGACGGCGAGACAGCAAATCGACGACGGCGGTGCAATGCACTGGTAGCGGCGGCGGCTTTGGCGAGCGAAATTCACGCGAGGCAGACGGAGGAGCCGGGGAAAAAGGGGACGAGTGGAACGAGTCGACGACCGAAGCTTTTATGCACCTCAGCGTGGTCCGCGGGGTCCGGTTCTGGCGGGGGAGGTTCGCCGGAGATATCGGAGGTCGCTGCACGAAGTCTGTTGGCGTGAGCGCGATTGATCTGACGACTCGGCCCCACCGGTCACGGACGGAGCGACGAAGGCGGGCGCCAGGGGTACTGACGGGTAGGCCCGGCCCGTCAGTGAGACCGGAATTCAGGCACGCGCGCGGGATGGGAAACGAGGGAGTGGGCCGTGCGGCTGAATGAGTTAGTGGGCCAAAAACGAATACGCCGGCCCAGTAAGGTCCCTTTCCCCTTTTCTTTTTATTTTCTGTTTCATTTCATTTTTAAATCTCCATTTTGAATTCAAATTTGATTTCTGTGACAAACTTGTCTCCAAATTTAAATATCCCACTTGAATATGACATGAGATAAATTAATTTATTTTTAAGAAATTTTATTTGGTGATGGCTAATGTTTTTCCCCTTCTCCACATTTCTTTAGAAGTTTGCTTTCCAACAATAGAATTTAAATCCATGTGTCTATTAATATATTAACAACACCTTTATTTTATTAGCCACAAATGCACAATCAAGTAAAACTCAGCATGATGCATAGTTTATTTAGATGTTATTGGTTATTCAATCCCCCCTTTTGATGGTATTTATCCATATGTGATATTAACTAGAGATGGTACACACATATAGACAAAGGAAATATCCTCTCTTCATATGAGTTACAAATTTAGGTATTACATGCACCTCCCCTTTTTATGATAAATATACCAGAAATAATTCGAATAAATAGCAGTCTCTGATAACTCATCCTCTTTAATCTGCTTGGACTTGCTCCAATACCCATAGGAAAATCCCCAGTCATATTCAGCGTACCTGTCCCTACAATCAAATAGATTGTCCCAAGGGCCCCATATTCTAGGAGCACAAGTTATGCTATTGAAAATTCGTTCCTCTAGCAGTTCCGGTTTGACCATTCCGTTCCACTTAGGTAGGCTAAGAAGGCCTGGCTATAATCTATATCAGAGCAAATTCCCTCTTTTTTTATTCAAGATATTTAATACAATGAAAAATTAAAGCACGATTCCCCATCGGAATATGTACATAAGGGGGATCTGTAGATAATAATGTTGTTCGGACCTGGAGTTTCCCTATATACAGATTAGGGAAACATTTATTCTTATTCTATTTTATTATGCCATTCAAAATAATGGGGGGAATACTGATTTAAGAGTCGTTCACTACTGCAATTCAAAAAATAATAATATTATTATTATATTTATTATATTATTATATTATAGTTTTATTATATTATAGTTAATGGTTCTAATTTGTTCTGAATTTTGCAGCCTGCGACTGGAAATCCACTTTTTTCTTCTTTTCTTCTTTGTCATCTCAATAGAATAGAATAGAAAGAAGCCGGAAGGTTTAACAGTCCCATCGCGGCCGCTTTCGGCGTACGTACGGCGGTACGGGCTACGGAGCACTGACTGACTCGTCGGCCGTCCAACTGTGTAGACTGCAGGCCGCCGATGCCGCCTGGGCCAATAGCGGAACAGCCCAAGGCGCGAGACGGCGGCGTCACCCATCGGCGCAGTTGGTTGGGTCGAGGGCTCGAGGCGTCGAGCTCCCAACCAACTCGCGCCCGCGCCAGCCAGTCACGACCCACGAGCCACCACCATTACCCGCCCGCCCGCCCGCCACAGGCCACATCGTTTGCGGCCCTGCTCGGCTATATATCCACGAGCATCTGCATATCGCCATATCCCCGCCGCGCGAGCTAGCTAGCTCCTGAGTCCTGACACCCGGCGCCGCCGAGTATACAATACAAGGAAAGCAGCATGGTGTTCGAGCAGCAGCAGGAGGCGGTGTCGCCGGGCGCGGTGCACGGGCACCGGCTGTCCACGGTGGTGCCGAGCTCGGTGACGGGGGAGGTGGACTACGCGCTGGCGGACGCGGACCTGGCCTTCAAGCTGCACTACCTGCGCGGGGTGTACTACTACCGGTCCGGGGACGGCCTCGCCACCAAGGTGCTCAAGGACCCCATGTTCCCGTGGCTGGACGACCACTTCCCCGTGGCCGGCCGCGTCCGCCGCGCCGAGGCGGAGGGGGACGGCGCGCGGCCCTACATCAAGTGCAACGACTGCGGCGTGCGCATCGTGGAGGCCAGGTGCGACCGCGACATGGCCGAGTGGCTCCGCGACGGCGCGCCAGGCAGGATCAGGCAGCTCTGCTACGACAAGGTGCTCGGCCCCGAGCTCTTCTTCTCGCCGCTGCTCTACGTCCAGGTAACCGTCCTCCGTACATCGTAGTAGTAGTTCATCCGCTGTCGCCTGTCGGAGTTGGAGATTTTTGTGGTCGAATTTCTGGCATCGCTGGTTGCCTGCTCCCAGACCAGTCCCTGCTGCTGCTGGTGACGGCAGGAGAGGAGACGCATGCAGCTGTTGCTTTCGGTATGGTTACGGGCAGTGCAGTTGAGCAAGCTTTTAATTGTGGTGCGGCAGTAGTACCTGCTAACCACCATCAGACATTTATACTGACTGTCCAGTGGCCACCTAGAGCTGGTCACCGACTGCAACCCCCCGTGTCACCATCATGTGCCACAACTGTAGGTAGTGTCTGTCGACCCGGCTGTCACCACTACTACTAGTTCAGACTGGACCGCTTCTCTGAACAAGCAGTAAGTACCCCCATTCATCTGCCGGCTCATGAAAGACGGCGGCGGGTTCGTCGTGAGACTGTCGGGTCGGTGTCGCACGAGTAATTGCTGCGCCGGGGCGGGATGGCGTACTCCCATTCATCTGCCGCCGCCCACGTTGAAGCGGGCGCTTGGGACCAGAGATCAGCCACCCACAGCCTTGCAATCAATTCACTCCCTCGTAGTACTACCTCTGACATAAAAACTAGTACTACCATTGAAGCCGATAGCCGATAGATTGGAATATTGATGTCACGATTTAGTATCAGTGAGAAGATCATCAAAGCCCAAACAGTACACGAAGAATGGGCCAGCACCAGTCGGCATGGGGTTTATGGATCGCCTCCCTGGCGGGTGGTGCATTACGATCTGCCTTTTTCATGTAGGGCCAATGCGTTGGTTGCATTATTGTCTCACTTGTTTACCCAAATAGTACTACTCTACTACTACTAGTACCCACATAGCACGTACGGAGTATGAAGTCAATCAAAGGTGAGTCTATTACAGTACAGACAATTACTGCAAACTAATTGTCTAGAAACTTCAAGGTTGTGGATCGAGATTAAGATAAGGTTGCATGGTAAACTTTGAGGTTGTGATTTATGAAAATTTTGAAGTTAATCGTTGAATCTAGGACTTATTAATTATTGAGCTAGTTAGTGTCTATATGCTAAAGCGAATTGGTAAATAAAATTACCAAATCGCATGTAAAACCTTTTGACATGGCATATTCTAAAAGTAATATTATCGTTCCGCCATTGTTTTTTATGATTCTAGTAGTTAGTTTATTTCTGGATGGAGCGAGTATTATAGACACCCCTAAAATTGTTGCTTTGTCGGTGCAGAAGTATTCACTTATAGAGTGTTTGGTTTGAGGAATCAAACCATCCAAATTGAGGTGGTGCATCATGAGTTCATTCCTCAAATTTGGTGGAATGACTTTATTCCTAATATTAGTACTAACTAACTATAAGGAATGAGGTGGTGATGGATCAACTTATTTTATTCCACAAACCAAACAAAAATAGTGAGGAGTAAGAAGATGATAGATTAGCTCATTCCTCAAACCAAACACCTCATTAAAGAATAACTTGGTACCTTTGTAACTCTGTTACACTTTCCTATCTTTCCCGTGAGATATTTTTTCTGTAAATTTCAGGATCATGAACTCTTCTGCTATCGAGCAAAGTGACAATGTCATCGCCTATTTGTTTTGTTAAAAAAAATTCGGCTACATCGTTTCTTTGGTCACAGATCACAAACTTCAAATGCGGTGGGCTGGCGCTGGGGTTCAGCTGGGCGCACCTCATCGGCGACATCCCGTCGGCCGCCACCTGCTTCAACAAGTGGGCGCAGATCCTCAGCGGCAAGAAGCCGGAAGCCACCGTCCTCACCCCGCCGAACCAGCCGCTGCAGGGCCAGTCCCCCGCGGCGCCGCGCTCCGTCAAGCAGGTCGGGCCCATCGAGGACCTGTGGCTGGTCCCCGCGGGCCGCGACATGGCGTTCTACTCCTTCCACGTCAGCGACGCGGTGCTCGAGAAGCTCCAGCAGCAGAATGGGCGCCAGGACGCGGCCGCTGGCACCTTCGAGCTCGTGTCGGCGCTGGTGTGGCAGGCGGTGGCCAAGATCAGGGCCGACGTGGACACCGTGACCGTGGTCAGGGCCGACGCTGCCGCGCGGAGCGGCAAGTCCCTGGCCAACGAGATGAAGGTCGGGTACGTGGTGTCGGCGGGGTCGTCGCCGGCGAAGACGGACGTCGCGGAGCTGGCGGCGCTGCTGGCCAAGAACGTGGTCGACGAGACCGCCGCGGTGGCGGCGTTCCAGGGGGACGTGCTCGTGTACGGCGGCGCCAACCTGACGCTCGTGGACATGGAGCAGGTGGACCTGTACGGGCTGGAGATCAAGGGGCAGCGCCCGGTCCACGTGGAGTACGGCATGGACGGCGTCGGCGACGAGGGCGCGGTGCTGGTGCAGCCCGACGCCGACGGGCGCGGCCGCCTCGTCACGGCGGTTTTGCCCGGCGACGAGATCGACAGCCTCCGCGCCGCGCTCGGTAGCGCGCTGCAGGTCGCCTGAAAACTCTAGTACGTATCATAATAGTACGCTGCTGCCTACGTGTCGTTCGGTTTCGCGATATCAGAGTACCACCTCTTGAAGAAGTATAGTAGCGTAATGAGGCGTGACTAGTTATGTTATGTACGGGTGAAGGATGTTGCGCTAATACTGTGGTCGATTTGCGATGTTTGTTCTGTATCGGATCATGTTTCCTTAATAAGCTGCTCGAATAGATCATGCTGAATGTACCAATATTTACACTGGAGACTAGACAAAAACAATCGTTTGATACAGCATGGTCTTGGGTGTTCGCACAAAGATTTTTGCTTGCTTGGATGTGTTGAATAATTAGACAAATTTTAGATTAAATTTCGAATATAAATCATGATCAAATCAGAAGAACTGAAGTAAAAAGTTAAATCAGATGATGCGAACTGATTAGACATACTGATAGATGGCGCGTGCCGGAATCAGCAGTGTCGAAGACGTCGAAGTCAGCAGAGTCGACGAGGTCAGAAGACCACGAGCAGTCGCGTGAGGACGCTTCCAAAAAACCTTATTCGCCCTCTTCCGGTGCAGGATCTAAAAGGCGAAGGGTTCCGGAGACCTGCTCTCCTGATCGCAGATGCACCTCTGCGGTCGGGATGAAGAGAGGATGAAGAGAACTGGAAGACGGCTAAGCTGTGAAGAGAGGCGAAAGCGAAACTAAGATGATTTGGATGCTGGCTGTCAGGCTCCTTTTATAGGGTCGAGTCCGCGACCAGATAGCTATCTTTGATCTTATCCGCCCGCGAAAATCTCGCGTTCAGTTTAGATTTTATAGCGATCGGTTAGGATTCTAAACTTAATAGCCAAGTAACCAAAAATTCAAACAGTAAAAGGAAGTCGTGCCCCCGCAAGGCGAGACGGGCCGGATTTCGGCGGACCATTCACGCGCATGCCATGCGCTCGCGCCCTTCGCCCCGCCCCGTCCCGGCCCGGCTCGGCCAGGCGAGCGAGCGAGCGCGTGTGACTGTCCATACTCTCTCCTCTCATCCATGACTTGGTGAGTGAGTGTGCCTTCCATATTAAAGCTAGCTCTACTCCACTAGAACTAGCAATATGGTGCTATTGGTTCCACCTATTCCCTAGCCATACACTTATATGGGCTTTTGAGATTTTTCTGGGATTTATTTGAATTTCTCAATTGGTCCTAGCCCATAAATCCTAACAATCCCCCACCAGATCTCAAATGCCCATCTACAGTTTTCGCCACTGTTCACTACTGTTTAATATACTAGTTTTTCAGTAGAGACTGTTAAGTTGAACTTCCGCCTAGAACTCTAAGCTACACCAACCCACAACTTGGACAATGGACTATGCCTTGAATTGCAAGTTTTGCGTGAATGGGTTTTACTTGAAGTCATGACCAGTATTTGGCTACCAGTAGTCCCCTTCTCGGGTGGAGCATATACGTCGTACTCCAAGGTCTCTTCATGAGTTTACTAGAGATCACCCAGATCTCATAGTCTGCGACGTTAGACAGTCTAACTCATATAGGTGTGTTCTTTCAAGAATGTTCTGCAGGACAACATCTTCGTTGATACAAGCCAACAAAACACATTAAGGCACAAAGCCAACCTGCCTTACAACATTTGAGAGTATTGCATCTTTACTTAGAGAGGGTCAAAATTTACTCTCCTTAGTTCACCAATGGCTTGTTCTTCCCAGGACCTAATTCACGGGATCTCCAATCACATAGACTAGGTTTCCACTATGGCAACTTTATTCGGGTCTCATACCCATCTCTCTCGATGCGGTTTCTATCACATTACGTGGTAGTCCCTTGGTAAAAGGATCTGCCAGATTTTTATCTGTTGAAATATAAGTCACACTTATAACTCCGGAGTTTCTCAACTTTCTGACAGACTTCAATCGTCTTTTGACATGTCTTGATGACTTTCCATTATCCTTAGAACTCGTCACTTTAGCAATCACTGTCTGATTGTCACAGTTCATAAGGATAGCTGGTATTGGTTTCTCAACCACCGGCAAGTCCATCAAGAGTTCACGCAACAATTCTGCCTCAACGGTTGCTGTGTCAAGTGCAGCTAGCTCGGCTTCCATGGTTGACCTCGTCAAAATGGTCTGCTTGCATGACCTCCATGATACCGCACCTCCACCAATAGTAAATACATAACCACTAGTGTCATAAAGCTCGTCTGCATCAGATATCCAGTTTGAATCACTATATCCTTCAAGTACTGCATGCTGACCAGAATAGTGAATTTTGTAACTCATTGTACCTTGCAGGTAGCGCATAACCCGCTCAAGTGCATGCCAATGATCAGTCCCAGGGTTTGACATGAACCTACTTAATTTGCTAAAGCAAAAGAAATATCGGGCCTTGTTGCACCAGCAAGATACATGAGTGAACCGATGATCTGAGAGTATCTCAATTGGTCTAAACCAATTCTCTTGTTCTTTCGCAGTGTCACACTGGGATCATAAGGTGTTGGAGAAGGTTTGCACTCAGAGAAGCCAAATCGCTTCAAAACCTTTTCAACATAGTGAGATTGCGAGAGAGTAATCCCACCATCTGCCTTAATCAGCTTGATGTTTAGAATCACATCAGCTTCCCCCAGATCTTTCATATCAAAACTCTTTGATAGAAAAGACTTGACTTCATTGATCATATCAATGTTTGTGCTAAATATCAATATATCATCAACATATAAGCATAATATAACTCCTTCGCCCCCACCACAACGATAATATACACACCTGTCTGCCTCATTAATGGCAAAGCCAGCAGACGTTAGAGTCGTGTCAAACTTCTCATGCCACTGCTTTGGTGCTTGCTTCAGACCATACAAAGATTTCAATAACTTGCACACCTTGCTTTCTTGACCCTTTACTACAAATCCATCAGGTTGTTCCATATAGATTTCCTCGTCCAGCTCTCCATTAAGAAAAGTTGTCTTTACATCCATCTGATGAACAAGGAGACCATACGAGGCAGCCAAGGAAAGTTGTACTCGAATAGTAGTCATTCTAGCAACAGGTGAGTAAGTATCAAAGAAGTTTTCTCCTTCTTTCTGAGTATAGCCTTTAGTCACGAGCCTAGCCTTGTACTTCTCAATTGTACCATCAGGCTTGAGCTTCTTCTTAAACACCCACTTACAACCCACAGGTTTGCATCCATAGGGTCGATCAGTGACTTCCCATGTACCATTTGAAAGAATGGAGTCCATCTCATTATGAACTGCTTCTTTCCAATCATCTATGCAAATGCTTCTGCATCTGGAGATGCAAATGCTTCTGCAATGGTAGTAGGAGTATCATCCACAAGGTACACAATGAAATCATCACCAAAGGATTTTTCAACCCTTTGTCTCTTGCTCCTTTTAGGAGCATCATTGTCATCCTCCTCTAGGACAATTTCATGTGGCTGTTCAGAACTCTCAACATGTGTACTATGTTCAGGAGTTATCTCAGAAGAGTATCTAGAATTGCTATGAATATTTTTCATTGGAAATATGTGTTCAAAGAAAGTAGCATCACGTGATGCCATAATGGTATCAACATACACATCAGGAACTTCAGATTTAACTACTAAAAATTTATATGAAAGACACAATCCACTGTCCTTGGACCAAGCTTGCGCTTTTTATTAATCGGTACATTGACTTTCGCCATGCACCCCCAAGTGCGCAAGTATGAAAGTGATGGTTTTCTCCCAACCCACTTCTCATAAGGGGTTTTCTCTTCTTTGCCCATAGAAATTCTATTTAGAACATGACATGAAGTCAGGACTGTCTCTCCCACCATACCTTAGATAAACCACAAGTGTCTAACATGGCATTCACAAGGGTTTAGGGTTTTCTCTTCTGCGATCGGGATGAAGAGAACTGGAAGACGACTCGCGTTCAGTTCAGATTTTATAGCAATCGGTTAGAATTCTAAACTTAACAGCCAAGTAACCAAAAATTCAAACGGCAAAAAGAAGCCGCGCCCCCGCAAGGCGAGGGGCTGGATTTCGGCGGACCATTCACGCGCATGTCGTGCGCCCGCGCCCTTCGGCCCGGCGAGCGAGCGCGCACGTGTGGCTGTCCACACTCTCTTCTCTCATCCATGACTTTGTGAGTGAGTGTGGCTTCTATATTTAAGCTAGCTTTACTTCATTGGTTCCACCTATTCCCTAGCCATACACTTATATGGGCTTTTGAGATTTTTCGGGGATTTATTTGAATTTCTCAATTGGGCCTAGCCCATAAATCCTAACAGAATGTTGGTTAATTTGTTTATGAGTTTCAGAAGCACATGTTTACTTGGCAAATAGTTTGTTGTCGTCTGAAATTCGTAGTTACTGAGCGGCAAATGTTTGGGTACAGTTTGTTACTTGGGGCGAATAAATTCAGAAGCATGTGCATATTTGGATTTGCTTACCGAGTGTGGTTGTTTCGTCCACCGAACACTAGCTTGGTGCGACGACCTGCAAACTGCGACACTGAATCACTGATGTTGGTTACCGACAACTGCCAAATTAATACTAGTTCATATGAACTTACACAACCATCGGCAAAGTGAGCTTGGACGGGTTGTCTGCCAGCTTTTCAGTGTAAAAATATTTGAAATAAATACACCAGGGTGAGCTTAGACTGTAAGTTTTTAAACTGCATGTTTTCTATAGTTTTTTTAAATAATGTTTAGTTGACATCTGAAGCGTTAACGAGTAAGATTTATCTACATCACGTCAAGCTAATGTTTTCAAAACCAAATATGGAGCGAATTTGAACGATTTCAAAAATCAAAAGGAGGTTAAAAGATCAGTTTTCAGACTTCAGCGGAAAATTGGTAAGTTAGAATCACGTGATTTGGGCTGGTCTAGAAACAAGTAGCCCATCCCACCCAACTTGGTGGCATCGTCAATTCTTAGGTGGAACAAATAAGCCCATCTAATATTACGTTTCTCTACTACTCTATATGATAGTAGAGAGAGCGTCCATTTTTTTGTGAAGCACGCCCCCACCCCCACGCCCCCGCCATCTAGCGGTTTGGTGAAGCACTACCGCGATCCCCGCCCGTCCATCCCACACCCGCGTCCACACCCTAGCGCCGCCGTCTACCCCCGCCCCCTGCCTCCCAAACCGTGCTCGCCCCTCAGCCCCGGCGCCCGCCGCTGCCTTCCACACTGCGACAACCACCCCCTAAACCCTAACACATCTTCTCCACAACGCTGCCAGCCTCACCGCATCGGAGTTCCTCCGCCGCCTCCTCAACGCCTAACCCTCACCCATGCGATGCTGTCGTCGCCTGGTATCTAATCGACATTTCGTCTGCGGAGGAACCCCAACGCGGTGATGCGCTAGCCGTGGGGCGGCTGCTTCTCGGGCGGCGACGTTCGTGTAGGCGAGCGCGTCACCCCCCAGGATCTAGAGCTGGAGGTCTTCTCCTTGCCGAGCCCCTCCGCGTTGTGGTGCCCAGGTGAGTACAGACTAGCCATCCCTCTCCTCGTTTGGTTCGATTGGTATTTCGTTAGGCCTATTCAGCGACGTTATTGCTCCTCTGACTTTGTTTAACTTTCAGAAATCAAAAATAGTACATGTGCTTATTCCTTTAGAGGATGTGATCTATGGTGTTATTTTCTACTCTCTTTTTTTAAGTGCTAAAGTAGTTGCCATCTGTTGAACATTATATATACAAGCTTACTAAATGTGATATATGTTTGTACCTTACTAAATTACTGAATGCATCTTTATTTATTTTTTAATTACTTAGAGCTGTGAATCAACAAGAAATTTTTACTGATCGACATTTGCTTTATGTAGGCTACCAGTGTGAACATTCTGGATAGTAGTAACGTTTGCTATGTCTAGCACTTAAGGCGCTGCTTTTTCATCTTTCTAATTCTGTCCAATTGCTATGGTGTTACCTATGGTGTTATTTTCTACTTTCTTTTTTAAGTGCTAAATTTTTACTGCTTATACAAATTAAGCTAGACAAAGAGAAGAAGATTATCTCCATTCTGGATAGTAGCAGTAAACCAAGGAAGATCTTATTAAGAACTTTGGAACGATTGCTATGTCTAGCACTTAAGGCGCTCCTTTTCATCTTTCTAATTCTGGCCAGTTGTTGCACTCCAAGATTTGTTTAATATATTAAAGATTATGCTCTCAAATAATTTGAACTGTTTGCTATTTTTGCAGCTTGAAAAAATATAGTCTGGAGGTGACCTCAATCTTGTTGGACGGAATAATGACTGCAACTGTACAGGTTACTGTGAACAAACAACTGCTTGTTTTCCTACACTTATTTTTTGTTGATTTCTTAATGCCTCCTTTTTATCCATTTCTATCCTTACTGGATATGAAATCCCTATCTGAGAGCACCTAGAGGGGGGGTGAATAGGTGATCCTGTAAAACTTAACACTTAATGCCACAAAAACTGATTAGGAGTTAGCGCAATAGTGCCAAGTGGCTATAGAGAAGTCTTTAGCAAAACACAATAACCACAAGAGAATCAATCCAGAGATGGCACAGTGGTTTATCCCGTGGTTCGGCCAAGACCAACGCTTGCCTACTCCACGTTGTGGCGTCCCAACGGACGAGGGTCACAATAACCACAAGAGAATCAATCCAGAGATGGCACAGTGGTTTATCCCGTGGTTCGGCCAAGACCAACGCTTGCCTACTCCACGTTGTGGCGTCCCAACGGACGAGGGTTGCAATGAACCCCTCTCAAGCGGTCCAAAGACCCACTTGAATACCACAGTGTTTTGCTTGCTTTACTATTTCCCGTTTGCGAGGAATCTCCACAATTTGGAGTCCCTCGCCCTTACAATGAGAATCACACAGAAGCACGGAGTAAGGGAGGGAAGCAACACACACAAATCCACAGCAAATACACACACACGGCCAAGAATCGAGCTCAAATGATTATCTCAAAGTTCTCACTAGAATGGAGCTCGAATCACTGAGAATGACAAACGAATGCGCAAAGACTGAGTGTGGATGATCAAGAATGCTCTAAGGTTGCTTGGTATACTCCTCCATGCGCCTAGGGGTCCCTTTTATAGCCCCAAGGCAGCTAGGAGCCGTTGAGAGCAATCCGGGAAGTCAATTCTTGCCTTCTGTCGACTGGCGCACCGGACATGTCCGGTGCGGATTTCTTTCCTGATTTGGTGAAGCCGACCGTTGGCAGCCTTGGAGCCGTTGGCGCACCGGACACTGTCCGGTGCACACCGGACAGTCCGGTGCTCCCTTCTAGCCGTTGGCTCGGCAACGTGTCCCGCGCGGATCGCGCGGCCGACCGTTGGCCCGGCCGACCGTTGGCTCACCGGACAGTCCGGTGCACCACCGGACAGTCCGGTGAATTTTAGCTGTACGCCGCCGATGAGGTCCTGAGAGCAGCAAGTTGATGGATGCCAGCCTGGCGCACCGGACACTGTCCGGTGCACCACCGGACAGTCCGGTGCACCCAGACTGAGCAGACTCTTTGCTGCTTCGAGCCACTATTTTTCAATTGAATTTTCTCTGATTCTAACACTTTAGACAAACTTGTTAGTACACAAAAACCAATGTACTAAGTCTAGAATCATACCTTTGTATTGATTTGCACCTTGACCATCTTTTGGCATAGTTTCTGACTTAGGCATTTGTGTTGGCACCCAATCACCAAAATACTTAGAAATGGCCCAAGGGCACATTTCCCTTTCAATCTCCCCCTTTTTGGTGATTTATGCCAACACAACATAAAGCAAGTAGAACAAGTGCAAAATCAATTCAAATAAGAACTCAAAATTGTTTTGATTCAATTTGACATATATGGATCACTCTTTGCCACCATTTGGTTTTGTTTTTGAAAATCAACTTCAAACTCCTATCTCTAGTTCAAACACAATTGTAGAGACATAAAGAGAGCTGTTTCAATAGAAATTGATCAAAGATTTCAAAAACTCCCCCTTTATCCCATAATCAAAATTCTCCCCACAAAAAGCCAACTTCTGAAAGAGAACCAATAAGAGAGTTTTGACAAAACAAAGCCAACTTCTGACAAGAGAACCAATAAGAGAGTTTTGACAAAACAAAGCCAACTTCTGACAAGAGAACCAATAAGAGAGTTTTGACAAAACAAAAGGCTCTATTCTATTCTACTATTTTCAAAATTCCTCAAGTGGTAGCTGATCCATTTCTTGCTTTGGCCTTTATTTTCTCCCCCTTTGGCATCAAGCACCAAAACGGGATCAATCTTGGTCCTTTAACCTCATTGCCTCACCAAATCTTCAAATAAGAGTACAAAGGCAATAAGAGTTCATGTGATGAACTTGGAATTAGTTACCCTCTCATCGGAGTGCAGTGGAAGTCTTTCATGGTCCAAGTCCACCTTTCCCTTTCAATCCACCTTTGAGACTAAATTAAGCAAACTCAAGCACACAGTTAGTCTCAAAGGGTCAAGTTGTAACACATCTCCCCCTAAATGTGTGCATCACTTGCAAATGGACTTGTGAGGTCTGGGGAGTGTTTGGACAACTTGAGCACCATAAGTAAACAACAAAATGCATAAGGAACATGATCAAGGCATAAATACATGTATGCTATAAATCAATCCAAGTTCCGTGAATCTAAGACATTTAGCTCACTACGCAGCCTGCAAAAGGTCTTCTCATCTAGAGGCTTGGTAAAGATATCGGCTAGCTGGTTCTCGGTGCTAACATAAAACACTTCGATATCTCCCTTTTGCTGGTGGTCTCTCAAAAAGTGATGTCGGATGTCAATGTGCTTTGTGTGGCTGTGCTCAATAGGATTTTCCGCTATGCGGATAGCACTCTCATTATCACATAGGAGTGGGACTTTGCTCAAATTGTAGCCAAAGTCCCGGAGGGTTTGCCTCATCCAAAGTAGTTGCGCGCAACACTGTCCCTCCTGCGGCAACGTACTCGGCCTCAGCGGTGGATAGGGCAACAGAAGTTTGTTTCTTAGAATTCCATGACACCAGGGACTTTCCTAAGAATTGGCACATCCCCGATGTACTCTTCCTATCGACCTTACATCTGGCATAGTCAGAATCTGAATATCCAATCAAGTCAAAGTTAGACCCCTTTGGATACCAGATCCCGAAGCAAGGCGTAGCGACTAAATATCTAAGGATTCGCTTCACGGCCACTAAGTGACACTCCTTAGGATCGGATTGAAATCTAGCACACATGCATACGCTAAGCATAATATCCGGTCTACTAGCACATAAATTAAGTAAAGACCCTATCATTGACCGGTATGCCTTTTGATCAACGGACTTACCTCCTTTGTTGAGGTCGGTGTGTCCGTCGGTTCCCATCGGAGTCTTTGCGGGCTTGGCGTCCTTCATCCCAAACCGTTTTAGCAAGTCTTGTGTGTACTTCGTTTGGGAGATGAAGGTGCCGTCCTTGAGTTGCTTCACTTGGAACCCAAGGAAGTAGTTCAACTCGCCCATCATCGACATCTCGAATTTCTGCGTCATCACCCTGCTAAACTCTTCACAAGACTTTTGATTAGTAGAACCAAATATTATATCATCGACATAAATTTGGCATACAAACAAATCACCATCACAAGTCTTAGTGAATAAAGTCGGATCGGCTTTCCCAACCTTGAAAGCATTAGCAATTAAAAAGTCTCTAAATCATCCATACCATGCTCTTGGGGCTTGCTTAAGTCCATAGAGCGCCTTAGAGAGCTTACACACGTGGTCGGGGTACCGTTCATCCTCGAAGCTAGGGGGTTGCTCTACGTACACCTCCTCCTTGATTGGCCCGTTGAGGAAAGCGCTCTTCACATCCATTTGGAACAACCTGAAAGAATGGTGAGTGGCATATGCTAGCAAGATACGAATGGACTCTAGCCTAGCCACAGGAGTCTCCTCAAAGTCCAAACCTGCGACTTGGGCATAACCTTTTGCCACAAGTCGAGCCTTGTTCCTTGTCACCACCCCGTGCTCGTCTTGTTTGTTGTGGAACACCCACTTGGTTCCCATAACATTTTGCTTAGGACGAGGCACCAGTGTCCAAACTTCATTCCTCTTGAAGTTGTTGAGCTCTTCCTGCATGGCCAACACCCAGTCCGGATCTAGCAAGGCCTCTTCTACCCTGAAAGGCTCAATAGAAGAGACAAAAGAGTAATGCTCACAAAAATTAACTAATCGAGACCGAGTAGTTACTCCCTTGCTAATGTCACCCAAAATCTGGTCGACGGGATGATCCCTTTGAATTGTCGCTCGAACTTGGGTTGGAGGGGCCTGAGGTGCTTCTTCCTCTTCAACTTGAACATCCTGTGCTCCCCCTTGATCACATGCCTCCTTTTGATGAACCTGTTCATCGTCTTGAGTTGGGGGTTGCACCATTGTTGAGGAAGAGGGTTGATCTTGCACATTTTGTTCCTGTGGCCGTACATCTCCAATCGCCATGGTGCGTATTGCGGCAGTTGGAACGTCTTCATCTACATCATCAAGATCAACAACTTGCTCTCTTGGAGAGCCATTAGTCTCATCAAATACAACGTCGCTAGAGACTTCAACCAAACCCGATGATTTGTTGAAGACTCTATACGCCTTTGTATTTGAGTCATAACCTAATAAAAACCCTTCTACAGCTTTGGGAGCAAATTTAGAGGTTCTACCATTCTTCACAAGAATATAACACTTGCTCCCAAAAACACGAAAGTAAGACACATTGGGTTTGTTACCGGTTAGCAACTCATATGAAGTCTTCTTGAGAAGGCGGTGAAGGTAGACCAGTTGATGGCGTGGCAAGCCGTGTTCACGGCTTTCGACCAAAAGCGCTCGGGGGTCTTGAACTCTCCAAGCATTGTCCTCGCCATATCGATGAGCGTCCTGTTCTTCCTCTCTACCACACTGTTTTGCTGTGGTGTGTAGGGAGCGGAGAACTCTTGCTTGATCCCTTCCTCCTCAAGGTACTCCTCCACTTGAAGGTTCTTGAACTCGGACCCGTTGTCGCTCCTGATCTTCTTCACTTTGAGCTCAAACTCATTTTGAGCTCTCCTGAGGAAACGCTTGAGGGTCCCTTGGGTTTCAGATTTATCCTGCAAAAAGAATACCCAAGTGAAGCGGGAAAAATCATCAACTATAACAAGACCATACTTACTTCCTCCTATGCTTAGATAGGCGACGGGTCCAAAGAGGTCCATATGAAGCATCTCCAGTGGTCTTGACATGGTCATCACATTTTTGGAATGATGTGAGCTTCCCACCTGTTTTTCTGCTTGACAAGCTGCACAAGGTCTATCTTTTTCGAAATACACATTGGTTAGACCTATCACGTGTTCTCCCTTTAGAAGTTTGTGAAGGTTCTTCATCCCCACATGTGCTAAACGGCGATGCCACAGCCAGCCCATGCAAGTCTTAGCAATTAAGCATGCATCTAGACCGGCCTCCTCTTTTGCAAAATCAACTAAATAAAGTTTGTCGTCTAGTACACCCTTAAAAGCTAGTGAACCATCACATCTTCTAAAGACAGACACATCTACATTTGTGAATAAACAATTATATCCCATATTGCATAATTGACTAACAGATAACAAATTATATCCAAGAGACTCTACTAAAAACACATTAGAAATAGAGTGCTCAGAAGAAATAGCAATTTTTCCTAACCCTTTCACCTTGCCTTGGTTCCCATCACCGAATATTATTGAGTCTTGGGAATCCTTGTTCTTGACGTAGGAGGTGAACATCCTCTTTTTCCCCGTCATGTGGTTTGTGCATCCGCTGTCGATAATCCAGCTTGAACCCCCGGATGCATAAACCTGCAAGGCAAATTTAGGCTTGGGTTTTAGGTACCCAACTCTTGTTGGGTCCTGCAAGGTTAGTTACAATAGTCTTAGGGACCCAAATGCAAGTCTTGTCTCCTTTACATTTGGCCCCTAATTTCCTAGCAATTACCTTCTTACCCTTTCTACAAATAGCAAAGGGAGCATTGCAAGCATAATAAATGGCAGAAGGTTCATTCATTACTTTCCTAGGAACATGAACAAAATCTCTTCTAGGCATATGATGAACAACATTTTTCCTAGGTATATCACTACCATGCATATAGGAAGAACTTGAAGCAAACATGGCATGAGAATCAAAAGCATCATAACTTCTAAAAGCATTTCTAGAATATCTCCTATCATGGTACATGAAAGCATGGTTCTTTTTAGCACTACTAGCCATAGGGGCCTTCCCTTTCTCCTTAGTGGAGATGGGAGCCTTATGGCTTGTTAAGTTCTTGACTTCCCTCTTGAAGCCAAGACCATCCTTAATTGAGGGATGTCTACCAACCATGTAGGCATCCCTTGCAAATTTTAGCTTATCAAATTCACTCTTGCTAGTCTTAAGTTGGGCATTAAGACTAGCCAATTCGTCATTCAATTTTGAAATTGAAACTAGGTGTTCACTACAAGCATCAATATCAAAATCCTTACACCTAGTGCAAATTGCAACATGTTCAACACAAGAGTTAGATTTATTTGCTCCTACTAGTTTAGCATTTAAATCATCATTAACACCTTCTAAAGTAGAGATAGTTTCATGACAAGTAGATAGTTCACAAGAAAGCATTTCATTCCTTTTAACTTCTAGAGCAAGAGAATTTTGTGCACTAACAAATTTATCATGCTCTTCATACAAAAGATCCTCTTGCTTTTCTAATAACCTATTCTTATCATTCAAGGCATCAATTAATTCATTAATTTTATCAACCTTAGTTCTATCTAGGCCCTTGAATAAACATGAATAATCTATTTCATCCTCATCACTAGACTCATCCTCACTTGAAGAAGCATAAGTACTAGCATTACGAGTGCTTACCTTCTTTTCCCTTGCCATGAGGCAAGTGTGATGCTCGTTGGGGAAGAGGGATGACTTGTTGAAGGCGGTGGCGGTGAGTCCTTCATTGTCCGAGTCGAACGAGGAGCAATCCGAATCCCATTCCTTTCCAATATGTGCCTCGCCCTTCGCCTTCTTGTAGTTCTTTTTCTTTTCCCTCTTGTTCCCTTGCTCCTGGTCACTATCATTATCGGGATAGTTAGCAATGAAATGACCAACCTTACCACATTTGAAGCATGAGCGCTTCCCCTTTGTCTTGGTCTTGCTTGGCTGCCCCTTGCGACCCTTTAGCGCCGTCTTGAAGCGCTTGATGATGAGAGCCATCTCTTCATCATTTAGCCCTGCCGCCTCAACTTGCGCCACCTTGTTAGGTAGCGTTTCCTTGCTCCTCGTTGCCTTGAGAGCAATGGGTTGAGGCTCGTGGATTGGACCGTTCAACGCGTCGTCGACGTATCTCGCCTCCTTGATCATCATCCGCCCGCTTACGAACTTTCCAAGTACCTCTTCGGGCGTCATCTTCGTGTACCTGGGATTCTCACGAATATTGTTCACGAGATGAGGATCAAGAATGGTAAAGGACCATAGCATTAGGCGGACGACGTCATGGTCCGTCCATCGCGTGCTCCCGTAGCTCCTTATCTTGTTGATGAGGGTCTTGAGCCGGTTGTATGTTTGGGTTGGCTCCTCGCCCCTGATCATCGCAAATCTTCCAAGCTCTCCCTCCACCAACTCCATCTTGGTGAGCATGGTGTCGTCATTCCCCTCATGTGAGATCTTGAGGGTGTCCCATATCTGCTTGGCATTGTCCAAGCCGCTCACCTTATTGTACTCTTCCCTGTATAAAGATGCTAAGAGAACAGTAGTAGTTTGTGCATTTCTATGGATTTGTTCATTTATAAGCATAGGACTATCCGAGCTATCAAATTTCATTCTATTCTCTACAATCTCCCATATGCTTGGATGGAGAGAGAACAAGTGACTACACATTTTGTGACTCCAAAATCCGTAGTCCTCCCCATCAAAGTGTGGAGGTTTGCCAAGAGGAATGGAAAGCAAATGTGTATTTGAGCTATGAGGAATACGAGAATAGTCAAAAGAAAAGTTCGAATTGACCGTCTTCCTGTAGTCGTTATCGTCGTCCTTTTGGGAAGAAGTAGACTCATCGCTGTCGTCGTAGTAGACGATCTCCTTGATGCGCCTTGTCTTCTTCTTCTTCCCTTCCTTCCGCTTGTAGCCCGAGCCTGAGTCGGTAGGCTTGTCATCCTTTGGCTCGTTGACTAAGGACTCCTTCTCCTTGTCGTTGATCACAATTCCCTTCCCCTTAGGATCCATCTCTTCGGGCGATTAGTGTGGATGATCAAGAATGCTCTAAGGTTGCTTGGTATACTCCTCCATGCGCCTAGGGGTCCCTTTTATAGCCCCAAGGCAGCTAGGAGCCATTGAGAGCAATCCGGGAAGGCAATTCTTGCCTTCTGTCGACTGGCGCACCGGACATATCCAGTGCACCACCGGACACTGTCCGGTGCGGATTTCTTTTCTAATTTGGTGAAGCCGACCGTTGGCAGCCTTGGAGCCGTTGGCGCACCGGACACTGTCCGGTGCACACTGGACAGTCCGGTGCTCCCTTCTAGCCGTTGGCTCGGCCATGTGTCCCGCGCGGATCGCGTGGCCGACCGTTGGCCCGGCCGACCGTTGGCTCACCGGACAGTCCGGTGCACCACCGGACAGTCCGGTGAATTTTAGCCGTACGCCGCCGACGAGGTCCCGAGAGCAGCAAGTTGATGGATGCCAGCCTGGCGCACCGGACACTGTCTGGTGCACCACCGGACAATCCGGTGCACCCAGACTGAGCAGACTCTTTGCTGCTTTGAGCCACTATTTTTCAATTGAATTTTCTCTGATTCTAACACTTTAGACAAACTTGTTAGTACACAAAAACCAATGTACTAAGTCTAGAATCATACCTTTGTATTGATTTGCACCTTGACCATCTTTTGGCATAGTTTCTGACTTAGGCATTTGTGTTGGCACCCAATCACCAAAATACTTAGAAATGGCCCAAGGGTACATTTCCCTTTCACTATCTCCATGGCCCAAGGGTACATTTCCCTTTCACCTTTGTCTGGCTGCTTTATGCTCTACTGAAATCAATCAGACAATTATCTGAGCTGATGAGGCTACGCACACCTAATCTCTTCGTACATCCGTTTTGCATTGCAATTCCAATAGTAAGTTTACCTTGATCTTTATTTGTTTGTTGACGGACTTCCACAAACCTCCAGAACTCTGTAACAAGTGGTATTGTTGTGGTCTACATTAACTCTTTGGGTTGTGGCATAGGCCACGCTATATGCTCCAAATAATTTTCTTTCAATTTGTACTAGTTTTTTCTTCTAGCATTTATTTACTTGATCACATGGAATGTATTATGGTCACATGTTTTTGTTTTTTATGATCAGATATTTCATGGGATTACAGTTTAGTTTACCCTATGCCTATATGCAATATGTACACTTCTATGCTTTATCTTTTTTCCTACTAAAGCCTCATGTACACTTCTATATTATTTATGTCATTGTAGCGTTAGCACTGGCACCTTTGAAAGCTCTCTTGTGGGTTTTGGTGTTTGGATGACAACCCAATTAAAGGACTAACCAGTGTGCTAAGTGTTGAATAGGTGCTTAATGCAAAGCTAACAGGGTTCAACACAAGTGAACAAGTGTGATGGTCCAAAGACTAATTTATCTATAGATAATGGACATTGCTTAAGTGAGACTCGGTGTGCGTAACTCAGAGACAACTGATCAAACCAAGGATGGAGGCAAGAAGAGCTTCGAGGTACCAAGTGCACGGGAGAAGGTCAAGGAGACCAGGAAACCAAAGCTAGGGGTGAAGAAGAAGACTTGCAAAGTCAAGGTTGATCGAGTTAAGAGTTATGGTGCATCAAGGATCACTACATAAGGACATGACTTACAACCAATGAGGTAACATCTACAATTATGTGGTGTAAGTCATAAGGCTCAAGATCAAGCTCGAGAAGTGAACGGGGGTTGGGGCTCAGATATGTCAATCTAGATCAAGTCAAGTTGACTTGATGGTTTAGAGTCCAACATCGACCTCAAACAAGCCAAATTGGGTAAAACGATGAAAAAGGTTAAGTATGTAAGGTTTGAGTGTTCAACCATTTTGCATACACCTCTTACTACAAGTTTGGTGCTTTGGTTTGCTCTCTAACTCTTTCTGTAGAGAAAGTACCATTCTGAGCTCTGCTGGAGGAGAAACAGAAAAGCTAGGAGAAGAACAAGAAAGATGTAAGTTTCTAGGACTAAATCAATTGGATTATACTCTAAATGTGTTTGTTTAAGTCTCAGGAAAATCCTCCCAAAAGTTGAAGTCAAACGGAGAAAGAACGGAGGAAAAAGCACTTAGTGTGCTGTTGGCTGGTGCACAGGACAGTGAATAGTAGCTGTCCGGTGCACAGGACAGTGAATAGTAACTCTGTTCGGTGCACAGGCCAGTGAATAGTGACATGTCCGGTGCACAGGATAGTGAATAGTAACCTGTCCGGTGCACCAACGGCTAGCTGTTCTAGAGAAGGAAACTGCTAATCAGATCTATTACTGTTCACTGTCCGGTGCGCCACCGGACAGTCCGGTGCACCCGCAACCAGGGAAGGCTGGGAGCTTCCAAATGAAGCTCCAACGGCTCCTAGGCCATTTGGGGCTATAAAAGGGACCCCTAGGCGCCTCAAACAAGAACACAAGTGCAGCCAACAAGTTCATACATCATTTGGATCAATTCTATCTCTCCCTCTCTTGTGTATCTCTCTAGTTTGTGTAGAGGCGAAGTTATAAGCCTTTAGAGAGAGGGGAAGTGCTGCTGAGAGCTAGAGCAAAATCTTGAGCACATTGTTACTCTGCCGGAGTGCTGTCGAGAAGGTTGTAAGCAGCCACGGCATCGTTGTAACTGACATCAACATAGTGGAAGGCTCTATCTGTCACACTGACAGATCGGAGCAAACGGAGGAAGGAGTTGAAACAGACTCCAAGCCCAGGTGTGGCTAACTCCAACGAGGACTAGGCAAGCATTTCAGGCTTGGCCGAACCTCGGGATAAATCCCTGTGTCTGTGTGCTCTGCTCTGTGCTGTGTGCTGTTTCTCTGACTTATTTGTTGTTTATACTTGCACTTCAATATTTATATGTGGTATAAGCTGTCTTTGAAGTGCAGGGTATTTTAAGACAGGAACTTCAATTCCGTTGCAACCTACTCGAAGTGTCTTTCATTCCACTGCGATCCAGTCTTCGAGTAGATTAAGAATTTCCAGTTATAAAGTGATAATTATTATTCACCTATTCACCCCCCCTCTAGGCGACATCCAGATCCTATTCCCGGGCATAGGGAACTTTCAATTGGTATCAGAGCTAGGCCTCTCCAGTGTGGGCTTAGCCGTCCGTAGATGATGATGTCGTCACAAGAGGTAATTGTAGAACTTCTTCTAGGCGATGGTTCTAATTATAAATCTTGGTCTGTCTCTATTTATAATGCTTTCATACATATTGATCGTGATTTGAGACAGATCTTTAGTAGAAGTATTTTTCCCTCTAATATTAGTAAAAACCCTTCTAATGCTGAACTAAGATGTCTATCTCTTAATCACCATGCTTGCAACATCGTAGTTGACTCTCTTTCTAGAGGTGCTTATTTTGCCATCATGAGTAGTGATAGTGATTTATTTGTTGATGCTCATGATCTATGGACTAGAATTAAAATAAAATATTCTGAGTCCAATTGTACTACTTCTACTCCCTATGTTGCTTGTGGTACTAACCTTTCAAAGGGAGAAGAAAAACGATGGCAACCAAACGATGAATCCACCTCACCGACAGGTTTGTCTTCCACTAGTTATAAATGTCTTATTGCTAACAATGATAGTGGAGATGAAAGCGATGATGAGGAGGAATATAAGGATGATAGCGAGGATGAGTCTTCATCACCACAAGGTACATTTTCCTGGGAAAATGAGACCGGTGATGTGGAAGAAGAGGAGATTCGCCAGTTCTACACCCATCTCAACAAAGAAGACAAAGTGCTCTTGGTTAAGCTGTTGAGGAGGAACAAGGAACAAGGCGAGACACTTCTCAGGCTAGAGGAGACTCTCATCAAAACCAACGACAGCCTGGAGAAGATGACCAAAGAACATAAGGAGCTAAAGTGCTCTCATGATAATTTGGTCCAACGGTATGAATCTGTTTTATTTGAGCAAAGAAATAATCATGATGTATTATCTGATGTTGCTCAACTTAAAACTGAGAATTCTATGCTTAAGAGTCAAGTAGAAATGATAAATTTAGAAAAACTTGCTATAAGTGAAAAATATGATATGTTATCTTATTCTCATAATGAATTAGTTGATGACCATATCATGCTTGATGTTGCTCATGAGGTTGTAACTGCAAACTTAAATTCATGTGAACCTCATTCTTGCACATGTGCGCATTTAGATAATATATCACCATGTGCTAACCCCTGTTGCTCAAAAGAAAGCAAAATTTTGAATGAGCATCAAGCTGCAGGATCAAAAGAAAGGAACAAGAAAGCAAAGCAACTAAGGAGAAGACGCATTGCTCAACCTCCTCAAGATATCCACGGACGCGTGGTGAAGAAGCTTGAGACGGGAGAAACCGCAACAAGTGTTAAACTCCATAAGAAGGATGTTCCTAAAGCAATAAATGAAGAAATCAACATGAACAAGGAAAAAGGTAAAAATTCAATTAGTCATGTTGTTTGCACTGATCATCTCTCTATGTCATCCAAGAGCAAAAAGGGAAGAGGAAAAAGGAGGTGCTTCAAGTGCAAGGAATTAGGTCACTTCATTGCATCTTGTCCACACAAAGACAAGGATGAAGGAATGAGGAGATGTTTTGGATGCAACGATAAGGACCATATGATCACTTCATGTCCGCTCATGAAGAATCAAAGACGTGCCCTCCAAGATGACCCTCACTAAGAAAAAAGACAAACAGCAAGTGTCAAGTCAGGTTGAGCGACGCTTCTGCTACATGTGTGGTGAGCATGGTCATCTACCTAAGGTATGTAAGAAGGGTAAGGTTCCTAAACAAGTAAATTTATCTCAATCTTATTCGCTTAGGAGACCCAAATCATACACTTGTGCTAGATCAGTAATGAGGTCACCTAGAACTAGCACAACTGCTATTTGGGTACCAAAGGCCCTTTAAGATGAACGTTATGGACCCATCTCGAGATGGGTACCAAACCGTGCCAACTAGACCATGCAGGTGCCTCGAGATGGACTGGAGACCCTGGGAGAGCTTAAGATGGTTAATTCAAACTCTATGCTTAAGCTGTCAATTTTATTGTCTATTTATTGACCCAAGGTTGAATTATTGTGCAATACTAATCCCATGTTCATCTCGAGTTAAATAAGTTGTAGAGGTCCTTAATCATTATTGGTGAATCAAGCAAAGGACTTTGATGAGAATCTGCAACTTGCTCTCCAAAGGACGGTACCCGTGTATCTTAAGTGCATTATTTCTAACCAGCATTGCTCTTAAGTTGGTTTGTTGTGCTACCTATCCTTGGAGTAGTTATGCGTTTGAGATTGCCTGTGTTATCAATGGTTCATAATGATGCTTGCTTAATCATGATTGTGTGTTCTATATGTTATATCTTTTGAATCATTCAATGGTAGCTTTTCAATCGATATATTCACTATGATTAACTCCTTTTGTGTTAATGGATAAACCTGTATCCTTTTGTAAGACATGCTATTGTCTTTAATGATTAACTTATGTGCAAGCATGACATCTTGTTTAGTCTATGTTCACATAATTACCCAATTTTGATACTGTGTGTATACCGAATCCATGTTGTGCCACTAATGCACCTTCTTGAGTTATGAGGTACATGAGCAAAAGGAGCCCTAAATTGGTGACAACAGGTGCTCTCACTCTACACTACCTAAAAGAATGGATCTCATGGTATTTAGGTAAAAGGAAAAGGTATGGAGAATGGAACTATGCAATCTCATATCTTGAAGTTCCATTGATTGTGATCACAGCTGTGTTCTTGCCTCTGAATTGGTAGTAACTTGGCTTAGGTGCTCCTTACTTTAAAATGTTGTTTCTTTTGGTGTACCTAAGGAACCTTCTTAATCATGGTGTACTTAGACATTGCGCTTTATATGCATGATCTTGTCGTTTTCAATTGGTATATGTGGTGCAATGATTATCATGTATGAAGCATGCCTAGGTTGCTTGTAAAATGTTATACTCCTTGAGGCATGCATTGTTGTATTAAGTCAACTATTCAATTAGTATCTCTTTGTGATGAAATTGATAGAGTATGCCTTGACCAAGTTATGTTGTGATCCCCTCTAGTTCTAAGGAAGCTAGAATGTGCAAAGTGCAAGTCATTCAAATACTTGATGCACAACTTTAGGGGGAGCACACATAACTTGTGTCTTTTGAGATTAATTGTTTCTTGAGTGATCCTGTATAGTCTCAAGGTGGAAAAGGGAAGATGAGCAAGAAATGGAGCAATCAGGACTTGGGTACCTCCACAAGTCAAGTAATTGGTATCAAAAGTTGTGAGTAATTACGTATTTAAAGGTTGCTCGTGCTCTATAATAGCTGGTGATCCTAGATGCTTATCTTTAAATATCATGGAGCTATGACAGTGATGATTGTTCAATTGGTAGCCTTGGTAGTGTGCTTCAATTGGTATCTTTTGGTAATCACTAGAATAGAAGCTTCATCTTGTGCCACAATACTATAACGTGTTCTAAGTTTTGTATCTTAGCAACAAGAAAAGGTCAGGATAAAGGATCAGGCATAAGTGTAAAGGAGCTCCCTAGAGATAAAACTTTCAAGATGGAAATCTTGAATTGATGACAAAAGGAACTCCGCCTACTTAGATGGAAAGTACACCATAACATGGTAAAGGTACAAAAGGAGGTATTGACCTTTTTGCGTATTTGTACCTTAATTTTTCTCCAATGCTTGTGTTGCATATGTTTAATGTGTAAGGGGGAGTAATGTTAGTGTGTTGCATTTTCCCTGCTTAATACCCTGCTGTCCCTTGACATCATCCTATGTTCTTGCTTGAATATGGTTTTGGTGTTTGATGTCAAAGAGGGAGAATTTGTGCATTAAAGCTTACCTCGACCTGAGAGGAAAGCTTATCTTAAGGGTGAAGATTAATTTTTTGTGTGCTAAAGGACTCAAAGGGGTTTCCTTGAGTTCCTTTGATCTTAAAGTAAAATGTGTTAGTTTGTTGATAATACTTATCATATGCTTCTTGTTGTATTATATGGTGATAATGCAAAATTAGTGCTTCCGTTGATATGAATCAATTGGTATCTACTGTGTTTATCCTGTGATAGATATTCATGTGGTTCTGGCGCTTTAAATCGGTATCTTAATGGTGAATAGTGGTAGGTTGATATTCCTATGGTATATTTATTTAATTAGTGTTTAACTCTGATTCTGTGCATTTGTGTGTTATACGCATCACAGTTTGATTCTTCACACAATGCATCCCACAGGTGCTAAGGTGTAGCAATGCTTTGAATTAGCCTAAGTATGTGCATTTTGGCATTTAAGGCCAAAGTTAAGATTTTAATGTAAGCACATATTTAGGGGGAGCATTCTATAAACTTAGAATTCAAAATTTGTGCTTTAAATCTTATTCTTGTGTAAGCTTTAATTGTGTTGCCATCAATCACCAAAAAGGGGGAGATTGAAAGCTCTCTTGTGGGTTTTGGTGTTTGGATGACAACCCAATTAAAGGACTAACCAGTGTGCTAAGTGTTGAACATGTGCTTAATGCAAAGCTAACAGGGTTCAACACAAGTGAATAAGTGTGATGGTCCAAAGACTAATTTATCTATAGATAATGGACATTGCTTAAGTGAGACTCGGTGTGCGTAACTCAGAGACAACTGATCAAACCAAGGATGGAGGCAAGAAGAGCTTCGAGGTACCAAGTGCACGGGAGAAGGTCAAGGAGACCAGGAAACCAAAGCCAGGGGTGAAGAAGAAGACTTGCAAAGTCAAGGTTGATCGAGTTAAGAGTTATGGTGCATCAAGGATCACTACATAAGGACATGACTTACAACCAATGAGGTAACATCTACAATTATGTGGTGTAAGTCATAAGGCTCAAGATCAAGCTCGAGAAGTGAACGGGGGTTGGGGCTCAGATATGTCAATCTAGATCAAGTCAAGTTGACTTGATGGTTTAGAGTCCAACATCGACCTCAAACAAGCCAAATTGGGTAAAACGATGAAAAAGGTTAAGTATGTAAGGTTTGAGTGTTCAACCATTTTGCATACACCTCTTACTACAAGTTTGGTGCTTTGGTTTGCTCTCTAACTCTTTCTGTAGAGAAAGTACCATTCTGAGCTCTGTTGGAGGAGAAACAGAAAAGCTAGGAGAAGAACAAGAAAGATGTAAGTTTCTAGGACTAAATCAATTGGATTATACTCTAAATGTGTTTGTTTAAGTCTCAGGAAAATCCTCCCAAAAGTTGAAGTCAAACGGAGAAAGAACGGAGGAAAAAGCACTTAGTGTGCTGTTGGCTGGTGCACAGGACAGTGAATAGTAGCTATCCGGTGCACAGGACAGTGAATAGTAACTCTGTCCGGTGCACAGGACAGTGAATAGTGACATGTCCGGTGCACAGGCCAGTGAATAGTAGCTGCGTCCGGTGCACAGGACAGTGAATAGTAACCTGTCCGGTGCACCAACGGCTAGCTGTTCTAGAGAAGGAAACTGCTAATCAGATCTGTTACTGTTCACTGTCCGGTGCGCCACCGGACAGTCTGGTGCACCCGCAACCAGGGAAGGCTGGGAGCTTCCAAATGAAGCTCCAACGGCTCCTAGGCCATTTGGGGCTATAAAAGGGACCCCTAGGTGCCTCAAACAAGAACACAAGTGCAGCCAACAAGTTCATACATCATTTGGATCAATTCTATCTCTCTCTCTCTTGTGTATCTCTCTAGTTTGTGTAGAGGCGAAGTTATAAGCCTTTAGAGAGAGGGGAAGTGCTGCTGAGAGCTAGAGCAAAATCTTGAGCGCATTGTTACTCTGCCGGAGTGCTGTCGAGAAGGTTGTAAGCAGCCACGACATCGTTGTAACTGACATCAACATAGTGGAAGACTCTATCTGTCGCACTGACAGATCGGAGCAAATGGAGGAAGGAGTTGAAACAGACTCCAAGCCCAGGTGTGGCTAACTCCAACGAGGACTAGGCAAGCATTTCAGGCTTGGCCGAACCTCGGGATAAATCCCTGTGTCTGTGTGCTCTGCTGTGTGATGTGTGCTGTTTCTCTGTCTTATTTGTTGTTTATACTTGCACTTCAATATTTATATGTGGTATAAGCTGTCTTTGAAGTGCAGGGTATTTTAAGTCAGGAACTTCAATTCCGTTGCAACCTACTCGAAGTGTCTTTCATTCCACTGCGATCCAGTCTTCGAGTAGATTAAGAATTTTCAGTTATAAAGTGATAATTATTATTCGCCTATTCACCCCCCCTCTAGGCGACATCCAGATCCTATTCCCGGGCATAGGGAACTTTCAACCTTAATATATGATTTAGATGTTGTACTCACTTCTTAGACTTTGTTTTTTCTGATATTTGAATTGTAGTATAATTTGATTTGTATTAGGTTAGTTATGTGTTGTTGCCAACGAATTTGAGCTATTGAGGTCGATAATTTTTGTGGTATTTGCTTTTATGTAATCGCTGTGCACGAACATTTTATCGAATTGATTGTGTGCCACTGCAACGCACGAGCACCTAACTATGCATATCTGATTTTGAGTTTTGGTCATTTGAATTGGGTCTTACAATATGAGCTCAATGATTGGGATAGTTTTGTTCATTTTGTACCTTTCTATATAATATGTTAGTATTACCTAGATTTACAAGGTCTTTTGTCTGTGTTGCTTAAGTATTTCTTATATTCTAATGTCATTGTTTTCGAGCATGTTCTGCCCAATCTTCTTCAGTGTGCCCATCACCTTCTTAATATTGCCATACGCCAAATTTATGTCGCTGCAGGAGTTATTTGAACTCGCATCAGCAGGTGAAGAGCAAGGAGGAACTGCACCAACTTTATTATCCGATGATGCCTGCGCACTGCCCTTCTCCACCACATTGCCTTCAGCTGATGGTCTACCAAACTTCAACAACAACTGTAGCTTGTTAATAAATGGCTTTCTTTCATTAGGTACCATAGTTTTCTCCAAGGGTCTAACTCGATCTACATCTGCTCCAGACTCTATTTCTTCCGAGACAGTTTTGTCCTCACAATTAGAGCTGGACGATTCTTCAAGCAAGACTTAATCTCTATCATCATCGTCGACACATGAATTTGAAGTAATACTTCTATTAGAATCATTATCATGATAATTCTCATGTCCATTGCCAGCCCTAGCTATATAAAACACTGGAGAATTATTGCCACTACAACAAGCGTCTGTCCTTTCTGCTGAACTCTCATCATTGATAGGTTCCAGCATCTTTGGATTACATTGGGCAATACTGACTGACGGTGGTGCTAACTGGTTGTAAATCCTCAAACTTTTGAGGTCTTGTTTTCATGACCAAGTTGAACTATTGAACTGGTTTTCAGGTGAACCCAGACAACCTTGTGTTTGGAGGCTAGGACATCAGCATCATGAACCTGGCAGATGCCATGACCAGGGCCAAGGTGCTGGATATTGACCTGCAAAAGCAGCTTAGGCCCTACATGGAGTCCATGGTGCCATTTCTCGGTGTCTATGATCCGGACTTCATCGCCGCTAACCAGGGCTCTCGTGCCAACAATGTCATCAAGGGCACCAAGAAAGAACAGGTGGAGCAGATCATCAAGGATATCAGGTATTCGGACATGGATGCTAACATGCCTTTGTGCAATTAAAGAAGTGTCCTCAGTGCAACCTAACATGCCTTTGTGCAATTAAAGAAGTGTCCTCATTGCAACCTAAAACAAAGAAATACTGCTATGAATTTAGTACATATACATACATATCAGAACATATTGTTTCATTGGTGCATGTAGAGGTCTCTATGGTATGTTAAACATTTTGACATTGTAGTAACCACTCACACTTCCATGAGGACTCCACAAAGAACTAAAACTACTTAAAAGTTAACAAACTATCCACGATTAATGATGTATTTCGGTGGACATGGTTTGGGAATCTAGATTAACATGGTTGAAGCAACATGGCTCATTGGTATAAGTAATCCGTTATAGAAGCTATGGCTTATATGTAGCCAATGAAACAGGGAGTTTAAGGAGAAGAACAAAGTGGACAAGGTAGTCGTGCTGTGGACTGTAAACACTGAAAGGTACAACAATGTATGCGCTGGTCTCAATGACACAATGGAGAATCTGCTGGCATCTATGGACAAGAACGAGGCGGA
Source organism: Zea luxurians (assembly GCA_029449295.1). NCBI lineage: Eukaryota > Viridiplantae > Streptophyta > Magnoliopsida > Poales > Poaceae > Zea > Zea luxurians. The sequence continues at coordinate 21,522,734 of JAOPSE010000009.1, read as the reverse complement.
GATCTCGCCATCAACACTATATGCCATTGCCTGTGTCACGGAGGGGTGCCGTTCATCAATGGGAGCCCCCAGAACACTTTTGTGCCTGGTGTGTTTAGTTTGGTGTGTTTGCAAATTTTTATGGTGTTGCATTTCTGTTCAAATACTTATTATACTTGTTGCATGTTTGTAGGGCTGATTGATCTTGCTATCAAGAACAGCTGCCTGATCGGTGGTGATGACTTCAAGAGTGGGCAGACCAAGATGAAATCAGTCCTAGTTGATTTCTTGTTGGTGCTGGAATAAAGGTACAATTTATCAATGAAACCTGATATCCCCCTTCGAAATATTTTTGGCAGATGGCATACTTATAATAATTCTTGTATATGTTCATGCAGCCCACCTCAATTGTGAGCTACAACCAATTGGGAAACAACGACGGCATGAACCTGTCTGCCCCTCAAACATTCAGGTCCAAGGAGATCTCCAAGAGCAACGTGGTGGATGACATGGTCTCAAGCAATGCCATTCTCTGTGGGCCCGGCGAGCATCCCGATCATGTTGTTGTCATCAAGGTCTGTTAGCTGATCTTCCACCTCTTTAAAAAGCTGGCACGTGCAGCAGTTTAAACGTAGATTTACATTGAAACTTGCCACTCATTTGTTGCATGCAATATGTGCCGTACGTGGGAGACAGTAAGAGGGCTATGGACGAGTACACATCAGAGATCTTCATGGGTGGCAAGAACACCATCGTGCTGCACAACACCTGCGAGGACTCGCTCCTCACCGCACCGATCATCCTTGATCTGGTGCTCCTGGCTGAGCTCAGCACCAGGATCCAGCTAAAACCTGAGGGAACGGTAAGAGCCCACCAAGTGAATAACCCCAAGCATGCTAGGTGATTCAGCGCTTTAGCACCATCATCTAATGTCTCATTATGCAGGACAAGTTCCACTCCTTCCACCCGGTGGCCACCATCCTTAGCTACCTCACCAAGGCACCACTGGTAAGCCTTTTCGCCTGCATTAATTCTAGCATCGCTGCACCGCATCTTGCTCCAATCCAGCCGCTAATCTTCTCTTACAAAACCTGAATGACAGGTTCTGCCCGGCACACTGATGATGAACACTCTAGCAAAGCAGAGGGCGATGCTGAAGAACATCATGAGGGCCTGCGTTGGCATGGTCCCAGAGAACAACATGATCCTAGAGTACAAGTGAGCGAAGTGGTGTGGCCTGCAGCTGGATATGCAGGAGGCTGCACGAAGGGAACTAGAGAGGCGAGATTAGCTGTGGGATTGTGTTGGCTTCTCGTGTTTTCTTTTGCGTTCTTTCCTGGTCATCGCTGTCGCGCTGTTGTATTTTATTTGTTGGACTCTCGTGCCAACAATGTCATCAAACGTGTATGGTGGTGCGTGCAGACTGACGATGTACGAGGGAACTTCTATCGACAGGTGTGACACGTACTCTGTAATGATGAGACAATGCAAATTGTGGCATATATCGAAGTCTCTATGATAATGATGGTTGAAATGTAGTAGTGAAAGCTAAATTAAAATAACAAAAATTATGTATGTCCAGGATCACAAATTTATTATAAAGTATTTTTTATAACAATATAAAATATTTTGTATATAAGTTACCATAGTATTATATGTTTCAGTTACAACCCACGCGTACTTACCTGTTAAAAATTAAGCCTAAAGGCAAGTCTAGTCTTGCTTCGCCGAATTCCAAACCCTAGCCTCGCTTGTTGCGGCCGCGGCGGAGATGGCGAAGTCTATGCGATCCAAGCGCGAGAAGCGGCTGCGGACATTGCGCCGGGAGATAGCGGAGCCCTTCTACGACAAGAAGGAGGCCGCCAAGCTCACCGCGCAGGCCGCCGCCCTTGCTGCTCCCCCGCTCCAGGTCCGCGGGCCCCCGCCGTCCCAGGATGCCGGCAGCTCCCGCGGCGCTAGCTCAGCCTCGGCTATGGGTGAGCGCTATAAAACTTTTATGTTTCACCAGCCGCCGTGGATTGCCTCCGGTAGTTTCAGGTGGAATAGGAATTTCTCCACGCGCTTTGTGTGCTAGTTCATTAACGGTTCACATTGTTATCTGTTAAAACGCTATGGTTATACTAATCGCAAAGAGGTGCCCACCAGGTGATTTTCTTTCTGGAGCTGCATATGTGTTCTGTACTACCAAGTGTGGAAGCTCCGGAGATGTGAATTTGATCTCGATGACAATGTTTTGAGCTGTAACAATCATAACACACTAGTTCTGCAAAAAAAGAACACATAAGCTCAGAAAGAAGTGTCTTGATAGTTTAGTCCTGGAATACAAACGTACTATACCTCTGCAAATTGCATGCTATGATGCTTAGATGCTTTTGTTGATTGGAGAGGCTTTGATATTCTGCTGCCAGTTGTCATCTTATTGTATATGTGATTCATTAGCTTCGTCTCAGGTTTGGATTGGCGTCATTGTAAAGATATATGGCTAAGCTGCCATATATAAATTTGAGTTAAGCTCTGATATGTGTGCTATCTAAGTGTGGACCTTGTTAACCACTTGGATTGTACGATGTGAACCATATTGAGGAAAAAAAATCTAAGTTGTCCCTATTTGAAAAACTGGCAACTATTGAATTGATATCAGGTAACATTAGCACGTTTACAAAAAAGAACTATTCAGTTTTTATGATGCTTTGCACGGATGGTGATTTTTAAAAAATAATCTTGCAACATTTAGAACTTGGGAATGCCGTTCTTTTTAATTCAAATGGTTGATTGAAAACATTGCAGAGTGCCTTTTTTCTTTTACTTCTGTGGGATCCTGTTGTTTTCTCTTGCTACAACTTCACTTGTACCTTATCTTGTTTTTCCTCAACCGGTGTGTTCTGTGCTCTCTTGAATACAGATGTGGAGATGTCCGATGAAGGAAACAACAGGTCTAAAACCTTCTTGAAGCCACTTGGCATCATTAGCAAGAAGAAGGTACAGCTTCATTTGAAGATCAAGAAAGACAAGAGAAAAGCTAGGAAGAAGGAGAAGTTTTCTTTTAAAAAGGGGAAATTTGGATCCATACCATTAAAAGATCACCACTTTGGATCCATACCATTACTATCTCACTTACATGTGGGTCCACATAAGTCAATGACATGTGGGGTCCATGGTATATATCTAAAGTTTGGATCTTTTAATGGTATAGATCCAATTGTTCCTTTAAAAAGTAGACGCGTAAAGCTTGTAGTCTTATAAATCATGTAGTTCTGTTTCCAGTTTGAACAACAAATCTAAAGGCAGTCATGCGCACCTAAGTCCATTCATGGCTAGCCTACTATGTCGAAATGAGTATGGAAAAGATGGCGCTGACCTATCAGTTGTGTTCATCTTCACATGGTATCGTTGTGAACTATTTCCTTCATGCCATTTTATGACTGTATATTCTTGCCTTGCATGATTGCATCTCATGTTTACTGTCAGAAACTTCTCCCAAGCTATTCATCATCCCTTAAGAACCATGCTCTCATCGGCTTGTTGTTCAAGTTTGAAACTGATGTCGAGCAGTTAGGCACGTAGAGAGTGGAAAATATGGGACATAGAACTGTAGATGATATTGTTTGTAGAGAAGTTTGAAATAGGGGATAAGCTAGGAGATCTGTTGTAAATTGCCGACGTGTATGAATTGCATGTAGTGTCACTCATATGCCTATGGGGTTGACGTAGGTGCTCATGTGCACATAATCCTGTTCGTGAAACAATATGACAGCAGTTGACCTCCCGTTCACAAGCATCATCATGGGCGGTGTGGACTAAACGGGAGGATTACAGGGCAGGATTATTTGTAGTACTCCCTTGTTTCAATCTATAATTTGTTTGACTTTTTTTACCCTAAGTTTGTCCGGTTCGTCTCATTCAAAAAAATTGTAATTATTGATAATTTTTGCTGTGATATTGTTTAGCATATAATATGCTTAAATGTGGCTTTGAATTTTTCATTTTTTCGCAAAAAATTAAATAGGACGAGTCGATCAAATATGGCACAAAAAGTTAAATGAATTCTAATTTGGAACGAAGGGGTATGTTTTAAGAACCATTTATGTTATTGGATCAGTGAATTGACTATGATGAATAGGCCTTTTGAGCCGGTCTTTGTTTGAAATCGCCCACAGGTCCAGTTTGCTATCATCATCCCCACAAGATGACTAACCTCAAAACCAAGAGCAAGAGTTGGATGGATGGTTGCAATAATGCAATTGCAACACTTCCATATCGTGAACTATTGATGTTTGTCATCTAAGGGGGTGTTTGGTTACCCCAAACTAAAATTTAGCCCCTGTCATATCGAATGTTTGAACCTCCGTTCCGGGTATTAAATGTAGTCGGATTATAAAACTAATTTGTCAGCCGAAGATTAAAAGACAAGACGAATCTAGTCCAGTTGGTTGGGTCTATATTTCATACTCATATTTAAAAGTCAAACGCTTGATGTGACCCGGGCTAAACTTTAGCAGGAGCAACCAAACACCCCCTAAGAGTATTGTCGATGTTTGGAGAAAGACATCCTTCATTGTTGTTAATACAAATTTAAAGATCTTGATATAGAAAAATTTTGTGGTGGGGTCTTAGCTATTGGGGTCACCGCTTCTAGGGCACCCGTGCGGCCGTGCCCCGTGGTTCTGTTCTGGCTCTACCGTTTGAGCAAACTGGTCTTGGGACACTAAAAGAATGGCATTTGCACTACCAAATTCATTTAAGAACCAGTAAACGACCCAAGGCCACTAGGCCTAGGATAGTCTAAGGCTCGATGCCACTAGTGGTTGGGACAACTAGAACCATCTAAGTTCTTAGGACCTACCGTGCCCTGGAGCACATGTGAAGGAGCTAAGTCCCTAGGGCTCCTCATGCGCTCGAGCGTTAATGAAGGATTCAAGTGTCTAAACACAATCCATCCCTCGAGGCGGTCAACAGTGTATATTTGCTTAGGGCCAACTAATAGTCCCTAGGCTTCCTAAAGTCCTTGGCCTCACGAACATGAATGACTGGACTTCAAACCCCATAGGGCTAGTTTGGAAACCACAAAACCGGAGGGAATTGGTGTAGCATCCCAAAAATTCAAATCTTGAAATTTTCTCAAACTCGCTCTAAATTCAAAATAAATTTTAAATTTCATTTCAAAATGTTTGTTTGCAAGTTGATATCAACAAATAAATTATAGTGGTCTATATTCTCTCCAAAATCCTCCTCAAAATATCCTACAAATATTTCTCCAATGATCACCCTCAAATTCTTTTTAGAGATACTGCCCAGATATTTCCCGAGTAATCCCCTTCAAGTTCTTTCCAGAAATACTGTCGGGGACTATAATTAGGGGTACCCTCAAGACGCCTAATTCTCAGCTGGTAACCCCCATCAGCATAAAGCTGCAGAGGCCTGATGGGTTTGATTAAGTCAGGGATCAGTCCATACGAGCGACTCGATCACGCCACGCCCGAGCCTAGCCTCGGGCAAGGGCAGCCGACCCTAAGATGTTTCCGTCTCGCCTGAGGCCTCCTCTTCCACGGCAGACGCATCTCCGGCTCGCCCGAGGCCTTGCCTTCGATAAGAAGTAACCCTGACTAAATCACCGCGCCGACCGACCAAGTCACTGGGGCCTTTAACGCAAAGGGTAAGACTGACGGGCGGCCATGCTTGGCCAAAAGCGCCAGAGGAAACTTCGCTCCGCCCGACCCAGGGCTCGGACTCGGGCTAAGGCCCCGAAAGACGGCGAACTCCGCTCCGCCCGACCCAGGGCTCGGACTCGGGCTAAGGCCCCGGAAGACGGCGAACTCCGCTCCGCCCGACCCAGGGCTCGGACTCGGGCTAAGGCCCCGGAAGACGGCGAACTCCGGTCCGCCCGACCCAGGGCTCGGACTCGGGCTAAGGCCCCGGAAGACGATGAACTCCGCTTCGCCCGACCCAGGGCTCGGACTCCACCCCGACCTCTGCCGAACGACCTCCGCCTCGCCCGACCCGGGTGCTCAGGTTCGGCCTCGGCCATGCAGGACAGACTCGACCTCGGCCTCGGAGGAGACTCCACGTCGCCCGACCTAGGGCACAAGTCCGCCACGTCAACAGGAAGCGCCATCATCACCCTACCCCGAGCCGACTCGGGCCGCAGGGAACAGGACCGACGTCCCATCTGGCTAGCCCCGCTAGATAGGCAATGATGACGCCCCGCTGGACCATGACGACGGTGGCTCCTAGCTCCCTTACGAAAGCAGGGGGACGTCAGCAAGGGCCCAACCACTCTGACAGCTGTCCCTCCGTCCGGCTCCATCGCTTCTCCAACAGCCACGACGCCACACTAGCTGGGTGCCAAGATCTCTCCGGCTGCCACCTTGGCATGTACTTAGGGTACTAGCTCTCCCCCGCTAGACACGTAGCACCTTGCTACACCCCCATTTGTACACCTGGATCCTCTCCTTACGCCTATAAAAGGAAGGACCAGGGCCTTCTTAGAGAAGGTTGGCCTCGCGGGAACGAAGGGCAGGGGCAGGCGCTCTCTCGGGGCCGCTCGCTCCCCTCACCCGCGCGGACGCTTGTAACCCCCTACTGCAAGCGCACCCGACCTGGGTGCGGGACGAACACGAAGGCCGCGGGAATCTCCGACTCCCTCACGACCCGGCTCCGGCCACCTCGCTCTCGCTCTCGCTCTCTCTCCCCCCTTCGCGCTCGCCCACGCGCTTGACCCATCTGGGCTGGGGCACGCGGCACACTCACTCGTCGGCTCGGGGACCCCCCGGTCTCGGAACGCCGACAGTTGGCGCGCCAGGTAGGGGCCTGCTGCGTGTTGACGAGTAGCTTCCCGTCAAGCTCTAGATGGGCAGTCTCCAACGACCTCTTCAACCCGGGACGGTGCTCCGTTTCGGGAGTCTCGAGTTCATGTCTTTCGACAGCAGCTACGACATGATACTCCTTCCACCGCCGCGCGACAGCGACAATGGTGGCGGACAGCCCGCCCGCCGGCGGCGGAATCGACGACGTCTTTCCCGCGTGGGGGAAGGACAACTTTCGAGCTCACCCCATCCTCTCCCTCGCCATCGGAGGAGGAGGCGGGGCAACCAAGGCCGAGCGGGAGGCTGCGCTCAGTCGACTGTCGAGCAAATCGACATCCCCAGCGCCCCAACGGAGGACGCGTCGGGCATCACCCACACGTTTGAGGCGAAGGCGAGCGCCGTCCCCCCGCGACACGCCGATCCCGAGCAAGTGGACGACGCCAGCGCGCTCACGGAGGGCCTGCAGGACGTCGCCCTCGCACCCAGGACGACAGCACGATCAGCCCCCGATGCGACTTCGTCGATCCTCGTCGACCAAAAGGTACCGGCTGATTCCCATCCTTTGTCATTTCGACTCGGCCTCAACCCGCCTGGCGACCTCGCTTTGCCGGGCGCTCACGTTGAGGCGAGTGCAACCTCTCTGGGGTTTCGTGTGCGGTCGCCTTGGGACCGATTGACGGGTGTCTCGGCCTACGGACCCTCTGGGTCCGAGGAAGATGACGACCCCAGCATCTGCTGGGATTTCTCTGGATCTGGCAACCCCAGTGCCATGCGGGACTTCATGACCGCATGCAACTACTGCCTCTCCGACTGTTCCGACGGCAGCCGCAGCCTTGACGACAAGGACTGCGGCCCGAGCCGCGAATGTTTCCACGTCGAGCTAGGGGATCCCTCCGGAGGCAGCTGTCTCGGCATGCCGGAGGATGGTGATCCCCCTAGGCCAGCGCCTCGCGCCGACATCCCGCGGGAGCTAGCTGTGGTCCCCGTTCCGGCGGGGGGTCACGACCCACAGCTCGAGCAAGTCCGCGGGGCGCAGGCCGGGCTCGATGAGGGAGCAGGAGCGCTCGAGGCAATCCGTCGGAACGTCGGGCAGGTATGGGCGAGCCAGCCCCCGGCCGGAGAAATACGTCACCTGCCCCAAGGTCTCCAGCACCGCATCGCCAACGATGCCAGGGACAGACCACCACCCGCATCCGGCGGAATCGGTCAGGACCTGGCAGCCGCGGCGATGCTCCTCCGCGCGATGCCGGAGTCATCAACCACCGAGGGTCGGCGAATCCAGGGAGAGCTCAAGCATCTCCTGGAAGGCGCTGCGGCCCGGCGGGCCGAGAGCTCTGCCTCCCGAAGGCAGGGGTACCCCTCGGAACCTCGTGCCGCGACTTCCCGACTCATGCGGGAAGCCTCGGTCTACACCGGGCGCACGCGCAATACCGCGCCTGCGGCCCCGGGCCACCTCGGTGACGAGCACCCTCATCGCGACCGTCGGGCCCGCCTCGACGAAAGGGTGCGCCGAGGTTATCACCCCAGGCGTGGGGGACGCTACGACAGCGGGGAGGATCGGAGTCCCTCGCCCGAACCACCCGGTCCGCAGGTCTTCAGCCGGGCCATTCGGCGGGCGCCGTTTCCGCCCCGATTCCGGCCCCCGACTACTATCACAAAGTACTCGGGGGAAACGAGACCGGAATTGTGGCTTGCGGACTACCGCCTGGCCTATCAACTGGGTGGGACGGACGACGACAACCTCATTATCCGCAACCTCCCCCTGTTCCTCTCCGACACCGCTCGCGCTTGGTTGGAGCACCTGCCTCCGGGGCAGATTTCCAACTGGGAGGATCTGGTCCAGGCTTTCGCCGGCAACTTCCAGGGCACGTACGTGCGCCCCGGGAATTCCTGGGACCTCCGAAGCTGCCGGCAACAGCCGGGAGAGTCCCTACGGGACTACATCCGGCGATTCTCGAAGCAGCGCACCGAGCTGCCCAACATCACCGACTCCGATGTCATCGGCGCGTTCCTTGCCGGCACCACCTGCCGTGACCTGGTGAGCAAGTTGGGTCGCAAGACCCCCACCAGGGCGAGCGAGCTGATGGACATCGCCACCAAGTTCGCCTCTGGTCAGGAGGCGGTCGAGGCCATCTTCCGAAAGGACAAGCAGCCCCAGGGCCGCCCGTCGGAAGATGCTCCCGAGGCGTCTACTCCGCTCGGCGCCAAGAAGAAAGGCAGGAGGAAGTCGCAAGCGAAACGCGACGCCGCCAGCACGGACCTTGTCGCCGCCGCCGAGTACAAGAACCCTCGGAAGCCCCCCGGAGGCGCCAACCTCTTTGACAAGGCACTCAAGGAGACGTGCCCCTACCATCAGGGGCCCGTCAAGCACACCCTCGAGGAGTGCGTCATGCTTCGGCGCCACTTCCACCGGGCCGGGCCACCCGCAGAGGGTGACAGGGCCCGCGACGACGGCAAAAAGGAAGATCACCAAGCAGGAGAGTACCCCGAGGTCCGCGACTGCTTCATGATCTACGGAGGGCATGCGGCGAATGCCTCGGCTCGACATCGTAAGCAGGAGCGTCGGGAGGTCTGCTCGGTGAAGGTGGCGGCGCCAGTCTACCTAGACTGGTCCGACAAGCCCATCACCTTCGACCAGGATGACCACCCCGACCACGTGCCGAGCCCGGGGAAGTACCCGCTCGTCGTCGATCCCGTCATCGGCGACGTCAGGCTCACCAAGGTCCTGATGGATGGGGGCAGCTGCCTCAACATCATCTACGCTGAGACCCTCAGGCTCCTGCGCGTCGATCTGTCATCCGTCCGAGCAGGCGCTGCGCCCTTCCACGGGATCGTCCCCGCGAAGCGCGTCCAGCCCCTCGGACAGCTCGACCTTCCTGTCTGCTTCGGAACACCCTCCAACTTCCGAAGGGAGACTTTGACGTTCGAGGTGGTCGGGTTCCGAGGAAGCTACCACGCAGTGTTGGGAAGGCCATGCTACGCGAAGTTCATGGCCATCCCCAACTACACCTACCTGAAGCTCAAGATGCTGGGCCCCAACGGGGTCATCACCGTTGGCCCCACGTACAAACACGCATTCGAATGCGATGTGGAGTGCGTGGAGTACGCCGAGGCCCTCGCCGAGTCCGAGGCCCTCATTGCCGACCTGGAAGGCCTCTCCCGAGAGGTGCCGGACGTGAAGCGACATGCCGGCAACTTCGAGCCAGCGGAGACGGTTAAGGCCGTCCCTCTCGACTCCAGTGGCGACACCTCCAAGCAGATTCGGATCGGTTCCGGGCTCGACCCCAAATAGGAAGCAGTGCTCGTCGACTTTCTCCGCGCAAACGCCGACGTCTTTGCGTGGAGTCCCTCGGACATGCCCGGCATACCGAGGGATGTCGCCGAGCACTCGCTGGATATTTGGGCCGGAGCCCGACCGGTCAGACAGCCCCTGCGCCGATTCGACGAGGAAAGGCGCAGGGTGATAGGCGAGGAGATCCACAAGCTGATGGCAGCAGGGTTCATCAAAGAGGTATTCCATCCCGAATGGCTTGCCAACCCTGTACTTGTGAGGAAGAAAGGGGGGAAATGGCGGATGTGTGTAGACTACACCGGTCTCAACAAAGCATGTCCGAAGGTCCCCTACCCTGTACCTCGCATCGATCAAATTGTGGACTCCACTGCAGGGTGCGAAACCCTGTCTTTCCTCGATGCCTACTCAGGGTATCATCAAATCAAGATGAAAGAGTCCGACCAGCTCGCGACTTCTTTCATCACGCCCTTCGGCATGTACTGTTATGTCACCATGCCGTTCGGTTTGAGGAACGCGGGTGCAACGTACCAGCGGTGCATGAACCATGTGTTCGGCGAACACATCGGTCGCACGGTCGAGGCCTACGTCGATGACATCGTAGTCAAGACGAGGAAAGCCTCCGACCTCCTCTCCGACCTTGAACTGACATTCCGGTGTCTCAAGGCGAAGGGCGTCAAGCTCAATCCCGAGAAGTGCGTCTTCGGGGTGCCCCGAGGCATGCTCTTGGGATTCATCGTCTCCGAGCGGGGCATCGAAGCCAACCCAGAGAAGATCGCAGCCATCACAAACATGGGGCCCATCAAGGACTTAAAAGGCGTACAGAGGGTCATGGGATGTCTCGCGGCCTTGAGCCGTTTCATCTCGCGCCTCGGCGAAAGAGGCCTGCCCCTGTACCGTCTCTTAAGGAAGGCCGAGTGCTTCACTTGGACTCCCGAGGCCGAGGAAGCCCTCGGGAACCTGAAGGCGCTCCTCACCCAGGCGCCCGTCTTGGTACCCCCAGCTGATGGAGAAACCCTCTTGGTCTACGTCGCCGCTACCACTCAGGTGGTCAGCGCCGCGATCGTGGTTGAAAGGCAGGAAGAGGGGCATGCTTTGCCCATTCAGAGGCCAGTTTACTTCGTCAGCGAGGTGCTGTCCGAGACCAAGATCCGCTACCCACAAGTCCAGAAGCTGCTGTATGCAGTGATCCTGACGAGGCGAAAGCTGCGACATTACTTCGAGTCTCATCCGGTGACTGTGGTGTCATCCTTCCCCCTGGGGGAGATCATCCAGTGCCGGGAAGCCTCGGGACGGATCGCGAAGTGGGCGGTGGAAATCATGGGCGAGGCAATCTTGTTCGCCCCTCGAAAAGCCATCAAGTCCCAGGTACTAGCGGACTTCGTAGCCGAATGGGTCGACACCCAGTTGCCAACGGCTCCGATCCAACCGGAGCTCTGGACCATGTTTTTCGACGGGTCGCTGATGAAGACGGGAGCCGGCGCGGGCCTGCTCTTCGTCTCGCCCCTCGGGAAACACCTGCGCTACGTGCTCCGCCTCCATTTCCCGGCGTCCAACAATGTGGCTGAGTACGAGGCTCTGATCAACAGATTGCGAATCGCCATCGAGCTAGGGGTCCGACGCCTCGATGCACGCGGCGACTCGCAGCTCGTCATCGACCAAGTCATGAAGAACTCCCACTGCCGCGACCCGAAGATGGAGGCCTACTGTGATGAGGTTCAACGCCTGGAAGACAAGTTCTACGGGCTCGAGCTTAACCACATCGCCCGGCGCTACAACGAGACTGCGGACGAGCTGGCGAAGATAGCCTCGGGGCGAACGACGGTTCCCCCAGACGTCTTCTCCCGGGATCTGCACCAACCCTCCGTCAAGATAGGCGACACGCCCGAGCCCGAGGTGCCCTCGGCCCCGTCCGAGGCGACCTCGGCCCAGCCCGAGCCGTCCTCGGTTCAACCCGAGGAACCCTCGGCCCCCGAGGGCGAAGCACTGCACATCGAGGAGGAGCAGAGCGGGGTCATGCCAGATCAAGATTGGCAGACCCCGTACCTGCAATATCTCCGCCAAGGAGAGCTGCCCCTCGGCCGAGCCGAGGCTCGGCGGGTAGCGCGACGCGCCAAGTCGTTCGTCTTGCTGGGCGATGAGAAGGAGCTCTACCACCGTAGCCCCTCGGGCATCCTCCAGCGATGCATCTCCATCGCCGAGGGTCAGGAACTCCTGTAGGAAATACACTCGGGGGCTTGCGGCCATCATGCAGCACCTCGAACCCTCGTCGGGAACGCTTTCCGCCAAGGCTTCTATTGGCCGACGGCGGTGGCTGACGCCACTAGAATTGTCCGCGCCTGCGAAGGGTGCCAATTCTATGCGAAGCAGACCCACCTGCCCGCTCAGGCTCTGCAGACGATACCCATCACCTGGCCCTTCGCTGTGTGGGGTCTGGACCTCGTCGGCCCTCTGCAGAAGGCGCCCGGGGGCTACACGCACCTGCTGGTCGCCGTCGACAAATTCTCCAAGTGGATCGAGGTCCGACCCCTAAACAGCATCAGATCCGAGCAGGCGGTGGCGTTCTTCACCAACATCATCCATCGCTGCGGGGTCCCGAACTCCATCATCACCGACAATGGCACCCAGTTCACCGGCAAAAAATTCTTGGATTTTTGCGAGGATCACAACATCCGGGTAGACTGGGCCGCCGTAGCCCATCCCATGTCAAATGGGCAAGTGGAACGTGCCAACGGCATGATTCTACAAGGGCTCAAGCCCCGGATTTACAATGATCTCAACAAGTTCGGCAAGCGATGGATGAAGGAACTCCCCTCGGTGGTCTGGAGCCTGAGGACGATGCCAAGCCGAGCCACAGGTTTCACGCCGTTCTTCCTGGTCTACGGGGCCGAGGCCGTCCTGCCCACTGACCTGGAATACGGCTCCCCGAGGACGAGGGCCTACAACGAAGAAAGCAACCAAGCTAGCCGAGAAGACTCGCTGGACCAGCTGGATGAGGCTCAGGACAGGGCTTTACTACACATGGTGCGGTATCAGCAGTCCCTGCGACGCTACCACGCCCGAGGGGTCCGACCCCGAGACCTCCAGGTGGGCGATCTGGTGCTCCGGCTGCGGCAAGACACCCGAGGGAGGCACAAGCTCACGCCCCCCTGGGAGGGGCCGTTCGTCATCGCCAAAGTTCTGAAGCCCGAAACGTACAAGCTGGCCAACAGTCAAGGCGAGGTCTACGGCAACGCTTGGAACATCCAACAGCTACGTCGCTTCTACCCTTGAGATGTTTCCGAATTGTTCATATACCTCGCACCCACGCAAAGTTTAGTCAACAAGGAAGGGTCGGCCTCGCCTCGGCAAAGCCCGACCCTCCCTCGGGGGCTAAAAGGGGGGAAACCCCCTCTGCGTCAAAATTTTCCTCGAACAAAAAATCTCTTTTATCAGAATATCTTTCGTGCTTTTTGACTACTTCGAAAAGTGGGTCATGGAAACGACAGAGTACACGTAAGCAGCCAAGGCTGACCGAGCCGAGGGACTCCTACGCCTCCGGGATACGGATACCTCACTCATCACCTTCTGCGATAAGTAACTCGCGCTCGGATAAGGTGACTCCGCGGATCGAACAAGTCTCTACGTTCGAAAGCTCTTCTGTCGAAGCGATTCTTCGAGTTTTCTCGACTAAGTCGGTGATAGGGCCTCATGGACGAGTAAAAGTGCGCGTAAGCGGCAAGGCCGACCGAGCCGAGGGACTCCTACGCCTCCGGGATACGGATACCTCACTCCTCACCTTCCGCGAGAAGCAACTTTCGCTCGCACAAACATCCCTGTTACCGACAAAAAGTCCAGATGCTTGGAACGAGAGGAAAAGGGACGCAGCTTTACAACACAGCAAGGGTGTGTGTTCTGGCCTCGACGGCCGCACAAAGCACACGCTACAAGACAAGCTGATCCTGCAGGCTCAGGTCTTGGCGCTGGAAGGGGGCGGCGGCACCCTCGGCATCAACAGCACCTTCGGCAAGGCCCGAACTAGCCTCGGACGGCGACGCGGTCCGAGGGCCTCCGCTCCAAAGGACGGCGTCATCACCGCGCCCGGGCGATCGTTGTCAGGGGCTTCTCCGGGATTCCGGCCCGAGCGGGCGGCTCGGCCAGCCACCTCCGGGGCCTCGGCCAACCACCTTCCGAGGGCACGAGCCCGGTCCGAAGCCTCAGCTGACCAACTCCGGCGTCGATCCTGCCAACGGACAACTCGGCTAAGCTCCGGCCAACCAGGTTTCATTTCCGAGCCAACTCTGCCTCTGCTTATGCTGATATCGCTACCCCCGGCCTCGGCTCGTCGAAGAGCGGCCGAGGGGTCTCTTTAACTAAGCTAGGGGAGCCTCGGACAACAGGGCCGACCGAGCCGAGGGACTCCTACGCCTCCGGGATACGGATACCTCACTCGTCACCTTGACACGGGGCGACTCATGCTTAGTGAAGCGGTTCAGACAATCAGCAGACGAGTCTTAGTGCTCGGAAATGAGGAAAAAACACGGCTCCGTGCCGTAATTACATACATGTTCAGGCCCCGAAAGCCGAAATGAACAAAAAACCCGGCACTCGAAGTGCCATTACAAATGGAACTCCGGTTCCCCCCCCCCGCAGGTACGAACAACCCCACTCGATAGGGGCGGGCCTGCGGGGCGGCGGAAAAACTCTCACCCCCCGAGGGCGAGAGCCAGCCATTCGGGCCGGGAGACGGAGACCCAGGGCTACCGACGGAGTTGGCAATCTCATCGGTAGAGAAGCCACTTCCGTCCGCCGACGCCTCGGAACGCGCCGGCAGGTCTCCGCCCATGCCGGGGCCGTCCAGGGCGTGGGCACTGCCCTCGCGGTGCGCGGCGCAATCGTCGTCCGGACGGAGGACGCGACATGGCGCCCTGGCTGTGCGACGACGACCCGCCTCTCCCGGCATGGCTGGAGGAAGTCCCCGTGAAGCTGGAGGATGCCGTTCTCCCCCAGACGAACGGGGAAGAAGAGGGCAACCGACCCACGCGGAGGCAGCCCCCTGACTCGCCTCGTCCTCCCTCTTGGCCTAGTGATGAAAATCCTTGAGGCTGAGGGAGGGGTAGAGGCCGCAGCCCGGCTCGCTTTCCCCCACCATCAAGCCGGAGGTCGCCCTCTTGGGTGACCGCCGGTGGAGGGGTGCAGCCGGGCTGCATGATGAAAATCCTTGAAGCCGAACGATGGCTGAAAGGTACCCGCTCCCACGGAGTGGTGTCCCCCGACGATGAGGCACGGAGACGGCGGTTTCCCCCATCCGGGGGCTTGAAAGGCGGAAAGACACGATGCATAAGGGAGGAAGAAGACATGGTCGCCTTACGAAAGGGGTCGCCCTCCTTTTAAAGGCAACTCTCCGTGCTTGCGCCCCCAACCGTCACGGGCTGAGTCTTCTCCAACACGCCTCCAAAGCCCTCCCCTGCGGCGCGGGGGCTGGGACCCACCTGTCATGCAGACCGGCTCCAAGCAGAAGAAGCCGAACCGCCGCGCGCGGCACGCGCGCAACCACCCAGCAGTTACAAGTGACCCTCCACTTTTGCCCAGACCAATGGGCGAAGGGGGTGGGCAGCCATGCGGGCGGCATGCAGCCGCGCCAAGTGGACGCGCCTCTCCGACTCCTGACAGGCCAGCACGGAGGCTCAAGCCCACGCGTCGCGCAACCGGCGCGCCGGATGCTGCATGTAAGCCACTATGCCACTTGCGCCACCACCGCACCTCCTCGGTTGCGGAACCAATACCACGACCCGAGGCGGCCCAGCGTGCGGCCCAGCTGCACCAGCCTGACGCAGCAGTCAAACGCGGTCAAAAGTGGGCCGGCATTAATGACAGTGGCAGGCGCGCAAGAGCAGCGATCACGCCATCAGCCAGGCTCACGTCCCATCCGGAGGCAGCAAGAGAACCCCCCCTCTCACGGTGCGAAGACGACACGCCCGTGACCCGTTCCTCGAACGGCTCGCGCACGCGCAACGGCCGCGTCGCCAACTACTCGCCCCGGCGCATTAACTCTGCGGCTGGACAGGCGGCGCTTCTGGCAGGAGCAGCTGGCGACGCTCCGCCTCCGCCAAAACAGCCACACCAAAAAAGGTACGCCACGTCGTTCAGTTTCGTATCCTTTTTTCCCTTTTCCTTCTTTCTCTATCTCTTGCAACAGGGACCGGGAAAGGGGGATAACCCCAAAGGGATCCTTCCCCGTGAAGGAACTAGGCTCCGAGCCTCCTTACTGATCAAGGGTTCGAAGGCTGGCCCCCCGAAGGGTTCAACAGCCGCCCCAGATCGCGTGGGCCCGACACCCACTACTGGTCAGGGGTTCGAAGGTCGGCCCCCGAAAGGTCCCACGACCGCCTCAGGCTACTCGGGCTCCGTGCCCCTTACTGATCAGGGGTTCGAAGGCTGGCCCCCCGAAGGGTTCACAGTCGCCTCAGACACCGAGCGAGGGATGACCAGGGGTACGTTCGATACATAACCAAGGCTCGGGCTGCGCTCCCGAGGTACCCTAGGACATTTCCGAGACCAGCGGGAACGACTCTGTAACGGAATCCCATCGGAGGGAGGCAACGAGCCCTCGGACCCCGTCGCCAGGGGACCGGGTCCGGCAGATCACCCGCAGGTACTTTTGGGCGTGCCTCCGGGCCCCTAGCCGACCCCCAACGAACGGGGCACGGACGTCCACTCGGATTACCCGATTGCAGCTCACCGGAGACACCATGTTCGGTGCCCATCGAGGGTAACATGGCGCACTCCCCCCTCCTCCTTGCGGAAAGGCGACGTAGGGGCGTATGTAAAAAAGCCGAGTCTGTCCCTGATCGTCCTCTCGCTCTGTGCAGAGGCTCGGGGGCTGCTCTCGCAAACCCGGCTCTGGCCGAACCGTTGACAGCGTCAACATACCAGCCCGAGAACTTGGGCCCCGACAGTGCACCCGGGCTACGGCCTGTTCGCATGAGGGAACCGCCAGACCAGCCGAAGCATTACGCAAGGCATTAAGACCTCGAAGGAGTGAAACCACTCCTCCGAGGCCTCGGGGGCTACACCCGGCGGGTGCGCTCGCGCGCACCCACCGGAACAAAGTACAACCGAGAAAGGCTGGTCCCCTTGCAAAAAAGTGCGACGAAAGCCTCCAAGCGAGTGTTAACACTCCCTTCGAGGCTCGGGGGCTACTGTCGGGGACCATAATTAGGGGTACCCTCAAGACGCCTAATTCTCAGCTGGTAACCCCCATCAGCATAAAGCTGCAGAGGCCTGATGGGTTTGATTAAGTCGGGGATCAGTCCATACGAGCGACTCGATCACGCCACGCCCGAGCCTAGCCTCGGGCAAGGGCAGCCGACCCTAAGATGTTTCCGTCTCGCCTGAGGCCTCCTCTTCCACGGCAGACGCATCTCCGGCTCGCCCGAGGCCTTGCCTTCGATAAGAAGTAACCCTGACTAAATCACCGCGCCGACCGACCAAGTCACTGGGGCCTTTAACGCAAAGGGTAAGACTGACGGGCGGCCATGCTTGGCCAAAAGCGCCAGAGGAAACTTCGCTCCGCCCGACCCAGGGCTCGGACTCGGGCTAAGGCCCCGGAAGACGGCGAACTCCGCTCCGCCCGACCCAGGGCTCGGACTCGGGCTAAGGCCCCGGAAGACGGCGAACTCCGCTCCGCCCGACCCAGGGCTCGGACTCGGGCTAAGGCCCCGGAAGACGGTGAACTCCGCTCCGCCCGACCCAGGGCTCGGACTCGGGCTAAGGCCCCGGAAGACGGCGAACTCTGCTCCGCCCGACCCAGGGCTCGGACTCGGGCTAAGGCCCCGGAAGACGATGAACTCCGCTTCGCCCGACCCAGGGCTCGGACTCCACCCCGACCTCTGCCGAACGACCTCCGCCTCGCCCGACCTGGGTGCTCAGGTTCGGCCTCGGCCATGCAGGATAGACTCGACCTCGGCCTCGGAGGAGACTCCACGTCGCCCGACCTAGGGCACAAGTCCGCCACGTCAACAGGAAGCGCCATCATCACCCTACCCCGAGCCGACTCGGGCCGCAGGGAACAGGACCGACGTCCCATCTGGCTAGCCCCGCCAGATAGGCAATGATGACGCCCCGCTGGACCCAGCTCCCTTACGAAAGCAGGGGGACGTCAGCAAGGGCCCAACCACTCCGACAGCTGTCCCTCCGTCCGGCTCCATCGCTTCTCCAACAGCCACGACGCCACACTAGCTGGGTGCCAAGATCTCTCCGGCTGCCACCTTGGCATGTACTTAGGGTACTAGCTCTCCCCCGCTAGACACGTAGCACCTTGCTACACCCCCATTTATACACCTGGATCCTCTCCTTACGCCTATAAAAGGAAGGACCAGGGCCTTCTTAGAGAAGGTTGGCCTCGCGGGAACGAAGGGCAGGGGCAGGCGCTCTCTCGGGGCCGCTCGCTCCCCTCACCCGTGCGGACGCTTGTAACCCCCTACTGCAAGCGCACCCGACCTGGGTGCGGGACGAACACGAAGGCCGCGGGAATCTCCGACTCCCTCACGACCCGGCTCCGGCCACCTCGCTCTCGCTCTCGCTCTCTCTCCCCCCTTCGCGCTCGCCCACGCGCTCGACCCATCTGGGCTGGGGCACGCGGCACACTCACTCGTCGGCTCGGGGACCCCCCGGTCTCGGAACGCCGACAAATACTATCCAAATATTCCACCGATATATCTCCAAGTATTTTTCCTCTTGAGAAATACCTTCAGAATCATTTTTCAAGTCCCTATAAATATTTTCTTCATAACTTTCATCATGCTCATACATATACGTATGCCTCCAGTGTCATATGGTGAGCTCTACAAGCTAATCTCACTTATACAAGACAAATACATGCTAATCTCCCACTAATCCTCTCATCCTCCCACTAATCCTCTCATCCCTCCCCCTAATCCCCCACCATGGCTATAAATAGAGGGGCAAGGGCCTCCTCTCATCCCACCCCAAGCCATTTCATGGCAACTCTCCCCCCACACACCCACTCCATGTTCCACACAAGCACACACTAGCACAAGGATCGTTCGGTCGTTCTTCGATCGTTCGTCCCCCTGTTCTTAGTTTGTTCGTTCGTTCGTCCATTCGTCCGATCGTTCATGGTTCGTTCGTCCGTTCGTCCGATCGTTCGTCCGTTCGTTCGTCCAAATAATCTTTATCCTGCCGTTATGCTGCCGAAATTCCGATCGTTCGTTCGATCATTCGATCGTTCGTCCGTTCGTTTATAGTTACTATTCATCGTTCATCGTTCGTTCATAGTCCCTATTTCATCGTTCTTCCAGATAATCTTTATCCTACCGTTATGCTGCCGAAATTCCGATCGTTTGTTCGTCTGATCATTCGATCGTTCGTCCGTTCGTTCATAGTTCCTATTCATCGTTCATCGTTCGTTCATATCCACTATTCATCGTTCATTGTTCATTCATATGAACTAGTCACATCACTATTTACCATTACTATTCACCATTACTATTCACCGTTACTATTCATCGTTACTATTCATCGTTCATCCGGTCACCCCTAAATTTCAACTACTCATCCATCATGCTGTCCAGTCCACTTAAGTCCAGCCAGACCCATATTCCAGTCATACAAACTCCGGCGACTGTGATTTTCCTTCCAGTGGGGAACTTCCCATCTGGCCATCCATCCTAGGTTTCTCCATGTTGAGCATGCTTAACTTTGAGATTCCTTCGAACCAGGCTTCCAAACTCAGATTCCAATAATTATTGTTTCTAAATTCTTATCGAATTATTCCCTATCCAACCATGTCATCCTTTTAGCATGGTTCATATTCCAGAAAACTCCCAAAATACTCTTGTCCCATATTCTGCCTATAACTCTCCTGTTCATACTAAGTCAGACGATTCATTCGTCACTATTCTCACCAACAAAGAACTTCACTGTGCTACACCACATACACCCAGCTATAAATATACCCAGCTACCCTCTCCCTCTCCAAACACTCAACACCCTCAGCCAAGGCAAACACCCCACCCACTCAGTTACCCCGCTCTGCCGGCTACGCACATAGTGTCGCTTCGCCTCCAATCCACCCTCCTGGTAAGCACCTCCGCTCCACCACCAGTAATATCACCACACCACATGACACAGATTCTACTCAAGACTCTACCCATCCATATATCGCTATTCTGACCACTATACTAAATAACTGTTGATATACTTGCTGGTTTGTATGTTTGCTTATTCATGTTGCATAGTTATCGGAGCGTTCGTGCCGTCTCGTGGAGGCCAGATCTGCAAGTCTACGCCAGACAGTGGAGCTAGAAGCCAGTTCTGCGAGCTCCCCTTCCCCCTTCGCCGGTAAGCACGGCAAGCTCACTGGATCCCTTTGATGCATAAATTATACCTATGATTTTTCAACCACAACCCTTAGCCTGTTATTTTATGCATGATATGATTTTGAGACAAGTTATTATGGCCACCCAGCCGCTTGCCGCAATCAATCCCTGATATATTTGTTACAAATGATTTGAGGAAAGGTGTGAGTTTTCAAAAGAAAATGCTTTTCAAAATATGTATGATGAAGGGTTTTCACCCTTATCACCTTTGAGTAGGGATGATCAGGGACTCCCTAGTTTAGGGGAGGGCCTAAGGTGATGGCTCAGCTGGTTTAGGTGTAAGCAGAAGGATTGTCCCCTCATATAAGGACCGGTTTGTCATCCTTCACTACTTGTACTCATGATAAGTACAACCACTTGAGACTGTGTGGGCAGTCACTCAATCTGAACTCATACAGTCCAACCCCAGGGTTATGAAGGCTAGGGAGCACCGGGAGGATAAGGAGGGGGAATGTTTTGTCCGGTTTGGGCATGGCGGTGGCCTGACTCCTTCTGGTATAACCGTTAAGGTTAGGACGTGCGAGGAAAGAAAGAGATTTGGATTCAGATCTCATTGGCCATGAGATCGCAGAGCCGGACTAGTGGGTAAAGTGTACACCTCTGCGCAGAGTTTGAAAACCTATTCGAATAGTCTGTGTCCACAGGAATGGACGAGTCTGGTGTGGTACGACAATTAGTGTTTTGTTTTCAAAAAAAAGGTGCGTTTGAGAAAAGTGTTTTTTAAAAGGTCCGGTGGTTGAGCCGTTAGCTATGGTGGACGGGAAGTCCAGTAGCTGTTTTTGAAAATGAAAACTAGTGGGAAACTGCTGAGATACCTGGATGATTTAGTCCACGGATTTTGCTCTATATTGAAAAACTTTCTGCTCCTTTGGGAGAGGATGCGCTTTGAAAAATACAAAATGTTTTACAAAACAACTCTGCACCAAATATTGCTGTTTCTGCAAAATATCCTGAGCTCCACATATTCCATGCATTATATCTGATTTCCCCATTCCGTGGGTGAAGGTGGACTGCTGAGTACGTTTGTACTCACCCTTGCTTATTTGTTGTTTTTCAGAAAAAGGAGATCGGGTAAGAGTTACGTCTGTTCCCAACCTTGCCTGTGGGTGTTGGACCGCTGAAATGCTTCGCTGCGTATATTGGGCTGCTTCAGCCCCACTCTGATGATATGTCCCGAGTTGTGGACCAACTCTTAAAGTTGATTGCCATCTTTATAGGTTTGTCTCGTTTAACCAGATCTGGAATCATCTGTTGTATAAATATGTTTACTAGCCTCATGGGACTAATAATTGTATCACATTTGAGTCCCAAAGGATTGGGGCGCTTCAGGTGGTATCGGAGCTGTTAGGTTGGCCATAGGACGTAACCCTTAGCCTGATCCAAAAGTTTTTGAGTCAAAACTATTTTCTTAAAAAAATCTTGCTCTCATCCCTTCATTTCAAAAATGTTTTTCCCCTTTCCTTCTCTCAGGAGTCAGATGGAGGTCCGTTGCCAAACCAGCTTTTGCCAGAATGAAGATGGTTTCCCCAAGTTGCTGAGAGCATGCACAGTTCGCCTCGGAATCAGGAGCCAGCCAGAGTATGATGGTCATGAATTCGTCGAGCATGGCACAGAGAAGTGTGTCGTGACTGTATACATTGGATCTAGTCCGCGCCATGTGGAATGGAGTGTCACTGCTGCAGGGCACAGATTCAAAGACACCTACCAAGTCGTCGCCCGCAAGGCATTGAGGGCCCTGTGTCAGATCTATGAAGAAGAAGTGGTTGACACACCGCTCAGATTCTTTCTGGCCTTTTAGAGAGACCGTCCCGTTTGGATGGCCAGGATGCGTGCCTTGGAAGGGCAGCAGCTGCTTGAGGATGACCCCACAGTCGTGTACCTCACTGCATACCTGCTCACCCTGGATGCCCAGTATGATTTCTTGGCTCGGCACCACCGTCAGATGATTGCCCGAGCAGAAGATGCAGAGAAGCGCAACCGTTAGCTCCATGTGGATCTCACCATAGCTCAAGCCCATGCAACTGCATTGGAAAGTCGTGAAGTCATTGCGGTTGAAGCCCTGAAGCAAGCCAAGGATGAGCACGTCCAGAAGCTGATAGAGGCCTACTTGGTAACCCACAACCAACGTAGAGCCCTACGGATCCAAGAGCCCGCTCCATCCAACCCAGTTCAACCCATGAGAGCTGAAGATCCCCAGATTCTTGAAGGTCACCCAGTCTCTATCAGAGGAGAAAAGAAGGCTTGGGAACTCCCGGAAGGAGCCATAGTTTTGGAAGGAATTCCAGTCTTCCCTCAGGCTATGGATACGTAAGAGCACCCTGAATCCTCCCAAGATCTCCCGCCGGAGTTGTTTGAGCCCCTCACCATGAAGAAGATTCTAGCACCATCCCTTGAAGTCAAGGAAGAAGCTACAAGCACCCCGCCAGCACCGCCGCCCTCTGAGGAGCTACAAGAGCCAGTCCCGCTTGAAGACCCCGTGTTGCCATCTCAGTCGCTGCTAGAAGGAGTCATCAACATCAGCTCCCTCTTGACCCATCCAGGAGATGTCTCAGATTGAAGTTGTGTGTCAGGCTCGCTAGAAGAGAAGCTGCCAGATCTGAGTTAGTTATGCCCAGTTCTTTGCATGCATTGGGTAGTGAAGTTTTTCTTCACTATGGCCAGAGCCCTGCATGTATGAGAGGTAATCATGTAGACTCGTGTTTTGCAAAACTCTAATTGTGTGGCCCCTAGGGCATTTCAAAATGAATTTCGCTTGATGTTTTCTTCACTGTTATTAAAGCATCGTTTAAACGACATTTAAGCGTCGCTTAAACGGTAAAACATGATTAGGGAGTAAAACGTCCGCACGTTTTACGAAAA
This sequence comes from Zea luxurians, assembly GCA_029449295.1. NCBI lineage: Eukaryota > Viridiplantae > Streptophyta > Magnoliopsida > Poales > Poaceae > Zea > Zea luxurians. Next base: position 21,499,422 of record JAOPSE010000009.1, on the reverse strand, counting down.
AGGTGTTGAACGTCCGTTTTGGACGTTTAAGCGTCCTCTGAGCGTCTGAAACACGTTTTACAGCGTTTTAGTCGTTTTATCAACGTTCTAGATGTTAATGGGCCTTCCTGGGCCTTTAGCTGTCCTCAAACCCTAAAGTCTAAGCTGCCACCCGCCCAGTTGTCCTCAGTGCCGCCAGCCGTTCTCAGTCGCTGACGTCGTCCTCAGCCACTGCCCGCTACCGTCGTCCAGAGCCGTCAGGTATGCCGTCGGGCGCCAGCCCCTCTCCTCCCTCCTCCCTCTTCCCTCCGCCCACAGTCCAAAGTCAAGGAACCGTGCGCCGCCGCTCAAAATTCCAGTGCGCCGCCGCCGCCGCTCAAAATTGAATCAAAATTTTGGACTGCAGACTCCAGTGCGCCGCCGACCCTAAAAATTCCAGTGCGCCACCGCCGCCATGCTCCAGAGTCCAGAGCCGCCAGCCTCCAGTGCCCACTCCCCACTGCGCTGCTCTGCGCAACCAGCGCAAGCCGCCAGTGCCCAGTGCTGAGCAACAGAGCAAGACACCAGTGCCCTCACCTGTCACTGCACTCTGGCAGCTCTGCTCTGCCTCACTTCTGCTGAGCAAGACCAGCAGCTGAGCAGCCACTCCACAAGACCAACAGCCAGCCTCAAATCGAATTTGTTGATTTTGCTCACATTTAATCAATCTTTATTTGCTGACAGTGAATTTCAATGGCAACAAATAGCGAGGCAACAAATAGTGTTGTTGAACTTGATCTTTTTCTTTTTATGCTAATGTTATTTTATTTGTGAACTCAACTTATGTATGAACTTATTCTATATTTGAAATTCTATGTCAAGTCTAAAAAGACGTTTCAACGTTCGTTTAAACGTTTAAACGTTGAAAAGTTGGTTCATAATGTTTTACCGTTTTACCGTTTTAATAACCATGGTTTTCTTCCCTTTTGAGTGCATATGTGATGCTTTAACGTTAGTGCTCATAAGTTGCATTTAGCATAGTTCTCAATTCAGGAGCCAAGCAATAGTAGTTATGCTTAGTCCCCGAATTTGAGTAGTCCGTGCTTTGAAAAAACTCTATTCTTCCCTTATTCAAAACATTTGATTTGTTTGTGCTTATCATTGCTGAGCTTGTGTGTTTTCTTTCTTTTTAAGAAAGGTTTTCTCTAAAAACATAGATCACAAATTAGAGCTAATCCTCACCTTATGATTCCATTCTCATCTTAAGCCATCTTAAGAGAAAAGCACCTTACCCAAGAAGATACCGAGAAACTTACCCTTGAAGCCTGGAATAAGCTACAAGAGAAACATGTCTAGTCGCTCAGTCAAAAGGACCGATCGTGAGAATCAAAGCACTGCCCCTGAGTCAAAGTAAACAGAAAAAGAGGACAGAAGGAGTTATTACCATACAGAGAGGCAAAGATTCTTGGAACCAAAGTCCACAAACATTAGGGTCATCGACCCCACCACCCACCCGTGCCCCCCACACGCGTGCCCTGCCTCCAACCACCGCCCCACTCCCCATTGCAGCGCACTACCGCCGCCCCACACCCCCTTTGCAGCGCACCCACCGCTGCCATCACCGCCAGCAACACCGTCCCCCCTCCCCTTGTCGTGTTAGCTGCCGCGTGGCACCTGCTCCATCACCACCACTCCGCAACCGAACACCCCCACTCGCCTATAAAACCCCCACACCAGCTCCCTCAGTTCCCATCCCATCTCAAAGCAAAACACTCCCGATAAAATCCCCTCTGCCAAATCGCAAGCAACTCCATTTCCCACTCCCTCGCCCCTAAGATCACAATGCTTGGTGATTCTTGGGTTGAAGACTATTGTACATGGTTCATAGTCTTTGGTTTCCTCATCTGTATGATGGTAATACTCTTTGATAGAATCCTCCAGTGGGAAGAGCAAAGAGAAAGAAAGGGTCAGTGAAAAGAAGATAGTGAAGAGAAGATAAGAAGAAGGTTCTCCTAGAATCAACCCTGTGTCAGTCATCTCTCTGCAGCCTGGTCAAGCAGCAACAGCAGAAGAAGGCCCCGTAACACCCTTGTTATGTGGTACTTCAAGGAGTTCAAATCCCCAAGATTCAAGAGTTCTACCCTCATTCTTTTTAAGTGGGGTAGTGTTCCAGTAAGGTTCCTGCTATGGAGAAAAAGAAGAAGGCGGTAGCAAGCTTGTGGAGGACCAGATCATCAAAGCATATAAGTTTCTAGATGAGAAGTGGTTACCCAAGTTCCGTTGATGAAGCACCAGAAGACCAATCAAGGAAGGAATCCATGTGGGAGTTCGCAAGAGGAAGGTTTGCGTGTTGGCATCGATGCTTCTTCAATAAGCTAGCTGCCAAGCGAAAGCTAGAAGCCTGAAGATAATCTTTGAGTAGCCAGAATCAGCGTTTGCAATCGGCAACCAGATGCTCCTCAAGAGCCAGATTTTGTTGAAGCTCCATCTCCTCGAAGAGTCTGCAAAGTGAAGATATGTAGCTGAAGTAAACCTATACCCATAACCCTTCTAAGCCGAATCTCGAGGACAAGATTCATTTTAAGTGGGGTACATCTGTAGCATCCCAAAAATTCAAATCTTAAAATTTTCTCAAACTCGCTCTAAATTCAAAATGAATTTCAAATTTTGTTTCAAAATGTTTGTTTGCAAGTTGATATCAACAAATAAAATATAGTGGTCTATATTCTCTCCAAAATCCTCCTCAAAATATCCTACAAATATTTCCCCAGTGATCACCCTCAAATTCTTTTCAGAGATATTGCCCAGATATTTCCCGAGTAATCCCCTTCAAGTTCTTTCCAGAAATACTGTCCAAATATTCCACCGATATATCTCCAAGTATTTTTCCTCTTGAGAAATACCTTCAGTATCATTTTTCAAGTCCCTATAAATATTTTCTTCATAACTTTCCTCATGCTCATACGTATACGTATGCCTCCAGTGTCATACGGTGAGCTCTACAAGCTAATCTCACTTATACAAGACAAATACATGCTAATATCCCACTAATCCTCTCATCCTCCCACTAATCCTCTCATCCCTCCCCCTAATCCCCCACCATGGCTATAAATAGAGGGGCAAGGGCCTCCTCTCATCCCACCCCAAGCCATTTCATGGCAACTCCCCCCACACACACCCACTCCATGTTCCACACAAGCACACACTAGCACAAGTATCGTTCGGTCGTTCTTCGATCGTTCATCCCTCTGTTCTTAGTTTGTTCGTTCGTTCGTCTGATCGTTCAATCGTTCGTCCGATCGTTCATGGTTCGTTCGTCCGTTCGTTCGATCGTTCGATCGTTCGTCCATTCGTTCGTCCAAATAATCTTTATCCTGCCGTTATGCTACCGAAATTCCGATCGTTCATTCGATCATTCGATCGTTGGTCCGTTCGTTCATAGTTCCTATTCATTGTCCATCGTTCATTCATAGTCCATATTTTATCGTTCTTCCAGATAATCTTTATCCTGCCGTTATGCTGCCGAAATTCCGATCGTTCGTTTGTCTGATCATTCGATCGTTCGTCCGTTCGTTCATAGTTCCTATTCATCGTTTATCGTTCGTTCATATGAACTAGTTGAAAGGGAATTAGGCTTACACCTATTTTCCAAATTGATTTTGGTGGTTGAGTTGCCCAACACAAATGTTTGGACTAACTAGTTTGCTCTAGTGTATAAGTCATACAGGTGCCAAAGGTTCACACTAAGCCGATAAAAAGACCAAGAAAAGGGTTCAACAAAAAGAGCAAGGGAAAACCGAAGGCAGCCCTGGTATGGCGCACCGGTGCACTCCAGGCTCAACTCTTCACCTTCGGGAAAATCCAGGCTCCAGGCTCAACTCCAGGACTGTCCGGTGCACTAGGGCACTCCAGGCTCAACTCTTCACCTTCGGGAAAATCCAGAGGCGCTCCGCTATAATTCACCGGACATGTTCGGTGTACACCGGACAGTGTCCGGTGCCCCAGAGGAGAGCGGTTCTGGAACTTGCCAGCGTTGGGAATTCGTCCGCTATAATTCACCGGACATGTCCGGTGCACACCGGACTGTCCGGTGTGACAGCGGGCAACGGCTACTTCGCGCGCCAACGTCTACCTGCAGCGCATTTAATGTGCGCCAGCGCGCGCAGAGGAGCAGAGCACGCGCAGGTGGCGCACCGGACAGCCTACAGTGCTTGTCCGGTGCACCACCGGACATCCTGGCGGGCCCACAAGTCAGAGCTCAACGGTCGGAACCCCAACGGCTCGCTGACGTGGCTGGCACACCGGACAGTGTCCGGTGGCGCATCGGACTGTCCGGTGCGCCATACGACAGCCCACTTCCAACGGCCACTTTGTGGTGGTTGGGGCTATAAATACCCCAACCACCTCACATTCAATGGCATCAAAGTTTCTACACTTCAACACCTTACAAGAGCTCTAGCATTCATTCCAAAGCACACAAAAGAGATCAAATCCTCTCCCAATTCCACATCAAGCCCTAGTGATTAGAGAGAGTGATTTGCCGTGTTCATTTGAGCTCTTACGCTTGGATCACTTCTTTTCTTTCTCATATGTTCTTGTGATCAACATTCATTCACTTGTAACCAAAGCAAGATACACCAATTGTGTGGTGGTCCTTGTGGGGACTTTGTGTCCCGAGTGATTGAGAAGAAGAAGCTCACTCGATCCGTGGATCGTTTGAGAGAGGAAAAGGGTTGAAAGAGACCCGGCCTTTGTGGCCTCCTCAATGGGGAGTAGGTTTGCAAGAACCGAACCTCGGTAAAACAAATCCTCGTGTCACACTCCTTATTTGTTTGTGATTTGTTTTGCGCCCTCTCTCGCGGACTCGATTATATTTCTAACGCTAACCCGGCTTGTAGTTGTGATTATATTTGTAAATTTCAGTTTCGCCCTATTCACCCCCCCTCTAGGCGACTTTCAATTGGTATCAGAGCCAAGTGCTTTATTAGAGCCTAACCGCTCGAAGTGATGTCGGGAGATCACGCCAAGAGGAAGATGGAGACCAGCGACAAGCCCACTACAAGTCACTCATCGGAAGAGTCCCGCAACAAAGGGAAGTGGAAGGAGAAGAAGTCTTCTTCCCACAAGTCGCATCGGAGTAGCGGCAAACACAAGAAGATGAGGAAGGTCGTCTACTACGAGACCGACACTTCATCACCATCGACCTCCGGCTCCGACGCGCCGTCCGTCACTTCTAAGCGCCATGAGCGCAAGAAGTTTAGTAAGATTCCCCTGCGCTATCCCCGCATTCCTAAGCATACACCTCTACTTTCCGTCCCATTAGGCAAACCACCAACTTTTGATGGTGAAGATTATGCAAGGTGGAGTGATTTAATGAAATTTCATCTAACCTCACTCCACAAAAGTATATGGGATGTAGTTGAGTTTGGTGTGCAGGTACCATCCATAGGGGATGAAGATTATGATGCGGACGAAGTGGCCCAAATCGAGCACTTCAACTCCCAAGCAACAACCATCCTCCTCGCCTCTCTAAGTAGGGAGTAATACAACAAGGTGCAAGGACTAAAAAGCGCCAAGGAGGTTTGGGATGTGCTCAAGACCGCGCACGAGGGTGATGAGCTCACCAAGATCACCAAGCGGGAAACGATCGAGGGGGAGCTCGGTCGCTTCCGTCTTCGCCAAGGAGAGGAGCCACAAGATATGTATAACCGGCTCAAGACCTTGGTGAATCAAGTGCGCAACCTCGGGAGCAAGAAATGGGATGACCACGAAGTGGTTAAGGTTATTTTGAGATCACTCATTTTCCTTAACCCTACTCAAGTATAATTAATTCATGGCAATCCGAGATACACACTAATGACTCCCGAGGAAGTAATCGGGAATTTTGTGAGCTTTGAATATATGATCAAGGGCTCAAGGAAGATCAACAAGCTTGATGAGCCCTCCACTTCCGAAGCTCAACCCGTGGCACTTAAGGCGACGGAGGAAAAGAAGGAGGAGTCTACATCAAGTAGACAACCCATCGACGCCTCCAAGCTCGACAATGAGGAGATGGCGCTCATCATCAAGAGTTTCCGCCAAATCCTCAAACAAAGGAGGGGGAAAGACTACAAGCCCCGCTCCAAGAAAGTTCGTTACAAATGTGGTAAGCCCGGTCATTTTATTGCTAAATGTCCATTATCAAGTGATAGTGACAGGGACAACAACAAGAAGGGGAGAAGAAAGGAGAAGAAGAAATACTACAAGAAGAAGGGTGGCGACGCTCATGTATGCCAGGAATGGGACTCGGACGAGAGCTCCTCCGACTCCTCCTCCGACGAGGACGCCGCCAACATCGCCGTCACCAAAGGCCTTCTCTTCCCCAACGTCGGCCACAAATGTCTCATGGCCAAGGACGGCAAAAGGAAGGTAAAATCAAGATCCTCCACCAAATATGAAACCTCTAGTGATGAGGATGATGCTAAAAATGAGGAGGATAACTTGCGCACTCTTTTTGCTAACCTAAACATGCAACAAAAAAATTAAATGAATTGATTAGCGCTATTCATGAGAAGGATGATCTCTTGGATTCTCAAGAGGACTTCCTTATTAAAGAAAATAAGAAGCATGTTAAGGTTAAGAATGCTTATGCTCTAGAAGTAGAAAAATGTCAAAAATTATCTAATGAGCTAAGCACATGCCATGATTTGATTGCCAACCTTAGAAATGAAAATGCTAGTTTAAATGCTAAGGTTGATTCACATGTTTGTAATGTTCCAATTCCCAATCTTAGAGATAATGATGTTGATTTACTTGCTAAGATTGATGAATTGAACATTTCTCTTGCTAGCCTTAGAGATGAAAATGAAAAATTGCTTGCTAAGGCTAAAGATTTTGATGTTTGCAATGCTACCATTTCCGACCTTAGAAGTAAAAATGATATATTGCATGCTAAGGTTGTAGAATTAAAAACTTGCAAACCCTCTACATCTATTGAGCATGTTTCTATTTGTACTAGATGTAGAGACATTGATGTTAATGCTATTCATGATCACATGGCTTTAATAAAACAACAAAATGATCATATAACAAAATTAGATGCAAAAATTGCCGAGCATGAACTTGAAAATGAAAAATTTAAATTTGCTCGTAGTATGCTCTATAATGGGAGACGCCCTGGCATTAAGGATGGCATTGGCTTCCAAAGGGGAGACAATGTCAAAATTAATGCCCCTCCTAAGAAACTATCTAACTTTGTTAAGGGCAAGGCTCCCATGCCTCAGGATAACGAGGGCTACATTTTGTACCCTACCAGTTATCCCGAGAGCAAAATTAGGAGAATTCATTCTAGAAAGTCTCACACTGGCCCTAACCATGCTTTTATGTATAAGGGTGAGACATCTAGATCTAGGCAACCAACCTGTGCCAAGTTGCCTAAAAGGAAAACTCCTACTGCATCAAATGATCATGCCATTTCATTTAAAACCTTTGATGCAACTTACGTGCTTACTAACAAATCCGGAAAGATAGTTGCCAAGTTTGTTGGGGGCAAACACAAGGGCTCCAAGACTTGTGTTTGGGTACCCAAAGTTCTTGTTTCTAATGCCAAAGGACCCAAAACCGTTTGGGTACCTAAAGTCAAGAACTAAATTTGTTTTATAGGTTTATGCATCCGGGGGCACAAGCTGGATCATTGATAGCGGGTGCACAAACCACATGACAGGGGAGAAGAAAATGTTCTCCTCATATGAGAAAAACCAAGATCCCCAACGAGCTATCACATTCGGGGATGGAAATCAAGGTTTCGTCAAAGGTTTGGGTAAAATTGCTATATCTCCTGACCATTCCATTTCTAATGTTTTTCTCGTTGATTCTTTAGATTACAATTTGCTTTCCGTATCCCAATTATGTCAAATGGGCTACAACTGTCTCTTTACTGATGTAGGTGTCACTGTCTTTAGAAGAAGTGATGATTCAATAGCTTTTAAGGGAGTGTTAGAGGGTCAGCTATACTTGGTAGATTTTGATAGAGCTGAACTCGACACTTGCTTAATTGCTAAGACTAACATGGGTTGGCTCTGGCACCGCCGACTAGCCCATGTTGGGATGAAGAATCTTCATAAGCTTCTAAAGGGAGAGCACATTTTAGGACTAACAAATGTTCATTTTGAGAAAGACAGGATTTGTAGTGCTTGCCAAGCCGGGAAGCAAGTTGGTGTTCATCATCCACACAAGAACATCATGACTACTGACAGGCCACTGGACCTCCTACACATGGATTTATTCGGTCCGATCGCTTACATAAGCATCGGCGGGAGTAAGTACTGTCTAGTTATTGTGGATGATTATTCTCGCTTCACTTGGGTGTTCTTTATGCAGGAAAAATCACAAACCCAAGAGACTTTAAAGGGATTCTTGAGACGGGCTCAAAATGAGTTTGGCTTAAGGATCAAGAAAATAAGAAGCGACAACGGGACGGAGTTCAAGAATTCTCAAATTGAAGGCTTTCTTGAGGAGGAGGGCATCAAGCATGAGTTTTCTTCTCCCTACACCCCACAACAAAATGGTGTAGTGGAGAGGAAAAATCGAACTCTATTGGACATGGCAAGAACCATGCTTGATGAATACAAGACACCGGATCGATTTTGGGCCGAGGCGGTCAACACCGCTTGTTACGCCATCAACCGGTTATATCTATACCGAATCCTCAAGAAGACATCATACGAACTCCTAACCGGTAAAAAGCCCAACATTTCATATTTTAGAGTCTTTGGTAGCAAATGCTTTATTCTTATTAAAAGAGGTAGAAAATCAAAATTTGCTCCTAAGACTGTAGAAGGCTTTTTACTAGGATATGACTCAAACACAAGGGCATATAGAGTCTTTAACAAGTCCTCAGGACTTGTTGAAGTTTCTTGTGACGTTGTGTTTGATGAAACTAACGGCTCTCAAGTAGAGCAAGTTGATCTTGATGAGATAGGTGAAGAAGTGGCTCCGTGCATCGCGCTAAGGAACATGTCCATTGGGGATGTGTGTCCTAAGGAATCCGAAGAGCCCATTCAAGCACAAGATCAACCATCCTCCTCCACGCAAGCATCTCCAACAACTCCAAATGAGGATGAGGCTCAAATTGATGAAGGAGAAGATCAAAGAGATGAGCCACCTCAAGATGACGACAATGATCAAGGGGGAGATGCAATTGATCAAGACAAGGAGGATGAGGAAGTTACAAGGCCGCCACACCCAAGAGTCCACCAAGCAATCCAACGAGATCACCCTGTCGACACCATCCTCAGCGACATTCATAAGGGGGTAACTACTAGATCTCGGGTTGCACATTTTTGTGAACATTACTCTTTTGTTTCCTCTATTGAGCCAACCAGGGTAGAGGAAGCACTTCAAGATTCGGATTGGGTGGTGGCGATGCAAGAGGAGCTCAACAATTTCACGAGGAACGAGGTATGGCACTTAGTTCCACGTCCTAATCAAAATGTTGTAGGAACCAAATGAGTCTTCCTCAACAAGCAAGACGAGCATGGTGTGGTGACAAGGAACAAAGCCCGACTTGTGGCCAAAGGATATTCTCAAGTCGAAGGTTTGGATTTTGGTGAAACCTATGCACCCATAGCTAGGCTTGAGTCAATTCGCATATTATTGGCCTATGCTACTTACCATGGCTTCAAGCTTTACCAAATGGACGTGAAGAGTGCCTTCCTCAATGGACCAATCAAGGAAGAGGTCTATGTTGAGCAACCTCCCGGCTTTGAAGACTGTGAGTACCCTAACCATGTCTACAGGCTCTCTAAGGCGCTTTATGGGCTCAAACAAGCCCCGAGAGCATGGTATGCACGCCTTAGAGATTTCCTTATTGCAAATGGCTTCAAAGTCGGCAAAGCCGATCCTACTTTGTTTACTAAGACTCTTGCAAATGATTTGTTTGTATGCCAAATTTATGTTGATGATATCATATTTGGGTCTACTAACGAATCTACATGTGAGGAATTTAGTAGGATCATGACACAGAAATTCGAGATGTCGATGATGGGGGAGTTGAAGTATTTTCTAGGATTCCATGTTAAGCAACTCCAAGAGGGCACCTTCATTTGCCAAACGAAGTACACTCAAGACATTCTAAACAAGTTTGGGATGAAGGATGCCAAGCCCATCAAGACACCCATGGGAACCAATGGGCATCTCGACCTCGACACGGGAGGTAAATCCGTCGATCAAAAGGTATACCGGTCGATGATAGGTTCATTGCTTTATTTATGTGCATCTCGACCGGACATTATGCTTTCCGTTTGCATGTGTGCAAGATTCCAATCCGACCCTAAGGAATCTCACCTTATGGCCGTAAAACGAATCTTGAGATATTTGGCTTATACTCCTTAGTTTGGGCTTTGGTACCCTCGGGGATCCACTTTTGATTTAATTGGTTATTCAGATGCTGATTGGGCGGGGTGCAAAATCAATAGAAAGAGCACATCGGGGACTTGTTAGTTCTTGGGAAGGTCCTTGGTGTCTTGGGCTTCAAAGAAGCAAAATTCCGTCGCTCTTTCAACCGCCGAAGCCGAGTACATTGCCGCAGGCCATTGTTGCGCGCAATTGCTTTAGATGAGGCAAACCCTGCGGGACTATGGTTACAAATTAACCAAACTTCCTCTTCTATGTGATAATGAGAGTGCAATCCGCATGGCGGATAATCCCGTTGAACATAGCCGCACTAAACACATAGCCATTCGGTATCATTTTCTTAGGGATCACCAACAAAAAGGGGATATCGAGATTGCTTATATTAATACTAAAGATCAATTGGCTGATATCTTTACCAAACCACTAGATGAACAAACTTTTACCAAACTTAGGCATGAGTTAAATATTCTTGATTCTAGGAACTTCTTTTGTTAACTTGCACACATAGCTCATGAATATACCTTTGATCATGTCTCTTTTATATATGCTATGACTAATGTGTTTTTAAGTGTATCTCAAACCAAGTCATAGGTATATTGAAAGGGAATTGGAGTCTTCGGCTGTCGGCGTTTCGAGACCGGGGGGTCCCCGAGCCGACGAGTGAGTGTGCCGCGTGCCCCAGCCCAGATGGGTCGAGCGCGTGGGCGAGCGTGAAGGGGGGAGAGCGAGGTGGCTAGAGCCGGGTCGTGAGGGAGGCGGAGATCCCGCGGCCTTCGTGTTCGTCCCGCGCCCAGGTCGGGTGCGCTTGCAGTAGGGGGTTACAAGCGTCCGCGCGGGTGAGGGGAGCGAGCGGCCCCAAGAGAGCGCCTGCCCCTGCCCTCGTTCCCGCGAGGCCAACCTTCTCTAAGAAGGCCCTGGTCCTTCCTTTTATAGGCGCAAGGAGAGGATCCAGGTGTACAATGGGGGTGCAGCAGAGTGCTACGTGTCTAGCGGGGGAGAGCTAGCGCCCTGGGTACATGCCAATGTGGTAGCCGGAGAGAACTTGGCACCCAGCCGGTGTGGTGTCGTGGCCGTCGGAGGAGTAACAGAGCCTGGTGGAGGGACAGCTGTTGGAACAGATGGGCTCTTGCTGACGTCTCCCTGCTTCCGTAAGGGAGCCGAGAGCCGTCGTCGTCATGGGTCTAGCGGGGCGCCATCATTGCCTATCTGGCGGAGCTAGCCAGATGGGACGTCGGTCTTGTTCTCTGCGACCCAAGTCGGCTTGGGGCAGGGTGATGATGGCGCCTCCTGTTGACGTGGCGGACTTGTGCCCTAGGTCAAGCGACGTGGAGGCTCCTCCGAGGCCGAGGTCGAGTCTGAGCTCCTGGGTCGGGCGAGGCGGAGGTCCTCCGAGGCCGAGGTCGAGTCTGTCTTCCATGGCCGAGGCCGAGCCCGAGCTCCTGGGTCGGGCGAGGCGGAGGTCGTTCGGCAGAGGCCAGGGCGGAGTCCGAGCCCTGGGTCGGGCGAAGCGGAGTTCGTCGTCTTCCGGGGCCTTAGCCCGAGTCCGAGCCCTGGGTCGGGCGGAGCGGAGTTCGCCGTCTTCCGGGGCCTTAGCCCGAGTCCGAGCCCTGGGTCGGGCGGAGCGGAGTTCGCCGTCTTCCGGGGCCTTAGCCCGAGTCCGAGCCCTGGGTCGGGCGGAGCGGAGTTCGCCGTCTTCCGGGGCCTTAGCCCGAGTCCGAGCCCTGGGTCGGGCGGAGCGGAGTTCGCCGTCTTCCGGGGCCTTAGCCCGAGTCTGAGCCCTGGGTCGGGCGGAGCGGAGTTCGCCGTCTTCCGGGGCCTTAGCCCGAGTCCGAGCCCTAGGTCGGGCGGAGCTTCCTATGGCGCCTTTGGCAAAGCCTGGCCGCCCGTCAGTCTCACTCTTTGCGTTAAATGCCCCAGTGACTTGGTCGGTCGGCGCGGTGATTTAGTCAGGGTTGCTTCTTAACGAAGGCAAGGCCTCGGGCGAGCCAGAGATGCGTCTGCCGTAAAAAAGGGGGCCTCGGGCGAGACGGAAACACCTCAGGGTCGGCTGCCCTTGCCCGAGGCTAGGCTCGGGCGTGGCGTGATCGAGTCGCTCGTATGGACTGATCCCTGACTTAATCAAACCCATCAGGCCTCTGCAGCTTTATGCTGATGGGGGTTACCAGCTGAGAATTAGGCGTCTTGAGGGTACCCCTAATTATGGTCCCCGACAGTAGCCCCCGAGCCTCGAAGGGAGTGTTAGCACTCGCTTGGAGGCTTTCGTCGCACTTTTTTGCAAGGGGACCAGCCTTTCTCGGTTGCACTTTGTTCCGGTGGGTGCGCGCGAGCGCACCCGCCGGGTGTAGCCCCCGAGGCCTCGGAGGAGTGGTTTCACTCCTTCGAGGTCTTAATGCCTTGCGTAATGCTTCGGCTGGTCTGGCGGTTCCCTCATGCGAACAGGCCGTAGCCCGGGTGCACTGTCGGGGCCTAAGTTCTCGGGCTGGTATGTTGACGCTGTCAACGGTTTGGCCGGAGCCGGGTTTGCGAGAGCAGCCCCCGAGCCTCCACACAGGGCGAGAGGACGATCAGGGACAGACTCGGCTTTTTTACATACGCCCCTACGTCGCCTTTCCGCAAGGAGGAGGGGGGAGAGCGCCATGTTACCCTCGATGGGCACCGAACATGGTGTCTCCGGTGAGCTGCAAGCGGGTAATCCGAGTGGACGTCCGTGCCCCGTTCGTTGGGGGTCGGCTAGGGGCCCGGAGGCACGCCCAAAAGTACCTGCGGGTGATCTGCCGGACCCGGTCCCCTGGCGACGGGGTCCGAGGGCTCGTTGCCTCCCTCCAATGGGATTCTGTTACAGGATCGTTCCCGCTGGTCTCGGAAATGTCCTAGGGTACCTCGGGAGCGCAGCCTGAGCCTTGGTTATGTATCGAACGTACCCCTGGTCATCCCTCGCTCGGTGTCTGAGGCGACTGTGAACCCTTCGGAGGGCCAGCCTTTGAACCCCTGATCAGTAATGGGCGCGGAGCCCGAGTAGCCTGAGGCGGTCGTGGAACCTTTCGGGAGGCCGACCTTCGAACCCCTGACCAGTAGTGGGTGTCGGGCCCACGCGATCTGAGGCGGCTGTTGAACCCTTCAGGGGGCCAGCCTTCGAACCCCTGATCAGTAAGGAGGCTCGGAGCCTAGTTCCTTCACGGGGAAGGATCCCTTTGGGGGTATCCCCTTTCCCGGTCCCTGTTGCAAGAGATAGAGAAAGAGGAAAAAGGGAAAAAGGATACGAATTTGAACGACGTGGCGTACCTTTTTTGGTGTGGTCGTTTTGGCGAAGGCGAAGCGTCGCCAGCTGCTCCTGCCAGAAGCGTCGCCTGTCCAGCCGCGGAGTTAATGCGCCGGGGCGAGTAGTTGGCGAGGTTGCCGTTGCGCGTGCGCGATCTGTTCGAGGAACGGGTCACGGGTGCGTCGTCTTCACATCGTGAGAGGGGGTTCTCTCGCTGCCTCCAGATGGGACGTGAGCTTGGCTGACGGCGTGACCGCTGCTCCCGTGCGCCTGCCACCGTCATTACTGCCGGCCCACTTTTGACCGCGTTTGACCGCTGCGTCCGGTTGGCGCTGCTGGGACGCAGAGGGGGTTTCCCCCCTTTTAGCCCCCGAGGGAGGGTCGGGCTTTGCCGAGGCGAGGCCGACCCTTCCTTGTTGACTAAACTTTGCGTAGGTGCGAGGTATATGAACAACTTGGAAACATCTTAAGGGTAGAAGCGACGTAGCTGTTGGATGTTCCAAGCGTTGCCGTAGACCTCGCCTTGACTGTTGGCCAGCTTGTACGTTCCGGGCTTCAGAACTTTGGCGATGACGAACGGCCCCTCCCAGGGGGGCGTGAGCTTGTGCCTCCCTCGGGCGTCTTGCCGCAGCCGAAGCACCAGGTCGCCCACCTGGAGGTATCGGGGTCGGACCCCTCGGGCGTGGTAGCGTCGCAGGGACTGCTGATACCGTGCCGAGTGTAGTAAGGCCTTGTCCCGAGCCTCTTCCAGCTGGTCCAGCGAGTCTTCTCGGCTAGCTTGGTTGCTTTGATCGTCGTAGGCTCTCGTCCTCGGGGAGCCGTATTCCAGGTCCGTGGGCAAGACGGCCTCGCCCCCGTAGACCAGGAAGAACGGCGTAAAACCCGTGGCTCGGCTCGGCGTCGTCCTCAGGCTCCAGACCACCGAGGGGAGTTCCTTCATCCATCGCTTGCCGAACTTGTTGAGGTCATTGTAAATCCGAGGCTTGAGCCCTTGTAGAATCATGCCATTGGCGCGCTCTACTTGCCCATTCGACATGGGATGAGCTACGGCGGCCCAGTCTACCCGGATGTTGTGATCCTCGCAAAAATCCAAGAATTTTTTGCCGGTGAACTGGGTGCCGTTGTCGGTGATGATGGAGTTCGGGACCCCGAAGCGATGGATGATGTTGGTGAAGAACGCCACCGCCTGCTCGGACCTGATGCTGTTCAGGGGTCGGACCTCGATCCACTTGGAGAATTTGTCGACGGCGACCAGCAGGTGTGTGTAGCCCCCGGGCGCCTTCTGCAGAGGGCCGACGAGGTCCAGACCCCACACAGCGAAGGGCCAGGTGATGGGTATCGTCTGTAGAGCCTGAGCGGGCAGGTGGGTCTGCTTCGCATAGAATTGGCACCCTTCGCAGGCGCGGACAATTCTAGTGGCGTCAGCCACCGCCGTCGGCCAGTAGAAGCCTTGCCGGAAAGCATTCCCGATGAGGGTTCGAGGTGCTGCATGATGGCCGCAAGCCCCCGAGTGTATTTCCTGCAGGAGTTCCTGACCTTCGGCGATGGAGATGCATCGCTGGAGGATGCCCGAGGGGCTACGGTGGTAGAGCTCCTTCTCATCGCCCAGCAAGACGAACGACTTGGCGCGTCGCG
The DNA here is from genome assembly GCA_029449295.1 of Zea luxurians. Lineage (NCBI taxonomy): Eukaryota > Viridiplantae > Streptophyta > Magnoliopsida > Poales > Poaceae > Zea > Zea luxurians. The sequence goes on along the minus strand of JAOPSE010000009.1, from coordinate 21,484,178 downwards.
CTACCCGCCGAGCCTCGGCTCGGTCGAGGGGCAGTTCTCCTTGGTGGAGATATTGCAGGTACGGGGTCTGCCAATCTTGATCTGGCGTGACCCCGCTCCGCTCCTCCTCGATGCGCAGTGCTTCGCCCTCGGGGGCCGAGGGTTCCTTGGGCTGAACCGAGGATGGCTCGGGCTGGGCCGAGGTCACCTCGGACGGGGCCGAGGGCGCCTCGGGCTCGGGCGTGTCGCCGATCTTGACGGAGGGTTGGTGCAGATCCCAGGAGAAGACGTCCGGGGGAACCGTCGTTCGCCCCGAGGCTATCTTTGCCAGCTCGTCCGCAGTCTCGTTGTAGCGCCGGGCGATGTGGTTAAGCTCGAGCCCGTAGAACTTGTCTTCCAGGCGTCGAACCTCATCACAGTAGGCCTCCATCTTCGGGTCGCGGCAGTGGGAGTTCTTCATGACTTGGTCGATGACGAGCTGCGAGTCGCCGCGAGCATCGAGGCATCGGACCCCTAGCTCGATGGCGATTCGCAATCCGTTGATCAGAGCCTCGTACTCAGCCACATTGTTGGACGCCGGGAAATGGAGGCGGAGCACGTAGCGCAGGTGTTTCACGAGGGGCGAGACGAAGAGCAGGCCCGCGCCGGCTCCCATCTTCATCAGCGACCCGTCGAAAAACATGGTCCAGAGCTCCGGTTGGATCGGAGCCGTCGGCAACTGGGTGTCGACCCATTCGGCTACGAAGTCCGCCAGTACCTGGGACTTGATGGCCTTCCGAGGGGCGAACGAGATTGTCTCGCCCATGATTTCCACCGCCCACTTTGCGATCCGTCCCGAGGCTTCTCGGCACTGGATGATCTCCCCCAGGGGGAAAGATGACACCACAGTCACCGGATGAGACTCGAAGTAATGTCGCAGCTTTCGCCTCGTCAGGATCACTGCATACAGTAGCTTCTGGACTTGTGGGTAGCGGATCTTGGTCTCGGACAGCACCTCGCTGACGAAGTAAACTGGCCTCTGAATGGGCAAAGCATGCCCCTCTTCCTGCCTTTCGACCACGATCGCGGCGCTGACCACCTGAGTGGTAGCGGCGACGTAGACCAAGAGGGCTTCTCCATCAGCTGGGGGTACCAAGACGGGCGCCTGGGTGAGGAGCGCCTTTAGGTTCCCGAGAGCTTCCTCGGCCTCGGGAGTCCAAGTGAAGCACTCGGCCTTCCTCAAGAGACGGTACAGGGGCAGGCCTCTTTCGCCGAGGCGCGAGATGAAACGGCTCAGGGCCGCGAGACATCCCATGACCCTCTGTACGCCTTTTAAGTCCTTGATGGGCCCCATGCTTGTGATGGCTGCGATCTTCTCCGGGTTGGCTTCGATGCCCCGCTCGGAGACGATGAATCCCAGGAGCATGCCTCGGGGCACCCCGAAGACGCACTTCTCGGGATTGAGCTTGACGCCCTTCGCCTTGAGACACCGGAATGTCACTTCAAGGTCGGAGAGAAGGTCGGAGGCTTTCCTTGTCTTGACTACGATGTCATCGACGTAGGCCTCGACCGTGCGACCGATGTGTTCGCCGAACACATGGTTCATGCACCGCTGGTACGTTGCACCCGCGTTCCTCAAACCGAACGGCATGGTGACATAACAGTACATGCCGAAGGGCGTGATGAAAGAAGTCGCGAGCTGGTCGGACTCTTTCATCTTGATTTGATGATACCCTGAGTAGGCATCGAGGAAAGACAGGGTTTCGCACCCAGCAGTGGAGTCCACGATTTGATCGATGCGAGGTAGAGGGTAGGGGACCTTCGGACATGCTTTGTTGAGACCCGTGTAGTCTACACACATCCACCATTTCCCCCCTTTCTTCCTCACAAGTACAGGGTTGGCAAGCCATTCGGGATGGAATACCTCTTTGATGAACCCTGCTGCCATCAGCTTGTGGATCTCCTCGCCTATCACCCTGCGCCTTTCTTCGTCGAATCGGCGCAGAGGCTGTCTGGCCGGTCGGGCTCCGGCCCGAATATCCAGCGAGTGCTCGGCGACATCCCTCGGTATGCCGGGCATGTCCGAGGGACTCCACGCAAAGACGTCGGTGTTTGCGCGGAGAAAGTCGACGAGCACTGCTTCCTATTTGGGGTCGAGCCCGGAACCGATCCGGATCTGCTTGGAGGTGTCGCCACTAGGGTCGAGAGGGATGGCCTTAACCGTTTCCGCTGGCTCGAAGTTGCCGGCGTGTCGCTTCACGTCCGGCACCTCTCGGGAGAGGCTTTCCAGGTCGGCGATGAGGGCCTCGGACTCGGCGAGGGCCTCGGCGTACTCCACGCACTCCACATCGCATTCGAACGCGTGTTTGTACGTGGGGCCGACGGTGATGACCCCGTTGGGGCCCGGCATCTTGAGCTTCAGGTAGGTGTAGTTGGGGATGGCCATGAACTTCGCGTAGCATGGCCTTCCCAATACTGCGTGGTAGGTTCCTCGGAACCCGACCACCTCGAACGTCAAAGTCTCCCTTCGGAAGTTGGAGGGTGTTCCGAAGCAGACAGGAAGGTCGAGCTGTCCGAGGGGCTGGACGCGCTTCCCAGGAATGATCCTGTGGAAGGGCGCAGCGCCTGCTCGGACGGATGACAGATCGACGCGCAGGAGCCTGAGGGTCTCGGCGTAGATGATATTGAGGCAGCTGCCCCCATCCATCAGGACCTTGGTGAGTCTGACGTCGCCGATGACGGGGTCGACGACGAGCGGGTACTTCCCCAGGCTCGGCACGTGGTCGGGGTGGTCATCTTGGTCGAAGGTGATGGGCTTGTCGGACCAGTCTAGGTAGACTGGCGCCGCTACCTTCACCGAGCAGACCTCCCGACGCTCTTGCTTACGATGCCGAGCCGAGGCATTCGCCGCATGCCCTCCGTAGATCATGAAGCAGTCGCGGACCTCGGGGAACTCTCCTGCTCGGTGATCTTCTTTTTTGTCGTCGTCTCGGGCCCTGCCACCCTCTGCGGGTGGCCCGGCCCGGTGGAAGTGGCGCCGAAGCATGACGCACTCCTCGAGGGTGTGCTTGACGGGCCCCTGATGGTAAGGGCACGTCTCCTTGAGCATCTTGTCGAAGAGGTTGGCACCTCCGGGGGGCTTCCGAGGGTTCTTGTATTCGGCGGCGGCGACAAGGTCCGTGCTGGCGGCGTCGCGTTTCGCTTGCGACTTCCTCCTGCCTTTCTTCTTGGCGCCGAGCGGAGTAGACGCCTCGGGAGCCTCTTCCGACGGGCGGCCCTGGGGCTGCTTGTCCTTTCGGAAGATGGCCTCGACCGCCTCCTGACCAGAGGCAAACTTGGTGGCGATGTCCATCAGCTCGCTCGCCCTGGTGGGGGTCTTGCGACCCAACTTGCTCACCAGGTCACGGCAGGTGGTGCCGGCAAGGAACGCGCCGATGACATCGGAGTCGGTGATGTTGGGCAGCTCGGTGCGCTGCTTCGAGAATCGCCGGATGTAGTCCCGAAGAGACTCTCCCGGCTGTTGCCGGCAGCTTCGGAGGTCCCAGGAATTCCCGGGGCGCACGTACGTGCCCTGGAAGTTGCCGGCGAAAGCTTGGACCAGATCCTCCCAGTTGGAAATCTGCCCCGGAGGCAGGTGCTCCAACCAAGCGCGAGAAGTGTCGGAGAGGAACAGGGGGAGGTTGCGGATGATGAGGTTGTCGTCGTCCGTTCCACCCAGTTGACAGGCCAGGCGGTAGTCCGCGAGCCACAATTCCGGTCTCGTTTCCCCCGAGTACTTTGTGATAGTAGTCGGGGGTCGGAATCGGGTCGGAAACGGCGCCCGCCGAATGGCCCGGCTGAAGACCTGCGGACCGGGTGGTTCGGGCGAGGGACTCCGATCCTCCCCGCTGTCGTAGCGTCCCCCACGCCTGGGGTGATAACCTCGGCGCGCCCTTTCGTCGAGGCGGGCCCGACGGTCGCGATGAGGGTGCTCGTCGCCGAGGTGGCCCGGGGCCGCAGGCGCGGGGTTGCGCGTGCGCCCGGTGTAGACCGAGGCTTCCCGCATGAGTCGGGAAGTCGCGGCACGAGGTTCCGAGGGGTACCCCTGCCTTCGGGAGGCAGAGCTCTCGGCCCGCCGGGCCGCAGCGCCTTCCAGGAGATGCTTGAGCTCTCCCTGGATTCGCCGACCCTCGGTGGTTGATGACTCCGGCATCGCGCGGAGGAGCATCGCTGCGGCTGCCAGGTCCTGACCGGTTCCGCCGGATGCGGGTGGCGGTCTGTCCCTGGCATCGTTGGCGATGCGGTGCTGGAGACCCTGGGGCAGGTGACGTATTTCTCCGGCCGGGGGCTGGCCCGCCCATACCTGCCCGACGTCCCAGCGGATTGCCTCGAGCGCTCCTGCTCCGTCATCGAGCCCGGCCTGTGCCCCGCGGACTTGCTCGAGCTGTGGGTCGTGACCCCCCGCCGGAACGGGGACCACAGCTAGCTCCCGCGGGATGTCGGCGCGAGGCGCTGGCCTAGGGAGATCACCATCCTCCGGCATGCCGAGACAGCTGCCTCCGGAGGGATCCCCTAGCTCGACGTGGAAACATTCGCGGCTCGGGCCGCAGACCTTGTCGTCAAGGCTGCGGCTGCCGTCGGAACAGTCGGAGAGGCAGTAGTTGCATGCGGTCATGAAGTCCCGCATGGCACTGGGGTTGCCAGATCCAGAGAAATCCCAGCAGATGCTGGGGTCGTCATCTTCCTCGGACCCAGAGGGTCCGTAGGTCGAGACGCCCGTCAATCGGTCCCAAGGCGACCGCACACGAAACCCGAAAGGGGTTGCACTCGCCTCAACGTGAGCGCCCGCCAGAGCGAGGTCGCTAGGCGGGTTGAGGTCGAGTTGAAATGACAAAGGATGGGAATCAGCCGGTACCTTGTGGTCGACGAGGAGCGACGAAGTCACATCGGGGGCTGATCGCACCGTCGTCCTGGGTACGAGCGCGACGTCCTGCAGGCCCTCCGTGAGCGCGCTGGCATCGTCCACTTGCTCGGGGTTGGCGTGTCGCGGGGGGACGGCGCTCGCCTTCGCCTCAAACGCGAGGGTGACGCCCGACGCGTCCTCCGTTGGGGCACTGGGGATGTCGATTTGCTCGACAGCCGACTGAGCGCAGCCTCCCGCTTGGCCCTGGTTGCCCCGCCTCCTCCTCCGATGGCGAGGGAGAGGATGGGGCGAGCTCGAAAGTCGTCCTTCCCCCACGCGGGAAAGACGTCGTCGATTCCGCCGCCGGCGGGCGGGCTGTCCGCCACCATTGTCGCTGTCGCGCGGCGGTGGAAGGAGTATCATGTCGTAGCTGCCGTCGAAAGACATGAACTCGAGGCTCCCGAAACGGAGCACCGTCCCGGGTTGAAGAGGTCGCTGGAGACTGCCCATCTGGAGCTTGACGGGAATCTGCTCGTCAACACGCAGCAGGCCCCTACCTGGCGCGCCAACTGTCGGCGTTTCGAGACCGGGGGGTCCCCGAGCCGACGAGTGAGTGTGCCGCGTGCCCCAGCCCAGATGGGTCGAGCGCGTGGGCGAGCGCGAAGGGGGGAGAGCGAGGTGGCCGGAGCCGGGTCGTGAGGGAGGCGGAGATCCCGCGGCCTTCGTGTTCGTCCCGCGCCCAGGTCGGGTGCGCTTGCAGTAGGGGGTTACAAGCGTCCGCGCGGGTGAGGGGAGCGAGCGGCCCCAAGAGAGCACCTGCCCCTGCCCTCGTTCCCGCGAGGCCAACCTTCTCTAAGAAGGCCCTGGTCCTTCCTTTTACAGGCGCAAGGAGAGGATCCAGGTGTACAATGGGGGTGCAGCAGAGTGCTACGTGTCTAGCGAGGGAGAGCTAGCGCCCTGGGTACATGCCAATGTGGCAGCCGGAGAGAACTTGGCACCCAGCCGGTGTGGTGTCGTGGCCGTCGGAGGAGTAACGGAGCCTGGTGGAGGGACAGCTGTTGGAACAGATGGGCTCTTGCTGACGTCTCCCTGCTTCCGTAAGGGAGCCGAGAGCCGCCGTCGTCATGGGTCTAGCGGGGCGCCATCATTGCCTATCTGGCGGAGCTAGCCAGATGGGACGTCGGTCTTGTTCTCTGCGACCCAAGTCGGCTCGGGGCAGGGTGATGATGGCGCCTCCTGTTGACGTGGCGGACTTGTGCCCTAGGTCGAGCGACGTGGAGGCTCCTCCGAGGCCGAGGTCGAGTCTGAGCTCCTGGGTCGGGCGAGGCGGAGGTCCTCCGAGGCCGAGGTCGAGTCTGTCTTCCATGGCCGAGGCCGAGCCCGAGCTCCTGGGTCGGGCGAGGCGGAGGTCGTTCGGCAGAGGCCAGGGCGGAGTCCGAGCCCTGGGTCGGGCGAAGCGGAGTTCATCGTCTTCCGGGACCTTAGCCCGAGTCCGAGCCCTGGGTCGGGCGGAGCGGAGTTCGCCGTCTTCCGGGGCCTTAGCCCGAGTCCGAGCCCTGGGTCGGGCGGAGCGGAGTTCGCCGTCTTCCGGGGCCTTAGCCCGAGTCCGAGCCCTGGGTCGGGCGGAGCGGAGTTCGCCGTCTTCCGGGGCCTTAGCCCGAGTCCGAGCCCTGGGTCGGGCGGAGCGGAATTCGCCATCTTCCGGGGCCTTAGCCCGAGTCCGAGCCCTGGGTCGGGCGGAGCGGAGTTCGCCGTCTTCCGGGGCCTTAGCCCGAGTCCGAGCCCTGGGTCGGGCGGAGCTTCCTATGGCGCCTTTGGTAAAGCCTGGCCGCCCGTCAGTCTCACTCTTTGCGTTAAATGCCCCAGTGACTTGGTCGGTCGGCGCGGTGATTTAGTCAGGGTTGCTTCTTAACGAAGGCAAGGCCTCGGGCGAGCCGGAGATGCGTCTGCCGTAAAAAAGGGGGCCTCGGGCGAGACGGAAACACCTCAGGGTCGGCTGCCCTTGCCCGAGGCTAGGCTCGGGCGTGGCGTGATCGAGTCGCTCGTATGGACTGATCCCTGACTTAATCAAACCCATCAGGCCTCTGCAGCTTTATGCTGATGGGGGTTACCAGCTGAGAATTAGGCGTCTTGAGGGTACCCCTAATTATGGTCCCCGACATCGGCGAAGACAAAGGCTTCCACTCCGTAACTCATCCCTCGCCGACGCTCCAAGTCACGCTTCATCTTTGGGGGAGAAAGCATGAAGCAAAATGACTCCATCTTTGGTATAATCTTCACTCATATTTTATTTTGCCAAAGGGGAGAAAGTAGATTGCAAGGGCTTATATTTCACTCTAAGTATCCATTTTTGGCGATTCATGCCAAAGGGGGAGAAAGTATAGCCCAAAGCAAAAGGACCGCACCACCACCCTAATTTTAAAATATTTTTTGATTGGTAAATTTCAAATTAGTATCATGATTTTTCAATTTGGTATCTTATTGAGTTTATAAAGAGGGGATTTCAAAATTGGTATCTTAAAACCCTCTTAAACACTAAGAGGAGAATTTATTTAGGGGAAGTTTTGTTTAAAGTCAAAGGAAAAAGCATTTGAAATAGGGGGAGAAAATTTCAAATCTTGAAAATGCTTTGCAAAATCTTACTTCTTTACCTTTGACTATTTGCAAAAGAACCTTGAAAAGATTTTTCGAAAGGATTTGCAAAAACAAAACATGTGGTGCAAGCGTGGTCCAAAATGTTAAATAAGAAAGAAACAATCCATGCACATCCTATAAGTATTTATATTGGCTCAATTCCAAGTAACCTTTGCACTTACATTATACAAACTAGTTCAATTATGCTCTTCTATATTTGCTTTGGTTTGTGTTGGCATCAATCACCAAAAAGGGGTAGATTGAAAGGGAATTAGGCTTACACCTATTTTCCAAATTGATTTTGGTGGTTGAGTTGCCCAACACAAATGTTTGGACTAACTAGTATGCTCTAGTGTATAAGTCATACAGGTGCCAAAGGTTCACACTAAGCCAATAAAAAGACCAAGAAAAGGGTTCAACAAAAAGAGCAAGGGATAACCGAAAGCAGCCCTGGTATGGCGCACCGGACTGTCCGGTGCACCAGGGCACTCCAGGCTCAACTCTTCACCTTCGGGAAAATCCAGAGGCGCTCCGCTATAATTCACCGGACATGTTCGGTGTACACCGGACAGTGTCCGGTGCCCCAGAGGAGAGCGGTTCTGGAACTTGCCAGCGTTGGGAATTCGTCCGCTATAATTCACCGGACATGTCCGGTGCACACCGGACTGTCCGGTGTGACAGCGGGCAACGGCTACTTCGCGCGCCAACGGCTACCTGCAACGCATTTAATGCGCGCCAGCGCGCGCAGAGGAGCAGAGCACGCGCAGGTGGCGCACCGGACAGCCTACAGTGCTTGTCCGGTGCACCACCGGACATCCTGGTGGGCCCACAAGTCAGAGCTCAACGGTCGAAACCCCAATGGCTCGCTGACGTGGCTGGCACACCGGACAGTGTCCGGTGGCGCACCGGACTGTCCGGTGCGCCATACGACAGCCCACTTCCAACGGCCACTTTGTGGTGGTTGGGGCTATAAATACCCCAACCACCTCACATTCAATGGCATCCAAGTTTCTACACTTCAACACCTTACAAGAGCTCTAGCATTCATTCCAAAGCACACAAAAGAGATCAAATCCTCTCCCAATTCCACATCAAGCCCTAGTGATTAGAGAGAGTGATTTGCCGTGTTCATTTGAGCTCTTGCGCTTGGATCGCTTCTTTTCTTTCTCATTTGTTCTTGTGATCAACATTCATTCACTTGTAACCAAAGCAAGAGACACCAATTGTGTGGTGGTCCTTGTGGGGACTTTGTGTCCCGAGTGATTGAGAAGAAGAAGCTCACTCGATCCGTGGATCGTTTGAGAGAGGGAAAGGGTTGAAAGAGACCCGGCCTTTGTGGCCTCCTCAACGGGGAGTAGGTTTGCAAGAACCGAACCTCGGTAAAACAAATCCTCGTGTCACACTCCTTATTTGTTTGCGATTTGTTTTGCGCCCTCTCTCGCGGACTCGATTATATTTCTAACGCTAACCCAGCTTGTAGTTGTGATTATATTTGTAAATTTCAGTTTCGCCCTATTCACCCCCCCTCTAGGCGACTTTCACTAGTCACATCACTATTTACCATTACTATTCACCATTACTATTCATTATCATTACTATTCATCGTTCATCCGATCACCCCCAAATTTCAACTACTCATCCATCATGCTGTCCAGTCCGCTTAAGACCAGCCAGACCCATATTCCAGTCATACAAACTCCGGTGACTGTGATTTTCCTTCCAGTAGGGAACTTCTCATCTGGCCACCCATCCCAGGTTTCTCCATGTTGAGCATGCTTAACTTTGAGATTCCTTCGAACCAGGCTTCCAAACTTAGATTCCAATAATTCTTGTTTCTAAATTCTTATCGAATTATTCCCTATCCAACCATGTCATCCCTTAAGCATGGTTCATATTCCAGAAAACTCCCAAAATACTCTTGTCCCATATTCTGCCTATAACTCTCCTGTTCATACTAAGTCAGACGATTCATTCGTCACTATTCTCACCAACAGTGAACTTCACTATGCTACACCACATACACCCAGCTATAAATACACCCAGCTACCCTCTCTCTCTCCACACACTCAACACCCTCAGCCAAGGCAAACACCCCACCCACTCAGTTACCCCGCTCTACTGGCTACGCGCATAGTGTCGCTTCACCTCCAATCCACCCTCCTGGTAAGCATCTCCGCTCCACCATCAGTAATATCACCACACCACATGAGACAGATTCTACTCAAGACTCTACCCATCCATATATCGCTATTCTGACCACTATACTAAATATCTATTGATACTTGCTGGTTTGTATGTTTGCTTATTCATGTTGCATAGTTATCGGAGCGTTCGTGCCATCTCATGGAGGCCAGATCTGCAAGTCTACGCCAGGCAGTGGAGCTAGAAGCCAGTTCCGCGAGCTCCCCTTCCCCCTTCGCCGGATAAGCACGACAAGCTCACTGGATCCCTTTGATGCATAAATTATACCTATGATTTTTCAACCACAACCCTCAGCCTGTTATTTTATGTATGATATGATTTTGAGACAAGTTATTATGGCCACCCAGTCGCTTGCCGCAATCAATCCCTGATATATTTGTTACAGATGATTTGAGGAAAGGTGTGAGTTTTCAAAAGAAAATGCTTTTCAAAATGTGTATGATGAAGGGTTTTCACCCTTATCACCTTTGAGTAGGGATGATCGGGGACTCCCTGGTTTAGGGGAGGGCCTAAGGTGATGGCTCAGCTGGTTTAGGTGTAAGCAGAAGGATTGTCCCCTCATATAAGGACCGATTTGTCATACTTCACTACCTGTACTCATGATAAGTACAACCACTCGAGGCTGTGTGAGCAGTCACTCAATCTGAACTCGTACGATCCAACCCCAGGGTTATGAAGGCTGGGGAGCACCGGGAGGATAAGGAGGGGGAATGTTTTGTCCGGTTTGGGCATGGCGATGGCCTGACTCCTTCCGGTATAACCTCTATGGTTAGGACGTGCGAGGAAAGAAAGAGATTCGAATTCGGATCTCATTGGCTATGAGATCGCAGAGCCAGACTAGTGGGTAAAGTGTACACCTCTGCGCAGAGTTTGAAAACCTATTCGAATAGTCTGTGTCCATAGGAATGGACAAGTCTGGTGTGGTACGGCAATTAGTGTTTTGTTTTTAAAAAAAGGGTGCGTTTGAGAAAAGTGTTTTTTTAAAAGGTCCGGCGGTTGAGCCGTGAGCTATGGTGGACGGGAAGTCCAGTAGCTGTTTTTTAAAATGAAAACTAGTGGGAAACTGCTGAGATACCTGGATGGTTTAGTCCAGGGGATTTTGCTCTATATTGAAAAACTTCCTGCTCCTTTGGGAGAGGATGCGCTTTGAAAAATACAAAATGTTTTACAAAACAACTCTGCATCAAATATTGCTGTTTCTGCAAAATATCCTGAGCTCCACATATTCCATGCATTATATCTGATTTCCCCATTTCGCGGGTGAAGGTGGGATGCTGAGTACGTTTGTACTCACCCTTGCTTATTTGTTGTTTTCAGAAAAAGGAGATCGGGTAAGAGTTACGCCTATTCCCAATCTTGCCTGTGGCTATTGGATCGCTGAATTGCTTCACTGCGTATATCGGGCTGCTTCAGCCCCACTCTGATGATATGTCCCGAGTTGTGGACCAACTCTTAAAGTTGATCGCCACCTTTATAGGTTTGTCTTGTTTAAGCAGATCTGGAATCATCTGTTGTATAAATGTGTTTACTAGCCTCTTGGGACTAGTAATTGTATCACATTTGAGTCCCAAGGGATTGGGGCGCTTCAATTAGAGGGGCTAAAATCCCCTTCTTTTGTGGCTCCCAAACTAGCTCCTAAGGTTCAAGGCTCCCAATGGGAACATGAGGCTTTTTAAAAAGCGTAGGGGAGATGTGTTTCTGTTTCTTTGTATCCGGTTCCATCGAGGGGATTACGACCCCATCCCATGTCTAGGCCCTATTGACAGTTTCCTAGCGCCCGTTGTCATATTGGATAAGTCTCTCGTACAACATATTAAATATATGATACACGACATTACAACCTAGTAGACGCACTTTCGCCACGACTTGGCAACAAGGTACTTGAGACCACTAATGGGTATGAGCTTCAACCATATAGCCACACGTGCGCAAGTTAGTGTAACATGAAGTATTATCATGTACATGAGTATACACTGGTTATCAACTACATCATACCCAACAACATCAACATAACACAAGCCCAAGAGAGCGTCGAATAGATCAAGAATATGTTACGACACTGACGACATGTGCCAACTCCATTACATTATGCAGTCACCTACCAAATCACCATATAGAGAAAGCACAACTACTAATAAATCAAAAGAAAACATCACATCGATGCATAGTTCCTTTCACACATCAGACACCAGTGTATGACTTCCTTGCAGCTTTAGTGGCTCATTGATCACTGCATCCACTTCTTTAGCCCTCTCCACTTGTGAGCTAAACCCATCAGTTGTCGAGTAGAAGAAGTAGCACACCTTGCACATTTTCCAGAATAATTCCTTGCAAGGCCTAGGAACAACACTTTCTTCACGAAGAACTAAACTTAGGAGGTCTCTTCTGCATGTGTCTATGAGCTTCTGTAATTTCCTTCTCGCGTCTGATATGGACATGGAGCCACCATGGAGAACAAGGAGAGAAACACTATTCAACTTGCCCTCATTGTACTCCCTCTGCAACAATACATCAATTGACCACTATGTGCCAACTGGCATCATATTTTCATTATACAACTATACAAGGGTTTCACTTTTCTCGATTACAAAGAAAAGGCCGGTTAGTCAAGGCTAAATTACTAGTATTTAGTATAGCATGCTTATATACCTATTAAATAGTAGCAAACGAGAATAAAAACTAACTATGTTATCCATTCTTTCCTATGCTAATTAATTAATTACACAAATACTTTCATGAGTCTAATAGGTTTGTCATGAAAGCTTAAGACTTGCAACTCGGTAACGTACCTCAAAAGTCTGAACATCATTCAGGAGGCGACCACATGTGCTCATCAGTCTGAACAATTCATCATATTCTGGATCTTTAACAATAGACTCTGAGATCTTTGGCCCAACAAAATATAATGCTGGCAATACAATGGGGCCTAGTGCAAATGTTAAATATGCATTTATCATGTATTCCTCCTCTGTTGGCACATATTTGCTCAAACGCCACTCTACCTCTGTCATCATAGACTTTAGCAAATCCAACCACTGTGCAAACCATTCAACACTAGTCAATACTCAAAGGCTCAAAGCTGAAAAGAAAAAAGAATAAAAAATACTGCCAACAAGTCTATAGACTATACTTACTATTTCTACTAGGTGTTTGGTAACACTGCGGTCTTGTACCAAAGAAGCCTTTTCACCAAGTTGGTTAACTGAGTCATAAATTGAAGAAAATATAATCTCTACTTGTTCTGAGTAGAACTCAACTTTGTGATGCTCGTCCCACCTATAAAAACATAAAAACAGATGAGTTATATTATAATAAGAAGCCATCACTACTGCTTAATAAAGAAAGATGATGCACAAGACATCGTGGTAAAGGACAAGGAACATACATCTCAACCAACATGACAAGGTTTTCAAGTTCTTCTTTTGATCCTGCAACATCAAAGAAGTCGTCAACAATAGTTGTGAGCACACCATTTTTGGCCCACAAAGTGCGAGCATCAGACAGCTCAGGAGAGAACATGGTGCCAGCAGCAGATAAGTAGAAGTATGCCAACTTCTGTCGCGCAAATGGTAGCTGGTCTAACCTGCACTCTTTCACCCAGCTGCAGCAACAAAATACGCAATCCACAAATAAGTTGAACTGTTGATGATTGTAGGTTTGACATAGGACAGGAGAGCATAACAATCTAATTTACCTTTCAAGATGTTGAAGTTCTTGCTGGTAAGTAAACTGAGAGGAACTGAAGTCTCTAATACCCAACGCTAGAATATCTCTACTGGTATGTTGATTTGACCTATTTAACGATATTTAGTATCGTCAAGTATCTGTAATACAATGATTTTGTGAAACCTTACTTTGTGGGCTAGGAACTTACAAGTATGGTGTCTCTAGCATCTGCTGCTCTATAATATTGAAATTTTCGATGTTCCACCTATGGTATAGACGGTCCAATGTGGTGTAGAAGGGACCGTCCAGAGCATGTTCCACCTAAAGAGATGATACAAAATTTAGCGTTTAATATATATTCAATCTTTCCAAATTCTAAATGTGATAAGAACAGTACAACCACTGAAGTATACCTCTTTAAAGAGTGGAGGTTTTCGTAGAGCACCACCAGACTCTAGTTGTTCCCTCAGTAAGGTACGTGACCTTGAGCCTATGCTATCCAGGATAGACTCATCTTCGGAGATACTAACTGTCGAGGCCTTGTGTAATTCTAACAAGGTTCTTGTATCATTGAGATATCCTCCAAGTGAATTATGGAGCCCGGAAGCTTCAACAACATGATACAACTCATCTGCACCATGTTTTCATGTGGACAAGTGTGTCCAGTAAGGATCAAAAGTTATAATTCATCTGTTAAAAGTGCTAAAAAAATCTAGCTTAGAAAAATTACCAGAAGAGACATTGTATCCATTCAACCTTAGAATACGAAATGCCATTGCACATGTCATTGTGTCCAACATAATTTCCTCATGTCTCTGTAACCAACATCTGCAAAATGGCTGGTTGTAAGTACATGAGTTTCTAATACTAGTCCATTAAGTTGTGCTATCGTATAGGCTAGAATTTTAGGAGATAAAAGTATTAGATAATAGTAATGTTTAATAATCCCTTTATTTCAAACTATAGCATACTTTATTTTTTCTAAATATAATTTTTCTATTATGCATCTAAATATATAGCAAAAGATATATGTTTGGAGAACTTAAATTATTTTATAATTTGAAATAGAGAGTACATCACTAATTAAAAAATACTAGTATTAACTTGTATTTTTTTTGTTTATATACTCTTTAATATAATGGATATAATAGATACCCTGCAGTCTACACGCATCTAGTTATCATGATCTCATTAGTTACTATTTAAATAAAACAAAATTATTTTTGTCTATATTCAGATTTTTCAGTTGCATCTCTTTATATTTTAAATATGTAATTACTTTGAAACCTTGCCATTAATCATGGTGGCTCTTGTTCAATATACACGATCTAATATGTGTTCAAAGTTCACTGCTATAGTAACGGAAATTTCCTTGACGACGCAAAGACCAATAGGAACATGCAAAGGCCTAAAGAAAAATTTTAAATTAACTGACAGGGCTGATCAAAATTTTCGGGCAAATCGTTATTTTTTTTCTATCGTTTCCGCGAAAAACTAACAGAAAATTTGTTCCCCACAGGACATTCTGGCTTTCAGTACAGTATTGCAGTGTTACCTGTATGTCCTGTCAAGGATGCATTTGATTTCACCAGCAAAATGCCGAGAAATCCCCATGTTCTCAAGCACATCGACTTGCTGGAGCTGCTGTCTTATCGTAGCCTCCGATGCTTCTTGATCGTGTTGCTTGCTTTTGCCAGGGCTAACTGAAGCAAAAAAACGTTACATATACTCCATCCGCTATAATTTATAATTCATTTATAATTTATAATTTGTTTGGCTTTTTAGCCCATCGTCTCCAACCCCAGCTACTGGCCTCGTACGTGCGTCGCCATTTCACAATGTCGTCGAGGACAGGATGAACGAGATACACTACGTATTGGCTGTGCTAAGGTTGTCTCCAACAACGATCTATATAAATAGGTCTGGTACTTTAATTTAGCGTTTTTATGTATGTAAGCTCTCCAGCAAGAGCATGTAACATGTCCAGTAAAATAGCGAATGGAGGATCCATATCCGCACTTCTGTCTATCTCTACTGCTGTGGCAGCAAGGAAGGCGGGTAAAGAGGAGCAACAACACAGAGGAGCTCGTTGCGACACGGTGCATGACAGTCGAAGAAGAGCGGCAACATGGAGAAGCTCGCTGCGACGTGGCGGAGCTCGGCGGCGCAGTGCACGGCAATAGGGGACGAGCAGCAGCGTGGAGGGGTTTGCCACAGAGGAGCATCGGACGAAGAGAAAAAAAATGCTATTGTGCTACTACGGAACATGATGTCAAGTGTAGCTCCACAATATATTTTTAATTTCAAAACAAATTTCTAAAATTTTATAATTTCAAAATAAATTCCTAAATTTCTATTATGTTAGTCACGTTTTATATGGAAAAATAGTATTTGTAAATTAATTGAATATACTATGTTCCGCATGATTATTTTATATTTGCATGTAATGTAAACAAAACAAATAAAAACTAAATAAATGGAGAAAATATGTTTGTTATCACTGTAGCTTTAGAGGATCGAATTTATAGGATGTTGCTGGAGACTGAGAAGATATAGAGAATATAATCTTTTAAAATGTGCTGTAAAGTATAGGAAATATTCCTTTAGATTACCTCTAACAAGGATCTCTAAAGGGTCATGTACCCTCAATTTAGAGGATGAGGTCGCCATCTACTGCCTCCAGCAGCGTCTTCTAAACAATCCTCTAAATTTAAATGACGCTTCTCTATCCATTTGAATACTTTAAACAACCGGTTTACTAAAACTAAAATTTGTACAATACATTTGAGAGTACGATAAATACGTATGCACAAAAATAAAAATAAAAATATCTCTAATATAGGAATTTGTGTATAGAGAACGTGATTTAGGGTTGTAGGAGAGGAAGAAGATATAGAGAATGGAATCTTTTAAAAGAGACGGTAAAAACGAATATAGATAATAGATATAAAGAACGTTTGCTGGAGACCGTCTTAGAGGATAGAATTTAAGTTACGTTGCTGAATACATTCTAATAGAAGCCATTCAGGTCAGGTACGTAGAGGCAGGTGCCCGCCGCAGGAAACCTGGCGAGCGAGCGATGATTTCACGCCTGGTGTCACGTGTGCCCTCTGCCATGAGGACTGTGGACCCTGTAGCTGAGTACTACGAGATGGTCCGTGTGGCAGGTGGCAGATTGGCAGGGGGAATTATTGAGGCCCGATATCCAGCGCGTCGGATGGTCGGAGTACCGAACATGTGTTCCGTGTGTCATCTGAACTAGTAGTGTACGGTCGACCACGCCACGAGTGTCCATGTATTCCGATAGCCATACATGCAGACCCATCACCCTCAAACCTCACGAGTAGTGAGGTACTCGATTACGATCTAAAAGTTTTTTCATGAGTCTATAATTAATTTTATTTTAAAAATACATAGAATAGAGAGCACGATCCTGATATGATTGGATCGTTATATTTTAGAGTGTAAAATTTAAAATATATTACCATCATTACTCACTAATCATTCCCCGGCATCTGCACCTGTCCTGTCCCTTCACTCTCACAACAGCTCTCAACCCACGAGGCGTTGTACCTCGTTAGTGGCCGCACCGGCACGTCGTGTGCGTCCCTCCGCCATTAAAAGTCATGCCGCTCTCAACTCTCGTCGTCATAGCCTCTAGGACCCCTCAGACGTTTTAATAATATATATATATATATATATATATATATGCTCTATTTACTATCTATTTTTTTTATATATTGGGAGATGTTGATAGTTTAAATATATATTTGAGGGCTATTTAATTTTTCAATAATGATATGAAAATTCAGTTATGTAAACTATCAATCGTAATAAAAGGACGTAAGTAATCAAATACAAATTCATGTCTATTTTAGATCTTGTTTCTTAACAATATATGTGGGTGATACAAATGAGAGTTATGAGTTAGTTTATATTGTTTTATACAATAGCAAAAGTTCATAATGATTCACACAATGGAATATATCTAGTTGGTAATATAAATTAGAGCCATTAGTAGTTTGAATCTAGGCCAACTGCAGAAGCCTATGACTCTCGTACGAGAAACGGAGGAAGACCTGGCAGACAGACTATGGGGTAAAGTGGAGGGTATGAACAAAACTCCCATGGCGTAGGCTCATCTCAGGAGCTCACGTCGCCATTACGGACGACACTATGCTACAACCCTTAGATTAGGTTTAGGACTCCTATCATCATCAAGGTAGTTCGGATTAGCATTCTAGGGACTTATGCAATATCCAAAGACTTCTAATTTCTATTAATGTCATTAAAGCCACCCTAAGAACCAGTTCACCTAATTCGATGACTTAGAGTCTAAGAAGAGTCTTGAGTCAAGAAGGGAAGGCTCATATCTTCATCCAAGCCTACTCCAATCCAAAATTAAGAACTGAGAGAGGGATGAGAAGAAAAAGAAGAAGATCAGAAATAGGATTGGGTGGTAGCTCCAACCTAAACACTCAAATCAATCATAAAAGGGTTTGGGTTAGGTAACGGTAACCCTAATCCCAAATCTAGAGGCAGAAGAAGAAATATAACTAGATAAGGGTTTGGATTAAGTAATCCTAACCCTAATCCTCAGATTGAGAGGTAGAAGATGAACAGAAATAGGTCCAGTTATGTAAACTAGAAGGGAAATGTGCCTTGAGCCATTTCTATACTAGTTTTTGTGTTTGATGACCATCACAATCTTATGGGCTAACTGGTTTGATAAGTGTTTGATTGTAGAATTGACAGGTAGATTATAGAAAATCAAATGCAGAGAAACAATGTAGACTTAGAGAAAATGGATCTCCAATGGCTACAAGGGCTTAATTTGGTGTTTATAAATACGACCCAACTAGTGTGTTGAGTATCCAAGAGCCCAGAAACAAGTCACATACATTAGAGCAACACTCCCAAGCATCAAAATGATCCAAGTGCCCCAAAATCAACTAGTGAGATTAGAGATAGTCTTGCTTTGAGCATTTAGTGAGAGGGCACTTATGTGTGTGCAACATTTGTGGGTTGAGTTGTGATCTTAAGCCTTGGAGATAAGCTCCCATTGAGTTGTAAAGACATCAAGAGCCTCCAAGTTATGGAGAGCCTTGCGAGACTCGGTCTCACACTTGAGAAAAGAGAAAAGGAACTCAAGTTCGATCTCGGTGATCACTTGAGTGAGGAAATGGTTGAGAGAGACACTATCTTTTGTGGGCTCCTCAACGGAGACATATGTTTCGTTCTAAAACATAACTCCAGTAAACAAATTGTTGTGTGTGCTTGTACTACAAGAAGACAAGACACTACAAGAGAAAGTGTCCAGACTTTTTAAAGTATATGCTTGAGAACGATAGACAGAGGGGCTGCTGTTTAGGGCCCCCAAGTCCATATGGCCCAGTCTTAGGTATACGACCCAATAGTCCAACAACAAATTTTTAAAGAGTTAACAACTATGACATATCCAATATATGTCCGTAGCATGTCACATCTAAACACGTTAGAAAAAACTTTTGAAGTAATACTGTGACATATACATTTTTATTAGCTTGTTTTTTGATATGAATATTTCTAGATGTAAGTGTTTATATTGATAGTATTTATATATCAAAAAGAATTTAAATAATATCTATTTTTAAAAGTATTTTACTTGAAAATGACACGGGGCGAAGGGAGCGAGGCTCTCTAACCCTCAGCCACAGGGCGCGTCGTAGACGACGACGTGCTCCGTTGCGTCGGCGTCCTCCTCCAGCACGGTAGCGACGAGCCGAAGCGCAGCGCATGCCCGCCGGAGCTGAAGCGGCAGCAGACCGCCTTCAGCGAGAGGGAGGCAGGAGTCAGCTTCACTGGCATGGCCATCTCCAACCCCAGCTGCTGGCCTCCTACGTGCGTCGCCAATTCACTGTGTCGTCGAGCACCGGCCGCGCGAGCTACGTACGTACTGGCTGTGCTAATGGCTAGCCAGTCAGGTAGAGGAGATGTAGGTGCCCGCCGGCCGCCGCAGGAAACTCGGCGAGCGAGCGAGCGATGATAGTGGATCGCGGCGGTAGCTAGCTAGGCTGGTAGCCACAAGTCTTGCTGCTCTGCAGGCGTGGTGTAGGCGTGTAGCGTGTCGTCCTCGCGGCCTTATTTGTAGTTGTATTGTAGTGCCGAGTAAGTGGCTGGTGGTGGCCCCACCGGCTGGGCTATACCGGGCCATATTTGGGCCCGAAAATAACAGTTTAAACCACGGATCAATACCAAAAATATATATCTGATAGTGTATGACTAGACTAGATAGACCGTGTTTGAGTCATGAATAAAGATGATAATGAGAATCCAATCCCGGAATCCCCGCAGGGAATTCCCTCATAGAGATAGGGTAGTTTAGTCTCCATGTGGATCTAAACATGGAAAATTTAGTCCCTGTCGTGTTGGTGGGGATGGGGACAAGAAACCATCCCTCGTCACTGTTCCCCGCATATCCGTCCCACGAGCTTCTCTTGATCTAATTTAGTCCACTAACATGTTAAATTTATACTACAAACTCAGTACATAGCATGTTATAAAATAGCAAACTAAAGTCTAAAGTAGATGTTTCTTATAATTTTAAATCTTGTTTGCTCAATTTATATTGATTTGATATAATCAAGTTAAATTTGCCTCCAAATATTGCATATTCTAACATATACGGATTCCCCGTGGGGATAAATTCCTCGTAAATTCCCAGACGGGGACAAGGACGGGAGAAAAATCTCCTCTATGAGGACGGGGACGAGGAATTTTTGTCCCGCGGAGACGGGGATGTGAAGCATTCCTCGATGGGAGAATTTCCCATTGCCATCTCTAGTCATGAATTAGAAAACTAACGTCTAAATAGTTCTTTCATGCACTAATAATTTTTATCTCTTAAAAAAAGTTACAGAAAACATTGATACTTATATTTATCTTAGTAGAATACATATTTTTATTAATATATATATATATAATTTTGAGCCAAGTTTTTAGTTTTATAAATATATTTCTAAAGGTTTTCTCATTCATATGATTTTTTCATCTATATAAAAGCTATGAATGATTTGAAGATGTATGCTTTTAAGATATGTGTAAGTTTTCCTTAATGGCGTAACACAACACCAGTCTGTTATGCTTTTAAGGGATCGTTTGTTTTGGCTTCTATCCATATTCTAGCCGTTAGAACTGGCTTCTAACCACCAAACTCTTCGCATTTAAGTCTGTTTTATGTGAGAATCGTTTCCGAAAAATCGCACAAACCAACATGAATACAGAATCCATCGAGTTGTTACGACGAAAGGAATCCACCGCTTCCTAAACTCTAGATCCTACATACCCCTTCATCTTACTTCTCGTACAAGCTCCGTTACATCTAGATTCTTGTGATAGCTAGATTATTCAAGAATCCAGATTTTAAAAAAAAACTTTTTAGGAAAAAAAAACTATCTCAAAAAGCCCCTGTGGTGTGGTGTGCCGTACCTTTTTTTTTGGTATTTGGACCCAATCTAATCTAAAATTAATTTATGCTACACTAATAAAAAAAATATTAGTCCAAAATTCGGATTGTGCCGTTCCAACGTGTCCCAACTTTCAGTTGTAGCCACGCGCGCGCCATGTGTTTCTTTGCTGGTTGCGTTGCAAAATCTGGTTATATCTATGCATGCGTCATGCTGCAGCTGTCCGGCTGGGTGTCTGTAGCTGAGTATATATGGATTATGGAATACGAATATATACTACGAGATGGTCGTAGTACATATGTTGTGCTACTGAATTCTAGTGGAATACGTATTACTCATCAAGTCGCGCGCGTTCGCAATCCCCGGCCCCATGAAATGACTCTGCGATGCACATGCACTCGTCGTGCCGTGCGGCGCGACTGTTAACCACGGCCAGACGACACCGTACGTAGCGTACTACCGGCCGGACCGATCGGAGGCCGACGGCACAACCGCCACCGGCCACCGCAGAGGCACAACCGGACAATACCGATCGACCACGTGTTCCATGTGTCATCTGAACTCTTTATGAGTGGTACAGTTGATCACTCCACGAGTTTCCTGTGAGAGAGGGGACGGCCCGTTTTTGGGTGCAATACCAGGCGAGCTAGCTACATGTTTTTGGGTGCACTTGCACAGTTGCTTCGACTTCGACTTCGACGTCGACCTGCCGACGGGTCGAGGCATGACTATTCTTCGTCCGATAGCCATGCATGTGTGCAAGCACGCAGGTATTACAAGAAAAAAAAATGTGGGAAGGACATGAGGGTTCCGTGGTCGAATGATAAAATCAGTTAAAAAAAACTAATAACTTGCCGCCGATGGCTGAAGGTCCGCAAGCCTGCTACTACAGATATATTACTTGGAATAAGGTTCGATAGAATTCACCGAAAAAACAAACTCGATTATGAACACAAGACAATGATTTAGACAGATTCAAGGGCTGTTTGGTTTGCTTTTTAATTTGCCACGCTTCGCCTAGCTTTTCTGCCTAGGATTAGTTACTCAATTCGAACGACTATCATTAGGTAAAGTGAGGCATAATTAGCTACAAACCAAGTACCCATTAAAACCATGCGACACATGGCCTTGTCACAGAGGAAAGATGTTTAACCACTTGATCAATGTCTGTCTGGGAAAATGGTTACACCATAGATGACAAATCACATTGGATATCAAGCAGATTCTGACGGTCAAAAAGTATTTGGGGGGTTACGTGCTTTGGTGGAAACTCCCGTTCTATTCTTAAAGAAAATCCTAGATCAGACCCGCTTTCCCTTCGTGATCAAAGGATATATCTCCATGCGCGCTCCATCATCGTTTAAAATTTGAGGAATGCTATTCTTTCTGTGCAAGATGGTGGCCATGGCACTAAAGAATTTGGTGCATTCATCCTCTAATCTCCGGGGAAGAAAATAAAGTCAGAAAAAGAAATCATGTGTTTAGCAAATTAGCAATACATTCCACATGATTGTTTAAACGGTTACCATTACATGCCATCCAATCTCCTCTGCACCTCTTCTCGATTCTTTTCTCTGTCCTCTCTAGTCTGCACACTGAACTCCCATGCTAGGCTGTGGCGTGGCTGTAACCTATAAGAAACGCCGACGAAACGACAAACCCCAAATATAGTTATAGTTGGAGGAGTAGAAAGACCCTTTAAATTCTCTAGCGTTTCTTAGTGGGGTGTTTTGCTATTGCTTTCATAAAGTTTTGCTTTATTTTTTCTGTGTCTTTTATCCTTTTTCAGTTTAGTGTGTGGTTGACTGTTAGTGGTTTCATGGTGGTCCTGTAACTATTGTATGTGGTCTCTTTTCTTCTCCTAATGAAATGCGGCAATTCTCTTGCCGCCCTTTTGAAGAAAAAAAATCAAAACAGTAAAATTCACCTTAAGTCCCTAAAGTTATTTGTAAGTGTCATATATGTCTTAAAGTCTCAAAATACATTCTTGAATCTTTAAAGTTAGATCCAAATGCATGGAAGATAAACTCGATAGTTGATGTGTCATGCTAACTTAATGCTTACTTGAATTTGGTAAATGGATGCCACTGCACATGTCAATGGAAAGTGTCGGTACCCTAAAACTAAGGTACCCCTTACTACTGTATAAAGACGCAGTACCCACGCGGCGATTTTTAATCGCGTGGTAAAAGTATGTGGGACCAGACCATGACTCGCCCCAGCCTCGGGCGACTACTCTAGGCCAGCAACAGCACATGACCCCACCACATAGGCGGGTCCGGTGCCGCCACGTGTCTGGACCCCGTGGGAAGGTGCTGGACCCCTGCATATATGGTCCGGGCCTCCAAGTTTGGTCCAGGAGCTCCACGTGTGCGAACCGGACCCCTGGAATGGATCCGGACCTCCCTGTATGGGGTCCGGACCGCCTACGGTGGGGTCCCCGGTTCCAGGACAGAACATACCCAGGCCTTAATCAGGGCCCAGGCGGGGTTCCGGTGTCGACACGTGTCCAGACCTGGTCTGGTGGGATCCGGACCTAATCGCATATACTCCTGCTCCTCGCCCAAGCGGAGGCCCGATGCTGCCATGTGGCTTACTGCGCGCGACGTAAGCCAACCGGCGGAACCTAGCATGAAGCCTCTGGGCTACGCGCGTCTTTGCATTCATTACGGATAAGACGTGCGCCTGTCCATTCCAGTGATAGGCGGCGTACCTAGTCCACGCTACATGGGCCGTGCAGTTACTCACACGTTATCATATCAAGGTTAATAACTCACCATTACTGACGCGTTTCCAAGAGAAGGGTTACTGCCTATCAATGCTGCATGGACTGCAGTCATCATGACCCCGCTAATTACTCATGCGTTACTAAGGCAGGCAACACATCGTTCGACAAAGATCTCTGTGTGCTGTCTGCATCTATATTCACATAAGGTATTCCTTCCATTATGCTCCTAGGCCCGCATATGTCGGGGCTCAACATCTTTGTATGTACCTTCCTTAAACTATAAAAGGGAAGGGACACATCGTTACAAGGGGGACACACTCAATACAACTTACACACAGTGGAGGTAGGGTATTACGCTCCTACGGCCTGAACCACTATAAACCCTCGAGTGTTCTTGTGTTCATCGACAATTCACCAATCAGGCGAACGCTTAGGCCCCCTCCTCATCTTAGGATTAGGGCGGGTGCATTCCGCTACCCGGCCGAAGGATTTTCTCTCCAACAGAAAGGTTTAATCCTAGAAAAATTGTATGTTTTTAATGCGACCTCGTATGAAAATGACTTTTATATAAAAAACCCTCAACGAGATCTATAACTTTCTAGTTTTTTAGTGTTTTCATTAGAGGTCACTAACATGTTAAAAAATCACAAATTTTTATCACCATATTAATCACGTACCAAACCTATCAAATTAGAAAAAATTGTAACTTTCTTGTATGGTATTTTGTATAAAGATATTCTATATGAAAATAAAGTTGTTGCATTCACCATGGCTCGGGCCACCAGACTTGGAGTCAAGTGTCAAGATCGAGAGCTAGTCCTGGTGCACCCAACATGTCCCTTGTCTTAGGAGGTGGTCCTTCTTTAACTAACCCTCCACCTCTTTTGTTCGCTATGTCCTCTTTACTGTTTATTTCAGCGGTGCAGGTTGAGTGCATTGGGGGTGAGTGTAAGGAAAATGGACCCCGGGCTATTTGTCTAATTGAGTTTTGGTGTTTGATGAACAACACAATCCGTGAACTAATAAGTTTTCTAGTGTTTATGATTGTAGTTCACAGGATGCAAGATTTACTTGGACTAAGGAATTGAGGAAAGCAACACCTCAAAAGAAGACATTAAGAAGATCCAAGAAAAGTCCAAGTGTGCTGCTGCGGACTGTCTGTGCGAAGGCGCACCGGACTGTCCGGTGGCACACCGGACTGTCCGGTGCCCACACGCCGGACTGTCCGGTGCACCAGGGAACTCCAGCTCCAACGGCTAGTTCCAGGTGGCACTCGGAGAAAAGACCACCGGACTATCCGGTGGCACACCGGACACTCCGATGTGAAAAGCCTGCGCGCGCCAACTGTCGACTGCTCTGTCAGAGCAACGGATAGGCGCACCGGACAGGCTACAGTGCGCTGTCCGATGGTGCACCGGACTGTCCGGTGCACCCGACGACAGAAAGCTGCTGCTTTCTGTCCAACGGCTAGTTTGGGGTGTGGAGGCTATAAATACCACCCCAACCGGCCATTCTCAAGTGTGAGAGCCCAAGCAACATACCAAGGCACATAGTGCATATTTCCAAGAGCTCAATCACCCAAGTGCTTAATAGAATCACTCGGTGATTAGCGTAGGTGCTTTGCGAAGTGCTTAGGTTAGTTAGATCGCTTTAGCGCTTGCTCTAGGTGAATCCTAGTTAGTTGAGTGAGTTTAGAAAAACCACACAACCCCTCGACTCTTGCGTGAGCCGTTGTAATTGTACCGAGTGGGGCGAGAGTCTTGCGAGACCGTGACAACCGCGTTTGTGTCACGGCCGCCACCGTGTACCGGAGGGAACGAGGCCCGCGACGTTTCAGCCGGAAGCTCGATAGTGGAGACGGCGGGGAGCGTCCGAGAGGAGCCGGAAGCGGAGCACCACTTGCACGTGGAGAAGGCCCGCGACTCTCTACGGAGTTACTCGACCGAGGTGCTTGGCCCTCGCGTGGGCTTCCCTTTGCGTAGGGGCACCAACGAGGATTAGTCGGGACCTTGCGCGGTTCCGGATACCTCGGTAAAAATACCGGCGTCATCCACGAGAGTTTGCTTCTCTACTTTGCTCTTTAAGCTTCCGCATTTATATTAAGCATTTAAGTTTCAATCTTGTATTCATACTTATCTAGTGTAGATTGAAATTTAGCCTTTGCGGTAGAGATAACAACACTTAGACAAAACCTAGATTGCACTCTCTAGTTTGATTATTTGCATAGGTTTTGCTCTAGGGATTTTATTGTGGCCTAGTTTAGTAAAAGTTTTAGAAGTCCTAATTCACCTCCTCTTAGGTGTCACCCGTTTACTACAGTGAGGAGTTGGCATTTGTGGCCAACCGGTTTATGTGGCTTCGCAACAACTACATGCGTGTGGGGTGGGTGCGCTACAATGGTGTGAGGTGGCAGTAGTGTGCATGAATGCAGGGCATGCGTATAGGGAGCACGAGTGGGTAGTGGGGTCTATGGTCATTGTAAAGGGAATACACTAGGGATACCGAAGAGACATTGACAATGAAGATTTTGACCTGTGGGCCTAACTTGGACACAAGACTTGGGCTCAGTCAAAGGACTTGGACTTGGATCCAAGAAGGACTCGACCCACATGTTAGGACAAGATCTACATGTCAGAACTCTATCTCCGTAATAACAATATGACCCGACTTATAAGGGATTATTGCATAAGGATAGGAATAGATCTTCTAGTTTGTAGGGAGAGTTGTTTATTATTTCCATCTATGTTCTAATCAGATACGATACGAGTCATTTTACTTGTAACTGAAAGTCGCCTAGAGGGGGGGTGAATAGGGCGAAACTGAAATTCTCAAAAATAATCACAACTACAAACCGGGTTAGCGTTAGAAAAATAATAGAGTCCGCGAGATAGGGTGCAAAACAAATCGCAAGTGAATAATGAAGTGAGACACGCGGATTTGTTTTACCGAGGTTCGGTTCTTTTAAACCTACTCCCCGTTGAGGAGGCCACAAAGGCCGGGTCTCTTTCAACCCTTTCCCTCTCTCAGACGGTCCCTTAGACCGAGTGAGCTTTCTCTTCTCAAATGCTTGGAACACAAAGTTCCCACAAGGACCACCACAAGATTGGTGTCTCTTGCCTCAATTACAAGTGAGTTTGATCGCAATGAAGATCGAAAGAAAGCACGATTGCAAAAACCAAGCGACAAGAGCGACAAATAACACACGGATCACTTTCTCTCTCAAGTCACTAATCACTAATGATCTCTTTTCTCAATTGTGAAACTTGGAGAGATGGAGGCTTTGAATGTGTCTTGGAATGGATTGCTAGCTCTTGTATTGAATGTTGAAGGTTGGAATGCTTGGATGTATTGAATGGAGGTGGTTGGGGTTGTATTTATAGCCACCAACCACTTCCTAGCCGTTACTCCATTCTGCTGAGCGCGGACGGTCCGCCCGCCAGGTCCGGACGGTCCGCCCCTGTAGATCAACGGCTGAAAATGCAACGGTCAGCAGTAACGGCTATATCAACGGCTATATTGCATTTAATGCATCGTCAGATGTCAGATAGACCCAGTCGCGGATGGTCCGGTCGTGCACCCCGGACGGTCCGCGAGGCCGCTATAATTCATTCTTCCGAACCCGTCACCTTCGGGTTTTTCGGATCCTTGCCTACCGGACGGTCCGCGCCTGAGACCGGACGGTCCGAGCGAGGTCCCAGACAGTCCGTGCTTATCCTCCGGACGGTCCGTAGTGCAAACTCGGATTTTTGCATTGGTTCTGTCCGAGGGTCATCCTTGTGTCGCGGACAGTCCGCCGCAAGGGCCCGGACGGTCCGCGCTTGGCCTATTTTTCCAAAAAGCTTCTCCTGTCCGGAATAATCTACGGTATTCCGGACAGTCGATTCAGTATAGTTGTAGATGAACCTTTGACACCTGTAGAACATATAATTTAGAGCAAACTAGTTAGTCCAATTATTTGTGTTGGGCATTTCAACCACCAAAATCAATTAGGAAGTAGGTGTAAGCCTAATTCCCTTACAATCTCCCCCTTTTTGGTGATTGATGCCAACACAAACCAAAGCAAATATAAAAGTGCATATTTGAACTAGTTTGCATAATGTAAGTGCAAAGGTTGCTTGGAATTGAGCCAATAAGAATTCTTGCATGGATTGTTTCTTTAACATTTTGGACCACGCTTGCACCACATGTTTTGTTTTTGCAAATTCTTTTTGTAAATCCTTTTCAAAGTCCTTTTGCAATATAGTCAAAGGTAGATGAAATAAGATTTTTGCAAAGCATTTTCAAGTTTAAAATTTTCTCCCTTTGTTTCAAATGCTTTTCCTTTGACTAAACAAAACTCCCCCTCAAATAAATTCTCCTCTTAGTGTTCAAGAGGGTTTTGAGATATTAAGTTTTGAAGATACTACTTGCTCCCCCTTTAGAACACAAAGAGATACCAATTGAAATTTTCCAATTGAAAACCATTAATTTTAAAATTTAGGGTGGTGGTGCGGTCCGGGTGGTGGTGCGGTCCTTTTGCTTTGGGCCAATACTTTCTCCCCCTTTGGCATGAATCGCCAAAAACGGATACTTGGAATGATATATAGGCCCCTTTCCTAACTACTTTCTCCCCTTTGGTAAATAAAACATATGAGTAAAAATTATACCAAAGATGGAGAGTGATGCGGAGCGATGGCGAAGGGTGAGTAGTAGAGTGGAGTGGAAGCCTTTGTCTTCGCCGAAGACTTCAATTTCCTTTCAATATACCTATGACTTGGTTTGAAGTACACTTGAAAACACATTAGTCATAGCATATATAAAAGAGACATGATCAAAGGTATACTTATGAGCTATGTGTGCAAATTAGCAAAAGAAATTCCTAGAATCAAGAATATTGAGCTCATGCCTAAGTTTGGTAAAAGTTTGTTCATCAAGAGGCTTGGTAAAGATATCGGCTAATTGATCTTTAGTGTTAATGTATGCAATCTCGATATCCCCTTTTTGTTGGTGATCCCTAAGAAAATGATACCGAATGGCTATGTGTTTAGTGCGGCTATGCTCAACGGGATTATCCGCCATGCGGATTGCACTCTCATTATCACATAGAAGAGGAACTTTGGTTAGTTTGTAACCGTAGTCCCGTAGGGTTTGCCTCATCCAAAGTAATTGCGCGTAACAATGGCCTGCGGCAATATACTCGGCTTCGGCAGTAGAAAGAGCGACCGAATTTTGCTTCTTTGAAGCCCAAGACACCAAGGATCTTCCCAAGAATTGGCAAGTCCCCGATGTGCTCTTCCTATTAATCTTACACCCTGCCCAATCGGCATCCGAATAACCAATCAAATCAAATGTGGATCCCCGAGGGTACGAAAGCCCAAACTTAGGTGTATAAGCCAAATATCTCAAGATTCGTTTTACGGCCGTAAGGTGTGATTCCTTAGGGTCGGCTTGGAATCTTGCACACATGCAAACGGAAAGCATAATGTCCGGTCGAGATGCACATAAATAGAGCAATGAACCAATCATCGACCGGTATACCTTTTGATCCACGGACTTACCTCCCGTGTCGAGGTCGAGATGCCCATTTGTTCCCATGGGTGTCTTGATGGGCTTGGCATCCTTCATTCCAAACTTGCTTAGAATGTCTTGAGTGTACTTCGTTTGGCTAATGAAGGTGCCCTCTTGGAGTTGCTTGACTTGGAATCCTAAGAAATACTTCAACTCCCCCATCATAGACATCTCGAATTTTTGTGTCATGATCCTACTAAATTCTTCACATGTAGATTCGTTAGTAGACCCAAATATAATATCATCAACGTAAATTTGGCATACAAACAAATCATTGTCAAGAGTTTTAGTAAATAAAGTAGGATCGGCCTTTCCGACTTTGAAGCCATTAGCAATAAGGAAATCTCTAAGGCATTCATACCATGCTCTTGAGGCTTGCTTGAGCCCATAAAGCGCCTTAGAGAGCCTATAGACATGGTTAGGGTACTCACTATCTTCAAAGCCGGGAGGTTGCTCAACATAGACCTCTTCCTTGATTGGTCCATTGAGGAAGGCACTCTTCACGTCCATTTGGTAAAGCTTGAAGCCATGGTAAGTAGCATAGGCTAATAATATGCGAATTGACTCAAGCCTAGCTACGGGTGCATAGGTTTCACCAAAATCCAAACCTTCGACTTGTGAATACCCCTTGGCCACGAGTCGAGCTTTGTTCCTTGTCACCACACCATGCTCATCTTGCTTGTTGCGGAAAACCCACTTGGTTCCTACAACATTTTGATTAGGACGTGGAACTAAATGCCATACCTCATTTCTAGTGAAGTTGTTGAGCTCCTCTTGCATCGCCATTACCCAATCCGAATCTTGAAGTGCTTCCTCTACCCTGTGTGGCTCAATAGAGGAAACAAAAGAGTAATGCTCACAGAAATGTGCAACACGAGATCGAGTGGTTACCCCTTTATGAATGTCGCCGAGGATGGTGTCGACGGGGTGATCTCGTTGTATTGCTTGATGGACTCTTGGGTGTGGCGGCCTTGGTTGTTCATCCTCCTTGTCTTCATCATTTGCATCTCCCCCTTGATCATTGCCGTCATCTTGAGGTGGCTCATCTCTTTGATCTTTACCTTCATCAACTTGAGCCTTGTCCTCATTTTGGGTTGGTGGAGACGCTTGCGTTGAGGAGGATGGTTGATCTTGTGCATGTGAAGGCTCTTCGGATTCCTTAGGACACACATCCCCAATGGACATGTTCCTTAGCGCTATGCACGGATCCTGTTCTTCACCTATCTCATCAAGATCAACTTGCTCTACTTGAGAGCCGTTAGTTTCATCAAACACAACGTCACAAGAAACTTCAACAAGTCCTGAGGACTTGTTAAAGACTCTATATGCCCTTGTGTTTGAGTCATATCCTAGTAAAAAGCCTTCTACAGTTTTAGGAGCAAATTTAGATTTTCTACCTCTTTTAACAAGAATAAAGCATTTGCTACCAAAAACTCTAAAATATGAAATATTGGGCTTTTTACAGGTTAGGAGTTCATAGGATGTCTTCTTGAGGATTCGGTGTAGATATAACCGGTTGATGGCGTAGCAGGCGGTGTTGACCGCCTCGGCCCAAAACCGATCCGGTGTCTTGTACTCATCAAGCATGGTTCTTGCCATGTCCAATAGAGTTCGATTCTTCCTCTCCACTACACCATTTTGTTGTGGAGTGTAGGGAGAAGAAAACTCATGCTTGATACCCTCCTCCTCAAGGAAGCCTTCTATTTGTGAGTTCTTGAACTCCGTCCCGTTGTCGCTTCTAATTTTCTTGATCCTTAAGCTGAACTCATTTTGAGCCCTTCTCAAGAATCCCTTTAAGGTCTCTTGGGTATGAGATTTTTCCTGCAAAAAGAACACCCAAGTGAAGCGAGAATAATCATCCACAACAACTAGACAGTACTTACTCCCGCCGATGCTTATGTAAGCGATCGGGCCGAATAGGTCCATGTGTAGGAGCTCCAGTGGCCTGTCACTAGTCATGATGTTCTTGTGTGGATGATGAGTGCCAACTTGCTTCCCGGCTTGGCATGCGCTACAAATCCTGTCTTTCTCAAAATGAACATTGGTTAGTCCTAAAATGTGTTCTCCCTTTAGAAGCTTATGAAGATTCTTCATTCCAACATGGGCTAGTCGGCGGTGCCAGAGCCAACCCAAGTTAGTCTTAGCAACCAAGCAAGTGTCGAGTTCAGCTCTATGAAAATCTACCAAGTATAGCTGACCCTCTAACACTCCCTTAAATGCTATTGAATCATCACTTCTTCTAAAGACAGTAACACCTACATCAGTAAATAGACAGTTGTAGCCCATTTGACAAAGTTGGGATACGGAAAGCAAATTGTAATCTAAAGAATCTACAAGAAAAACATTGGAAATAGTATGGTCAGGTGATATAGCAATTTTACCCAATCCTTTGACCAAACCTTGATTTCCATCCCCGAATGTGATAGCTCGTTGGGGATCTTGGTTTTTCTCATAAGAGGAGAACATCTTCTTCTCCCCTGTCATGTGGTTTGTGCACCCGCTGTCGAGTATCCAACTTGAGCCCCCGGATGCATAAACCTACAAAACAATTTTAGTTCTTGACTTTAGGTACCCAAACGGTTTTGGGTCCTTTGGCATTAGAAACAAGAACTTTGGGTACCAAAACACAAGTCTTGGAGCCCTTGTGTTTGCCCCCAACAAACTTGGCAACTACCTTGCCAGATTTGTTAGTCAAAACATAAGATGCATCAAAAGTTTTAAATGAAATATCATGATCATTTGATGCATTAGGAGTTTTCTTTCTAGGCAACTTGGCACGGGTTGGTTGCCTAGAGCTAGATGTCTCACCCTTATACATGAAAGCATAGTTAGGGCCAGAGTGAGACTTCCTAGAATGAGTTCTTCTAATTTTGCTCTCGGGATAACCGGCAGGGTACAAAATGTAACCCTCGTTATCCTGAGTCATGGGAGCCTTGCCCTTAACAAAGTTAGACAAGTTCTTAGGAGGGGCATTAAGTTTGATATTGTCTCCCCTTTGGAAGCCAATGCCATCCTTGATGCCAGGGCGTCTCCCATTATAGAGCATACTTCTAGCAAATTTAAACTTTTCATTTTCTAAGTTATGCTCGGCAATTTTAGCGTCTAATAATGCTATATGATCATTTTGTTGTTTAATTAAGGCCATGTGATCATGAATAGCATTGATATCAACATCTCTACATCTAGTGCAAATAGAAGTGTGCTCAACGGTAGATGTAGAGGGTTTGCAAGATTTTAATTCTACAACCTTAGCATGCAACATATCATTCTTAGTTCTAAGGTCGGAAATTGTAACATTGCAAACATCTAATTCTTTAGCCTTAGCAATTAATTTCTCATTCTCATTTCTAAGGCTAGCAATAGAAACATTCAACTCATCAATCCTAGCAAGTAAATCAACATTATCATTTCTAGGATTGGAAGTTGAATCAATACAAACATGAGAATCAACCTTAGCAATTAATTTAGCATTTTCATTCCTAAGGTTGTTAATGGTCTCATGGCAAGTGCTTAGCTCACTAGACAATTTTTCACATTTTTCTACCTCTAGAGCATAAGAATTTTTAACCTTAACATGCTTTTTGTTTTCCTTAATAAGGAAGTCCTCTTGTGAGTCCAAGAGATCATCCTTCTCATGAATAACACTAATCAATTCATTTAATTTTTCCTTTTGTTGCATGTTAAGATCGGCAAAAAGGGTACGCAAATTATTCTCCTCATCACTAGCATTATCATCACTAGAGGATTCATATTTAGTGGAGGATTTAGATTTAACCTTCTTCCTTTTGCCGTCCTTTGCCATGAGGCACTTGTGGCCGATGTTGGGGAAGAGAAGTCCCTTGGTGACGGCGATGTTGGCGGCGTCCTCATCGTCGGAGGAGGAGTCGGTGGAGCTCTCGTCGGAGTTCCACTCGCGGCACACGTGGGCATCGCCGCCCTTCTTCTTGTGGTACCTCTTCTTTTCTCTCCTCTTGCCCTTCTTGTCGTTATCCCTGTCACTGTCACTTGATAATGGACATTTAGCAATAAAGTGACCGGGCTTACCACACTTGTAGCAAACCTTCTTGGAACGGGATTTGTAATCCTTCCCCTTCCGTTGCTTGAGGATTTGCCGAAAGCTTTTGATGATTAAGGCCATCTCCTCATTGTCGAGCTTGGAGGCGTCAATTGGTTGTCTACTTGGTGTAGACTCCTCCTTCTTCTCCTCCGTCGCCTTAAACGCCACTGGTTGGGCCTCGGACGTGGAGGGCTCATCAAGCTCGTTGATCTTCTTTGAGCCTTTAATCATACATTCAAAGCTCACAAAATTCCCGATTACTTCCTCGGGGGTCATTAGTGGGTATCTAGGATTACCACGAATTAATTGAACTTGAGTGGGGTTAAGAAAAATGAGAGATCTTAGAATAACCTTAACCACCTCGTGGTCGTCCCACTTTTTGCTCCCGAGGTTGCGCACTTGGTTCACCAAGGTTTTGAGCCGGTTGTACATATCTTGTGGCTCCTCCCCTTGGCGAAGACGGAAGCGACCGAGCTCCCCCTCGATCGTTTCCCGCTTGGTGATCTTGGTGAGTTCATCACCCTCGTGCGCGGTCTTGAGAAGGTCCCAAATCTCCTTTGCATTTTTCAACCCTTGCACTTTGTTGTATTCCTCCTTGCTTAGAGAGGCGAGGAGTATGGTTGTGGCTTGGGAGTTGAAGTGCTCGATTTGGGCCACTTCGTCCGTATCGTAGTCTTCATCCCCTACGGATGGTACCTGTGCTCCAAACTCAACAACATTCCATATACTTTTGTGGAGTGAGGTTAGATGAAATTTCATTAAATCACTCCACCTAGCATAATCCTCTCCATCAAAAGTTGGCGGTTTGCCTAATGGAACGGAAAGTAATGGAGTATGTCTAGATGTACGGGGATAGTGTAAGGGGATCTTACTAAACTTCTTGCGCTCTTGGCGCTTAGAAGTTACGGACGGTGCATCGGAGTCGGAGGTCGATGTTGATGAAGTGTCGGTCTCGTAGTAGACCACCTTCCTCATCCTCTTGTGCTTGTCGCCTTTCCGATGCGACTTGTGGGAAGAAGATTTTTCCTTCTTCTCTTTGTGGTGTGAGGAAGAAGATCTTTTCTCCTTCCGTTTGGAGGAGTCCTTCTTCTTCTCCTTCCTCTTGGTGCGAGACTCTTCCGATGAAGTGCTCCCTTGGCTCGTAGTGGGCTTGTCGCCGGTCTCCATCTCCCTCTTGGTGTGATCTCCCGACATCACTTCGAGCGGTTAGGCTCTAATGAAGCACCGGGCTCTGATACCAATTGAAAGTCGCCTAGAGGGGGGGTGAATAGGGCGAAACTGAAATTCTCAAAAATAATCACAACTACAAACCGGGTTAGCGTTAGAAAAATAATAGAGTCCGCGAGATAGGGTGCAAAACAAATCGCAAGTGAATAATGAAGTGAGACACGCGGATTTGTTTTACCGAGGTTCGGTTCTTTTAAACCTACTCCCCGTTGAGGAGGCCACAAAGGCCGGGTCTCTTTCAACCCTTTCCCTCTCTCAGACGGTCCCTTAGACCGAGTGAGCTTTCTCTTCTCAAATGCTTGGAACACAAAGTTCCCACAAGGACCACCACAAGATTGGTGTCTCTTGCCTCAATTACAAGTGAGTTTGGTCGCAATGAAGATTGAAAGAAAGCACGATTGCAAAAACCAAGCGACAAGAGCGACAAATAACACACGGATCACTTTCTCTCTCAAGTCACTAATCACTAATGATCTCTTTTCTCAATTGTGAAACTTGGAGAGATGGAGGCTTTGAATGTGTCTTGGAATGGATTGCTAGCTCTTGTATTGAATGTTGAAGGTTGGAATGCTTGGATGTATTGAATGGAGGTGGTTGGGGTTGTATTTATAGCCACCAACCACTTCCTAGCCGTTACTCCATTCTGCTGAGCACGGACGGTCCGCCCGCCAGGTCCGGACGGTCCGCCCCTGTAGATCAACGGCTGAAAATGCAACGGTCAGCAGTAACGGCTATATTGCATTTAATGCATCGTCAGATGTCAGACAGACCCAGTCGCGGACGGTCCGGTCGTGCACCCCGGACGGTCCGCGAGGCCGCTATAATTCATTCTTCCGAACATGTCACCTTCGGGTTTTTCGGATCCTTGCCTACCGGACGGTCCGCGCCTGAGACCGGACGGTCCGAGCGAGGTCCCAGACAGTCCGTGCTTATCCTCCGGACGGTCCATAGTGCAAACTCGGATTTTTGCATTGGTTCTGTCCAAGGGTCATCCTTGTGTCGCGGACAGTCCGCCGCAAGGGCCCGGACGGTCCGCGCTTGGCCTATTTTTCCAAAAAGCTTCTCCTGTCCGGAATAATCTACGGTATTCCGGACAGTCGATTCAGTATAGTTGTAGATGAACCTTTGACACCTGTAGAACATATAATCTAGAGCAAACTAGTTAGTCCAATTATTTGTGTTGGGCATTTCAACCACCAAAATCAATTAGGAAGTAGGTGTAAGCCTAATTTCCTTACAGTAACCGCCCCTCCTTCAACTATAAAAGGAGAGACAAGGAGCCCAAGATGGCAAGATCATAAGTAATGGCAACCACATACTGGACATAGGGTACCATCTCAACTCAAGAGCCCGAATTAGTCTAAATCCTTATGTCCTTGTGCATTTACTTTCGGTTCTATGATCTTGTGAGCACCCCCATACCAATCCACTAAAAAAATCCTCGACAGTTGGCGTGCCAAGTAGGGGGTACACACTGATCATAGTAGATACTATGTTGACAACTTCCATGCCAGGATAGGAGACCGCCTTCGACAACCTTAGGTTCATCAGCGATGAGCCGGGAACCCTCAGGCACATACCAAACATCCTAGTGATCGTCATCATCTTATTTGGCATGCTCTGCTTCACCAGCGACGCGTCGAGGAAACTCAAGTTAATGGCTGACACCTTGACGACATCATCTAATATCTTGGATCCATTAGATCCAATCTACAAGACGACACAACCACTACTCCCATATCTGATCGAACTCGGTTATCATTTCAACCCCGACAGCTATGTGAACTTGACCTCGGACCTTGAGTTCTTGGGATCTCGGTTCGTGCTTGTGGTTGATGATGGATGTAAAAACTCATGGGTAGAAAGGGTCTCCAAACTCATGGGCTGATAATTTTGGGTCTTTTTTGGTTCACTATTGATTAGGGTAAAGTTGGATCAAGCCATTTCATTAAAGGGCCAGCACAGATCGATCATCAAACCCAGCCCAAGCGTGTGCCTGGATCGTGTGAAGGGCACAACCCGTGAATTGTGTGAAGGGCAGTATAACCCATAGTTCGTGTAGCGTCTTCCTCCACGGTTTGGCCGTTTGAAGAGCGGCAGTGAGCGCTGAGGGGACACAAGGTCACCAGTGACCACCTTTCGATTCCACCACGTCGCTCGAGGGTTGGTTCGATCCCTAGTCTTGAAGGAAGCATAGATCCACCAGGAGTTTAGATTTGCTTCTCCTTTTTCTTGGTAAGTGCCCTAACCTAGCTTCTATTCGTTGACTGGTGTTCACTTGATAACCATTGTCTATCTCCGCTTCCATTTAAACAGCCAGCGGCCTAAATTTCTTTTTTTAGGCGCTGTTGTGTGGACGCTGCTCTGCTCTTGTGAAGTTTTGATTATTCGAAGAAAGGTATTGCCTGGCTGCTCTGCTCTTGTCATTGTTTGGTGATGCTAGTCTATGTGCATCCAAGTGGATGTTCAAGCTCCATAGTTTCCTAACCGGGTTGCTCTATCTTTTTTCCTGTTGGTGGAGGTTGCCTGCAAAATCCGTGAACAATTCACAGAAACCAGTCGGCAACCCAGCCGACAACCAGTCATGAAAAAGCTCTCCTATAACATCACACTACTACTTGCACAGGCTGCAGCGTGAGTCAATCCTAATAAAGCTATTGTTTTGTTCAAATATTTAATTTTATGACCATATCAACGTTCAGAACATTATCTAGTTTTAGGATAAAAATAGTATAGTAATTCAAAGAAAGGATAATTTAGCTATGCACAATCGACAAAAATGTGAGCATGTCTGTATGAGTAGTTTTCGCAACACCACTAGCGCAGTCTGTGGAGCTATTTATACTCAGTTGTTCAAGCCCTCAAGTCTGAACTATTGCTTCGCCCTATTAATTGTTGTGAGCTTTAGTAGATCTGTATAATTGTTATATCTGGATTTAAGGGATAAAACCGGGTGCGTCTCATATGCGCGCCAAAAAAGAACAACACATATAATAACAATGTATATAGATAAATGTTATAATATTATAAAAGTAATTATTATATAACGGAAGTCTTACAAAATAAAAGATAAATATAAAGCGAACTAATGTCTATCCTTGGCGCCATAAAATCGACTGGGAGACGCCACCTAGATCAAATCATACTCGTCGTTGTGCGGCTCCTCCTGGGCCACCTGTTCTTCTCCTATGGGGGGTTTATATATCGCAAGTGTGAGCTTACAAAAGATCATAGCTCAACAAGTCGTGGGTAATAATGTGCATGAACTCACCAAAGGTGGGAGTTCATGTGAGTTGTAAGGCTGATCAATGATAGGGGTCAAAGCTGAGCATTGCTTTTACTAAGTTGGTTAAATTTTATTAGCAGTTACTAAATGTAAGTAAAGACCAAACCATAATAATGAGGATAGAACAAAAGTAATAATAAATCCCATGCAATACAAATGATAAATTTAATTTAATTTCATAATTTAATCATGCAAGAGTTCTCAGCTGCTCATGACCGCGAGCACGGCTAGTATACCAGTTTTACACTCTGCAGAGCTTGTACTGTGTACCCACAAGTCATGTTACCCATCTGCTACGGGGTTGTACGGGCCCCATAGACCTCTACTAAGAAAGCGGGACAAGGTAACACTACGAGGCCTTTACAAAGTTCCACTAGCTTTAAAAATCCGCTATAGTTTCTAGGAAGAGCAATGCAGGAATTCTCTGTCTGACTGCCATCGCAGCAAAATAACCACGGGAACCTCCCTACACGCCTAATCCCCTACTACCCTTGCCCCTATCGTGTAAGGTAGTCCTCCACTAGCTTTCCTAGTTAGTCAGCCAAGAGCGTCCCATACCACCCTTGTGGTGGCACGTGTTTCTCAAGTTAAGCTCCATGTTCCAAATAAAATTAATGATCTTGGCATGAACAATAAATAAAATAACAGTGTAATTGAAACATGAAAATAATGTAATATTTAACCCAAAACCATATAGAGCAATAGCATACTACCCAAATAATTTAGGGGTAAACAAGGTAACAAGATAAACAAACTAGGGTAACCTATTGGGTCCCATCAAAATTAAACCTATGTATGAATAAGTGTTAATAAAGAACATTATTGGGTAATAAAAGTGGTCAAGGGCACAACTTTCCTTTAATGAGCTCCAGCTCAGCAACTTCTACCTGCTGAACACCGGGATCCTCGGTCACTGACTCTTCTACTCGCCACAGTACAAACAAGCATAGTATAAAAGGAGAAATTAATATCACACCAAACATGTATACAAAATACATATTAATAATCTACACATTAAAATGAGACCATAGGAAAAAGAATCACTAAATTCGGAGTTACGGATTTTAATATATGATTTTCTGAAGGTTTTATGTATTTGATTCAAGATTAATTAAGAGATCAATTTTAATACAGTTTTCATGTCAAAACAGAGACTCTATGTGATTACAAAATTATAGAACTGGAATGGATCAATTTGGACTTTATATGAATTTTCTATAATTTATATAAGTTCTGTACTTATTTTTATACTTAAAACTATATTTCTAATTCTTTTTCTCTGTTTTACTTATTTATTGGATTGCGCGCGAAAATAACAGAAACTCAGGGGCCACTACGCAAATATCCTTGAGACTCAGAGCCCACTGCGCAGGACGACGGGTTGATTCACTAAAACCCTAGGGTCTATTGTGCAATACTGACACGGTCGAAGGGTATGGGATAAGAATGGCCGTCCGATTTTAAACTGACGGGTGCGATTAGATCTAATATATCATGAAGCGGTATGCAATCTGGTCCATCGGATCAACAATCAAGGGTCACAATTCAAAATGCGCCCGATCCAATCCGTCCTCACATTGACGATCTGACGGCTAGGACGAGCCTAAGCCGAAGCGGTATCCTACCTCTAATCTACACCGTCCATCAATATCAGACGATGCACATTCACTTCCCCAACTGGGCACACGCGCGCGGCGCGCCGCCCGCGCTCGTGGCAGTGCATCGCCGGGCGGCTCACACCGGTGCCGAGAGGCCCCAATACCCGCATCTGAACCCCTCTAGTCTAACCCGATGCTATTGTGAACATGATAAGGGCGGATTTACCGTGGATTGCGCGGCGGTGATCTCCGGCCACAAGCAATGACGGACGGTGTGGTACGGCGAGAAATCCAGAGCCGGTCCGCCCTCAATCCGGCCGCGGAAGGTTACTCCCACGATCGGCTTGCACCGGAGAACCCCACTGCAGCGACCCGACAGCGCAGACCGCCCGAATCCGTGTGGCTGCGTTCGCCCTCCTCCCTCAATCGAGCTTCGTGGTGTCAATGTGGCGGTCGCTGGCGAGGCTTATGGAGGAAGGGGGGTTGTGGACGAGGTCCGCCTTTATCCACCGAGCCTTCGGAGTCGAGGACGTGGCCCTGCATGCACGAAGAAAGGGGAGGTTCGCAGTTCGCCCACACCGTGCTCTTTTCGGGAGGTGGGTGACGCACCTGAGTGGTCGGACCCACACGTCGGCGTAACGAGTGCACAGTGCGGACGTGCGGCCGACCACCTGGGCCCACACGCCAGCGAGAACGTGAGACAACGCCAGTTGGTTGGATCTGACAGGTGGGGGCCAGATGTCAGCACGTCCACGCCATTAGGCCGCGCGGAGGGAGAAGTAGTTGGGCGGATTTGCGTGGATTGAGCCCAACGCGGCTCGACGGTTATTTTATCTTTATCTTTTTTTCTTTTGATTTCTTCCCAAATTCAAACTTCCTTTCAAATTTAAATTTAATACTATGGCAAATTTGTCTTCAAACTACATTGTACATTTAAGGTACTAACTTGAAAATACATTCCTATGTATATTTTATGTAAGTTTCATATTCTTCTATTTCTCCACAATCTAATTATAATTTTAGGTCTTAAATTTAATTTTGGACATCATTGAATTCCTAATATTATCTTTATTATTATTTTCAAATGCACACACAATAAATCCCAGGATGATGCACAACTTAGTCATGTCATTTATTAATTATTTACTTTTAAATGGGGTGTTCACTTGTGTTTACATTAATTAGAGGCAAACATATAAGTAATTCAACTCCACCTTTTCTTTATTTACATTTTTGGGCATTACAATAATGAACACACAAGACTGAAGCATCACCTAGAAATATTATTTGGTAGTGTATAAATAATAGAACTATAACTCACAACTTTGTATGTATTTCACGATTCAATTGCTGAGATTTGTTTGCACATTCTGACTACAACTCTTTTCATATGGTGATTTGAACTGTTAAGTTCACCAATAATAAGTCATAAATTGGTTGTGAATTTTTAGGCCATATTCCTATACGTGTGCCTCGCTTATAACTTGTGTAACAATTTTTATTTGGTGATCTTGCAGTCTAGCCATAGAGAGGTTTTCATTAGCTCTAGTAATGGATGATGCTATCTCAACTGATTAGCCAGTAGATCAAAAAAAAAGAAGGGCTAAATTTTGGGATTACGTTGATTCAGAGCTAGTATATGGGAAAGAGTATGGTATCCTCAGAATATGCCTTTAATGCAGCTGGCAGAATTCTTGGAAAAAAATAGGACATCACTATCTTCTGAAACACTTAAAGCTTTAGTCTGTGCCAAAGACTAGTTGATTGGATTCAATGAAGAAGAAGAAGGTTGAAAGTTGCCTAGAGGGGGGTGAATAGGCGAAACCTAAAATTTATAAACTTAAGCACAAACTACAAGCGGGGGTTAGCGTTAGAATTAAAGTCAAGTCCGGGAGAGAGGGGAAAACAAATCAAATGGGAATCAAACAAATGAACACAGTGATTTGTTTTACCGAGGTTCGGTTCCATAGAACCTAGTCCCCGTTGAGGTGGTCACAAAGACCGGGTCTCTTTCAACCCTTTCCCTCTCTCAAACGGTCACTTAGACCGAGTGAGCTTTCTCCTTAATCAAACGGGTCACTTAGACCCCGCAAGGACCACCAAACACTTAGGTATCTCTTGCTTTGATTACAAGTCACTTTGGAACAAGAATGAGGAAGGAAGAAAGCGATCCAAGCAACAAGAGCGCAAATGAACACGAATACACACACTCTCTCGAGTCACTAGGTGGTTGGAATGAATTTGGGACTTGGAGAGGCTTTGATCTTTTGAATTGTGTGTAGGAGTGAATGCACTAGCTCTTATATTAAATAAGAACTTCAGAAAACTTGGATGCTTGGAGTTGTGGTGGTTGGGGGTATTTATAGCCCTCAACCACCAAGTGGCCGTTGGGGAAGGCTGCTAGCGAAGGGCACACCGGACAGTCCGGTGCGCCACCGGACAGACACTGTTGGCAATACGGTGCGCCGCCATGTCACCCAACCGTTAGGGTTCGGGAGCAGTCGACCGTTGGCGCCGTTATCTTCTTGTGGCACCGGATAGTCCGGTGCGACACCGGACAGCTCCTGTTCATTGTCCGGTGCGCCTTTGACTCTGCGCTCTGACTCTATCGCGCACTGTTCTTCACTATAGCGTTATTAGCGCTCTTTTGCAGTCGACCGTTGCGCGAGTTAGCCGTTGCTCCGCTGGTGCACCAAACAGTCCGGTGAATTATAGCGGAGTGCGCCTGAAGAAACCCGAGAGTGGCTGTTTGGACTATGTACGGTCCTGATGCACCGGACACTGTCCGGTGGCACACCGGACAGTCCGGTGCGTCAGACCACAACACACTTGGTTTTTTTGCTCCTTTGAATTTGATCCCTAACTTGAATATTTATTGGTTTGTGTTGAACCTTTATGCACCTGTAGAACATGTATTCTAGAGCAAACTAGTTAGTCCATATATTTGTGTTGGGCATTCAACCAACAAAATTTATTGTAGGAAGAAGGTTAACCCTATTTCCCTTTCAATCTCCCCCTTTTTGGTGATTGATGCCAACACAAACCAAAGCAAATATATAAAGTGCAGAAATGAACTAGTTTGCATATGGTAAGTGCATAGGTTACTTGGAATTGAACCAATTGAAAGTCTTATTACATATGAATAAGAGTGAATGGATTACTTTCTTCTTGATTAACATTTTGGACCACATTTGCACCACTTGTTTTGTTTTTGCAAATCTTTTTAAAATTCTTTTGCAAATAGTCAAAGGTATATGAATAAGATTGTGAGAAGCATTTTCAAGATTGAAATTTCTCCCCTGTTTCAAATGTTATTCCTTTGACTAATTAAAAGCTCCCCCTGAATGAAATTCTCCCCTTAGCTTTCAAGAGGGTTTTGAATAGATACCAATTTTGAAATATTATTTTCATAAGCATAGATACTAATTTGAAATTGCCTTGAATACTAATTGAAAAACAAACATTTGTGAAAATCAATTAAATCTTCATTTCGAAATTTTTTGAAATGGTGGTGGTGCGGTCCTTTTGCTTTGGGCTTAATATTTTCTCCCCCTTTGGCATGAATCGCCAAAAACAGAGAACGTTGGAGCCCTTTTTGCATTTTCTCCCCCTTTGGGGCTAACATTACCTCCCAAATGGTAAAATAAAATATGAGTGAAAGGTCATACCATTGAGAGTTTGCGGAATACCGGCAAAGGGTAGATAATACCGTTAGAGTTGAGTGGAAGCGTTGTCTTTGCCGAATACCCCATTTCCCTTTCAATCTACGACTTAGTATAGAAATACACTTGAAAACACATTAGTCGTAGTTTTGTCACAAGAAGAATAAGAAATACGCAATTGTACCAAAAGAAAGAGATATGATCGAAGGTATATAAATGAGCTATGTGTGCAATGTTTCAAACAAAATTCCGAGAATCAAGAATATTTAGCTCATTCCTAAGTTTGCTAAAGGTTTTCTCATCTAGTGTCTTGGTAAAGATATATGCTAATTGGTTTTGGGTATTAACATAAGCTATTTCGATATCCCCCTTTGTTGGTGATCCCTCAGAAAGTGATACCGAATGTCTATGTGCTTAGTGCGGCTGTGTTCAACAGGATTATCCGCCATGCGGATTGCACTCTCATTATCACATAGGAGAGGGACTTTGCTCAATTTGTAGCCATAGTCCCTAAGGGTTTGCCTCATCCAAAGTAATTGCGCACAACTGTGGTAGAACCTCCCAAGTTATCGGGCCCACATGCACCTGTCCTTGTCTCAAAGACATCAGACTGCTATGCAGGTGCACCAGATAACTTAACAGGATCCGTCCGATTGCCCCAAGGACATCGGATAAACCACTTACAACCAAGATCGCGAGATTAAGTAATACAAATCACACACACCAACATTTTTGCAGCGGAAATCTTATTACCAAATTTTACAAGTTACAAAATCTTTACATTATATTTATCGGAGTGGTTACAGAGGTGGTTCAAAGAATAAACTGTGAAATGTTATAAATTATTTATAAGTTTGAAATATATGCTAGCTCAAGTGACCATCCTCAATAAGAAGTATAGAAGAGTTACTTAGACTTATAAGAAGGCCGAGCCCACCGGCACTTAACACCATCAACAGCAGCACAAAGTTAGAACCTGAAAAACAACAGGGAATAAAACCCTGAGTACGGAATTACTCAGCAAGACTTACCCGACTAAAGAAAAGACTCTCAAGGATATGCTGGCTAGAGGGAGTCAAGGTATGGCTTATCAAGAATCAAAGACTCTGTTTTGCAGAAAAGCTTACTATGAGTGGATCCTTAAAAATCCATTTTTACTTGTCAGGTTAAGTAAAGTTACCTGCATCTAGAGTTCTTTCTACCCTAGTTCAAGCACTTGGCCTATACTAGGTCTTTTATTATCCCATCAGTTCACTGGATTGCTACGTTTAGGTCAATGACCAAGTCTTCATGTCCGAGAAGTAACGGCGATCCGAATCGATTA
Organism: Zea luxurians; assembly: GCA_029449295.1. Classification (NCBI taxonomy): domain Eukaryota; kingdom Viridiplantae; phylum Streptophyta; class Magnoliopsida; order Poales; family Poaceae; genus Zea; species Zea luxurians. Next base: position 21,439,962 of record JAOPSE010000009.1, on the reverse strand, counting down.
GTACCCAGCTGGGGATCTCCAATCACACGACATATGTAGCACTTAACCCTTGCATATGTCAACTCGCTACCGGGGTTCTTAAGACCAGATCAGGTTCACGCCAACCGAGAGCACAGATACACCATCGTCCAGCCTCTTGCCATGGAGGGTACACGCTACTCTCGCCATCTCTCCACTCCCATTGCGTGTTATCTTATTCTAGTATTAGTCTGCCCGAGGCAAAGCTTACCCATGATGAGGCATGTGATCAGTTAAAAGGTTCTCAATCATCAAGCCTACATCGAGAAGGTCCTTAATCGACTTAGACGGAGACATTACACCGAGGCTCTCTCCTCGTGCAAGTCAACCGCCCGGTCTCAGCTTTATTATTTTCAACCCAAAGTCTGGTACCTGGCAGAGGTACATCTTTTCTGATGTTGAACCCATCAAGGCCTTGATGGATCCACCATCTCAAGTTTTTCTTTTTGAAAACATTCCCACCCACTGAAGCATCACTTTTGTTTTAAAACAAAACATTTTGTTTTTCTAAAGCAAGGCTAAGCATCAAAAATTCTTTTCAAAAAGGGTATCAAGGAAGGGTAATCAATTTTCCAAGGAAGGAAATGCATCAATATTTTAGCACACAATTCCTATCACCTAATGCATCAAACAAGGTGATAAAGATTTTAAAACTTCAAGGAGGTGGCAAATGCACCGGGGCTTACCTGAATAACACTAGGTTAGTGTTTGTTAGGCGGCGTCCACTTGACGAGCATCCTTTGGCTTGGCACTCGTTCAGATTATCCATCTTCCGGTTCGTCCATCAGCATCAACCTGTGGATTAGCCCGCGTTTGGGGTCAACTTGGCTCATCTTCCGCTTCACGCGATTATTTATCGTACCTCATGAGATGCATGATGCACATGTATGAGCACGAGTATAACGAGTATAATATAGATAATCTACACTAAAAAGGATGAAACACTTAAAACCAAACATTAATCATCATGGATATCACAGCAGGGCATCGACTACATCCATTAACCAAATTGACATAATAATACTAGAACATCTATTTTTATTCCTAGCTTTTTATTAACTCTTTAAACTGTGTATCTTAATTACTCGTTTTACCGATTTATCTAAATCGATCATCACGATATACACATGCGAAATTAATAAAATTTATTGTGACCAACAATTCTATTTAATCTATTTATAGACCTAGTTGACGGGAATACGAATCAACTTACCCTTATGACATTCGACTTGAAACCACGAAATCGACGACGCCTTTCAGCTCAGCATTTCACCGAAAATAGGGTGAGTGCTGTGTTGAATCATGCTTCTTTTTTGTCTACATCGAGAATTCTACGACCGCATGCTGATTTATTTTCTTCTGCGCCTAATCTTCTCAGAGCTTGGTGTAGACGAGGATGACGATCGACGACTTGTTCGAGCTTTTTGTCGCGCACTTGGTGAACACCACACTGCTGCTTCGTCTTCACCCGACGCTTGGGATTTCTTGACGACGCACGAAACGACGACGAGATCGTGTTTGGAGCGAGCTGGCGAGGACACAAATCTAGTGAGGGCTCTGGCGACGACGAAGTCACGAGCAAGGGAGGACGGGTTTAATAGCTCGACGGCAAACGCGAGCACGCGCGAAGCCCGATGGATGAAGAGCGAGCGCACGGATGGGTCGGGCTGGGACCAGAGGTCGACGAACGCCATGGCAGTTTGGAGATCGGATCTAACAGCTATGTTGTGCCATGGCGAATAGAAAATTGACAATCAGCCAAGATGCGATTGGCGAGTTGAGTGACTCCGACGATTTGACGGCGGCGACTTGGGTGAGCGCAGCACGGAACGATGCCCCACCTGGCTGAGCTGAAGGAAGCGCGGACCAGAGACAGAGTGGGCACCAGGGGCGAGCTCACGGCAACCGACACTCTTGACGACCACAGATGCAGCCGGGATAATTAAAAATACTATGACAGCCAAGAATCGGCTCGGAGACAACAACCGGCACGGAAGAGAGAAACTCGACGCGGAAGCTCGACACATCGTGGCGAGCAGAGAACTTCACGCGCGCAATAGAGGAGCTCTACATGCGCAGCAGGGGCGAGCAGCAGGCGCCGAGCTGCGCGTAGGAGACTTCGGCTGGGCGCGCGGCGAGCCAGAAACCGAACGCCGGCCAGGGGAAGCTGGGAGATGGGCACTCGATCAGGGGGGTACGACACCAGGGAGCTGCGCGGCCAGGCTGCGTGCAGGGAGCCGGCGCGACCATGGAGAGCAAGGAGCGCGCCGTGGGAGCTGGAGCAGCACGCGTAGAAACTGGAGCAGAAGCACCGCGAGTAGGGAGCGAGTTCGGCCATGGGTGCGGCGAGCAGGGCCGAGCCAGTGACGCGGCAGTGGAGGCCAGAGAGAAATAGGGAGCCGCAGCCATGGAAGATGGGCAGGGGAGGAGCAAGTCGAGGGGAAAGAGAGGAGACGCGCGGGGGAGCCACTCGGCTGGGCGCGCGCACCGGGAGCGAGCAGGACCAAGCGCGTAGGGCACGACGGCCATGGAGTTGGTGCGGCTGGAAAGCAGCAGAGGAGGAGGGAGGAGAGCGGGCTGGGCACGACACAGAGGGGAGGTCATGGCGAGAGGAGCAGAGAGAGCAGGGCACGAGCTGCAGCAGAGGCCGAGCACCATGGGAGCTCCACGAGCTACGGGGGCGCGACACCAGAGAGCTTGGTCGGACGCGATGTGCAGCAGGGAGGAGCGGCCGAGCTAGGAAGCTCCCTGGAGGAGCGCCGGCGAGGAGAACCAAGGAGCCGGACGCCGAGCGAGAGGAGCAGGGAAGAGAGAGAGCACGACAGGGAGCTCGGGAGGAATCGCCGGCGAGCAGAGAAACGAGAAGCCCGGCTGGATGCGCGTAGGAAACTCAGACCAAGACGCAGGGAGAGGGCAGAGGGAGCAGGGGACTCCGAGCTTGAGGACGACGGCACGCAGGAGCTCACGCACAGTGAAAGGGAGGAGAGAGATCCGCGCGTGGAAGAAGAAGCGCGCGCGACGCGATTTTTATCCAAGAATTAAGCGACGGCAAGAAGATTCCCGGATGAGAACGAGCCCGGAAGAAAAAATCTGGACAGCGGGGAATGGGATATTTTGTTCTGAGGATTTTTCTTTTATCTATTTTGTTTTTTAGAAATTCGCAGATATTTTTTTGAGCCAAGATTTTTAGATCGGGATGAGACGTAATCAAAATAAATCGGAATGATGTTAACAACAGTATTTCAGACTGTGTTTCATTTGATTCGATGAATATTTCCAGTGTCAGATGAATTCTTACCCTTTATTTATATTTGAAGATTTGAATCCGGACGAGGAACGACAACCTGGATTGAACTGATTTCAACTTCAATATTGTAAACAGCTTTGATTTACTTAGAAGCCAGACAAAATTTTATCTGGTAAAGAGTAGATTAAATTACCAAGGTTCGAGTTTTAGCCTGATATTAACGAATCAAGCTAAACGGTATCGGATTCAACTAGGAAACGGCTCAGTTTATAATTCTATGCTTGGTTTTTCTTGGATTCCGGGTGTGGTCTGATTTAATTTTGTATTAATACTTTTGTCGTCGAGTTCAAATGAATTTGTTCGGGATAAAATCATCCGAGTGAGTCGGGCTTCCGAATTCGTATTCGCGCGAGCGATGAATTTTAAATAATCACGGAACGCACCGATTTTTAGAACAACGATGTTCCGAATATCATGAAAATTTAGGAAGAGTCCGGATGGATTAAAAAAACAATGTCGAACTCGTGACAAACGAAACAGATGCGATTTTAAAATCGCGATAGGCGAAGATAGTTAAAATTTAGCATCCGTTTTATCCACTGATATTGCGTGCTTAAATCCATACTCGTTGTCGAGCGGAATACAAACACCATGGGTGTTACAACAATAATGACCTGCAGCAATATACTCGGCTTCGGCGATAGAAAGAGCTACGAAGTTTTGTTTCTTTGAAGCCCAAGACACCAGGGATCTCCCCAGAAACTGACACGTCCCTGATGTGCTCTTTCTATCAATTTTACACCCTGCCCAATCGGCATCGGATATCCTATTAAATCAAAAGTGGATCCCTTGGGGTACCAAAGCCCAAACTTAGGAGTGTAAACTAAATACCTCATGATTCTCTTCTTGGACCTAAGGTGAACTTCCTTAGGATCGGCCTGGTACCTTGCTCACATGCATACAGAAAGCATAATATCCGGTCGAGATGCACATAAATAGAGTAAAGATCCTATCATCGACCGGTATACCTTTTGATCTACGGATTTACCTCCCGTGTCGAAGTCGAGATGCCCATTAGTTCCCATGGGTGTCTTGATGGGTTTGCCATCCTTCATTCCAAACTTCTTAAGTATGTCTTGAATGTACTTTGTTTGGCTGATGAAGGTGCCCTCTTAGAGTTGCTTGATTTGAAATCCTAAGAAATATCTCAACTCCCCCATCATAGACATCTCAAATTTTTGAACCATAATCCTACTAAACTCTTCACAAGTAGACTTGTTAGTAGACCCAAATATGATATCATCAACATAAATTTAGGAGCTTGTGTTTGAGTCATAAGCAAGTAAAAAGCCTTCTACAGCTTTAGGAGCAAATTTAGATTTTCTACCTCTTTAACAAGAATAATACATTTACTCCCAATGACTCTAAAATATGAAACATTGGGCTTTTTATCGGTAAGGAATTCGTATGATGTTTTCTTGAGGATTTGTTGAAGGTAGAGCCGGTTGATGGAGTAGCAGGCGGTGTTAATTGCCTTGGCCCAAAACCGGTCCAGTGTCTTGTACTCATCAAGCATGGTCCTCGCCATTTCTAGTAGAGTTCTATTCTTCCTCTCCACTACACCATTTTGTTGAGGTGTGTAGGGAGAAGAGAACTCATGCTTGATGCCCTCCTCCTCAAGAAATCCTTCGATTTGAGAGTTCTTGAACTCCGTTCCATTGTCGCTTCTTATCTTTTTGATTCTCAAACCGAACTCATTTTGAGCCCGTCTCAAGAATCGTTTGAGTGTATCTTGGGTTTGAGATTTTTCCTACAAAAAGAATACCCAACTGAAGTGAGAATAATCATCCACAATAACTAGACAGTACTTACTCCCGCCGATGCTTATGTAAGCGATCGGGCCGAGTAAATCCATGTGGAGTAGCTCAAGCAGCCTGTCCGTTGTCATGATGTTCTTGTGTGGATGATGAGCGCCAACTTGCTTTCCTGCTTGACATGCGCTACAAACCCTGTCTTTCTCAAAGTGAACATTTGTTAGTCCTAAAATGTGTTCTCCCTTTAAAAGCTTGTGAAGATTCTTCATCCCAACATGGGCAAGTCGGCGATGCCAAAGCCAACCCATATTAGTCTTAGCAATTAAACAAACGTCGAGTTCAACTTTGTTATCATTAAAATTAACTAAATATAGCTTACCCTCTAACACTCCCTTAAATGCTATTGAATCATCATTTCTTCTAAAGACAGTAACACCAATATCACTAAAAAGACAGTTGTAGCCCATTTTACATAATTGAGATATAGAAAGCAAATTGTATTCTAAAGAATCTACAAGAAAAACATTAGAAATAGAATGGTCAGATGATATAGCAATTTTACCCAAACCTTTGACCAATCCTTTATTTCCATCCCCGAATGTGATAGCTCGTTGGGGATCTTCGTTTTTCTCGTAGGAGGAGAACATTCTCTTCTCCCCTGTCATGTGGTTTGTGCATCCACTGTTAATTATCCAACTTGAGCCCCTGGATGCATAAACCTGCAAAACAATTTAGGTCTTGTTTTTAGGTACCCAAACAGTCTTGGGTCCTTTCACGTTAGAAACAAGCACCTTGGGTACCCAAACACAAGTCTTTGAACCCTTGTGTTTGCCCCCAACATATTTGGCGACTACTTTGCCTGATTTGTTAGTAAGCACATAAGAAGCATCAAAAGTTTTAAATGAAATGTTATGATCATTTGATGCAACAGGAGTTTTCTTTTTAGGCATTTTAACATGAGCAGAATGCCTAGAGCTAGAAGCCTCATTTTTATACAAGAAAGCATGATGAGTAACAGTGTGAGGTTTTCTAGCATAAATTCTCCTAATTTTGTGCTCAGGATAATTAGCAGGATATAAAATATAGCCCTCATTATCCTGAACCATGGGAGCCTTACCCTTAATAAAATTAGACAAACTTTTAGGGGCATTAAGCTTGACATTGCTTCCCTGTTGGAAACCAATGCTATCCTTGATGCCAGGGCGTCTCCCATTATAGAGCATGCTTCTAGCAAATTTAAACTTTTCATTTTCAATTTCATGCTCATTAACTTTAGCAGTTAATTGAGCTATATGATCATTTTGTTGTTTAATTAAAGCAAGGTGATCATTTATAGCATCTACATTAACATCTCTACATCTAGTGCAAATTGAAATATGATCAACAGTAGATGTAGAAGGTTTGCAAACACTTAATTCTTCTATCTTAGCATGTAATATGGCATTCTCATCACTAAGACAGGAAATAGAATCATTGCAATCATTTAAATCTTTAATCTTAGAAATTAAATTATCATTTTTAGTTCTAAGACTAGAAATTGTGTCATTCAATTTATCAATCTTAGCATTTAGACTATCATTTTCATTTTTAAGACTGATAATTGAATCATGGCAAATGCTAAGCTCCTTAGCCAAGTTTTCATTTTTCTCTACTTCCTGATCATAAGCAGTTTTTATTTTAACATGTTTTTTGTTTTCTTTAATAAGGAATTCCTCTTGGCTATCCAAAAGTTCATCCTTCTCATGAATGGCTCCTACCAATTCATTTAATTTTTCCTTTTGTTGCATGTTAAGGTTGGCAAAAAGAGTGAGCAAATCATCTTCATCTTCACTAGAACTACCCTCATCACTAGATGTAGTATACTTGGGGGTGGTTCTAGATTGTACCTTCTTCTTTTTGCCGTCCTTTGCCATGAAGCACTTGTGGCCAATGTTGGGGAAGAGGAGGCCCTTGTTGACGGCGATGTTGGCGGCGTCCTCATCGGAGGAGTCGGTGGAGCTCTCATCAGAGTCTCATTCCCGACATACGTGGGCATCGCCGCCCTTCTTCTTGTAGTATTTCTTATTTTCCTTCTTCTTCCCCTTCTTGTCTTCGCCCCTGTCACTATCACTAGACATTGGACATTTAGCAATAAAATGACCGGGCATACCACACTTATAGCACACCCTCTTGGAGCGGGGTTTGTAGTCCTTCCCCTCCTTTGCTTGAGGATTTGGTGGAAGCTCTTGATGATGAGCGCCATTTCCTCGTTGTCGAGCTTTGAAGCGTCGATTGGAAGCCTACTTGGTGTAGACTCCCTCTTCTCTTCTTTTGTCGCCTTGAATGCGACGGGTTGCACCTCGGGTGTGGAGGTGGCGCCTTGCTCCAAATTGACAATATGTTTGGAGTCTTTGATCATAAGTTCAAAGCTCACAAACTTGCCAATTACTTCCTCGGGAGACATCTGTTTATATCTAGGATCTCCATGGATTAGTTGCACTTGAGTGGGATTACGAAAAACAAGTGATCTAAGAATAACCTTGGCCATTTCATGGTCATCCCACTTGGTGCTCCCGAGGTTGCACACTTGGTTCACCAAGGTCTTGAGCCGGTTGTACATTGCTTGTGGCTCCTCTCCCTTGTTGAGGACGAATCAACCGAGTTCTCCCTCGATCGTTTCGCGCTTGTTGATCTTGGTCACCTCGTCCCCTTCGTGTGCTGTCTTGAGGACGTCCCAAATTTCCTTGGCGGTCTTTAACCCTTGCACCTTATTATACTCCTCTCGACACAAGGAGGCGAGGAGTATAGTTGTGGCTTGGGAGTTAAAGTGCCTAATTTGGTCGACCTCATCTGAGTCGTAGTCCTTGTCCCCTACCTTGGGTACCTGCGCTCCATACTCAACAATATCCCAAATACTTTTGTGGAGTGAGGTTAGATGATGCCTCATTTTATCACTCCACATACAATAATCCTCACCATCAAAATATGATGGTTTGCCTAAGGGAACGGAAAGTAGAGGAGCGCGCTTAGAAATGTGGGGATAGCATAGGGGCATCTTACTATGCTTCTTGCGCTCATGGTGCTTAGAAGTAGTGGACGATGAGTCAGAGCCAGATGTGGAGGGCGACGATGAGTCAGTCTCATAGTAGAGGATGTCCTAACCAAAATGTTGTAGGAACCAAGTGGGTCTTCCGCAACAAACAAGATGAACATGATGGGGTGACAAGGAACAAAGCCCGACTTGTGGCCAAGGCGTATTCGCTAGTCGAATGTTTGGATTTCGATGAATCCTTTGCACCAGTATCTAGGCTCAAGTCAATTCACGTTTTATTAGCCTATGCTACTTACCATGATTGTTGTTTTAAATGGATGTGAAAAGTGCATTCCTCAATGGACTAATCAAGAAAGAAGTCTATGTTGAGCAACCCCTAACTTTGAAGACGATAAGTATCCTAACCATGTCTTTAAGCTCAATACGGAACTCTATGGGCAACACGCACACAAGTGAAGAAAAGAGCAGATGAATGAAAACAATAGAGTCTTAACTCAAAAGCATCCTCAGATCTCTCTTAGAACAAACCAAGGCATGATCGGAGTCTCAGAGTATGTTCTAAGCTGATGTCTTTGTCTCATCATGTTGCATGGTTATTTTCCATGGTGCCCAGGGGGTCCTTTTATAGCCCTAAGGCCTAGGAGTCATTGGATCTTCATTTAGGAAGCAATCAACATTTCCTGTCTTCTTGCACCGGATTCAAACAATCAGCGATGTGTTTCCTTTATTGGCCGAGCCGACTGTTGTGCGTCTTCGGTCGTATGGCACATCAGACACGACTCGCACAAGGCCACAACGGGTCCAAGGCCACAACGCGCCCGAGGCATCAGCGTGCCCGAGGCCATAGCTTGTCCGATGCAGTCATGACTCGATTTGAGGCAGTCACAACTCGCCCGAGGTAGTCACGACTCGCCCGAGGCAGTTAGGACATGCTCGAGGCTGTCACAACTTGCTCGAGGCAATCATGACTAGCTTCGCCTAAGACCAACCTCAGTGATAGACAGTCCTAGCTTGCCTAATCCCATCCTCAGACAGGAGACAATCACGTTTTGCTCGAGCGCATTGCTTGTCCGAGCGCATGTTCGACTCGCCCGAGCACATCTTCGACTCGCCCAAGCACATCTCGAGTGACTGTCCGGTGAGGCTGAGACTGGCCCAAGTTTGGCCATACTAAGCTGACCTTCTTCACTACATTTTGGCTTGACTTGAGTAGTTCACTAGCACTTAGATGAACGTTGTGAGCACCTAAAACAAACAACTAAGTGCTAGGAGCATACCTTTGCTTCAATTTGCTTTTTAAACACCTGTGCTCATGCTCATAGGTGTAGTGTTAGTTCTTAGTAATGTGTTGAGCATTTAATCATGAAAACAACTAGAAATGTCCCAAGGGCACATTTCCCTTTCACCTCCCCCGAAGATGGTGGATCTGAAAGGGTATCCAAGTTGTTCAGCATAGCCAATCGCTTCAGCTAGCTACTTTGCACCCATGACCTTCATAGCTGCATGATGAACTCTATATTTCTGGCCCCCGAACTCTTGATCGAAGGGCCCTTCGCCAAGTGGCATGTCATCCTCAATGGCCTTCTTACCCTCTTCAATTTTTGCGGGCCCCTTGCCTTTGTCTTCCGCTATAACAAGGTTGGTAGAGCCAGCTTCTTCTTCGGCCACTATCATCGCCGAGGGAGCTTTTTCTTTAGGCTCATTGTCCTCATTTTAATTATAGCAGGCAACAAAACATCCTTCGACGCTAAAGCAGTTGGAGCGGTGTCTTCTTCCTTTTCATCCTCATCTTCGTTAAAATCAAAAAAAAAATGAAGTCGTTACCAGAGCTATGCGCTCCTCATTCTCTTCTTCCTCACTCTTTGAAAGAGAGGCCAGAGCGGCAACCCCTTGAACCTTCGGAATAACAACTTCTTCGATCTTTGCTTCCTAAGTCGCCGAAGCCTCAATGATCGAAGAAGTCTCCTATATGGTGGGTAGCATAGCAACTTCGGGCGCGGCCTGCAAAAGTTCGAAAAACAACTAAGTAATGTACAATTGAAGCAGACAAGACTTCAAAAAAGCTTATCTTACTGAGAGCACCTAGAGGGGGTGTGATAGAGGACGTAGCCCGATCTTTCGTGAGATTCGATAACTTGATTGAGTGGAGATCTCGATGTTGATGATCCAAGGCTCCGAGCGAACGGTTCCTCGCAATCACTACACCACGACTCCGTTGGTTATCACCCGTGACACACGAATGACCTTGCCACGAAGGCTTATCCCTGCAAGCGCAATCAAGAACACCAGCAAGAACAGGAAAGAAACGCAACCAAAATTGTATTGATTACGGGATGGGGTCTCACAAACCGATGACGGCGACACTGTTCGATGATAGAATTGATCTAAGCAAAACCCAAACCTAATGTGGCGGCGGCTGCTAAATAAATAGAGTATTAGGGCGTGCATGACTCCTAGACTCGCCCCTAATGAGCTCCGACGCGATACACGGCCCAATGACCCAACAGACGGTGTCACAGCACCAAAACAAAATCTGAATGCTGACTTGTTTCGACGATTCCCGTTGACTCCGGATAAATTTTAGGGTGGCACTAGTTGGGTTGGTTAGATAATCTCTTTGTCTTTCCAACCATATAAAGTCCATCGCAATCGGAGTCCAGATGCATCTTGGGCGTCCATTTTAGTGCAGACTGGTCCTGGAACCCGAGATGGAGTTGCAGCCGAGTCGGACTTGATCTCCTTCCTGTTGTGGGCGCCCTTGCTGGTCCTCCTCAACACCTAGGCCATTACCAAGTCCTTGCTGGTCCTCTCCAAGGTTCCTAATCATCAAAACATCCATGGCCTCAAGCGTAAGCTCTGAAACACAATTGACTAGGGTAGAACGTACCTGGAGATTTAGCTGTCGTGCACGCGATCGTGTTACCGATCCATTCATTGTATGTATAGAAGTGATGTCCTCATCATCATCCTCCTCTTGAATTGGAGTCGTCCTCAACTCGATCTCATCTTCATCACCCATATATGGCTTCAAATCTGAAATGTTAAAGGTGGGACTAACCCCAAAATCTGGCGGCAACTCAAGTGTATATGCATTATCATTAATTTTTGCAAGAACTTTATAAGGACCTGCAACTTGTGGCATAAGTTTAGACTTTCTCAAATCAGGAAACCTATCCTTTCTCAAATGAACCCACACCAAGTCACCAGGTTCCTATTTCATTTCCTTCCTGCCTTTATTAGCAGCAATATGATACTTTGCATTCATCTTTTCAATTTGCAACTTAGTTGTTTCATGTAACTTAAGAATGAATTCAGAACGTTGTGTAGCATCCAAGTTCACTATTTCAGAAGGTGGTAAAGGTAGCAAATCAATTGGAGCACGAAGATTAAAACCATATACTACCATAAATGGACTAAGCTTGGTTGTGGAATGAATTGATCTGTTATAAGCAAACTCAATATGTGGCAAACATTCCTCCCACAACCTCAAATTATCCTTCAAAATAGCCCGCAACATGATAGATAAAGTGCGATTAACAACCTCTGTTTGCCCGTCAGTTTGGGGATGACAAGTAGTAGAAAACAACAACTTTGTTCCCAATTTAAACCACAAGGTTCTCCAAAAATGACTTAAAAACTTAGCATCCCTATCAGAAACAATAGTATTTGGCACACCATGCAAGCACACAATCTCAGTGAAGAACAAATCAGCAGCATGTGAAGCATTATCAGTTTTGTGATAGGGTATAAAATGTGCTATCTTTGAAAAACGATCGACAACGACAAAAACACTATCACTCCCCCTCTTTGTTCTAGGCAATCCCAAAACAAAATCCATAGAAATATCCTCCCAAGGTGCACGAGGAACAGGAAGAGGCAAATAAAGACCATGGGGGTTAAGTCGGGACTTAGCTTTGTTGCACGTGGTGCAACATGAGACGTAGCGCTCAACATCACGCCGCATCCAAGGCCAATAGAAATGAGTAAACAACACATCCTCGGTCTTCTTAACACCAAAATGTCCCATCAAGCCACCTCCATGTGCTTCCTGCAAGAGTAGAAGACGAACGGAGCTAGCTGGAACACACAACTTGTTAGCACGGTAGAGAAGGCCTTCACGCAACATAAATTTTTGCCACGTTCTTCCCTCTCTGCAATTTTCAAAAGCATCTTTGAAGTCCAAATCAGCAGCATATAATTCTTTTATAGTCTCCAAACCAACTATTTTATGATTAAGTTGGGACAGCATAGTATAACGTCTAGATAAAGCATCAGCAATCACATTATCATTTCCTTTTTTATGCTTAATAATGTAAGGAAATGATTCTATGAATTCAATCCATTTAGCATGTCATTTGTTTAGATTAGATTGTCCCTTAAGATACTTCAAAGATTCATGATCTGAATGTATGACAAATTCTTTAGACCATAGATAATGTTGCCAAGTTTGTAAAACTCGTACTAAAGCATATAATTCTTTGTCATATGTAGAATAATTCAGAGTTGGACCATGCAATTTTTCACTAAAGAAAGCAACAGGTTTACCTCCTTGAATGAGCACTCCTCCAATCCCAATGTCGCTCGCATCACACTCGAGCTCGAATGTCTTGTCAAAATCAGGAAGTAGCAGCAGTGGTGCTTGTGTGAGCTTCGACTTGAGGGCATCAAAAGCTTGTTGTTGTGATGGTCCCCAACGAAATGACACTCCATTCTTTGTCAACTCATGGAGAGGTGCTGCAATGGTGCTGAAATCCCGCACAAATTACCTGTAGAATCCTGCAAGACCAAGAAAACTTCGAACCTGCGTGACCGTGGTTGGAAGTTGTAACACCCCTGGTGTTACTATAACTAAAACTTGAGCATGACATCATAGCATTGGCATTGCATATGTTTGATACACTTAGAGTGCATTCACTAGGCAAAAATTTCAAACAAGTTGTATTGTTTAAGTGTTTTTGCAAATAGCACCCTGGTTAGGAAACCTAACCCTAAATAGGGATTAAAGGGGTAAAACTTAACCCAAGATGAGAAAACCTAAAGGCTTTAGGGGAAAGAGTTATAAATGTCCCCAAAAACAAAGTTGAGTCACATTTATACCCCTGGATACCAAAAATCTCAAATAGAACCCTGGAAAACCCTAAAAACCAAACCCTAGGGACCTAAGTGCAAAATTAGTCCACTTTTGGACTAAAGTGCAAAAATCAAGTCAAATAAGTATCTTAAGTTATTTGGGTCACTCATATGTGAATTTGCAATCCAAAACTTAAGATTTGGACTTAAGTGCAAAAGTGCCACACTTAACCCTTTTGGGTTAAGTCTGGATTTCAGTGTGGTTCATCCAACTTGAAGCCCTTGTAACTTTTAAATCAGAGGGTTTTTGCCCTAGGTCACCACATCAAAATTGTAGTCCAATTATAGGAGAACAACTTTGTTTAAGGGTTCAAGCCATGATCTTATGAGAAATTTGGAGAAAAACCCAAGCAAAGATGGAATGTCAGACTGATTCAGTCTGAAATTCAGAGATTCAGTGTAATGGAGCCATCTTTGGAGTTGAATTCAACCATGATCTAGTTATCAAATGAGTTCAGTCACTATAGTCGATTTGTAGCTGGTATGTAGACCTATAACTTTGGTGCAGAAAGCTTGCTCGGTTACTACACAAAATCGGGAGAAAATCTAGCCTCAAATCTCTCTGTCAGTTCATCTGAAAGGAACTCGCCATGGTACAGTAACTTGACTGGATCAGATCAACCGCGCGGCTGCCCTTAACACTGGTGACCCTTCGCTGTGATTCACGCCACCGCTGTTGGATTCGTGCTCTGGGTGAGTGGATAACGTTGTGCGGTAGAAGTCCCTCGCCGACGGTGAGCTGGAGGTCACTCCGGTGACATCACCGTGGCTCTCTCTCCCTCTTTGCGGCTGAGCGGATTAACACGCCGGCGACCGCCGTCTTCTGGCCATACGCCGCGTGGCTCTCACTTTCCACCGCACCACCGTGTCTTCCCCTCGCTCTCCGTGGCTCACCGGAGTAACCGCCACGCCTCTAGACACGTATTCACCGCGCCGCTTTCTTCTTCATCTCCGGCCGCCGCGCGTCCTCTTCAAAAATTCGCGGCCACCGTCTTACTCTCCTATAAATTGAGCCCATGTCTAGCTCCGTGAGGTCGTCAGCTAACTAGCCACCGCTACTCACCCACAATCATCCACCAGTGAGCTCAAATTCGCGTTTTTCCCCAAATCGGTCGAAGAACACCGTGAAACCAAGTCCACCGTGGCCAGCCGATTCTGGTAAAGCTCTGTCCAATTCAAACCTTGTTCAAGTCTTCTTATAGTTCAGTGATGCTCGCCAAGCCATCAATTTGAATGTAGATGCCCCCAATCGTCGGGAACACGACGGGCTAGCCCCCATGCTCACGACCACCGTGGCCAGAGCTCCTTAGTCGATCATGAGCCAAATTAAGTTGGGGAAAACCATCTAGTTGCCTCGATTTCATGTCGGTTGCTCGGAGAACCCAGCCGTAGCTCCAATCGACCGGTTTAGGCGCTCGCCGGAGCTCGGCGGGGCATGAACGCCGTCGAGGATGAGTCGGGTGAAGAAATAGAACATCAGGGGCGTTTCTGTAAACTGTCAGTGATGCGTAGAAACAGTGAATGACCTCGTTTGCTGTTTGATAAAAACGCGGGGGCCGTTCTGCAAAACCGCCAGGGCGCGGGCGCGCGCAAGCGCTTTCCCCCTGCGAGCTGGGCTACTGGGCTGAAATCAGCCCAGTACTATTCATCTGTTTTTCTTTTTCTTTTATCTCGAGAGCCAAAACAATTATAGAAAACAGTAGAAAAATGGCAAAACTGTAAAACCAATTTTCCTAGGTTCATAATTTTCCCTAGAATTTAATAAAAATAGTTTTGTGATTTTTAGTGGAAATGAGAAATTTTAGGGTATTTAAAGTGGTTAAAAGTATTAGTTATGGATTTTTAGAAAATAATTGGTAAGTCCAAAAATGCCCAAACTTTTTATGGGAACTTAAAACAATATTTAGAAGCCTTGGATAGAATTTGAGTTGATTTGGACCATGTTTGATAACTAGAACCCAAAACCACCCCCCTGCCCTATGAACTCCTTTACCGACTCCGGAAACCCTAGGTTCTCGGAGTACCGTGAAGGAAAGTTGTACTCAAGACTTAGATAATAAGTCTATATTATCTTTGCATCCTCATGAGCATCCCATGGCATCCATTCTTATGCATATATATATGGTTATGTTAGAACACGAAGAAGAAGAAGAAGTCACTGAAGAGGGGACTCCACCAGCCTCAGATCCTCAAGCAGGCAACTGCTTTTATTTCGATATTTGTGGATCCGAGCAGGACTCACCTGTTAACAAAGGCAAGCCCCGGTGCATTTGCCACCTCCTTGTGTTTTAAAAATCTTTTTCACTTGCTGGATGCATTAGGTGATAGGAGTTGATTGCTAAAACAATTCCTGCATTACCTTCCTTGAATTTGATTACCTTCCTTGATCACCTGTTTTACAAAAGATTTTTGATGCTTAGCATTGCTTTAGAAAAACAAAATGTTTTGTTTTTACAAGAGTTGATGTGGCAAAAGTGGGTGGGGTGTTTTTGAAAATAAAATTTGATGGTGGATCCATCAGGGCCTTGATGGATTCAACATCTGGAAAAGATGTACCTCTGCCAGGTACCAAGTTTTTGGGTTGAATAGATTAAGCTGAGACCGGGCGGGTGACTTGCACGAGAAAGAGAGTCTCGGTGTAGTGTCTCCGTCTGAGTCGATTAAGGACCGTCTCGATGTAGGCTTGTTGATCGAGGACCCTTTAGCTGGTCACATGCCTCGTCATGGGTAAGCCTTGCCTCGGGCAGACTAAGGCCGGAATAAGATAACACGAAATGGGCGTGGAGCGGTGGCGAGAGTAGCGTGTACCCTCCGTGGCAAGAGGCTGGACGGTGGTGTATCTGTGCTCTCGGTTTGCGTGAACCTGATCCGGTCTTAAGAACCTCGGTGGCGGGTTGACATATGCAAGGGTTAAGTGCTACATATGTCGTGTGATTGGAGATCCTCAGCTGAGTATAATCGATTCGGATCGCCGTACCTTCGCGGTTATGAAGACTTGGTCACTACCCTACATGTAGCATTCCACTAAAGATGATGGGTATTTGTTAAGAAATTGGCTAGTGCAGGACCAGCGATTGAACTAGGGTAGAAAGAACTCTAGTTGCAGGTAATTGAACTTAACTGGACAAATAAAATTGGATTTTTAAGGATCCACTTTAGTAAGCATTTCTGCAAAACAGAGTCTTTGAGTATTGAGAAACCTTACCTTGACTCCCTAAAAGCCAGCATACCCTTGAGAGTCTTTTCTTTAGTCGGGTAAGTCTTGCTGAGTAATTCCATACTCAGGGTTTATCCCTTCGTTGTTTTTAGGTGAGGAAGTAGCAGATTTCTGCTGCTTCTGTGCCAAGGTGGTTCCCAAAGAAGAAACCCAAGACTGAAGTGCGGGAGGACTTGGTCCTCCATATAGATCTTTTACTTAAATCTTCTCGGGAGGAGTTTTTGCCTCCCTTGGTTTGTATAATATTACTACTCAGCACTCGCTCTTAGTTCTGGTCTGTAATAAAACAACTTATGCTTGCTTTTAAATAAATGTGAATTATGTAATCGCTTCCGCAATTCTTTATCTCCGATGTTCTGTAATGTCTGCAAGACGGGTGAATCGTTCCTGGTAAGGTAAGGAAAGATACCGAACTTGTCAAGTAATTCAGGGGCACCTACAGGGTTGTCTGAAGTCCGTTGGACAAAGACAACTGTAGGTGGGCCTAATTACTTGGGAGGTTCCGTCACAGCTGGTATCGGAGCGTAGCCCTTCTTTGCAGACATTATGAGGCATCTTCAAAAGGATTTTCAAAAGTCTTACCTAAAAATTCTTTTCTCTTCTTATCTAAGTATTCTGAAGAGTCTATCCTAAAGACCAGATAGGAAGAGTGCAATGTATAGAAGGTTGAATCGACTAAGGTTGATTCTGTACTTATTCATGCATCATGCTAAGAATTATGCTAATAAATTTTCCCCCTTAGAAAGATGCCGCCACGCACAAGGCTAACGGCACGTAAGTCAACGGGACCAATTGGAGTACCCCGGCATCAATTAGCCCCTCGACACGAAAGCAGCAGCAGCGGAAGTAATGACCCCATAGGAGACCTTGAAGCCCGAGTGAGTCGACTTCAAGCAGAGCTGCAACACAGGACCAATGCTTGGGTCGCAGACGGAGATAGAATCAATGAACTAAGAAGGGACATCCGTCACCTGCAGGATCAGCTTGCTGATCGAGACTTAGCACTTGACTGGGCAGTACAGTCTCATTTGCTGGCATGTGCTAAGGAAGCAAGGGCTCAGGCCCGAATTAAAGAACTTAGCTCAACTGTCGACGACCTGCAGGTCTACTGCAATACGTTGCATGAGGAAGTCCATATACTATACTCACAATTACACCCTAGTGTGCCTGTGCACTCTGCTGAGGCGGAAGCCGGACCCTCTCACGTTGTGGGACGCGCGTTGGGTGGGGAGTTAGACCTTTTTGAACCCCCTCCTTCTTTGCGGTTGGTTGACGTCTGGACTCCCACACCTGACGATGAGGCCGCCAAAAGTAACGGAAAGCAGGACTAATGGTGTAATAGAAGTAGAGTAGTGTATTGTAGAATGCACGGTTGTATAGTAGGTTGAACTTTTGTATAATGGGTAATGTATCCTGTTATGAAATATCGAGTCTGTATCATTACTTTTTATAGTAATGTAAAATGGAAGGTCTCTTTGGCATATTATGTTTATCCAAATGTTTTTGCCTCAGATGCCGACCAGGACTCGCAGACAGGACGCAGCCGGAACTTCTGGGGGTTGGGATGTCACCCCAAATCCACCTTCGGTTCCACCCACGCTAGCCGAGGCGATTGCCGCCTTAGTGAATGCCACCGTAGACAATACCCGCTTCCTTAGGGAAATGGCGGGTCAACAACAGTTCCAGCAGCAGGCAGGAAGAGGATTTCAGCAAGGTCCCCGTGAAACCACTTATCTGGACTTCTCCGAAACTCGTCCACCTCTATTTACCAAGGCAGAAGACCCGCTAGAAGCCGACGAGTGGATACGAGTTATTGAACAAAAGTTTGGTCTTCTTCGTTGTTCTGAAACGCAGAAGCCATTGTTCGCGGCACAGCAACTACGTGGCCCTGCCAGTACTTGGTGGGGAAATTTTGTGGCTATCCAACCTGACAACCATCAAATCACCTGGGAAGAATTTAAAGCAGCCTTCCGTGAGCACTACATACCGGAAGGGGTGCTGCATATGAAACAAGAGGAATTCATGAAGCTGAAACAAGGAGGAGACACCATCAATCAGTATCTTAACAAGTTTAATCACCTGTCGCAGTATGCCATCGACCAGGTGAATACTGATTTGAAGAAAAAGAACTGTTTTATGAGAGGTCTAAATGACCGGTTGCAGCGAAAGATGGCCACATGTATTGATCTCACATATGGAAAGGCTGTCAGTACAGCCTTATCTGTGGAAGCAAAATACGCAAGTTCTGGGAAGAATAAGGGATTCGGTGGTGAGAGGCCTAATCAGGGCCAGGCGAAGAGGCAACGGTTCGTCATCTGGCCTTCTAGCCAAAACCGTACTTTTTCCCGTCCACCAGCATTCCCTTTCAAACAGCCCATTATTATCCGCCCCAACAATACCTCCACTTCCCCAAATCAGCCGGGTGCTCCAGGCACTCGATTCCCTGCCTTGCCCAGCTCTTCAACTGGGTGTTTCAACTGCGGCAAATCAGGACATTTTATCAAAGACTGCCCATACCCCAAGCAAAATCAATCCAATGCTCAGCAAGGAACTGGGAAATCCACTCAGCCCAAGGGAAATGCTGTGGGGAGAAATACCAAGAAAACGGGGCGTGTATACTACACTCAAGTGGCCACTACACCGGAAGGAGAGCCGGTGATGATGGGTACGTTTCCCGTGGCCAGTCACCCTGCAATTATTCTTTTTGATTCTGGTGCTTCGCATACCTTCATTAGCAAGAAATTTGTGGAGCAACATCACATTGCATGCCATGAATCAAGAGAGGGATTTAAAATTCATTCACCTGGGGGACACATTTTTACTAGAGAAGTGGCCTATGAAGTGCCAGTAACAATGGCCGGACGGAACTTTCCTGCTAACATGATTGTTCTGAAAGGCCAGGATATAGATGTAATTTTGGGTATGAATTGGTTAACCCAACACAAGGCAATCCTCAACACTGAACTCAGAACCGTCAGGTTGAGCTATAATCAAGAAGAAATTCTTTTGTCTCTCCCCGTAACCAATCCAGCCAAAGCTTCTGGTAGAATATTTGAAGCCATTGTACCGGAAATCAAAGACATTCCGGTAGTATGTGAGTTTCCAGATGTATTTCCGGAAGATTTGCCTGGACTGCCCCCTGAAAGAGATGTAGAATTCGTAATTGAGCTAAAGCCCGGTACGGCTCCTATCTCCCGAAGATCGTACCGTATGCCCCCTAATGAGTTGGCGGAATTGAAGATTCAATTACAAGATCTACTGAATAAGGGATTCATCCGGCCAAGCTCGTCCCCATGGGGTTGCCCCGCCATTTTTGTTAAGAAGAAGGATCAAACCTTGCGGATGTGCGTGGATTATCGACCCCTGAATGAGGTCACCATCAAGAATAAGTACCCTCTTCCAAGGATCGACATCTTATTTAATCAACTGACTGGGGCGAGGGTATTTTCCAAAATTGATCTCAGGTCGGGCTATCACCAAATCCGTATTCGGCACGAGGATATAACGAAGACCGCATTTACTACGCGGTATGGATTGTTTGAATACTTGGTAATGTCTTTCGGGCTCACAAATGCTCCTGCCCACTTCACCTATTTGATGAACTCGGTGTTCATGCCCGAGTTGGACAAGTTCGTCGTGGTCTTCATCGACGATATTTTAATATACTCTAAAAATGAAGAGGAGCATGCTCAGCATCTACGGATTGTATTGACGCGCCTGAGGGAACATCAGCTGTATGCCAAGTTCAGCAAGTGCGCGTTCTGGCTGGAGGAAATTCAATTTTTGGGGCACGTGTTATCAGCTAAAGGAATTGCGGTAGATCCTAGCAAGGTCAAAGATATTCTGGAATGGAAACCCCCAACCACTGTTCACCAAGTCCGGAGTTTTCTTGGACTAGCTGGATATTATCGTAGATTCATACCCGATTTTTCTAAGCTTGTGAAGCCAATCACAAGTTTATTGAAGAATGATATTAAATTCAATTGGTCTTCTAAGTGTAATGAAGCCTTTGAGCAATTGAAGACATTATTAACCACTGCTCCGGTATTGGCTCAACCGGACATCACTAAGCCTTTTGATGTATATTGTGATGCATCTGGCAGTGGGCTCAGCTGTGTACTGATGCAAGAAGGCCGAGTAATTGCATATGCTTCAAGGCAGTTGCGTCGACATGAGGAGCATTATCCAACTCATGATCTGGAGCTAGCTACTGTGGTTCATGCCCTGAAAATATGGCGTCACTATCTGCTGGGAAATATCTGTCACATATATACAGATCATAAAAGTTTGAAGTACATCTTTACCCAGTCAGAGTTAAATATGAGGCAAAGACGATGGCTTGAGCTCATTAAAGACTATGAACTAGAGATCCATTATCACCCAGGCAAGGCCAATGTGGTGGCAGATGCATTGAGTCGTAAGACTTCCTGCCACTGTCTTATGGCAAAGACCTCCGAGAACACCTTATGTCAAGAAATGGAGAAGCTAAACCTGGGGATAATCCAGCAAGGGACTCTAAATCAGCTGAAGCTTGAGTCAATCATTCTGCAGAAGATAATTGATGCTCAAAAGGATAATCTGGGTATGAAGCACATACGAGAGAAGATAAGGGCTGGAACAGCCAAATGTTTCAAGGAAGACGATCAAGGTGTGATATGGTTTAAAAACCACATAGTAGTGCCAAAGAATGAAGAACTCCGCCAGCAAATCTTAGATGAAGCGCATCTTAGTCGCTATTCTATTCATCCGGGAAGCACTAAGATGTATCATGATCTAAAACAGCACTACTGGTGGACGAAGATGAAAATTGAAATTGCACGCTATGTGGCTAAGTGTGACACTTGCAGACGTGTCAAGGCCATACACATGAAAACTGCCGGTCCATTGCAGTCATTACCAATACCAACATGGAAATGGGAAGACATAAGCATGGACTTCATTGTGGGATTGCCCAGGACCAAAAAAGGGTATGACTCTATTTGGGTTATCATTGATCGATTTACCAAGATCGCCCACTTCCTTCCTGTCAAGGTAAAATATCACGTCATTACCTATGCGGAGTTGTACATCGCCCGTATTCTCAGTTTGCATGGGGTTCCAAAGACTATAGTGTCGGATCGTGGATCACAATTTGTATCTAAATTTTGGGAAGAACTTCATAAATCCCTGGGTACTAAGTTACTCCACAGTTCGGCCTATCATCCTCAAACCAGTGGACAAACTGAGAGGGTGAACCAAATACTTGAAGATATGCTGCGGGCATGTGTCCTGGATTTCTCACCAAAATGGGATGAATGTTTACCTTTGGCGGAGTTTTCATACAATAATAGTTATCAAGAAAGTATTAGGATGGCACCTTTTGAAGCTTTATATGGACGACGGTGTCAGACTCCGCTAAATTGGTCTGAACCTGGTGAGAGGTGCTTCTTTAGACCTGATCTGGTGAAAGAAGCCGAGGATAAAGTTCAGAAAATTATTCGTAATCTGAAGCAAGCACAAGCTCGTCAGAAGAGTTATGCAGACAAACGGCGAATGCCCTTATACTTCCGGGAAGGAGACTACGTCTACTTAAAGGTTTCACCAATGAAGGGAGTATCGCGTTTTGGGGTAACGGGAAAGCTTGCCCGCAGGTACATTGGTCCATTTCCTATTCTTCAAAGATATGGGCCAGTGGCGTATCAACTTCAACTTCCCGAAACATTGTCTGCGGTACATAATGTGTTCCATGTATCACAATTGAAGAAGTGTCTTCGGGTTCCCGATCGAACCATTGAAGTGACAGATGTTGTCCTGGAACCAGACTTAACGTACTCAGAATATCCTATTCGAGTTCTGGATCAAAAGGACAGGGTTACCCGGAGAAAGACTCTCAAGTTCTACAAGGTGCAATGGAACCAGCATTCTGAGGAAGAGGCTACGTGGGAAACTCAAGACTTCTTGAATAAGAATTTCCCAGGCTTTCTAGCCTCATGTAATTTGTAAAGTGTATATAGTTATTGCAATAAAGAAGTGAACCCCCACACCACCCCTGCCTTGTACCAAAGATAAGGAAATAAAAATGTGACACATTTCCTTTTCCATTACTCACCCTAGGACTTTAAATCTCGGGACGAGATTCTTTTATGGGGGGAAGGATGTAACACCCCTGGTGTTACTATAACTAAAACTTGAGCATGACATCATAGCATTGGCATTGCATATGTTTGATACACTTAGAGTGCATTCACTAGGCAAAAATTTCAAACAAGTTGTATTGTTTAAGTGTTTTTGCAAATAGCACCCTGGTTAGGAAACCTAACCCTAAATAGGGATTAAAGGGGTAAAACTTAACCCAAGATGAGAAAACCTAAAGGCTTTAGGGGAAAGAGTTATAAATGTCCCCAAAAACAAAGTTGAGTCACATTTATACCCCTGGATACCAAAAATCTCAAATAGAACCCTGGAAAACCCTAAAAACCAAACCCTAGGGACCTAAGTGCAAAATTAGTCCACTTTTGGACTAAAGTGCAAAAATCAAGTCAAATAAGTATCTTAAGTTATTTGGGTCACTCATATGTGAATTTGCAATCCAAAACTTAAGATTTGGACTTAAGTGCAAAAGTGCCACACTTAACCCTTTTGGGTTAAGTCTGGATTTCAGTGTGGTTCATCCAACTTGAAGCCCTTGTAACTTTTAAATCAGAGGGTTTTTGCCCTAGGTCACCACATCAAAATTGTAGTCCAATTATAGGAGAACAACTTTGTTTAAGGGTTCAAGCCATGATCTTATGAGAAATTTGGAGAAAAACCCAAGCAAAGATGGAATGTCAGACTGATTCAGTCTGAAATTCAGAGATTCAGTGTAATGGAGCCATCTTTGGAGTTGAATTCAACCATGATCTAGTTATCAAATGAGTTCAGTCACTATAGTCGATTTGTAGCTGGTATGTAGACCTATAACTTTGGTGCAGAAAGCTTGCTCGGTTACTACACAAAATCGGGAGAAAATCTAGCCTCAAATCTCTCTGTCAGTTCATCTGAAAGGAACTCGCCATGGTACAGTAACTTGACTGGATCAGATCAACCGCGCGGCTGCCCTTAACACTGGTGACCCTTCGCCGTGATTCATGCCACCGCTGTTGGATTCGTGCTCTGGGTGAGTGGATAACGTTGTGCGGTAGAAGTCCCTCGCCGACGGTGAGCTGGAGGTCACTCCGGTGACATCACCGTGGCTCTCTCTCCCTCTTTGCGGCTGAGCGGATTAACACGCCGGCGACCGCCGTCTTCTGGCCATACGCCGCGTGGCTCTCACTTTCCACCGCACCACCGTGTCTTCCCCTCGCTCTCCGTGGCTCACCGGAGTAACCGCCACGCCTCTAGACACGTATTCACCGCGCCGCTTTCTTCTTCATCTCCGGCCGCCGCGCGTCCTCTTCAAAAATTCGCGGCCACCGTCTTACTCTCCTATAAATTGAGCCCATGTCTAGCTCCGTGAGGTCGTCAGCTAACTAGCCACCGCTACTCACCCACAATCATCCACCAGTGAGCTCAAATTCGCGTTTTTCCCCAAATCGGTCGAAGAACACCGTGAAACCAAGTCCACCGTGGCCAGCCGATTCTGGTAAAGCTCTGTCCAATTCAAACCTTGTTCAAGTCTTCTTATAGTTCAGTGATGCTCGCCAAGCCATCAATTTGAATGTAGATGCCCCCAATCGTCGGGAACACGACGGGCTAGCCCCCATGCTCACGACCACCGTGGCCAGAGCTCCTTAGTCGATCATGAGCCAAATTAAGTTGGGGAAAACCATCTAGGTAGCCTCGATTTCATGTCGGTTGCTCGGAGAACCCAGCCGTAGCTCCAATCGACCGGTTTAGGCGCTCGCCGGAGCTCGGCGGGGCATGAACGCCGTCGAGGATGAGTCGGGTGAAGAAATAGAACATCAGGGGCGTTTCTGTAAACTGTCAGTGATGCGTAGAAACAGTGAATGACCTCGTTTGCTGTTTGATAAAAACGCGGGGGCCGTTCTGCAAAACCGCCAGGGCGCGGGCGCGCGCAAGCGCTTTCCCCCTGCGAGCTGGGCTACTGGGCTGAAATCAGCCCAGTACTATTCATCTGTTTTTCTTTTTCTTTTATCTCGAGAGCCAAAACAATTATAGAAAACAGTAGAAAAATGGCAAAATTGTAAAACCAATTTTCCTAGGTTCATAATTTTCCCTAGAATTTAATAAAAATAGTTTTGTGATTTTTAGTGGAAATGAGAAATTTTAGGGTATTTAAAGTGGTTAAAAGTATTAGTTATGGATTTTTAGAAAATAATTGGTAAGTCCAAAAATGCCCAAACTTTTTATGGGAACTTAAAACAATATTTAGAAGCCTTGGGTAGAATTTGAGTTGATTTGGACCATGTTTGATAACTAGAACCCAAAACCACCCCCTGCCCTATGAACTCCTTTACCGACTCCGGAAACCCTAGGTTCTCGGAGTACCGTGAAGGAAAGTTGTACTCAAGACTTAGATAATAAGTCTATATTATCTTTGCATCCTCATGAGCATCCCATGACATCCATTCTTATGCATATATATATGGTTATGTTAGAACACGAAGAAGAAGAAGAAGTCACTGAAGAGGGGACTCCACCAGCCTCAGGTCCTCAAGCAGGCAACTGCTTTTATTTCGATATTTGTGGATCCGAGCAGGACTCACCTGTTAACAAAGGCAAGCCCCGGTGCATTTGCCACCTCCTTGTGTTTTAAAAATCTTTTTCACTTGCTGGATGCATTAGGTGATAGGAGTTGATTGCTAAAACAATTCCTGCATTACCTTCCTTGAATTTGATTACCTTCCTTGATCACCTGTTTTACAAAAGATTTTTGATGCTTAGCATTGCTTTAGAAAAACAAAATGTTTTGTTTTTACAAGAGTTGATGTGGCAAAAGTGGGTGGGGTGTTTTTTAAAATAAAATTTGATGGTGGATCCATCAGGGCCTTGATGGATTCAACATCTGGAAAAGATGTACCTCTGCCAGGTACCAAGTTTTTGGGTTGAATAGATTAAGCTGAGACCGGGCGGGTGACTTGCACGAGAAAGAGAGTCTCGGTGTAGTGTCTCCGTCTGAGTCGATTAAGGACCGTCTCGATGTAGGCTTGTTGATCGAGGACCCTTTAGCTGGTCACATGCCTCGTCATGGGTAAGCCTTGCCTCGGGCAGACTAAGGCCGGAATAAGATAACACGAAATGGGCGTGGAGCGGTGGCGAGAGTAGCATGTACCCTCCGTGGCAAGAGGCTGGACGGTGGTGTATCTGTGCTCTCGGTTTGCGTGAACCTGATCCGGTCTTAAGAACCTCGGTGGCGGGTTGACATATGCAAGGGTTAAGTGCTACATATGTCGTGTGATTGGAGATCCTCAGCTGAGTATAATCGATTCGGATCGCCGTACCTTCGCGGTTATGAAGACTTGGTCACTACCCTACATGTAGCATTCCACTAAAGATGATGGGTATTTGTTAAGAAATTGGCTAGTGCAGGACCAGCGATTGAACTAGGGTAGAAAGAACTCTAGTTGCAGGTAATTGAACTTAACTGGACAAATAAAATTGGATTTTTAAGGATCCACTTTAGTAAGCATTTCTGCAAAACAGAGTCTTTGAGTATTGAGAAACCTTACCTTGACTCCCTAAAAGCCAGCATACCCTTGAGAGTCTTTTCTTTAGTCGGGTAAGTCTTGCTGAGTAATTCCATACTCAGGGTTTATCCCTTCGTTGTTTTTAGGTGAGGAAGTAGCAGATTTCTGCTGCTTCTGTGCCAAGGTGGTTCCCAAAGAAGAAACCCAAGACTGAAGTGCGGGAGGACTTGGTCCTCCATATAGATCTTTTACTTAAATCTTCTCGGGAGGAGTTTTTGCCTCCCTTGGTTTGTATAATATTACTACTCAGCACTCGCTCTTAGTTCTGGTCTGTAATAAAACAACTTATGCTTGCTTTTAAATAAATGTGAATTATGTAATCGCTTCCGCAATTCTTTATCTCCGATGTTCTGTAATGTCTGCAAGACGGGTGAATCGTTCCTGGTAAGGTAAGGAAAGATACCGAACTTGTCAAGTAATTCAGGGGCACCTACAGGGTTGTCTGAAGTCCGTTGGACAAAGACAACTGTAGGTGGGCCTAATTACTTGGGAGGTTCCGTCACAGAAGTGGCCAGCTCGTGATGGCAACAATTTTTGCCTCATCCATCTCAATGCCCTGCGATGTCACAACATATCCAAGAAAAGGCACACGATCGGTGCTGAAGGTGCACTTCTCAAGGTTACCAAATAAACGTGCATCACGCAAAACATCAAAAACATCACGTAAATGTTCAATATGATCATCATGAGACTTACTATAGATAAGAATATCATCAAAATATACCACCACAAATTTACCAATGAAAGCACGTAAAACCTCGTTCATCAATCTCATGAAAGTGCTAGGCGCATTAGTTAACCCAAAAGGCATGACTAACCACTCATAAAGACCAAACTTAGTTTTAAATGCAGTTTTCCATTCATCACCTAAAGACATACGAATCTGGTGGTATCCACTACGCAAGTCAATTTTAGAGAAAACAATAGAACCACTTAATTCAACAAGCATGTCATCCAATCCAGGAATAGGATATCTGTACCGAATTGTGATGTTATTAATGGCTCTACAATCAACACACATGCGCCAAGTGCCATCTTTCTTAGGAACCAAAAGAACAGGAACAAAACAAGGACTAAGGCTCTCACGAATGTACTCGCGGTCCAGAAGGTCCTGGACCTGGCGCTGAATCTCCTTAGTCTCCTCGGGGTGGGTCCTATAGGCAACACGGTTGGGCAAGCTCGCCCCTGGAATTAAATCAATCTTGTGCTCAATGCCTCGCACGGGTGGTAATCTAGGGGGTATCTCAGAGGGAAACACATCCATATACTCTTGCAAAAGGTTAGCAATAGCCAGTGGCAAAGCAATAGACGTATCATCAATGGAATAGAAAGCATTTTTGCACACTAAGGCATAGCAAAGTCCAACAGAGGCATGTAACTCATCAAGATCAGATTTAGTGGCTAGCAAAGTAGGAGTTTTTAACTTAATAGGTTGCTGATTTTCAGAGTTCAAAACACCTTTTTGCTTAGCATTAGTCTTTTTCTCATGTTCAAAGTGGACAATTTCAGTGGGAGTCATAGGAAGCAACACAATTTTCTTTCCCTTATGCATGAAAGTATATTTATTAGGTCTACCATGGTGAATAGCATCAGTATCAAACTCCCAAGGACGTCCTAGTAAAAGAGAGCAAGCATCCATAGTCACCACATCGAAATCAGCAAAGTCATGGTAAGAGCCAATAGAAAATGCACCCTTGCTGTTTTTGTTACCTTGAACTTACCGCTGTTGTTAAACCATTGAATGTGATAAGGGTGGGGATGCTCTCGTGTGGTCAAGCCAAGCTTCTTGACCACCTCAACGTTCACCAAGTTGTTGTAGCTACCACCATCAATGATGGTATGTACACGGCAGTCCATGATGATGAGGAACATGTTGAAGAGGTTGTGGCGCTGTCTGTTGTCGTCGTCACTAGTCGTGGCACTCAAAGCTCGTTGCACAATCAAGGCCTTATAGGTCTCGGTCGCTGTTGTACCAAGAACCTCTTCATCACCATCATAAGTCTCTTTAATGTTAGCTCCAACAGTATCTTCATCTTCAACATCAAAAGCACTAACATACCCACCATCACCAGTAGCAATGTATGCCCGTTTGCTGGGGCGATCTCGCTGAATATGGCTAAGTCCCTGGCAGCGATGGCACTTGATGTCGGAGGA
The DNA here is from genome assembly GCA_029449295.1 of Zea luxurians. Classification (NCBI taxonomy): domain Eukaryota; kingdom Viridiplantae; phylum Streptophyta; class Magnoliopsida; order Poales; family Poaceae; genus Zea; species Zea luxurians. The sequence goes on along the minus strand of JAOPSE010000009.1, from coordinate 21,411,686 downwards.
GTAGCCTGTGGAAGAGGTGGTCATAGTAGGTTTTGCTGCAACACCCGAAGGCACCAAGGACTTATTGTTGTCGTGTCCTTGTGATGCCAAAGGTGCGGTGTTGCGTGTGCCGCTGGTGGAGGAAGATGTGGACGTCCGTACACCCGAAGAGGATGATGCCTTGGCTGGCGCCGGTGGCTGGCATGGCACGAAAGTGCTGCTCCTCTGCTATTGACGACCCTGTAATTCTTTTTCTACCGACATAGAAAGATAGAACAAGCGTTGTATAGAATGATATTCTTTATAATCAATAATATCCTAAATCTCCCGCCTCAATCCCCCATAAAACCTAACCATTTGATCCTCTGGATCCTCAACTACCCCACATCGTAGCATACCTTTCTGAAGCTCTTGGTAGTATTCCTGTACCGACATGTCTCCCTGATCTAAGCATTGCAATTTTTTTCGAAGATCACGTCTATAAGAAGGGGGAACAAAGTGAGCTCACATCTCCTCTTTTAACGCATTCCATGTTTGTGGTGCAACACGTGTGTTAACAAGTTCATTCCACCAAATGATAGCAAAATCTCTAAATTCACTAGTGGCTTGTCTAACCCTATGCTGCTCAGGAACAAGATGGGAATTAAAATTTTGTTCTACCATCATCTCCCAGTCTAAGTAAGCTTCAGCATCATAAGAACCCATGAACGGTGGAATAGAGAACTTAATCTTAGCAAATGGATCATGGTCTGGTTCAGGATTATGATGACGACGTCTACCATTACCTCCCATACCTTGTCGATTACGTGTGAGGCGTTGCCGCAGCGGTGCATAAACATCGTCGTCATCATCGTCCACAGGAGAGTGAGCTAGGGCTGGAGTTGGTGGTGGGGGACGAGCCTCTAGTACGTCCATGCATGTAACAAGTTCAGCAACTCGTTGATCAAGTTGCTCATAGGATGTCGCCGCAGAGTCCTAGTATTTTTTAAAAGGTTCAGTCTTCACGCGCATCATCTCCTTCAATTCCAGCTGAGAGACACACTCATCGTCGTTAAGCTTAAGCCCCTTCTCCTTGTCCATTTGGTTCTTTGGTCCTGTCATTGTTAGCACAAAATAGAGACAAAAAGGCAACAAACAATGTGAACCCTACAACTATCTCTCAAGGTGGTGGTGGTGGAATACAAATTATGAAGCTGAAAGTCGCCTAAAGGGGGTGAATAGGCGGAATCTGAAAATAATAAACTTAAGCACAACTACAAGCCGGGGTTAGCGTTAGAAATATAAACGAGTCCGAAAGAGAGGGCGCAAAACAAAGCAACCAAGGAAATAGAGCGGATGACATGGTGATTTGTTTTACCGAGGTTTGGTTCTTACAAACCTACTCCCCGTTGAGGTGGTCACAAAGACCGGGTCTCTTTCAACCCTTTCCCTCTCTCAAACGGTCACTTAGACCGAGTGAGCTTCTCTTCTCAATCAAATGGGACACTAAGTCCACTACAAGGACCACCACACAATCAAATGAGGAAGAAGAAAAGCAATCCAAGCGCAAGAGCTCAAAAGAACACAAAGGTCTCTCTCTCTAGTCACTAATTTGTTTGGAGTGATTCCGGACTTGGGAGAGGATTTGATCTCTTTGTTTGTGTCTTGTATTGAATGCTATAGCTCTTGTATGAGGTTTGAAGGCTGAAAACTTGGATACATTGAAGTGTGGTGGTTGGGGGTATTTATAGCCCCAACCACCAAAAGAACCGTTGGTGAGGGCTTCTGTCGTATGGCGCACCGGACAGTCCGGTGCGCCAACGGACACTGTCTGGTGCGCCAGCCATGTCACCAAGCTGTTGGGTTCCGACCGTTGGAGCTCTGACAGTTGGGGCCGCCGGACAGTCCGGTGGTGCACCGGACAGTCTGGTGCGCCACCGGACACTGTCCGGTGCGCCAGCCACGTCACCAAGCCATTGGGTTCCGACCGTTGGAGCTCTGACAGTTGGGGCCACCGGACAGTCCGGTGGTGCATCGGACAGGTCCTATAGACTGTCCGGTGCGCCTTCTGGCACCTGCTCTGACTTCTGCGTGCGTAGGCGCGCACTGTAGCGCATTAAATGTCTTCTGCAGACGACTGTTGGCGCGAAGTAGCCGTTGCTCCGCTGGCACACCGGATAGTCTGGTGAATTATAGCGGAGCGGCCTCCCAAATTCCCGAAGCTGGCAAGTTTAACGTCGATTTCCCTGGTGCACCGGACACTGTCCGGTGGCACACCGGACAGTCCGGTGCGCCAGACCAGGGCTGCCTTCGGTATAATTTGCTCCTTAGTTTTGAACCCTTTCTTTTGACTTGTATTGGTTTATTGTGAACCTTTGGCACCTATAGAACTCATAATCTAGAGCAAACTAGTTAGTCCAATAATTTGTGTTGGGTAATTCAACCACCAAAATTCATATGGAAAAGGTTTGATCCTATTTCCCTTTCAGAAGCGTCTTACCCCGCTCTTACAAGGTTCTTACCAGCACTGCAGGTGGCAAACAGTGACCGGTGTGACTGTCCAACGAGCGCAAATGTGATTGCAAAGGAGTACCTGTTCTGCTCGAGAGAAAGCTGGAGCTCTGGGAAGGCTGACTAAATATATATATGTGGCACACAAGTCAGTAACAGATAGCAATGTTGAATAAGTGTTCCAAGTACTCATCCTAGTTGCTGGCCTAGAAAATGTAATAGAACAGTTGGACCAAGGCACAAGAAAGGAGGTACAAGTATCTAGGTGCAGCAAGAAAACAGGCTTGGGGCAAAATAATCACAGAGGTGCACAGAACATGCTGTTTATGTGCTTTTCTTTTTTTGCGATTTTTTTTCAAATATTTTTTATGTTTTTCTCTTTTGCAGCTGCACATAAGAAGAAAACACACCAAGTTTCAGATTTTTTTGTGCAATGACGCGTCCTCTAGAATTTCTACAAGTTTGCCCTAAAATCGGAATAAATGTTTGGAAAATGAGAAGTCCTATTTCCAAGCCGAATTTGGGAATTTTAAAAACAACGAATCCGGCAACGCGGGAAAGAATCAGATGCAAAATTTAATTCTGTGCGATTTGAAAAAAATTGGCCCGATTCAAGTTCCGAGGCGAAAGTTTTGGTCGTTTTAAGTTTGTACTCTGAATCAGGGTTTCTGGCGAGGTGTTGGAAGAGTGGGGGGTTCGGTTTTGTGGATAGAGTCGGTTTTAGAGATAGGATCTATTTTGTGGATAGGGTCAGTTGTAGAGATAGGATCTATTTTGTGGATAGGGTCAGTTTTAGAGACAGGATTTGTTTTGTGGATATGGTCGGTTTAGATACATGATCTGTTTTGTGGATAGGGCCGGTTTTAGAGATAGGATCTGTTTTGTGGATAGGGTAGGTTCTAGGGATAGGATCTGTTTTGTGGATAGGGTCAGTTTTGTAGGATGGAAGCGGATGGACAGAATCAAACTGAACTAAAACAAATCTAAACCAGCAACCAAACTCAACCTAGAACACGAACTCAGAACTGCGGACTCTAAAACTGAATTGTGCAAAGGCTAAGGCGATGGTTTTAGGTCGGAATAAACTGATCGTAATTATTTATTTTTTGGCTTTTTGTGGACTATGGGATGAAACAAAACTAATCTAAAGGTAGGATTATACCTCACGGGCAACCTGGAAATCTGATACCAATTGATAGAGGACGCGGCCCGATCTTCCGTGAGATACGATAACTTGATTGAGTGGAGATCTCGACGTTGATAATCCAAGGCTCCAAGCGAACAGTTCCTCGCAATCACTACACCACGGCTCCGTTGGTTATCACCCATGACACACGAATGACTTCACCACGAAGCCTTATCCCTACAAGCGCAATCAAGAACACCAGCAAGAACAGGAAAGAAACGCAACCAAAATTGTATTGATTACGGGATGGGGTCTCACAAACCGATGACGGCGACACTGTTCGATGACAGAATTGATCTAAGCAAAACCCAAACCTAATGTGGCGGCGGCTTCTGAATAAATAGAGTATTAGGGCGTGCGTGACCCCTGTACTCGCCCCTAATGGGCTCCGACGTGTTACACGGTCCAACGACCCAACAGATGGTGTCGCAGCACCAAAACAGAATCTGAATGCTGACTTGTTTTGACGATTCCCATTGACTCCGGATAAATTTTAGGGTGGAACCAGTTGGGTTTGTTAGATAATCTCTTTATCTTTCCAACCGTATCAAGTCCGTCGCAATCGGAGTCCAGATGCATCTTGGACGTCCATTTTAGTGCAGACTGGTCCTGGAACCCGAGATGGAGTCGCAGCCGAGTCGGACTTGATCTCCTTCCTGTTGTGGGCGCCCTTGCTGCTCCTCCTCAACACCTAGACCTTTCCCAAGTCCTTGCTGGTCCTCTCCAAGGTTCCTAATCATCAAAACATCCATGGCCCCAAGCGTAAGCTCTGAACACAATTGACTAGGGTCGAACGTACCTGGAGATTTAGCTGTCGTGCACGCGATCGTGTTACCGGTCCATTCATTGTATGTATAGAAGTGATGTCCTCATCAGGGTGAATAGGTGATCCTGTGAAATTCAACACTAAATAGCCAACACTTGGTTATGAAATGTTAGTGCAATTAAAACCAAGTTGCTAAAGCATGAACTTTAGAAGAAAACCAATCACAAAGAAGATGGACACAAGATATAGTGATTTATCCCGTGGTTCGGCCAATACCTACTCCACGTTGTGTGACCTCCTTCGGTCAAGGATTGCACTCAATCCCCCTCAAGTGATCTAATGATCTACTTTGAGTACCACAGTTTTATTTCTTAGTAGACTTTTCCCATTTGCGAGGAATCTCCACAAATTAGAGCCTCTCGCCCTTACAAAGTTGATCACAAGAGAAGCACAAGAGTAAGGGAGGAAAAGCAACACACGCAAGACTCAATTCGCAGCACACACACGCATACAAGCCAAGACTTAAGCTCAAAACACAGTGCAGGGAGTTCACAACTCAAACGGTGCTCAAATCTCTAACACAACGATCCAAATGCGTGGAAGCGGAGTCTAGGTGTCTTAGGATGTTCAGAGAATGCTTGGTGTACTGTTCCATGCGCCTAGGGGTCCCTTTTATAGCCCCAAGGCAGCTTGGAGCTGTTGGAGATCCAATTGTAAGGCAATTCTTGCCTTCTGTCGGGTGGCGCACCGGACAGTTCGGTGCACCACCGGACATGAACAGTACCAGTCCGGTGCCCGATCTTCTTCCTTATTTGGCGCAGCCGACCGTTGGACCTCGGGTCCCATTAGTGTCCGGTGCACACTGGACAATCCGGTGTGCCCAACCGACCGTTGGCTTGGGCCACGTGTCGCCCGTTGATCGCGCAGCCGACCGTTGGTCGCGGGCGCTGTTGGCGCACCGGACAATCCGGTGATTTTTTGCCGTGGCACCTTTACTTTTCCTCGAGAGCGACAAGTTCGTCGCTGGGTGCTGAGCGCGGGCGATGATTGCTCACCGGACAGTCCGGTGATTTTTATCCATGTCGCCTACGCCGATTCCCGAGAGCAGTGACTTTACTGCTGAACAGCTTGTGCACCAGACACTGTCCGGTGCGCCATAGGCTGATGCAAGTATTGGCTAGACTTAGCCAAACTTCTCCAATCCACTTCTACTTTTCTTGACAAGGTTCCTAGCACTTAGAGAAATATGTTATTATCCAAAAACAATTTACTATGCGTAGAAAACATACCTTGATTCTTGATTTTGCACTTCTCAACCACTTAGCACATATTAACTTAAAACCATGTGTTGGGCATCTAATCACCAAAACATTTATGGAAATGGCCCAAGGGCACATTTCCCTTTCAATCTCCCCCTTTTTGGTGATTTATGCCAACACATTAAAAAGCAACCAAAATGCAAATTTGAAGACCAAATTTTCTTACTCGGTATTTGGCATATTTGAATCACTTTTGCCACCACTTGGTTTATTTTCACAAATCAAATTCTTTTTCCTATCTCTAAGTCAAACACACTTTTTTGGGCAAATAGAGAGATATTTCAAGAGTAACATTGATCAAGTGTCAAAGACTCCCCCTTTTTCCCATAATCAAAATTCTTTCCCATAAGAGACCAAATTTTGCAATGAGAGGATTTTGGACAAAATACAAATTCTAACTCTACAATTTTTGAAATTCACAAGTGGTTGGCTGATCCATTTGCTTTGGCCTTAATTTCTTCCCCTTTAGCATTAAGCACCAAAACGGGACAACTTTTGGCCTTTTAACCCCATTGCCTCACCAAAATGTCAAATAAGAGCAAAAAGGCAATGAGAGCATTAGTATGAACTTGGAATAAAATACACGTATACCGAAGTGCAGTGGACGTCTTTTCTTCCCAAGTTCATTTTCCCTTTCAATGTTCCTTCGAGACTACTTCAAGTGCACTCAAACAAACAAGTTAGTCTCAAAGGAGTCAAGTTGTAGCACATCTCCCCCTAAACATGTGGATCATTTGCATAAGGACTTGTGAGGTCCGGGGATGACTTGTACAACTTGAGCGCCATAAATAAGCAATAAATGATGTAAATGCTCAAAGTAACATCATCAAAAGGCATAGGACACATGTATGCTATAATCAATCCAAGTTATGCGAATCTAAGACATTTAGCTCACTATGCAACCTGCAAAACCTTTTCTCATCTAAAGGCTTGGTGAAGCTATCGGCTAGTTGGTTCTCGGTGCTAATATGGTAAATGTCGATATCTCCCCTTTGCTGGTGGTCTCTCAGGAAGTGATGCTGGATGTCTATGTGCTTAGTGTGGCTGTGTTCAACAGGATTATCCACCAAGCGGATTGCACTCTCATTGTCACATAGGAGTGGGACTTTGCTCAGATTGTAGCCAAAGTCTCGGAGAGTTTGCCTCATCCAAAGTAGTTGCGCGTAACACTGTCCTGCGGCAACGTACTCAGCCTCAACAGTGGATAGGGCAATGGATGTTTGTTTCTTAGAGCTCCAAGACACCAGGGACCTTCCTAGAAACTGGCATGTCCCTGATGTGCTCTTCCTATAAACCTTGCACCCGGCATAGTCAGAATTTGAGTATCCAATTAAGTCAAAGGTAGACCCCTTTGGATACCAGATCCCGAAGCAAGGCATAGAAACTAAATATCTAAGAATTAGCTTAACCTCCACAAGGTGACATTCCTTGGGATCAGATTGAAATCTAGCACACATGCATACACTAAGCATAATGTCCGGTCTACTAGCACAAAGATAGAGTAATGAACTTATCATTGACTGGTATGCCTTTTGATCAATGGACTTACCTCCTTTGTTGAGGTCTAGATGTCCGTCAGTTCCCATTGGTGCCTTATGGGCTTGGCATCCTTCATCCCAAACCTCTTGAGAAGATCTTGAGTGTACTTCGTTTGGGAGATGAAAGTGCCTTCCTTGAGTTACTTCACTTGAAATCCAAGGAAGTAGTTCAACTCGCCCATCATTGACATCTCAAATTTCTGCATCATTACCCTACTAAACTCCTCACAAGACTTTTGGTTAGTAGAACCAAATATAATGTCATTGACATATATTTGGAAAACAAAAAGATCTCCATCGCAGGTCTTTGTGAAAAGAGTGGGATCAGCTTTCCCAACCTTGAAAGCATTAGCAATTAGAAAATCTCTTAAGGAATTCATACCATGCTCTTGGAGCATGCTTAAGTCCATAGAGCGCCTTAGAGAGTTTATACACGGGGTCAGGATACCTGTCATCCTCAAAGCTAGGGGGTTGTTCCACGTATACCTCCTACTTGGTTGGTACATTTAGGAAGGCGCTCTTCACGTCCATTTGGAATAGCTTAAAGGAATGGTGAGCGGCATAGGCTAATAATTGAATTGATTCTAATCTAGCTACAGGAGCGAAAGTCTCCTCAAAGTCCAAACCTGCGACTTGGGCATAACCTTTTGCTACAAGTCGAGCCTTATTTCTTGTCACCACTCCATGTTCGTCTTGCCTGTTGCGGAACACCCACTTGGTTCTGTCGGGTACCATAATTAGGGGTACCCCCAACGCTCCTAATCATGGCTGGTAAACACCCTCAGATCAACTGACGGGTGCAGTTCAGGTCAAGACTTCGTCTACCCGAGGGATGCGATCTCACCCGAGCCCAGTTTTGGGTTGGAACAGTAGTCCCAGACGAATTCACGCCTCGCCCGAGGGCCTCCTCAGGCAGTGGGCGCCCCCCTCGGCTCTCCCAAGGCCAGCTCGGGCAGGCTTCATTGTGAAGCAACCTTGGCCAGACCGCCTCACCAACCGACCGCTTCACAGGCGCATTAAATGCAGGGGATGCCTGACGTCGTATCCAGACACACGCGCCTCAGTCGGGCAGGCCGAAGTGACCGCAGTCACTTTGCTCCTCTTCTTTACTATCTGACATGACAGGAAAACAGCGCCACTCGCTCCGCTCTGACTGCCGTGTTAGCCACCCCGGTGACGACTGACAACAAGTCACGATCAACCACCGAGTTTAGCCTCGGGCGCAACAGGAAGCTCCGACTCACCCGACCTCACGCTCCGGCCTCGGGAGGAGTTCTCCGCCTCGCCCGACCTCAGGCTCCGGCCTCGGGAGGAGGTCTCCGCCTCGCCCGACCCCCAGACTCGGCCTTGACCCTCGACTCGGGAGGAATCGCGTCCTCGCCCGACCTCGGCCTCGGCCTCAAGAGAAGTCTCCGCCTCGACCGACCCTGGGCTCGGACCGACCACGCTAACAGGGGATACATCATTTCCCTATTCCTAGCCTGCTCAGGCTACAAGGAACAAGACCGGCGTCCCATCTGGCTTACCCCGGTGATGGGTAATGATGGCACCCCGCGTGCACCATGATGCCGGTGGCTCTCAGCCCCTTACGACAGCAAGGAGACGTCAGCAGGATCCTCGCCACGCTGCCAGCTGTGCTCCTACAGGACTCAGGCGCTCCTCTGACGGCCACGCCATCACATGTACAGGGCCCAAGCTCTCCCCCAACGGCCACGTTGGCATGTACATAGGGCTTAGGCACTCCACTGCTAGACACGTTAGCGCATAGCTACGCCCCCCGCTGTACGACTGGACTCTCTCCTTGCCTCTATAAAAGGGAGGTCTAGGGCCACCCTGAGGGGGGTTCGCGCGAGGGAAGCGGCGGACGAACTCTGTGTCTCTCCCTCTCTCACGCGACGCGCTTGTAACCCCTACTGCGAGCGGCACCACTGGTGCAGGATAATACAAGGCTTGTCCTACCTCTTGTGTTCCATCCCGTGCCAACCCATCTGGGCAGGGACATGCAGTGATTTCACTAGTCGGTCCAAGGGACCCCCCCAGGTCCGAGACGCCGACAGTTGGCGCGCCAGGTAGGGGCCTGCTGCGTGTTAATGAACACCTTCCCGTTGAGATCCAGATGGGGAGTCTTCAGCAACCTCTCCAGCTCAGGACGGTGCTCCGCTTCGAGAGTCTCGAGTTCGCGTCCCTCAACGGCAGCTACGACATGGTACTCCTCCCCCGCGGCGTGATGACAACGACGGTCTCCGACTCGCCCGGCGGCGGTGAGCTCTACGACAGCATCTCCCCGCGGCAGAAGAGGAGCACTCCGGTCGTCCCCGCCACCCTCCTCGTCGGAGGAGGCGGAGACGAGGCAACCATGGCCACGCAGGAGGCAGCACCTCGTCGGCTGTCGCCCCAGAGCGAGTCGACGACGCCGGCACTCCCCTGGGGGACATGTCAGACATTGTCCTCGCACCTGAGGCGACGGCGGGTGTCACCTCCCCGTGACGTGTCAGCCCCAAGCGGACTGACGACGCCAGCACCCTCGCAATGGACCTGCTGGGCGTTACCCTCGTATCTGAGATGACGGTGTGCTCCGCCCCCGATGCGACTTCACCACCGTCCATCGACCAAGAGGTACCGTCCGTTTTCCATCCCGTACCTTTTCGGTTCAGCTTCGATCCACCTAGCGACCCCGCTATGGTGAGCGCCTTCGTAAAGGCGTAGCCAAACCTTCCGGGGTACCACATGTGGTCGACCTGGGACCGACTGACAGCCGTCTCAACCTTCGGACCGGCGGGTTCTGAGGAAGAGGACGACCTCGACTCCGGTTGGGATTTCTCTGCCCTCAATGACCCCTGTGCCATGCGGGACTTCATGTCCGCATGTGACCACTGCCTCTCCGGTTGTTCTAACGATGGCCATGACCTTGACGACGAGGGTTATGGCCTAGGTCGCGAATGTTTCCACATCGATCTGGGAGATCACAACGAAGGCAACCACCTCGGTATGCCAGAGGTTGACGATCCCCCTAGGCCTGCATCTTGCGTTGACATCCCGTGGGAGCAAGCTGTGGTCCCAGTCCCTGCGGGGGGTCAGGACATACAGCTCGAGCAAATCCGTGAGACGCAGGCCCGGGTCGACGGGGAAGTAGGCCAGCTTGTACAACTCCGACAGAACATCGAACAGGAGTGGGCAGGCCGAACACTCGCCGGAGAAGCCTATCACCGGGCCCAAGACATCCGGCACCACATTGTCGATAATGCCAGGACAGCGCTGCCCCCGGCCGTCAGCGGGTCTGGCCAGGACCTAGCTGCGGCGGCGATGCTGCTTCAAGCCATGTCGAAGCCATCCACCACCGAGGGACGGCGTATCCAGGGCGAACTCAATAATCTCCTAGAAGGCGCCGCGGTTCGACGAGCCAAGAGCTCCGCCTCCCGCAGGCGAGCTGACCCCTCGGAGCATCATGCGGTGTCCTCTCGGCGCATTCGGGAAGCCTCGGTCCATCCCAAGCGTACACGAGACGAGGCGCCCGCCGCCCGGGAACGCCTCGGCAACGAGCACCATCATCTCAACCATCGAGCCCGCCTCGACGAGAAGGTGCGCCGAGGCTACCATCCCAGGCGTGGGGGACGCTGCAACAGTGAGGAGGATCGCAGTCCTTCGCCCGAACCACCCGGTCCGCGAGTCTTCAGCCGGGCCATATGACGAGCATCGTTCCCTGCCCGTTTCCGAGCCCCGACTACCATCACCAAGTACTCGGGGGAGACGAGGCCGGAGCTGTGGCTCGCGGACTACCGACTGGCGTGCTAGTTGGGAGGGGCGGATGATGACAAACTCATCATCCGTAATCTACCCCTCTTCCTCTCCAATGCCGCCCGAGCCTGGCTGGAGCATCTGCCTCCTGCGCAGATCTCTGACTGGGATGATCTGGTCAAAGCTTTCGCGAGAAACTTCCAAGGCACATACGTGCGCCCTGGGAACTCGTGGGACCTCCGAAGCTGCCGCCAGCAGCCAAGGGAGTCCCTTCGAGAGTACATCTGACGGTTTTCAAAGTAGCGCACCGAGCTACCCAATGTTACCGACTCGGATATCATCGGGGCTTTCCTTGCCGGCACCACTTGCCGAGACTTGGTGAGCAAACTTGGGCGCAAGACTCCCACCCGTGCGAGCGAACTGATGGACGTCGCCACCAAGTTCGCCTCAGGTCAAGATGCGGTCGAAGCCATCTTCCGAAAGGACAAGCAGCCTCAGGGAGAGCCGAAGACAGACGCCCCTGAGGCGTCCGCCCAGCGGGGCACAAAGAAGAAGGCTAAAAACAAGTCGCAAGCGAAGCGCGGCGCCGCAGACACGAATCTCGTCGCTGCAGCCGAGCCCAGGAACCCTCGGAAACCTCCTGGAGGGGCCAACGCGTTCGACAAGATGCTCAAAGAGCCGTGCACCTATCACCAGGGGCCCGTCAAGCACACCCTCGAAGAATGTGTCATGCTCCGGTGCTACTTCCATAAGACCGAGCCCCCGGCGGAGGATGGCAAGGGCCATGACAACGGCAAGAAGGAGGGCGGCAAGGAAGAGGGATTCCCGGAAGTCCATAACTGCTTCATGATCTACGGTGGGCAGGCGGCGAACGCCTCGGCTCGGCACCGCAAGCAGGAGCGCCGGGAAGTCTGCTTGGTGAAGGTGGCGGCACCAGTCTACCTAGACTGGTCCGACAAGCCTATCACCTTTGACCAAGGCAACCACCCCGACTTCGTTCCAAGCCGAGGAAGGTACCCACTCGTCGTCGATCCGATCATCGGCAACGTTAGGCTCTCCAAGGTCCTCATGGACGGAGGCAGCAGCCTTAACATCATCTACACCGATACCCTGAAACTCCTAGGGGTTGATCGGTCCGAAGTCCGGGCCGGTGCGGCACCCTTCCACGGGATCGCGCCCGGGAAGCGAATCCTACCCCTCGGACGGATCGACTTACCCGTCTGCTTCGGAACTCCCTCTAACTTCCAAAAGGAAGCTCTCACCTTTGAGGTCGTCGGGTTCCGAGGAACCTACCATGCGGTGTTGGGAAGACCATGCTACGCCAAGTTCATGGCCGTCCCCAACTACACCTACCTCAAGCTCAAGATGTCGGGCCCGAATGGGATCATCACCATCAGATCCACGTACCGCCACACGTACGAATGCGACGTGGAGTGCGTGGAGTATGCCGAGGCTCTCGCGGAGTCCGAGGCCCTCATCGCTGACCTGGAACGCCTCTCCAAGGAGGCGCCCGACGCGAAGCGGCACGCCGGCAACTTTGAACCAGTTGAGGCGATCAAGTCCGTCTCTCTCGACCCCAGCAACGACGCCAGCAAGAAAGTTCGGATCGGCTTCAAGCTCGACCCCAAATAGGAAGCAATGCTCGTTGACTTTCTCCGCGCAAACGCCAAAGTCTTTGCGTGGAGTCCCTCGGACATGCCCAGCATACCGAGGGATGTCGCCGAGCACTCACTGGACATCAGAGCTGGAGCCCGACCCGTGAAGCAAACCCTACGCCATTTTGATGAAGAAAAGCGCAGGGCCATAGGCGAGGAGATCCACAAGCTACTTGCGACAGGGTTTATCAAAGAGGTATTCCATCCCGAATGGTTAGCTAACCCTGTTCTTGTAAGGAAGAAGGATGGGAAATGGAGGATGTGTGTAGACTACACTGGTCTAAACAAAGCATGTCCGAAAGTTGCCTACCCTCTACCTCGCATCGATCAAATCGTGGACTCCACTGCTGGGTGCAAAACCCTGTCATTCCTTGATGCCCACTCAGGCTATCACCAAATCAAGATGAAAGAGTCCGACCAGCTCGCGACTTCTTTCATCACACCTTTTGGCATGTACTATTACACTACAATGCCATTTGGGTTGAGGAATGTAGGCGCCACCTACCAGAGGTGCATGAACCACGTGTTCGGAGAACACGTCAGCAGAGCGGTCGAGGCTTACGTCGACGACATCGTTGTCAAGACGAAGAGAGCCTCCGACCTCCTCTCTGACCTTGAAACGACATTCAAGTGTCTGGGAGCGAAAGGCGTGAAACTCAATCCTGAGAAGTGTGTCTTCGGAGTCCCCCGAGGCATGCTCCTTGGATTCATCGTCTCCGAGCGGGGCATCGAGGCCAATCCGGAGAAAATCGTGGCCATCACCAACATGGGACCGATCAAAGATTTGAAAGGAGTACAGAGGGTCATGGGATGCCTTGCGGCTCTGAGCCGCTTCATCTCACGCCTTGGCGAGAAAGGCTTGCCTCTGTACCGCCTCTTAAGGAAGGCCGAATGCTTCACTTGGACCCCCGAGGCCGAGGAAGCCCTCAGAAACCTTAAGGCGCTCCTTACGAACACACCCATCCTAGTGCCCCCCCGCAGGAGAAGCCCTCTTGATCTACGTAGCCGTGACTACTCAGGTGGTCAACGTCGTGATCGTAGTCGAGAGACGAGAAGAAGGGCATGCACTGCTCGTCCAGCGGCCAGTCTACTTCATCAGCGAAGTGCTTTCCGAGACCAAATTCCGCTACCCACAGATCCAGAAGCTGCTCTACGCAGTGATTCTGACACGGCGAAAGTTGCGACACTACTTCGAGTCTCATCCGGTGACTGTGGTGTCATCCTTCCCCCTGGGGGAGATCATCCAGTGCCGCGAGGCCTCGGGTAGGATAGCAAAGTGGGCGGTGGAGCTTATGGGCGAAATGCTATCATTCGCTCCTCGGAAGGCCATAAAGTCCTAGGTCTTGGCAGACTTCCTGGCTGAGTGGACTGACACCCAGTTACCGACTACTCCAGTCCAGCCCGAGCTCTGGACCATGTACTTCGATGGGTCACTCATGAAAACAGGAGCAGGCGCTGGCTTGCTCTTCGTTTCACCCCTCGGAAAGCATCTCCGCTACGTCATTTGCCTCCATTTTCCGGCATCAAACAACGTGGCCGAGTACGAGGCACTGGTTAACGGGCTGCGCATCGCCATCGAGCTAGGGGTCCGACGCCTTGACGCTCGAGGTGACTCACAGCTTGTCATCGACCAAGTCATGAAGAACTCCCACTACCGTGACTAGAAGATGGAGGCCTACTGCGACGATGTTCGGCGCCTGGAAGACAAGTTCTACGGGCTCGAGCTCAACCACATCGCCTGATAGTACAATGAGACTGCGGACGAGCTGGCGAAAATAGCCTCGGGGCGAACGACGGTTCCCCCGTACGTCTTCTCCAGAGACCTACATCAACCATCCGTCAAGATCGACGACACGCTCGAGCCTGAGGAAGCCTCGGCTGGATTCGAGGCACCCTCGGCCATCAAGGAAGAGGCCTTGCCCGTCGAGGAGGAACAGAATGGGGTCACGTCAGATCCGAACTGGCAGACCCCGTACCTAGAATATCTCCTCCGAGGAGAGCTCCCCGTCGACAAGACTAAAGCTCGGCGGCTGGCTCGGCGCGCCAAGTCATTCGTCTTGCTGGGTGATGAGGAAGAGCTCTATCACCACAGCCCCTCGGGTATCCTCCAACGATGCATATCCATCGCCGAAGGTCAGGAGCTATTGCAGGAGATACACTCGGGGGCTTGCGGTCACCACACAGTACCTCGAGCCCTCGTTGGAAACGCCATCCGGCAAGGTTTCTACTGGCCAACCGTGGTGGCCGACGCCACTAGGATTGTGCGCTCCTGCCGGGGGTGTCAATTCTACGCAAAGCAGACGCATCTGCCCGCTCAGGCCTTGCAGACGATACCCCTCACCTGGCCATTTGCTGTGTGGGGTCTGGACCTTGTCGGTCCCTTGCAGAAGGCACCCGGGAGCTTCACGCACCTGCTGGTCGCTATCGACAAATTCTCCAAGTGGATCGAGGTCCGACCCCTAAACAGCATCAGGTCCGAGCAGGCGGTGGCATTCTTCACCAACATCATCCATCGCTTTGGGGTCCCGAACTCCATTATCATCAACAACGGCACCCAGTTCACTGGCAGGAAGTTCCTGGACTTCTGCGACGACCACCACATCCGTGTGGACTGGGCCGCCGTAGCTCATCCCATGACGAATGGGCAGGTGGAGCGTGCCAATGGTATGATTTTTCAGGGGCTCAAACCGAGGATCTACAACGACCTCAACAAGTTCGGCAAGCGGTGGATGAAAGAGCTACCCTCGGTAGTCTAGAGTCTGAGGACAACGCCGAGCCGCGCCACGGGCTTCTCGCCGTTCTTTCTAGTCTATGGGGCCGAGGCCGTCCTCCCCACGGACTTAGAATATGGCTCCCCGAGGACCAAGGCGTACGACGACCGAAGCAACTAGACCAACCGAGAAGACTCGCTGGACCAACTCGAGGAGGCTCGAGACGTTTCCTTACTACATTCGGCACGGTACCAGCAGTCGCTGTGGCGCTACCACGCCTGAAGCGTTCGGTCCCGAGGCTTCCAAGTGGGAGACTTGGTGCTTCGCCTACGATAGGACGCCCGATGGCGCCACAAGCTCACTCCTCCCTGGGAAGGGCCCTTCATCATCACCAAGATCTTGAAGCCTAGAACATACAAGCTGGCCAACGACCAAGGCGAGGTCTACAACAACGCTTGGAACATCCAACAGCTACGTCGCTTCTACCCTTAAGATGTTTTAAGTCGTTCATGTACCTCGTTTACATACACAAAGTCTAACCGTCAAGGAAGGGTCAGCCTTGCCTCAGCAAAGTCCGACCCTCCCTTGGGGGCTAGAAGGGGGGAACCCCCTCTGCGTCAAAATTTTCCTCGGAAAAATTTTCTACCAAAACAACCTTTGTGCTTTCGACTTCCGTATCGATAGCGGGATCCTGAGGACGACGAGAGTACACGTAAGCGGCAAGGCCAATCGAGCCGAGGAACTCCTACGCCTCCGGGATACGGATACCTCACTCATCACCTTCCGCGAGAAGTAACTCACGCTCGGATAAGCGATCCTGCTACCGAACAAGTCCTAACACTCGGGTAGAAAACGACTTTCGCGCCTTCTCGACTGTACCAATAATGGAATCCTTCGACCAAATGAGAGCGCACATAAGCGACAAGGCCGACCGAGCTGAGGGACTCCTACGCCTCTGGGATACGGATACCTCACTCATCACCTTCCGCGAAAAGTAACTCTCGTTCGGATAGACGATTCTACTATTGACAGACAAGTCATGATGCTCGAAACAAGAGGAGAGAAGACACAGCTTTTTAAACACGACGATAAAGTGTTTAGGCCTCGGCGGCCGCGAAAAAGCCTGCGCATGCTACAGACAAACTGTTCCTGCAGGTTCGGGCATTGGCAGGGGGAGCAGCAGCACCCTCGGTGTTGTTTCCACCCTTAGCGGAACCTGGCCCAGCCTCGGACGGCGACCCAGGCAAAAGGACCTCCACCTAAGGGAGGACGCCAGCACCGCACCAGTAGATGTCTTGGCCAAGCTCCAGCGGCTGCTACCACATCTTCCTCGGCCTGGGAAGCCGCCATCTCCTGGGCCGACAAAGTCTCTTTCTGAGCCGACTCCGCGTCTGTCCACGCTAACACCGCTTCCTCCGGCTCCGGCTCATCGCAGAGCAGCCGAGGGTTCCAAAAACTGAGCAAGAGAGACCTAGAGCGGCAAGGCCGACCGAGCCGAGGGACTTCTACGCCTCCGGGATACGGATACCTCACTCGTGACCTTCCGCGAAAGGCAACTCACGCTCGGTTAAGTGGTTCGGCTAGCCAACAGACAAGTCCTAGTGCTCGGAATGAGGAAGACACACAACTTCATTCTCGAATACCCAGATGTTCAGGCCCCAACAGCCACAATGAACATACACCGGCACTCAAGGTGCCATTACAAACGGAACTCTGGTTCCATTCCCGCGGGAGCGAACGACCTCACGCCGGAAGGCTTGCGGGATAACAAACTCCGAGTGGCCCGCCAACAGCCGCTCCAGCAGCAGCGACAACAACCTCCATCTCGGGCGGCTAGACAGCTGCGGCAACGGCTTCAGGGCAAACGCTTCAGCCAAGAGGCCCTCGCCCACGAGAGGCAAAAACCAGCCATTGAAGCCAGAGAGACGGAGCCACACCGGCGTATGTCGTCCGCCCCAAAGCGCACCCACCCGACCAGCGGTGGGGGCGGCACCGGAGGCAGCACCAGAGCCGCTCGTACCGGGGAGCCAGTCGCGCGGTGGCAACCAGCGCCACAGGCGGCAAACACGCTTCCCCCCAGATCACTTAAGGAAGGAGCGGGCCGCTGCCTACGCAGAGGCGAACCCCGGCTCAGCTCGCCCTCCGCCTCAGCAAGGATGACGAAGATCCTTGAAGCTGAGGGCTAGGCGGAGGCCGCAGCCTGGCTTGCTTCTCCCCACCAAACTGCCCATTGGTGAGGGAATGCAGCCGGGCTGCACGACGAAAATCCTTGAAGCCGAGCGATGGCTGAAAGGTGCCGATCTCCACGAGGCCGTGCTCCTCCAACAACAGCAAGAGCAAGGCGACGCTGGAGCACCCCATCTGGGGCTCAAAAGGTGGAAGGGCGCAATGCATGAGGGGAGAACGAAGGCATGGCCACTGCCCAGGGGATCGATCCCCCTTTTATAGGCAGATCTCCTCACTTGCACCCCTTAGCATCCCGGGCGAAATCCCCACTGACATCCTCCAGGGTTCTCCCCCTACGACATGGGGGTTGGGACCCACACGTCATACAAGCTGATCCGAAGCACGAAGAAGGCGAACCGCCACACGCGAGGCATGTAACCGTCCCGCGGTTACAAGTGCTCTCCCATCTTCGCAGAAACCAGTGGTCGAAAGGGTGGACTACCACGCGACAGGCATCCAACTGCACCGCAACTGTGCGCCCCCTCGGCTTCGTCCACATCCGGCGGACCAGCGCAAAGGAAGCGGGCCCGCATGTCATGTAACCGGTGCGCCGGTTACGACGTGCGAGAAGTTACACCGCCACTCGCACCAATGCTGCGCCTCCTCGACTGCGGAACCAGTATCGCGACTCGAGGTAGCCCTGTGCAGGACCCAACAGTGCTAGCTAAAGGTGACGACCACAGACCGGTCAGCCACGGGGTAGGCACGACGGTTGGCATGGTCAAAAGCGGGCCGGCAGTAACTACAGCGGCAGACGAGCAGAGGTAGCGGTCAAGTCGCCTGCAGGCTCGCCCCTCCTGAAGCGACGGGAGAGCCCTCTCCACGGCATGAAGACGACGCGCCCGTGCCCCGTTTCTCGAATGGCTCGCGCGCGCAACGGGCGCCACGCGAACCACCCTTCCCGTCGCATTAACTTCGCGGCAGGGCAAGCGACACCTTTGGCAGGCGAAGCGGGCGACATTTCACCTCCGCCATGATGACCGCGTCAAAAAAGGTGCGCCACCTTATTTAAATTCATATCCTTCCCCTCCTCCTCTCTCTCTCTCTTGCTACAGGGACCGGGAAAGGGGATGTTGTGGAAAGGATCCTTCCCGGCGAAGGAAGCGGGCCCCGAGCCCTCCTACTGATTAGGGGTTCGAAGGCTGGCCCCTCGGAAGGATTTCGACAGCCGCCCCAGAGCACACGGACTTCAAGCCCATTACTGATCAAGGGTTCGAAGGCTGGCCCCTCGGAAGGGTTCGACAGTCGCCCCAGAGCGCCCGGGCTCCGTGCCCACTACTGATCAAGGGTTCGTAGGCTGGCCCCTCGGAAGGGTTCGACAGTTGCCCCAGAGCACGCATAGTGAGGGATGACTCTAGGTACGTTCGATACATAGCCGAGGCTCGGGCTACGCTCCCGAGGTACCCTAGGACATTTCCAAGACCGGCGGGAACGATTTGTAACAGAATCCCACCGGAGGGAGGCATCGAGCCCTCGGACCCTGTCGAAGGGGTCTGGGTCCGGCAAATCACCCACAGGTACTTTTGGAGCGCGCCTCTGGGCCACCAGCCGACCCCTAACGAATGGGGCACGGGCGTCCACTCGGATCACCCGTTAGCAGCTCACTGGAAACACCATGTTCGGCGCCCTCCGAGGGCAACATGGCGCTTCCCCCCCTCCTCCTTGCAGAAAGGCGACGCAGGGGCGTATAATAAAAGTCAGGAAAGTCCTTGACCGTCCTCTCGCTCCGTGCAGAGGCTCGGGGGCTGCTCTCGCACCCGACTACGGCCAAAACTGTTGACAGCATCAACAAACCAGCTTGATAACTTGGAACCCGACCACGCACCTGGGCTATGGCCGAGCCGCATGGGGGAACGATCAGAACGACCGAAGCACCACGAAAAGCATTCAGACCTCAGAGGAGTCAAACCACTCCTCCAAGGCCTCGGGGGCTACACCCGGCGGGTGCGCTCGCGCGCACCCACCAGAACAAGGCAAAAACCGAGAAAGGCCGGTCCCCTCACCGAAAACACGGCAAGAGCCTCCAAGCGAGTACCATCACTCCCTTCGAGGCTCGGGGGCTACTGTCGGGTACCATAATTAGGGGTACCCCCAACGCTCCTAATCATGGCTGGTAAACACCCGCAGACCAACTGACGGGTGCGGTTCAGGTCAAGACTTTGTCTACCCGAGGGATGCGATCTCACCCGAGCCCAGTTTCGGGTTGGAACAGTAGTCCCAGACGAATTCACGCCTCGCCCGAGGGCCTCCTCAGGCAGCGGGCGCCCCCTCGGCTCTCCCAAGGCCCAGCTCGGGCAGGCTTCGTTGTGAAGCAACCTTGGCCAGACCGCCTCACCAACCGACCGCTTCACAGGTGCATTAAATGCAGGGGATGCCTGACGCCGTATCCTGACACACGCGCCTCAGTCGGGCAGGCCGAAGTGACCGCAGTCACTTTGCCCCTCTTCTTTACTGTCTGACATGACAGGAAAACAGCGCCGCTCGCTCCGCTCCGACTGCCGTGTCAGCCACCCCGGGTGACGACTGACAACAAGTCACGATCAACCACCGAGTTCATCCTCGGGAGCAACAGGAAGCTCCGCCTCGCCCGACCTCACGCTCCGGCCTCGGGAGGAGGTCTTCGCCTCGCCCGACCTCAGGCTCCGGCCTCGGGAGGAGGTCTTCGCCTCGCCCAACCCCCGGACTCGGCCTCGACCCCCGACTCGGGAGGAATCGCGTCCTCGCCCGACCCCGGCCTCGGCCTCAAGAGAAGTCTCCGCCTCGACCGACCCTGGGCTCGGACCGACCGCGCTAACAGGGGATACATCATTTCCCTATTCCTAGCCTGCTCAGGCTACAAGGAACAAGACCGACGTCCCATCTGGCTTACCCCGGCGACGGGTAATGATGGCACCCTGCATGCACCATGACGCCGGTGGCTCTCAGCCCCTTACGACAGCAAAGAGACGTCAGCAGGATCCTCGCCACGCTGCCAGCTATGCTCCTACAGGACTCAGACGCTTCTTTGACGGCCACGCCATCACATGTACAGGGCCCAAGCTCTCCCCCAACGGCCATGTTGGCATGTACACATGGCTTAGGAACTCCACTGCTGGACACGTTAGCGCATAGCTACGCCCCCCGCTGTACGACTGGACTCTCTCCTTGCCTCTATAAAAGGGAGGTCCAGGGCCACCCTGAGGGGGGTTCACGCGAGGGAAGCAGCGGATGAACTCTATGTCTCTCCCTCTCTCACGCGACACGCTTGTAACCCCTACTGCGAGCGGCACCCCTGGTGCAGGATAATACAAGGCTTGTCCCACCTCTTGTGTTCCATCCCGCGCCAACCCATATGGGCAGGGACACACGGCGATTTCACTAGTCGGTCCAAGGGACCCCCTGGGTCCAAAACGCCGACAGGTTCCCACAACATTTTGCTTTGGACATGGCACCAGGCTCTAGACTTCATTTCTTTTGAAGTTGTTGAGTTCTTCCTACATGGCCAACACCCAGTCCGGATCCTGCAAGGCTTCTTCTACCCTGAAAGGCTTAATAGAAGAAACAAACGAGTAATGCTCACAAAAATTAGCTAATCGTGAGCGAGTTGTTACTCCCTTGCTGATGTCACCCAGAATCTGATCCATGGTGTGATTCCTTTGGATCGTCGCTCGGACTTAAGTTGGAGGGGCCCGTGATGCTTCTTCCTCCATAGCCTGTTCTTCATGTGCTCCCCCTTGATCCTTCCCCTCTTCTTGAGGCACCTGTTCATCGTCTTGAGTTGGGGGATGCACCATCGTAGAGGAAGATGGTTGATCTTGTTCCTGTAGTTCCTGTGGTCGCACATCACCTATCGCCATAGTTCGCATTGCGGCCGTTGGAACCTCATCATCATCTACATCATCAAGATCAACTTGCTCTCTTGGAGAGCCATTAGTCTCATCAAATACAACATCGCTAGAGACTTCAACTAATCCTGATGATTTGTTGAAGACCCTATACGCCTTTGTATTTGAGTCATATCCTAGTAAAAACCCTTCTACAACCTTGGGAGCAAATTTCGAATGTCTACCTTTCTTCACCAGAATGTAGCATTTGCTCCCAAATACACGGAAATAAGAAACATTGGGTTTGTTACCGGTAAGGAGTTCATAGGAAGTCTTCTTGAGGAGATGGTGCAGATAGAGCCGGTTTATGGCATGGCAGGCTATGTTCACAGCTTCTGACCAAAACCGCTCAAGCGTCTTGTACTCTCCAAGCATCGTTCTCGCCATGTCGATTAGCGTCCTGTTCTTCCTCTCTACTACACCATTTTGCTGTGGTGTGTAGGGAGCGGAGAACTCGTGCTTGATTCCTTCCTCCTCAAGATATTTTTCAACCTGTAGATTCTTGAACTCTGACCCATTGTCGCTTCTTATCTTCTTCACCTTTAGCTCAAACTCATTTTGAGCTCTCCTTAAGAAGCGTTTTAGGGTTTCTTGGGTTTCAGATTTGTCCTGCAAAAAGAATACCCAAGTGAAGCGAGAAAAATCATCAACTATAACAAGACCATACTTACTTCCCCCGATGTTGAGATAGGCAATGGGGCCGAAGAGATCCATGTGTAGGAGTTCCAGTGGTCTTGATGTGATCATCACATTCTTGCCATGATGAGTGCTTCCCACCTGTTTCCATGCTTGGCATGCTGCACAAGGTCTGCCTTTCTCAAAACAGACATCGGTTAGTCCTAACAAATGATCTCCCTTTAGAAGTTTATGAAGGTTCTTCATCCCAACATGTGCTAGATGGCGATGCCAAAGCCAGCCCATATTATTCTTAGCGATTAAGCATGCATCTAGATCGGCATTCTCTTTTGAGAAATTAACTAAATAGAGCTTGTCGTCTAATACACCCTTAAAAGCTAATGAACCATCACTCCATCTAAAGACATATACATCAATATTTGTAAATAAACAATTATAGCCCATATGACACAATTGGCTTACAGACAATAAATTATACCCGAGCGACTCTACTAAAAACACATTTGATATTGAGTGCTCGGTCGTGATGGCTATCTTGCCCAATCCTTTAACCTTGCCTTGGTTCCCATCTCCAAAGATAATAGTTTCCTGGGAATCCCTGTTCTTGACGTAGGAGGTGAACATTTTCTTCTCCCCTGTCATGTTGTTTGTGCATCCGCTGTCGATAATCCAGCTTGAGCCCCCGGATGCATAAACCTGCAAGGTAGTTAAGCTTGGGTTTTAGGTACCCAACTCTTGTTGGGTCCTATGAGGTTAGTTACAACAACTTTTGGAACCCAAATACAAGTCTTGTCTCTCTTGTATTTAGATCCCAATTTTCTAGCAACTACTTTGGCATTTTTACATGAGAGTACAAAAGAAGCATTACATGCATGATAAACGGTAGTAGTACCAGTGCATGCTTTCCTAGGCGCATGAGACACAACATGATTACGCCTAGGCCTATTTTTACCATAAGCATATGTAGAGCTAGATGCAACCATAGCATGAGGATTAAATACAGCATTATGAGAAACAATATTGTCATAGTACCTACCATTATGAGCATGACTAGTAAATTTTTTATCATAAAGATAGGCATGATTCTTTTGAGAACTACTAGCCATAGGAGCATTCCATTTCTCCTTGTTGAGACCGGAAGTCCTTTGGCTTGTTAAGTTCTTGGTTTCCTTTCGAAAACCAAGTCCATTCTTAATTGATGAGTGTCTACCAACAGTGTAGTCATCCCTAGCAAATTTTAACTTCTCATATTTATCCTTGCAAGTCTTAAGTTGAGCATTAAGACTTGCAACCTCATTGTTTAACTTAATAATGGTAGAAGCATGTTCATTACAAGCATCAATGTTAAAATCTTTACACCTATTACAGATTACTACATGCTCTACACTTGAACTAATTACATTAACTTTCTCTAGCCTAGCATTCAAATCATCATTTAAACTCTTTAGGCTAGAGTTAGATTCATGACAGGTAGACAATTCAGAGGATAGTATTTCATTTTTCTTGATTTCTAGAGCAAGAGATTTTTGAACACTAATGAATTTATCATGTTCCTCATACAATATATCTTCTTGCTTTTCTAGAAGCCTATCCTTTTCATTAAGAGCATCAATTAATTCATTTATTTTGTCTACCTTAGTTCTATCTAAACCCTTAAACAAATCAGTATAATCTACTTCATCATCAGACGATTCTTCATCACTAGAAGAAGTATATTTGGGAGTGTCTCGAATACATACCTTCTTCTCCATGGCCATAAGACACGTATGGCGTTTGTTGGGGAAGAGCGAAGAATTGTTGAAGGCCGAGGCAGCTAGTCCTTCATCTTCGGAGTCAGATGAAGAACAGTCGGAGTCCCATTCCTTCCTGATGTGCGCCTCGCCCTTGGCCTTCCTGTAGTTCTTTTTCTTTTCCCTCTTCCCATGCTTTTCTTATGCCTGGTCACTATCATTATCAGGGCATTGATCTATAAAATAACCAGTCTTACCGCATTTGAAGCAGGAGCGTTTTCCCCTTGACTTGTTCTTGTTGGGGCACTCCTTGCATCCTTTTAGTGCGGTCTTGAAGCGCTTGATGATGAGCGCCATCTCATCCTCATTGAGCTCGGCAGCCTCCATTTGTGCTACCATGCTAGGTAGCGCCTCCCTGCTGCTGGTTGCTTTGAGAGCAACTGTAACACCCAGGTGTTACCTTGGTTGGAGCCCACCTTGATACTAAAGGCTTGATCACATATGGTAGAGGCTTAGGGCCACACCAAAGAAACTTTGGAAATCATGTGCTAACCATGTTGCCAATGACCTAAGAAGCATTACTCAAATCCTTGCTCACTTACTACCTTGGATAAGAGGGGAGAAGAACCCTAGACCTCTTTTTAAACTCAATCTTCCAAAACCCTAAGTAAAGGGGGGGGGGGAAAGAGAGTGAGCAAATGTGCAAAGCATGGGCAATCTTTACCCAAACCCTAAGCAACCTTGTAACCAGCAATTAGGGGAGGGAAATAATGCAAAAGGACCCCTGGAGAAACCCCAATTCAAATCTCCAAGTGGAGAGAGAGCTAGAGCTCTCTATTTCTCTCTAAGTCCATTTTTAACCCTAGTTTAAGGATCAACCGTGTTCACCTTGAAGATGGCACCAAAACCACTTGGGTTCTATACCAAAAATGTGGTATACCACCTAAGGCACCCCCTGGAAGAAGTGGAGACCGAGACTTGGACGTTTGACAGGGATTGACATCAGTTTTGTCGCGTGGTGGGCAGTGAGACAAGCCAGATTTGGCGCCCGTCTATCTCCTGATCTAGGGCGTATCTTCCTTTGGAACTCACACATGTGAGATAGCCCTAGGTGCCAGGAGGAGGTCTGCGCCGGATTCATGGCAAGATTCGCACGTTTGCGATCTCTGGAGACGTTTGAACAATGGAAGAAACTCACCTCCACGTGTTCGACGCCTTCTGCCCGCGCCAGAGCACGCCCGCGCGCGCTCCCGCGTGCCCAGTGCCGCGCTCGAGCCAAACCAGCGCCGTGGCCCACGCCCGAGCCTATAAAACCCTCCCAGGCTTCGAATACACTCTTCCGCGCACCCTCAAAACCTCACCGGAGTTAGCTCGTCGCCGTTTGCCCGTGCGCAGCGAGTCCGCGGCCGCCCAATCCCCCTGTCACCGTAGACCGGCCAGCAGAGCCATTCCCAACCCCGTCCAGCCCTCGGAGAAGACTGTGCACGCCTCCGTGAAGCTCCCCGAGCGAGGAATCGGAGATTGCTTCGCCGGAGAAACCAGTCCACGCTCGCCGGAGCTCTCAACCCCGCCGGAGTACGTGGACCGGGTAAACCGCTCAACCATCCTTCGATTCCTTGTGCACACAGTCGCTACGTTACACCGTGAAGCTCACCGTGCCCTTGGATTGAACCAGTTCGCCGTAGTTTGGCCGGTACACTCGCCGCCGACGAGCACACCCGCCTGCGCTCGTGGACCGGGCGATTCCGGCCATCCCCGACGTCAAGCCGTACCTCGACGTGACCGCCAGAGTCTCCCCGAGCCAACCCCACCCTTCGCCGGACCTCCCTCGCTGCCGGTAAGCCGCGCCACCCTTTTCTTTCCCGCGGTTACTGTTTCAGTTAGGGGAAGGACTGCGGGTGAGAGGGAGAGAAGGTCGGGGGGTTTTATGAAATGTCAGAGACACAGGGGAACAGTGGCGCAAGGGTAGATCTACGAGGGTTGATTTGATTTAAACCCAGGGACCCCGGTGTAAACTGTTTTTCCAGGAAACTCTTTTTAAAATCTATTTTAAAATTGAACAGAGACTTTAAAAATTCATAACTTATGTTTAGTTCATCCAAATTTGGTCAAACCAATTTTGTCAGACTCTAATTAATGTAACCTATTTAAGAAAAATATAAAACCCCTTGGTATTAAGGAAGATTTTAAAACTCTGATTTAATGATAGTTTTGGCCAAAAGCTCAATAATAGTAAGAAAAATAGTTGTGCTATTTGACTAGGGTTAGAAAAATTTGAAGAAGTTTATATCTACCTACTGACCTGTTTAAAAATGTTGAACCTCTCTGTCCACTCTATTAAGTTGGTTTTTACCCCTTATTCCATAATATGCTTAAAGATAAGAAAAATAGAAAATGTAATTTAAACCATGAACCAGAGAGCACCCCTATTTTTGTTAGGATACTTATTTAATGTAGTTCACTGGAAAAATATAACATACCCTGGTTTAGTATAAAATAAGAAGGATACCTTTTAAGTTAATAAAATAAGGATAACTTAGAAAAACCCTACAAAAATAACCCTAAGACAAAGACACCCCAAACCTTGGGATAACTAATGTTGGGTTATTATGAACAGAGGAAAAATGCAAAATCTGTTGTTTGATATTTTTCAAGTGACAAGTTAGTTATAAGCACCTTTTTGGCATTAAACTTTAGAAAATCAAAATTAAATAATCACCAATTAACCTTCTATGGATTTTGGCACAGAGGTTTAGTATTACTGTTAGATCCCAACAAAAATGACCCTTAGGAAGAAACTCAACTCTAATGGTGAGGTGTAGTGTAAAGTGGCCCATTTTACACCACCCTTGTTATTTTTTGTCTAAAGCATAGCCCTTATAGTTTAAGCCTCAAATTCCTAAAACCAGCTAGGATAGCCAATGGCAACCCACTGCAATTTTTACAAAATTTTTGGAAATTATTAACCCACTGTCATAGTTCAAACCTACACTAAAAAAACCATAAGTAGAAATTAAAGAAAGGAAAATAAATACTGGTAATTAGTGTCACCCTAAAACCCTTATAACATTTCCCATTGAAATGTGTAAGGACAATGCCAATTCACTATGTTTTCCTCAACAAAAATCTAAACCTAGGAGTGATAAGTCTAAACCACTAAAAGCCCCGTATGACCCAGAAACCCTAAGTTATTCCTTAACTTAGTTTTCTTTTTGCATAATGTTATTAATCCTGCATAATCATAACATACATGTTCATTTCATTCGATAGACTGTAATCTTGCTGACGGAGAGTACATCCTCGTGCCGGAGCAAGGAGCTGCTCAGGAAGTAGCCCCAGACCCAGCACCAGAGCCTGCACCAGAGGACCTGCCTGCCACTGCTTTGGAAGGCAAGCCCCGGTTTTATGCATAACCTGTTATTTATACTATTTTACTACACTTAATGATTGTAGGATTGTTTGTGCACTTAAGTGTAGGAGTTGTTTGAAACCCTAGTTGCATGATCTCAGGAACCCCATTGTGATGAATACTAGTATGCTAAGTCGAGTAGCTGCTTTGTTAAGTAGGATCTCGGTAGAAGTCGAGTGATTTTTCTAGCACTCGCGCGAGATCAGGAAATTGGTTGTATCCATTTTTATATCATAATGGTGTTGGTCTGTGGACAACAATCCATGGGGATTGGTTATCTACGAGGTAGGAACTGGAATAAGGATTAAGGTGTGGTACCGTGAGTCAAGCGTTTGAACGTACTAAGCACATGCCGAGAAATATGATAAATCGGTAAGCCTAGTACCTGAGTGAACCTGGCAGTGGACATATCCCCTCACGCGACCTGAGACGAGGTCTCCCATTCCGGTTATGGTGGGTACAAGTGCGGTCACTGCACGACGGCTAGTCGGGGTCAGTGAGGCATTGTACGCCAAGGCGGTGAGCCCTGATCTGCTGACGGGGAATCGATGGGGACGGTTGATGTGTGTGGGGACGGAGTGCCCCTGCATGTCATGTGTTTAGGTTTACCTTGCAAGGTTTAAAAACTCGATTCGAATCGTCTGCTTCTCGCAGCTAATGAGACTGCTTGATCCATGCTGCTACATTGAGTAACAAGTGGAACTGTGTTGAGATGATACAAGATATTGATTGCTAAAAATGCTTGCTACTATGTATGAGTAGATAGTACACTTTTAGCCTTAAGAGAGTCACACTTAATTTTGACAAAGTTAAAATCTTGATTTAGAAACTCAGCTAGTGCTTTTGGCAACCAAACCCCACAGCCAAACAGCTGCATGTCTAGAGGTAGAGGAGTAGACTCCTCACACCGGGTAAGTCTAGCTGAGTATTAGTATACTCAGCCTTGCTTGTGGCATAATTTTACAGGTACTCTGGAGGACATGGTTGCTGGAGTGACTTGGCCGTCCACCTTGCCACCGGGTTGGACTGTCGAGTGGGACCCTGCCTCGGCTGAGGAGGAGCATGAGGAGTGATGGGACAGGCTTCCCCATCTCTCTATTTACCGTTAGTTTATTTCCGCTGCACTTCGAAACAATGATGGTCACTTTTGCAAAAACTCCGATGATGATGATGATGTAATAATTAATACTCTGACATGTATGGTTTTATGCTTTATTGTATTTGCTCTGTGACTCACCATCGAGTGAGATTGTGGTACTTGATCCTGTCAGTGGCCGTGTCGGACTAGATCCGAGGGATTGACGGGTTATTCCCATTTAAGTGTGGTCTAGCCTCTAAGGCAGGGCTTAGGCACTTAAGTTGGAATAATTCGGGCAGTTCCGCCACAGCTGGTATCGGAGCTTGTACCACCACAGAGGAATCAATAAAACATGAATGCCATCCCTTTTCTAAAATAAAATTTGATAGAAACAATGTTGGATAGATAGTAGGACGAGCAGGATAGATCTTGGACGTGAAGCCTTAGGATGATAGAAGGGTAGCTAGGTGGCTAAGTAACTAGGCCCTACAGGCCACTTTTACAGGATGGGAGTTCTTCCCTATTCCTTTTATCTTCTTGTGAGGTCGTTCAGGACGAGCATGCATGCATTTTTAATTAAGCAAATGGATAACTGAGAAAGAGGACTTAAAAACAAGATAACAACCAACTAGGTCCCCAGTGCCTTTTCATTTAACTAGAGAAAGGCTGAGTTTTATTTTTGCTTGTTCTTTTTACAATTCGTTTTCTTTTACTTACGCTTAACCATACACAGATGACTTCCCACGGATCCTCCGATGACGGAAATGCACTGACCCACACTGACGGACTTGCACGAGAGGGTTTTCCCCGCATCTTGTGGGAGGTACTTTAGGGAGCCGGATACTTGACACCCCCTCAGTACACGGTGCAGCAATTTGAGAAGCACCGGGTGCCTCGCTGTAGGGTGAGGATGATCTTAGAGCCTCATCCCCTGCAGCCAGGCTGGCGTTCTCTGGACTCCGAGTCTTTCGGATACCGGGCGGAGGACACGATCGAGGCGATCGCTCTGCACGGGTTGACGACTTTTTGTGGGTTCCATCCCTTGGAGCTCTCTACCCACCCCATTGGGTTGTTCCCCGCGGAAAAGGAGGACGACCCGATGTGGAAGGATCGGGTGGAGCATGCCAAGGACATCTGGGCTCTCTACCCAGGCCACACGGCTCACTTGTCGGTGCGATGCATGAACGCCCTGTATCGTCTGCAAGTGATGCGTGGGGAGGCAATGTCTCATTTGATGGCACTGCTAGAGGCGACCAAGATCACCTTGGACAACAGGGAGGAGCTCGTGGTTGACTTGTCCCAGGAGCTGGTAGAAAAAGATTTGCAAGTGGAGCAGCTGTCTGATGAGGTTCATGAGTTGGAGGAGCTAGTGGGCACCAGGGAGAACACCATCGAGGTTTTAGAGGATCAGCTCATTAACACTCAGCAGCAGCTTGCTGAGGCTAACGAGCACCTGGACATGCATCACCAGGAGATCCAGGACCAGGAGGCCAACGAGGACGTCGACATCGAGGGAGGAGATGAGCCTGCCTCCAGTGTAGACACTGCTGGCTCGGGAAGACCACCTTCCCCCGAGTCGAGTGCGGCCTCATTCGCGCACTAGGTGACCAGAGTAGAGTTAGACGTTGGTAATGGTAGGACTCCTCGTGGCTAGCTTAGCTTTTGCGCCCTTGGGGGTACTAGGCTAGATAGAGTTGAGTCATTTTGGGACAAATCGATGTAATCGTGCTAAACTCTCCTGGAAGCCTGTTTGATGGATGCTACTATCAGTTTAAATTTGGAAAGAGGAATTTATGACTTTTAAAAATCTTTATGTTGAAGTTGGAGTCTATCATGTTGTTTTAACTTTTTCTCCGCGATAAAATCTTGAACTTGGAGATGTGGTGTTAAGCATGTATGTGGCTTTTCAGATGGCCGAGAGGCAGCGTCGTGGCCAGAATGAGCACGTTCCTCCACCGCCACCGCCTCCTACTCTGCAGGAGCTCATGGCTCAGCAGAATGAGATCTTGAGGCAGCTGGCTCAGCGTCAGCCACCACCTCAGCACTATGGTGGTGGAGAACATCAGCGTCACCCCGCGGCGGCTACCTATCAGGAGTTCCTCAGCACCCAGCCTCCATTGTTCACATGGGCAGAGGACCCACTTGATGCAGATGTATGGTTGCGAGTGGTGGAATCCAAATTCCCACTACTCCATGGAGCTTGCTCAGAGGTCACCAAAGTCAGGTTCGCCACCCAGCAGCTTCGCGGACCCGCAAGGACTTGGTGGGATCATTTTCTTGCTATGCAGCCAGAGGACCGAGAGGTGGAGTGGAGGGAGTTCAAGGCAGCTTTCAAAGGACACCATATACCAGCCGGGATCATGGACCGGAAGCTCAATGAGTTTTTGGCACTCACTCAGGGCAACAGGACAGTGTTGCAGTATGCCCAGGCCTTTAATGACTTGTGCCAGTATGCTGGATACCATGCAGACACGGACGAGAAGAAGAGGGACAGGTTCAGACGGGGGCTCAACACTAAGCTCCGTGATCGTCTCAACACCGTCAGGGCCAATAGCTACAATGAGTTGGTCAACATGGCTATCTCCCAGGAGGACTGCATTACAGCTTGACAGGCAGAGAAGAAGAGGAAGACCCCTGTGGCAGGACCCTCAGCTCAGCCACAGCGCTTCAGGATTGTGTCCGACACGCAGAACAGGGGATCCCAGCAGCAGCAACGGAGATGGGTGATCAGACCACCGCAGCAACAGCAGCAGGCACCCAACCGCACCCAGTTTCCAGCTCAGAGGAACAATCAGCAGCAGCAGTACCGCCAGGCAAATGACAACAGGTGTTTCACCTGTGGTAACACTGGGCATTATGCCAAGAATTGCCCCAGGAATCAGCAGAGGTAGGGGCAGAATGTTAATCAGAACCAAGGGAAGAGGCAGAAGGTGCAAGTGAGGCAGGGCAGGCTGAACTTCACCACCATGGCTGATATTCCAGAGGGAGCACCCGTCATGACTGGTATCTTTACAGTTTTAAATTACCCTGCTATCACTCTTTTTGATTCTGGTGCATCACATAGCTTTATTAGTGCCAAACTTAGTGCCAAGTGCCAATTGCCTTTTCATCACACCCACGGGGGTATCACCATTTCAACACCAGGAGGCAGGATTGCCACTAATCAAATCAACAAGAATGTGCCTCTAAAGTTTGGTAGTTTGATAATTAAAACCAACCTTCTTATCTTGGGACTGGATAGTGTGGATATCATATTGGGAACTGATTGGTTGACCAAACATCAGGCAGTGATTGACATTGCAGCTAGGGCCATCGAAGTGCACTCACCAACCTGTGGTGAAACCACATTATATTTGCCCAATCAGGGTTGTACCCGTTCTTGTGCCTATATCATGACAGAATCCCCAGTAAGAAAGCTCCCAGTAGTTTGTGACTACCCCGACGTTTTTCCGGATGAATTGCCAGGAATGCCACCCGACAGAGACATTGAGTTTGCAATTGAATAGCAACCCGGGACTGCTCCTATCTCCAAGAGACCCTATAGGATGCCTCCCGCAGAACTGGCAGAATTGAAGAAGCAACTGCAAGAACTGTTGGACAAGGGATTTATTCGCCCAAGTACTTCACCTTGGGGATGTCCTGCATTATTCGTGAATAAAAAGGATGAGAGTTTGAGGATGTGCGTTGATTACCGCCCTCTCAATGCGGTGACTATCAAGAACAAATACCCGTTACCCCGCATTGATGTTCTGTTTGATCAGTTGGTAGGAGCCAAGGTATTCTCCAAGATAGACCTTCGCTCAGGTTACCATCAGATCAAGATCCATGCCAGCGACATTCCCAAGACGGCCTTCTCTACCAGATATGGGTTGTATGAATTTTTGGTGATGTCTTTCGGGCTGACCAATGCCCCGGCTTATTTCATGTACTTGATGAACTCAGTATTCATGCCAGAGCTGGACAAGTTCGTGGTCGTTTTCATTGATGATATTCTGGTCTATTCCAAGAATGAAGACGAGCATGCTGAGCATTTACATATCGTGCTTCAGCGACTGCGCGATCATCGTCTTTATGCTAAATTGTCTAAGTGTGAATTCTGGCTAAAGGAAATAAAATTCTTGGGTCACACAGTCTCTCAGGAGGGGATATCAGTTGACCCTGAGAAAGTGCAAGAAGTGATGAACTGGAAACCTCCAACTACAGTGAGACAAATTAGGAGTTTTCTGGGATTGGCAGGGTACTACCGACGATTTATTCCGGATTTCTCTAGAATTGCCAAGCCAATGATTGAGTTATTAAAGAAGGGAGCCAAGTTCACGTGGAGCCAGAAGTGCGAAGATGCTTTTCATACACTGAGGCAACAATTGACAACAGCCCTAGTGCTGGCTCAACCCGATAACACTAAGCCCTTCGAAGTTTATTGTGATGCTTCTGGTACAGGATTGGGATGTGTCTTGATGCAAGAGAACAGAGTGATTGCTTATGCTTCCCGAGCACTCAGACCCCATGAGCAGAACTTCCCTACCCATGATCTAGAATTGGCAGCTGTAGTTCATGCTCTTAAGATATGGAGACACTACTTGATGGGAGCTCACTGTAACATCTACACTGATCACAAGAGTCTCAAGTACATCTTCACTCAGGCAGATCTGAACATGAGGCAAAGGAGATGGTTGGAGTTAATCAAGGACTACGATTTGGAAGTGCATTACCATCCAGGCAAAGCAAATGTTGTGGCAGATGCCTTGAGCAGAAAGGCCCAGTGCAATTGTATGAACATGGATGCAAGAGTCACCACCCTGTGTGATGAGCTGTGTAAGCTGAACCTGGAAGTTGTTCCTTCCGGTGAATTGAGATATATCTCGGTGGAGCCCACATTGCAGGAGCAAATAGTTCAGGCACAGATTGGGGATAAGGGTGTTCAGGTTATCAAAGATATGCTCAAGCAAAAGGCAGAAAAATACAAGTGTTTCCGTCAGGACAGCAAGGGAATTTTATGGTTTGGAGACCGATTGGTGGTTCCCAAGGACCCTGAACTTAGAAAAAAGATACTGGACGAAGCTCACCTTTCCAAATTCTCCATGCACCCTGGTGGCAACAAGATGTACCATGATCTTAGACCTTTTTACTGGTGGACCAGAATGAAGAGGGAAATTGCCAAGTACATCTCCGAGTGTGACACTTGCCAGAGAATAAAAGCTAGTCACTTGAAGGCAGCAGGCCCTTTGCAACCTCTTCCCATACCATCCTGGAAATGGGAGGACATTTGCATGGACTTCATAGTGGGATTGCCCAATACCTCCAGGCACCATGATTCTATATGGGTTATTGTGGACAGATTGACCAAGACTGCTCATTTCTTGCCAGTGCACACCACCCACCGGGCGGAGAAGTATGCAGAGATCTACATTGACCAGATAGTTCGTCTACATGGGATACCAAGGACTATAGTCTCCGACCGAGGAGCACCTTTTGTGGCATGATTTTGGGAGCAATTGCAGGAATCACTTGGAACCCAGGTTATACGAAGCTCAGCATACCATCCCCAAACAGATGGTCAGACAGAAAGGGTAAATCAGATTTTGGAAGACATGTTGCGAGCATGTGCACTACACTATGGAAAGGATTGGGACAAGTGTCTTTCCTTGGCAGAGTTTTCTTATAATAACAGTTATCAGTCCAGTCTCAAGATGG
The DNA here is from genome assembly GCA_029449295.1 of Zea luxurians. NCBI lineage: Eukaryota > Viridiplantae > Streptophyta > Magnoliopsida > Poales > Poaceae > Zea > Zea luxurians. Next base: position 21,377,671 of record JAOPSE010000009.1, on the reverse strand, counting down.
CACCTTTTGAGGCATTATATGGGAGAAGATGTAGGACCCCACTAAATTGGTCTCAAGCAGGAGAAAGGGAAATTTTTGGGCCCGATTTGGTACTTGAAGCAGAAGCAAAGGTCAGAATTATCAAGAAGAACCTAGAAGCTGCTCAGGCCAGGCAAAAGAGTTATCATGACAAGAGGCGGAAGCCTCTACAGTTTGAGGTGGGAGATCATGTCTACCTTAAGATATCACCAACCAAGGGTGTCCAGAGATTCGGGATCAAGGGCAAGTTAGCCCCTCGTTACATTGGACCCTATGAGATCAAGGCAAGTTGTGGACCCGTAGCTTACCAATTGGAATTGCCACCCCGCATGTCAGCAGTTCACAATGTGTTCCATGTATCTCAGCTGCGGAAATGTGTTCGTCTACCCACTGAAGTGCTACCGGAACCGGACATTAAGATAGAACCAGACTTGTCCTACCAAGAGTACCCCGTCAAGGTATTGGATCAGAAGGAAAGATCAACTCGGGCAAGATCAATCAGAATGTATAAGGTTCAGTGGAGTCACCATTCAGCAGAAGAAGCTACATGGGAGACGGAGGATTTTCTACGCTCTCGCTTCCCCGACTTTCTGCCCAAAGGAGTCGGTATGTAACCCCAAAAACCCAACCCCCACCTGCCCTTTGAATTCAATTATAAGAAAAACTTAGATAACAAGGATAGTCTAAGTTGTGGATTTAACTTAAGAAGGGCTTCCTTCTGAAGTTGCAAAGAGGATGACATTCGAAGAGCAGTTAATAAGTGAAACTTGAGCATAAAGGAAGAGTAGCACTAACACACCTTCAAGCACCCTCCAAGGGACTCTACCTAAAATCTCGGGACGAGATTCCTTTAAGGGGGGAGGGCTGTAACACCCCAGGTGTTACCTTGGTTGGAGCCCACCTTGATACTAAAGGCTTGATCACATATGGTAGAGGCTTAGGGCCACACCAAAGAAACTTTGGAAATCATGTGCTAACCATGTTGCCAATGACCTAAGAAGCATTACTCAAATCCTTGCTCACTTACTACCTTGGATAAGAGGGGAGAAGAACCCTAGACCTCTTTTTAAACTCAATCTTCCAAAACCCTAAGTAAAGGGGGGGAAGAGAGTGAGCAAATGTGCAAAGCATGGGCAATCTTTACCCAAACCCTAAGCAACCTTGTAACCAGCAATTAGGGGAGGGAAATAATGCAAAAGGACCCCTGGAGAAACCCCAATTCAAATCTCCAAGTGGAGAGAGAGCTAGAGCTCTCTATTTCTCTCTAAGTCCATTTTTAACCCTAGTTTAAGGATCAACCGTGTTCACCTTGAAGATGGCACCAAAACCACTTGGGTTCTATACCAAAAATGTGGTATACCACCTAAGGCACCCCCTGGAAGAAGTGGAGACCGAGACTTGGACGTTTGACAGGGATTGGCATCAGTTTTGTCGCGTGGTGGGCAGTGAGACAAGCCAGATTTGGCGCCCGTCTATCTCCTGATATAGGGCGTATCTTCCTTTGGAACTCACACATGTGAGATAGCCCTAGGTGCCAGGAGGAGGTTTGCGCCGGATTCATGGCAAGATTCGCACGTTTGCGATCTCTGGAGACGTTTGAACAATGGAAGAAACTCACCTCCACGTGTTCGACGCCTTCTGCCCGCGCCAGAGCACGCCCGCGCGCGCTCCCGCGTGCCCAGCGCCGCGCCCGAGCCAAACCAGCGCCGTGGCCCGCGCCCGAGCCTATAAAACCCTCCCAGGCTTCGAATACACTCTTCCGCGCACCCTCAAAACCTCACCGGAGTTAGCTCGTCGCCGTTTGCCCGTGCGCAGCGAGTCCACGGCCGCCCAATCCCCCTGTCACCGTAGACCGGCCAGCAGAGCCATTCCCAACCCCGTCCAGCCCTCGGAGAAGACTGTGCACGCCTCCGTGAAGCTCCCCTAGCGAGGAATCAGAGATTGCTTCGCCGGAGAAACCAGTCCACGCTCGCCGGAGCTCTCAACCCCGCCGGAGTACGTGGACCGGGTAAACCGCTCAACCATCCTTCGATTCCTTGTGCACACAGTCGCTACGTTACACCGTGAAGCTCACCGTGCCCTTGGATTGAACCAGTTCGCCGTAGTTTGGCCGGTACACTCGCCGCCGACGAGCACACCCGCCTGCGCTCGTGGACCGGGCGATTCCGGCCATCCCCGACGTCAAGCCGTACCTCGACGTGACCGCCAGAGTCTCCCCGAGCCAACCCCACCCTTCGCCGGACCTCCCTCGCCGCCGGTAAGCCGCGCCACCCTTTTCTTTCCCGCGGTTACTGTTTCAGTTAGGGGAAGGACTGCGGGTGAGAGGGAGAGAAGGTCGGGGGGTTTTATGAAATGTCAGAGACACAGGGGAACAGTGGCGCAAGGGTAGATCTACGAGGGTTGATTTGATTTAAACCCAGGGACCCCGGTGTAAACTGTTTTTCCAGGAAACTCTTTTTAAAATCTATTTTAAAATTGAACAGAGACTTTAAAAATTCATAACTTATGTTTAGTTCATCCAAATTTGGTCAAACCAATTTTGTCAGACTCTAATTAATGTAACCTATTTAAGAAAAATATAAAACCCCTTGGTATTAAGGAAGATTTTAAAACTCTGATTTAATGATAGTTTTGGCCAAAAGCTCAATAATAGTAAGAAAAATAGTTGTGCTATTTGACTAGGGTTAGAAAAATTTGAAGAAGTTTATATCTACCTACTGACCTGTTTAAAATGTTGAACCTCTCTATCCACTCTATTAAGTTGGTTTTTACCCCTTATTCCATAATATGCTTAAAGATAAGAAAAATAGAAAATGTAATTTAAACCATGAACCAGAGAGCACCCCTATTTTTGTTAGGATACTTATTTAATGTAGTTCACTGGAAAAATATAACATACCCTGGTTTAGTATAAAATAAGAAGGATACCTTTTAAGTTAATAAAATAAGGATAACTTAGAAAAACCCTACAAAAATAACCCTAAGGCAAAGACACCCCAAACCTTGGGATAACTAATGTTGGGTTATTATGAACAGAGGAAAAATGCAAAATCTGTTGTTTGATATTTTTCAAGTGACAAGTTAGTTATAAGCACCTTTTTGGCATTAAACTTTAGAAAATCAAAATTAAATAATCACCAATTAACCTTCTATGGATTTTGGCACAGAGGTTTAGTATTACTGTTAGATCCCAACAAAAATGACCCTTAGGAAGAAACTCAACTCTAATGGTGAGGTGTAGTGTAAAGTGGCCCATTTTACACCACCCTTGTTATTTTTTGTCTAAAGCATAGCCCTTATAGTTTAAGCCTCAAATTCCTAAAACCAGCTAGGATAGCCAATGGCAACCCACTGCAATTTTTACAAAATTTTTGGAAATTATTAACCCACTGTCATAGTTCAAACCTACACTAAAAAAACCATAAGTAGAAATTAAAGAAAGGAAAATAAATACTGGTAATTAGTGTCACCCTAAAACCCTTATAACATTTCCCATTGAAATGTGTAAGGACAATGCCAATTCACTATGTTTTCCTCAACAAAAATCTAAACCTAGGAGTGATAAGCCTAAACCACTAAAAGCCCCGTATGACCCAGAAACCCTAAGTTATTCCTTAACTTAGTTTTCTTTTTGCATAATGTTATTAATCCTGCATAATCATAACATACATGTTCATTTCATTCGATAGACTGTAATCTTGCTGACGGAGAGTACGTCCTCGTGCCGGAGCAAGGAGCTGCTCAGGAAGTAGCCCCAGACCCAGCACCAGAGCCTGCACCAAAGGACCTGCCTGCCACTGCTTTGGAAGGCAAGCCCCAGTTTTATGCATAACCTGTTATTTATACTATTTTACTATACTTAATGATTGTAGGATTGTTTGTGCACTTAAGTGTAGGAGTTGTTTGAAACCCTAGTTGCATGATCTCAGGAACCCCATTGTGATGAATACTAGTATGCTAAGTCGAGTAGCTGCTTTGTTAAGTAGGATCTTGGTAGAAGTCGAGTGATTTTTCTAGCACTCGCGCGAGATCAGGAAATTGGTTGTATCCATTTTTATATCATAATGGTGTTGGTCTGTGGACAACAATCCATGGGGATTGGTTATCTACGAGGTAGGAACTGGAATAAGGATTAAGGTGTGGTACCGTGAGTCAAGCGTTTGAACGTACTAAGCACATGCCGAGAAATATGGTAAATCGGTAAGCCTAGTACCTGAGTGAACCTGGCAGTGGACATATCCCCTCACGCGACCTGAGACGAGGTCTCCCATTCCGGTTATGGTGGGTACAAGTGCGGTCACTGCACGACGGCCAGTCGGGGTCAGTGAGGCATTGTACGCCAAGGCGGTGAGCCCTGATCTGCTGACGGGGAATCGATGGGGACGGTTAATGTGTGTGGGGACGGAGTGCCCCTGCATGTCATGTGTTTAGGTTTACCTTGCAAGGTTTAAAAACTCGATTCGAATCGTCTGCTTCTCGCAGCTAATGAGACTGCTTGATCCATGCTGCTACATTGAGTAACAAGTGGAACTGTGTTGAGATGATACAAGATATTGATTGCTAAAAATGCTTGCTACTATGTATGAGTAGATAGTACACTTTTAGCCTTAAGAGAGTCACACTTAATTTTGACAAAGTTAAAATCTTGATTTAGAAACTCAGCTAGTGCTTTTGGCAACCAAACCCCACAGCCAAACAGCTGCATGTCTAGAGGTAGAGGAGTAGACTCCTCACACCGGGTAAGTCTAGCTGAGTATTAGTATACTCAGCCTTGCTTGTGGCATAATTTTACAGGTACTCTGGAGGACATGGTTGCTGGAGTGACTTGGCCGTCCACCTTGCCACCGGGTTGGACTGTCGAGTGGGACCCTGCCTCGGCTGAGGAGGAGCATGAGGAGTGATGGGACAGGCTTCCCCATCTCTCTATTTACCGTTAGTTTATTTCCGCTGCACTTCGAAACAATGATGGTCACTTTTGCAAAAACTCCGATGATGATGATGATGTAATAATTAATACTCTGACATGTATGGTTTTATGCTTTATTGTATTTGCTCTGTGACTCACCATCGAGTGAGATTGTGGTACTTGATCCTGTCAGTGGCCGTGTCGGACTAGATCCGAGGGATTGACGGGTTATTCCCATTTAAGTGTGGTCTAGCCTCTAAGGCAGGGCTTAGGCACTTAAGTTGGAATAATTCGGGCAGTTCCGCCACAGCAACAGGTTGTGGCTCGTAGACAGGTAGTGGACCGTTCAAGGCATCATCCACGTATCGTGCCTCCTTCACCATCATGCGCCCGCTCACAAATTTTTCAAGGATTTCCTCAGGTGTCATCTTGGTGTACCTAGGGTTCTCATGAATAATATTTACAAGATGGGGGTCAATAACTATAAATGACCTGAGCATGAGTCAAATGACGTCATGATCCGTCCATCTTGTACTCTCGTAGCTTCGAATTTTATTGACCAGGGTCTTGAGCCTGTTGTAGGTCTGTGTTGGCTCCTCTGCCCTGATCATCGTGAACCTCCCCATCTTGCCTTCCACCAGTTCCATTTTGGTAATCATGGTGGCGTCATTACCCTCGTGAGATATTTTGAGGGTGTCCCAGATTTGTTTGGCATTGTCCAAGCCGCTGACCTTGTTATATTCATCCATGCATAGAGATGCTAGCAAAACAGTAGTGGCTTGGGCATTTTTATGAATTTGTTCATTTATAAGCATAGGGTTATCAGTACTATCAAAATGCATTCCACTTTCTACAATTTCCCAAATGCTAGGATGGAGGGAAAATAGATGACTACGCATTTTATGGCTCCAAAATGAGTAATCCTCTCCATCGAACTGTGGGGGTTTTCCAAGTGGAATAGAAAGTAAATGAGCATTGGAATATGGGAATAATCAAAGGAGTAGTTTTGATTAACCGTTTTCTTTTTAGACGAGGAGTCGTCATCGTCATCCCTTGGTGAAGAGGAGGAGGCATCGATGTCGTAGTAGATAATCTTCTTGATGCGCCTCTTCTTCTTCCCGTCCCTCTTCTTGTGACTTGAGCCTGAGTTAGTGGGCTTGTCGTCTCTTAGCTCGTTGAAGAGGGACTCCTTCTCTTTGTCGTTGATCACCATCCCCTTGCCCTTAGGATCCATCTCTTTGGGCGGTTAGTCCCTTAGATGAAGAGTATGACTCTGATACCAATTGACAGCACCTAGAGGGGGGTGAATAGGTGATCCTATGAAATTCAACACTAAATAGCCAACATTTGGTTATGAAATGTTATTGAAATTAAAACCAAGTTGCTAAAGTGTGAACTTTAGAAGAAAACAAATCACAAAGAAGATGGACACAAGATACAGTGATTTATCCCATGGTTCGGCCAATGGCTACTCCAAGTTGTGGTGACCTCCTTCGGTCAAGGATTGCACTCAATCCCTCTCAAGTGATCCAATGATCTACTTTGAGTACCACAGTTTTCGTTCTTAGTAGACTTTTCCCGTTTGCGAGGAATCTCCACAAATTGGAGCCTCTCGCCCTTACAAAGTTGATCACAAGAGAAGCACAAGAGTAAGGGAGGGAAAGCAACACACACAAGACTCAATTCGCAGCACACACATGCACACAAGCCAAGACTTGAGCTCAAAACACGGCGTAGGGAGTTCACAACTCAAACGGTGTTCAAATCTCTAACACAACGATCCAAATGCGTGGAGGCGGAGTCTAGGTGTCTTAGGATGTTCAGAGAATGCTTGGTGTACTGCTCCATGCGCCTAGGGGTCCCTTTTATAGCCCTAAGGCAGCTAGGAGCCGTTGGAGATCCAATTGGAAGGCGCACCAGATAGTCCGGTGCACACCGGACATGAACAGTACCATTCTGGTGCCCGATCTCCTTCCTTATCGGGTGCAGCCAACCGTTGGACCTCGGGTCCCATTGGCGCACCAGACACTGTCCGGTGCACACCAGACAGTCCAGTGTGCCTAACCGACCGTTGGCTCGGGCCACGTGTCGCCCGTTGATCACACAGCCGACCGTTGGTCGCGGGCGCCGTTGGCGCACCGGACAGTGTGGTGCAAACCGGACAATCCGATGATTTTTAGCCGCGACACCTTTACTTTTTTCCGAGAGTGACGAGTTCGTCACCGGGTGTTGAGCGCGGGCGCTGATTGCTCACCGGACAGTTCGGTGCACCACCGGACAGTCCGGTGGTTTTTAGCCACATCGCCTACGTCGATTCCCGGGAGCAGTGACTTTACTGCTGAACAGCCTGTGCACCGGACACTATCCGGTGCGCCACAGGCTGATGCAAGTCTTGGCTAGACTTAGCCAAACTTCTTCAATCTACTTCTACTTTTCTTGACAAGGTTCCTAACACGTAGAGAAATATGTTAGTATCCAAAAACAATTTACTAAGGTAGAAAACATACCTTGATTCTTGATTTTGCACTTCTCAACCACTTAGCGCATATTAACTTAAAACCATGTGTTGGGCATCTAATCACCAAAACATTTATAGAAATGGCCCAAGGGCACATTTCTCTTTCACTTACCAGTAATGTTTCTTCAAGAGCCTGAGAAGGTGTAACCTCAGACCGTATCTTTGGGACCTTACTCCGCTTACTTGTCACCTTTCTCTTCTTCCTCTTCTTGTAATCCTGAACCATGTCAGGGTAATCAGGATAGAAAAAACCAATAGCATCAAAAACATGGTTTAGTCGGTGTTTCTTTCGTGCTGCTAAAGCCCAGTGCAAAGCTTCGACCTCTTACTTGCTAAAGTTTCTAAGAATCGCATTGCATTTTTCTTTAATAGAATCTAACCATTTATCGCATGGTTCCACAAACTCCTCTTCGAACTTATACTTACAACAAAGTTTAACTAGTCCACGCTGCGCATCCAAAGTATCTTTCTCAGACATCTTCAGCATCTCCCAATCAGCCCTGAGTAGCCATATTGTAAATGCTAAAAATTCTTGAACAAGATCTCTTGTCCCAATGTATGTGCAAACGACATTGAAAGCAACCATAGCAGCTTGAGCTTCAAAGTTGATATAACAAGTAGGTTTTTTATACCCGAAGCATGTGTGAATAGGGGTCTGAATGATTCCCTTTATATCTGTCGGGGACCATAATTAGGGGTACCCTCAATACCCCTAAATCTCAGCTGGTAACCCCCATCAGCACAAAGCTGCAAAGGCCTGATGGGTGCGATTAAATCAAGGATCGGTCCATTCAAGGGACACGATCGTGCCTCGCCCGAGCCTAGCCTCGGGCAAGGGAAGCCGACCCCGGAGAACCTACGTCTCGCCCGAGGACCCCCCTCCAGCAACGGGCACACTGTCAGCTCGCCCGAGGCCCAGTCTCCACCGAGAAGCAACCTTGGCCACATCGCCACGCCGACCGACCAAATCGTAGGGGCATTTAATGCAAAGGTGGCCTGACACCTTTATCCTGACGCACGCCCACCAGTCGACAGAGCCGAAAGTGACCGCAGTCACTTCGCCGCTCTACTGACCGGTCTGACAATAGGACAGCGCCGCCTGCGCCGCTCCGACTGCTGAGCCACCCAACACAGTGAGGTTGACAGCAGCCAAGGCCGGCCACGGGCGTCATAGGAAACTCCGCCTTGCCCGACCCAGGGCTCAGACTCGGGCTTAGCCCCGGAAGACGACGAACTCCGCCTCGCCCAACCCGGGGGCTCGACCTCGACCTCGGAGGAACCTCCACCTCGCCCAGCCTAGGGCACGGACCGACCACGTCAACAGGAAGTGCCATCATTACCCTACCCCGAGCTGACTCGGGCTACGGGGAACCAGACTCGGGCTACGGGGAACCAGACCCAACACCGGTGAAGCGAAATCCGGTCACCCCGAGCGCCAAACCCAAATTAAAAGGCGCTGCACGATCTAGAGGGCAATGCGAACCGCATGGAGGAAAACTCACCGTCGATAATGGCGCAGAGACGACCCTTCACGGCGCGGCGCGGATTACGCGCGTTCACCCGCTCCGGCGAGGAATTGCTTTCGCCACGCGGTTCCACCCACCCGATTCCTCCCGGCACTCGGTCCACACCACCGTCTGGTTGTCCAGGAGCGCACTACGGTTGCCAAGCGGGGACAGCGGCGGTAGACGGCTAAGGCGGCTTCGGCGGCTTCCAAAACTAAAGGGCGAGCTCGGTGTGTGGGCGGCTAAGGCTAAATGGTGGAGATGAGAGGATAGGAGGGGACTCAGCTCATCCCCGCGGTCATATAGGCCGCCGAGTTCGGTATGGGAGTGCGTGGCGCCCGGGAATGTCGCGCGGGCGGTTGAGCTCGAGTCGCACGACCATGGCATGGCGAGGGCTGACGGGTTGGCCCCATGCGCCAGAGACGCGGGCATCGCACACGCGTGGGAGAGCGCCCTGGCGAGTGGGTCCCGCGTGGAAGTGAAACGCAAGCATGTGCGACTTACAGGCTTGGCCCACAAGTCGGCACCGGAGGGATGTCTGGGCTGCGCGGTGAGGATTCCTTAGGTGGGCCGAAAACGTGGAGATCCCAGCCCAGGTGAGTTTTATTCTTTTTCTTTTTATTTTCTGTTTCATTTCTTTTTCAAATTCAAACTTCAATCCAAATTCAAACTTTGTGGCACTTTATATACTGGCTAATTATTTATTTTGATTATATCAACTGTGATGAAGTAATTTTAATGATAATTTTATTTGTATTGAATAATATTCCTTTCTCTTCTCTATTCTCAAGAATTTCTTTTAGGTTTTAAATTCCCTTTTTGGTCTTAATATTTTTCTTGTCACAAAATGCACACAAAAATAAAATATTCAGCATGATGCAACAATTTAGTAGCATATCTTTTATTAATTGTTCTTGGACATGGTGTTCAAATAGGATGATGCATCAAACTCACATAAAGAGAAAATGTTTCTCTATTGATATTATTCCTAGCAATTTACAAAGTGGGTGTTACAAATCCTACCCCCCTTAAAAATAATCTCGTCCTCGAGATTTAAGAAGATTTAGGGAAAAGGTGGGGAAAATCTATGCGAAGCTCTTCTTCTCTTTCCCAAGTTGCTTCATCTTCACCGTGGTGACTCCATTGGACTTTGCACATCTTTGTCACCTTATTTCTTGTAACTCGAGTCAAGGTATCCAAAATCTTGATCGGGTACTCCGTGTAAGTCAAATCACCTTGAACACTGAGCTCTTCCATGGGTAACTGTTCCTCGGGAACACGGAGACACTTCTTAAGTTGAGACACATGGAACACATTATGCACATTCGATAGAGTAGCAGGTAACTCGAGTTGGTATGCCATCTCCTCAACTCTTCTAAAGATCAAGAATGGTCCAATATAGCGAGGGGACAATTTGCCCTTGACTTTGAATCTCCTCATACCACGAAGTGGTGACACCTTGAGATACACATAATCTCCTTCTTCAAATTCCAGTGGCCTTCTTCTATTATCAGCATAGCTCTTTTGCCTGGTTTGAGCCACTCTCAAATTCTCTCGAATTGTACGAACTTGTTCTTCTGCTTCTTGAATCAGTTCAGGCCCAAAGAACTGTCTCTCTCCAGTCTGATCCCAATACAAAGGAGTTCTGCACTTCCTCCCATATAAAGCTTCAAAATGTGACATCTTCAGACTGGCCTGATAACTATTATTATATGAGAACTCAGCATAAGGTAGACTTTTATCCCAACTTCCTCCATGCTGAAGGGCACATGCTCTCAACATATCCTCCAATACTTGATTAGTCCTTTCAGTCTGTCCATCAGTCTGAGGGTGATAAGCTGTACTAAAATTCAACTTTGTACTCATGTTCTCATGAAAGCTTCTCCAAAACCTTGAGGTAAACTACGAACCTCGATCAGACACGATCTTCTTTGGTACTCCATGTAAACACACAATCCGAGCCATATATAACTCTGCTAGCTGAGAACCTTTATAAGTAGTCTTGACAGGAATAAAGTGAGCCACTTTAGTCAATCTATCCACAATCACCCATATAGCATCATATCCTTTCTGGGTGCGAGGCAGTCCAGTAATGAAATCCATACCAATCTCTTCCCATTTCCACTCGGGTATCTTCAGTGGATGCAATAGTCCAGCTGGCCTCTGATGTTCAGCCTTAACTCTTTGACATACATCGCACATAGCCACATGGGCAGCCACATCTCTTTTCAATCCATACCACCAATACTTCCGCTTCAAATCCTGATACATCTTAGTACTACCAGGATGAATAGAATAGTCCGAATCATGGGCCTCCTTTAAAATAGTCTCTCGAAGGCTTTTAATATCAGGGACACACATTCTGTCCTTGAACCATACAGTGCCCTGCTCATCTTCCGTGAATTCCGGAACTCGACCTTCAGTAATTAGATCCTTAATCTCTTTTATTTTAGCATCACCAATTTGTCCTGTGCGGATCTCTTGCTCCAAAGTAGGTTCCACATCAATAGTAACTCCCTCAGTATGAGCAACTATCCCCAGGTTAAGTCTCCTGAAGTCCTCAACAATCTCGTCGGGTAGCTGGGCAACAATAGCTGAATGAACATGCTCCTTGCGACTCAAGGCATCTGCAACCAAATTCGCCTTGCCCGGGTGATAGTGAATCTCCAAATCATAATCCTTAATAAGCTCCAACCAACGGCGTTGCCTAAGGTTGAGGTCCTTCTGAGTGAATATATACTTCAAACTCTTATGATCCGTATATACTTGGCACTTGGTCCCCATGATATAATGTCTCCAAATCTTAAGTGCATGCACAACGGCTGCCAATTCCAAGTCATGAGTAGGGTAGTTCAATTCATGTCTCCGCAACTGACGAGAAGCATAAGCAATCACATGTCCTTCTTGCATGAGCACACATCCTAAGCCTTGGCCACATGCATCACAATAGATATCAAATCCTTTCTGTAGATCTGGCATAACCAATACTGGAGGTGACATCAATCTCTCCTTCAATTGATCAAAGCTCTCTTGACATTTCTCATCCCACTTAAATTCTTTTCCTTTCTCCAAAAGCGAAGTCATAGGCTTAGCAATCTTAGAAAATCCTTCAATAAATCTCCGATAGTAGCCTGCTAATCCCAAGAAACTCCGAATCTCAGTAACTGTAGTGGGTACTCTCCACTCCATTATCTCCTTAACTTTAGCAGGATCCACTGATATTCCTCCATTAGAAATAATATGACCAAGAAATGGCACCTCGCCAATCCAAAACTCGCACTTGCTGAACTTGGCATATAGCTGGTTATCTCGTAGCTTCTGTAGCACCATCCTCAGATGCTCCTCGTGATCACTATCACTCTTGGAATAGATAAGAATATCGTCGATGAATACCACGACGAATCTGTCCAAATACTCCATAAACACCTTGTTCATTAAGTTCATAAAATAGGCTGGTGCGTTGGTTAATCCAAACGACATAACAGTAAACTCATATAATCCATATCTAGTCGAGAAAGCCGTCTTGGGAATATCCGATGGTCTAATCCTCATCTGATGGTATCCTGATCGGAGATCAATCTTCGAAAATACTCTTGCACCTCTCATTTGATCAAACAAATCCTCAATACGGGGCAACGGATACTTGTTCTTCACCGTAACATCATTAAGAGATCTATAATCCACACACATCCGTTGCGATCCATCCTTCTTCTGTACAAACAAGACCGGTGCTCCCCAAGGTGAGGAACTCGGACGAATGTACCCAGCCTCTTGTAACTCAGTTAACTGCTTCTTAAGTTCCTTCAACTCCTCTACGGACATTCTATATGGCCGTTTAGAAATAGGGGCGGTTCCAGGTAAGAGGTCAATAACAAACTCAACTTCTCTATCAGGTGGCATTCCTGGTAACTCCTCTGGAAAGACATCCGGAAAATCTCTAACCACCCGGATATTGTCACCAACGAACTCCTCAGGCATAAAGAACATTGCACGCATAGATGAGGAGGTTACTGCAATATTAACTTGAAACCTTTCTCCTTTAGTAGTAGTGAGTTCTACGGTACCTCTACCACATGCTATAACGGCCTTTGCCTTTCTTAGCCATGACATACCAAGGATCAAATCTATACTGCTTGACTCCAATATTATAGCAGTAGCTCCAAATTCTCTACCCATAATGGTTAATGTCAATCTACGTGTCATTTGATTCGCCTCAACAGGCCCTTTAGGTGTAATTACTATCAGGGGTTTTCTCATATTTAGCAGTGGTATTTCATTTGTGTTGGCATATCTAGCAGACATGAATGAATGTGTAGCACCAGAATCAAATAATATGGTTGCAGGAATTGCATTAACATAAAACATACCAATTACGAGGTCCCCTCCATCCGGAGTAGCATCAACGCTGACTTGATTAAACTTGGCAATAGAATATCCCTTGCCAGTTCCTGGAGTTTGCTGCCTGTTTTGAGCTGGAGTAGTAGCAATCCTCTGTGGGCAGACATTTGCATAATGACCAATCTTCCCACACTTGAAACATTGAGTGCCCGGACTCTGTCCTGAAAACTTCGTCGGGGTGCCAGTTGGGGTAGCCTGTCGAGGAGGTGGAGTCCTCAGTGGTGATTGCGGAACTGGGCGTGGTCCTCCGGGTCGAGTCGGTGTACCCTGTGGTGAACTGTAGCGAGGACGAACACTGCTGCTTCCTTGTCCTTGAGATATGGCCTTTCTCTTCAAATCTCCCAGTTGAACACGCTTGTGTTCAATAGCCAGTGCCTTATCAAGCAGCCTCTGAAATGATGGAAACGTGTGTGCCACAAGAGCATACTGCAGTGGTCCATTAAGTCCTTCAATGAAATGCTCCTGCTTCCTCTCGTCTTCAACAACTTCTTCAGGGGCATATCTGGATAACTGAATAAACTTGTCTCTGTACTCGCTGACTGACATACTCCCTTGCTTCAGCGACAGAAATTCCTTCTTCTTAATCTTTATCATACCAGCTGGAATATGGTAGTTCCTGAACTGCGTACTGAATTCTGCCCAAGTAATAGTATCCGCAGCATCATGGGCAGCAGTATAAGAATCCCACCAGTCAGCAGCAGGACCAATCAGACGTCCAGAAGCATATAAAACCTTCTCCCGGTCCGTGCACTGTGCAATATTCAGCATCTTCTCAACGGACTTCAGCCAATCATCCGCGTCCAGTGGATCAGGTGAGCTAGCGAATGTAGGTGGCTTATGACTCATGAACTCCCTATGCTTGTCTCGGGGTGGAACTGGTGGTGGCGGAGGAGGCAGTGGTACTTGTTGCTGTTGTTGCATTTGCTGTTGCAGCTGCTGTTGTTGCGCCCTCCTTTCCTGGCGTATCTCATCTCTCTCCTGACGCAGCTCCTGGCGTATATCTTCTCTTTCCTGACGCATCTCCTGGCGTTCTTGTTGCATCTGAGCACGCATATCAGCCATGGTGTCTGCCATTTGCTGCATCACCGCCATCTGAGCAGCAACCAGTGGGTCAACTCCGCCTGGTGGAGGATTGGGAGGATTCATCCCTGCAGGCTGTGGCTGGGGTTGTCTGTATATTCTCCGAGTGTGTCGATTGGGAGGCAAATCAATTCCACCACCACGCCTGGTATTGACCATCTGAGTTAGATACATATGGTAAGAAAATAGTAGACAAGGCAGGTATTCCAAGGTGTGAAATCCATCTTGTCTTAGAGTAGAAAAGATAAGAATGATCAGAGTAGAACAGTAGAAGGTGAGACAAGATCAAGATGAGATGAGTATAGAATGAGTCAGAGTAAGGTAAGTAGGAATGGGTTTGTCCATTTCTATCTAGGTCTCGTCCTACAGTCAACATTCCTCTGATACCACTTCTGTAACACCCGGTTTTAAAGGACAAAGCCGGGTGCATCTCATACATGCGCTAAGAAGACAACACATATAATAACAGAGTGTATAGAGATAAATGTCATAAAACATCAGAGTATTTATTACATAGCGGAAGACTTATTACAAAATGAAATAATAAAGATAAAATGAACTAAGGATCGTCGGCGCCAATGTCGACTGGGAAACGCCACCTAGATCAGGTCGAACTCCTCAGTGTTAGGCGGCTCCTCCTGAACCACCTGATCATCTCCTGTGGGGGGGTGTGAGACAGCAAGGGTGAGCTCACACATGATCATAGCTCAACAAGTTGTGGGGAACCAGTGGACATAAACTCACAAAGGTGTGAGTTCATGTGATGTGTAAGGCTTAATCAATGACAGGGGTTAAAGCTGAGCATTGCTTTTAAGTGGTTGGTCAAAATTTTATTAGCAATTACTAGGTGTAAGTAAATACCAAACCATAAGTAAAGTAATAGAACAAAATTAATAACAAACCCATGCAATGCAAATGACAAAATTGAATTTAAATTCCATAATTTAAACATCAGAGAGTCTTGAGCTGCTCATGACCGTGAGCTCGGCTAGTATACCAGTTTTACACTCTGCAGAGGTTGTACCCTTTACCCACAAGTCATGTTACCCATCTGCCAAGGGGTCATGAATCCCATACACCTCTACCTAGGAAGCGCGGCAGGGCAACACTACGAGGCCTTTACAAAGTTCCACTAGCTTCCGAAAACCCGCTACAGTTTATAGGAAGTTCCAATGCAGGGTTCCTGGCTGACTGCCATCCCAGCAAAATCAACCAGGGACCTCCCTACACTGACCACTCCCCTACTGCCCTTGCCCCTTTCGGGTAAGGTAGTCTTCCACTAGCTTTCCTAATTAGTCAGCCAAGGGGTCCCATTCCTCCCTTGTGGTGGCACGTGTTACTCAAGTTAAGCTCTATGTTCCAATTAACATTAATGATATCAACATGAACATAAACAGAATAACAACAAGAATTGGAACATAGAGGTAATAAATGATTATCCCAAAACCATATAAAGCAATAGCAAACTACCCAAGTGATTCAGGGGTAAACAAGGTAATGAGATAAACAATCTAGGGTGACCTATTGGGTCCCATCACAATTAACCTATGCATGAGTATGTGATATTAAAGAACATTATTGGGTAAAAAGTGGTCAAGGGCACAACTTGCCTTCAATGAGCTCCTGCTCAGCTACTTCAACCTGCTGCTCACCAGGATCCTCAGCAACGGGCTCTTCTACTCGCCACAATACAAACAAGCACAGGATATAGGGAAAATTAACATTACACCAAGCATGTAAACAAAATACACAGAGATATTCTACTTATTAAAATAAAAACTTAGGAACTGGAATCATAATTTTCTGAGTTATAGATTTTAAGTTATGCATTTTCAAAGGTTTTATGTGCTTTAAATAGGATTAAGTGATAAATAAATTTCTTACTGTTTTTATGCCAAAACAGAGACACTAAGTGCTAGAGAATAAAATTACAAAATTTTAGGAACTGGAATGGATGAATTTGGAGTTAGTATGAATTTTCTATGAATTTATAAAGTTCTAGTAATTATTTTCCTATTAAAAATCCATTTTCCAAATCCTTTATTCGATTTAATTAGGCTCTGGACTGGGCGTCAATTCCTGGAAAACCCAGGGGCTATTCTACATATATTCCTGAGACTCAGCGCACAGTGCTCTGGACGGCGGGTTCTATTTCCAAAAGTCCAGGGGCTCTTTAATAAAAGTGCCAGCGCGAAAAGGTATGGTTGAATCTCGATCGCACGATCTGAACTGAGCGGCCCAGATTAGATCAGGACTTTACGTGAACCGGTACTTGATTACTAACGTCGGATCGGAGGCCAACGGTCGAGATCTTCCTTTATCCTAAACTCGTTTCAGCCGCCCGATTGAGATCAACGGTTAGATCTACGCGTTGAACCGGTATAAGCTCGTGACCGCCAGATCTTGATCCGACGGCCGCGGAGGCTTCGTCTTCAACCCAGCCGAGCCACCCAACCAGCCACAGCGCGCGGCGGCGGGGTCACCGGAGCCCACGAATCCGGCCAACCCGAGCGCCGGACCCAAATTCGTTCGGCCACCACGAGATTGACGACGTTATAAACTCGTTTCCCCCATCAATTTGTACCATCATCGAGCACAGGGCTCGGCCCACGGCGCACGGCGGAAATCCAACACCGGTGAAGCGAAATCCGGTCACCCCGAGCGCCAAACCCAAATTAAAAGGCGCTGCACGATCTAGAGGGCAATGCGAACCGCATGGAGGAAAACTCACCGTCGATAATGGCGCAGAGACGACCCTTCACGGCGCGGCGCGGATTACGCGCGTTCACCCGCTCCGGCGAGGAATTGCTTTCGCCACGCGGTTCCACCCGCCCGATTCCTCCCGGCACTCGGTCCACACCACCGTCTGGTTGTCCAGGAGCGCACTACGGTTGCCAAGCGGGGACAGCGGCGGTAGACGGCTAAGGCGGCTTCGGCGGCTTCCAAAACTAAAGGGCGAGCTCGGTGTGTGGGTGGCTAAGGCTAAATGGTGGAGATGAGAGGATAGGAGGGGACTCAGCTCATCCCCGCGGTCATATAGGCCGCCGAGTTCGGTATGGGAGTGCGTGGCGCCCGGGAATGTCGCGCGGGCGGTTGAGCTCGAGTCGCACGGCCATGGCATGGCGAGGGCTGACGGGTTGGCCCCATGCGCCAGAGACGCGGGCATCGCACACGCGTGGGAGAGCGCCCTGGCGAGTGGGTCCCGCGTGGAAGTGAAACGCAAGCATGTGCGACTTACAGGCTTGGCCCACAAGTCGGCACCGGAGGGATGTCTGGGCTGCGCGGTGAGGATTCCTTAGGTGGGCCAAAAACGTGGAGATCCCAGCCCAGGTGAGTTTTATTCTTTTTCTTTTTATTTTCTGTTTCATTTCTTTTTCAAATTCAAACTTCAATCCAAATTCAAACTTTGTGGCACTTTATATACTGGCTAATTATTTATTTTGATTATATCAACTGTGATGAAGTAATTTTAATGATAATTTTATTTGTATTGAATAATATTCCTTTCTCTTCTCTATTCTCAAGAATTTCTTTTAGGTTTTAAATTCCCTTTTTGGTCTTAATATTTTTCTTGTCACAAAATGCACACAAAAATAAAATATTCAGCATGATGCAACAATTTAGTAGCATATCTTTTATTAATTGTTCTTGGACATGGTGTTCAAATAGGATGATGCATCAAACTCACATAAAGAGAAAATGTTTCTCTATTGATATTATTCCTAGCAATTTACAAAGTGGGTGTTACAGTCCTGACCCACAGCTCGAGCAAATCCGCGAGAGGCAGGCCAGGCTCGACGAGGGAGCAGGAACGCTTGTGCCGATCCGCCGGGACATCGAGCAGGAATGGGCGGTCCAACCCCCGACCGGAGAAGCGCGTCATCTCCCCCAGGACATCCAGCACCGCATCGCCGACGACGTCAGGGTGAGGCCGCCGCCGGATTCCAGCGGAGTTGGCCAGAACCTGGCTGCAGCGGCAATACTCCTCCGCGCGATGCCTGAGCCATCAACCACCGAGGGGCGACGTATCCAGGGAGAGCTCAAGAATCTCCTGGAGGACGTCGCGGTCCGACGGACCGAAAGCTCTGCCTCCCGAAGGCAGGGGTTCCCCTCGGAACATCACGCTGCGACTAACCGATTCATGCGGGAAGCCTCGGTCCACTCCGGGTGCACGCGCAATACGGCGCCTGCAGTCCCGGGTCGCCTCGGCAACGAGCGTCATCATCACAGCAGTCGGGCCCACCTCGATGACAGGGCGCGCCGAGGCTACCACCCAGGCATGGGGGACGCTACGACAGCGGGGAGGATCGGAGTCCTTCGCCCGAACCACCCGGTTCGCAGGCTTTCAGCCGCTCCATACGACGGGCACCGTTCCCGACCCGGTTCCGAACCCCGACTACTATCACAAAGTACTCGGGGGAGACGAGACCGGAACTGTGGCTCGCGAACTATCGGCTGGCCTGCCAACTGGGTGGAACGGACGATGATAACCTCATCATCCGCAACCTCCCCCTGTTCCTCTCCGACACCGCTCGAGCCTGGCTAGAGCACCTGCCCCCGGGGCAGATCTCCAACTGGGTCGACCTGGTCCAAGCCTTCGCCGGCAATTTCCAGGGCACGTACGTGCGCCCTGGAAACTCCTGGGATCTCCGAAGCTGCCGCCAGTAGCCGGGAGAGTCTCTCCGGGACTACATCCGGCAATTCTCGAAGCAGCGCACAGAGCTACCCAACGTCACCAATTCAGATGTCATCGGCGCGTTCCTCGCCGGCACCACCTGCCGTGACCTGGTGAGCAAGCTGGGTCGCAAGACCCCCACCAGGGCGAGCGAGCTGATGGACATCGCCACCAAGTTCGCCTCTGGGCAGGAGGCGGTTGAGGCCATTTTCCGGAAGGACAAGCAGCCCCAGGGCCGCGCACCGGAAGATGCTCCTGAGGCGTCAACTCAGCGCGGCGCCAAGAAGAAGGGCAAGAAGAAGTCGCAAGCGAAACGTGAAGCCGCCGACGCGGACCTTGTCGCCACCGCCGAGTACAAGAACCCTCGGAAACCTCCCGGAGGTGCCAACCTCTTCGACAAGATGCTCAAGGAGCCGTGCCCCTATCATCAGGGGCCCGTCAAGCACACCCTCGAGGAGTGTGCCATGCTTCGACGACACTTCCACAAGGTCGGGCCACCCGCGGAGGGTGGCAAGGCCCTCGACGACGCAAAGGAGGAAGATCACAAGGTAGGAGGGTTCCCCGAGGTCCGCGACTGCTTCATGATCTATGGCGGGCAAGTGGCGAACGCCTCGGCTCGGCACCGCAAGCAAGAGCGTCGGGAGGTTTGCTCGGTAAAGGTGGCGGCGCCAGTCTACCTAGACTGGTCCGACAAGCCCATCACCTTCGACCGGGCCGACCATCCAGACTACGTGCAGAGCCCGGGGAGATAACCACTCGTTGTCGACCCCATCATCGGCAACGTCAGGCTCACCAAGGTCCTCATGGACGGAGGCAGCAGCCTCAACATCGTCTACGCCGAGACCCTCGGGCTCCTACGGATCGATGTGTCCTCGGTCCGGACGGGCGCTGCGCCTTTCCACGGGATCGTCCCCGGGAAGCACGTTCAACCCCTCGGACAACTCGACCTACCCGTCTGCTTCGGGACGCCCTCCAACTTTCGAAAGGAGACCCTCACGTTCGAAGTGGTCGGGTTTCGAGGAACCTACCATGCAGTGCTGGGGAGGCCATGCTACGCCAAGTTCATGGCCGTCCCCAACTACACCTACCTCAAGCTCAAGATGTCGAGCCCCAACGAGGTCATCACCGTCGGGCCCACGTACCGACACGCGTACGAATGCGATGTGGAGTGCGTGGAGTACGCCGAGGCCCTCGCCGAATCCGAGGCCCTCATCGCTGACCTGGAGAGCCTCTCTAGGGAGGCGCCCGACGTGAAGCGCCACGCCGGCAACTTCGAACCAGCAGAGACGGTCAACTTCGTCCCTCTCGACCCCTGCAACGACGCCTCCAAGCAGATCCGGATCGGTTCCGAGCTCGACCCCAAATAGGAAGCAGTGCTCGTCGACTTTCTCCGCGCGAACGCCGACGTTTTTGCGTGGAGTCCCTCGGACATGCCCGGCATACCGAGGGAAGTCGCCGAGCACTCTCTGGATATTCGAGCTGGGGCCTGACCCGTGAAGCAACCTCTGCGCCAATTCGACGAAGAAAAGCGCAGAGCCATAGGCGAGGAGATCCACAAGCTACTGGCGGCAGGGTTCATCAAAGAGGTATTCCATCCCGAATGGCTTGCCAACCCTGTGCTTGTGAGAAAGAAAGGGGGGAAATGGCGGATGTGTGTAGACTACACTGGTCTAAACAAAGCATATCCGAAGGTTCCCTACCCTCTGCCTCGCATCGATCAGATCGTGGATTCCACTGCTGGGTGCGAAACCCTGTCTTTCCTCGATGCCTACTCAGGGTATCATCAGATCAGGATGAAAGAGTCCGACCAGCTCGCGACTTCATTCATCACACCCTTCGGCATGTACTGCTATGTTACAATGCTGTTTGGTTTGAGGAATGCGGGGGCAACGTACCAGCGATGCATGAACCATGTGTTTGGCGAACACATCGGCCGAACGGTCAAGGCCTACGTCGATGACATCGTAGTCAAGACGAGGAAAGCCTCCGACCTCCTTTCCGACCTTGAAGCGACATTCTGATGTCTCAAGGCGAAAGGCGTGAAGCTTAATCCCGAAAAGTGTGTCTTCGGGGTCCCCCGAGGCATGCTCTTGGGGTTCGTCGTCTCCGAGCGGGGCATCGAAGCCAACCCGGAGAAGATTGCAGCCATCACCAGCATGGGGCCAATCAAGGACTTGAAAGGCGTACAGAGGGTCATGGGATGTCTCGCGGCTCTGAGCCGCTTCATCTCCCGCCTCGGCGAAAGAGGTCTGCCTCTGTACCGCCTCTTAAGGAAAGTTGAGTGCTTTGCTTGGACCCCCGAGGCCGAGGAAGCCCTCGGGAACCTGAAGGCGCTCCTCACGAACGCGCCCATCTTGGTGCCCCCCGCTGCCGGAGAAGCCCTCTTGATCTACGTCGCCGCAACCACCCAGGTGGTTAGCGCCGCGATCGTGGTTGAGAGACGAGAAGAAGGGCATGCATTGCCCGTCCAGAGGCCAGTCTACTTCATCAGTGAGGTACTATCCGAGACCAAGATCCGCTACCCGCAAATCCAGAAACTGTTGTACGCGGTGATCCTGACACGGCGGAAGTTGTGGCACTACTTCGAGTCTCATCCGGTGACTGTGGTGTCATCCTCCCCCCTGGGAGAGATCATCCAGTCCCGAGAGGCCTCGGGTAGAATTGCGAAGTGGGTGGTGGAGATCATGGGCGAGACAATCTCGTTCGCCCCTCGGAAGGCCATCAAGTCCCAGGTCTTGGCGGACTTCGTGGCTAAATGGGCCGACACCCAGCTCCCGACGGCTCCGATCCAACCGGAGCTCTGGACCATGTTTTTCGATGGGTCGCTGATGAAGACGGGGGCCAGCGCAGGCCTCCTCTTCGTCTCGCCCCTCGGGAAGCACCTACGCTATGTGCTACGCCTCCACTTCCCGGCATCCAACAACGTGGCTGAGGAGGACGAGGCTCTGGTAAACGGGTTGCGAATCGCCATCGAGCTAGGGGTCCGACGCCTTGACGCTCGCGGTGACTCGCAGCTCGTCATCGACCAAGTCATGAAGAACTCCCACTGCCGCGACCCGAAGATGGAAGCCTACTGCGATGAGGTTCGGCGCCTGGAAGACAAGTTCTACGGGCTCGAGCTCAACCACATCGCCCGACGCTACAACGAGACTGTGGACGAGCTGGCTAAAATAGCCTCGGGACAAACAACAGTTCTCCCGGATGTATTCTCCCGAGACCTGCATCGACCCTCCGTCAAGACCGAGGACACGCCCGAGCCCGAGGCACCTTCGGCTCCGCCCGAGGCACCTTCGGCTAAGTCCGAGGTATCCTCGGCTCAGTCCGAGATACCCTCGGCCCAGTCCGAGGTACCCTCGGCACGGTCCAAGGTACCCTCGGCTCAGCCCGAGGTACCCTCGGCCCCCGAGGGTGAGGCACTGCGCGTCGAGGGAGAACCGAGCGAGGTCACGCCTAATCAAAGCTGGCAGACCCCGTACCTGCAATATCTCCACCAAGGGGAGCTGCCCCTCGACCAAGCCGAAGCTCGGCAGTTGGCGCGGCGCGCCAAGTCTTTCGTCTTACTGGGAGATGGGAAGGAGCTCTACCACCGCAGCCCCTCAGGCATCCTCCAGCGATGCATTTCCATCGCCGAAGGCCAGGAGCTCTTGCAAAAGATACACTCGGGGGCTTGCGGCCATCACGCAGCACCTCGAAACCTCATTGGAAACGCCTTTCGACAAGGATTCTACTAGCCGACGGCGGTGGCCGACACTACTAGAATTGTCCGCACCTGCGAAGGGTGTCAGTTCTACGCGAGGCAGACCCACCTGCCCGCTCAGGCTCTGCAGACCATACCCATCACCTGGCCGTTTGCTGTGTGGGGTCTGGACCTCGTTGGCCCCTTGCAGAAGGCACTCGGGGGCTACACGCACCTGTTGGTCGCCATTGACAAATTCTCCAAGTGGATCGAGGTCCGACCCCT
Source organism: Zea luxurians (assembly GCA_029449295.1). Taxonomy (NCBI): domain Eukaryota; kingdom Viridiplantae; phylum Streptophyta; class Magnoliopsida; order Poales; family Poaceae; genus Zea; species Zea luxurians. The sequence goes on along the minus strand of JAOPSE010000009.1, from coordinate 21,354,610 downwards.
AAACAGCATTAGGTCCGAACAGGCGGTGGCGTTCTTCACCAACATCATCCATCGCTTTGGGGTCCCGAACTCCATCATCACAGACAACGGTACCCAGTTCACCGGCAGAAAGTTCCTGGACTTCTGCGAGGATCACCACATCCGGGTGGACTGGGCTGCCGTGGCACACCCCATGACGAATGGGCAAGTGGAGCGGGCCAACGGCATGATCCTGCAAGGACTCAAGCCTCGGATCTACAATGACATCAACAAGTTCGGCAAGCGGTGGATGGAAGAACTCCCCTCGGTGGTCTGGAGTCTGAGGAAAATGCCGAGCCGAGCCACGGGCTTCACACCGTTCTTTCTAGTCTATGGGGCCGAGGCCATCTTGCCCACAGACCTAGAATACGGTTCCCCGAGGGCGAGGGCCTACACCGACCAAAGCAACCGAGCCAACCGAGAAGACTCACTGGACTAGCTGGAGGAGGCTCGGGACATGGCCTTACGACACTCGGCGCGGTACCAGCAGTCCCTGCGACACTACCACGCCCGAGGGGTTCGGTCCCGAGACCTCCAGGTGGGCGACCTGGTGCTTCGGCTGCGACAAGACACCCGAGGGTGGCACAAACTCACGCCTCCCTGGGAAGGGCCGTTCATCATCGCCAAGGTTCCGAAGCCCGGAACATACAAGCTGGCCAACAGTCAAGGCGAGGTCTACGGCAACGCTTGGAACGTCCAACAGCTACGTCACTTCTACCCTTAAGATGCTTTCAAGTTGCTCGTATACCTCGTTCACACACCAAGTCTGGTCGTCAAGGAAGGGTCAGCCTTGCCTCGGCAAAGCCCGACCCTCCCTCGGGGGCTAGAAGGGGGCAACCCCCTTTGCGTCAAAATTTTCCTCGAAAAAAGAAAAAAATCTTTTCTGCCAGAATGCCTTTCGTGCTCTTCGACTACTTCAAAAGTGGATCCTAAAAACGACGGAGTACACATAAGCAGCCTAGGCTGACCGAGCCGAGGGACTCCTACGCCTCCGGGATACGGATACCTCACTCATCACCTTCTGCGATAAGTAACTCGCGCTCGGATAAGTGACTCCACGGACCGAACAAGTCTTCATGCTCGAGAGCTCCTCTGCCGAAATGATTTTTTGGGCCTTCTCAACTGCGTCGGTAACAGAACCCTATAGACGAGTAAGAGCGCGCGTAAGCGGCAAGGCCGACCGAGCCGAGGGATTCCTACGCCTCCGGGATACGGATACCTCACTCATCACCTTCCGTGAAAAGCAACTCTTGCCCGCACAAACAATTCTGTTACCGACAAATGAGTCCGGATACTTGAAACAAGAGGAAAAGAAACGCAGCTTTACAACGCGACGATGGTGTGTTTAGGACTCGGCGGCCGTAGAAAACATACACACACTACAAGACAACCTGATCCTGCAGGCTCGGGCGTCGACAGCCGAAGGGGGCAGTAGCACCCTCGGCATCAACTACACCTTCAGCGGGGTTTGACCTAGCCTCGGAAGGCGATGCGGTCGGAGGGCCCCCACTCTGAAGGACGGCGTCAGCACCACACCCGGGCCATCGCCGCCAGGGTCTTCTTCGAGAATCCGGCCCGAGCAGGCGGCTCGGCCGGCCACCTCGAGGCCTCGGCCAGCTGTCCCCCAAAGGCATCATCTCGGCTTGTGGCCTCGGCAACTCAACTCCGGCGTCGGCCCCGCCAGTGGACGACCCGGCCAGGCTCCAGCCGACCAAGTCTTCTTTTCGAGCCAACTCCGCCTCCGTTCGTGCTGACACCGCTACCTCCGGCTTCGGCTCGTCAAAGAGCGGCCGAGGGGTTCCTTTAACTAAGCAAGAGAAGCCTCGGACAGTAAGGCCGGCCGAGCCAAGGGACTCCTACGCCTCCGGGATACGGATACCTCACTCGTCTCCTTCGCACGAGGCGACTCACGCTTGGTGAAGCGGTTCAGATAACCAACAGGCGAGTCTTAGTGCTCGAAATGAAGAAAAAACACGGCTCCGCGCCGAAAATACATACACGTTCAGGCCTCGACAGCCGCATTGAACAAAACACCGGCGCTCAAGGTGCCATTACAAACGATGGCTGAAAGGTACCAACTTCCACGAAGTTGCGTTCCTCCGACGACAAGACGGAAGGATTCCGGGCGTCCCCCACCCGGGGGCTCGGAAGGTGGGAAGACACGATGCATGAGGGGAGCGCGAAGACATGGTTGCCCTCCAAGGGGATCGCCCCCCTTTTAAGGGCGACTCTCCCCACTTGCGCCCTCAACCGTTGCGGGTCGAGTCTTCTCCAACACGCTCCAAGATTCTCCCCCCACGGCGCAGGGGCTGGGTCCCACACGTCATGCAAGCCGGTCCAGGGGAGAAGAAGCCAAACCGCCACGCGCGCGCGGTGCATGCAACCACCCGGCGGTTACAAGCACTCCTCCACTTTCGCCCAGACCAGCGGGTGAAAGGGTGGACATCCATGCAGGCGGCATGCAACCGTGCCAAGTGGGCGCGCCCCTTCGACTCCAACGAGCCCAGCATGGAGGTCCAGGCCCACGCGTCATGCAACCGGCGCGCCGGTTGCTACGTGTGAGCAACTGCACCGCCACTCGCGCCACTACCGTGCCTCCTCGACTGCAGAGTCAATACCGCGACTCGAGGCAACCCTGCAGTGCCAGCCAAGCGCGACGGTCAAATGCGGTCAAATATGGGCCGGCAGTAATGGTGGTGACAGGCGGGAAGAAGCAGCGGTCACGTCGTCAGCCAAGCTCACATCCCATCCAGGGGCAGCGAGGGAGCCCTCTCTCGCGGCGTGAAGACGGCGCGCCCGTGATCCGTTCCTTGAACGGCGCGCACACGCGCAACAACCGCCTCGCAAACCACTCGCCCCGTCGCATTAACTCCACGGCGGGATAGGCGGCGCCTCAGGCGGGAGAAGCAAGCGACGCTTCGCCTTCGCCATAATAACCACGTCGAAAAAAGGTACGCCACGTCATTCGACTTTGTATCCTTTTCCTTTTCCTCTTTCTCTCTCTTACAACAGGGACCGGGAAAGGGGGATACCCCGAAAAGGACCCTTCTCCGTGAAGGAAACAGGCTCCGAGCCTCCCTACTGATCAGAGGTTCGAAGGCTGGCCCCTCGGGGGGTTCAACGGCCGCCTCAGATCGATTGGGTTCTGCGCCCACTACTAGTCAGAGGTTCGATGGCCGGCCCCTCGAAGGGTTCAACGGCCGCCTCAGGCCACTCGGGCTCCGCGCCCATTACTGATCAGGGGTTCGTAGGCTGGCCCTCGAAGAGTTCACAGTCGCCTCAGACACAGAGCGAGGGATGACCCTGGGTACGTTCGATACATAACCAAGGCTCGGGCTATGCTCCCGAGGTACCCTAGGACATTTCCGAGACCAGCGGGAGCGATCTTGTAACGGAATCCCATCAGAGGGAGGCATCGAGCCCTCGGACCCCGTCAAAGGGGACCGGGTCCGGCAGATCACCCGTAGGTACTTTTGGAGCGCGCCTCCGGGCCTCTAGCCGACCCCTAGCAAATGGGGCACGGGCGTCCGCTCGGATTACCCGCCAGCAGCTCACCGGAAACACCATGTTCGGCGCCCTCCGAGGGCAACATGGCGCTTCCCCCCCTCCTCCTTGCGGAAAGGCGACGCAGGGGCGTATGTAAAAAAGACAAGTCTGTCCTTGACCGTCCTCTCGCCCTGTGCAGAGGCTCAGGGGCTGCTCTCGCAAACTCGGCTCTGGCCAAACCGTTGACAGCGTCAACATACTAGCCTGAGAACTTGGGACCCGACCGTGCACTCGGGCTATGGCCAGCTCGCATGAGGGAACAACTAGACCAGCCAAAGTGTTGCGAAACGCACTAAGACCTCGAAGGAGTAAAACTACTCCTCCGAGGCCTCGGGGGCTACACCCGGCGGGTGCGCTCGCGCGCACCCACCGGAACAGAATGCAACCGAAAAAGGCTGGTCCCCTTGCAAAAAAGTGCGGCAAAAGCCTCCAAGCGAGTATTAGTACTCCCTTGGAGGCTCGGGGGCTACTGTCGGGGACCATAATTAGGGGTACCCTCAAGACCCCTAAATCTCAGTTGGTAACCCCCATCAGCACAAAGCTGCAAAGGCCTGATGGGTGCGATTAAATGAAGGATCGGTCCATTCAAGGGACACGATCGTGCCTCGCCCAAGCCTAGCCTCGGGCAAGGGAAGCCGACCCCGGAGAACCTACGTCTCGCCCGAGGACCCCCCTCCAGCAACGGGCACACTGTCAGCTCGCCCGAGGCCCAGTCTCCACCGAGAAGCAACCTTGGCCACATCGCCACGCCGACCGACCAAATCGCAGGGGCATTTAATGCAAAGGTGGCCTGACACCTTTATCCTGACGCACGCCCACCAGTCGACAGAGCCGAAAGTGACCGCAGTCACTTCGCCGCTCTACTGACCGGTCTGACAAGAGGACAGCGCCGCCTGCGCCGCTCCGACTGCTGAGCCACCCGACAGAGTGAGGTTGACACCAGCCAAGGCCGGCCACGGGCGTCATAGGAAACTCCGCCTCGCCCGACCCAGGGCTCGGACTTGGGCTCAGCCCCGGAAGACGGCGAACTCCGCTCCGCCCGACCCTGGGCTCGGACTCGGGCTCAGCCCTAGAAGACGGCGAACTCCGCTCCGCCCGACCCAGGGCTCGGACTCGGGCTCAGCCCTAGAAGACGGAAAACTCCGCCTCGCCCGACCCCAGGGCTCGGACATGGGCTCAGCCCCGGAAGACGACGAACTCCGCCTCGCCCGACCCGGGGGCTCGACCTCGACCTCGACCTCGGAGGAACCTCCACCTCGCCCAGCCTAGGGCACGGACCGGCCACGTCAACAGGAAGCGCCATCATTACCCTACCCTGAGCTGACTCGGGCTACGGGGAACCAGACCGGCGTCCCATCCGGCTCGCTCCACCATGCGAGTAATGATGGCGCCCCGCATGCCCTGTGACGACGACGGCTCTCAGCCCCCTTACGGAAGCAAGAGGACGTCAGCAAGGACTCGATAGCCCCAACAGCTGTCCTCCCGCCAGGCTCCAGCACTCCTCCGACAGCCATGACACCACGCGAACTGGGTGCCAAGACCTCTCCGGCTGCCACGATGGCATGTACTTAGGGCGCTAGCTCTCCACCGCTAGACACGTTAGCACATTACTACACTCCCCATTGTACACCTGGATCCTCTCCGTACGCCTATAAAAGGGAGGACCAGGGCCCTCTTACTGAGGGTTGGTTGGCCCGCGCGGAGAAGGATGGGACGGCGCTCGCGCAAGGCCGCTCGCTCCCACTCCCGCGTGGACGCTTGTATCCCCCTACTGCAAGCGCACCCGACTCAGGCGCGGGGCTAACACGAAGGCCGCGGGATCCACTCTCTCACGCCTGCCTCCCTCCGGCTGCATCCTTTCCCCCCTTCGCGTTCCGCCTCGCGTCGACCCATCTGGGCTGGGGCACGCGGCGACGATTCACTCGTTGGTCCAGGGACCCCCCGAGTTTCGAAACACCGACAATATCAGATCGTGCTTTCAAATTATTCCTCATGTAAAACCACCCTTCGTCCACTCTTTCGGCCACTTGCTTCGGTATGCAAGAGCCGAAAGTATAGCACCTCTCTGATAAGCAAAAGTATAACACCAGAAGTTGTTATGAAGGCCTCTAGTTGCCTTTGTCTAAAAGTGTAGTCCATGTATCTAACAAAACGCCTCACAAAGGGCTTTGGCATCTAGTTCAATGCCATGGCTTTGCACAACCCTGATGGAAATTCCTAAGCGCACTATGGCGTTTGGTGTAAGTTGATGAAGGTATATGTTAAATCTCTTCAGAACAACAACCACTGCTTTATGCAATGGAAATCTAAGCCCAACTCTTAGGAAGCTCCAGAAGACAACAACTTCATCTTCCTTTGGCTTCGGCACTAAATCATCCCCTCCTAGTCAGACCCATTCAATGTTGTCAATATAACCAAATCGATTGAGTACCTTAATGTGCCCCTCTTTGGTCTTCGATATGCCGAAATCCACATGACTCGGCATTGTTGGACGAATGACAATGTTGTCTTCCTCAATATCAATATCTTTGTTGTCCTCAGAAGGATCCACAACACCAGCTTTGGTCGGGCAGGTGGTGGCTTCTGCTGCCTTAGTCAGATCATCAAGCCTTGTCTTTGACGCATTCGACGAAGGTCCCAAGAGCACCTCTGGGACAAAATTCTCCCTGGCCATCTCTAACAAAAAAGTGTGTGCTTTGCAACTGGCTAAGGCTAGTTTGAAGGCAGAGCAGGTTCTGGCAGCAAGTGCAAGCAACAAATGCCAAGTCAATACTACCGGGCATCGTTCCTTTTATACAGGCAACTTTTGAAATTTAACTGTTGCACTCACTGAGCACCAAACCCCACCAGTCAGAGTGGTCTCACGCTCATGATTCGTAATGAGCTTCAAGAAGGTGTTTTTCGGACCTTCAGTGCAAGGCCTCCCAATTGTATTATTTGCGATCTAAGCTCATTATGAATGAACGAAGTCATCCTGCAAGGGGCTACTGTTGGGGGCCTACCTTTGCCGAAGGTCATCAAATAAATATTGTTTTGGAGTGAACAAATGTGTTTTAGGTACACAAATAACAACAGACGAAGATAGGTCTCGGCCGAAGCTCTATCAAGAATAGTCGAAGCAATGCGGGGAGAAGCTTCGTTCGGCACACACGAAAGACAAGGATGAAACTCGAAGCTGCAAGCTTCGGCACAAAGAGGCTTTCACACAACAAAGTACGAGACTTGTGTAGCAAGAAAGAAAGAGAGAGGACAATGTTGCCCTGATGTCATTTATAAATCATGTATGTGAAATCTTAAGGGCTTGAATGTAATTTTGTACGAGGCTATTTATCTTTCCTATAAATAGTATAAATTCACCTTTTCGAGGGCCATAACTCGTGTTGTTAGCCTTCGAAGAACCTTCATGTCACCCTGTATCAAGGAGCCAAAGGTATGTTTGTAAATTTGTTTGATATAAAGGAGGATGGAATAAAAATGCTAAAGCATATGAGATGAGTTTCGTACTCTATTTTTCATTGTCATTTCATTTCGTATTTTTCATTCATATCTCCTTTAAAAGACCTTTGTCCTTCGTGTTAACACTTCATGGAAGTGTTAAATCAAGGATGAAAGTTCATATATTTAACTCGTGTTGCCTTGATTCTCATTGCCTTCATGGGATTGAAATCAAGTGACCAACACTTATATTTCTTTAACTGTGTGAGTTGTTGGTACTAGAATTTTATGAGTTTGAAAGTATTTCTTCAACTTTCATGCAATTGATACCATTGTGTAATCTATTTTTTTTATTTTTAAATAGTATTGTTTTTATCATGATGGGACTTCAAATACAAAATAGACTATTACTTGCTTCTTGGAGTGTTGTTTTTGTTGTTCTTGGACCAAGATTGCATTTACTATGTTTTTTGTGGCTGATATGTACACAAGCAAGTTGTCTCATGGTTTTAGTGTTGCCAATGTGGTTACCTTCGTCATGTATTCTTTTATTTCTTCAGAGGCTTTTTGTTGAGGGGTTCCTTAGAATAAATTGTTTTTGACCCCTTCAAAGATTAAAAGAGTAGGAAACTTTTCTCTATGGAATATAAAATGGATTTGTTAAGTGTCATTAGTCTTCCTATTAGATTTTGTACATCTTTTATGCTTTTGGTATCATCTTGTTAAGCATTGCTTGGAACTTATGTATGTTTTGTTGGATTCGATTTGTAGAGATGATGCACTCAAGAATTTTGCCTCCTTGAATGTTTGTGCTTAGAATGGGAGGGAGGAGCGAGGAAGATTTTGTATAGTACATATATCATTGTGAGCTAATATCAACAACTAGTAGTGATAGACTATATCAATGCTAGCTCAAGCCACAAATTGACAGTGGCATGTCCCTATCTGTTAAAGTCACCAACCAACAATGATAGTCTCATTATCAATATATGTACCTGATAGTCGCCTAGAGGGGGGGTGAATAGGGCGAAACTGAAATTTACAAAAATAATCACAACTACAAGCCGGGTTAGCGTTAGTAATAAAGAAACGAGTCCGCGAGAGAGGGCGCAAAACAAATCACAAGCAAATAAGAGTGTGACACAAGGATTTGTTTTACCGAGGTTCGGTTCTCGCAAACCTACTCCCCGTTGAGGAGGCCACAAAGGCCGGGTCTCTTTCAACCCTTCCCTCTCTCAAACGATCCCACGGATCGAGTGAGCTTTCTCTTCTTCTCAATCAACCGGGAACAAAACTTCCCCGCAAGGGTCACCACACAATTAGTGCCTCTTGCCTTGGTTACAATTGAGTGATGATCACAAGAACAAGTGAGAAAGAAAGAAAGCGATCCAAGCGCAAGAGCTCAAAAGAACACGGCAAATCTCTCTCGCTAGTCACTAAGGGCTTGAGTGGAATTGGAGAGGATTTGATCTCTTTTGTTTGTGTCTAGAATTGAATGCCTAGCTCTTGTAAGTGGTTGAGAGTTGGAAAACTTGGATGGCAATGAATGTGGGGTGGTTGGGGTATTTATAGCCCCAACCACCACAAGTGACCGTTGGCTGGAGTCCTCTGTTCGATGGCGCACCGGACAGTCCGGTGCACACCGGACAGTCCGGTGCCCCTGCCACGTCACGGTTGCCGTTGGATTCTGACCGTTGGAGCTTCTGACTTGTGGGCCCTCCTGGGTGTCCGGTGCACACCGGACAAGCACTGTTTGATGTCCGGTGCACCGGCATGGGCGAGCCTGACATCTGCGCGCGCTGCGCGCGCATTTAATGCACCGCAGGGAGCCGTTGGCGCCGCAGGGAGCCGTTGCTCCGCTGGCACACCGGACAGTCCGGTGTACACCGGACAGTCCGGTGAATTTTAGCGGAGCGGCTCCCGAGCAAACCCGAGGCTGGCGAGTTCCGGAGGCCGCGTTTCCTTGGAGCACCGGACATGTCCGGTGCACACCGGACAGTCCGGTGAATTATAGCGCGCCGGCTTCCGAGAAATCCCGAGGGCGAATAGTTTGAAGTCGAAGTCCTCTGGTCGCACCGGACAGTCCGGTGCACACCGGACAGTCCGGTGCCTTTGGCCAGAGGAGCCCTCGGTTGCCTTGCTGCTCCTTTGTTGAATCCAACACTTGGTCTTTTTATTGGCTGATTGTGAACCTTTTGCACCTGTATAACTTATGCACTAGAGTAAACTAGTTAGTCCAATGTTTATGTTGGGCAATTCAATCACCAAAATTATTTAGGAACTAGGTCTAAGCCTAATTCCCTTTCAATCTCCCCCTTTTTGGTGATTGATGCCAACACAAACCAAAGCAAATATAGAAGTGCATAATTGAACTAGTTTTCATAATGTAAGTGCAAAGGTTGCTTGAAATTGAGCCAATATAAATTTATATGATGCGCATGGATGGTTTTCTTTATTTTTCACATATTGGACCACATTTGCACCACGAGTTTTGTTTTTGCAAATTCTTTTGTAAATTCTTTTCAAAGTACTTTTGCAAGATAGTCAAAGGTAAATGAATAAGATTTTGCAAGGCATTTTCAAGATATGGAATTTTCTCCCCCTTTTTCCAATGCTTTTCCTTTGACTAAGCAAAACTCCCCCTCAAATGAGGTCTCCTCTTAGTGTTCAAGAGGGTTTTCCATTAATTTTGAAAACACTACTTGCTCCCCCTTTTAGAACACAAAGAGATACCAATTTTAAAATTTATCATTGAAAATCATCAAATATAAAATTAGGGGTGGTGCGGTCCTTTTGCTTTGGGCTCATATTTTCTCCCCCTTTGGCATGAATCGCCAAAAAACGGAATCATTAGAGCCCAATGAAGTACATTCTCCCCCTTTGGTCATGAAATAAATGAGTGAAGGTTATACCAACGTTGGAGAGAAGATGCGGAGCGACGGCGAAGGATGAGTAGTGGAGCGGAGTGGAAGCCTTTGTCTTCGCCGAAGACTCAAATTCCCTTTCAATACACCTATGACTTGGTTGAAATACACTTGAAAACACATTAGTCATAGCATATATAAAAGAGACATGATCAAAGGTATATGCATGTGCTATGCGTGCAAGACTAGCAAAAGAAATTCCTAGAATCAAGAATATTAAGCTCATGCCTAAGTCGGGTAAAAGATTGTTCATCAAGTGGTTTGGTAAAGATATCGGCTAATTGATCTTTAGTATTAATATAAGAAATCTCGATATCCCCCTTTTGTTGGTGATCCCGAAGAAAATGATACCGAATGGCTATGTGCTTAGTGCGGCTGTGCTCGACGGGATTGTCGGCCATTTTGATTGCACTCTCATTGTCACATAGCAAAGGGACTTTGGTTAATTTGTAACCGTAGTCCCGCAGGGTTTGCCTCATCCAAAGCAATTGCGCGCAACAATGGCCTGCGGCAATATACTCGGCTTCGGCGGTGGAAAGAGCGACCGAATTTTGCTTCTTTGAAGCCCATGACACCAAGGATCTTCCCAAGAACTGGCAAGTCCCCGATGTGCTCTTCCTGTTAATCCTACACCCCGCCCAATCGGCATCCGAATATCCAATCAAATCAAAAGTGGATCCCCGAGGGTACCAAAGCCCAAACTTAGGAGTAAAAGCCAAATATCTCAAGATTCGTTTCACGGCCGTAAGGTGTGATTCCTTAGGGTCGGCTTGGAATCTTGCACACATGCATACGGAAAGCATAATGTCCGGTCGAGATGCACATAAATAAAGCAATGAACCAATCATTGACCGGTATACCTTTTGATCCACGGACTTACCTCCCGTGTCGAGGTCGAGATGCCCATTAGTTCCCATGGGTGTCTTGATGGGCTTGGCATCCTTCATTCCAAACTTGCTTAGGATATCTTGAGTATACTTCGTTTGGCTAATGAAGGTGCCCTCATGGAGTTGCTTGACTTGGAATCCTAGAAAATACTTCAACTCCCCCATCATCGACATCTCGAATTTCTGTGTCATGATCCTACTAAATTCTTCACATGTAGATTTGTTAGTAGACCCAAATATGATATCATCAACATAAATTTGGCATACAAACAAATCATTATCAAGAGTCTTAGTGAATAAAGTAGGATCGGCCTTGCCGACTTTGAAGCCATTAGCAATAAGGAAATCTCTAAGGCATTCATACCATGCTCTTGGGGCTTGCTTGAGCCCATAAAGCGCCTTAGAGAGCCTATAAACATGGTTAGGGTACTCACTATCTTCAAAGCCGGGAGGTTGCTCAACATAGACCTCCTCCTTGATTGGTCCATTGAGGAAGGCACTCTTCACGTCCATTTGATAAAGCTTGAAGCCATGGTAAGTAGCATAGGCTAATAATATGCGAATTGACTCAAGTCTAGCTACGGGTGCATAGGTTTCACCAAAATCCAAACCTTCGACTTGTGAAAACCCCTTGGCCACGAGTCGAGCTTTGTTCCTAGTCACCACACCATGCTCGTCTTGCTTGTTGCGGAAGACCCACTTGGTTCCTACAACATTTTGGTTAGGACGTGGAACTAAGTGCCATACCTCATTCCTCGTGAAATTGTTGAGCTCCTCTTGCATCGCCATCACCCAATCCGAATCTTGAAGTGCCTCCTCTACCCTGGTTGGCTCAATAGAGGAAACAAACGAGTAATGTTCACAAAAATGAGCAACACGAGATCGAGTAGTTACCCCCTTATGAATGTCGCCGAGGATGGTGTCGACGGGGTGATCTCGTTGAATTGCTTGGTGGACTCTTGGGTGTGGCGGCCTTGGTTGTTCATCCTCCTTGTTTTCATCATTTGAATCTCCCCCTTGATCGTTGCAGTCATTTTGAGGTGGCTCATCTTCTTGATTTTCTTGTTCAACATCTTGAGCCTCATCCTCAACTTGAGTTGGTGGAGATGCTTGCATGGAGGAGGATGGTTGATCTTGTGCATTTGGAGGCTCTTCGGATTCCTTAGGACACACATCCCCAATGGACATGTTCCTTAGCGCTATGCATGGAGCCTGTTCTTCACCTATATCATCAAGATCAACTTGCTCTACTTGAGAGCCGTTAGTCTCATCAAACACAACGTCACAAGAAACTTCAACAAGTCCTGAGGACTTGTTAAAGACTCTATATGCCCTTGTGTTTGAGTCATATCCTAGTAAAAAGCCTTCTACAGTTTTAGGAGCAAATTTAGATTTTCTACCTCTTTTAACAAGTATAAAACATTTGCTACCAAAAACTCTAAAATATGAAATATTGGGCTTTTTACCGGTTAGGAGTTCATAGGATGTCTTCTTGAGGATTCGATGAAGATATAACCGGTTGATGGCGTAGCAGGCGGTGTTGACCGCCTCGGCCCAAAACCGATCCGGTGTCTTGTACTCATCAAGCATGGTTCTTGCCATGTCCAATAGAGTTCGATTCTTCCTCTCCACTACACCATTTTGTTGTGGAGTGTAGGGAGAAGAGAACTCATGCTTGATGCCCTCCTCCTCAAGAAAAACTTCAATTTGAGCGTTTTTGAACTCCGTTCCATTGTCGCTTCTAATTTTCTTGATCCTTAAGCCGAACTCATTTTGAGCTCGTCTCAAGAATCCCTTTAAGGTCTCTTGGGTTTGTGATTTTTCCTGCAAAAAGAATACCCAAGTGAAGCGAGAATAATCATCCACAATTACAAGACAATACTTACTACCGCCGATGCTTATGTAAGCGATCGGGCCGAATAGATCCATATGTAGGAGCTCCAGTGGCCTGTCGGTAGTCATGATATTTTTGTGTGGATGATGAACACCAACTTGCTTCCCGGCTTGGCATGCACTACAAATCCTGTCTTTCTCAAAATGAACATCGGTTAGTCCCAAAATGTGTTCTCCCTTTAGAAGCTTGTGAAGATTCTTCATTCCAACATGGGCTAGTCGGCGGTGCCAGAGCCAACCCAAGTTAGTCTTAGCAATCAAGCAAGTGTCGAGTTCAGCTCTATTAAAATCTACTAAGTATAGCTGACCCTCTAACACTCCCTTAAAAGCTATTGAATCATCACTTCTTCTAAAGACAGTTACACCAGTATCAGTAAAAAGACAGTTGTAGCCCATTTGACATAATTGGGATACGGAAAGCAAATTGTAATCTAAGGAATCTACAAGAAAAACATTTGAAATGGAATGGTCAGGGGATATAGCAATTTTACCCAAACCTTTGACCAAACCTTGATTTCCATCCCCGAATGTGATAGCTCGTTGGGGATCTTGGTTTTTCTCATATGAGGAGAACATCCTTTTCTCCCCTGTCATGTGGTTTGTGCACCCGCTGTCGAGTATCCAACTTGAGCCCCCGGATGCATAAACCTACAAAACAAGTTTAGTTCTTTGTTTTAGGTACCCAAACGGTTTTGGGTCCTTTGGCATTAGATACAAGAACTTTGGGTACCCAAACACAAGTCTTGGAGCCCTTGTGTTTGCCCCCAACAATTTTGGCAACTACCTTGCCAGATTTGCTAGTCAAAACATAAGATGCATCAAAAGTTTTAAATGAAATGGCATGATCATTTGATGCATTAGTAGTTTTCTTTCTAGGCAACTTGGCATGGGTTGGTTGCCTAGATCTAGATGTCTCACCCTTATACATAAAATCATAATTAGGACCAGAGTGAGACTTCCTAGAATGAATTTTCTTAATTTTACTCTCAGGATACCCGGCAGGGTACAAAATGTAACCCTCGTTATCCTGAGGCATGGGAGCCTTGCCCTTAACAAAGTTAGACAAGTTCTTAGGAGGGGCATTAATTTTGACATTGTCTCCCCTTTGGAAGCCAATGCCGTCCTTAATGCCCGGGCGTCTCCCATTATAGAGCATGCTTCTAGCAAGTTTAAATTTTTCATTTTCTAAGTCATGCTCTCTAATCTTAGCATTAAGTTGTGCTATGTGATCATTTTGTTTCTTAATTAAAGCTAGGTGATCATGGATAGCATCAACATTAATATCTCTACATCTAGTACAAATGGAAACATGCTCAACATTCGATGTAGAGGGTTTGCAAGTTTTAAGTTCAACAACCTTAGCATGTAACATATCATTTTTAGTTCTAAGGTCGGAAATAGTAGCATTGCAAACATCAAAATCCTTAGCCTTAGCAATTAATTTCTCATTCTCATCTCTAAGGCTAGCAAGAGAAATGTTCAATTTTTCAATTCTAGCAAGCAAATCATGATTATCATTTCTAGGAATTGAAACATTGCAAATGTGAGAATCAACCTTAGCTAGCAAATTGGCATTTTCATTTCTAAGGTTGTCTAAAGTCTCATGACAAATACTTAGCTCACTAGACAATTTTTCACATTTTTCTCTTTCTAGAGCATAAGCATTTTTAACCTTAACATGTTTTTTGTTTTCCTTGATTAGGAAGTCCTCTTGGGAGTCCAAGAGATCATCCTTTTCATGGATGGCACTAATCAATTCATTTAATTTTTCTTTTTGTTCCATGTTAAGGTTGGCAAAAAGAATACGCAAATTATCCTCTTCATTTTTATCATTATCCTCATCACTAGATGTTTCATATTTAGTGGAGGACTTTGATTTTACCTTCTTTTTGCCGTCCTTGGCCATGAGGCACTTGTGGCCGACGTTGGGGAAGAGGAGGCCCTTGGTGACGGCGATGTTGGCGGCGTCCTCGTCGTCGGAGGAGTCGCTTGAGCTTTCGTCGGAGTCCCACTCCCGACAAACATGGGCATCGCCGCCCTTCTTCTTGTAGTACTTCTTCTTCTCCTTCCTCTTGCCCTTCTTGTCGTTGTCCCTGTCACTATCACTTGATAATGGACATTTAGCAATAAAGTGACCGGGCTTACCACATTTGTAGCAAACCTTCTTGGAACGGGATTTGTAATCCTTCCCCTTCCGTTGCTTGAGGATTTGCCGAAAACTCTTGATGATTAGGGCCATCTCCTCGTTGTCGAGCTTGGAGGCGTCAATTGGTTGTCTACTTGGTGTAGACTCCTCCTTCTTCTCCTCCGTTGCCTTGAAGGCCACGGGTTGCGCCTCGGATGTGGAAGGCTCGTCAAGCTCGTTGATCTTCTTGGAGCCCTTAATCATGCATTCAAAACTAACAAAATTCCCGATAACTTCCTCGGGGGTCATTTGAGTATATCTAGGATTGCCACGAATTAATTGAACTTGTGTGGGGTTAAGGAAAATAAGGGCTCTTAGAATAACCTTAACCACTTCGTGGTCATCCCATTTTGCGCTCCCGAGGTTGCGCACTTGGTTTACCAAGGTCTTGAGCCGGTTGTACATGTCTTGTGGCTCCTCTCCTTGGCGAAGACGAAAGCGACCGAGCTCCCCCTCGATCGTTTCCCGCTTGGTGATTTTTGTGAGTTCATCACCCTCGTGCGCCGTCTTGAGTAGGTCCCAAATCTCCTTGGCGTTCTTCAACCCTTGTACTTTGTTGTATTCCTCCTTGCTTAGAGAGGCAAGGAGGATGGTTGTGGCTTGGGAGTTGAAGTGCTCGATTTGGGCCACTTCGTCCGTGTCGTAGTCTTCATCCCCTACGGATGGTATCTGTACACCAAACTCAACAACATCCCATAATCTTTTGTGGAGAGAGGTTAGATGAAATCGCATCAAATTACTCCACATAGCATAATCTTCACCATTAAAAGTTGGTGGTTTGCCTAATGGGACGGAAAGTAAAGGTGTATGTTTAGGAATGCGAGGGTAGTGTAGGGGAATCTTACTATACTTCTTACGCTCTTGGCGTTTAGAAGTGACGGACGCCGCGTCGGAGCCGGAGGTGGAGGTCGATGAAGTGTCGGTCTCGTAGAAGACCACCTTCCTCATCCTTTTGTGCTTGTCCCCACTCCGATGCGGCTTGTGAGAAGAAGATTTTTCCTTCTTCTCCTTGTGGTGAGAAGAGGAAGATCTTTTCTCCTTTCGCTTGGAGGATCTCTTCTTCTTCTCCCTTCTCTTGGTGCGGGACTCTTCCGATGAAGATGAGGTGCTCCCTTGGCTTGTAGTGGGCTTGTCATCGCCGGTCTCCATCTCCTTCTTGGCGGGATCTCCCGACATCACTTCGAGCGGTTAGGCTCTAATGAAGTACCGGGCTCTGATACCAATTGATAGTCGCCTAGAGGGGGGGTGAATAGGGCGAAACTGAAATTTACAAAAATAATCACAACTACAAGCCGGGTTAGCGTTAGTAATAAAGAAACGAGTCCGCGAGAGAGGGCGCAAAACAAATCACAAGCAAATAAGAGTGTGACACAAGGATTTGTTTTACCGAGGTTCGGTTCTCGCAAACCTACTCCCCGTTGAGGAGGCCACAAAGGCCGGGTCTCTTTCAACCCTTCCCTCTCTCAAACGATCCCACGGATCGAGTGAGCTTTCTCTTCTTCTCAATCAACCGGGAACAAAACTTCCCCGCAAGGGTCACCACACAATTAGTGCCTCTTGCCTTGGTTACAATTGAGTGATGATCACAAGAACAAGTGAGAAAGAAAGAAAGCGATCCAAGCGCAAGAGCTCAAAAGAACACGGCAAATCTCTCTCGCTAGTCACTAAGGGCTTGAGTGGAATTGGAGAGGATTTGATCTCTTTTGTTTGTGTCTAGAATTGAATGCCTAGCTCTTGTAAGTGGTTGAGAGTTGGAAAACTTGGATGGCAATGAATGTGGGGTGGTTGGGGTATTTATAGCCCCAACCACCACAAGTGACCGTTGGCTGGAGTCCTCTGTTCGATGGCGCACCGGACAGTCCGGTGCACACCGGACAGTCCGGTGCCCCTGCCACGTCACGGTTGCCGTTGGATTCTGACCGTTGGAGCTTCTGACTTGTGGGCCCTCCTGGGTGTCCGGTGCACACCGGACAAGCACTGTTTGATGTCCGGTGCACCGGCATGGGCGAGCCTGACATCTGCGCGCGCTGCGCGCGCATTTAATGCACCGCAGGGAGCCGTTGGCGCCGCAGGGAGCCGTTGCTCCGCTGGCACACCGGACAGTCCGGTGTACACCGGACAGTCCGGTGAATTTTAGCGGAGCGGCTCCCGAGCAAACCCGAGGCTGGCGAGTTCCGGAGGCCGCGTTTCCTTGGAGCACCGGACATGTCCGGTGCACACCGGACAGTCCGGTGAATTATAGCGCGCCGGCTTCCGAGAAATCCCGAGGGCGAATAGTTTGAAGTCGAAGTCCTCTGGTCGCACCGGACAGTCCGGTGCACACCGGACAGTCCGGTGCCTTTGGCCAGAGGAGCCCTCGGTTGCCTTGCTGCTCCTTTGTTGAATCCAACACTTGGTCTTTTTATTGGCTGATTGTGAACCTTTTGCACCTGTATAACTTATGCACTAGAGTAAACTAGTTAGTCCAATGTTTATGTTGGGCAATTCAATCACCAAAATTATTTAGGAACTAGGTCTAAGCCTAATTCCCTTTCAGTACCCCAGTCATGATTACTATTGTCTTATGGTTTGAGTCGACAGAGATAGGGACCTTTACTTGCTAAGAAATAAGGACCCCAGTCATTTTAAAATTTTCAAGTAATGCATAAATAATAAATTATTATAATTGATGGCTCGTTATAAATCAATAATAATGAACCGATAGTAAATGCTAGTTCTATAGTGGTGTCACCCTTTTAAATTTCAAAATAATACTAAACTCACCAACCACAATCAGACATACATATGGGCCAACTCCTATACATTACCAATGTGCTAAGTTTTTACGCACCACCTGATGCAGTCACCTAGCGAACTATCTTATATAGAAAGCACACCTACTAAATCAAATGAAAACATCACATCGACATTTGGTTCCTCTCACAAAACATACATGTGTGTATGGTTTTCTTGTAGCTTTAGTGGCTCATTGATCACTGCATTCACTTCTTTGGCCCTCTCAACTGGTGATCTAAACCCATCAATTCTCGAGTAAAAGAAGTAGCAGACCTTGCACATTTTCCAGAATAATTCCTTGCATGGCCTAGGAACAACACTTTCTTCACGAAGAACTAGTCTTAGGAGGTCTCTCCTACATGTGTCTATGGGCTTCTGTAATTTCTTTCTGGCATCTGATATGGACGTGGAGCCACCATGAAGAACAAGGAGAGAAACAATGTTCAGCTTGCCCTCCTTGTGCTCCCTCTGCAACAATATATCAATTTTGAATATACAAGGGTTTTCCTTTTTCTCGATTACAAAGAAGACACCTCCTAAAACTAGTCAAGGCTAAAGTGGTATTATTCAGTATACCATGCTCATATACCTATTAAATAATAGCACCTGAGAATGAAAACTAACTCAATTACCCATTGTTTCCTATGCTAATTAAATAATTAATCGCACTAATACTTTATTGAGCCTAACAGGATTGTCATGAAAGCTTAAGACTCGTAACTCAGTAATGTACCTCGAAACTCTGAACATCATTCAAGAGTCGACCACATGTGCTCATTAGCTTGAACAACTCGTCGTATTCTGGATCTTTAACAATAGACTCCGGGATCTTCGGTCCAACAAAATACAACGCTGGCAATACAATGGGACCCAATGCAAATGTTAAAGATGCATTTGTCATGTATTCCTCCTCTGTTGGCACATATTTGCTCAAACGCCACTCTACCTCTATCATCATAGACTTTAGCAAATCCAACCACTGCATAAGCCATTTGACACTAGTCAATACTCAAAGTTGAAAAGACAAAAGTACTACAAACAAGTCTATAGACTAGACTTACTATTTGTACTAGGTGTTTGGTAACATTGCGGTCTTGTAACAAAGAAGCCTTTGCACCATACTGGTTAACTGAGTTGTAAATTGAAGAAAATATAATCTCTACATGTTCTGAGTAAAACTCAATTTTGTGATGCTCGTCCCACCTATAAAAAACATAAAAATGAGAGAGTTATATTATGATAAGAAGCCATCGCTTTTGCTTAATAAAGAAAGATGATGCACAAGGCATCGTGGTAAAGGACAAGGGTCATACAGCTCAACCAACATGACAAGGTTTTCAAGTTCTTCTTTTGATCCTCCAACATCAAAGAAGTCATCAACAACAGTTATGAGTGCACCATTTTTTGCACACAAAGTGCGAGCTTCAGACAGTTCAGGGGAGTACATGCAGCCAGCAGCGGACAATAAGAAGTATGCCAAATTTTGTCGCACAAATGGTAGTTGGTCCAGCCTGCATTCTTTCACCCAACTACAACAACAAGATTTTGCAATCCATAAATAACTTCAATTGCTGATGGTTGTAGGCTTGTCATAGAACAGGAGAGCATAACAATCTGATTTACCTTTCAAGATGTTGAAGTTCTTGCTGGTAAGTAAGTTGAGAGGAACTGAAGTCTCTGATACCCAAGGCTAGAATATCTCTATTGGTATATCGACTGGACCTGTTTCAACAATATTTAGTATCATCAAGTATCTACATTACAATGATTTTGAGAAACCTTACTTTATGGACTAAGAACTTACAAGTATGGTGTGTCTTGCATCTGGTGCTCTGTAGTATTGAAATTTTCAATGTTCCACCTGTGGGTTAGACGGTCCAATGTGGCGTAGAAGGGATGGTACAGAGCATGTTCCACCTAAAGAGAAAATACAAAAGATAGCATTTAACATATATTCAATATTCCAATTTCTAAAAGTGACAAGAACAACATGGTCACCAAAGGATACCTCTCTAAAGAGTGGTGGATTTCGTAGAGCACCACTAGACTCCATTTGTTCTCTTAGTAAGGTACTTGACCTTAAGCCTATGCTATCCAGGATAGACTCGTCTTCAGAGATACTAACTGTAGAGGCCTTGTGTAATTCTAACAAGGTTCTTGTGTCATTCAAATGTCCCCTAAGTGGATCATGGATCCCGGATGTTTCAGCAACATGATACAACAGATCTACACCATGTTTTCAAGTGGACAAGTGTGTTAAGGATTAAAAGTTAAAATCCAACTGTTGAAAGTGCTGAAAATTTCTTGGCCTAGAGAAATACCACATGAGACATCATATCCGTTCATCCTTAGAATACGAAATGCCATCGCACATGTCGTTGTGTCCTGCATAATTTCCTCGTGTCTCTGTAACCAACATCTGCAAAATGCCTAGTTGTAAGTACATAAATTTCTAAAAATAGTCAATCAAGTTGTGCTCTCCTATAAGCTTGAATTTTAGGAGATAAAAGTATTATGTGTTTAATAATCCCTTTATTTCAAACTATAACATATTTTGTTTTTAAAAATATTTTGTATTATGTATCTAGGCAACACATCTAAATATATAGCAAAAGCTATATGTTTAGAAAACTTAAAATGTCTTTTAATTTGAAATACATAGAGTACATCACTAATAACAAAATTACTTATATTAAATTGTGTATTTTTCTCATTTAGTATTTTCTAACATTATATATATATATATATAGTTTGGGAACTCTATTTTTTCAAGGGATTCTTATTTTTCCAAGAGAAAATAAACTAATTTCCCTTAGAAGAATGGAAATCCCCTAGAAAAATGTTGTTACCAAACTACAACCCAATTTTCTCAATAGATTTTTATTTTCTCAAGATAAATTAGTTTATTTTTGTTTAAAAGAATGAGAATCCCTAGAAAAAAGGAGTTGTCAAACTAACCCTTAAAGTATAAACAGTACCGACAATTTCCCTTTGGGTTATCTTTCAATTTCCCTTTCGGTTTAAACAGTACCGACAAGTCAAACGTTAACTTTTCTGTCGTTTCCACCAAAAACTAACAGAAAACTTGTTCCCCACAGGCCACAGTCCACAGGAAATTTTGGTTTTCGCTACAGCATTGCATGGGTACCTGTATGTCCTGTCAAGGGTACACTTGATTTCACCAGCAAAATGCCGAGAAATCCCCATGTTCTCAAGCACATCGACTTGCTGGAGCTGCTGCCTTATCGTAGTCTCCGATGCTCCTTCATCGTGTTGCTTGCTTCTGTCAGGGCTAACTGAAGCAAGAAACTGTTACATAAATCATACAGTACATGATGAATTTGAAGTTTTGTTTACAAACACACGCGCGCGCGCGCGCGGGAGATTGAGTTCTTAATTAAAGGTTTTGGGGGCTGCTTGTCTGCGAGAGTTATTGTGCTACTTCCAATGGCTTCTCAACGTGTACCACTTGAAGAAAAGAAGCCTAGATGGCTGTGAGAAGAAAAAAAATTGAAGAACCATTGAGCTATATATATATGTCCAAAAAGGATAGGCTAATGCATCAGGTGGCCCCAAGGTACGTCTGGTTTAGTCAAGCACGAACACGAGGCATGCATGAACATCTTGGTACATTTGGCTAACATGTGTTGTAGAATCTTTATGAGTTAGACCATTATGGTTCAAATCTACGCAACATGCTTTTTTTTGTCTATTTTACGTGTTAAAGCATGATGGATCGTGTGCGACCTCTGATGAGCCTGTCAACTGCCTCCAGCAGTATTCGGTAAAGGGTCCGGTTTCCTTGATTTAGCGGACGAAGACGTACTGAATGCGTCCAACAACACTCGCTAAATGAGCCTCTAAAATTTAGAGGACCCTCGTCGAACACTATGTCTAGAGTTCACGTCTACATGCGCTATACACTGTGTCCTGCAATCAATGTGGAAGAAAGGACAGCCCACATGCACCTGATGACCAGAGCTTCACACATGGACTGGGCCCACACTTGTACTGCGATAACTGTTTTCCAGTTTTATTTAATCTAAAAAAATGGTTAAAATAAAGGATTGGATATAGAGAAACAAATTTAGGGAAACTGCTGGAGATGGAGAAGATATAGAGAACATAATTTTTTAAAGAGTGTTGTAAAGGACAGAGAATATTTTCCTTTAGGGGGTGAAATTTAGAGAACGTTGCTGGAGACAGCCTCATACGTCAGGCCGACACGTGACCCAAATAGAATGCCGTGTGCACCATACAACCTGTTGACAATATACTATATTTTAGGCGAAGGGAGGCCTTTACTTACCCTGAGCCGCAGGCCGCGTAGACGACGATGTGGTCCGTGGCGTCGGCGTCCTCCTCCCGCACGGTAGCGACGAGGGGAAGCGCTGCGCATGCCCGCCGGAGCTGAAGCGGCAGCTGGTGGCCATCGGCGAGAGGAAGGCAGGAGTCAGGTTCAGTGGCTTGGCCATCTAGCTATCCAAGTCCAGCCCCAGCTGCTGGCCTCGATCGTAAGTGCGTCGCCAATATATCCAGCGAGAGGAAGAAGGCAGGAGCTGCGCGCGCGACGGCCGGACGAGTGGACGATACCTACGCTACGTACTACCGGTGTTGAGGCCGGTGCTTGCTAGCTCAAAAATACAATACAACCAAACAAGCTTCGTAGAGGGGAGGGGAGGGGAGGGGACGGGGCCCGGCCGGCCCAGCGTGGTTGGTTGGTGAGTGGTGACCATCCGAGCACAGTCGCACTCCGTACCAATCGTCGACGTGCCGACCTGCCGACGGGTCGTCGTGACTACTGGTGTCTAACGTGCGCCCCTGCGCTCGGCGTTTTTTTTCTATCCTATCTCTACGCTTTTAAGGCCCTGTTTGTTAATGTGGTACTAGTATCATGCAAGCATGTGTTTCAACGGCACACAAATTATTTTGATAAATGTTAGTAAAAACGGCAGACAGATAGCCGATAACAAAATGATAATATCATAAATGGACAACTAATGCCAATTGGTTCAATAACAGAACTGTTTCAACATCTCCAACATAACCCCTGCATAATCACCTCCACATAGTTAAAGTTAATGTGGTAATGAAAAAAGGTAACACATAAGTTTTAAGGTTAACGCAGGCCCCGATGTAAGTAGCAGACACCAAGTTGTAGCTGCTTGCCCTCCAGGTTTCCTCTTATTGATGCGCACTGCAATAAAAATATGCATTCGTCCATACCCGCAATGCTATGATCTTGACAAACCACCTTTGGAGCTGCCATTGGGACAACCAGGAAACATATTGGCAGATAGCAGGGGTGTAGATTAGAGAATACGAAGAGCAGATGTTTGTTAACTTTTAAACCTAGATATACTCTACCAATAGCATATATATCAATCATCTATAGAAAACTTGAATTACATCTAAAGAAAGTTGTGGTTTGAAACAACAATACTTGAAGCATTTTTTCACCACTGGTCATGAACTAAGGAGAGTTTTCTAAATAAAGTTTTCAGTAAGGAAAGACATACCTGGGGTAGTTCCTTAGTAGCGCATGTCATATTCTATTGCTCATCGAAGGGTCATAGCAAATGCTTTGAAAGATGCCTCGATGATATGGTGTCAGTTTCTCCTAGGAAGCTTCAAAAGACAATATGGAGCAAGATCAGGTATTTTGAAGAGAATTTGAATTGACTAGGCAGCAGTATGTACCTGACGGATGTGAAGAGTCATCCTAGATGTGTTCACTGGAGATTGGGAAAAGGTGCTGAACCAGCTAAAACCAAAATGAATAGTGTTGGGGCGAAGGCGAACACGGCACCCTTCGCTCCATGCCTTCGTCCCTTCATCACTCCGACTAAGGCTACATCCACAGAACGTCCGAACAAGCCGAAGGCGCTGACTGGACGGAAACCGGCGTGGTCCCCTTCGCTCTCACTGTTGCAAGCCGAAGGCTTTGTCGAAGGCTACGGGTCTCGCGTCGTCACCGCTACGGAAGGCCCATGTGGAATTCAGCCCATGGGAACGGGCCCCGCGAGGATAAGCGCATTACGGGCCGCGTCTGTAATAGCCTTTACTGTAATGACTGTCTGTAACCTCCCCTCGTGGGAATATTCTGGGGATAAACTGGGTACTCGAGGACATAAACGTCTTTGACAAGGGACAGGCCACAGGCGGCCACTCGAGTGCCTATAAATACCCCCGTACAGTGCCCGTAACAGGAGAGAAAGCTTTTGACATTCCATATCAAACCTCGTAAATGTTCTTTCCATTCCCCCGTTGGATCAGCTTGCCCCGGAGGACAAGTTTCAACATTTGGCGCCCATCGTTCGTGCTACGAAAAACGACCCGCGATGGCCCCCAAGCGAGCTAGTTCGAAGGCAGCCCCATCCATCGACGAAGCAGCGAAGGCAACGCTTGAGAGCACCTAGAGGGGGTGAATAGGTGATCCTATAAAATCAAGAGCTAAATATCCACAAAACTTAGATATTAAAGAGTTAGTGTGACTAAGTAGCTTTGAAGCGAGTTCTTGTGAACACAACAATCAAAAAGAATCCGACACAAGAGACACACGATTTTTATCCCGTGGTTCGGCCAAGTAACACTTGCCTACTTCCGTGTTGTGGCGTCCCAATGGACGAGGGTTGCACTCAACCCCTTTCAAGTGATCCAATGATCAACTTTAATACCACGGTCTTTTCGTTTAGAGTATCTTCCCATTTGCGAGGAATCTCCACAATTTGGAGTCTCTCGCCCTTACAATAGAGATCACAAAAAAAGCACAGAGTAAGGTTGGGAGAAGCAACACACACAAGATTTAATCTACAGCAGACACACGCACACAAGTCAACACTTGAGCTCAAAGGACACCACAGGGAGTTCACAACTCGAAATGAAGCTCAAATCACTATCACAATGAATCAAGTGCGTGGGAGCGGAGTTTGGATATCTTAGTATGCTTGGAGAATGCTTGGTCGACTGCTCCATGCGCCTAGGGGTCCCTTTTATAGCCCCAAGGCAGCTAGGAGCCATTGGAGATCAATCTTGGAAGGACAATCTTGCCTTCTGTCGGGTGGTGCACCGGACAGTCCGGTGCACCACCGGACAGCCACTGTAGCAGTCCGGTCGCGATCTCCTTCCAAATCAGGCGCATCCGACTATTGCTCCTTCGGGCCAGATGGTGCACCAGACACTGTCCGGTGCACACCGAACAGTCCCGTGCACCCAGCCGACCGTTGGAGCGAGCCACGTGTCGCACGTTGATCGCGCGGCCGATCGTTGGCGCTGGCGCCGTTGGCTCACCGGACAGTCCGGTGCACCACCGGACAGTCCGGTGAATTATAGCCACGTCGCCTTGTTCCTTTTTCCGAGAGCGACGAGTTCGCCACGGATGACTCACCGGACAGTCCGGTGCACCACCGGACAGTCTGGTGAATTATAGCCGTACAACTCCGTCGATTCCCGAGAGCGGCCACTTCACCGTTGACCAGCCTGGCGCACCGGACAGTCCGGTGTGCCAGGCCGAGCTGGAGTTTGGCTGCACACAACCAAGTCTTTTTCATTTCTTTTCCCTTTCTTTTGTCCCAATTTCTAGCACTTAGACAAAACACATTAGTATTCAAAAACAATGTACTAAGTCTAGAAACATACCTCGTGCCTTGATTTGCACTTTTCCCACATTTAGCACACAAGGATTTAATTAAGATGTTGGGCATCTAATCACTAAAATACTCATAGAAATTGCCCAAGGGCATATTTCCCTTTCAATCTCCCCCTTTTTGGTGATTTATGCCAACACATTAAAAAGCAACAAAAGAGAGGTGCAACATCAATGCAATTGAAGACCAAATTATTTTTGCTTATGATTTGGCATATTTGGATCACTCTTTGCCACCACTTGGTTTGTTTTTGCAAATCAAATTCATTTTCCTATCTCTACATCAAACATACTTGTTTGGGCAAATCGAGAGATATTCCAAGAGTAGAATTATCAAGTGCCAAAAACTCCCCCTTTTTACCATAATTAAAATTCTTCCCCACAGGAGACACTAATTTTGCAATAAGAGTATTTTGGTCAAATCAAAAATTCTAACTCTATTGTTTTCAAAATTCACAAGTGGTTGGCTGATCCATTTGCTTTGGCCTTAATTTCTCCCCCTTTGGCATTAAGCACCAAAACGGGATCATTTTTGGCCCTTTAACCCCATTGCCTCACCAAAAATGTCAATTCAGAGCAAAAGGCAAATAGAGCATAAGAATGAACTTGGAATTAAATACACTAATACTGGAGTGCAGTGGAAGTCTTTGCATCGTCTAAGTCCATTTTTCCTTTTCAATGCACCTTTGAGACTGCATCAAGGGTACTCAACCAAACAGGTAAGTCTCAAAGGGTCAAGTTGTAGCACATCTCCCCCTTAATATGTGCACCATTTGCATATGGACTTGTGAGGTCCGGGGATGACGTGTACAACTTGAGCACCACAAATAAACAATAATGGATTTAAATGCATAAAGTGACATGATCAAAGGCATAGAACACATGTATGTTATAGATCAATCCAAGTTACGCGAATCTAAGATATTTAGCTCACTACGCAACCTGCAAAACCTTTTCTCATCTAAAGGCTTAGTGAAGATATCGGCTAGCTAGTTCTCGGTGCTAATATGGTACACCTCGATATCTCCCTTTTGCTGGTGGTCTCTCAGGAAGTGATGCCGGATGTCTATGTGCTTAGTGTGGCTGTGTTCAATAGGATTATCCACCAAGCGGATTGCACTCTCATTGTCACATAGGAGTGGGACTTTGCTCAGATTGTAGCCAAAGTCCCGGAGGGTTTGCCTCATCCAAAGTAGTTGCGCGCAACACTGTCCTGCGGTAATATACTCGGCCTCAGCGGTGGATAGGGCAACAGATGTTTGTTTCTTTGAACTCTAGGACACCATGGACCTTCCTAGAAATTGGCACGTCCACGATAAGCTCTTCCTATCAACCTTGCACCCGACATAATCGAAGTCTGGGTATCCAATTAAGTCAAAGGTAGACCCCTTTGGATACCAAATCCCAAAGCAAGGCATAGAAACTAAATACCTAAGAATTTGCTTAACAGCCACAAGGTGACATTCCTTGGGGTCAGATTGATATCTAGCACACATGCATACACTAAGCATAATGTCTGGTCTACTAGCACATAAATAAAGCAATGAACCTATCATGGACCGGTATGCCTTTTGATCAACGGACTTACCTCCTTTGTTGAGGTCAACATGCCCGTCAGTTCCCATCGGTGTCTTTGCGGGCTTGACGTCCTTCATCCCAAACCTCTTGAGAAGATCTTGAGTATACTTCGTTTGGGAGATGAAGGTGCCGTCCTTGAGTTGCTTCACTTGGAACCCTAGGAAGTAGGTCAACTCACCCATCATCGACATCTCAAACTTTTGTGTCATCACCCTGCTAAACTCCTCACAAGACTTTTGATTAGTAGAACCAAATATTATGTCGTCAACATAAATTTGGCACACGAAGAGATCACCATCACAAGTGTTTGTAAAAAGAGTGGGATCAGCTTTCCCAACCTTGAAAGCATTATCAATTAAGAAATCTCTAAGGCATTCATACCATGCTCTTGGGGCTTGCTTAAGTCCATAGAGCGCCTTAGAGAGCTTATACACGTGGTCGGGATACCTGTCATCCTCAAAGCCAGGGGGTTGTTCTACGTATACTTCCTCCTTGATTGGCCCGTTGAGGAAAGCGCTCTTTACGTCCATTGGAAACAGCCTGAAAGAGTGGTGAGCGGCATAGGCTAATAATATCTGAATAGACTCTAGCCTAGCCACAGGAGCAAAAGTCTCCTCGAAATCCAAACCTGCGACTTGGGCATAACCTTTTGCCACAAGTCGAGCCTTGTTTCTTGTCACCACCCCGTGCTCGTCTTGCTTGTTGCGGAACACCCACTTGGTTCCCACAACGTTTTGCTTTGGACGTGGCACCAAGCTCCAAACTTCATTTCTCTTGAAGTTGTTGAGCTCTTCCTGCATGGCCAACACCTAGTCCAGATCCTGCAAGGCCTCTTCTACCCTGAAAGGCTCAATAGAAGAGACAAACGAGTAATGCTCACAAAAATTAGCTAAGCGTGAGTGAATAGTTACTCCCTTGCTGATATCACCCAGAATCTAATCGACGGGGTGATGTCTTTGGATCGTTGCTCGGACTTGAGTTGGAGGGACCCGTGGTGCTTCTTCCTCCATCACTTGATCTTCCTGTGCTCCCCCTTGATCGTTCCCCTCTTCTTGGGGTACCTGTTCACCATCTTGAGTTGGGGAATGCACCATTGTTGAGGAAGATGGTTGATCTTCTTCATGTGGTTCCTATGGTCGCAAATCACCTATCGCCATCTTGCGCATTGCGGCCATCAGAACTTCTTCATCTATGTCATCAAGATCAACTTGCTCTCTTGGAGAGCCATTAGTCTCATCAAATACAACGTCGCTAGAGACTTCAACCAATCCCGATGATTTGTTGAAGACTCTATACGCCTTTGTATTTGAGTCATACCCTAGTAAAAACCCTTCTATTGCCTTGGGAGCAAATTTAGAATGTCTACCTTTCTTCACCAGAATGTAGCATTTGCTCCCAAACACACGAAAGTAAGAAACATTGGGTTTGTTACCGGTAAGGAGTTCATAGGAGGTCTTTTTGAGGAGACGATGCAGATAGAGCCGGTTTATGCCGTGTCAGGCTATGTTCACAGCTTCCGACCAAAACCGCTCGGGCGTCTTGAACTCTCCAAGCATCGTTCTTGCCATGTCGATTAGTGTTCTGTTCTTCCTCTCTACTACACCGTTTTGTTGTGGTGTGTAGGGAGCGGAGAACTCGTGCTTGATTCCTTCCTCCTCAAGATACTCCTCAACTTGCAGATTCTTGAACTCGGACCCGTTGTCGCTTCTTATCTTTTTCACCTTTAGCTCAAATTCGTTTTGAGCTCTCCTTAAGAAGCACTTTAGGGTCCCTTGGGTTTCTGATTTGTCCTGCAAAAAGAACACCCAAGTGAAGCGGGAAAAGTCATCAACAATTACAAGACCATACTTACTTTCCCTGATGCTAAGGTAGGTAATGGATCCGAAGAGGTCCATGTGAAGAAGCTCCAATGGTCTTGATGTTATCATCACGTTCTTGCTGTGATGAGTGCTTTCCACCTGTTTTCCTGCCTGACATGCTGCACAAGGTCTGTCTTTCTCAAGACAGACATCGGTTAGTCCTAACACATGATCTCCCTTTAGAAGCTTATGAAGGTTCTTCATCCCAACATGTGCTAGACGGCGATGCCACACCCAGCCCATATTAGTCTTAGCGATTAAGCATGCATCTAGACCGGCATTCTCTTTCGAAAAGTCATCTAAATAGAGCTTGTCGTCTAATACACCCTTAAACGCTAATGAACCATCACTCCTTCTAAAGACAGATACATCAACATTAGTAAACAAACAATTGTAACCCATGTGGCACAATTGACTTACAGACAGAAGGTTGTATCCTAGCGACTCTACTAAAAATACATTTGAAATGGAGTGCTCGCTTGTGATGGCTATCTTTCCCAAACCTTTGACCTTGCCTTGATTCCCATCTCCAAATATGATTGTATCTTGGGAATCCTTGTTCTTGACATAGGAGGTGAACATCTTCTTCTCCCCCGTCATGTGGTTTGTGCTTCCGCTGTCGATAATCTAGCTTGAGCCCCCGGATGTATAAACCTGCAAGGCAATTTACGCTTGGGTTTTAGGTACCCAACTCTTGTTGGGTCCTACAAGGTTAGTGAAGCGCCCCAATCCTCTGGGACTCAAATGTGATACAATTACTAGTCCCAGGAGGCTAGTAAATACATTTATACAACAGATGATTCTAGATCTGCTTAAACGAGACAAACCTATAAAGGTGGCGATCAACTTTAAGAGTTGGTCCACAACTCGAGACATATCATCAGAGTAAGGCTGAAGCAGCCTGATATACGCAGCAAAACAAATCAGCGGTCCAACAGCCACAGGCAAGGTTGGGAACAGGCGTAACTCTTACCTGATCAGCGATCACCTTCTCTAAAAACAACAAATAAGCAAGGGTGAGTACAAACGTACTCAGCAGCCCACCTTCACCCGCGGAATGGGGAAATCAGATATAATGCATGAAATATGTGGACCTCAGGATATTTTGCAGAAACAGCAATATTTTATGCAGGGTTGTTTTGTAAAACATTTTGTATTTTTTTCAAAGCGCATCCTCTCCCAAAGGAGCAGGAAGTTTTTCAATATAGAATAAAATCCCCTGGACTAAACCATCCAAGTATCTTAGCAGTTTCCCACTGGTTTTCATTTTCAAAAACAGCTACTGGACTTCCCGTCCACCATAGCTCACGGCTCAACCGCCGGACCTTTTAAAAACCACTTTTCTCAAACACACCCTTTTTTTGGAAAACAAAACTCTAATTGTCATACCACACCAAACTCATCCATTTCTATGGACACAGACTATTCGAATAGGTTTGAAACTCTGCGCAGAGGGGTACACTTTACCCAGTAGTCCGGTTTCTGCGATCTCACCATCGTGAGACCCAAATGCCGAATCTCTTTCCTTCTTCGCACGTCCTTACCTTAACGGTTATACCGGAAGGAGTCAGGCCACCGCCATGCCCAAACTAGACAAAACATTCCCCCTCCTTATCCTCTCGGTGCTCCCCAGCCTTCATAACCCTGGGGTTTGGACTGTACGAGTTTAGATTGAGTGACTGCCCATACAGTCTCGAGTGGTTGTACTTATCATGAGTACAGGTAGTGAAGAATGACAAATCGGTCCTTATATGAGGGGACAATCCTTCTGCTCACACCTAAACCAGCTGAGCCATCACCTTAGGCCCTCCCCTAAACCAGGGAGTCCCTGATCATCCCTACTCAAAGGTGATAAGGGTGAAAACCCTTCGTCATACTCATTTTGGAAAACATTTTCTTTTGAAAACTCACACCTTTTCTCAAATCATTTGTAACAAATATATCAAGGATTGATTGTGGCAAGCGGCTGGGTGGCCATAATAACTTGTCTCAAAATCATATCATGCATAAAATAATAGGCTAAGGGTTGTGGGTGAAAAATCATAGGTAATTTATGCATCAAAGGGATCCAGTGAGCTTGCCATGCTTATCCGGTGAAGGGGGAAGGGGAGCTCACAGAACTGGCTTCTAGCTCCACCGCCTAGCGTAGACTTGCAGATCTGGCCTCCACGAGATGACACGAACGCACCGATAACTATGCAACATGAATAAGCAAACATACAAACCAAAAAGTATATCAATAGATATTTAGTATAGTGGTCAGAATAGCGATATATGGATGGGTAGAGTCTTGAGTAGAATCTGTGTCATGTGGTGTTGAGATACTACTAGTGGTGGAGTGGAGGTGCTTACCAGGAGGGTGGACTGGAGGCGAAGCGATAATATGCGTGTAGCCGGCGGAGCGGGGTAACTGAGTGGGTGGGGTGTTTGCCTTGGCTGAGGGTGTTGAGTGTGTGTGGAGGGAGAGGGTAGCTGGGTGTATTTATAGCTGGGTGTATGTGGTGTAGCATAGTGAAGTTCACTGTTGGTGAGAATAGTGATGAGCGAATCGTCTGACTTAGTATGAACAGGAGATTTATAGGCAGAATATGGGACAAGAGTATTTTGGGAGTTTTCTAGAATATGGACCATGCTTAAGGGATGACATGGTTAGATAGGGAATAATCTGATAAGAATTTAGAAACAAGAATTATTGGAATCTGAGTTTGGAAGCCTGGTTCGAAGGAACCTCAAAGTTATGCGTGCTCAACTTGGAGAAACCTGGGATGGGTGATCAGATGGGAAGTTCCCTACTGGAAGGAAAATCACAGTCACCGGAGTTCGTATGACTGGAATATGGGTCTGGCTGTCTTAGGTGGACTGGACAACATGATGGATGAGTAGTTGAAATTTGGGGTGATCGGACGATCGATGAATACTAACAATGAATAGTAACGGTGGTGAATAGTAACGACAAATAGAAACGATGATGAATAGTAATGGTGAATAGTAATGGTGAATAGTAATGGTGCATACTTCGTATGAATGATGAATAGTGACGATGAACGAACGGTGAACGATGAATAGGAACTATGAACGAACGGACGAACGATCGAATGATCGGACGAACGAACGATCGGAATTTCGGCAGCATAACGGCAGGACAAAGATTATCTAGAAGAACGATGAATAGGGACTATGAACGAACGATGAACAATGAATAGGAACTATGAACGAACGATGAACGATGAATAGAACTATGAACGAACGATGAATGATCGAATGATCGAACGAACGAACGATCGGAATTTCGGCAGCATAACGGCAGGACAAAGATTATCTGGAAGAACGATGAATAGGGACTATGAACGAACGATGGACAATGAATAGGAACTATGAACGAATGGACGAACGATCGAATGATCGAACGAACGAACGATCGGAATTTCGGCAGCATAACAGCAGGAAAAAGATTATTTGGACGAACGATCGGACGAACGGACGAATGAACCATGAACGATCGAACGAACGATCGAACGATCAGATGAATGAACGAATAAACTAAGAACAGTGGGACGAATGTTTGAAGAACGACCGAACGATCCTTGTGCTAGTGTGTGCTTGTGTGGGAAGTGCAGTGGGCGTGTGTGGGGGGGAGGAGAGAGTTGCCATGAAATGGCTTGGGGTGGGATGAGAGGAGGCCCTTGCCCCTCTATTTATAGCCATGGTGTGGGATTAGGGGGAGGGATGAGAGGATTAGTGGGAGGATGAGAGGATTAGTGGGAGATTAGCATGTATTTGTCTTGTATAAGTGAGATTAGCTTGTAGAGCTCACCGTATGACACCGGAGACATACATATACATATGAGCATGAGAAAAGTTATGAAGAAAAATATTTGTAGGGACTTTAAAAATGAATCTGAAGGTATTTCTCAAGAGGGAAATACTTGGAGAATTATCGGTGGAATATTTGGATAGTATTTCTAGAAAGAATTTGAGGGGAATCACTGGGGAAATATCTAGGCAGTATTTCTGGAAAGAACTTGAAGGGGATTACTGGGGAAATATCAGGGCTGTATTTCTAGAAAGAATTTGAGGGGGGTCACTGTGGAAATATTTGTAGAATATTTTGAGGAGGATTTTAGAGAGAATATAGACCACTATATTTTATTTGTTGATATCAACTCGCAAGCAAACATTTTGAAACGAAATTTAAAATTCATTTTGAATTTATAGGGAGTTTGAGAAATTTCCAAGATTTGAATTTTTGGGATGCTACAAATCTACCCCACTTAAAATGAATCTCGTCCTCGAGATTCGGCTTAGAAGGGTTATGGGTATAGCTTTACTTCAGCTACATATCTTCACTTTGCAGACGCTTCGAGGAGATGGAACTTCAACAAAATCTAGCCTTTGAGGGGCATCTGGTTGCTGATTGCAAACGCTGATTCTGGCTACTCAAAGATCATCTTCAGGCTTCTAGGTTTTGTTTGGCAGCTAGCTTATTGAAGAAGTATCGATGCCAACACGCAAACCTTCTTGCGAACTCCCACATGGATTCCTTCCTTGATTGGTCTTCTGGTGCTTCATCAACAAAACTTGGGTGACCACTTCTCATCCAGAAACTTATAAGCTTTGATGATCTGGTCCTCCACAAGCTTGCTACAGGCCTTCTTCTTTTTCTCCATAGGAACCTTACTGGAACACTACCCCACTTAAAATGAATGAGGTAGAACTCTTGAATCTTGGGGATTTGAACTCCTTGAAGTACCACATAACAATGGTGTTACGGGGCCTTCTTCTGCTGTTACTGCTTGACCAGGCTGTTGAGAGATGACTGTTCAAAGTCGCCTAGAGGGGGGTGAATAGGGCGAAACTGAAATTTACAAAGTTAATCACAACTACAAGCCGGGTTAGCGTTAGAAATATAAGCGAGTCCGAGAGAGAGGGTGGAAAACAAATCGCGAGAAAATAAAGAGTGAGACACAAGGATTTGTTTTACCGAGGTTCGGTTCTTGCAAACTTACTCCCCGTTGAGGTGGTCACAAAGACCGGGTCTCTTTCAACCCTTTCCCTCTCTCAAATGGTCACTTAGACCGAGTGAGCTTCTCTTCTCAATCACATGGGACACTAAGTCCCCACAAGGACCACCACACAATTGGTGTCTCTTGCCTTGGTTACAATTGAGTTTGGTCACAAGAAGAATGAGAAAGAAAAGAAGCAATCCAAGCGCAAGAGCTCAAATGAACACAACAAATCTCTCTCTCTAATCACTAAAGCTTTGTGTGGAGTTGGGAGAGGATTTGATCTCTTTGGTGTGTCTTGTATTGAATGCTATAGCTCTTGTAAGGTGTTGAAGTGTAGAAACTTGGATGCAATTGAATGTGGGGTGGTTGGGGTATTTATAGCCCCAACCACCAAACTAGCCGTTTGGTGGAGGCTGCTGTCGACGGGCGCACCGGACACTGTCCGGTGCGCCATCCACGTCACCCGACCGTTAGGGTTCGACCGTTGGAGCTCTGACTTGTGGGGCCTCTGGGCTGTCTGGTGGTGCACCGGACATCTCCTGTAGACTGTCCGGTGCGCCAACTGCGCGTGCTCTGACCTCTGCGCGCGCAGGCACGCATTAAATGCGTTGTAGTCGACCGTTGCGCTTGAAGTAGCCGTTGCTCCGCTGGCACACTGGACAGTCCGGTGCGCCACCGGACACAGTCCGGTGCGTCACCGGACGGTCCGGTGAATTATAGCGGAGCGCCCTCTGATTTTCCCGAAGGTAGCGAGTTCAGCGTCGGGTTCCCTGGTGCACCGGACATTGTCCAGTGGCGCACCGGACACTGTCCAGTGCGCCAGACTAGGGTGCCTTTGGGATTTCTTTAGCTCTCTTTATTGGAACCCATCTTTGGTCTTTTTATTGGCTTGTTGTGAACCTTTGACACCTGTAAAACTTATAATCTAGAGCAAACTAGTTAGTCCAAATATTTGTGTTGGGCAATTCAACCACCAAAATCTATTTAGGAAAAGGTGTAAGCCTATTTCCCTTTCAATCTCCCCCTTTTTGGTGATTGATGCCAACACAAACCAAAGCAAATATAGAAGTGCAGAATTGAACTAGTTTGCATAATGTAAGTGCAAAGGTTGCTTGGAATGATACCAATAAATATCACTTACTAGATGCGCATGGATGCCTTTTCTTCTTATTAACATTTTGGACCACGCTTGCACCACATGTTTTGTTTTGCAAAATGTTTTGGAAATTCTTTTCAAGTTCTTTTGCAAATAGTCAAAGGTAAATGAGTAAGATTTTGAGAAGCATTTACAAGTTTTGAAATTTTCTCCCCCTGTTTCAAATGCTTTTCCTTTGACTAAACAAAACTCCCCCTTAATGAAATTCTCCTCTTAGTGTTCAAGAGGGTTTTAGATATTAATTTTGAAGAGGGTATACGAATTTGAAATTGTATCAAAATAAGATACCAATTGAAAAAACTTCACCAATTAATAGGCTTCATACCAAATAAAAGACTATATTTTTTGAAATTGGTGGTGGTGCGGTCCTTTTGCTTTGGGCTAATACTCTCTCCCCCTTTGGCATGAATCGCCAAAAACGGATATTTGAGTGAAATATAAGCCCTTTCTTAAACTACTCTCTCCCCCTTTGGATGAAAAATAAGGAATGAAGATTATACCAAAGTTGGAGAGTTTGTGCGGAGCGACAGCGAACGATGAATGATTCGATGGAGCGGAGTGGAAGCCTTGTCTTCGCCGAAGACTCCTTTTCCCTTTCAATCTATGACTTAGCATGAAATGGACTTGAAAGAACACATTAGTCATAGCACATGAAAGAGATGATCACAGGTATACATATGAGCTATGTATGCAAGACATCAATAAAAATTCCTAAAATCAAGAATATTTAGCTCATGCCTAAGTTTGTTAAAAGTTTGTTCATCCAATGGTTTGGTAAAGATATCGGCTAATTGTTCTTTGGTGCTAACATATGAAATCTCGATATCCCCCTTTTGTTGGTGATCCCTTAGAAAATGATACCGAATGGCTATGTGTTTAGTGCTGCTATGCTCAACGGGATTATCCGCCATGCGAATTGCACTCTCATTATCACATAGAAGAGGAACTTTGGTTAATTTGTAACCATAGTCCCTAAGGGTTTGCCTCATCCAAAGCAATTGCACGCAACAATGGCCTGCGGCAATATACTCGGCTTCGGCGGTTGAAAGAGCCACAGAGTTTTGCTTCTTTGAAGCCCAAGACACCAGAGATCTTCCCAAGAACTGGCAAGTCCCCGATGTGCTCTTTCTATTGATTTTACACCCTGCCCAATCGAATTTTTGTGTCATGATCCTACTAAATTCCTCACATGTAGATTCGTTAGTAGACCCAAATATAATATCATCAACATAAATTTGGCATACAAACAAATCATTTGCAAGAGTTTTAGTAAATAAAGTAGGATCGGCCTTTCTGACTTTCAAGCCATTAGCAATAAAGAAAATCTCTTAGGCATTCATACCATGCTCTTGGGGCTTGCTTGAGCCCATAAAGCGCCTTAGAGAGCCTATAAACATGGTTAGGATACTCATTATCTTCAAAGCCGGGAGGTTGCTCAACATAGACCTCTTCCTTAATTGGTCCATTGAGGAAGGCACTCTTCACGTCCATTTGATAAAGCTTGAAGCCATGGTAAGTAGCATAGGCAAGTAAAATGCGAATTGACTCAAGTCTAGCTACGGGTGCATAGGTTTCACCGAAATCCAAACCTTTGACTCAAGTCGGGCTTTGTTCCTTGTCACCACACCATGCTCATCTTGTTTGTTGCGGAAGACCCACTTGGTTCCTACAACATTTTGGTTAGGACGTGGAACCAAATGCCATACCTCATTCCTCGTGAAGTTATTGAGCTCCTCTTGCATCGCCATCACCCAATCCGAATCTTGAAGTGCTTCCTCTACCCTGTGTGGCTCAATAGAGGAAACAAAAGAGTAATGCTCACAAAAATGTGCAACACGAGATCTAGTGGTTACCCCCTTATGAATGTCGCCAAGGATGGTGTTCACAGGGTGATCTCGTTGAATTGCTTGGTGGACTCTTGGGTGTAGCGACCTTGCAACTCGCTCATCCTCCTTGTCTTGATCATTTGCATCTCCCCCTTGATTATTGCTGTCGTCTTGAGATGGCTCATCTTCTTGATCTTCCTCTTCATCATCTTGAGCCTCATCCTCATCCTAGGTTGGTGGAGATGCTTGTATGGAGGAGGATGGTTGATCTTGTGCTTGAATGGACTCTTCGGATTCCTTAGGACACACATCCCCAATGGACATGTTCCTTAGTGCGACGCATGGAGCCTCTTCATCATCTAATTCATCAAGATCAACTTGCTCTACTTGAGAGCCGTTAGTCTCATCAAACACAATGTCACAAGAAACTTCAACTAGTCTAGTGGACTTGTTAAAGACTCTATATGCCCTTGTGTTTGAATCATATCCTAGTAAAAAGCCTTCTACAGCCTTAGGAGCAAATTTTGATTTTCTACCTCTTTTAACAAGAATAAAACATTTGCTACCAAAGACTCTAAAATATGAAACATTGGGCTTTTTACCGGTTAGGAGTTCGTAAGATGTCTTCTTGAGGATTCAGTGTAGATACAACCGATTGATGGCGTAGCAAGCGGTGTTGACCGCCTCGGCCCAAAACCGATTCGATGTCTTGTACTCATCAAGCATGGTCCTTGCCATGTCCAGTAGAGTTCTATTCTTCCTCTCCACTACACCATTTTGTTGTGGCGTGTAGGGAGAAGAGAACTCATGCTTGATGCCCTCCTCCTCAAGGAAGCCTTCAATTTGTGAATTCTTGAACTTCGTCCCATTATCGCTTCTTATTTTCTTGATCCTCAAGCCGAACTCATTTTGAGCTCGTCTCAAGAATCCCTTTAAGGTCTCTTGGGTTTGAGATTTTTCCTGTAAAAAGAACACCCAAGTGAAGCGAGAATAGTCATCCACAATAACAAGACAGTACTTACTCCCGCCGATGCTTATGTAAGCGATCGGGCCGAATAGGTCCATGTGGAGGAGCTCAAGTGGACTGTCGGTCGTTAAGATGTTCTTATGTGGATGATGAGTGCCAACTTGCTTCTCGGCTTGGCATGCACTACAAATCCTGTCTTTCTCAAAATGAACATTGGTTAGTCCTAAAATGTGTTCTCCCTTTAGAAGCTTGTGAAGATTCTTCATCCCAACATGTGCTAGTCGGCGATGCCAGAGCCAGCCCATGTTAGTCTTAGCAATTAAGCAATTGTCGAGTTCAGCTCTATTGAAATCAACTAAGTATAGCTGACCCTCTAACACTCCCTTAAATGCTACTGAATCATCACTTCTTCTAAAGACAGTGACACCTACATCAGTAAATAGACAGTTGTAGCCCATTTTGCATAATTGAGATACGGAAAGCAAATTGTAATCTAATGAATCAACAAGAAAAACATTGGAAATGGAATGGTCAGGAGATATAGCTATTTTACCCAAACCTTTGACCAAACCTTGATTTCGATCCCCGAATGTGATAGCTCGTTGGGGATCTTGGTTTTTCTCATAAGAGGAGAACATTTTCTTCTCCCCTGTCATATGGTTTGTGCACCCGCTATCGATGATCCAACTTGAGCCCTCGGATGCATAAACCTACAAAACAAGTTTAGTTCTTGACTTTAGGTACCCAAACAGTTTTTGGTCCTTTAACATTAGAGACAAGAACTTTGGGTACCCAAACACAAGTATTTGTTCCCTTGTGTTTGTCCCCAACATACTTGGCAACTACTTTGCCAGATTTGTTAGTCAAAACATAAGATGCATCAAAAGTCTTAAATGAGATGTTAGGTTCATTTGATGCACTAGGAGTTTTCTTTCTAGGCAATTTAGCACGAGTTGATTGCCTAGAGCTAGATGTCTCACCCTTATACATAAAAGCATGATTAGGGCCAGAGTGAGACTTCCTAGAGTGAATTCTCCTAATTTTGTGCTCGGGATAACCGGCAGGGTACAATATGTAACCCTCGTTATCCTGAGGCATGGGAGCCTTGCCCTTAACAAAGTTAGATAATTTTTTAGGAGGGGCATTAAGTTTAACATTGTCTCCCTTTTGGAAGCCAATGCCATCCTTGATGCCAGGGCGTCTCCCACTATAAAGCATACTACGAGCAAATTTAAATTTTTCATTTTCAAGTTCATGCTCGGCAATTTTAGCATCTAATTTTGCTATGTGACCATTTTGTTGTTTAATTAAAGCCATATGATCATGAATAGCATCAATGTCAACATCTCTACATCTAGTGCAAGTAGAAACATGCTTAGTGGTAGATGTAGAGGGTTTGCAAGTTTTTAGTTCAACAATCTTAGCATGTAAAATATCATTTTCACTTCTAAGATCGGAAATGGAAGCATTGCAAACATCTAATTCTTTAGCCTTAGCAATCAATTTTTCATTTTCACATCTAAGGCTAGCAAGAGAGGCATTCAATTTTTCAATCTTAGCAATAGAAATATCATGATCATTTCTAAGATTGACATATGAATCATCACAAACATTCGAATCAACCTTAGCAATTAATTTAGCATTTTCATTTCTAAGGTTGGCAATAACATCATGGCAAGTGCTTAGCTCACTAGATAATTTTTCACATTTTTCCCTTTCTAGAGCATAAGCATTCTTAACCTTAACATGTTTTTTATTTTCCTTAATTAGGAAGTCATCTTGGCTATCCAAAAGTTCATCCTTATCATGAATAGCGCTAATCAATTCATTTAATTTTTCTTTTTGTTCCATGTTAAGGTTGGCAAAAAGAGTAAGCAAATTATCCTCCTCATTACTAGAATTATCTTCATCACTAGAGGATGCATATCTAGTGGAGGATTTAGATTTAACCTTCTTTCTTTTGCCGTCCTTTGCCATGAGGCACTTGTGGCCGACGTTGGGGAAGAGGAGTCCCTTGTTAATGGCGATGTTGGTGGCGTCCTCGACGGAGGAGGAGTCGGTGGAGCTCTCGTCGGAGTCCCACTCGGCACACATGGGCATCCCCACCCTTCTTCTTGTGATATCTCTTCTTCTCCTTTCTTCTCCCCTTCTTGTCGTCGCCCCTGTCACTATCACTAGAAATAGGACATTTTGCAATAAAGTGACCGGGCTTACCACACTTGTAGCAAACCTTCTTGGAGCAGGGCTTGTAGTCCTTCCCCCTCCTTTGCTTGAGGATTTGCCGAAAGCTTTTGATGATTAAAGCCATCTCCTCATTGTCGAGCTTTGAGGCGTCGATGGGGAGCCTACTTGGTGTAGACTCTTCCTTCTTCTCCTCCGTTGCCTTGAATGCGACGGGTTGTGCCTCGGGCGTGGAGGAGGTGCCTTGCTCGATGATTTTTTTGAGCCTTTAATCATTAGCTCAAAGCTCACAAATTTTCCTATAACTTCCTCGGGAGACATTAGCTTGTATCTAGGATCACCTCGAATTAATTGAACTTGCGTAGGGTTAAGAAAAACGAGGGATCTAAGAATAACCTTGACCATCTCATGGTCATCCCATTTTGTGCTCCCGAGGTTGCGCACTTGGTTCACCAAGGTCTTCAAGCGGTTGTACATAGCTTGCGGATCCTCCCCTTGGTGAAGCATGAAGCGACCGAGCTCCCCCTCGATCGTCTCCCGCTTGGTGATCTTTGTCACCTCGTCTCCTTCGTGCGCGGTCTTGAGTACGTTCCAAATTTCCTTTGCACTCTTTAACCCTTGCACCTTATTATACTCCTCTCGACTTATAGAGGCGAGGAGTATAGTGGTGGCTTGGGAGTTAAAGTGGTGGATTTGGGCCACTTCGTCCGAGTCGTAGTCTTCATCCCCTACGGATGGTACCTGTACACCAAACTCAGCAACATTCCAAATGCTTGTGTGGAGTGAGGTTAGATGATACCTCATTTTGTCACTCCATGTATTATAATCTTCACCGTCAAAAACCGGTGGTTTGCCTAATGGAACGGAGAGTAAAGGAGTACGCTTTGAAATACAGGGGTAGCGTAGAGGAATCTTACTATACTTCTTACGCTCATGGCGCTTAGAAGTAATGGATGGCGCGTCGGAGCCGGAGGTGGATGGCGATGAAGAATCGGTCTCGTAGTAGACCACTTTCCTCATCTTCTTTTTGTTGTCCCCACTCCGATGCGACTTGTGGGAAGAGGATTCCCTTCTTCTTCCCCTTGTTGCGGGACTCTTCCGATGAAGCCTTCCCGTGGCTTGTAGCGGGCTTGTCGCCGGTCTCCATTTCCTTCTTGGCGTGATCTCTCGACATCACTTCGAGCGGTTAGGCTCTAATGAAGCACCGGGCTCTGATACCAATTGAAAGTCGCCTAGAGGGGGTGAATAGGGCGAAACTGAAATTTACAAAGTTAATCACAACTACAAGCCGGGTTAGCGTTAGAAATATAAGCGAGTCCGAGAGAGAGGGTGGAAAACAAATCACGAGCAAATAAAGAGTGAGACACAAGGATTTGTTTTACCGAGGTTCGGTTCTTGCAAACCTACTCCCCGTTGAGGTGGTCACAAAGACCGGGTCTCTTTCAACCCTTTCCCTCTCTCAAATGGTCACTTAGACCGAGTGAGCTTCTCTTCTCAATCACACGGGACACTAAGTCCCCGCAAGGACCACCACACAATTGGTGTCTCTTGCCTTGGTTACAATTGAGTTTGGTCACAAGAAGAATGAGAAAGAAAAGAAGCAATCCAAGCGCAAGAGCTCAAATGAACACAACAAATCTCTCTCTCTCTAATCACTAAAGCTTTGTGTGGAGTTGGGAGAGGATTTGATCTCTTTGGTGTGTCTTGTATTGAATGCTATAGCTCTTGTAAGGTGTAGAAGTGTAGAAGCTTGGATGTAATTGAATGTGGGGTGGTTGGGGTATTTATAGCCCCAACCACCAAACTAGCCGTTTGGTGGAGGCTGCTGTCGACGGGCGCACCGGACAGTCCGGTGCGCCAGCCACGTCACCCGGCCGTTAGGGTTCGACCGTTGGAGCTCTGACTTGTGGGGCCTTTAGGCTGTCTAGTGGTGCACCGGACATCTCCTGTAGACTGTCCGGTGCGCCAACTGCGCGTGCTCTGATCTCTGCGTGCGCAGGCGCGCATTAAATGTGTTGTAGTCGACCGTTGCGCTTGAAGTAGCCGTTGCTCCGCTGGCACACCGGACAGTCCGGTGCGCCATGGGACACTGTCCGGTGCGTCACCGGACGGTCCGGTGAATTATAGCGGAGCGCCCTCTGATTTTCCCGAAGGTAGCGAGTTCAGCGTCGGGTTCCCTGGTGCACCGGACACTGTCCGGTGGCACACCGGACAGTCCGGTGCGCCAGACCACGATGCCTTTGGGATTTCTTTAGCTCTCTTTATTTGAACCCATCTTTGGTCTTTTTATTGGCTTGTTGTGAACCTTTGGCACCTGTAAAACTTATAATCTAGAGCAAACTAGTTAGTCCAAATATTTGTGTTGGGCAATTCAACCACCAAAATCTATTTAGGAAAAGGTGTAAGCCTATTTCCCTTTCAACTGTCACAGGGTTGATTCTAGGAGAACCTTCTTCTTATCTTCTCCTCGCTATCTTTTTTTCACTGAGCCTTTCTTTCTCTTTGCTCTTCCCACTGGAGGACTCTATCAAAGAGTATTACCATCACACAGAGGAGGAAACCAAAGGCTATGAACCATGTGCACCAGTCTTCAACCCAGGAATCACCAAGAATTGTGATCTTAGGGGTGAGAGAGTGGAAAATGGAGTTTCTTGCGATTTGGCAGAGGGGATTTATCTGGAGTGTGCTTTGCTTTGAGCGAGATGGGAGTTGAGAGAGCTGGTGGGGGGTTTTATAGGCGAGCGGTGGTGTTCGGTTGCGGAGTGGTGGTGATGGAGCAGGTGACACAAGGCAGCAAACACGACAAGGGGAGGCGAGACAGTGTTGCTGGCGGTGATGGCGGCGGTGGGTGTGCTGCAAAGGGGGCGTGGGCGGCGGTAGTGCGCTACAAAGGGGGCGTGGGGCGGTGGTAGTGCACATGGAGGCGGGGCACGCGTGCGAGGGGCATGGGTGAGTGGTGGGGTCAATGACCCTGATGTTTGTGGTCTCTGGTTTCAAGAATCTTTGCCTCTATGTATGGTAATAACTTCCTCTGTCCTCTTTTT
Organism: Zea luxurians; assembly: GCA_029449295.1. Classification (NCBI taxonomy): domain Eukaryota; kingdom Viridiplantae; phylum Streptophyta; class Magnoliopsida; order Poales; family Poaceae; genus Zea; species Zea luxurians. Next base: position 21,311,685 of record JAOPSE010000009.1, on the reverse strand, counting down.
TGTTTACTTTGACTCAGGGGCAGTGCTTTGATTCTCACGGTCGGTCCTTATGACTGAGCGACTAGACATGTTTCTTTTGTAGCTTATTCTAGGCTTCAATGGTAAGCTTCCCGGTATCTTCTTGGGTAAGGTACTTTTCTCTTGAGAAGGGTTAACATGAGAATGGAAGCATAAGGTGAGGATTAGCTCTAATTTGTTATCTATGTTTTTAGAGAAAACCTTTCTTAAAAATAAAGAAAACACACAAGCTCAACAATGATAAGCACAAACAAATCAAATGTTTTGAATAAGGGAAGAATAGAGTTTTTCCAAAGCACGGACTACTCAGATTCGGGGGCTAAGCATAACTACTATTGCTTGGCTCCTGAATTGAGAACTATGCTAAATGCAACTTATGAGCACTAACGTTAAAGCATCATATATGCACTCAAAAGGGGAGAAAACATCAAGTGAAATTCATTTTGAAATGTCCTAGGGGGCCACACAATTAGAGTTTTTCAAAACACGAGGCTACACGGTTACCTCTCATACATGCAGGGCTCTAGCCAAAGTGAAGAAAAACTTCACTACCCAATGCATGCAGAAGACTGGGCATAACTAACTTCAGACTAGGCAACTTCTCTTCTGGTGAGGCTGGCGCACAACTTCAATCTGAGACATCTCCTGGATAGGTCAAGAGGGAGCTGATGTTGATGACTTCTTCTGGCGGCAACTGAGATGGCAGGATGGGGTCGAACTCTTCTTCAATTGGGACTGGCTCTTGTAGCTCCTCAGAGGGCGGCGGTGCTGGTGGGGTGCTTGTAGCTTCTTCCTTGATCTCACGGGACGGTGCTGGAATCTTCTTCATGGCGAGGGGCTCAAACAACTCTGGCAAGGGATCTTGGGAGGACTCGGGGTGCTCTTGCTTATCCATAGCCTGAGGGGAGACTGGCATTCCTTCCAAGACTATGGCTCCTTCCGGGAGTTCCCAAGACTTCTTCTCTCCTCTGGTAGAGACTAGGTGACCTTCAAGAATCTGGGGATCTTCAGCTCTCATGGGTTGAATTGGGTTGGATGAAGAGGGCTCTTGGATCCGTAGGGCTCTACGTTGGTTATGGGTTACCAAGTAGGCATCCATCAGCTTCTGGACATGCTCATCCTTGGCTTTCTTCAGGGCTTCGATAGCAATGACTTCACGACTTTCCAAGGCAGCTACACGGGCTTGAGCTGTGGTGAGATCCACATGGAGCTTACAGTTGTGCTTCTCTGCATCTTCTGCTTGGGCAATCATCTGACGGTGGTGCCAAGCCAAGAAATCATACTGGGCATCCAGGGTGAGCAGGTATGCATTGAGGTACACGACTGTGGGGTCGTCCTCAAGAAGCTACTGACCTTTCAATGCATGCATCCTGGCCATCCAAACGGGACGGTCTCTCTGAAAGGGCAGAAAGAATCTGAGCGGGGTGTCGGCCACTTCTTCTTCATAGATCTGACACAGGGCTCTCAATGCCTTGCGAGCAACGACTTGGCAGGTGTCTCTGAATCTGTGCCCTACAGCAGTGACACTCCATTCCACATGGTGCGGACTGGATCCAATGTATATAGTCACGACACACTTCTCTATGCCATGCTCGACGAATTCACGACCATCATACTCTGGCTGGCTCCTGATTCCGAGGCGAACTGTGCATGCTCTCAACAACTTGGGGAACCATCTTCATTCTGGCAAAAGCTGGTTTGGCAGTGAACCTCCATCTGACTTCTGAGAGAAGGAAAGGGGGAAAACATTTTTGAAATGAAGGGATGAGAGCAAGAATTTTTTTTAAGAAAATAGTTTTGACTCAAAAACTTTTGGATCGAGGCTAAGGGTTACGTCCTGCGGCCAACCTAACAGCTCTGATACCACCTGAAGTGCCCCAATCCTCTGGGACTCAAATGTGATACAATTACTAGTCCCAGGAGGCTAGTAAACACATTTATACAATAGATGATTCTAGATCTGCTTAAACGAGACAAACCTATAAAGGTGGCGATCAATTTTAAGAGTTGGTCCACAACTCGGGACATATCATCAGAGTGGGGCTGAAGCAGCCCGATATACGTAGCGAAGCAAATCAGCGGCCCAACAGCCACAGGCAAGGTTGGGAATAGGCGTAACTCTTACCCGATCAGCGATCGCCTTCTCTGAAAAAACAACAAATAAGCAAGGGTGAGTACAAACGTACTCAGCAGCCCACCTTCACCCGTGGAATGGGGAAATCAGATATAATGCATGGAATATGTGGAGCTTAGGATATTTTGCAGAAATAGCAATATTTTATGCAGGGTTGTTTTGTAAAACATTTTGTATTTTTTTCAAAGCGCATCCTCTCCCAAAGGAGCAGGAAGTTTTTCAATATAGAACAAAATCCCCTGGACTAAACCATCCAGGTATCTCAGCAGTTTCCCACTGGTTTTCATTTTCAAAAACAGCTACTGGACTTCCTGTCCACCATAGCTCACGGCTCAACCGTCGGACCTTTTTAAAACCACTTTTCTCAAACGCACCCTTTTTTTGGAAAACAAAAACACTAATTGTCATACCACACCAGACTCATCCATTCCTGTGGACATAGACTATTCGAATAGGTTTGAAACTCTGCGCAGAGGGGTACACTTTACCCACTAGTCCGGTTTCTGCGATCTCACCGTCGTGAGACCCAAATGCCGAATCTCTTTCCTTCCTCGCACGTCCTTACCTTAACGGTTATACCGGAAGGAGTCAGGCCACCGCCATGCCCAAACTGGACAAAACATTCCCCCTCCTTATCCTCCCGGTGCTCCCCAGCCTTCATAACCCTGGGGTTTGGACTGTACGAGTTCAGATTGAGTGACTGCCCATACAGTCTCGAGTGGTTGTACTTATCATGAGTACAAGTAGTGAAGGATGACAAACCAGTCCTTATATGAGGGGACAATCCTTCTGCTCACACCTAAACCAACTGAGCCATCACCTTAGGCCCTCCCCTAAACCAGGGAGTCCCTGATCATCCCTACTCAAAGGTGATAAGGGTGAAAATCCTTCATCATACTCATTTTGGAAAACATTTTCTTTTGAAAACTCACAACTTTTCTCAAATCATTTGTAACAAATATATCAAGGATTGATTGCGGCAAGCGGCTGGGTGGCCATAATAACTTGTCTCAAAATCATATCATGCATAAAATAATAGGCTGGGGGTTGTGGTTGAAAAATCATAGGTAATTTATGCATCAAAGGGATCCAGTGAGCTTGTCGTGCTTAGCCGGCGAAGGGGGAAGGGGAGCTCGTGGAACTGGCTTCTAGCTCCACCGCTTGGCATAGACTTGCAGATCTGGCCTCCACGAGACGGCACGAACGCTCCGATAACTATGCAACATGAATAAGCAAACATACAAACCAGCAAGTATATCAACAGATATTTAGTATAGTGGTCAGAATAGCGATATATGGATGGGTAGAGTCTTGAGTAGAATCTGTGTCATGTGGTGTTGAGATACTACTAGTGGTGGAGCGGAGGTGCTTACCAGGAGGGTGGACTGGAGGCGAAGCGACACTATGCGTGTAGCCGGTGGAGCGGGGTAACTGAGTGGGTGGGGTGTTTGCCTTGGCTGAGGGTGTTGAGTGTGTGTGGAGAGGGAGAGGGTAGCTAGGTGTATGTGGTGTAGCACAGTGAAGTTCACTGTTGGTGAGAATAGTGACGAGTGAATCGTCTAACTTAGTATGAACAGGAGAATTATAGGCAGAATATGGGACAAGAGTATTTTGGGAGTTTTCTGGAATATGGACCATGCTTAAGGGATGACATGGTTAGATAGAGAATAATCTGATAAGAATTTAGAAACAAGAATTATTGGAATCTGAGTTTGGAAGCCTGGTTCGAAGGAATCTCAAAGTTAAGCGTGCTCAACTTGTAGAAACCTGGGATGGGTGATCAGATGGGAAGTTCCCTACTGGAAGGAAAATCACAGTCACCGGAGTTCGTATGAATGGAATATGGGTCTGGCTGGTCTTAGGTGGACTAGACAACATGATGGATGAGTAGTTGAAATTTGGGGTGATCGGATGATCGATGAATAGTAACAATGGTGAATAGTGACGGTGAATAGTAACGATGATGAATAGTAGTGGTGAATAGTAACGATGTATAGTAATGGTGAATAGTGATGGTGCATAGTTCGTATGAATGAACGATGAATGATGAATAGTGATGATGAACAAACGATGAATGATGAATAGGAACTATGAACGAACGGACGAACGATCGAATGATCGGACGAACGAACAATCAGAATTTCAGCAGCATAACGGTAGGACAAAGATTATCTAGAAGAAAGATGAATAGGGACTATGAACGAACGATGAACGATAAATAGGAACTATGAACGAACGATGAAGGATGAATAGGAACTATGAACGAACGATGAACGATCGAATGATCGAACGAACCAACGATCAGAATTTCGGCAGCATAACGGCAGGACAAAGATTACCTGGAAGAATGATGAATAGGGACTATGAACGAACGATGAACGATGAATAGGAACTATGAATGAATGGACGAACGACCGAATGATCGATCGAACGAACGATCGGAATTTCGGCAGCATAACGCAGGAGAAAGGTTATTTGGACGAACGAACGAACGAACGAACGATCGAATGAATGAACGATCGAACGATCGAACGATCGAACGAACGGACGAAAGAACCATGAAAGATCGGACGAACGATCGAATGTTCGAACGAACAAACAAACTAAAAACAGGGGGACGAACGATCAAAGAACGACCAAACGATCCTTGTGTTAGTGTGTGCTTGTGTGGGAAGTGGAGTGGGCGTGTGTGGGGGGGAGGAGAGAGTTGCCATGAAATGGCTTCGGGTGGGATGAGAGGAGGCCCTTGCCCCTCTATTTATAGCCATGGTGGGGGGATTAGGGGGAGGGATGAGAGGATTAGTGGGAGGATGAGAGGATTAGTGGGAGATTAGCATGTATTTGTCTTGTATAAGTGAGATTAGCTTGTAGAGCTCACCGTATGACACCGGAGGCATACGTATACGTATGGGCATGAGGAAAGTTATAAAGAAAATATTTGTAGGGACTTGAAAAATGATTCTGAAGGTATTTCTCAAGAGGAAAATACTTGGAGAATTATCGGTGGAATATTTAGACAGTATTTCTGGAAAGAATTTGAGGGGAATCACTGGGGAAATATCTAGGCAATATTTCTGGAAAGAACTTGAAGGGGATAACTGGGGAAATATCAGGGCGGTATTTCTGGAAAGAATCTGAGGGGGTCACTGAGGAAATATTTGTAGAATATTTTGAGGAGGATTTTAGAGAGAATAGATACCACTATATTTTATTTGTTGATATCAACTCGCAAGCAAACATTTTGAAATGAAATTTAAAATTCATTTTGAATTTAGAGCGAGTTTGAGAAATTTCCAAGATTTGAATTTTTGGGATGCTACAGTTAGTCACAATATGTTTTGGAACCCAAATACAAGTCTTGTCTCCCTTGCATTTGGATCCCAACTTCCTAGCAACTACTTTTGTGTTCTTACGTGACAGCACAAATGAAGTATTGCAAGCATAGTAAATGGTAGAAGGTCCATTGCACATTTTCCTAGACGCATGATGCACAACATGATTTCTCCTAGGCCTACTTCTACCATAATCATGAGTGGAGCTTGAAGCAAACATAGCATTTGAATCATAATAAGCAGCATGATCATAACTCCTATGAGAATGACTAGCAATTTTCCTATCATAAATAAAGGCATGATTCCTTTGAGGACTACTAGCCATAGGGGCTTTCCCTTTCTCCTTGTTGAGAATAGGAGTCCTTTGGCTTGTTAAGTTCTTGGTTTTCTTTTGAAAACCAAGTCCATCCTTAATTGAGGGGTGTCTACCAATGGTGTAGGCATCCCTAGCAAATTTTAATTTATCAAAATCAACTTTGCAAGTCTTAAGTTGAGCATTAAGACTTGCCACCTCATTGTTCAATTTAGTAATAGAAGCAAGATGTTCATCACAAGTATCAACATCAAAATCCTTACATCTATTACAAATAACAACATCCTCTACACATGAACTAGTTTTGTTGACTTCCTCTAGCTTAGCATTTAATTCATCATTTAAACTCCTTAAACTAGAGACAAATTCATGGCAAGCAGATAACTCAGAGGATAGCATTTCATTTCTCTTAATTTCTAAAGCAAGAGATTTTTGCACACTAACAAATTTGTCATGTTCCTCATATAAAATATCCTCTTGCTTTTCTAGTAGTCTATCTTTTTTATTGAGAGCATCGATTAATTCATTAATTTTCTCTAGTTTGGCTCTATCTAAACTTTTAAACAAACCAAAGTAATCTACTTCATCATCGGAGGATTCCTCATCACTAGAAGAAGAGTACTTAGGGGAATCTCGAATACGTACCTTCTTCTCCTTAGCCATGAGGCAAGTATGGCGTTCATTGGGGAAGAGTGAAGACTTGTCGAAGGCCAAGGCAGCAAGTCCTTCATCATCAGAGTCTGATGACGAGCAGTCAGAATCCCATTCCTTTCCTAGATGCGCCTCGCCCTTCGCCTTCCTATAATTCTTCTTCTTTTCCCTCTTCCCGCTCTTTTCTTGTCCCTGGTCATTATCATTATCGGGGCATTATGCAATGAAATGACCAGTCTTACCGCATTTGAAGCAGGAGCGCTTTCCCCTTGTTTTGTTCTTGTTAGGGTACTCCTTGCGTCCTTTAAGCATGGTCTTGAAGCGCTTGATGATAATTGCCATTTCGTCCTTGTTGAGTCTGGCAGCCTCCACTTGTGCTACCTTGCTTGGTAGCGCCTCCTTGCTGCTTGTTGCCTTGAGAGCAATGGGCTGTGGCTCGTAGACGGGTAGTGGACCATTCAAGGCGTCATCTACATATCTTGCCTCCTTAACCATCATGCGCCTGCTTACGAATTTTCCAAGGATCTCCTCGGGCGTCATTTTGGTGTACCTAGGGTTTTCACAAATAAGATTCACAAGATGGGGGTCAATTACAGTAAATGACCTTAGAATGAGTCGGACGACATCATGATCCGTCCATCTTGTGCTTCCATAGCTTCGAATCTTGTTGGCCAGGGTCTTGAGCCTATTGTAGGTCTGATTTGGCTCCTCTCCCCTGATCATCGTGAACCTCCCCAACTCGCCTTCCACTAGTTCCATCTTTGTGATCATAGTGGCGTCGTTTCCCTCATGAGATATCTTGAGGGTGTCCCAGATTTGCTTAGCGTTGTCCAAGCCACTCACCTTATTATATTCATCCCTACAAAGTGAAGCTAGCAAGACAGTAGTAGCCTGGGCATTTTTATGGATTTGCTCATTTATAAAAACAGGATTATCAGTGCTATCAAAATGCATCCCATTTTCGACAATTTCCCATATGCTAGGATGGAGAGAGAATAAATGACTACACATTTTATGCCTCCAAAACGAATAGTCCTCTCCATAAAAGTGTGGAGGTTTTTGTAACACCCGGATTTTAGGGATCCAAAACCCGGGGTTAACATAAACACCAGGTATGCTGGGACCAAGTCTCAAACATATGATGTATAGTGGCACAGGATCGAATGTCACATCATTATATATAACAGGAGTTCTATACAAAATAAATAATTACATTATAAGGAGACAACGGTCCAGCAACCCAAAGTTGACTGGGAGACGACGACCTAGACCTCTCACGAACTCATCACAGCATCCTCCATGAGCATCATCCTGCAGTACCTGGTCTTGACCTGTGGTGTATGTGAGACAGCAAGAGTGAGCTCACATACGTTCATCGCTCAACAAGTTGTGGGGAATAATGTGCATGAACTCGCCAAAGGTGGGAGCTCACATAAGGTGTAAGGCTTACCAAAGGAGATGGTTAGAGCTGAGCATTGCTTTTAAAGTTGGTCAAAATTTTATTAGCAGTTACTAAGTATAAGTAAATACCAAACCCAATTAAGTAATAGATCAAAAGTAACAACACCACCTGCAATGCAATGCATATGACAAATTGAATTTAGTTCCATAAATTAATCATGTGAGGGTCCGAGCTGCTCATGACCGTGAGCACGGCTAGTATACCAGTTTTACACTCTGCAGAGGTTGCGCATCTTTACCCACAAGTCATGTTACCCATCTGCCAAGGGATCGCGACTTCCCATACACCTCTACCGAGGAGGCGAGGCAGGGTAACACTACGAGGCCTTTACAAAGTTCCACTAGCTTCAGAAAACCCGCTACAGTTTATAGGAAGATCCAGTGCAGGAATCCCTTGCAGGACCGCCATCGCAGCAAAATCCTCCCGAGGGCCTCCCTACACTGACCTCTCCCCTACTGCCCTTGCCCCTTTCGGGTAAGGTAGTCTTCCACTAGCTTTCCTAATTAATCAGCCAAGGGCGTCCCATACCACCCTTGTGGTAGCACTGTTTTCCCGGGTGGTCGCTCCATGTTCCAATTAACATAATGATCTTAACATGAACATTAAATAACAACTAATAACAAAAAGTGTAATCATGAATAGTGTATCTCCATACCCAAAACCACATATAGCACTAGCAAGTACTACCCAGAAAGATCAGTGGTGAACAAGGTATAAAGATAGACAAACTAGGGTAACCTATTGGGTCCCATCAAAATTAACCTATGCAGATCATTATGATTAATCAGAACATGGCTGGGTAAAAGGAAGTGATCAAGGGCACAACTTGCCTGGGCCTTGAGAATCCAGGTACCAGGATGATCTTCAGGTGACTCGTGACCTCACTGCTAGTCGTAGTAATACAAACAAACAGTGTAGGCAAAACTTAACATCACACCAAACAAGTAAACAAAATACATAATAATAATCTACATATTAAAATAAGATCACAGGAAAAAGAATTATTAATTTTTGAGTTATAGAATTCAAGTTATGAATTTCCTAAGATTTAATGTGATTAAAATATGATTAAATGATAAATAAATTTTCTGACAGAGTTCATGACAAAACAGTGATTCTAAATGATAGAGAATATTATTACAAAATTTTAGGAATTGGAATGGTTCAATTTGGAGTTAAAATGAATTTTCTATGAATTATCTAAATTCTAGTAATTATTTTCATATTATAAATCCATTTTCTATTTCATTTATTCAAATTAAATGAGTTCTGGACTGGGCCTCAAATTCATAAAAGGCCAGGGGCCTCGGGGATAAAATTCCTAAGACCCAGGGAACAGCGCATAGGACGGCGGGTTTATTTCTATTTTATGCAGGGGCTCTTTAACAAAATCGCCACTGCGAAAGGGTATCCTTGAATCCCAGCCATCCGATCTGAATCGACGCACTGGATTCAAAACAGTGAAGGGGTAACTTGAATCTAATCTCGTCCGTTCGCTGTGAGATCGACGATCCACCGCCCCTCTTCAACCCACGGCCACGCACTAGGCGGCGCAGCCATCCCCAACCGGCGAAGCTCGCCGGCGTACACGCGACACGACGCACCAGTGCCCCAAGGGTGAATCTGAGGACACCAACGCGACCCCCAGGGAACAGCGAATGTACACGGAGTAGATTTACCTTGAATCGCACAATAGTTTCACCAGGCCACGGCGGAGTGCGAGCTCCGCGGGGTTTTCAATCCCGGTGAGCAATTCGGCCTCCACCGAGAGTCTTCACCTCGCTCAAGTGCCACGGACATCATCTATGTACCCCAGCGTGTCACCCAGACCATGCGACCAAGCCTGAGCGACGGTTTTCCCCGGTTTCTCCCATGGCGGCATACATTCATCCAGCCGGCTTGGCGACGCCTGAATTAATGGCCGAGGAAGGTGTGGCGGGGGTCACCTTTATACTCAGATGAAGGTAGAGTCCGAGCCGAGTCCAACCGAACTCGAATTTGGCGGGATTTGCTCTGGATTTGTTGAGCTCGGTCAGCGGAAATCGGGCACGCTCAGAGATCTCGCCCACGGTCTATTCGGTCAGCTGGATCCGATTCACGCGGGGGGGGGAAGAAGCACCCCGACGGGGCGGCCCCATGCAACAACCAGCTGTGAAGCGCCCGGCTAGATCGGTGGAGGATTCGGTAGCCGCGCGAATCATGCGAAGCTTGTTACGGTGAGGTTGGGGAAGAACCCGACAGGCGGGCCCCCGATGCTAGTGGAAGACGAGAGAAGCGGCGCGAGGGACAGAGACCACCATGTGGGCCCCGCCGGTCAGCGACGAAGCAAGCGCGAGCGCAGAGGATGACAGGTGGGACCCGCGTGTCGGCGCCAGGATTTGGAGTTGGGCTGCGCGTGGGTGATTCCTTAAGTGGGCCAAAAAGCGCGATCCAGGCCCAACAGCAGGTTTTATTCTTTTTCTATTTTATTTTCTATTTTTGTTTTTCTTTTAAACTTCCAAATTTGTGTGTGGACCAAAATTCAAATTCAACTTTCAATTCACTTATGTTTTGAACTTCAAATTTTTCCAGTAAATATAACTTCTACAATCTTATTATTTACTTATTTTTATCCACACCATTTTCTTCTCTTTTTCAAAATTTTAAATCCCAAATTCAAATCTAGGGTTTTAATCTAACTCTTCTATTCATTGTAATATTTTTATCCAACAAAATTCAATATGACACAATGGTTTATTTGTATCTTAGTGAAGATTTATTATTATTATTATTTTTTTATTCCTTGTTTTCTTTAATACAAATTTTGGGCTCTACAAATCCTACCCCCCTTAACAAAAATCTCGTCCTCGAGATTTGTAAGAAAAGGGTATACAAAAGGATTGGTTTGCAATTTAGCTTTTAATTTCTAAATCAAGGGTCTCTCTTTTTATTATTAGTAAGTGATAGGAGAGCATGGGTATATATATGTATGTCCACATATTTTTGTAGGATAGAAGATGTCTTTAAAGTATAGATGGGTTTAGGTAAGAAAGTGTAGGGTAAGGAAAGACTTCATCCAAAATTTGTGGATCTTGACTCATCTTGGTGACCTCACTTGATCCTTGAAGACTTGAGTTGGTGCTCATCCTTTCTTGATGAAGTTGATCATCTTCGGTCTCCAATCTTGGTGTCTTTATCTGAGCTAGGGAGATATAGTTAAGATAGTTGGGTCTATGAGCAGGACATTTTTTTTAATCAATAGGTTCACATAAATGGATTGTGCAATTTATTGGGAGTGTATGGTTGAGTTGATCTATGACACTAACTTAGGCTTAAGTGACTTAAGAGTATGGCTTAATCCTGGTACCAGCATTAAGTAACTCACACTAGATTAGAACATATTAGGTTAGATATGATCTAGATTAGACTAGTTTAAGTTTGATAGATTTATCAGGGTAAGATATATGTGAGTAGGATGGATTATGTGTAGGTAGGTTAGAATCTCTTGCTAGGTTAAAATCGAGGGGTTATGCAACTATTGGATGGTTAAGGTAGTTGCATATGGCCAAGTTGGTCTTGTCGTTCTTAATTTAGTGCAGGGTGAACTAAGTTAAGACATGTTTTATAGGAGTAGAGTCTAATCTATTTTATCAGTATTATCTAACATGTTTGATAAGTCACTTTAGATTAAATCATATTAGGTTAGAGGAGATCTAAATTAGATTGGTATGACTAGTTTAACTAGATAAGATCTAATTAATTTGCATTAGATCATGGTTGATGAACTAGGGTGGATAAGTATGCCTATTAGGATAAGATGGATTCATAGAGATAAGATAAAATCTTTTGAGGTCAGTTAGATCTATTAGGATGAGATAAAATCTTTTCTAGATAAGATGAGTATCTTTTAAGATGAGATGGATCTATTAAGATAAGGGAGAATCTTTAAGATAGGATGGGTATTGTTAGGCTAGATACTTCATTGAAGGATAATTTAGTTTGTCTAGTTATTTTATAAATATATTTTTATACCTATGTGTATATGCAGATGTAATTGTGGACATTACTCCACAACCCATCACACTCAAACAAAGTTCCAAATCAGACAAGTATCATAAGAACAAACACTCATACAAATATGTAATAAAATAGTTTTGATTTTTGTTCCTAAGAATGGGTCTCCTATTTCTAAAGTCACTTTAGGCACAGGATTTCAAAGTGTGAAATCCACATTTGTCTTTAGAAATGAAGAGATAAGAATAATCAGAGTAAAGCGGAAATAGATAAGAAAAGATTAAGATAAGCTTAGAAAAGGAATCAGAGTAGCAAAGGTAAGTATGACAATGGTTGTCCAGTTCTATCTAGGTTTCGTCCTACAGTCAACATTCCTCTGATACCACTTCTGTAACACCCGGATTTTAGGGATCCAAAACCCGGGGTTAACATAAACACCAGGTATGCTGGGACCAAGTCTCAAACATATGATGTATAGTGGCACAGGATCGAATGTCACATCATTATATATAACAGGAGTTCTATACAAAATAAATAATTACATTATAAGGAGACAACGGTCCAGCAACCCAAAGTTGACTGGGAGACGACGACCTAGACCTCTCACGAACTCATCACAGCATCCTCCATGAGCATCATCCTGCAGTACCTGGTCTTGACCTGTGGTGTATGTGAGACAGCAAGAGTGAGCTCACATACGTTCATCGCTCAACAAGTTGTGGGGAATAATGTGCATGAACTCGCCAAAGGTGGGAGCTCACATAAGGTGTAAGGCTTACCAAAGGAGATGGTTAGAGCTGAGCATTGCTTTTAAAGTTGGTCAAAATTTTATTAGCAGTTACTAAGTATAAGTAAATACCAAACCCAATTAAGTAATAGATCAAAAGTAACAACACCACCTGCAATGCAATGCATATGACAAATTGAATTTAGTTCCATAAATTAATCATGTGAGGGTCCGAGCTGCTCATGACCGTGAGCACGGCTAGTATACCAGTTTTACACTCTGCAGAGGTTGCGCATCTTTACCCACAAGTCATGTTACCCATCTGCCAAGGGATCGCGACTTCCCATACACCTCTACCGAGGAGGCGAGGCAGGGTAACACTACGAGGCCTTTACAAAGTTCCACTAGCTTCAGAAAACCCGCTACAGTTTATAGGAAGATCCAGTGCAGGAATCCCTTGCAGGACCGCCATCGCAGCAAAATCCTCCCGAGGGCCTCCCTACACTGACCTCTCCCCTACTGCCCTTGCCCCTTTCGGGTAAGGTAGTCTTCCACTAGCTTTCCTAATTAATCAGCCAAGGGCGTCCCATACCACCCTTGTGGTAGCACTGTTTTCCCGGGTGGTCGCTCCATGTTCCAATTAACATAATGATCTTAACATGAACATTAAATAACAACTAATAACAAAAAGTGTAATCATGAATAGTGTATCTCCATACCCAAAACCACATATAGCACTAGCAAGTACTACCCAGAAAGATCAGTGGTGAACAAGGTATAAAGATAGACAAACTAGGGTAACCTATTGGGTCCCATCAAAATTAACCTATGCAGATCATTATGATTAATCAGAACATGGCTGGGTAAAAGGAAGTGATCAAGGGCACAACTTGCCTGGGCCTTGAGAATCCAGGTACCAGGATGATCTTCAGGTGACTCGTGACCTCACTGCTAGTCGTAGTAATACAAACAAACAGTGTAGGCAAAACTTAACATCACACCAAACAAGTAAACAAAATACATAATAATAATCTACATATTAAAATAAGATCACAGGAAAAAGAATTATTAATTTTTGAGTTATAGAATTCAAGTTATGAATTTCCTAAGATTTAATGTGATTAAAATATGATTAAATGATAAATAAATTTTCTGACAGAGTTCATGACAAAACAGTGATTCTAAATGATAGAGAATATTATTACAAAATTTTAGGAATTGGAATGGTTCAATTTGGAGTTAAAATGAATTTTCTATGAATTATCTAAATTCTAGTAATTATTTTCATATTATAAATCCATTTTCTATTTCATTTATTCAAATTAAATGAGTTCTGGACTGGGCCTCAAATTCATAAAAGGCCAGGGGCCTCGGGGATAAAATTCCTAAGACCCAGGGAACAGCGCATAGGACGGCGGGTTTATTTCTATTTTATGCAGGGGCTCTTTAACAAAATCGCCACTGCGAAAGGGTATCCTTGAATCCCAGCCATCCGATCTGAATCGACGCACTGGATTCAAAACGGTGAAGGGGTAACTTGAATCTAATCTCGTCCGTTCGCTGTGAGATCGACGATCCACCGCCCCTCTTCAACCCACGGCCACGCACTAGGCGGCGCAGCCATCCCCAACCGGCGAAGCTCGCCGGCGTACACGCGACACGACGCACCAGTGCCCCAAGGGTGAATCTGAGGACACCAACGCGACCCCCAGAGAACAGCGAATGTACACGGAGTAGATTTACCTTGAATCGCACAATAGTTTCACCAGGCCACGGCGGAGTGCGAGCTCCGCGGGGTTTTCAATCCCGGTGAGCAATTCGGCCTCCACCGAGAGTCTTCACCTCGCTCAAGTGCCACGGACATCATCTATGTACCCCAGCGTGTCACCCAGACCATGCGACCAAGCCTGAGCGACGGTTTTCCCCGGTTTCTCCCATGGCGGCATACATTCATCCAGCCGGCTTGGCGACGCCTGAATTAATGGCCGAGGAAGGTGTGGCGGGGGTCACCTTTATACTCAGATGAAGGTAGAGTCCGAGCCGAGTCCAACCGAACTCGAATTTGGCGGGATTTGCTCTGGATTTGTTGAGCTCGGTCAGCGGAAATCGGGCACGCTCAGAGATCTCGCCCACGGTCTATTCGGTCAGCTGGATCCGATTCACGCGGGGGGGGGGGAAGAAGCACCCCGACGGGGCGGCCCCATGCAACAACCAGCTGTGAAGCGCCCGGCTAGATCGGTGGAGGATTCGGTAGCCGCGCGAATCATGCGAAGCTTGTTACGGTGAGGTTGGGGAAGAACCCGACAGGCGGGCCCCCGATGCCAGTGGAAGACGAGAGAAGCGGCGCGAGGGACAGAGACCACCATGTGGGCCCCGCCGGTCAGCGACGAAGCAAGCGCGAGCGCAGAGGATGACAGGTGGGACCCGCGTGTCGGCGCCAGGATTTGGAGTTGGGCTGCGCGTGGGTGATTCCTTAAGTGGGCCAAAAAGCGCGATCCAGGCCCAACAGCAGGTTTTATTCTTTTTCTATTTTATTTTCTATTTTTGTTTTTCTTTTAAACTTCCAAATTTGTGTGTGGACCAAAATTCAAATTCAACTTTCAATTCACTTATGTTTTGAACTTCAAATTTTTCCAGTAAATATAACTTCTACAATCTTATTATTTACTTATTTTTATCCACACCATTTTCTTCTCTTTTTCAAAATTTTAAATCCCAAATTCAAATCTAGGGTTTTAATCTAACTCTTCTATTCATTGTAATATTTTTATCCAACAAAATTCAATATGACACAATGGTTTATTTGTATCTTAGTGAAGATTTATTATTATTATTATTTTTTTATTCCTTGTTTTCTTTAATACAAATTTTGGGCTCTACAGTTTTCCAAGGGGAATTGAAAGAAGATGTGCATTTGAATTATTGGGAATGCGAGAGTAATCAAAGGAATAGTTTTGATTAACCGTTTTCTTCTTTGACGAAGAGTCGTCGTCGTCCCTTGGTGAAGAAGAAGATGCATCGCTGTTGTAGTAGATGATCTTCTTGATGCGTCTCTTCTTCTTTCCGTCCCGCTTCTTGTGACTCGAGCCTGAGTCCATAGGCTTGTCGTCTCTTGGCTTGTTGAAGAGAGACTCCTCCTTGTCGTTAATCACCATCCCCTTACCTTTAGGATCCATCTCTTCGGGCGGTTAGTCCCTTAAATGAAGAGTACGGCTCTGATACCAATTGAGAGCACCTAGAGGGGGGGTGAATATGTGATCCTGTAAAATCAAGAGCTAAATATCCACAAAACTTAGATATTAAAGAGTTAGCGTGACTAAGTAGCTTTGAAGCGAGTTCTTGTGAACACAACAATCACAGAGAATCTGACACAAGAGACACACGATTTTTATCACGTGGTTCGGCCAAGTAACACTTGCCTACTTCCACGTTGTGGCGTCCCAATGGACGAGGGTTGCACTCAACCCCTTTCAAGTGATCCAATGATCAACTTGAATACCACAGTCTTTTTGTTTAGAGTATCTTCCCATTTGCGAGGAATCTCCACAATTTGGAGTCTCTCACCCTTACATTAGATATCACAAAGAAAGCACAGAGTAAGGTTGGGAGAAGCAACACACACAAGATTCAATCCGCAGCACACACACGCACACAAGTCAAGACTTGAGCTCAAAGGACACCACAGGGAGTTCACAACTCGAAATGGAGCTCAAATCACTACCACAATGAATTGTAACATCCCAATTTTGAACCCAAGGTTAGAAACCCTAAAACTCCTAACCCCCCCCCTTGATTATCTCCCTAGACCCCCACCTCATAAGACATTTCTTTCATCACATGCATGCACCATGGTTGTTAGTAGCACCTCACATAGAATATTTTGGACACCCAAGAAAATATAGCTAAATATTTGTTCAAAAGAAAAAGGAGATTAAAAGTAGAAATAGAAATAGAAAAAAAGAGGAAATCCTCCCCCCCCCCCGACTGGGCCGGATCCGGCCCAACCCCCTCTCTCTCTCGCTCGCGCGCCGTCCCTCCCTGCTCGGCCCACGTGGCCCACCTCCCGCGATAGCGCTCGCGCCACGCCGCTCTCACCCGTCAGCCGCGCCCGCCCTCGCTCCCTCACAACTGCCCTCTCTCTGGCAAGTAGGCCCCGCTTGTCAGCCCCTCCCTCACGCCCGTGACCAAGCTATCGACGCGATCACCGTCGGCCACCGCTCGCTCCGTCGCCTCGCCATTAACGCGCTCGCCAGCAAGGTTTGGTGCCTTGCGTCCTTGTCTCCTTGCGCCTGCCCGAGCCATCCCGTCACTGCCTGCCCGAGCCATCCAGTCACCACTGTGCGCCATCATCGGCATCGTGGCAAGCTCGCCGGTGCTCGCCACCTCACTCCCCCTTCCTCTTTCTGGTCGCCTATAAAAGGACCGCCCGAGCTCCATCCTTCCTCACACCGGCCTCGGCCACTCCCTCTCCCCCTCCACTGGACCAAATCGAGCCGCGCCGCCGTGCCCTTCCTCTGCTCCGGTGAGTGCTCTTTCTACCACTACCTAAGCCGGGAATAAGGGTTGGGTCCTTTGCATTGTGAGAAGAGAGATAGTGTAACACCCTGAATTTGGGGGTATAAAATTTCTTTTCTAATATCCATCAAATTCAGGTGTTACCCTCCTCTTTACTTGCTTTTCTTCTTCTTTATTGTTTATAAATAATGGATATTAACTTTATTATATATATGTATATATATGAGTTTTTGGCATGGTAAAATAAAAGTCTAGCTAGAGAAGCTTGGATTGTTACATTCATGCCGTTGCATATTGTTTATGGGTGCAAAAGGTTTTCAAAATATAAAAAGATTATCTCGATAGTGTTTATAGGAATGTCTGGAACCCTTGAAACATTTTCGAGTATTAAATATGAATTTCTAGAAATTTCTAATATTAATTTAACCTCTAAAATTTAGTATTTGCGAAAACAACAAAATCTTGGAAGTTCGATTAAATATATATGTTTCTCTCGTCGAACTCGTTCTATGTTTTATGTCTTTTCGCGAGGTCATCAAACCGCATTTCCTCCTCGTGGACGTTGTGCTGCTCGCACACCTGCTACCTCTCTATTTCATCTACCATCGCCTACCCCTGCCTAACTCAGTCTCTGTCATACAATGTATCGTGCAACTCGTTGTGCGACCGTCGCTTTCGCTCGGCCAGGACGCGGCATGCAACAAATTTTACAACCGTCTTCCATATCCTCTCTCTTCTATAAATACATCCCTAGCCGTCACAAAACTCCTCGTCTCGCCCCAGATCCAGACCATAGGCGTGAAGGGTAGCGGTTACCAGGTACACAGGATCCCTCTCCTTCTCCCTCTCTTCCTCGTGCGACCAACCAGCGCAGAGCCACAGCGGCTTAGCGCGCACGCCCTGGCCTTGTCCCCGGCCAGCCTGCCCAGGCCCCAGCATGGCCTGGAACCCCCGCGCGTGGCACTGTTCGCCGCCCAGCGCCGTGGTGTCGCGGCCGACCTCGGGCCATGTGGTGTGGCCAGGAGGCCATGGCGCAGGGCGTGCTCTGGCGCGGTTTCCCCTCCCCCTGTGCTCTCCCAGCCCGTCCCATTCCCTCGGTCGAGCCCACCCTGCGCGCCTGTCCCGCGTCCCGGTGCGGCGGCCAGCAGTCCCAGCGAGCGGTGGCCTAGCTCCCTATGCCCCTCAGCATCTCGGTGCGGCAGCGAGCAAGCTCGGCGCGCGCGGCGCGGCGGCCGGTCCCGGCCAGCCCGCTCGGGTATCAGCGCGTAGCCTGGCGGCCTGCGACGTGGCGCGCAGCCAGCACGCGGCCTGCCAGAGGCCAGTGCAGCTAGCGAGCCCGGCGCCCTCGCCCAGCCCCTCTCTCTCTCTCTCCTTCTGTAATAATTTCTTTTACTTCAACCATTCTGTTGGAACCTTACCTACCTTACCCGTGATTGTTTTCTCCATTTCGCCATTTCGTGAGTCTTGCCTTAACTCCATCACTTCCTATGCTCTTTGTTATTATCACCTTTACCCTTGACACTTCTATATCTTGCATTGATGTTCATCTTATACCTACCCTTTAAAGTCTCCCCTCTCCCATCTCAATCTGAGAGTTGTATGTTTTACCTATTTTTCTTTTGGGTGTATCATCTTCTTTGTCCTTTGCGAGTTTTTAACTCCATCCTTTGCCCACTTTTGTTTGCTATTACCTTTACCTTTCTCATCTCTCGATCTTACATTAGTGATTACGTTATGTCTGTTGTCTAAAATCTTTGACTTCATATTCCATTTTGAGAGCGGTGTTTTACTTGCCTCACCCTTGGCTATATTCTCTTCTTTATCGCGTGTAAGCTTAGATGTGACTCCATTCTTTGTTGTACTCATACCGCTGGCTCTTTAATGCTTTCATCTTTTCTCTCATACCCTTGTCTGTTATCGCCTTTGACCCTTGGAATATTGACGTCTTCTACCTAAACGCTTACCTTGAACTTATCCTTTAAAAGCCTCCCCTTCCTTTCAACCCAGTTTGAGAGTTGCGAGGTACTTACCTCTCCCTTGATTTATTTTCACTTCTTGTCGCCTTACAAGTTTAGTGTTAATTCTATCCTTTGCGGTGTTTTTATTTGCTATCACCCTCACCTTGTTGTCTGTCGATCTTGTCTTGATACTCATCTTTATTCCTACTCTTTAAAAATACCCTCTCTTTCACCACAATTTGAGAGTGGGAATTTACCCATTTGGCCCTGGACGCACCCTCTCCTTTTTCATTTGCAGGTCATGTCTTAACTCCATCCTTTATGGTACTTATATCCTTTGTTCTTATGCTTATTTACCTCCTCTTCTACATCCTTGTCCATTGTTACCCTTAAAACCCTTGTGATATCTATTCCCTTGCCTTCCTGCTTACCTTGAACCTACCCTTTGAAGACTCCTCTTTTCCATCCCTGTTTGGGGATAATGCCTCACCTATTTCATCATTGATTGCTCCCCCTTCTCTGACACCTTGCAAGTTTTGTCTAGAATACATCCTTGTTGTGTGTTTGTCTGTTATCACCTTAACCCTTGTCATCCCTTGATATGTACCTTGATGCTTATCATGTACCTGTATTTTAAAGCTTCCTCTCCCATTTTAGTTCAAGAGTGTTGTCTTACCCCTCCCGCTCTTGTTCGTCCCCTTTTTCCTCTGTCGTGTGGCACGTCTTGTCTTAACTCGATCTTTTGATGTGCTTTCGCCTAATACCTCCTGCACCTTTGTAATCACTGGATCCTTCCATGATGCTTTTCTTATGCCTACCTTTTTAATTATCATCTTTCCCATCTCGATTTGAGAATGGTGTTTTACCTACCCTGCCCTTGGTTGCATTTTCTCCCTTGTCGATTACAATCCTTGCTTAAACTCCATCCTTTATAGTGCTCGTGTCCCTATCCTACACGTCTTGTTCTTCTCCTTGTCCTTCGACAACCTTAGAGATTAGTTATTCCCTGTTCAAGAAGGACCACCATTTAATTAAAAGGAACATATAGCAATGAGATGTTTGTTGTTGTATGCTTGTACTGTTTGTCTTTGTGTGATGACTGATTTGCTTCGTTGTGATGAGTGTTGATGTGTTTGGCCTTTGGTCCGCAATGACATCAGTTCATAGATGAGTGCCATATAGTTGGAGTAGTTGGTTTCTCCTTTTCTGCTCTCTCCATTTAATTCGTCTATGCTTACCTCTTTTCTCTCCCTACCCTTTTCCTCTTGTACCTGCTTAGTTGGCAGAGTCCGAGTCGAATCGAAGAATCTATGTGCCAACCTTGTTTTCTTGCTAGTCTTCCCTTGAAACACAATACCATCAACCTATCCCTATCAAAATACAACACCATCTTTGTTTCACGCTAGCTGTCACTTCCTTTCTATTGTAAATGTCTAAATGTCCTTGTTTTATATTTGCCCTTTGTAAATATCATGAACCTTGTGAAACCTTGTCTCACTCTCCTTTTTCCCCCTATTTAGATGATGAATCCCAATGAAGATAAAGTGGATGATGTCAATGACAAGATTCCAACCTCAATAGTGGTGAAAAGGAAGGATGAGTCACATAGATATCTGCTGAATGGAATGAAGAACAACAAGAGGACCAGAAAATGTTTGGGTACAATATTAAACCACCTCAACCGCAAGCAGAAGCACCAGAGCTCGTGAATACCCAAACAGGATAATCAAATCAAGCTCATCTGTTCAACATGCAGGCAACTGATCAACCATCATCTGCTGGCAATCAAGCAAAGCTGACTCGCAGAGAGGTCAAAGTAAGAGGTGCTTGTTTCTACTGCAAGGAAGAAGGGCACTTCATTTGCCAATGCCCCAAGAAGCGTCTAGACAGGCTAGCGAAGAAGGCCTTCAAGCAGAAATCAACCATTGATAATCCAGAAGAAATTGTCTTCACCCGCTCAAAGTACAAATTAATTCAAACAAGCGATGAGAGTGGCAGGTTGCTAGACATACGCGTCGAGCCGAGACAGTGATGAGTCTCTTGTTAGTGGGTAGATCTGTTTGTAAGGTCTTGTGAACAACCTATGAACCAACCTCGTTTTCTTGCTACCTTCTTCTTGAATCTTGGGGGCGAGATTCCTGTTAAGGGGGTTAGATTTGTAACACCCTGAATTTGGGGGTATAAAATTTCTTTTCTAATATCCATCAAATTTAGGTGTTACCCTCCTCTTTACTTGCTTTTCTTCTTCTTTTTTATTTCTAAATAATGGATATTAACTTTATTATATATATATGTGTGTGTGTATATATATGAGTTTTTGGCATGGTAAAATAAAAGTCTAGCTAGAGAAGCTTGGATTGTTACATTCATGCCGTTGCATACTGTTTATGGGTGCAAAAGGTTTTCAAAACATAAAAAGATTATCTTGATAGTGTTTTTAGGAACGTCTGGAACCCTTGAAACATTTTCGAGTATTAAATATGAATTTCTAGAAATTTCTAATATTAATTTAACCTCTAAAATTTAGTATTTGCGAAAACAACAAAATCTTGGAAGTTCGATTAAATATATATGTTTCTCTCGTCGAACTCGTTATATGTTTTGTGTCTTTTTCGCGAGGTCATCAAACCGCATTTCCTCCTCGTGAACGTTGTGCTGCTCGCACACCTGCTACCTCTCTATTTCATCTATCATCGCCTACCCCTACCTAACTCAGTCTCCGTCATACACTGTATCGTGCAACTCGTCGCGCGACCGTCGCTTTTGCTCAGTCAGGACGCGGCACGCGACAAATTTTACAACCGTCTTCTGCATCCTCTCTCTTCTATAAATACATCCCTAGCCGTCGCAAAACTCCTCGTCTTGCCCCGGATCCAGACCACAGGTGTGAAGGGCAGCGGTTACCAGGTACACAGGATCCCTCTCCTTCTCCCTCTCTTCCTCGTGCGATCAGCTAGCGCAGAGCCGCGGCAGCTTAGCGCGCACGCCCTGGCCTTGTCCCCGGCCAGCCCGCCCAGGCCCCAGCGCGGCCAGGAACCCCCGCGCGTGGCACGGTTCGCCGCCAGCGCCGCGGTGTCGTGGCCGACCTCAGCCCGCCCAGGCATCAGCGCGCAACCCGGCAGCCTGCGGAGCGGCGCGCAGCCAGCGCGCGGCCTGCCATAGGCCAGTGCAGCCAGCCCGACGCCCTCGCCTAGCCCCTCTCTCTCTCCTTCTCCCCCTCCCCCATGGCTTCGGCGAGGTCCCCTGTTGTCCGAGCCTATCCATGGCGGTTGCACGGCTGCCCCTGTCCGTGTGTGCGTTCGTGAGGAGAGAAAAGAGATGCCAGCCACACATGATCCCATCTCTATAGATTTTCTGTGGCTGCACCTCGTGTGTGGCCCATTGTGTGGTAAGTCGTCGGCCAAAAGGATCGCGCCATGTCGTCGTTAATCTGCGATTAATATATATCTATATTAACTTTCGCGTTAGACATTTGTTTCATTTTGTTCCGGTTGAGTTAACTCCATAAGAGTGTCGTGCACACATTAAAAATATTATTCTGTCACGACACATATTTTATATATTTAATTAATTGCTAATTTGTCCATCGATTTTATAAATATTAATATAGTTAAGATTAATTTATAGTTTTAGTTGCACCTTTATAAATACAGGTTAATTTGATTAGTACCTATTCAAATGTTTTAATTAATAAGTGTTTAGTATAAACACGATGTCTGTTAGCGACTCTCGTGAGTCCTGCGCGTCGTCGCACTGTCTACGCGGTTCGCACATGTGGCACTCATCGTCGTCATGTTGTTCGTGCGTCTAGTTCGTGTGTTATTCTCGTGCTATTCCGCGCATGATGGCGTGCTGGGTCACGCCTGTTGTTTTGCGCGCGTCTCCACACATTGTCTTCGTGTGTCGCGTGTGCGGATCGTGCGCATCGCCGCGCGTTGTCCGCGCGCTAAGTCACGTGTGTTCAGGCATCGTCGCATATTATTCGCGCGCTCGCGTCACGCGTCAGTCGCACATGGTCACGTGTTGTCGTGCGTATTGTCCGTGAGCTCCTTCGCGCGTGTCGTAGGGTTGTTTCGCGTGTCGTCGCGCGTGCTAATTCACAGGCTGTTCGCTCGCGTCGCTGCTCACATAAATCGCTATTCAGGCGCATCGATAAAATTGACTCACCGCATCGTTCATGTTAAATAATTAATTTCTTGTTTAGCGCTGGTTAGTTAAAATAATAGTTCGATCGAACCTGTTAAGCGATTATGTCGACTTAGACGTTATATTCAATATTCGTTTATTATAAAACGATATAATATCATGTCGTTTATAAATTTATTATATGTTTAAACTTAGCGAGTCTTATGCGTCATGTTCATAAATATAATCCGACCAGTTTAAAAATATGGTTTCTGATCAAATTGTAATCTCGATTAATGCCACATTAGATATTTCTTTAGAGTATCTTCCGCAAACGATTTATATTAATTAAAATCGACATAGAACATAGGTTACGTGTTTATTATGTAAACCTTCCGAAAACCATATCGCCTCAACCATAGTTTCGATTTCAGCGCTTGTTTCCTCGTGTGACTGTAGAAGTGATCTCTATTTTATAGTACATGTTTTTATAATGGTTTCCTTTGTATGGTGTAATATTCTTATGCATGTATATATTTATTTGTCTATGTCTCTTCGTATTCGCTGTGCGTCGTGAATAGATCATGGTTCGTTTCCAAGCTTCGAGGAATCGACGGTCAAGCGTTGGCGACCAAGTGATCTAGTTCTTCGAGTTCTATGAGACTGAAGACCCTGAGCATCTGTTTGGTGAAGGCAAGTGTCCTCTGACCCATTATATCCTACTTACTTTATAGATCACTATCCCGCATTACTCAATTGAAACCTAATGATTGACTAGCTTTGTATTTACCTTGTCCTTGATCACCTTTTGGGTTACTATGGTTAGCTTCATGCTATTGCTTTACTTTAACCAATGAACATGATGTGAATATTTACGGTACGATAATGTTATCTTGACTATGATGATGATCTTGTGATACTTTAGGGGGGCTCAGGCCATTTTCCTGAGTACCTCTCCGTAAGGACCTGTTTGGGGAGTGACAACCCGGGAAAACAGTGCAACCATGAGGGTGGTATGGGACGCCCTTGGCCAAGTAATTAGGGAAGTCTTATGTTGGGTGTTGGCTTTGGTCATTGGGGAACGAAGGCATCTGTTATGGCTCCTATATTCTCGCTTAGGGATTTGGGTACGGGCATCGTCCCACGGCTTTTTCCTGAGGGTAGAGGTATAGGTTTTGGGACGTCAGATGGACTTTATGCAATGGTCATTTCCAACATTCTCATAGTGAGGACCCTAGGGAAAAGCCACGTAGTGAGACCCTGCCAGTTCACCTTGGAAGTGATCAATGGGGAGTCGCGATCCTCGGGCAGAAATGGGATCATGGCTCATGGGTAAAGTGTGCAACCTCTACAGAGTGTTATGAAACTGATATATCAGACGTGCTCATGGTTATGAGCGGCCTTGGGATCCTCTTTGATTAGAGATACAGATGATCTGAGATTCAATGGTTCTATTTATGGTTTTGGCTCGATGATGATAATGATGTTCCTCGATGAGGAAATGATTCACGGGTTGGTTATATGATAAAACTTGGCTTCCATTAATAATAAATACCTGACCAACTAAAAGCAACTGCTTTGACCTTAACCCCACATAAAGCTAGTCCACCTCAGCCAAACGGGACATTTGCTGAGTACGTTGATGTGTACTCACCCTTGCTTTCACAAAACACCAGATTGCCTTTGGTGCAATCTATGCTCAGGTAAAGAAGGAGAAGAAGACACCGAGGCAGATCTCCAGGAGTTCCAGGACTTCGAAGAGTTCGAGGATTAGGCTAGAGACCTCCCCCAGTCAGCTACCTGTGGTGGGTTTATTTATGTTGGCTACGTTTCTATTTTGTGCACTTTGATTCATATTATGTAAATGACTCTAGTCTTTAATATTATTACTTACTCTTTATTGTTATTCAAAGCATTGTGCTATGATGAGTCATTTATGTAATCGCTATGTACGTGAGTTCTGATCCTGGCACGTACATGGTTCACATTCGGTTTACCTTCAAAACCGGGTGTGATAGATAGCCCGCATTAAATAATATATTTTGAGTACAAAATGTGGGATGAGAAAAGGGTGGTGTTTTTACTAAACGATGTTTTCAAAAAGTGTATGATGAAGGGTATTCACCCTTATTACCTTTTGAGTGGGATAATCAGGGACCTCTGGTTTAGGGGAGGGCCTCAGGTGTTGGCTCAGCCGGGTTAGGTGTGAGCAGAAGGATTGTCCCCTCATATAAGGACCAGGTTGTCATCCTTCACTGTCTGTACTCATGACAAGTACAACCACTCGAGACTGTATGGGCAGTCACACAATCTGAACTCGTACGGTCCAAACCCTAGGGTTATGATGGCTGGGGAGCACCGGGGGATAAGGAGGGGGCATGTTTTGTCCGGTTTGGACATGGCGGTGGCCTGACTCCTTCCGTTATAACCGTTAAGCTATGGACATGCGGGGAAGGAAAGAGATTCGAATTCGGGTCTCATTGGCCATGGGACCGCATAGCCGGACTAGTGGGTAAAGTGTACCCCTCTGCGTAGAGTTCAAACCTATTTGAATAGTCCGTGTCCACTGGTATGGACGAGTCTGGTGTGGTATGACAATTAGTGTTTTATGATCTCCGCCAATAGGGAAATGTGTGCGTGAGTGTTTTTGGAAATGAAAAACATTACCACAGGAGCGGGAAGCTCAGTTTTGGTTGAGTGTGAAACTGTGCTACTTCTTCCTTTTGGGAAAACCATCAAAGTATTGCCTTTTTCTGAAAAAGAAGAGTGACTTCAACTCCACCATATAAAGCATGTATTATATAGGTCCCTCTCTTTCTTTACGGGTGGGATGGGCTTGCGTAATACCTAGTGTATTCACCCAGATTTATTTATGTTTTTCAGCAGCTGAAGACTTTCTTTCTGCTATGCTCGACTAGAAAGGGGGTTGTGTCTGCACCTAGTTCTGCCTATGGCTTGGGCTAGTTAATCTTTCACTGCGCTTTGTATTTAAGGCTCATTAGAGCTTGTACTCTGGTATTGTAATAACTTTTATTCGAACTCCATACTATTTGAAGGAATGTGTTTACTAGCCTCCTGGGACTAGTAATTGTTTCACATTTGAGTCCTAGAGGATCGGGACGCTTCAGGTGGTATCAGAGCCACAGGACTGGCCATATCGCAGCCCCGACCTTAAAAGTTTGTCTTAAAAAGAAAAAAGACATCTTACCCTCTAAGAAGAATCTTCTCTCCTTTCCCTGATATTAACAAACCCTTCTTTTCTTCTACCAGATGGAAGACTCATTTGTCATTAGGACATCCTACTGCTCAGAAGTGGAAGGATTCCCTCATCTTTTACGGAGTTGCATGATTCGCATGGGGATCCGCAAGAAGCCGGAGTACGTCTGGAAAGAATATCGTGAGAATGGAATTGAGAAATGCTCTATGGCAGTCTACCTGGGAGAAAGCCGAAACTACCCAAATCACCCTCCTTTCCAAGTCACCTTCACTGGACACCGCTTCCCAGACACATGCCAAAATGTTGCCCAAAAAGCCCTCCGCTAGCTATGCCAAAACTACAGCAGGGAAGTCTTCGAAACACCCCTTCGTTACTTCCCACCCAGCAACAAAAATACCCCTACCTGGAGGAAAAGACTTCAGGCCCTGTCAGGAAGAGATCCTAATGAGGATGACCCCACCATAGTATACATGGCCGGATACCTCCACACTCTTGACAACCACTATGACGACCTTTTCTCCCACTGCACCCGCCTGAACTCCCGGGTGGAAAGCCTAAAGCCACAAATCAAGAAATTAAAAGAAGAGAAGGCGTCCCTCCAAGAAAGTCTCGAAATAGCAGAAGGTGAAGGGGTCAACACTCGTGAAGCCTACCGAACCCTAAAGATGGATTACGATAAGAAGTTAAAGAAGCTCGCCCCCACTAAGAAGATCCGGAAGTGGACCAAGAGCTAAGGATGCCAAACTGAACGAAAAGAGGAAGCCCCACCAACCCTGCCTCCCTCTAGGATAGAAAACTCATCAGACGTTGAGGATATGTCCCTAGCTAGCCTTGACGACCTTCTCAAGGAATTTGGGGATACCTTAGAAAGGGAGTTTGGAAGCACCTTAGAAAGAGCTCGCGCGTAGTGTGATTTGTGGTAACTGTATGCCTGTAATGAACTTGTGTGATGAATAAAATAAGGTGTTTGAAAAAGAATTGGCATGTGCATAGTAGTAATCCTCTCCCCTAGCAGATGGCTTCGGATAAAACCACGCCTACCGCCTCTGGGATTGGAGCAAGGTCTCCTCTAATTGCTGAAGGAGAAGTTGGTGGAGAAGGGAGTGAAACCCACCTCCCCGCACCTCCGGAGCTACCATTAGATTTAGCCCAAGTTCTGGCCAACCAAACCCGACTCATTGAGGTCCTCACCTAAAGCCTTGAGAACCAGTGCCCGAATGGTGGAAGGCCTCAGGACAGAATGGGAGATTTTCTAAGGCTCAAGCCTCCCACATTCGCTGGATCCAGCAACCCGCTCGACACTGATGACTGGTTGTGCACAGTAAAAAGGAAGTTAGAAGCCATCGGATGCCCTAAGAACCAGCGTGTTCATCTGGCTGCTCATCAACTTTCTGGGATGGCCCTATCCTGGTGGGATACCTTCAGCGCTGCTGTCAGAGATGCTACCTGGGCAGAATTTGAAGCCGCCTTCCGAGAACATCATGTGCCCCAAGGGATCGTCCAGCTCAAAGAAGATGAATTTCGGGAATTAACTCAAGGAGGGAGATCCGTCAGTGAGTACGTGCACAAATTCACAGAATTGGCTCGCTATGCACCTGACGATGTGAAAGGGAACTGTGCCCTTGGGCCATTTCTAAGTATTTTGGTGATTGAGTGCCAACACAAGTGCTTTTGTGTTAATCTATGTAAAGTGGTGGACAAAGTACAAATCATGTCAAAAGGTATGTTTCTAGACTTAGTACATTGTTTTATGGACTAATGTATTGTGTCTAAGTGCTGGAAACAGGAAAATTTGAATGGGAAATGAGATGGCTCTGTTCAGCCAAAGTCTGCTCAGTCTGGGTGCACCGGACTGTCCGGTGGTGCACCGGACAGTGTCCGGTGCGCCAGGCTGGCTCTGGCAAACAGGCTGCTCTCGGGACTTCGACGGCGGTGTACGGCTAAAATTCACTGGTCTGTCCGGTGGTGCACCGGACTGTCCGGTGAGTCGTTCACAGGCGAACTCGTCGCTCTCGGGAGATGATTAACGGCGTACAACTAAAATTCACCGGTCTGTCCGGTGGTGCACCGGACTGTCCGGTGAGCCTACGGTCAGCCGGGGCAACGGTCGGTCGAGGATTCCGCGCGTGACGCGTGGCCGAGCCAACGGTCACATTGGGGCACCGGACTGTCCGATGTGCACCGGACAGTGTCCGGTGCGCCAACGGCTCTCAATCAGCAACGGTCGACTGTGCCATAGAAAGAAAGAAATCCGCACCGAACAGTGTCCGGTGGTGCACCGGACTGTCTGGTGCGCCAGTCGACAGAAGGCAAGATCTGCCTTCCAGGATTGCTCTCAACGGCTCCTAGCTGCCTTGGGGCTATAAAAGGGGCCCCTAGGCGCATGGAGGAGCACATCAAGCATTCCTTGAGCACTCTTGATCACTCACACTCCATTCTTGCGCACTTGTTTGACATTCTAGTGATTTGAGCTCCGTTCTAGTGTGCTAGTCTTTTGAGCTTAAGTCTGGGTCTTGTGTGTGTGTGTATTTGCTGTGATCTTAGTGTCTTGTGTGAGTTGCTAATCCCTCCCTTACTCCGTGCTTCTTTGTGAACTTCAAGTGTAAGGGCGAGAGGCTCCAAGTTGTGGAGATACCTCGCAAACGGGATTAAGAAAAGCAAGCAAAACACCGTGGTATTCAAGTGGGTCTTTGGGCCGCTTGAGAGGGGTTGATTGCAACCCTCGTCCATTGGGACGCCACAACGTGGAGTAGGCAAGCGTTGGTCTTGGCCGAACCACAGGATAACCATCGTGCCATCTCTGTGATTGATCTCTTGTGGTTATTGTGTTTTGTTAAGACTCCTCTCTAGCCACTTGGCGACTATTGTGCTAACGCTTAACCAAGTTTTTGTGGCTTAAGTTTCAAGTTTTACAAGATCACCTATTCACCCCCCCCTCTAGGTGCTCTCAATTGGTATCGGAGCCTTTCTCTTCACAAAGGGACTAATCGCCCAAAGAGATGGATCCTAAGGGGAAGGGAATCGTGATCAACGATAAAGAGAAGGAGTCCTTCATCAACGAGCCTAAGGATGACAAGCCTACCGACTCGGGCTCGGGCCACAGACGCAAAGATGGAAAGAAGAAGAAGACGAGACGCATCAAGGAGATCGTCTACTACGACGATAGTGATGAGTCCACTTCTTCCCATAAGGACAACGATGACAACGACTACGACAAACGAAAGACGGTCAACTCAAACTTTTCTTTCAATTATTCGTGTATTCCTCAAAGTTCAAATTCACATTTGCTCTCCATTCCTCTCGGCAAGCCTCCACACTTTGATGGGGAGGACTACGGATTTTGGAGCCACAAAATGCGTAGTCACCTGTTCTCTCTCCATCCAAGCATATGGGAGATTGTTGAGAATGGAATGAAATTTGATAGCTCGGATAGTCCTATTTTTATTAATGAACAGATTCATAGAAATGCACAAGCTACTACTGTGTTGTTAGCCTCCTTGTGCAGGGACGAGTACCATAAGGTGAGCGGCTTGGACAATGCCAAGCAAATCTGGGACACCCTCAGGATCTCTCATGAGGGGAATGACGTCACCTTGCTCACCAAGATGGAGTTGGTAGAAGGCGAGCTCGGAAGATTTGCGATGATAAGGGGCGAGGAGCCAACCCAAACATACAACCGGCTCAAGACCCTTATCAACAAAATAAGGAGCTACGGAAGCACGCGATGGACGGACCATGACGTCGTCCGCCTAATGCTAAGGTCCTTCACTGTACTTGATCCACATTTGGTGAACAATATTCGTGAAAATCCTAGGTACACCAAGATGTCGCCCGAAGAAGTCCTTGGAAAGTTCGTAAGCGGGCGAATGATGGTCAAGGTAGCGAGGTACGTGGACGACACGTTGAACGGTCCAATCCATGAGCCTCAACCCATTGCTCTCAAGGCAACGAAGAGCAAGGAGTCGCTACCTAGCAAGGTGGCGCAAGTTGAGGCGGCCGGGCTCAATGATGAAGAAACGGCCCTCATCATCAAGCGCTTCAAGATGGCGCTAAAGGGTCGCAAGGGATAGCCAAGCAAGACCAAGGCCAAGGGGAAGCGCTCATGCTTCAAATGTGGTAAGATTGGTCATTTTATTGCTAACTGTCCTGATAATGATAGTGACCAGAAAAAAGGAAACAAGAGGGAGAAGAAGAAGAATTACAAGAAGGCCAAGGGCGAGGCACATATCAAAAAGGAGTGGGTTTCGGATTGCTCCTCCTCCGACTCCGACAATGAAGGACTCGCCGCCACTGCCTTCAACAAGTCATCCCTCTTCCCCAATGAGCATCACACATGCCTCATGGCGAAGGAGAAGAAGGTATGTACTCGAGATACCACTTATGCTTCTTCAAGTGATGATGATTCTAGTGATGACGATGAGATAGACTATTCTAGTTTATTTCAAGGTTTGGATAGAATTAAAATTGGCAAAATTAATGAGTTAATTGATGCCTTGAATGACAAGAATAGGTTACTAGAAAAGCAAGAGGATTTGTTGTATGAAGAGCATGATAAATTTGTCAGTGCACAAAATTCACTTGCTTTAGAAGTTAAACGAAATGATATGATTTCTTGTGAAATATCTACTTGCCGTGAGACAATTTCTAGCTTAAAGAGCATAAATGATGATTTAAATGCTAAGTTAGAAAAATCTAGTAAATTAACATCTTGTGTAGAACATGTTGTGATTTGCACTAGGTGTAAAGATTTTAATGTTGATGCTTGTAGTGAACACCTAGATTGCATTTCTAAACTAAATGATGAAGTAGCTAGTCTTAATGCTCAACTTAAGACTAGCAAGAGTGAATTTGACAAACTAAAATTTGCAAGGGATGCCTACACAATTGGTAGACACCCCTCAATTAAGGATGGTCTTGGCTTCAAGAGGGAAGCCAAAAACTTGACAAGCCATAAGGCCCCCATCTCCGCCAAGGAGAAAGGGAAGGCCCCTACGGCTAGTAGTGTGCAAAAGAACCATGCTTTTATGTACCATGATAGGAGACAATCTAGAAATACTTATAGGAGTTGTAATGCATATGATGCTTTTGATGCTCATGTCATGTTTGCTTCTAGTTCTTCCTATGTGCATGATAGAAATGTTGGTAAGAGAAATGTTGTTCATAATATGCCTAGGAGAAATGTTGCTAATGTTCCTAGGAAAGTTAATGAACCTTCCACAATATATCATGCTTGCAATGCTTCTTTTGCCATTTATAGAAAGAATAAGAAGGTGATTGCTAGGAAGTTAGGGGCAAGATGCAAGGGAGATAAAACTTGCATTTGGGTCCCTAAGACAATTGTGACTAACCTTGTAGGACCCAACAAGAGTTGGGTACCTAAGACCCAAGCCTAAATTTGCCTTGCAGGTTTATGCATCTGGGGGTTCAAGCTGGATTATCGACAGCGGATGCACAAACCACATGACGGGGGAAAGAGGATGTTCTCTTCCTACGTCAAGAACAAGGATCCCCAAGATTCAATAATATTCGGTGATGGGAACCAAGGCAAGGTAAAAGGGTTAGGTAAGATTGCTATTTCATCCGAGCACTCTATATCTAATGTGTTTTTAGTTGAGTCTCTTGGATATAATTTGTTGTCTGTTAGTCAATTATGCAAAATGGGATATAATTGTCTATTCACAAATGTAGATGTGTCTGTCTTTAGAAGATGTGATGGATCACTAGCTTTTAAGGGTGTACTAGACGGCAAACTTTATTTGGTTGATTTTGCAAAAGAAGAGGCCGGTCTAGATGCATGCTTAATTGCTAAGACTTGCATGGGCTGGCTGTGGCATCGCCGCTTAGCACATCTGGGGATGAAGAACCTCCACAAGCTTCTAAATGGAGAACATGTGATAGGTCTGACTAATGTACACTTCGAAAAAGATAGACCTTGTGTAGCTTGTCAAGCAGGGAAA
Source organism: Zea luxurians (assembly GCA_029449295.1). NCBI lineage: Eukaryota > Viridiplantae > Streptophyta > Magnoliopsida > Poales > Poaceae > Zea > Zea luxurians. Next base: position 21,279,283 of record JAOPSE010000009.1, on the reverse strand, counting down.
CAGGTGGGAGGCTCTCATCACACCAAAAATGTGATGACCACATCAAGACCCTTGGAGATGCTTCATATGGACCTCTTCGGACCCGTCGCCTATCTAAGTATAGGAGGAAGTAAGTATGGTCTTGTTATAGTTGATGATTTTTCCCGCTTCACTTGGGTATTCTTTTTGCAGGATAAATCTGAAACCCAAGGGACCCTCAAGCGCTTCCTCAGGAGAGCTCAAAATGAGTTTGAGCTCAAGGTGAAGAAGATAAGGAGCGACAACGGGTCCGAATTCAAGAATCTTCAAGTGGAGGAGTTCCTTGAGAAGGAGGGGATCAAGCACGAGTTCTCCGCTCCCTACACACCTCAGCAAAATGGTGTGGTAGAGAGGAAGAACAGGACGCTCATCGATATGGCGAGGACTATGCTTGGAGAGTTCAAGACCCCCGAGCGTTTTTGGTCGGAAGCCGTGAACACGGCTTGCCACGCCATCAACAGGGTCTATCTTCATCGCCTCCTCAAGAAGACTTCATATGAGCTGCTAACTGGTAACAAACCCAATGTGTCTTATTTTCGTGTATTTGGGAGTAAGTGTTATATTCTTGTGAAGAAAGGTAGAACCTCTAAATTTGCTCCCAAAGCTGTAGAAGGGTTTTTATTAGGTTATGATTCAAATACAAAGGCGTATAGGGTCTTCAACAAATCATCGGGTTTGGTTGAAGTCTCTAGCGACGTTGTATTTGATGAGACTAATGGCTCTCCAAGAGAGCAAGTTGTTGATCTTGATGATGTAGATGAAGAAGACGTTCCAACGGCCGCAATGCGCACCATGGCGATTGGAGATGTGAGGCCACTGGAACAAAAGGAGCAAGATCAACCTTCTTCCTCAACTATGGTGCATCCCCCAACCCAAGATGACGAACAGGTACCTCAAGTGGAGGCGCATGATCAAGGGGGAGCACAAGATGTTCAAGTTGAAGAGGAAGAAGCACCTCAGGCACCTCCAACCCAAGTTCGAGCGACGATTCAAAGGGATCATCCCGTCGACCAAATATTGGGTGATATTAGCAAGGGAGTAACTACTCGTTCTAGATTAGTAAATTTTTGTGAGCATTACTCTTTTGTCTCTTCTATTGAGCCTTTCAGGGTAGAAGAGGCCTTGCTAGATCCGGACTGGGTGTTGGCCATGCAGAAGGAGCTAAACAACTTCAAGCGTAATGAAGTTTGGACACTGGTGCCTCGTCCCAAGCAAAACGTTGTGGGAACCAAGTGGGTGTTTCGCAACAAATAGGACGAGCACGGGGTGGTGACGAGGAACAAGGCTCGACTTGTGGCAAAAGGTTATGCCCAAGTCGCAGATTTGGACTTTGAGGAGACTTTTGCTCCTGTGGCTAGGCTAGAATCAATTCGTATTTTGCTAGCATATGCCGCTCACCATTCTTTCAGGTTGTACCAAATGGATGTGAAGAGCGCTTTCCTCAACGGGCCGATCAAGGAGGAGGTGTACGTGGAGCAACCCCCTGGCTTCGAGGATGAACGGTACCCCGACCACGTGTGTAAGCTCTCTAAGGCGCTCTATGGACTTAAGCAAGCCCCAAGAGCATGGTATGAATGCCTTAGAGACTTTTTAACTGCCAATGCATTCAAGGTTGGGAAAGCCGATCCAACTCTTTTCACTAAGACTTGCGATGGTGATCTTTTTGTGTGCCAAATTTATGTCGATGACATAATATTTGGTTCTACTAACCAAAAGTCTTGTGGAGAGTTTAGCAGGGTGATGACGCAGAAATTCGAGATGTCGATGATGGGCGAGTTGAACTACTTCCTTGGGTTCCAAGTGAAGCAACTCAAGACGGCACCTTCATCTCCCAAACAAAGTACACGCAAGACTTGCTAAAGCGGTTTGGGATGAAGGACGCCAAGCCCGCAAAGACGCCGATGGGAACTGACGGACACACCGACCTCAACAAAGGAGGTAAGTCCGTTGATCAAAAAGCATACCGGTCCATGATAGGTTCTTTGCTTTATTTATGTGCTAGTAGACCGGATATTATGCTTAGCGTATGCATGTGTGCTAGATTTCAATCCGATCCTAAGGAGTGTCACTTAGTGGCTGTAATGCGAATTCTTCGATATTTAGTCGCTACGCCTTGCTTCGGGATCTGGTATCCAAAGGGGTCTAACTTTGACTTGATTGGATACTCAGATTCCGACTATGCTGGATGTAAAGTCGATAGGAAGAGTACATCGGGGACGTGCCAATTCTTAGGAAGGTCCCTGGTGTCGTGGAACTCTCAGAAACAAACTTCCGTTGCCCTATCCACCGCTGAGGCCGAGTACGTTGCCGCAGGACAGTGTTGTGCGCAACTACTTTGGATGAGGCAAACCCTCCGGGACTTTGGCTACAATCTGAGCAAAGTCCCACTCCTATGTGACAATGAGAGTGCTATCCGAATAGCGGAAAATCCTGTTGAACACAGCCGCACAAAGCACATTGACATCCGGCATCACTTTTTGAGAGACCACCAGCAAAAGGGAGATATCGAAGTGTTTCATGTTAGCACCGAGAACCAGCTAGCCGATATCTTCACTAAGCCTTTAGATGAAAAGACCTTTTGCAGGCTGCGTAGTGAGCTAAATGTCCTAGATTCGCGGAACTTGGATTGATCTATAGCATACATGTGTTTATACCTTTGATCATGTTCCTTATACATTTTGTTGCTTATGTATGGTTCTCAAGTTGTACAAACACTCCCTGGACCTCACAAGTCCTTTTTGCAAGTGATGCACATATTCAGGGGGAGCTGTGCTACAACTTGACCCTTTGAGATTAACCGTGTGCTTGAGTTTGCTTGTTGTAGTCTCAAAGGAGGTTTGAAAGGGAAAAGGTGGACTTGGACCATGAAAGACTTCCACTGCACTCCGATGAGAGGGTAACTTATTCCAAGTTCATCTCATGTACTCTTATTGCCTTTGTAGAAGATTTTGGTGAGGCAATGGGGTTCTAGGGCCAAGATTGATCCTGTTTTGGTGCTTGATGCCAAAGGGGGAGAAAATAAAGGCCAAAGCAATAAATGGATCAGCTACCACTTGAGAAACTTTGAAAATAGTAGATTAGAGCTTTTGGTTTGGCAAAACTCTTTTATTGTCTCTTTTGTCAAAAGTTGGCCTCTTGTGGGAAGAAGTGTTGATTGTGGGAAAAAGGGGGAGTTTTTGAAATCCTTGATCAATTTTCTTTGGAATACCTCTCTTTATGTCTCTACAAGTGAATTTGACTGAGAGATAGGAATTTGAGTTTGATTTGCAAAAACAAACCAAGTGGTGGCAAAGAGTGATCCATATATGCCAAATTTGATTCAAAACAACTTTTGGTTTTCATTTGCATTGATATTGCACTTGTTCTAGTCACCTTATGTTGTGTTGGCATAAATCACCAAAAAAGGGGGAGATTGAAAGGGAAATGTGCCCTTGGGCCATTTCTAAGTATTTTGGTGATTGAGTGCCAACACAATTGCTTTTGTGTTAATCTATGTAAAGTGGTGGACAAAGTACAAATCATGTCAAAAGGTATGTTTCTAGACTTAGTACATTGTTTGATGGACTAATGTATTGTGTCTAAGTGCTGGAAACAGGAAAAATTGAATGGGAAATGAGATGGCTCTGTTCAGCCAAAGTCTGCTCAGTCTGGGTGCACCGGACTGTCCGGTGGTGCACCGGACAGTGTCCGGTGCGCCAGGCTGGCTCTGGCAAATAGGCTGCTCTCGGGACTTCGACGGCGGTGTACGGCTAAAATTCACTGGTCTGTCCGGTGGTGCACCGGACTGTCCGGTGAGTCGTTCACAGGCGAACTCGTCGCTCTCGGGAGATGATTAACGGCGTACGGCTAAAATTCACCGGTCTGTCCGGTGGTGCACCGGACTGTTCGGTGAGCCTACGGTCAGCCGGGGCAACGGTCGACCGAGGATTCCGCGCGTGACGCGTGGTCGAGCCAACGGTCACATTGGGGCACCGGACTGTCCGGTGTGCACCGGATAGTGTCCGGTGCGCCAAAGGCTCTCAATCAGCAACGGTCGACTGCGCCATAGAAGGAAAGAAATCCGCACCGGACAGTGTCCGGTGGTGCACCGGACTGTCCGGTGCGCCAGTCGACAGAAGGCAAGATCTGCCTTCTAGGATTGCTCTCAACGGCTCCTAGCTGCCTTGGGGCTATAAAAGGGACCCCTAGGCGCATGGAGGAGCACATCAAGCATTCCTTGAGCACTCTTGATCACTCACACTCCATTCTTGCGCACTTGTTTGACATTCTAGTGATTTGAGCTCCGTTCTAGTGTGCTAGTCTTTTGAGCTTAAGTCTGGGTCTTGTGTGTGTGTATTTGCTGTGATCTTAGTGTCTTGTGTGAGTTGCTAATCCCTACCTTACTCCGTGCTTCTTTGTGAACTTCAAGTGTAAGGGCGAGAGGCTCCAAGTTGTGGAGATTCCTCGCAAACGGGATTAAGAAAAGCAAGCAAAACACCGTGGTATTCAAGTGGGTCTTTGGACCGCTTGAGAGGGGTTGATTGCAACCCTCGTCCGTTGGGATGCCACAACGTGGAGTAGGCAAGCGTTGGTCTTGGCCGAACCACGGGATAACCATCGTGCCATCTCTGTGATTGATCTCTTGTGGTTATTGTGTTTTGTTGAGACTCCTCTCTAGCCACTTGGCGACTATTGTGCTAACGCTTAACCAAGTTTTTGTGGCTTAAGTTTCAAGTTTTACAGGATCACCTATTCACCCCCCCCCCCTCTAGGTGCTCTCACGATGTCAGCACAGAAGCCAAGAAGATGGCCCGTTTCTTGAAGGCCATACAAGTAGAAAGGGCTAAAGAAGAAGAAAAGGGTCACATCTCTCAAAGACTATCCTCGCCAGCCAAGACTTCATCAGCTTCTCGCATCTCTCAAACAAGGCCATACAAGTAGAAAGGGCTAAAGAAGAAGAAAAGGGTCACCTCAAGAGAAAGTTCCAGGTCCTTCGAGCTCAGCAGCAGGACAGGCACTAGAGAATTCAATCCTTTGGGTTTCCACCCAAGAGACCAAGCTTCAACAAGCCAGCTAGACCCACTCTGTCGCGTTTCAGTCAGCAGGGTCAAAGCTCCCTTCAGGCCCCCTCCGTTGCAAGCAACCAACCTCCAGCTAATGCCTGTTGGCACTACGGAGACCCCAGTCACTACAAGAATAATTGTCCTCAGTTGAAGGCATCCATGCCTACTTACTCCAACTCGGTGAATGGCCAAGAGTGACCTAGCACCCGCCTCCAAGGCAACCTCCTCCAACAGCCAGCAGAGCAAGACCCAGTATCATGGCAGGGCATGAGTGAACCACGTCGACGCGCAAGAGGCTCAGCAAGCCCCGGGAGTAGTACTCGGTGAGTTCCTAGTTGAATTTACTCCCGCTGCTGTACTTTTTGATTCAGGAGCATCTCATTCATTCATAGCTACCAGTTTTGTGGAAAGGCATGGCATTCCCACTGCACACCTAGAAATTCCCTTGGTCACCCGAACCCCAGGGTCAGACCTTCTATGCCATCTCAAATTCTCCCAAGTCAGGATTCTTTTTAAGTGGGGTAGTGTTCTTGGTAGACTTAGCTGCCTTGCTATCTCACGGAATTGATGTGATCTTAGGAATGGATTGGTTAACCAAGTACAATGGCATCATAAGTTGCGCAGATAAGACCGTTCTTCTCACTGACCACCAAGGAAAGTCAGTTTCATGTCAGGCTTAGCCACCCGCCCAAGATCCAATGGTGTTTAACCTAGCACCAGAAAGCATATCTGTAGTAGAAGAATTCATGGATGTGTTTCCAGAAGAGTTGCCAGGGATGCCGCTAGAAAGTGAAGTGGAGTTCTACATTGATCTAATTCCCGGCACCGCACTAATCGCAAAAAGACCATACCGTATGGCTCCCACCGAATTAGCAGAACTAAAACTCTAGATCGCAGAACTTCAACAGAAAGGGTACATTCGTCCTAGCTCATCTCCTTGGGGAGCACCAGTCCTATTCGTCACCAAAAAAATGGAAGTATGAGGATGTGTATTGATTACCGATCTTTGAATGAAGTTACAATCAAAAACAAGTACCCACTACCTCAGATCAATGACCTCTTCGACCAGCTTCAAGGGGCCAAGTATTTCTCCAAGATAGACCTAAGGTCAGGATACCACCAGCTGAGAATCAAGGAAACAGATGTTCAGAAGACTGCATTTGTCACCCGGTATGGACAATATGAGTTCACAGTAATGCCCTTCGGACTAACAAACGCATCCGCCTTTTCATGAATCTTATGAATAAGGTATTTATGGAAGAGTTGGATAAGTTTGTCATAGTATTCATTAACGACATCCTTATCTACTCCAAGAGTCGCGAAGATCATGAGCATCACCTCCGGATTGTTCTCGGAAGACTCAGAGCACATCAACTCTATGCTAAGCTCAGCAATTGTGAATTCTGGTTAGAGAAGATAGCCTTCCTCGGGCATATCTTAACTGCAGAAGGAATAGAAGTGGACCCATCCAAAGTAGAAGCAGTATCCAAATGGAAACAACCATCCAACGTTAGTGAAGTTCGAAGCTTTTTGGGAATGGCAGGATATTACCGCCGATTTATCAAAGGATTTTCCATCATAGCAAGACCTATGACCGAGCTCCTCAAGAAGGACAATAAATTCGTATGGACCCCAAAGTGTGAGGAAAGCTTCCAAATCATAAAGAAGAAGCTCACAACCGCGCCAGTATTGACACTACCAGACATCCACCAGAATTTTGTCATCTTCTGTGATGCTTCAAGGCAAGGTTTAGGATGTGTGCTTATGCAAGATGAGAAAGTTATTGCCTATGTATCACGCCTACTCAAGCCTCATGAGCAGAATTATCCAACACAAGATTTGGAATTGGCAGCCATAGTGCATGCCCTAAAAATATGGAGGCATTACCTGATCGGAAACAAATGTCACATCTTCATAGATCACAAGAGCCTAAAGTACATTTTCACTCAGCCAGACCTCAATCTCCATCAACGAAGATGGCTGGAATTGACTAAAGATTATGACATTGAGATCCACTACCACCCCGAAAAGGCCAACGTGGTAGCAGACGCCCTCAGCCGAAAACCTTTAAGGGAGAAAGAAACCAACTTCTTGGAAGACTGGAAGAAAGAATCAGCTCAACTGAATGCTTGTCTGGGAGACAATGACAGCCTGGAAGTCAAACCAATGCTAGAAGACCTCATATGCAAGGCTCAGCACCTGGACACTGAGACGACAAGTCTTGCGGAGAGAACTCGCAAAGAACAACTCCCGAACCTCAAGACAGATGAAGAAGGAATCCTTTGGTTCAGAAACCGTCTGTGTGTACCGAAAGGAGAGGCACGAGAAGTCCTGCTCAACAAAGCTCACAACTCAGTCTACTCTATCCACCCAGGGACCACCAAGATGTACCTAGACCTCAAGACCAGATACTGGTGGAGAGGAATGAAAAAGGAGATAGCTCAGTATGTGGCCCGATGTGACACTTGCCAGTGAACTAAGGCAGAGCATCAGAAGCCTGCAGGTCTACTTCAACCCCTCCCAGTACCCAAATGGAAGTGGGAAGAAATAGGCATGGATTTCGTAATTGGACTGCCTCAGACCCAAAGAGGGAACGACTCTATCTGGGTTATAATCGACCGTTGTCGGGGACCATAATTAGGGGTACCCTCAAGACGCCTAATTCTCAGCTGGTAACCCCCATCAGCATAAAGCTGCAGAGGCATGATGGGTTTGATTAAGTCAGGGATCAGTCCGTACGAGCGACTCGATCACGCCACGCCCGAGCCTAGCCTCGGGCGAGGGCAGCCGACCCTAAGATGACTCCGTCTCGCCTGAGGCCTCCTCTTTCACGGCAGACGCATCACCGGCTCGCCCGAGGCCCCGCCTTCGATAAGAAGTAACCCTGACTAAATCACCGCGCCAACCAACCAAGTCACCGGGCGTTTAACGCAAAAGGTAAGACCGACGGGCGACCAGACTTCGCCAGAGGTGCCATAGGAGGCTCCGCCCGACCCAGGGCTCGGACTCGGGCTAAGGCCCCGGAAGACGGCGAACTCCGCTCTGCCCGACCCAGGGCTCGGACTCGGGCTAGGGCCCCGGAAGACGGCGAACTCCGCTCCGCCCGACCCAGGGCTCGGACTCGGGCTAAGGCCCCGGAAGACGGCGAACTCCGCTCCGCCCGACCCAGGGCTCGGACTCGGGCTAAGGCCCCGGAAGACGACGAACTCCGCCTCGCCCGACCCAGGGCTCGGACTCCGCCTCGGCCTCTGCCGAACGACCTCCGCCTCGCCCGACCCAGGAGTTCGGGCTCGGCCTCTGTCATGCAGGACGGACTCGGCCTCAACTTCGGAGGAGCCTCCACGACGCCCGACCTAGGACACAAGACCGCCACGTCAACAGGAAGCGCCATCATCACCCTGCCCTGAGCCGACTTGGGTCGCAGAGAACAAGACCGGCGTCCCATCTGGCCAGCTACGCCAGATAGGCAATGATGGCGCCCCGCTAGACCATGACGACGGCGGCTCTCAGCTCCCTTACGAAAGCAGGAGGACGTCAGCAAGGGCCCAGCCACTCCGACAGCTGTCCCTCCGTCCGGCTCCGTTACTCCTCCAACAGCCACGACGCCACACCAACAGGGTGCCAAGATCTCTCCGGCTGCCACCTTGGCATGTACTTAGGGCGCTAGCTCTCCCTTGCTAGACACGTAGCACCTTGCTACACCCTCATTTTGTACACCTGGATCCTCTCCTTACGACTATAAAAGGAAGGACCAGGGCCTTCTTAGAGAGGGTTGGCCTCGCGGGGACGAGGGGCAGGGGCAGGCGCTCTCTCGGGGCCGCTCGCTCCCCTCACCTTGCGCGGACGCTTGTAACCCCCTACTGCAAGCGCACCCGACCTGGGCGCGGGACGAACACGAAGGCCGCGGGAATTCTCCGACTCCCTCACGACCCGGCTCCGGCCACCTCGCTCTCTCTCTCTCTCTCTCTCTCTCTCTCTCTCTCTCTCTCTCTCCCCCCTTCGCGCTCGCCCACGCGCTCGACCCATCTGGGCTGGGGCACGCGGCACACTCACTCGTCGGCTCGGGGACCCCCCGGTCCCGGAACGCCGACAGTTGGCGCGCCAGGTAGGGGCCTGCTGCGTGTTGACGAGCAGTTTCCCGTCAAGCTCCAGATGGGCAGTCTCCAACGACCTCTCCAACCCGGGACGGTGCTCCGTTTCGGGAGCCTCGAGTTCATGTCTCTCGACAGCGGCTACGACATGATACTCCTTCCACCGCCGCGCGACAGCGACAATGGTGGCGGACAGCCCGCCCGCCGGCGGCGGAATCGACGACGCCTTTCCCGCGTGGGGGAAGGACAACTTTCGAGCTCGCTCCGTCCTCTCCCTCGTCATCGGAGGAGGAGGCGGGGCAACCAAGGCCGAGCGGGAGGCTGCGCTCCGACAGCTATCGAGCAAATCGACATCCCCAGTGCCCCAACGGAGGACACGCTAGGCGTCACCCTCGCGTTCGAGGCAAAGGCGAGCGCCATCCCCCCGCAGCACGTCGACTCCGAGCAGGTGGACGACGCCAGCACGCTCACGAAGGGCCTGCAGGACGTCGCCCTCGTACCCAAGACGACGGCGCGATCAGCCCCCGACGTGACTTCATCGCTCCTCGTCGACAAAAAGGTACCGACTGCTACCCATCCTTCGTCATTTCGACTCGGCCTCAACCCGCCTGGCGGCCTCGCTTTGGCGGGCGCTCACGTTGAGGCGAGTGCAACCTCTCTGGGGTTTCGTGTGCGGTCGCCTTGGGACCGATTGACGGGTGTCTCGACCTACGGACCCTCTGGGTCCGAGGAAGATGACGACCCCAGCATCTGCTAGGATTTCTCCGGATTTGGCAACCCCAGTGCCATGCGGGACTTCATGACCGCATGTGACTACTGCCTCTCTGACTGTTCCGACGGCAGCCGCAGCCTTGACGACAAGGACTGCGGCCCGAGCCGCGAATGTCTCCACGTCGAGCTAGGGGATCCCTCCGGAGGCGGCTGTCTCGGCGTGCCGGAGGATGGTGATCCCCCTAGGCCAGCGCCTCGCGCCGACATCCCGCGAGAGCTAGCTGTGGTCCCCGTTCCGGCGGGGGGTCACGACCCACAGCTCGAGCAAGTCCGTGGGGCGCAGGCCGGGCTCGATGAGGGAGCAGGAGCGCTCGAGGCAATCCGCCAGAACATCGGGCAGGTATGGGCGAGCCAGCCCTTAGCCGGAGGAATACGTCACCTGCCCCAAGGTCTCCAGCACCGCATCACCAACGATGCCAGGGACAGACCGCCACCCGCATCCGGCGGAACTGGTCAGGACCTGGCCGCCGCAGCGATGCTCCTCCGCGCGATGCCGGAGTCATCGACCACCGAGGGTCGGCGAATCCAGGGAGAACTCAAGCATCTCCTGGAAGGCGCTGCGGCCCGGCGGGCCGAGAGCTCTGCCTCCCGAAGGCAGGGGTACCCCTCGGAACCTCGTGCCGCGACTTCCCGACTCACACGGGAAGCCTCGATCTACACCGGGCGCACGCGCAACACCGCGCCTGCGGCCCCGGGCCACCTCGGCGACGAGCACCCTCATCGCGACCGTCGGGCCCGCCTCGACGATAGGGTGCGCCGAGGTTATCACCCCAGGCGTGGGGGACGCTACGACAGCGGGGAGGATCGGAGTCCCTCGCCCGAACCACCCGGTCCGCAGGTCTTTAGCCGAGCCATTCGGCGGGCGCCGTTTCCGCCCCGATTCCGACCCCCGACTACTATCACAAAGTACTCGGGGGAAACGAGACCGGAATTGTGGCTCGCGGACTACCGCCTGGCCTGTCAACTGGGTGGGACGGACGACGACAACCTCATCATCCGCAACCTCCCCCTGTTTCTCTCCGACACCGCTCGCGCTTGGTTGGAGCATCTGCCTCCGGGGCAGATTTCCAACTGGGAAGATCTGGTCCAGGCTTTCGCCGGCAACTTCCAGGGCACGTACGTGCGCCCCGGGAATTCCTGGGACCTCCGAAGCTGTCAGCAACAGCCGGGAGAGTCCCTTCGGGACTACATCCGGCGATTCTCGAAGCAGCGCACCGAGCTGCCCAACATCACCGACTCCGATGTCATTGGCGCGTTCCTCGCTGGCACCACCTGCCGTGACCTGGTGAGCAAGTTGGGTCGCAAGACCCCCACCAGGGCGAGCGAGCTGATGGACATCGCCACCAAGTTCGCCTCCGGCCAGGAGGCGGTAGAGGCCATCTTCTGAAAGGACAAGCAGCCCCAGGGCCGCCCGTCGGAAGATGCTCCCGAGGCGTCTACTCCGCGCGGCGCCAAGAAGAAAGGCAGGAGGAAGTCGCAAGCGAAACGCGACGTTCCCGATGCAGACCTTGTCGCCGCCGCCGAGCACAAGAACCCTCGGAAGCCCTCCGGAGGCGCCAACCTCTTCGACAAGGCACTCAAGGAGACGTGCCCCTACCATCAGGGGCCTGTCAAGCACACCCTCGAGGAGTGCGTCATGCTTCGGCGCCACTTCCACCGGGCCGGGCCACCCGCAGAGGGTGACAAGGCCCGCGACGACGGCAAGAAGGAAGATCACCAAGCAGGAGGGTTCCCCGAGGTCCGCGACTGCTTCATGATCTACGGAGGGCATGCGGCGAATGCCTCGGCTCGGCATCGTAAGCAAGAGCGTCGGGAGGTCTGCTCGGTGAAGGTGGCGGCGCCAGTCTACCTAGACTGGTCCGACAAGCCCATCACCTTCGACCGGGACGACCACCCCTACCACGTGCCGAGCCCGGGGAAGTACCCGCTCGTCGTCGACCCCGTCATCGGCGACGTCAGGCTCACCAAGGTCTTGATGGATGGGGGCAGCTGCCTCAACATCATCTACGCTGAGACTCTCAGGCTCCTGCGCGTCGATCTATCATCCGTCCGAGCAGGCGCTGCGCCCTTCCACGGGATCATTCCCGGGAAGCGCGTCCAGCCCCTCGGACAGCTCGACCTCCCTGTCTGCTTCGGAACACCCTCCAACTTCCGAAGGGAGACTTTGACGTTCGAGGTGGTCGGGTTCCGAGGAACCTACCACGCAGTGCTGGGAAGACCATGCTACGCGAAGTTCATGGCCATCCCCAACTACACTTACCTGAAGCTCAAGATGCCGGGCCCCAACGGGGTCATCACCGTCGGCCCCACGTATAAACACGCATTCGAATGCGATGTGGAGTGCGTGGAGTACGCCGAGGCCCTCGCCGAGTCCGAGGCCCTCATTGCCGACCTGGAAAGCCTCTCCCGAGAGGTGCCGGACGTGAAGCGACATGCCGGCAACTTCGAGCCAGCGGAGACGGTTAAGGCCGTCCCTCTCGACCCCAGTGGCGACACCTCCAAGCAGATTCGGATCGGATCCGGGCTCGACCCCAAATAGGAAGCAGTGCTCGTCGACTTTCTCCGCGCAAACGCCGACGTCTTTGCGTGGAGTCCCTCGGACATGCCCGGCATACCGAGGGATGTCGCCGAGCACTCGCTGGATATTCGGGCCGGGGCCCGACCGGTCAGACAGCCTCTGCGCCGATTCGACGAGGAAAGGCGCAGGGTGATAGGCGAGGAGATCCACAAGCTGATGGCAGCAGGGTTCATCAAAGAGGTATTCCATCCCGAATGGCTTGCCAACCCTGTCCTTGTGAGGAAAAAAGGGGGGAAGTGGCGGATGTGTGTAGACTACACTGGTCTCAACAAAGCATGTCCGAAGGTCCCCTACCCTCTACCTCGCATCGATCAAATTGTGGACTCCACTGCAGGGTGCGAAACCCTGTCTTTCCTCGATGCCTACTCAGGGTATCATCAAATCAAGATGAAAGAGTCCGACCAGCTCGCGACTTCTTTCATCACGCCCTTCGGCATGTACTGTTATGTCACAATGCCGTTCGGTTTGAGGAACGCGGGTGCAACGTACCAGCGGTGCATGAACCATGTGTTCGGCGGACACATCGGTCGCACGGTCGAGGCCTACGTCGATGACATCGTAGTCAAGACAAGGAAAGCCTCCGACCTTCTCTCCGACCTCGAACTGACATTCCGGTGTCTCAAGGCGAAGGGCGTCAAGCTTAATCCCGAGAAGTGCGTCTTCGGGGTGCCCCGGGGCATGCTTTTGGGATTCATCGTCTCCGAGCGGGGCATCGAAGCCAACCCGGAGAAGATCGCGGCCATCACAAACATGGGGCCCATCAAGGACTTAAAAGGCGTACAGAGGGTCATGGGATGCCTCGCGGCCTTGAGCCGTTTCATCTCGCGCCTCGGCGAAAGAGGCCTGCCCCTGTACCGTCTCTTAAGGAAGGCCGAGTGCTTCACTTGGACTCCCGAGGCCGAGGAGGCCCTCGGGAACCTGAAGGCGCTCCTCACCCAGGCGCCCGTCTTGGTACCCCCAGCTGATGGAGAAGCCCTCCTGGTCTACGTCGCCGCAACCACTCAGGTGGTCAGCGCCGCGATCGTGGTCGAAAGGCAGGAAGAGGGGCATGCTTTGCCCATTCAGAGGCCAGTTTACTTCGTCAGCGAAGTGCTGTCCGAGACCAAGATCCGCTACCCACAAGTCCAGAAGCTGCTATATGCAGTGATCCTGACGAGGCGAAAGCTGCGACATTACTTCGAGTCCCATCCGGTGACTGTGGTGTCATCCTTCCCCCTGGGGGAGATCATCCAGTGCCGAGAAGCCTCGGGACGGATCGCGAAGTGGGCGGTGGAAATCATGGGCGAGGCAATCTCGTTCGCCCCTCGGAAGGCCATCAAGTCCCAGGTACTGGCGGATTTCGTAGCCGAATGGGTCGACACCCAGTTGCCGATGGCTCCGATCCAGCCGGAGCTATGGACCATGTTTTTCGACGGGTCGCTGATGAAGACGGGGGCCGGCGCGGGCCTGCTCTTCGTCTCGCCCCTCGGGAAGCACCTGCGCTACGTGCTCCGCCTCCATTTCCCGGCGTCCAACAATGTGGCTGAGTACGAGGCTCTGATCAACGGATTGCGAATCGCCATCGAGCTAGGGGTCCGACGCCTCGATGCACGCGGCGACTCGCAGCTCGTCATCGACCAAGTCATGAAGAACTCCCTCTACCGCGACCCGAAGAAGGAGGCCTACTGTGAGGAGGTTCGACGCCTGGAAGACAAGTTCTACGGGCTCGAGCTTAACCACATCGCCCGGCGCTACAACGAGACTGCGGACGAGTTAGCGAAGATAGCCTCGGGGCGAACGACGGTTCCCCCGGACGTCTTCTCCCGAGATCTGCACCAACCCTCCGTCAAGATAGGCGACGCGCCCGAGCCCGAGGCACCCTCGGCCCCGTCCGAGGTGACCTCGGCCCAGCCCGAGCCATCCTCGGCTCAACCCGAGGAACCCTCGGAGCCCGAGGGCGAAGCGCTGCGCATCGAGGAGGAGCAGAACGGGGTCGTGCCAGATCAAGATTGGCAAACCCCGTACCTGCAATATCTCCACCAAGGAGAACTGCCCCTCGACCGAGCCGAGGCTCGGCGGGTAGCGCGACGCGCCAAATCGTTCGTCTTGCTGGGCGATGAGAAGGAGCTCTACCACCGAAGCCCCTCGGGGATCCTCCAGCGATGCATCTCCATCGCCGAAGGTCAGGAACTCCTGCGGGAAATACACTCGGGGGCTTGCGGCCATCATGCAGCACCCCGAACCCTCGTCGGGAACGCTTTCCGCCAAGGCTTCTACTGGCCAACGGCGGTGGCTGACGCCACTAGAATTGTCCGCGCCTGCGAAGGGTGCCAATTCTATGCGAAGCAGACCCACCTGCCCGCTCAGGCTCTGCAGACGATACCCATCACCTGGCCCTTCGCTGTGTGGGGTCTGGACCTCGTCGGCCCTCTGCAGAAGGCGCCCGAGGGCTACACGCACCTGCTGGTCGCCATCGACAAATTCTCCAAGTGGATCGAGGTCCGACCCCTGAACAGCATCAGGTCCGAGCAGGCGGTGGCGTTCTTCACCAACATCATCCATCGCTTCGGGGTCCCGAACTCCATCATCACCGACAATGGCACCCAGTTCACCGGCAAAAAATTCTTAGATTTTTGCGACGATCACAGCATCCGGGTGGACTGGGCCGCCGTAGCTCATCCCATGTCGAATGGCAAGTGGAACGTGCCAACGGCATGATCCTACAAGGGCTCAAGCCTCGAATTTACAATGATCTCAACAAGTTCGGCAAGCGATGGATGAAGGAACTCCCCTCGGTGGTCTGGAGCCTGAGGACGACGCCAAGCCGAGCCACGGGTTTCACGCCGTTCTTCCTGGTCTACGGGGCCGAGGCCATCTTGCCCACCGACCTGGAATACGGCTCCCCGAGGAAGAGGGCCTACAACGAAGAAAGCAACCAAGCTAGCCGAGAAGACTCGCTGGACCAGCTGGACGAGGCTCGGGACAGGGCCTTACTACACTCGGCGCGGTACCAGCAGTCCCTGCGACGCTACCACGCCCGAGGGGTCCGACCCCGAGATCTCCAGGTGGGCGACCTGGTACTTCGGCTGCGGCAGGACGCCCGAGGGAGGCACAAGCTCACGCCCCCCTGGGAGGGGCCGTTCATCATCGCCAAAGTTCTGAAGCCCGGAACGTACAAGCTGGCCAACAGTCGGGGCGAGGTCTACAGCAACGCTTGGAACATCCAACAGCTACGTCGCTTCTACCCTTAAGATGTTTCCAAGTTGTTCATATACCCCGCACCCACGCAAAGTTTAGTCAACAAGGAAGGGTTGGCCTCGCCTCGGCAAGGCCCGACCCTCCCTCGGGGGCTAAAAGGGGGGAAACCCCCTCTGCGTCAAAATTTTCCTCGAAAAGAAAATTTCTTTTACCAGAACATCTTTCGTGCTTTTTGACTACTTCGAAAAGTGGGTCCTGGAAACGACGGGGTACACGTAAGCAGTCAAGGCTGACCGAGCCGAGGGACTCCTACGCCTCCGGGATACGGATACCTCACTCATCACCTTCTGCGATAAGTAACTCGCGCTCGGATAAGGTGAATCCGCGGATCGAACGAGTCTTTACGTACGGAAGCTCTTCTGTCGAAGTGATTCTTCGAGCCTTCTCGACCGAGTCGGTGACAGGGCCTCATGGACGGGTAAAAGTACGCGTAAGCGGCAAGGCCGACCGAGCCGAGGGACTCCCACGCCTCCGGGATACGGATACCTCACTCATCACCTTCCGCGAGAAGCAACTCTCGCTCGCACTAACATCCCTGTTACCGACAAAAAGTCCAGATACTCGAAACAAGAGGAAAAGAGACGCAGCTTTATAACGCAGCAAGGGTGTGTGTTCTGGCCTCGACGGCCGCACAAGGCCCACGCTACAAGACGATTTGACCCTGCAGGCTCGGATCTTGACGCTGGAAGAGGGCGATGACACCCTCGGCATCGACAGCACCTTCGGCAAGGCCCGACCTAGCCTCGGACGGCGACGCGGTCCGAGGGCCTCCGCTCCGAAGGACGACGTCATCACCATGCTCGAGCAATCTCTGCCAGGGACTTCTCCGAGAACCCGGCCCGAGCGGACGGCTCGGCCGTCCACCTCCGGGGCCTCGGCCGACCGCCTTCCGAGGTCGCCAGCCCGGTCCGAAGCCTCGGCTGATCAACTCCGACGACAGTCCTGCCAACAGACAACCCGGCTAGGCTCCGGCCAACCAGGTTTCATTTCCGAGCCAACTCCGCCTCTGCTCGTGCTGATATCGCTACCCCTGGCCTCGGCTCGTCGAAGAGCGACCGAGGGGTCTCTTTAACTAAGCTAGAGGAGCCTCGGACAACAGGTCCGACCGAGCCGAGGGATTCCTACGCCTCCGGGATACGGGTACCTCACTCGTCACCTTGACACGGGGCGACTCACGCTTGGTGAAGCGGTTCAGGCAAACAACAGGCGAGTCTTAGTGCTCAGAAATGAGGAAAAAACACGGCTCTATGCCGAAGTTACACACATGTTCAGGCCCCGAAAGCCGTAATGAACAAAAACACTGGCGTTCGAAGTGCCACCCCCCGAGGATGAGGCGCTACCATCCAGGCCAGGGGACGGAGACCCAGGGCTACGGACGGAATTGGCAATCTCGTCGGTAGAGAAGCCGCCTCCGTCCGCCGACGCCCCCAAGCACCCCAGCAGATCCTCGCTGCCATCCTCGCCGCGAATGCGAGGAGGAAGACGGAATGTTGCATCCTAGCTGGGAAGCAACAGTTCGCCTTCCCCGGCATGGCTGGAGGAAGTCTCCGCCGCGGGGCTGGAGGGCGATTGCCACCACCAGAAGCTGGAGGATGAGGTGGTCCGCCAACCCGTGCAGAAGGTGGAGCCCCGGCTCGCCTCGTTCCCCGCCCCGGCGAGGATGACGAACACCCTCAACACTGAGGGCGAGGCCGGGACCACAGCCCGGTTTGCCTTTCCCCCTCCAGGAGCTGGAGGTCACCGTCTTGGGTGATCACCAGCGGAGGGGAGCAACCGGGCTGTGTGATGAAAATCCTTGAAGCCGAACGATGGCTGAAAGGTACCAACTCCCACGGAGTTGCGTTCCTCCAACGATGGAGCGAAAAGACGGCGGTTCCCCCCATCCGGGGGCTCGGAAGATGGAGAGACACAATGCATACGGGAGGAAGGAGACATGGTCACCTTACGAAGGGGGTCGCCCTCCTTTTAAAGGCAACTCCCCCTGCTTGCACCCTCAACCGTCACGGGCTGAGTCTTCTCCAACACGCCTCCAAAGTCCTCCCCTGCGGCGCGGGGGCTGGGGCCCGCCTGTCATGCAGACCGGCTCCAAGCAGAAGAAGCCGAACCGCCGCGCACGACGCACGCAACCACCCAGCGGTTACAAGTAACCCTCCACTTTTGCCCGGACCAGCGGGCGAAAGGGGCAGGCGGCCATGCAGGCGGCATGCAACCGCGCCAAGTGGACGCGCCTCTCCGACTCCTGACAGGCCAGCGCGACGGCTCAAGCCCACGCGTCGTGCAACTGGCGCGCCGGGTGCTGCATGCGAACCGCTGTGCCACTCGTTCCACCACCGCACCTCCTCGATTGCGGAACCGATACCGCGATTCGAGGCGACCCAGCCCACGACCCAGCACCGCCAGCCTGGCGCAGCGGTCAAACGCGGTCAAAAATGGGCCGGCAGTAATGACGGTGGCAGGCGCGCGAGAGCAGCGGTCACGCCATCTGCCAAGCTCATGTCCCATCCGGAGGCAGCAAGAGAACCCCCTCTCTCGCGGTGCGAAGACGACGCGCCCGTGACCCGTACCTCGAACGGCTCGCGCACGCGCAACGGCAACCTCGCCAACTACTCACCCCGGCGCATTAACTCCGCGGCTCGACGGACAGCGCTACGGGCGGGAGCGGCTGGCGACGTTTCGCCTTCGCCAAAACAACCACGCCGAAAAAGGTACGCCACGACGTTCAATTTCGAATCCTTTTTCCCTTTTCCTTCTTTCTCTATCTCTTGCAACAGGGACCGGGAAAGGGGATACCCCCAAAGGGATCCTTCCCCGTGAAGGAACTAGGCTCCGAGCCTCCCTACTGATCAGGGGTTCGAAGGCTGGCCGCCCGAGGGGTTCAACAGCCGCCTCAGATCGCGTGGGCCCGATACCCACTACTGGTCAGGGGTTCGAAGGTCGGCCTCCCGAAAGGTTCCACGACCGCCTCAGGCTACTAGGGCTCCGCGCCCATTACTGATCAGGGGTTCGAAGGCTGGCCTGTCGAAGGGTTCACAGTCGCCTCAGACGCCGAGCGAGGGATGACCAGGGGTATGTTCGATACATAACCAAGGCTCGGGCTGCGCTCCCGAGGTACCCTAGGACATTTCCGAGACCAGCGGGAACGACTCTGTAACGGAATCCCATCGGAGGGAGGCAACGAGCCCTCGGACCCCGTCGCTAGGGGACTGGGTCCGGCAGATCACCCGCAGGTACTTTTGGGCGTGCCTCCGGGCCCCTAGCCGACCCCCAACGAACGGGGCACGGACGTCCACTCGGATTACCCGATTGCAGCTCACCGGAGACACCATGTTCGGTGCCCATCGAGGGTAACATGGCGCTCTCCCCCTCCTCCTTGCGGAAAGGCGACGTAGGGGCGTATGTAAAAAGTCGAGTCTGTCCCTGATCGTCCTCTCGCTCCGTGCGGAGGCTCGGGGGCTGCTCTCGCAAACCCGGCTCCGGCCGAACCGTTGACAGCGTCAACATACCAGCCCGAGAACTTGGGCCCCGACAGTGCACCTGGGCTACGCCCTGCTCGCATGAGGGAACCGTCAGACCAGCCGAGGCATTACGCAAGGTATTAAGACCTCGAAGGAGTGAAACCACTCCTCCGAGGCCTCGGGGGCTACACCCGGCGGGTGCGCTCGCGCGCACTGTAGAGCCCAAAAATCTTACATTAAGAATTTATGAAAAATCCCTAGAGCTTTTTGAATTAAAATAATATTTCAACTTAAAGTTACTTCTCCTAAAAATTCTTTCCTAATAAAATACTACTAGAAGAATTAAGTTATCTTATCATGGAACTATACACATAAGAAAAATAATAAATAAATAAAGGCATGCTTTGCATTCATGTTGAAATATATTTTTGGTATGAAAATTAGAACTTTGTTTGAATTTAAAATCTAATTAGAATCTGAAAATTTAAAATGGGAAAGAGCTAGAGAAAGGTAATCATATAGTTCTAAAACATTTAATCCTAGAATTACATGGAGAGAAGGAAGATAAACAAAAATAATAATAATAAAGATTAAGATTTGAATTTATGTCTACAATAGAATTATGTTTGAATCCAAAGTTGAATCAAGTTGAAATGGAAATAGAAATTCAAAAAGGTGAAAGAAAGAAAAATAAAAAAAAAAGAAAGAAAGGAGGAAACCCGCGTGTGGGCCGATTCTCCTTCACTCGGCCCACTACCCCAAGCTTCAACCGGTCCGATTGTTGCGGCGCGCCAGCCCTCCCTTGGGTCTGACCTGCGGGCCCGCTGGGTCAGGATACCCCTTCTTCCTCGGGCTGTTGGGATGCGCCGCCGCTACTGAAAACGGGGGGGGCTCCGCTCGGCTCCATGATTGTGGCAACGATCGCCGATTTCGTCGGGTACGGCTGCAAACCCGTAAGGCCGTGATCTCCGGGGTTGTTCTGCCAACCTGCGCGCGATTTCCGCGGGTGTGCGCTCCTGTTTTCCTCGCCGCTATCGCTTACGCGTGGGACCTTCCCCTCCCTTCGGATTTGGGCGCGACGATCTCGCAACAAGCTCCGCTCGGCCGTAGTTCTCGGGTAGCTTGTAACCATGTTGCCAGTTGTTGATCCCTATCCCCGAGTATAAAGCTAGGCTTGCCCCTCGACCAACTCCATCAAGCTTCAAGTTGAAAGATCGTCGGGGGAGGCCGGGATCCCGCACTGCGCCGTGTGCTCGGTTCTCTGCTGCTCAACCACCGGTAAATTTCTGTCCATGTTGTTCTTGCCCCTCCTCAAATCGTTGTGCGCGCGCTCGGGTTGTTGCTTGTCGGCGCGTAAGCCTTCACGGCGGCGGAAGCACCACCGTCGTGCCCTGGTGCGTAGACTTGGGCAGAAGGATGACGAAGGCTGGGGGCCGTCCGATTTTGATGTGCGCTCCAGATTAAAAGGGGAAAAGGATGACTCAGTGCCGTTAGATCCAATATGAACAGCTAGGATTGAATCTAAGGTGAAGCCGCCGTGTACCGTCCGATTTTGGATGAGCGTTGGTGATGGGATCGAGTAGTATTGATCCCGCGACCGTTAGATCGTGATCGGAGGGTTGGCTGCGCATACCGGTTCAATGAGGTAACGATCTAATCCGAGCCGCATATATCATATCCTACGGCTGATACTGGACGATACCCCTTCGGCGCGGGACAATTGCAAAAGAACCCCTATCCTTTATTATAAACAACCCGCCGTCCCTTGCTGCAGCCCTCTGAGTCTTGGGAAAATGTTGGTTTAACCCCCTGCACTTCTCTATATTTGACGCCCAGTCCAGAAAATTAATAAACTCAGGAAAATAGGTTAGAAAATGGTTTTTAGTACAAATTTAATTGCAGAAACTTGTTTAAATTGTAGAAAATTCATATGAAGTCCAAATTTGCCCATTCCAGTTCCTATAATTTTATAATATTATTGTTCATCAAATAGTGCCACTGTTTTTACATGAAATACACATTTAAATTTATTTCCCACTTAATCCTATATTAAAAGCATAAAACTTTGGAAAATCCATAACTTAAAATCTACAACTCCAAATTTAATGGTTCCAGTTCCTATGACCTTAGTTTAATGTCTAGATTATTACTGTACATTTTATCTACATGTTTGTTGTAATGTTAATTTTTGCCTATACCATGTTTGTCTGAATTGCTACAATTAGAGCGAGGTCACGTGTCATCTGACGAGCAAGTTGGTACCTGGATCTCAAGGCCCAGGCAAGTTGTGCCCTTGATCACTTCTTTTTACCCAGCCATGTTCTGATTAATCATAATGATCTGCATAGGTTAATTTGATGGGACCCAACAGGTTACCTAGTTTGATTATCTTTATACCTTGTTTACCACTGATCTTTTTGGGTAGTACTTGCTAGTGCTATATGTGGTTTTGGGTATGGAGATACACTATTCATGATTACACTTTTTGTTATCAGTTGTTATTTAATGTTCATGTTAAGATCATTATGTTAATTGGAACATGGAGAACCACCCGGGAAAACAGTGCTACCACAAGGGTGGAATGGGACGCCCTTGGCTGATTAATTAGGAAAGCTAGTGGAAGACTACCTTACCCGAAAGGGGCAAGGGCAGTAGGGGAGAGGTCAGTGTAGGGAGGCCCTCGGGAGGATTTTGCTGCGATGGCGGTCCTGCAAGGGATTCCTGCACTGGATCTTCCTATAAACTGTAGCGGGTTTTCGGAAGCTAGTGGAACTTTGTAAAAGCCTCGTAGTGGATCCCTAGCCATTCACCTCGGTAGTGTCTAAGGGCCTTGCAAACCCTGGCGACATGGGATACACGACTTGTGGGTAAAGATGCGCAACCTCTGCAGAGTGTAAAACTGGTATACTAGCCGTGCTCACGGTCATGAGCAGCTCGGACACTCACATGATTAATTTATGGAACTAAATTCAATTTGTCATATGCATTGCATTGCAGGTGGTGTTGTTACTTTTGTTCTATTACTTAATTGGGTTTGGTATTTACTTATACTTAGTAATTGCTAATAAAATTTTGACCAACTTTAAAAGCAATGCTCAGCTCTAACCATCTTCTTTGGTAAGCCTTACACTTCACGTGAGCTCCCACCTTTGGCGAGTTCATGCACATTATTCCCCACAACTTGTTGAGCGATGAACGTATGTGAGCTCACTCTTGCTGTCTCACATACACCACAGGTCAAGATCAGGTACTGCAGGATGATGCTCATGGAGGATGCTGCGATGAGTTCGTGAGAGGTCTAGGCCGTCGTCTCCCAGTCAACTTTGGGTTGCTGGACCGTTGTCTCCTTATAATGTAATTGTTTATTTTGTATAGAACTCCTGTTATGTATAAAGATGTGACATTCGATCCTGTGCCACTATACATCATATGTGTGAGACTTGGTCCCAGCATACCTGGTGTTTATGTTAGCGCCCGGGTTTTAGACCCCTAAAATTCGGGTGTTACAGAAGTGGTATCAGAGGAATGTTGACTGTAGGACGAAACCTAGATAGAACTGGACAACCAATACCTACTTACCTTTGTTACTCTGATTCTTTTCTAAACTCACCTTAATCTTTTCTCATCTATTTCCGCTTCACTCTGATCATTCTTACCATATCCCTCTAAAGACAAATGTGGATTTCATACTTTGAAATCCTGTGCCTAAAGTGACCTTTAGGAATAGGAGACCTACTCGTAGGAAAGAAAACAAAACTATTTTTATAAGTGTCTATGTATTTGAATGTTTGTTCTTATGATATCTGTCTGATTTGGATCTTTGATTGAGTGTGATGGGTTGTGGAGTAATGTCCACAATTACATCTGCATATACATCTAGGTATAAAGGATAGCATTTGTAAGATAACTAGACAAACTAGATTATCCCCTTAGAAAATATATGTAGTATTCCGTATCTATCTCATCTTGACATATTCTATCTTACCTTTGGACATTCACCTCGTACAACTAATTACCCTAGTCTTGACATAAAATATCTGGCCCAGCCCTGCCAAAGAAATTCCAGTACATAACCAACTATTAGCTTATTCATTCTGTCTACTAAATGATTCCCTTGCAAAGCTATCTTACCATATGCTTCTAACTTAGATGGTCAATACCAGGCGGGGTGGTGGAATTGATTTACCTGCTAATCAACAACCTCAACCACAGTCAGCAGAGATGAATCCTCCTAACCCTCCACAAGGCGGAGTTGATCCACTAGTCGCAGCTCAAATGAGAATGATGCAGCAAATGGCTGACACTATGGCAGATATGCGCACCCAAATGCAGCAAGAACGCCAAGAAATGCACCAAGAAAGAGAGGATGCACGTCGGGAAATGCGCTAAGAACGGGAAGAGATACGCCAGGAGAGGAGGGTACAACAACAGCAGCTGCAGCAACAACTTCAACAACAGCAGCAACAACAACAAGTGCCATTGCCTCCACCTCCACCACCAGTTCCACCCCGGGACAAGCACCGGGAATTCATGAGCCACAAACCACCAACCTTCTCCAACTCCGCAGATCCGCTGCAAGCAGATGACTGGTTAAAGTCCATAGAGAAGATGCTCAACATAGCTCAGTGCTCGGATAGAGAGAAAGTACTCTATGCATCAGGTCGTCTTGCTGGTCCCGCTGCAGATTGGTGGGATGCGTACTGTGCAGCTCATGCTGCTGCCGATACAATTACCTGGGAAGAATTCTCCACACAATTCAGAAATTACCATATTCCTATTGGACTCATGAAGATTAAGAGGAAGGAGTTTCTATCCCTCAAGCAAGGAAATATGTCCGTGAGCGAATACAGGGACAAATTCATCCAGTTATCTCGATATGCTCCTAGAGATGTAGAAGATGATGAGCAAAAGCAGGAGCTTTTTCTGGACGGTTTGATTGGACCCTTGCAATATCAACTGGTATCGCACACATTCCCATCCTTTCAAAGGCTACTTGACAAAGCTATTGCTGTAGAAAACAAGAGGAGTATATTTGGAGAGAAAAGAAAGGCTGTCAACCAAGGGCAGGCTGGAAGTAGTTCCCGTCCTCGCTATACTACCACTCCCAATACACCAGCTAGTGGCAATTCCGGACAACAAACTCAACAGACACCAACTGCTCCTCCGAAAGCAAGCACTCCAGTAGGACCCGTTGCTCCCAACACAACCGCCATCAGGACATGCTTCAAGTGTGGACATCCGGGACACTACGCCAACTACTGTCCCAACAGAGCTGCCTACACTACACCGGCTCCGATGAAACAAGGACAAGCCTCGGCAGGAAAGAGTCAGCCCCTATCTATCAACCGGGGATATGCCCATCATGCAGAAGTAGAAGCCGAACCCGGTGAACTTGAAATTCAAGAAGAAGAGCCAGTTGGAGATGAAGTAGTCGGTGAAGAAGTCAACGAACAGCAAGAATAGAGCTAAAACATAGATATAGATACATATATATATATATATATATTTTACTATTTGTAAGACCTAAATATTAGTTTAGCTATTAGTTAGTATTAATACTATTTTAGTGATAATAGTAAGGTCTATTAAACCAGTGTTTTGTTAAAGGATTATGCATCATGCCGAGATTTCTTTGTTTGTGCATATGTACCGAGAACAATATGAGCATACATTCCTTTTTTTTTTACTAATCTCGAGGACGAGATTATTTTTAAGGGGGGTAGGATTTGTAGAGCCCAAAAATCTTACATTAAGAATTTATGAAAAATCCCTAGAGCTTTTTGAATTAAAATAATATTTCAACTTAAAGTTACTTCTCCTAAAAATTCTTTCCTAATAAAATACTACTAGAAGAATTAAGTTATCTTATCATGGAACTATACACATAAGAAAAATAATAAATAAATAAAGGCATGCTTTGCATTCATGTTGAAATATATTTTTGGTATGAAAATTAGAACTTTGTTTGAATTTAAAATCTAATTAGAATCTGAAAATTTAAAATGGGAAAGAGCTAGAGAAAGGTAATCATATAGTTCTAAAACATTTAATCCTAGAATTACATGGAGAGAAGGAAGATAAACAAAAATAATAATAATAAAGATTAAGATTTGAATTTATGTCTACAATAGAATTATGTTTGAATCCAAAGTTGAATCAAGTTGAAATGGAAATAGAAATTCAAAAAGGTGAAAGAAAGAAAAATAAAAAAAAAAGAAAGAAAGGAGGAAACCCGCGTGTGGGCCGATTCTCCTTCACTCGGCCCACTACCCCAAGCTTCAACCGGTCCGATTGTTGCGGCGCGCCAGCCCTCCCTTGGGTCTGACCTGCGGGCCCGCTGGGTCAGGATACCCCTTCTTCCTCGGGCTGTTGGGATGCGCCGCCGCTACTGAAAACGGGGGGGGCTCCGCTCGGCTCCATGATTGTGGCAACGATCGCCGATTTCGTCGGGTACGGCTGCAAACCCGTAAGGCCGTGATCTCCGGGGTTGTTCTGCCAACCTGCGCGCGATTTCCGCGGGTGTGCGCTCCTGTTTTCCTCGCCGCTATCGCTTACGCGTGGGACCTTCCCCTCCCTTCGGATTTGGGCGCGACGATCTCGCAACAAGCTCCGCTCGGCCGTAGTTCTCGGGTAGCTTGTAACCATGTTGCCAGTTGTTGATCCCTATCCCCGAGTATAAAGCTAGGCTTGCCCCTCGACCAACTCCATCAAGCTTCAAGTTGAAAGATCGTCGGGGGAGGCCGGGATCCCGCACTGCGCCGTGTGCTCGGTTCTCTGCTGCTCAACCACCGGTAAATTTCTGTCCATGTTGTTCTTGCCCCTCCTCAAATCGTTGTGCGCGCGCTCGGGTTGTTGCTTGTCGGCGCGTAAGCCTTCACGGCGGCGGAAGCACCACCGTCGTGCCCTGGTGCGTAGACTTGGGCAGAAGGATGACGAAGGCTGGGGGCCGTCCGATTTTGATGTGCGCTCCAGATTAAAAGGGGAAAAGGATGACTCAGTGCCGTTAGATCCAATATGAACAGCTAGGATTGAATCTAAGGTGAAGCCGCCGTGTACCGTCCGATTTTGGATGAGCGTTGGTGATGGGATCGAGTAGTATTGATCCCGCGACCGTTAGATCGTGATCGGAGGGTTGGCTGCGCATACCGGTTCAATGAGGTAACGATCTAATCCGAGCCGCATATATCATATCCTACGGCTGATACTGGACGATACCCCTTCGGCGCGGGACAATTGCAAAAGAACCCCTATCCTTTATTATAAACAACCCGCCGTCCCTTGCTGCAGCCCTCTGAGTCTTGGGAAAATGTTGGTTTAACCCCCTGCACTTCTCTATATTTGACGCCCAGTCCAGAAAATTAATAAACTCAGGAAAATAGGTTAGAAAATGGTTTTTAGTACAAATTTAATTGCAGAAACTTGTTTAAATTGTAGAAAATTCATATGAAGTCCAAATTTGCCCATTCCAGTTCCTATAATTTTATAATATTATTGTTCATCAAATAGTGCCACTGTTTTTACATGAAATACACATTTAAATTTATTTCCCACTTAATCCTATATTAAAAGCATAAAACTTTGGAAAATCCATAACTTAAAATCTACAACTCCAAATTTAATGGTTCCAGTTCCTATGACCTTAGTTTAATGTCTAGATTATTACTGTACATTTTATCTACATGTTTGTTGTAATGTTAATTTTTGCCTATACCATGTTTGTCTGAATTGCTACAATTAGAGCGAGGTCACGTGTCATCTGACGAGCAAGTTGGTACCTGGATCTCAAGGCCCAGGCAAGTTGTGCCCTTGATCACTTCTTTTTACCCAGCCATGTTCTGATTAATCATAATGATCTGCATAGGTTAATTTGATGGGACCCAACAGGTTACCTAGTTTGATTATCTTTATACCTTGTTTACCACTGATCTTTTTGGGTAGTACTTGCTAGTGCTATATGTGGTTTTGGGTATGGAGATACACTATTCATGATTACACTTTTTGTTATCAGTTGTTATTTAATGTTCATGTTAAGATCATTATGTTAATTGGAACATGGAGAACCACCCGGGAAAACAGTGCTACCACAAGGGTGGAATGGGACGCCCTTGGCTGATTAATTAGGAAAGCTAGTGGAAGACTACCTTACCCGAAAGGGGCAAGGGCAGTAGGGGAGAGGTCAGTGTAGGGAGGCCCTCGGGAGGATTTTGCTGCGATGGCGGTCCTGCAAGGGATTCCTGCACTGGATCTTCCTATAAACTGTAGCGGGTTTTCGGAAGCTAGTGGAACTTTGTAAAAGCCTCGTAGTGGATCCCTAGCCATTCACCTCGGTAGTGTCTAAGGGCCTTGCAAACCCTGGCGACATGGGATACACGACTTGTGGGTAAAGATGCGCAACCTCTGCAGAGTGTAAAACTGGTATACTAGCCGTGCTCACGGTCATGAGCAGCTCGGACACTCACATGATTAATTTATGGAACTAAATTCAATTTGTCATATGCATTGCATTGCAGGTGGTGTTGTTACTTTTGTTCTATTACTTAATTGGGTTTGGTATTTACTTATACTTAGTAATTGCTAATAAAATTTTGACCAACTTTAAAAGCAATGCTCAGCTCTAACCATCTTCTTTGGTAAGCCTTACACTTCACGTGAGCTCCCACCTTTGGCGAGTTCATGCACATTATTCCCCACAACTTGTTGAGCGATGAACGTATGTGAGCTCACTCTTGCTGTCTCACATACACCACAGGTCAAGATCAGGTACTGCAGGATGATGCTCATGGAGGATGCTGCGATGAGTTCGTGAGAGGTCTAGGCCGTCGTCTCCCAGTCAACTTTGGGTTGCTGGACCGTTGTCTCCTTATAATGTAATTGTTTATTTTGTATAGAACTCCTGTTATGTATAAAGATGTGACATTCGATCCTGTGCCACTATACATCATATGTGTGAGACTTGGTCCCAGCATACCTGGTGTTTATGTTAGCGCCCGGGTTTTAGACCCCTAAAATTCGGGTGTTACACGCACCCACCGGAACAAAGTACCACCGAGAAAGGCTGGTCCCCTTGCAAAAAAGTGCGACGCAAGCCTCCAAGCGAGTGTTCACACTCTCTTCGAGGCTCGGGGGCTACTGTCGGGGACCATAATTAGGGGTACCCTCAAGACGCCTAATTCTCAGCTGGTAACCCCCATCAGCATAAAGCTGCAGAGGCCTGATGGGTTTGATTAAGTCAGGGATCAGTCCGTACGAGCGACTCGATCACGCCACGCCCGAGCCTAGCCTCGGGCGAGGGCAGCCGACCCTAAGATGACTCCGTCTCGCCTGAGGCCTCCTCTTTCACGGCAGACGCATCACCGGCTCGCCCGAGGCCCCACCTTCGATAAGAAGTAACCCTGACTAAATCACCGCGCCAACCAACCAAGTCACCAGGCGTTTAACGCAAAAGGTAAGACCGACGGGCGACCAGACTTCGCCAGAGGTGCCATAGGAGGCTCCGCCCGACCCAGGGCTCGGACTCGGGCTAAGGCCCCGGAAGACGGCGAACTCCGCTCCGCCCGACCTAGGGCTCGGACTCGGGCTAGGGCCCCGGAAGACGGCGAACTCCGCTCCGCCCGACCCAGGGCTCGGACTCGGGCTAAGGCCCCGGAAGACGGCGAACTCCGCTCCGCCCGACCCAGGGCTCGGACTCGGGCTAAGGCCCCGGAAGACGGCGAACTCCGCTCCGCCCGACCCAGGGCTCGGACTCGGGCTAAGGCCCCGGAAGACGACGAACTCCGCCTCGCCCGACCCAGGGCTCGGACTCCGCCTCGGCCTCTGCCGAACGACCTCCGCCTCGCCCGACCCAGGAGTTCGGGCTCGGCCTCTGTCATGCAGGACGGACTCCGCCTCGACTTCGGAGGAGCCTCCACGACGCCCGACCTAGGACACAAGACCGCCACGTCAACAGGAAGCGCCATCATCACCCTGCCCTGAGCCGACTTGGGTCGCAGAGAACAAGACCGGCGTCCCATCTGGCCAGCTACGCCAGATAGGCAATGATGGCGCCCCGCTAGACCATGACGACGGCGGCTCTCAGCTCCCTTACGAAAGCAGGAAGACGTCAGCAAGAGCCCAGCCACTCCGACAGCTGTCCCTCCGTCCGGCTCCGTTACTCCTCCAACAGCCACGACGCCACACCAACAGGGTGCCAAGATCTCTCCGGCTGCCACCTTGGCATGTACTTAGGGCGCTAGCTCTCCCTCGCTAGACACGTAGCACCTTGCTACACCCCCATTTTGTACACCTGGATCCTCTCCTTACGACTATAAAAGGAAGGACCAGGGCCTTCTTAGAGAGGGTTGGCCTCGCGGGGACGAGGGGCAGGGGCAGGTGCTCTCTCGGGGCCGCTCGCTCCCCTCACCTCGCGCGGACGCTTGTAACCCCCTACTGCAAGCGCACCCGACCTGGGCGCGGGACGAACACGAAGGCCGCGGGAATTCTCTGACTCCCTCACGACCCGGCTCCGGCCACCTCGCTCTCTCTCTCTCTCTCTCTCTCTCTCTCTCCCCTTCGCGCTCGCCCACGCGCTCGACCCATCTGGGCTGGGGCACGCGGCACACTCACTCGTCGGCTCGGGGACCCCCCGGTCCCGGAACGCCGACAACCGTCTTACTAAGGTAGCTCATTTCATCCCAGTAAAAACTACCTTCGGAGGAGCCACCCTTGCCCGGATATATCTTAACGAAATAGTCAGACTCCATGGTATTCCACGGAAGATAGTGTCAGACAGGA
Source organism: Zea luxurians (assembly GCA_029449295.1). Taxonomy (NCBI): domain Eukaryota; kingdom Viridiplantae; phylum Streptophyta; class Magnoliopsida; order Poales; family Poaceae; genus Zea; species Zea luxurians. The sequence continues at coordinate 21,249,321 of JAOPSE010000009.1, read as the reverse complement.
GAACACAGTTCACCTCAAAATTCTAGTTGAGCCTTCGGCAAGCTATGGGCACCAAGCTAGACTTCAGCACCGCCTATCACCCTCAGTCAGATGGTCAGACAGAAAGGGTCAACAAAGTCCTCGAGGATTTGTTAAGAGCTTGTGTGTTGACTTTTGACAGGAATTGGGAGTCCAGTTTGCCGTATGCAGAGTTCTCATACAACAATAGCTACCAGGCTAGTATCAAGATGTCACCGTTTGAAGCCTTGTATGGACGAAAGTGCCAGACCACTCTGATGTGGTCCAACGTAGGGGAAAAGACACTAGAAGGGCCTGCTTTCATTAAGGAGGCAGAAGAGAAAGTTGCCCTAATCCGCAAAAGACTACTCGAAGCTCAGAGTCGGCAGAAGAGTTACGTAGACAACAGGCAGAGAGAACTCAGGTTCGAGAAAGGAGACTTCGTCTACCTCAAGTGTAAAGACCAAAATCTGTGTAAAAAATAATAATAAGTAGTAAAACAATGAATTTTCGAATGTACCTTTAATCAGACCATACATTTAAAAGAGTAGTATCTTAATTGTGTGTGTGCATGTACTAAATTAAATTTTATGTTAAGTTCCTTCAAACTAAGTGGTTGATGGATATTCATTTTTGAAGAAACTCACAATTTTATCACACACTCAATTTACTATTTCATATAAAGAATAATATATAGATCATACTTGAAGCATGGCCTAATAAATTAATAAAGTAATTAGTAAATACATTTAAAACATTAGCATCTCATATTGGGATTTATTTTTGTATTTGTAATTCAGTTTGAAATTTGAATTTGATTTGAATGATTGAAATTTGAAATAGAAAAGAAATAGGAAAACAGAAAATAGAAAACTGAAAAAAAGAATAAATGGGAGGTTGGGCCGACTTCTCCCCTGCGCCTCGGCCCACCTCACCTTTGCCCCCTTGCGCAGCCCACATAAACACCACGCGCTCCTCCCTCTCTGCGACTGTCGAGCGGGTCCCACACTTCCGATCACTGCAGTGCACGCCTGGGTGTGCTGTTTCACCGCCATGTGGGGCCAGCTGCGCAGAAGCTCCATCTACCTTCCCACAACAAACTCGCGTGCCTGCGACCGATCCTTTCCCCCTAAATCGGCGTGATTCACGGGCAGGTCCCCTCCTGGCGATCCGAAGTACTCACGCCAACCTCCTTCTGCCTGAGGTATAAAATCGACCTCCCCTTCGTCCATCCGTCCGTGCAGCGCCATTGCTGGGAGAAATCAGAGAGGGAGAAATTGCGGTGAGCAAATGAGGGATGACATGGGTGACTGCTTACTCCTCAACGTTGTGCCCCTGGATTCGGCCTGCCTCAGGGCTATAAGACTGGACGCCGGGGCGCCGCCGTCTATGCAGGCCCGTGCTCATCCCGCCATGGGACAGCGCGACGGAAGTGGCCACCGCCGTGGTCGTCTCGATTCGCCCGTGGTTGGCCATGGCGCGGAGTCCTGGTGCAACGCAGCAAGTAACCCAGCCCACTAGCCTCCTCTGGCGGGACCTTCTTCTCCACGTCGCCAGTCGGGTCTGTGGCTTTGTCCGAGCCGATTTGCGCCCAGAATCGCGGATTGGGTAGTCCTTCCGCCGTGGAGCTTCTACTCATCGCGAGCCGCACCGATTGCACCCGGATTCGTGGTAAGTTCTTGTGTATCAATTTCTAGGCACAGCCCAGGGTCGATTGACAGTGTTTAGTCGTGGGATTGCTGCGTCAAGGTGCAGATTCAGTTTGCTCCGGCGAGGTCGCGACTGTCGATTTGGGCGGCGCTTCCTCGGGTGGATGATGGGAGGAAGAAGGTGGCTGTCCGTTGGATTATGATCCAGCGGATATGATTGATCGGGGGTGTAGGGGTGTCCTGAGTCGTTGATCTTACGGGGAACGCTTGATATTAGATCCCAGGTACCGGTTTGGCCATAAGTAATCCAAGCCGTTGATTGAGGGATGGAGGAGCGAGAGGTGTTCCTAGCGTTTTAAAATCCAGGGCATTGATCTCAGATCCAAGGGCTCGTATTGCATACCGTTTCATTTAAAGCACAATCTAATCTGGGCCGCCGGATCTGGATCGGGCGGCTCTGATTGCGGGATACCCCTTCAGCCGTGTGCAAATTAATAAAGAGACCCTTACGTTTTCAATAATCAACCCACCGTCCACCTCGGGTCAGGGCTGAGTCTGGTAGATTTTACAAGAAAAAAACCCCGACCTTCTCTGTATTAGTGCGCCCAGCCTAGGAATTAAAGAAAATAGAAAAAAAGAGATTTAGAAATTGATTTTGAGTATAAAAATAATTGTAAAACTTGTATAATTCATAGAAAATTTATATGAAGTCCAAATTAATTCATTCCAATTTCTATAATTTTATAATATAATTGTGTCGGGGACCATAATTAGGGGTACCCTCAAGGCTCCTAATTCTCAGCTGGTAACCCCCATTAGCACAAAGCTGCAAAGGCCTGATGGGTGCGATTAAGTCAGGGATCAGTCCATTCGAGGGACTCGATCACGCCTCGCCCGAGCCTAGCCTCGGACAAGGGCAGCCGACCCCGGAGGATTTCCGTCTCGCCCGAGGCCCCCCTTCAGCGGCGAACATATTTCTGGCTCGACCGAGGCCCTGCCTTCGCCAAGAAGCAACCCTGACCAAATCGCCACACCGACCGACCAAATCGCAGGAGCATTTAATGCAAAGGTGGCCTGACACCTTTATCCTGACATGCGCCCCCCAGCCGACAGAGCCGAAGTGACCGCCGTCACTTCGCCGCTCCACTGACCGGCCTGACAGAAGGACAGCGCCGCCTACGCCACTCCGACTGCGGTGCCACTTGATAGAGTGAGACTGATAGGCAGTCAGGCCCTGCCGAAGGCACCATAGGAAGCTCCGCTTCGCCCGACCCCAGGGCTCGGACTCGGGCTAAGTCCCGGAAGACGGCGAACTCCGCTCCGCCCGACCCAGGGCTCAGACTCGGGCTAAGTCCCGGAAGACGACGAACTCCGCCCGACCCAGGGCTCGGACTCGGGCTAAGTCCCGGAAGACGGCGAACTCCACCCGACCCAGGGCTCGGACTCGGGCTAAGTCCCAGAAGACGGTGAACTCCGCCCGACCCAGGGCTCGGACTCGGGCTAAGTCCCAGAAGATGGCGAACTCCGCCCGACCCAGGGCTCGGACTCGGGCTAAGTCCCAGAAGACGACGATCTCCGCCTCGCCCGACCCAGGGCTCGGACTCCGCCCCGGCACCAGCCGGCGATCTCCGCCTCGCCCGAACCTAGGGCTCGGACCCGACCTCGGCCACGGAAGACAGACTCGACCTCGGCTTCGGAGGAGCTTCCACTTCGCCCAACCTAGGGCGCAGACCAGCCACGTCAATAGGAGGCGCCATCATCACCCTACCCCGAGCTGACTCGGGCCGCAGGGAACAAGACCGGCGTCCCATCTGGCTCGCTCCGCCAGATAGGCAATGATGGCGCCCTGCATACTCTGTGATGACGGCGGCTCTCAGCCCCCTTACGGAAGCAAGAGGACGTCAGCAAGGATTCAACCGCTCCGACAGCTGTCCCTCCGCCAGGCTCCATCGCTCCTCCGATGGCCACGACATCACACCAGCTGGGTGCCAAAATCTCTCCGGCTGCCACAACGGCATGTACTTAGGGCGCTAGCTCTCCTCCGCTAGACACGTAGCACTCTGCTACACCCCCCATTGTACACCTGGATCCTCTCCTTGCGCCTATAAAAGGGAGGACCAGGGCCCTCTTAGAGAGGGTTGGCCGCGCGGGGACGAGGACGAGACAGGCGCTCGCTGGAGGCCGCTCGCTCCCTCTCCCGCGTGGACGCTTGTAACCCCCTACTGCAAGCGCACCCGACCTGGGTGCGGGACAAACACGAAGGCCGCGGGATTCCCACCTCTCTCACGCCGGTCTCCGGCCGCCTCGCTCTCCCCCCTTCGCGCTCGCCCTCGCGCTCGACCCATCTGGGCTGGGGCACGCGGCGACATTCACTCGTCGGCTCAGGGACCCCCCGGTCTTGGAATGCCGACAGTTGGCGCGCCAGGTAGGGGCCTACTGCGTGTTGACGAACAGCTTCTCGTCAAGCTCCAGATGGGCAGTCTCCAGCAACCTCTCCAACCCGGGACGGTGCTTCGTTTCGGGAGTCTTGAGTTCATGTCCCTCGACGGCAGCTACGACATGATACTCCTTCCACCGCCGTGCGACAACGATAGTGGAGGCCGACAACCCGCCCGCCGGTGGCGGAATCGGCGACGTCTTCCCCGCATGGTGGAAGAACAACCTTCGAGCTCACCCCGTCCTCTCCCCCGCCGACGGAGGAGGAGGCGGGGCAACCAAGGCCAAGCAGGAGACAGCGCCTCGTCGGCTGTCGAGCGAGTCGACGGCCCCAGCGCCCTAACGGGGGGCGCACCGGGCGTCGACCTCACGTTTGAGACGAAGGCGAGCGCCGTCCCCCCGCGACACGCCAATCCCGAGCAAGCGGACGACGCCAGCACGCTCGCGAAAAGCTTGCTGGACGTCACCCTCGTACGTGAGACGACGGCGCAGTCAGTCCCCGACGTGACCTCATCGCCGCCCGTCGACCAAAAGGTACCGACCGATTCCCATCCCACGTCTTTTGGATTCAGCCTCGACCCGCCTAGCGGCCCCGCTTTGGCGGGCGCTCTTGTAGAGGCGAGTCCAAACCCTCTGGGGTTTCGTATGTGGTCACCTTGGGACCGGCTGACGGACGTCTTGACCTACGGGCCCTCTGGGTCTGTGACGGAACCTCCCAAGTAATTAGGCCCACCTATAGTTGTCCTTGTCCAACGGACTTTAGACAACCCGGTAGGTGCCCTGAATTACTTGACAAGTTCGGTATCTTTCCTTACCTTACCAGGAACGATTCACCCGTCTTGCAGACATTACAGATCATCGGAGATAAAGAAATGCGGAAGCGAATTACATAAACTTACATTTATTTCAAAAGCAAGCTCGAGTTATTTTATTACAGACCAGACTAAAAGTGAGTGCATAGAAGTAATATTATACAAACCAAGGGAGGCACAAACTTCTCCCGATAGGCTATAAACAAAAGATCCTATGTGGAGGACCTAGTCCTCCCGCACTTCAGTCTTGTTTTTCTTCTTTGGGAACCACCTTGGCACAGAAGCAGCAAAAGTCTGCTACTTCCTCACCTAAAAACAACGAAGGGATAAACTCTGAGTATGGAATTACTCAGCAAGTCTTACCCGACTAAAGAAAAGACTCTCAAGGGTATGCTGGTTATATGGGAGTCAAGGTAAGGCTTTTCAATAATCAAAGACTCTGTTTTGCAGAAATGCTTACTAAAGTGGATCCTTAAAAATCCAATTTTATTTGTCAAGTTAAGTAAAATTACCTGCACTAGAGTTCTTTCTACCCTAGTTCAATCACTGGTCCTGCACTAGCCAGTTTCTTAACAAAAACCCATCATCTTTAGTGGAATGCTACGTGTAGGTCAGTGACCAAGTCTTCATAACCGCGAAGGTACGGCGATCCGAATCGATTATACTCAGCTGAGGATCTCCAATCACACGACATATGTAGCACTTAACCCTTGCATATGTCAACCCGCCACCGGGGTTCTTAAGACCGGATCAGGTTCACGCAAACCGAGAGCACAGATACACCACCGTCCAGCCTCTTGCTACGGAGGGTACACGCTACTCTCGCCACCGCTCCACGCCCATTTCGTGTTATCTTATTCTGGCCTTAGTCTGCCCGAGGCAAGGCTTACCCATGACGAGGCATGTGACCAGCTAAAGGGTCCTCGATCATCAAGCCTACATCGAGACGGTCCTTAATCGACTCAGACGGAGACACTACACCGAGACTCTCTTTCTCGTGCAAGTCACCCGCCCGGTCTCAGCTTAATCTTTTTAACCCAAAAACTTGGTACCTGACAGAGGTACATCTTTTCTGATGTTGAATCCATCACGGCCGTGATGGATTCACCATCAAGTTTTGTTTTTTTGAAAACAACCCTCCCACCTTTGCCACATCAATTTTTGTAAAAACAAAACATTTTGTTTTTCTAAAGCAATGCTAAGCATCAAAATCTTTTGTAAAACAGGTGATCAAGGAAGGTAATCAAATTCAAGGAAGGTAATGCAGGAATTGTTTTATCAATCAACTCCTATCACCTAATGCATCAAGCAAGTGAGAAAGATTTTTTTAAAAACGACAAGGAGGGTGGCAAATGCACCGGGGCTTGCCTTTGTTATCAGGTGAGTCTTGCTCGGATCCATAAATATCGAAATAAAAGCAGTTGCCTGCTTGAGGATCTGAGGTTGGTGGAGTTCCCTCTTCAGTGACTTCTTCCTCTTCTTCGTGTTCTAACATAACCATATATATGCATAAAAATGGATGCCATGGGGTGCTCATGAGGATGCAAAGATAATATAAACTTATTATCTAAGTCTTGAGTACAACTTTCCTTCACGGTACTCCGAGAACCTAGGGCTTCCGGAGTCAGTAAAGGAGTTCATAAGGCAGGGGGGGTTGGTTTTGGGTTTAGTGATCAAACAAGGTCCAAATCAACCCAAATTCTACCCAAGGCTTCTAAATATTGGTTTAAGTGCCCATAAAAAGTTTGGACATTTTTGGACTTACCATTTATTTTCTAAAAATCTATAACTAATACTTGTAACTACTTTAAATACTCTAAAATTTCTTATTTCCATTTGTCGGGGACCATAATTAGGGGTACCCTCAAGACGCCTAATTCTCAGCTGGTAACCCCCATCAGCATAAAGCTGCAGAGGCCTGATGGGTTTGATTAAGTCAGGGATCAGTCCATACGAGTGACTTGACCACGCCACGCCCGAGCCTAGCCTCGGGCGAGGGCAGCCGACCCTAAGATGACTCCGTCTCGCCTGAGGCCTCCTCTTTCACGGCAGACGCATCTCCGGCTCGCCCTAGGCCCCGCCTTCGATAAGAAGAAACCCTGACTAAATCACCGCGCCAACCGACCCAGTCACCGGGGCGTTTAACGCAAAAGGTAAGACCGACGGGCGACCAGACGTCGCCAGAGGTGCCATAGGAGGCTCTGCCCGACCCAGGGCTCGGACTCGGGCTAAGGCCCCGGAAGACGGCGAACTCCGCTCCACCCGACCCAGGGCTCGGACTCGGGCTAAGGCCCCGGAAGACGGCGAACTCCGCTCCGCCCGACCCAGGGCTCGGACTCGGGCTAAGGCCCCGGAAGACGGCGAACTCCGCTCCGCCCGACCCAGGGCTCGGACTCGGGCTAAGGCCCCGGAAGACGGCGAACTCCGCTCCGCCCGACCCAGGGCTCGGACTCGGGCTAAGGCCCCGGAAGACGGCAACCTCCGCCTCGCCCGACCCAGGGCTCGGACTCCGCCTCAGCCTCTGCCGAACGATCTCCGCCTCGCCCGACCCAGGGCTCGGACTCTGCCTCTGTCTTGCAGGACGGACTCGACCTCGGCTTCGGAGGAGCCTCCACGACGCCCGACCTAGGACACGAGACCGCCACGTCAACAGGAAGCGTCATCATCACCCTGCCCTGAGCCGACTTGGGTCGCAGAGAACAAGACCGGCGTCCCATCCGGCCAGCTACGCCAGATAGGCAATGATGGCGCCCCGCTAGATCATGACGATAGCGGCTCTCAGCTCCCTTACGAAAGCAGTAGAACGTCAGCAAGGGCCCAGCCACTTCGACAGCTGTCCCCCCGTCCGGCTCCGTTACTCCTCCAACAGCCACGACGCCACACCAACAGGGTGCCAAGATCTCTCCGGCTTCCACCTTGGCATGTACATAGGGCGCTAGCTCTCCCTCGTAAGACACGTAGCACCTTGCTACACCCCCATTCTGTACACCTGGATCCTCTCCTTACGACTATAAAAGGAAGGACCAGGGCCTTCTTAGAGAAGGTTGGCCTCGCGGGGACGAAGGGCAGGGGCAGGCGCTCTCTCGGGGCCGCTCGCTTCCCCTCACCTCGCGCGGACGCTTGTAACCCCCTACTGCAAGCGCACCCGACCTGGGCGCGGGACGAACACGAAGGCCGCGGGAATTCTCCGACTCCCTCACGACCCGGCTCCGGCCACCGACCTCTCTCTCTGTTCCCCCCTTCGCGCTCGCCCACGCGCTCGACCCATCTGGGCTGGGGCACGCGGCACTCTCACTCGTCGGCTCGGGGACCCCCCGGTCTCGGAACGCCGACAGTTGGCGCGCCAGATAGGGGCACGCTGCGTGTTGACGAGCAGTTTCCCGTCAAGCTCCAGATGGGCAGTCTCCAATGACCTCTTCAACCCGGGACGGTGCTCCGTTTCGGGAGCCTCGAGTTCATGTCTCTCGACAGCGGCTACGACATGGTACTCCTTCCACCGCCGCGCGATAGCGACAATGGTGGCGGACAGCCCGCCCGCCGGCGGCGGAATCGACGACGTCTTTCCCGCGTGGGGGAAGGACAACTTTCGAGCTCGCCCCATCCTCTCCCTCGCCATCGGAGGAGGAGGAGGCGGGGCAACCAGGGCCGAGCGGGAGGCCGCGCTCCGATGGCTGTCGAGCAAATCGACATCCCCGGCGCCCCAACGGAGGACACGCCAAGCGTCGCCCTCGCGTTCGAGGCAAACGCGAGCGCCATCCCCCCGCAACACGTCGACCCCGAGCAAGTGGACGACGCCAGCACGCTCATGAAAGGCCTGCAGGACGTCGCCCTCGTACCCAAGACGACGGCGCGGTCAGCCCCCGACGTGACTTCATCGCCCCTCGTCGACAAAAAGGTACCGACTGCTACCCATCTTTCGTCATTTCGACTCGGCCTCAGCCCGCCTGGCGACCTCGCTTTGGCGGGCGCTCACATTGAGGCGAGTGCAACCTCTCTGGGGTTTCGTGTGCGGTCGCCTTGGGACCGATTGACGGGTGTCTCGACCTACGGACCCTCTGGGTCCGAGGAAGATGACGACCCCAGCATCTGCTGGGATTTCTCCGGATCTGGCAACCCTAGCGCCATGCGGGACTTCATGACCGCATGTGACTACTGCCTCTCCGACTGTTCCGACGGCAGCCGCAGCCTTGGCGACAAGGACTGCGGCCCGAGTCGCGAATGTTTCCACATCGAGCTAGGGGATCCCTCCGGAGGCGGCTGTCTCGGCATGCCGGAGGATGGTGACCCCCCTAGGCCAGCGCCTCGCGCCGACATCCCGCGGGAGCTAGCTGTGGTCCCCGTTCCGACGGGGGGTCACGACCCACAGCTCGAGCAAGTCCGCGGGGCGCAGGCCGGGCTCGATGAGGGAGCAGGAGCGCTCGAGGCAATCCGCCAGAACATCGGGCAGGTGTGGGCGAGCCAGCCCCCGGCCGGAGGAATACGTCACCTGCCCCAAGGTCTCCAGCACCGCATCGCCAACGATGCCAGGGACAAACCGCCACCCGCATCCGGCGGGACTGGTCAGGACCTGGCCGCCGCAGCGATGCTCCTCCGCGCGATGCCGGAGTCATCAACCACCGAGGGTCGGCGAATCCAGGGAGAACTCAAGCATCTCCTGGAAGGCGCTGCGGCCCGGCGGGCCGAGAGCTCTGCCTCCCGAAGGCAGGGGTACCCCTCGGAACCTCGTGCCGCGACTTCCCGACTCACGCGGGAAGCCTCGGTCTTCACCGGGCGCACGCGCAACACCGCGCCTGCGGCCCCGGGCCACCTCGGCGACGAGCACCCTCATCGTGACCGTCGGGCACGCCTCGACGAAAGGGTGCGCCGAGGCTACCACCCCAGACGTGGGGGACGCTACGACAGCGGGGAGGATCGGAGTCCCTCGCTCGAACCACCCGGTCCGCAGGTCTTCAGCCGAGCCATTCGGCTGGCGCCGTTTCCGCCCCGATTCCGACCCCCGACTACTATCACGAAGTACTCGGGGGAAACGAGACCGGAATTGTGGCTTGCGGACTACCGCCTGGCCTGTCAACTGGGTGGGACGGACGATGACAACCTCATCATCCGTAACCTCCCCCTGTTTCTCTCCGACACCGCTCGTGCCTGGTTGGAGCACCTGCCCCCGGGGCAGATTTCCAACTGGGAAGATCTGGTCCAGGCCTTCGCCGGCAACTTCCAGGGCACGTACGTGCGCCCCGGGAATTCCTGGGACCTCCGAAGCTGTCGGCAACTGCCGGGAGAGTCTCTCCGGGACTACATCCGGCGGTTCTCGAAGCAGCGCACCGAGCTGCCCAACATCACCGACTCCGATGTCATCGGCGCGTTCCTCGCCGGCACCACCTGCCGTGACCTGGTGAGCAAGTTGGGTCGCAAGACCCCCACCAGGGCGAGCGAGCTGATGGACATCGCCACCAAGTTCGCCTCCGGCCAGGAGGCGGTCGAGGCCATATTCCGAAAGGACAAGCAGCCCTAGGGCCGCCCGTCGGAAGATGCTCCCGAGGTGTCTACTCCGCGCGGCGCCAAGAAGAAAGGCAGGAGGAAGTCGCAAGCGAAACGCGACGTTCCCGATGCAGACCTTGTCGCCGCCGCCGAGCACAAGAACCCTCGGAAGCCCCCCGGAGGTGCTAACCTCTTCGACAAGGCACTCAAGGAGACGTGCCCCTACCATCAGGGGCCCGTCAAGCATACCCTCGAAGAGTGCGTCATGCTTCGGCGCCACTTCCACAGGGCCGGGCCACCCACAGAGGGTGGCAGGGCTCACGACGACGACAAAAGGGAGGATCGCCAAGCAGGAGAGTTCCCAGAGGTCCGCGATTGCTTCATGATCTATGGAGGGCATGCGGCAAACGCCTCGGCTCGGCATCGTAAGCGAGAGTGTCGGGAGGTCTGCTCGGTGAAGGTGGCGGCGCCAGTCTACCTAGACTGGTCTGACAAGCCCATCACCTTCGATCGGGACGACCACCCCGACCACGTGCCGAGCCCGGGGAAGTACCCGCTCGTCGTCGACCCCGTCATCGGCGACGTCAGGCTCACCAAGGTCCTGATGGATGGAGGCAGCTGCCTCAACATCATCTACGCCGAGACCCTCAGGCTCCTGCGCATCGACCTGTCATCCGTCCGAGCAGGCGCTGCGCCCTTCCACGGGATCATTCTCGGGAAGCGCGTCCAGCCCCTCGGACAGCTCGACCTCCCTGTCTGCTTCGGAACACCCTCCAACTTCCGAAGGGAGACTTTGACGTTCGAGGTGGTCGGGTTCCGAGGAACCTACCACGCAGTGTTGGGAAGGCCATGCTACGCGAAGTTCATGGCCATCCCCAACTACACCTACCTGAAGCTCAAGATGCCGGGCCCCAACGGGGTCATCACCGTCGGCTCCACGTACAAACACGCATTCGAATGCGATGTGGAGTGCGTGGAGTACGCCGAGGCCCTCGCCGAGTCCGAGGCCCTCATTGCCGACCTGGAAAGCCTCTCCCGAGAGGTGCCGGACGTGAAGCGGCATGCCGGCAACTTCGAGCCAGCGGAGACGGTTAAGGCCGTCCCTCTCGACCCCAGTGGCGACACCTCCAAGCAGATCCGGATCGGTTCCGGGCTCGACCCCAAATAGGAAGCAGTGCTCGTCGACTTTCTCCACGCAAACGCCGACGTTTTTGCGTGGAGTCCCTCGGACATGCCCGGCATACCGAGGGATGTCGCCGAGCACTCGCTGGATATTCGGGCCGGAGCCCGGCCGGTCAGACAGCCTCTGCGCCGATTCGACGAGGAAAGGCGCAGGGTGATAGGCGAGGGTTCATTAAAGAGGTATTCCATCCCGAATGGCTTGCCAACCCTGTACTTGTGAGGAAAAAAGGGGGGAAGTGGCGGATGTGTGTAGACTACACTGGTCTCAACAAAGCATGTCCGAAGGTCCCCTACCCTCTACCTCGCATCGACCAAATTGTGGACTCCACTGCAGGGTGCGAAACCCTGTCTTTCCTCGATGCCTACTCAGGGTATCATCAAATCAAGATGAAAGAGTCCGACCAGCTCGCGACTTCTTTCATCACGCCCTTCGGCATGTACTGTTATGTCACAATGCCGTTCGGTTTGAGGAACGCGGGTGCGACGTACCAGCGGTGCATGAACCATGTGTTCGACGAACACATTGGTCACACGGTCGAGGCCTACGTCGATGACATCGTAGTCAAGACGAGGAAAGCCTCCGACCTTCTCTCCGACCTCGAACTGACATTCCGGTGTCTCAAGGCGAAGGGCGTCAAGCTCAATCCCGAGAAGTGCGTCTTCGGGGTGCCCCGAGGCATGCTCTTGGGATTCATCGTCTCCGAGCGGGGCATCGAAGCCAACCCGGAGAAGATCGCAGCGATCACAAACATGGGGCCCATCAAGGACTTAAAAGGCGTACAGAGGGTCATGGGATGCCTCGCGGCCTTGAGCCGTTTCATCTCGCGCCTCGGCGAAAGAGGCCTGCCCCTGTACCGCCTCTTAAGGAAGGCCGAGTGCTTCACTTGGACTCCCGAGGCCGAGGAAGCCCTCGGGAACCTGAAGGCGCTCCTCACCCAGGCGCCCATCTTGGTACCCCCAGCTGATGGAGAAACCCTCCTGGTCTACGTCGCCGCAACCACTCAGGTGGTCAGCGCCGCGATCGTAGTCGAAAGGCAGGAAGAGGGGCATGCTTTGCCCATTCAGAGGCCAGTTTACTTCGTCAGCGAAGTGCTGTCCGAGACCAAGATCCGCTACCCGCAAGTCCAGAAGCTGCTATATGCAGTGATCCTGACGAGGCGAAAGCTGCGACATTACTTCGAGTCCCATCCGGTGACTGTGGTGTCATCCTTCCCCCTGGGGGAGATCATCCAGTGCCGAGAAGCCTCGGGGCGGATCGCGAAGTGGGCGGTGGAAATCATGGGCGAGGCAATCTCGTTCGCCCCTCGGAAGGCCATCAAGTCCCAGGTACTGGCGGATTTCGTAGCCGAATGGGTCGATACCCAGTTGCCAACGGCTCCGATCCAACCAGAGCTCTGGACCATGTTTTTCGACGGGTCGCTGATGAAGACGGGGGCCGGCGTGGGCCTGCTCTTCGTCTCGCCCCTCGGGAAACACCTGCGCTACGTGCTTCGCCTCCATTTCCCGGCGTCCAACAATGTGGCCGAGTACGAGGCTCTGATCAACGGATTGCGAATCGCCATCGAGCTAGGGGTCCGACGCCTCGATGCACGCGGCGACTCGCAGCTCGTCATCGACCAAGTCATGAAGAACTCCCTCTGCCGCGACCCAAAGATGGAGGCCTACTGTGAGGAGGTTCGACGCCTGGAAGACAAGTTCTACGGGCTCGAGCTTAACCACATCGCCCGGCGCCACAACGAGACTGCGGACGAGCTGGCGAAGATAGCCTCGGGGCGAACGACGGTTCCCCCGGACGTCTTCTCCCGGGATCTGCACCAACCCTCCGTCAAGATAGGCGACGCGCCCGAGCCCGAAGCACCCTCGGCCTCGTCCGAGGTGACCTCGGCCCAGCCCGAGCCATCCTCGGCTCACCCCGAGGAACCCTCGGAGCCCGAGGGCGAAGCGCTGCACATCGAGGAGGAGCAGAACGGGGTCGTGCCAGATCAAGATTGGCAAACCCCGTACCTGCAATATCTCCACCGAGGAGAACTACCCCTCGACCGAGCCGAGGCTCGGCGGGTAGCGCGACGCGCCAAATCGTTCGTCTTGCTGGGCGATGAGAAGGAGCTCTACCACCGTAGCCCCTCGGGCATCCTCCAGCGATGTATCTCCATCGCCGAAGGTCAGGAACTCCTGCGGGAAATACACTCGGGGGCTTGCGGTCATCATGCAGCACCCCGAACCCTCGTCGGGAATGCTTTCCGCCAAGGCTTCTACTGGCCAACGGCGGTGGCTGACGCCACTAGAATTGTCCGCGCCTGCGAAGGGTGCCAATTCTATGCGAAGCAGACCCACCTGCCCGCTCAGGCTCTGCAGACGATACCCATCACCTGGCCCTTCGCTGTGTGGGGTCTGGACCTCGTCGGCCCTCTGCAGAAGGCGCCCGGGGGCTACACGCACCTGCTGGTCGCCATCGACAAATTCTCCAAGTGGATCGAGGTCCGACCCCTGAACAGCATCAGGTCCGAGCAGGCGGTGGCGTTCTTCACCAACATCATCCATCGCTTCGGGGTCCCGAACTCCATCATCACCGACAACGGCACCCAGTTCACCGGCAAAAAATTCTTGGATTTTTGCGAGGATCACAACATCCGGGTGGACTGGGCCGCCGTAGCTCACCCCATGTCGAATGGGCAAGTGGAACGTGCCAACGGCATGATTCTACAAGGGCTCAAGCCTCGGATTTACAACGGTCTCAACAAGTTCGGCAAGCGATGGATGAAGGAACTCCCCTCGGTGGTCTGGAGCCTGAGGACGACGCCAAGCCGAGCCACGGGTTTCACGCCGTTCTTCCTGGTCTACGGGGCCGAGGCCGTCTTGCCCACGGACCTGGAATACGGCTCCCCGAGGACGAGGGCCTACAACGAAGAAAGCAACCAAGCTAGCCGAGAAGACTCGCTGGACCAGCTGGACGAGGCTCGGGACAGGGCCTTACTACACTCAGCGCGGTATCAGCAGTCCCTGCGACGCTACCACGCCCGAGGGGTCCGACCCCGAGATCTCCTGGTGGGCGATCTGGTGCTTCGGCTGCGGCAAGACGCCCGAGGGAGGCACAAGCTCACGCCCCCCTGGGAGGGGCCGTTCATCATCGCCAAAGTTCTGAAGCCCGGAACGTACAAGCTGGCCAACAGTCAAGGCGAGGTCTACGGCAACGCTTGGAACATCCAACAGCTACGTCGCTTCTACCCTTAAGATGTTTCCAAGTTGTTTATATACCTCGCACCCACGCAAAAGTTTAGTCAACAAGGAAGGGTCAGCCTCGCCTCGGCAGAGCCCGACCCTCCCTCGGGGGCTAAAAGGGGGGAACCCCCTCTGCGTCAAAATTTTCCTCGAAAAGAAAATCTCTTTTACCAGAACATCTTTCGTGCTTTTTGATTACTTCGAAAAGTGGGTCCTGGAAACGACGGAGTACACGTAAGCAGTCAAGGCTGACCGAGCCGAGGGACTCCTACGCCTCCGGGATACGGATACCTCACTCATCACCTTCTGCGATAAGTAACTCGCGCTCGGATAAGGCGAATCCGCGGATCGAACGAGTCTTTACGTACGGGAGCTCTTCTATCGAAGCGATTCTTCGAGCCTTCTCGACCAAGTCGGTGACAGGGCTTCATGGGCGAGTAAAAGTACGCGTAAGCGGCAAGGCCGACCGAGCCGAGGGACTCCCACGCCTCCGGGATACGGATACCTCACTCATCACCTTCCGCGAGAAGCAACTCTTGCTCGCACTAACATCCCTGCTACCGACAAAAAGTCCAGATACTCGAAACGAGAGGAAAGGAGACGCAGCTTTATAACGCAACAAGGGTATGTGTTCTGGCCTCAACGGCCGCGCAAGGCCCACGCTACAAGACGATTTGACCCTGCAGGCTCGGATCTTGACGCTGGAAGAGGGCGATGACACCCTCGGCATCAACAGCACCTTCGGCAAGGCCCGACCTAGCCTCGGACGGCGACGCGGTCCGAGGACCTCCGCTCCGAAGGACGACGTCATCACCACGCTCGAGCAATCTCTGCCAGGGACTTCTCCGAGAACCCGGCCCGAGCGGACGGCTCGGCCGGCCACCTCCGGGGCCTCGGCCGACCGCCTTCCGAGGGCGCCAGCTCGGTCCGAAGCCTCGGCTGAACAGCTCCGACGTCGATCCTGCCAACGGACAACCCGGCTAGGCTCCGACCAACCAGGTTTCATTTCCGAGCCAACTCCGCCTCTGCTCATGCTGATATCGCAACCCCTGGCCTCGGCTCGTCGAAGAGCGGCCGAGGGGTCTCTTTAACTAAGCTAGAGGAGCCTCGGACAACAGGTCCGACCGAGCCGAGGGATTCCTACGCCTCCGGGATACGGATACCTCACTCGTCACCTTGACGCGGGGCGACTCACGCTTGGTGAAGCGGTTCAGACAATCAGCAGACGAGTCTTAGTGCTCGGAAATGAGGAAGAAACACGGCTCCGCGCCGTGGTTACATACATGTTCAGGCCCCGAAAGCCGAAATGAACAAAAAAACCCGGCACTCAAAGTGCCATTACAAACGGAACTCCGGTTCCCCCCCGCAGGTACGAACAACCCCACTCGATGGGGGAGAGCCTGCGGGGCAGCAGAAGACCGACGAACGGCACGTCGCCGCCCCGCCCCGGCAGCGGCGACGATGAAGACGTCTGTCCCGGGGGGCCCAACAGCAGCAGTGATGGCCTCAGGGTGGATACTGCTGCTGGGAGGCCCCCGCCCTTGCCCAAACTCGAGAGGCAAGGACGGACAGAAGGCCGTAGAGTCGGAGGTCGGTCCGTGTCCAACCTCGGCTGTCGCGCCGGCGGAAGAACCTCTTCCAGCTGCCGTGGCAGGAGGCGGCACCGGGGGCGGCTCCGAGAGTGCTCGGCTCAGAGAGCCGGGCACGCTGCAGCTGTTGGCGCCACGGGCGACTCCCGCCCTTCCCCCCGATCACTGAGGGAAGGAGCGGGTCACCACCCGCGCAGGGACCAACCCCGACCCGGCACACGCCCCTCCTCAGCCCTGGTGATGAAAATCCTTGAGGCTGAGGAAGGGGCGGATGCCGCAGCCCGGCTCGCTTTCCCCCACCATCAAGCCGGAAGTCACCACCCTGGGTGACCGCCGGTGGAGGAGTGCAGCCGGGCTGCATGATGAAAACCCTTGAAGCCGAACGATGGCTGAAAGGTACCAACTCCCACGGAGTTGCGTTCCTCCAGCGATGGAGCGAAAAGACGGCGGTTTCCCCCCATCCGGGGGCTCGGAAGATGGAGAGACACAATGCATAGGGGAGGAAGGAGACATGGTTACCTTACGAAGGGGGTCGCCCTCCTTTTAAAGGCAACTCCCCCTGCTTGCGCCCCCAACCGTCACGGGCTGAATCTTCTCCAACACGCCTCCAAAGCCCTTCCCTGCGGCGCGGGGGCTGGGGCCCGCCTGTCATGTAGACCGGCTCCAAGCAGAAGAAGCCGAACCGCCGCGCACGACGCACGCAACCACCCAGCGGTTACAAGTAACCCTCCACTTTTGCCCAGACCAGCGGGCAAAGGGGGCAAGCGGCCATGCAGGCGGCATGCAACCGCGCCAAGTGGACGCGCCTCTCCGGCTCCTGACAGGCCAGCGCGATGGCTCAAGCCCACGCGTCGTGCAACTGGCGCGCCGGGCGCTGCATGCGAACCGCTGTGCCTCTCGCTCCACCACCGCACCTCCTCGATTGCGGAACCGATACCACGACTCGAGGCCGCCCAGCCTGCGATCCAGCGGCGCCAGCCTGGCGCAGCGGTCAAACGCGGTCAAAAATGGGCCGGCAGTAATGACGGTGGCAGGCGCGCGAGAGCAGCGGTCACGCCATCGGCCAAGCTCATGTCCCATCCGGAGGCAGCAAGAGAACCACCTCTCACGGCGTGAAGACGACGCGCCCGTGACCCGTACCTCGAACGGCTCGCGCACGGCGCAACGGCAACCTCGCCAACTACTCACCCCGGCGCATTAACTCCGCGGCTCGACGGACAGCGCTACGGGCGGGAGCGGCTGGTGACGTTTCGCCTTCGCCAAAACAATCGCGCCGAAAAAGGTACGCCACGACGTTCAATTTCGAATCCTTTTTCCCTTTTCCTTCTTTCTCTATCTCTTGCAACAGGGACCGAGAAGGGGGATAACCCCAAAGGGATCCTTCCCCGTGAAGGAACTAGGCTCCGAGCCTCCTTACTGATCAGGGGTTCGAAGGCTGGCCCCCCGAAGGGTTCAATAGCCGCCTCAGATCGCGTGGGCCCGACACCCACTACTGGTCAGGGGTTCGAAGGTCGGCCCCCGAAAGGACTCGCGACCGCCTCAGGCTACTTGGGCTCCGTGCCCCCTACTGATCAGGGGTTCGAAGGCTGGCCTGTCGAAGGGTTCACAGTCGCCTCAGACGCCGAGCGAGGGATGACCAGGGGTACGTTCGATACATAACCAAGGCTCGGGCTGCGCTCCCGAGGTACCCTAGGACATTTCCGAGACCAGCGGGAACGACTCTGTAACGGAATCCCATCGGAGGGAGGCAACGAGCCCTCGGACCCCGTCGCTAGGGGACCGGGTCCGGCAGATCACCCGCAGGTACTTTTGGGCGTGCCTCCGGGCCCCTAGCCGACCCCCAACGAACGGGGCACGGACGTCCACTCGGATTACCCGATTGCAGCTCACCGGAGACACCATGTTCGGTGCCCATCGAGGGTAACGTGGCGCACTCCCCCCCTCCTCCTTGCGGAAAGGCGACGTAGGGGCGTATATAAAAAAGCCGAGTCTGTCCCTGATCGTCCTCTCGCTCCGTGCAGAGGCTCGGGGGCTGCTCTCGCAAATCCGGCTCCGGCCAAACCGTTGACAGCGTCAACATACCAGCCCGAGAAATTGGGCCCCGACAATGCACCTGGGTTACGCCCTGCTCGCATGAGGGAACCGCCAGACCAGCCGAGGCATTGCGCAAGGCATTAAGACCACGAAGGAGTGAAACCACTCCTCCGAGGCCTCGGGGGCTACACCCGGCGGGTGCGCTCGCGCGCACCCACCGGAACAAAGTACCACCGAGAAAGGCTGGTCCCCTTGCAAAAAAGTGCGACGCAAGCCTCCAAGAGAGTGTTAACACTCTCTTCGAGGCTCGGGGGCTACTGTCGGGGACCATAATTAGGGGTACCCTCAAGACGCCTAATTCTCAGCTGGTAACCCCCATCAGCATAAAGCTGCAGAGGCCTGATGGGTTTGATTAAGTCAGGGATCAGTCCATACGAGTGACTTGACCACGCCACGCCCGAGCCTAGCCTCGGGCGAGGGCAGCCGACCCTAAGATGACTCCGTCTCGCCTGAGGCCTCCTCTTTCACGGCAGACGCATCTCCGGCTCGCCCTAGGCCCCGCCTTCGATAAGAAGAAACCCTGACTAAATCACCGCGCCAACCGACCCAGTCACCGGGGCGTTTAACGCAAAAGGTAAGACCGACGGGCGACCAGACGTCGCCAGAGGTGCCATAGGAGGCTCTGCCCGACCCAGGGCTCGGACTCGGGCTAAGGCCCCGGAAGACGGCGAACTCCGCTCCGCCTGACCCAGGGCTCGGACTCGGGCTAAGGCCCCGGAAGACGGCGAACTCCGCTCCGCCCGACCCAGGGCTCGGACTCGGGCTAAGGCCCCGGAAGACGGCGAACTCCGCTCCACCCGACCCAGGGCTCGGACTCGGGCTAAGGCCCCGGAAGACGGCGAACTCCGCTCCGCCCGACCCAGGGCTCGGACTCGGGCTAAGGCCCCGGAAGACGGCGACCTCCGCCTCGCCCGACCCAGGGCTCGGACTCCGCCTCAGCCTCTGCCGAACGATCTCCGCCTCGCCCGACCCAGGGCTCGGACTCTGCCTCTGTCTTGCAGGACGGACTCGACCTCGGCTTCGGAGGAGCCTCCACGACGCCCGACCTAGGACACGAGACCGCCACGTCAACAGGAAGCGTCATCATCACCCTGCCCTGAGCCGACTTGGGTCGCAGAGAACAAGACCGGCGTCCCATCCGGCCAGCTATGCCAGATAGGCAATGATGGCGCCCCGCTAGATCATGACGACAGCGGCTCTCAGCTCCCTTACGAAAGCAGGAGAACGTCAGCAAGGGCCCAGCCACTTCGACAGCTGTCCCCCCGTCCGGCTCCGTTACTCCTCCAACAGCCACGACGCCACACCAACAGGGTGCCAAGATCTCTCCGGCTGCCACCTTGGCATGTACATAGGGCGCTAGCTCTCCCTCGCTAGACACGTAGCACCTTGCTACATCCCCATTCTGTACACCTGGATCCTCTCCTTACGACTATAAAAGGAAGGACCAGGGCCTTCTTAGAGAAGGTTGGCCTCGCGGGGACGAAGGGCAGGGGCAGGCGCTCTCTCGGGGCCGCTCGCTTCCCCTCACCTCGCGCGGACGCTTGTAACCCCCTACTGCAAGCGCACCCGACCTGGGCGCGGGACGAACACGAAGGCCGCGGGAATTCTCCGACTCCCTCACGACCCGGCTCCGGCCACCGACCTCTCTCTCTGTTCCCCCCTTCGCGCTCGCCCACGCGCTCGACCCATCTGGGCTGGGGCACGCGGCACTCTCACTCGTCGGCTCGGGGACCCCCGGTCTCGGAACGCCGACACCATTAAAAATCACAAAACTATTTTTACTAAATACTAGAAAAATAACAAGCCTAGGAAAATTAGTTTCACAATTTTAGCATTTTTCTACATTTTCCTGTAATTATTTTGGCTCTGCTGGAAAAAGAAAAAGAAAAAGGATTAAATAGGACTGGGCCGATTCTGGCCCAAACGGCCCAAGTCCACGGCAAAACGCGCCCGCGCGCGCCCGCGCCGGCGACTTTGCACGAAGGCCCTCACGGTTTTGGCTAACTTAAATCAGGTTTGTTTACTGTTCTTCTGTGTCACTGACCAAATGCAGAAAAGCCCCTGCGTTTCATTCTATTTACAATTGGAAGTCCACGACGCCGTTCACGCTTGGCCGCGCTCCGGCGAGCCAGCAGACCGGCCGAACGGGGCCATGACCGGCGCTCCCGAGCGGTGGACACCAAATCGAAGCTAGCCTGAGCATTTCCCCTAACCTAATTGCACGAACGACCAACTACTGAGCTCCGGCCACGGTGACCGAGAGCATGGCGGACGGATGAGTGCGTTCCCGCCGATTCATGGCGGTCTAATTCGATTTAATGGTTCGGTAAGCATCAAGAGCAAGCAAGGACGTTGAAACAAGAGAACCAAGGGTGAGATTGGACCTGAATCGGGATGACCACGGCGAGGTGTTCTTCGCGGTGTTCTACAACGGTTTTGGGGAAAACTTGGAATTGGAGCTCACGGTGGCAGGACTGGGGTTGATACTGGACGATGAGGTACGTGATGAAGTTACGAAGCTAACGGTGGGCTCAATTTAAAGACTCTGAGAGCGGTGGCTCTCAATTTGACCGCGGCGAGCTGGCGGCCGGAGGTGAAGAAGAGGCCTGGCGCGCGCGATTACGTGTCCTACAGCGTGGCAAACTCCCCAACGATGATGGGATGGCTCAAAGGAATCACGGCGACACGGTAGAAAAACTAGGCCACGCGGCGGAGGACCGTCGACCGGAGTTGGAGAAGAAACACGAGCTGCGGATGCGCTGGCAAGCCTTCCGCGCGGCGGTCTCCGGTGAGGGCACGGGTTGCCGCTTAACCTAAGCTCGCCACCTTGGTAACTTTTGCCACGATACCCAGGAACTTTACCGCGACCACCGACGACCGGTCACGCCGCGGTGGCGTTCTTATCGCCGACGGGGTGATCCTGAGCCCCAACGCGATATTTCTGATGACGATGAACAGTACTCTGAATTCAAGAAAGAACATGACTGACAGAGCACATTGGCGCCCAGTTTTCTCAAATTTTCGTGTGAAACCTAAGCCAACTTTCTGTAGTAAAGTTGTAGAACTATAATCCCTCTACAACTTTGCTACAATGTGCATTCACAAAAAGTCACTGGATCAAGGTTTAATTCACCCACAAAGTCGACCCTGTTACACTGAAAGGCTGAATTTCAGAATGAAACTAGCCTGACAGTCAAACTTTGATTGGGTTTTTCTCCAAATTTCTCATAACAACTGAGCTCACACTCTTTAGCAAAGTTGTTCTCCTATAATTGGTCTTCAACTTTGATGTGGTGACCTAGGGCAAAAACCCTATACTTTGAAAGTTACAAAGCCCCAAAGTTGAGCCAATTCTCTGATTTTCAGACTTAGAATAGAACCCAAATGAGGTCCATTTTGCATTTAAGTCCAAAACTTAGGGTTTGGCTTTCAAATCCACATATTTGTGAACCAATTGACTTAAAATACTTATTTGGCTTGGTTTTTGCACTTTAGCCCAAAAGTGGGCTAATTTTGCACATAAGCCCCTAGGGTTTGGTTTTAGGGTTTTCCAGGGTTCCAATTAGGGTTTTTGGTATCCCAGGGGTATAAAAGGGATTCCAGTTTATTCTTGGGGTCATTCTATGTCTTTTTACCCTAAAGTTTTTAGATTTTCTCAGCTTAGGTTAAGTTTTACCTCTTTAATCCCTATTTAGGGTAAAGCCTCCTATCCAGGGTTCTTTTTGCAAAACATTAAAACAATACAACTTATTTGAAATTTTTGCCTAGTGAATGCACTCTAGGTGTGTCAAACATATGCAATGCCAATGCTTATGATGCCATGCTCAAGTTTTAGTTATAGTAACACCAGGAGTGTTACATCCTTCCCCCCATAAAAGAATCTTGTCCCGAGATTTAAAGTCCTAGGGTGAGTAATGGAAAAGGAAATGTGTCACATTTTTATTTCCTTATTTCTGGTACAAGGCAGGGTGGTGTGGGGTTCATTCCTTTATTGCCATAACTATATACACTTTACAAGTTACATGAGGCTAGAAAGCCTGGGAAATTCTTATTCAAGAATTCTTGAGTTTCCCATGTAGCCTCTTCTTCAGAATGCTGGTTCCATTGTATCTTGTAGAACTTGAGAGTCTTTCTTCGAGTAACCCTGTCCTTTTGATCCAGCACTCGAATAGGATGTTCCGAGTACGTTAAATCTGGTTCCAGGACAATATCTGTCACTTCAATGGTTCGATCGGGAACCCGTAGACACTTCTTCAATTGCGATACATGGAACACATTATGTACAGCAGACAATGTTTCGGGAAGTTGAAGTTGATACGCAACTGGTCCATATCTTTGAAGAATAGGAAATGGACCAATGTACCTGGGTGCAAGTTTTCCCTTTACTCCGAAACGTGATACTCCCTTCATTGGTGAAACCTTTAGATAGACATAGTCTCCTTCTAAGAAGTATAAGGGCATTCGCCGTTTGTCTGCATAACTCTTCTGACGAGCTTGTGCTTTCTTTAGATTATGAATAACTTTTTGAACCTTATCCTCGGTTTCTTTTACCATATCAGGCCTAAAGAAATACCTTTCACCAGGTTCAGACCAATTTAGCGGAGTTCGACACCGACGTCCGTATAAAGCTTCAAAAGGTGCCATCTTGATACTTTCTTGATAACTGTTATTATATGAAAACTCCGCCAAAGGCAAACATTCATCCCATTTCGGTGAGAAGTCCAGGACACATGCCCGCAGCATATCTTCAAGTATTTGGTTCACTCTCTCAGTTTGTCCACTGGTTTGAGGATGATAGGCCGAACTGTGGAGTAACTTAGTACCCAGGGATTTATGAAGTTCTTCCCAAAATTTAGATACAAATTGTGGCCCACGATCCGACACTATAGTCTTTGGAACACCATGCAAACTGAGAATACGAGCAATATATAATTCCGCATAGGTAAGTACCGGGTAATATGTCTTGACCGGCAGAAAATGAGCAACCTTTGTAAGTCGATCAACAATCACCCAGATAGAGTCATACCCTTTTGCGGTCCTGGGCAATCCCACAATGAAGTCCATGCTTATGTCTTCCCATTTCCATGTTGGTATTGATAATGACTGCAATGGACCGGCAGTTTTCATGTGTATGGCCTTGACACGTCTGCAAGTGTCACACTTAGCCACATAGCGTGCAATTTCAATTTTCATCTTCGTCCACCAGTAGTGCTGTTTTAGATCATGATACATCTTAGTGCTTCCCGGATGAATAGAATAGCGACTAAGATGCGCGTCATCTAAGATTTGCTGGCGGAGTTCTTCATTCTTTGGCACTACTATGCGGTTGTTAAACCATAACACACCTTGATCGTCTTCCTTGAAACATTTGGCTGTTCCAGCCCTTATCTTCTCTCGTATGTGCTTCATACCCAGATTATCCTTTTGAGCATCAATTATCTTCTGCAGAATGATTGACTCAAGCCTTAGCTGATTTAGAGTCCCATGCTGGATTATCCCCAGGTTTAGCTTCTCCATTTCTTGACATAAAGTGTTCTCGGAGGCCTTCGCCATAAGACAGTGGCAGGAAGTCTTACGACTCAGTGCATCTGCCACCACATTGGCCTTGCCTGGGTGATAATGGATCTCCAGATCATAGTCTTTAATGAGCTCAAGCCATCGTCTTTGCCTCATATTTAACTCTGACTGGGTGAAGATGTACTTCAAACTTTTATGATCTGTATATATGTGACAGATATTTCCCAGCAGATAGTGACGCCATATTTTCAGGGCATGAACCACAGCAGCTAGCTCCAGATCATGAGTTGGATAATGCTCCTCATGTCGGCGCAACTGCCTTGAAGCATATGCAATTACTCGGCCCTCTTGCATCAGCACACAGCCGAGTCCACTGCCTGACGCATCACAATATACATCAAAAGGCTTAGTGATGTCCGGTTGAGCCAATACCGGAGCAGTGGTTAATAATGTCTTCAATTGCTCAAAGGCTTCATTACACTTAGAAGACCAATTGAATTTAATGTCATTCTTCAACAAACTTGTGATTGGCTTCACAAGCTTAGAAAAATCGGGTATGAATCTGCGATAATACCCAGCTAGCCCAAGAAAACTCCGGACTTGGTGAACAGTTGTTGGGGGTTTCCACTCTAGAATATCTTTGACCTTGCTAGGATCTACCGCAATTCCTTTAGCTGATAACACGTGCCCCAAAAATTGAATTTCCTCCAGCCAGAACGCGCACTTGCTGAACTTGGCATATAGCTGATGTTCCCTCAGGCGCGTCAATACAATCCGTAGATGCCGAGCATGCTCCTCTTCATTTTTAGAGTATATCAAAATATCGTCGATGAAGACCACCACGAACTTGTCCAACTCGGGCATGAATACCGAGTTCATCAAATAGGTGAAGTGGGCAGGAGCATTTGTGAGCCCGAAAGACATTACCAAGTATTCAAACAATCCATACCGCGTAGTAAATGTGGTCTTCAGTATATCCTCGGGCCGAATACGGATTTGATGATAGCCCGACCTGAGATCAATTTTAGAAAATACCCTCGCTCCAGTCAGTTGATCAAATAAGATGTCGATCCTGGGAAGAGGGTACTTATTCTTGATGGTGACCTCATTCAGGGGCCGATAGTCCACGCACATGCGCAAGGTTTTATCCTTCTTCTTAACAAAAATGGCGGGACAACCCCATGGGGACGAGCTTGGCCGGATGAATCCCTTATTCAGCAGATCTTGTAATTGAATCTTCAATTCCGCCAACTCATTAGGGGGCATACGGTACGATCTTCGAGAGATGGGAGCCGTACCGGGCTTTAGCTCAATTACGAATTCTACATCTCTTTCAGGGGGTAGTCCAGGCAAATCTTCCGGAAATACATCTGGAAACTCACATACTACCGGAATGTTCTTGATCTCTGGTACAATGGCTTCAAATATTCTACCAGAAGCTTTGGCTGGATTGGTTTTGGGGAGAGACAAAAGAATTTCTTCTTGATTATAGCTCAACCTGACGGTTCTGAGTTCAGTGTTGAGTATTGCCTTGTATTGGGTTAACCAATTCATACCCAAAATTACATCTATATCCTGGCCTTTCAGAACAATCATATTAGCAGGAAAGTTCCGTCCGGCCATGGTTACTGGCACTTCATAGGCCACTTCTCTAGTAAAAATATGTCCCCCAGGTGAATGAATTTTAAATCCCTCTTTTGATTCATGACATGCAATGTGATGTTGCTCCACAAATTTCTTGCTAATGAAGGTATGCGAAGCACCAGAATCAAAAAGAATAATTGCAGGGTGACTGGCCACGGGAAACGTACCCATCATCACCGGCTCTCCCTCCGGTGTAGTGGCCACTTGGGTGTAATATACACGCCCCGTCTTCTTGGTATTCCTCCCCACAACATTTCCCTTGGGCTGAGTGGACTTCCCAGTTCCTTGCTGAGCATTGGATTGATTTTGCTTGGGGTACGGGCAGTCTTTGATAAAATGTCCCGACTTGCCGCAGTTGAAACACCCAGTTGAAGAGCTGGGCAAGGCAGGGAATCGAGTGCCTGGGGCACCCAGCTGATTTGGGGAAGTGGAGGTATTGTTGGGGCAGATAATAATGGGTTGTTTGAAAGGGAATGCTGGTGGACGAGAAAAGGTATGGTTTTGGCTAGAAGGCCGGATGACGAACCGTTGCCTCTTCGCCTGGCCCTGATTAGGCCTCTCACCACTGAATCCCTTATTCTTCCCAGAACTTGCGTATTTTGCTTCCACAGATAAGGCTGTACTGACAGCCTTTCCATATGTGAGGTCAATACATGTGGCCATCTTTCGCTGCAATCGGTCATTTAGACCTCTCATAAAACAGTTCTTTTTCTTCAAATCAGTATTCACCTGATCGATGGCATACTGCGACAGGTGATTAAACTTGTTAAGATACTGATTGATGGTGTCTCCTCCTTGTTTCAGCTTCATGAATTCCTCTTGTTTCATATTGTCGGCGTTTCGGGACCGGGGGGTCCCCGGGCCGACGAGTGAGTGTGCCGCGTGCCCCAGCCCAGATGGGTCGAGCGCGTGGGCGAGCGCGAAGGGGGGAGAGAGCGAGAGCGAGGTGGCCGGAGCCGGGTCGTGAGGGAGTCGGAGATCCCGCGGCCTTCGTGTTCGTCCCGCGCCCAGGTCGGGTGCGCTTGCAGTAGGGGGTTACAAGCGTCCGCGCGGGTGAGGGGAGCGAGCGGCCCCAAGAGAGCGCCTGCCCCTGCCCTTCGTCCCCGCGAGGCCAACCTTCTCTAAGAAGGCCCTGGTCCTTCCTTTTATAGGCGTAAGGAGAGGATCCAGGTGTACAAATGGGGGTGTAGCAAGGTGCTACGTGTCTAGCGTGGGAGAGCTAGTGCCCTAAGTACATGCCAAGGTGGCAGCCGGAGAGATCTTGGCACCCAGCTAGTGTGGCGTCGTGGCTGTCGGAGAAGCAATGGAGCCGGACGGAGGGACAGCTGTCGGAGTGGTTGGGCCCTTGCTGACGTCCCCCTGCTTTCGTAAGGGAGCTGAGAGCCGCCGTCGTCATGGGTCCAGCGGGGCGCCATCATTGCCTATCTGGCGGAGCTAGCCAGATGGGACGTCGGTCCTGTTCTCTGCGGCCCGAGTCATCTCGGGGTAGGGTGATGATGGCGCTTCCTGTCGACGTGGCGGACTCGTGCCCTGGGTCGGGCGACGTGGGGGCTCCTCCGAAGCCGAGGTCGAGTCTGTCCTGCATGGCCGAGGCCGAGGCCGAGCCCGAGCCCCTGGATCGGGCGAGGCGGAGGTCGTTCGGCAGAGGTCGGGGTGGAGTCCGAGCCCTGGGTCGGGCGAAGCGGAGTTCATCGTCTTCCGGGGCCTTAGCCCGAGTCCGAGCCCTGGGTCGGGCGGAGCAGAGTTCGCCGTCTTCCGGGGCCTTAGCCCGAGTCCGAGCCCTGGGTCGGGCGGAGCGGAGTTCGCCGTCTTCCGGGGCCTTAGCCTGAGTCCGAGCCCTGGGTCGGGCGGAGCGGAGTTCGCCGTCTTCCGGGGCCTTAGCCCGAGTCCGAGCCCTGGGTCGGGCGGAGCGGAGTTCGCCGTCTTCCGGGGCCTTAGCCCGAGTCCGAGCCCTGGGTCGGGCGGAGCGGAGTTCGCCGTCTTCCGGGGCCTTAGCCCGAGTCCGAGCCCTGGGTCGGGCGGAGCGGAGTTCGCCGTCTTCCGGGGCCTTAGCCCGAGTCCGAGCCCTGGGTCGGGCGGAGCTTCCTCTAGCGCTTTTGGCCAAGCCTAGCTGCCCGTCAGTCTTACTCTTTGCGTTAAAGACCCCAGTGACTTGGTCGGTCGGTGCGGTGATTTAGTCAGGGTTGCTTCTTAACGAAGGCAAGGCCTCGGGCGAGCCGGAGATGCGTCTGCCGTGAAAGAGGAGGCCTCGGGCGAGACGGAAACATCTCAGGGTCGGCTGCCCTTGCCCGAGGCTAGGCTCGGGCGTGGCGTGATCGAGTCGCTCGTATGGACTGATCCCTGACTTAATCAAACCCATCAGGCCTCTGCAGCTTTATGCTGATGGGGGTTACCAGCTGAGAATTAGGCGTCTTGAGGGTACCCCTAATTATGGTCCCCGACAGTAGCCCCCGAGCCTCGAAGGGAGTGTTAACACTCGCTTGGAGGCTTTCGTCGCACTTTTTTGCAAGGGGACCAGCCTTTCTCGGTTGCACTTTGTTCCGGTGGGTGCGCGCGAGCGCACCCGCCGGGTGTAGCCCCCGAGGCCTCGGAGGAGTGGTTTCACTCCTTCGAGGTCTTAATGCCTTGCGTAATGCTTCGGCTGGTCTGGCGGTTCCCTCATGCGAACAGGCCGTAGCCCGGGTGCACTGTCGGGGCCCAAGTTCTCGGGCTGGTATGTTGACGCTGTCAACGGTTCGGCCGGAGCCGGGTTTGCGAGAGCAGCCCCCGAGCCTCCGCACAGAGCGAGAGGACGATCAGGGACAGACTCGGCTTTTTTACATACGCCCCTACGTCGCCTTTCCGCAAGGAGGAGGGGGGGAGAGCGCCATGTTACCCTCGATGGGCACCGAACATGGTGTCTCCGGTGAGCTGCAATCGGGTAATCCGAGTGGACGTCCGTGCCCCGTTCGTTGGGGGTCGGCTAGGGGCCCGGAGGCACGCCCAAAAGTACCTGCGGGTGATCTGCCGGACCCGGTCCCCTGGCGACGGGGTCCGAGGGCTCGTTGCCTCCCTCCGATGGGATTCCGTTACAGAGTCGTTCCCGCTGGTCTCGGAAATGTCCTAGGGTACCTCGGGAGCGCAGCCTGAGCCTTGGTTATGTATCGAACGTACCCCTGGTCATCCCTCGCTCGGTGTCTGAGGCGACTGTGAACCCTTCGGGGGGCCAGCCTTCGAACCCCTGATCAGTAATGGGCGCGGAGCCCGAGTAGCCTGAGGCGGTCGTGGAACCTTTCAGGGGGCCGACCTTCAAACCTCTGACCAGTAGTGGGTGTCGGGCCCACGCGATCTGAGGCGGCTGTTGAACCCTTCGGGGGGCCAGCCTTCGAACCCCTGATCAGTAAAGAGGCTCGGAGCCTAGTTCCTTCACGGGGAAGGATCCCTTTGGGGGTATCCCCTTTCCCGGTCCCTGTTGCAAGAGATAGAGAAAGAAGGAAAAGGGAAAAAGGATACGAAATTGAACGACGTGGCGTACCTTTTTTGGTGTGGTCGTTTTGGCGAAGGCGAAACGTCGCCAGCTGCTTCTGCTAGAAGCGCTGCCCGTCGAGCCGCGGAGTTAATGCGCCGGGGCGAGCGGTTGGCGAGGCTGCCGTTGCGTGCGCGAGCCGTTCGAGGAACGGGTCACGGGTGTGTCGTCTTCACACCGTGAGAGAGGGGGTTCCTCTTGCTGCCTCCGGATGGGACGTGAGCTTGGCTGATGGCGTGACCGCTGCTCTTGCGCGCCTGCCACTGTCATTACTGCCGGCCCACTTTTGACCGCGTTTGGCCGCTGCGTCAGGCTGGCACAGCTGGGCCGCGCGCTGGGCCGCCTCGGGTCGCGGTATTGGTTCCGCAACCGAGGAGGTGCGGTGGTGGCGCAAGTGGCATAGTGGCTTACATGCAGCATCCGGCGCGCCGGTTGCGCGACGCGTGGGCTTGAGCCTCCGTGCTGGCCTGTCAGGAGTCGGAGAGGCGCGTCCACTTGGCGCGAGTCGGAGAGGCGCGTCCACTTGGCGCGGTTGTATGCTGCCCGCACGGCTGCCCGCCCCTTTCGCCCGTTGGTCTGGGCAAAGGTGGAGGGTCACTTGTAACCGCTGGGTGGTTGCGCGCGTCGCGCGCGGCGGTTCGGCTTCTTCTGCTCGGAGCCGGTCTGTATGACAGGCGGGTCCTAGCCCCCGCGCCGCAGGGGAGGACTTTGGAGGCGTGTTGGAGAAGACTCAGCCCGTGACGGTTGGGGGCGCAAGCAGGGAGAGTTGCCTTTAAAAGGAGGGCGACCCCTTAAGGCGACCATGTCTTCTTCCTCCCTTATGCATCGTGTCTTTCCACCTTTCAAGCCCCCGGATGGGGAAAACCGCCGTCTCCGTGTCTCATCGTCGGAGGACACTACTCCGCGGGAGTGGGTACCTTTCAGCCATCGTTCGGCTTCAAGGATTTTCATCAGGCAGCTCGGCTGCACCCCTCCACCGGCGGTCACCCAAGGGGGCGACTTCCGGCTTGATGGTGGGGGAAAGCGAGCTGGGCTGCGGCCTCCGCCCCCTCCTCGGCCTCTAGGACTTTCGTCATCCAGGCCAAGATGGAGGACGAGGCGAGTCAGGGGATTGCCTCCATGTGGGTCGGTTGCCCTCTTCTTCCCCGAACGTCCGGGGAGAACGGCATCCTCCAGCTTCACGGAGACTTCCTCCAGCCATGCCGGAAGAGGCGGGTCGTCGTGACACGGCCAGGGCGCCACGCCACGTCCTCCATTCGGACGACGATTGCGCCGCGCACCACGAGGGCAGTGCCTACGCCCTGGACGGCCCCAGCATGGGCGAAGACCCGTCGGCGCGTTCCGAGGCGTCGGCGGACGGAGGTGGCTTTTCTACCGATGGGATTGCCAGCTCCGTCAGTAGCCCTGGGTCTCCGTCTCCTAGCCTGAATGGCTGGCTCTCGTCCTCGGGGGGTGAGAGTTTTTTCCGCCGCCCCGCAGGCCCGCCCCTATCGAGTGGGGTTGTTCGTACCTGCGGGGGGGAACCGGAGTTCCGTTTGTAATGGCACTTCGAGTGCCGGGTTTTTTGTTCATTTCGGCTTTCGGGGCCTGAACATGTATGTAATTACGGCACGGAGCCGTGTTTTTTCCTCATTTCCGAGCACTAAGACTCGTCTGCTGATTGTCTGAACCGCTTCACTAAGCATGAGTCGCCCCGTGTCAAGGTGACGAATGAGGTATCCGTATCCCAGAGGCGTAGGAGTCCCTCGGCTCGGTCGGCCCTGTTGTCCGAGGCTCCTCTAGCTTAGTTAAAGAGACCCCTCGGCCGCTCTTCGACGAGCCGAGGCCGGGGGTAGCGATATCAGCATGAGCAGAGGCGGAGTTGGCTCGGAAATGAAACCTGGTTGGCCGGAGCCTAGCCGAGTTGTCCGTTGGCAGGATCGACGCCGGAGTTGGTCAGCCGAGGCTTCGGACCGGGCTCGTGCCCTCGGAAGGTGGTTGGCCGAGGCCCCAGAGGTGGCTGGCCGAGCCGCCTGCTCGGGCCAGGTTCCTGGAGAAGTCCTTGACCACGATCGCCCGGGCGTGGTGATGACGCCGTCCTTTGGAGCGGAGGCCCTCGGACCGCGTCGCCGTCCGAGGCTAGTTCGGGCCTCGCCGAAGGTGCTGTCGATGCCGAGGGTGTCGCCGCCCCCTTCCAGCGCCAAGACCTGAGTCTGCAGGATCAGCTTGTCTTGTAGTGTGTGCTTTGTGCGGCCGTCGAGGCCAGAACACACACCCTTGCTGTGTTGAAAGGCTGCGTCTCTTTTCCTCTTGTTTCGAGCGTCTGGACTTTTTGTCGGTAACAGGGATGTTAGTGCGAGCGAAAGTTGCTTTTCGCGGAAGGTGAGGAGTGAGGTATCCGTATCCCAGAGGCGTAGGAGTCCCTCGGCTCGGTCAGCCTTGCCGCTTACGCGCACTTTTACTCGTCCATGAGGCCCTATCACCGACTTGGTCGAGGAAACTCGAAGAATCGCTTCGACAGAAGGGCTTCCGAACGTAGAGACTTGTTCGATCCGCGGAGTCACCTTATCCGAACGCGAGTTACTTATCGCAGAAGGTGATGAGTGAGGTATCCGTATCCCGAAGGCGTAGGAGTCCCTCGGCTCGGTCAGCCTTGACTGCTTACGTGTACCCCGTCGTTTCCAGGACCCACTTTTCGAAGTAGTCAAAAAGCACGGAAAATATTCTGATAAAAGAGATTTTCTGTTTGAGGAAAATTTTGACGCAGAGGGGGTTTCCCCCCTTTTAGCCCTCGAGGGAGGGTCGGGCTTTGCCGAGGCGAGGCCGACCCTTCCTTGTTGACTAAACTTTGCGTGGGTGTGAGGTATATGAACAACTTGGAAACATCTCAAGGGTAGAAGCGACGTAGCTGTTGGATGTTCCAAGCGTTGCCGTAGACCTCGCCTTGACTGTTGGCCAGCTTGTACGTTCCGGGCTTCAGAACTTTGGCGATGACGAACGGCCCCTCCCAGGGGGGCGTGAGCTTGTGCCTCCCTCGGGTGTCTTGCCGCAGCCGAAGCACCAGATCGCCCACCTGGAGGTCTCGGGGTCGGACCCCTCGGGCGTGGTAGCGTCGCAGGGACTGCTGATACCGCGCCGAGTGTAGTAAGGCCCTGTCCCGAGCCTCATCCAGCTGGTCCAGCGAGTCTTCTCGGCTAGCTTGGTTGCTTTCTTCGTTGTAGGCCCTCGTCCTCGGGGAGCCGTATTCCAGGTCAGTGGGCAGGACGGCCTCGGCCCCGTAGACCAGGAAGAACGGCGTGAAACCTGTGGCTCAGCTTGGCGTCGTCCTCAGGCTCCAGACCACCGAGGGGAGTTCCTTCATCCATCGCTTACCGAACTTGTTGAGATCATTGTAAATCCGGGGCTTGAGCCCTTGTAGAATCATGCCGTTGGCACGTTCCACTTGCCCATTCGACATGGGATGAGCTACGGCGGCCCAGTCTACCCGGATGTTGTGATCCTCGCAAAAATCCAAGAATTTTTTGCCGGTGAACTGGGTGCCGTTGTCGGTGATGATGGAGTTCGGGACCCCGAAGCGATGGATGATGTTGGTAAAGAACGCCACCGCCTGCTCGGATCTGATGCTGTTCAGGGGTCGAACCTCGATCCACTTGGAGAATTTGTCGACGGCGACCAGCAGGTGCGTGTAGCCCCCGGGCGCCTTCTGCAGAGGGCCGACGAGGTCCAGACCCCACACAGCGAAGGGCCAGGTGATGGGTATCGTCTGTAGAGCCTGAGCGGGCAGGTGGGTCTGCTTCGCATAGAATTGGCACCCTTCGCAGGCGCGGACAATTCTAGTGGCGTCAGCCACCGCCGTCGGCTAGTAGAAGCCTTGGCGGAAAGCGTTCCCGACGAGGGTTCGAGGTGCTGCATGATGGCCGCAAGCCCCCGAGTGTATTTCCTGCAGGAGTTCCTGACCCTCGGCGATGGAGATGCATCGCTGGAGGATGCCCGAGGGGCTACGGTGGTAGAGCTCCTTCTCATCGCCCAGCAAGACGAACGACTTGGCGCGTCGCGCTACCCGCCGAGCCTCGGCTCGGCCGAGGGGCAGCTCTCCTTGGCGGAGATATTGCAGGTACGGGGTCTGCCAATCTTGATCTGGCATGACCCCGCTCTGCTCCTCCTCGATGCGCAGTGCTTCGCCCTCGGGGGCCGAGGGTTCCTCGGGTTGAACCGAGGATGGCTCGGGCTGGGCCGAGGTCACCTCGGACGGGGCCGAGGGCACCTCGGGCTCGGGCGTGTCGCCTATCTTGCCGGAGGGTTGGTGCAGATCCCGGGAGAAGACGTCCGGGGGAACCGTCGTTCGCCCCGAAGCTATCTTCGCCAGCTCGTCCGCAGTCTCGTTGTAGCGCCGGGCGATGTGGTTAAGCTCGAGCCCGTAGAACTTGTCTTCCAGGCGTCGAACCTCATCACAGTAGGCCTCCATCTTCGGGTCGCGGCAGTGGGAGTTCTTCATGACTTGGTCAATGACGAGCTGCGAGTCGCCGCGTGCATCGAGGCGTCGGACCCCTAGCTCGATGGCGATTTGCAATCCGTTGATCAGAGCCTCATACTCAGCCACATTGTTGGACGCCGGGAAATGGAGGCGGAGCACGTAGCGCAGGTGTTTCCCGAGGGGCGAGACGAAGAGCAGGCCTGCGCCGGCTCCCGTCTTCATCAGCGACCCGTCGAAAAACATGGTCCAGAGCTCCGGTTGGATCGGAGCCGTTGGCAACTGGGTATCGACCCATTCGGCTACGAAATCCGCCAGTACCTGGGACTTGATGGCCTTCCGAGGGGCGAACGAGATTGCCTCGCCCATGATTTCCACCGCCCACTTTGCGATCCGTCCCGAGGCTTCTCGGCACTGGATGATCTCCCCCAGGGGGAAGGATGACACCACAGTCACCGGATGAGACTCGAAGTAATGTCGCAGCTTTCGCCTCGTCAGGATCACTGCATACAGTAGCTTCTGGACTTGTGGGTAGCGGATCTTGGTCTCGGACAGTACCTTGCTGACGAAGTAAACTGGCCTCTGAATGGGCAAAGCATGCCCCTCTTCCTGCCTTTCGACCACGACCGCGGCGCTGACCACCTGAGTGGTAGCGGCGACGTAGACCAGGAGGGCTTCTCCATCAGCTGGGGGTACCAAGATGGGCGCCTGGGTGAGGAGCGCCTTCAGGTTCCTGAGAGCTTCCTCGGCCTCGGGAGTCCAAGTGAAGCACTCGGCCTTCCTTAAGAGACGGTACAGGGGCAGGCCTCTTTCGCCGAGGCGCGAGATGAAACGGCTCAAGGCCGCGAGACATCCCATGACCCTCTGTACGCCTTTTAAGTCCTTGATGGGCCCCATGTTTGCGATGGCTGCGATCTTCTCCGGGTTGGCTTCGATGCCCCGCTCGGAGACGATGAATCCCAAGAGCATGCCTCGGGGCACCCCGAAGACGCACTTCTCGGGATTGAGCTTGACGCCCTTCGCCTTGAGACACCGGAATGTCAGTTCAAGGTCGGAGAGAAGGTCGGAGGCTTTCCTCGTCTTGACTACGATGTCATCGACGTAGGCCTCGACCGTGCGACCGATGTGTTCGCCGAACACATGGTTCATGCACCGCTGGTAGGTTGCACCCGCGTTCCTCAAACCGAACGGCATGGTGACATAACAGTACATGCCGAAGGGCGTGATGAAAGAAGTCGCGAGCTGGTCGGACTCTTTCATCTTGATTTGATGATACCCTGAGTAGGCATCGAGGAAAGACAGGGTTTCGCACCCTGCAGTGGAGTCCACGATTTGATCGATGCGAGGTAGAGGGTAGGGGACCTTCGGACATGCTTTGTTGAGACCAGTGTAGTCTACACACATCCGCCATTTCCCCCCTTTCTTCCTCACAAGTACAGGGTTGGCAAGCCATTCGGGATGGAATACCTCTTTTATGAACCCTGCTGCCATCAGCTTGTGGATCTCCTCGCCTATCACCCTGCGCCTTTCCTCGTCGAATCGGCGCAGAGGCTGTCTGACCGGTCGGGCTCCGGCCCGAATATCCAGCGAGTGCTCGGCGACATCCCTCGGTATGCCGGGCATGTCCGAGGGACTCCACGCAAAGACGTCGGCGCTTGCGCGGAGAAAGTCGACGAGCACTGCTTCCTATTTGGGGTCGAGCCCGGACCCGATCCGGATCTGCTTGGAGGTGTCTCCACTGGGGTCGAGAGGGACGGCCTTAACCGTCTCCGCTGGCTCGAAGTTGCCGGCATGTCGCTTCACGTCCGGCACCTCTCGGGAGAGGCTTTCCAGGTCGGCAATGAGGGCCTCGGACTCGGCGAGGGCCTCGGCGTACTCCACGCACTCCACATCGCATTCGAATGCGTGTTTGTACGTGGGGCCGACGGTGATGACCCCGTTGGGGCCCGGCATCTTGAGCTTCAGGTAGGTGTAGTTGGGGATGGCCATGAACTTCACGTAGCATGGCCTTCCCAACACTGCGTGGTAGGTTCCTCGGAACCCGACCACCTCGAACGTCAAAGTCTCCCTTCGGAAGTTGGAGGATGTTCCGAAGCAGACAGGAAGGTCGAGCTGTCCGAGGGGCTGGACGCGCTTCCCAGGGATGATCCCATGGAAGGGCGCAGCGCTTGCTCGGACGGATGACAGATCGACGCGCAGGAGCCTGAGGGTCTCGGCGTAGATGATATTGAGGCAGCTGCCCCCATCCATCAGGACCTTGGTGAGCCTGACGTCGCCGATGATGGGATCGACGACGAGCGGGTACTTCCCCGGGCTCGGCACGTGGTCGGGGTGGTCGTCCTGGTCGAAGGTGATGGGCTTGTCGGACCAGGCTAGGTAGACTGGCGCCGCCACCTTCACCGAGCAGACCTCCCGACGCTCTTGCTTATGATGCCGAGCCGAGGCATTCGTCGCATGCCCTCCGTAGATCATGAAGCAGTCGCGGACCTCGGGGAACTCTCCTACTTGGTGATCTTCCTTCTTGTCGTCGTCGCGGGCCCTGCCACCCTCTGCGGGTGGCCCGGCCCGGTGGAAGTGGCGCCGAAGCATGACGCACTCCTCGAGGGTGTGCTTGACGGGCCCCTGATGGTAGGGGCACGTCTCCTTGAGTGCCTTGTCGAAGAGGTTGGCGCCTCCGGGGGGCTTCCGAGGGTTCTTGTATTCGGCGGCGGCGACAAGGTCCGTGCTGGCGGCGTCGCGTTTCGCTTGCGACTTCCTCCTGCCTTTCTTCTTGGCGCCGAGCGGAGTAGACGCCTCGGGAGCATCTTCCGACGGGCAGCCCTGGGGCTGCTTGTCCTTTCGGAAGATGGCCTCGACCGCCTCCTGACCAGAGGCGAACTTGGTGGCGATGTCCATCAGCTCGCTCGCCCTGGTGGGGGTCTTGCGACCTAACTTGCTCACCAGGTCACGGCAGGTGGTGCCGGCAAGGAACGCACCGATGACATCGGACTCGGTGATGTTGGGCAGCTCGGTGCGCTGCTTCGAGAATCGCCGGATGTAGTCCCGAAGAGACTCTCCCGGCTGTTGCCGACAGCTTCGGAGGTCCCAGGAATTCCCGGGGCGCACGTACGTGCCCTGGAAGTTGCCGGCGAAAGCCTGGACCAGATCTTCCCAGTTGGAAATCTGCCCCGGAGGCAGGTGCTCCAACCAAGCGCGAGCGGTATCGGAGAGGAACACGGGGAGGTTGCGGATGATGAGGTTGTCGTCGTCCGTCCCACCCAGTTGACAGGCCAGGCGGTAGTCCGCAAGCCACAATTCCGGTCTCGTTTCCCCCGAGTACTTTGTGATAGTAGTCGGGGGTCGGAATCGGGGCAGAAACGGCGCCCGCCGAATGGCTCGGCTGAAGACCTACGGACCGGGTGGTTCGGGCGAGGGACTCCGATCCTCCCCGCTGTCGTAGCGTCCCCCACGCCTGGGGTGATAACCTCGGCGCACCCTTTCGTCGAGGCGGGCCCGACGGTCGCGATGAGGGTGCTCGTCATCGAGGTGGCCCGGGGCCGCAGGCGCGGTATTGCGCGTGCGCCCGGTGTAGATCGAGGCTTCCCGCATAAGTCGGGAAGTCGCGGCGCGAGGTTCTGAGGGGTACCCCTGCCTTCGGGAGGCAGAGCTCTCGGCCCGCCGGGCCGCAGCGCCTTCCAGGAGATGCTTGAGCTCTCCCTGGATTCGCCGACCCTCGGTGGTTGATGACTCCGGCATCGCGCGGAGGAGCATCGCTGCGGCGGCCAGGTCCTGACCGGTTCCGCCGGATGCGGGTGGCGGTCTGTCCCTGGCATCGTTGGCGATGCGGTGCTGGAGACCTTGGGGCAGGTGACGTATTCCTCCGGCCGGGGGCTGGCTCGCCCATACCTGCCCGACGTTCCGGCGGATTGCCTCGAGCGCTCCTGCTCCCTCATCGAGCCCGGCCTGCACCCCGCGGACTTGCTCGAGCTGTGGGTCGTGACCCCCCGCCGGAACGGGGACCACAGCTAGCTCCCGCGGGATGTCGGCGCGAGGCGCTGGCCTAGGGGGATCACCATCCTCCGGCATGCCGAGACAGCTGCCTCTGGAGGGATCCCCCAGCTCAACGTGGAAACATTCGCGACTCAGGCCGCAGTCCTTGTCGTCAAGGCTGCGGCTGCCGTCGGAACAGTCGGAGAGGCAGTAGTTGCATGCGGTCATGAAGTCCCACATGGCACTGGGGTTGCCAGATCCAGAGAAATCCCAGCAGATGCTGGGGTCGTCATCTTCCTCGGACCCAGAGGGTCCATAGGTCGAGACACCCGTCAATCGGTCCCAAGGCGACCGCACACGAAACCCCAGAGGGGTTGCACTCGCCTCAACGTGAGCGCCCGCCAAAGCGAGGTCGCTAGGCGGGTTGAGGCCGAGTCGAAACGACAAAGGATGGGAATCAGCCGGTACCTTTTGGTCGACGAGGATCGACGAAGTCACATCGGGGGCTGATCGTGCTGTCGTCCTGGGTGCGAGGGCGACGTCCTGCAGGCCCTCCGTGAGCGCGCTGGCGTCGTCCACTTGCTCGGGGTCGTCGTGTCGCGGGGGGACGGCGCTCGCCTTCGCCTTAAACGCGTGGGTGATGCCCGACGCGTCCTCCGTTGGGGCGCTGGGGATGTCGATTTGCTCGACAGTCGACTGAGCGCAGCCTCCCGCTCGGCCTTGGTTGCCTCGCCTCCTCCTCCGATGGCGAGGGAGAGGATGGGGTGAGCTCGAAAGTTGTCCTTCCCCCACGCGGGAAAGACGTCGTTGATTCCGCCGCCGGCGGGCGGGCTGTCTGCCACCGTTGTCGCTGTCGCGCGGCGATGGAAGGAGTATCATGTCGTAGCTGCCGTCGAAAGACATGAACTCGAGACTCCCGAAACGGAGCACCGTCCCGGGTTGAAGAGGTCGTTGGAGACTGCCCATCTGGAGCTTGACGGGAAACTATTCGTCAACACGCAGCAGGCCCCTACCTGGCGCGCCAACTGTCGGCGTTTCGGGACCGGGGGGTCCCCGGGCCGACGAGTGAGTGTGCCGCGTGCCCCAGCCCAGATGGGTCGAGCGCGTGGGCGAGCGCGAAGGGGGGAGAGAGCGAGAGCGAGGTGGCCGGAGCCGGGTCGTGAGGGAGTCGGAGATCCCGCGGCCTTCGTGTTCGTCCCGCGCCCAGGTCAGGTGCGCTTACAGTAGGGGGTTACAAGCGTCCGCGCGGGTGAGGGGAGCGAGCGGCCCCAAGAGAGCGCCTGCCCCTGCCCTTCGTCCCCGCGAGGCCAACCTTCTCTAAGAAGGCCCTGGTCCTTCCTTTTATAGGCGTAAGGAGAGGATCCAGGTGTACAAATGGGGGTGTAGCAAGGTGCTACGTGTCTAGCGTGGGAGAGCTAGTGCCCTAAGTACATGCCAAGGTGGCAGCTGGAGAGATCTTGGCACCCAGCTAGTGTGGCGTCGTGGCTGTCGGAGAAGCAATGGAGCCGGACGGAGGGACAGCTGTCGGAGTGGTTGGGCCCTTGCTGACGTCCCCCTGCTTTCGTAAGGGAGCTGAGAGCCGCCGTCGTCATGGGTCCAGCGGGGCGCCATCATTGCCTATCTGGCGGAGCTAGCCAGATGGGACGTCGGTCCTGTTCTCTGCGGCCCAAGTCATCTCGGGGTAGGGTGATGATGGCGCTTCCTGTCGACGTGGCGGACTCGTGCCCTGGGTCGGGCGACGTGGGGGCTCCTCCGAAGCCGAGGTCGAGTCTGTCCTGCATGGCCGAGGCCGAGGCCGAGCCCGAGCCCCTGGATCGGGCGAGGCGGAGGTCGTTCGGCAGAGGTCGGGGTGGAGTCCGAGCCCTGGGTCGGGCGAAGCGGAGTTCATCGTCTTCCAGGGCCTTAGCCCGAGTCCGAGCCCTGGGTCGGGCGGAGCAGAGTTCGCCGTCTTCCGGGGCCTTAGCCCGAGTCCGAGCCCTGGGTCGGGCGGAGCGGAGTTCGCCGTCTTCCGGGGCCTTAGCCCGAGTCCGAGCCCTGGGTCGGGCGGAGCGGAGTTCGCCGTCTTCCGGGGCCTTAGCCCGAGTCCGAGCCCTGGGTCGGGCGGAGCGGAGTTCGCCGTCTTCCGGGGCCTTAGCCCGAGTCCGAGCCCTGGGTCGGGCGGAGCGGAGTTCGCCGTCTTCCGGGGCCTTAGCCCGAGTCCAAGCCCTGGGTCGGGCGGAGCGGAGTTCGCCGTCTTCCGGGGCCTTAGCCCGAGTCCGAGCCCTGGGTCGGGCAGAGCTTCCTCTGGCGCTTTTGGCCAAGCCTGGCTGCCCGTCAGTCTTACTCTTTGCGTTAAAGACCCCAGTGACTTGGTCGGTCGGTGCGGTGATTTAGTCAGGGTTGCTTCTTAACGAAGGCAAGGCCTCGGGCGAGCCGGAGATGCGTCTGCCGTGAAAGAGGAGGCCTCGGGCGAGACGGAAACATCTCAGGGTCGGCTGCCCTTGCCCGATGCTAGGCTCGGGCGCGGCGTGATCGAGTCGCTCGTATGGACTGATCCCTGACTTAATCAAACCCATCAGGCCTCTGCAGCTTTATGCTGATGGGGGTTACCAGCTGAGAATTAGGCGTCTTGAGGGTACCCCTAATTATGGTCCCCGACACATATGCAGCACCCCTTCCGGTATGTAGTGCTCACGGAAGGCTGCTTTAAATTCTTCCCAAGTGATTTGATGGTTGTCAGGTTGGATAGCCACAAAGTTTCCCCACCAAGTACTGGCAGGGCCACGTAGTTGCTGTGCCGCGAACAATGGCTTCTGCGTTTCAGAACAACGAAGAAGGCCAAACTTTTGTTCAATAACTCGTATCCACTCGTCGGCTTCTAGCGGGTCTTCTGCTTTGGTGAATAGAGGTGGACAAGTTTCGGAGAAGTCCAGATAAGTAGTTTCACGGGGACCTTGCTGAAAACCTCTTCCTGCCTGCTGCTGGAACTGCTGCTGACCCGCCATTTCCCTAAGGAAGCGGGTATTGTCTGCGGTGGCATTCACCAAGGCAGCAATTGCCTCGGCTAGCGTGGGTGGAACCGGAGGTGGATTTGGGGTGACATCCCGACCCCCAGAAGTTCCGGCTACGTCCTGTCCGCGAGTCCTGGTCGGCATCTGAGGCAAGAACATTTGAATAAACATAATGTGCCAAAGAAAACCTTCCATTTTACATTACTATAAAGAGTAATGATACAGACTCGATATTACATAACAGGATACATTACCCATTTTACAAAAGTTTAACCTATTATACAACAGTACACCCTACAATACACTACTCTACTTTTATTACCCCATTAGTCCTGCTTTCCGTTACTTTTGGCGGCCTCATCGTCAGGTATGGGAGTCCAGACGTCAACCAACCTCAAAGAAGGAGGGGGTTCAAAAAGGTCTAACTCCCCACCCAGCGCGCGTCCCGCAACGTGAGAGGGTCCGGCTTCCGCCTCAGCAGAGTATGCAGGCTCACTAGGGTGTAATTGTGAGTATAGTATATGGACTTCCTCATGCAACGTATTGCAGTAAACCTGCAGGTTGTCGACAGCTGAGCTAAGTTCTTTAATTCGGGCCTGAGCCCTTGCTTCCTTAGCACATGCCAGCATATGAGACTGTACTGCCCAGTCAAGTGCTAAGTCTCGATCAGCAAGCTGATCCTGCAGGTGACGGATGTCCCTTCTTAGTTCATTGATTCTATCTCCGTCTGCGATCCAAGCATTGGTCCTGTGTTGCAGCGTTGCTTGAAGTCGACTCACTTGGGCTTCAAGGTCTCCTATGGGGTCATTACTTCCGCTGCTGCTGCTTTCGTGTTGAGGGGCTAATTGATGCCGAGGTACTCCAATTGGTCCCGTTGACTTACGTGCCGTTAGCCTTGTGCGTGGCGGCATCTTTCTAAGGGGAAAATTTATTAGTTTAATTCTTAGCATGATGCATGAATAAGTACAGAATCAACCTTAGTTGATTCAACCTTCTATACATTGCACTCTTCCTATCTGGTCTTTAAGATAAACTCTTCAGAGTACTTAGGTCAGAAGAGAAAAGAGTTTTTAGGTAAGACTTTC
The DNA here is from genome assembly GCA_029449295.1 of Zea luxurians. NCBI lineage: Eukaryota > Viridiplantae > Streptophyta > Magnoliopsida > Poales > Poaceae > Zea > Zea luxurians. The sequence goes on along the minus strand of JAOPSE010000009.1, from coordinate 21,207,705 downwards.
GGAAATCCTTTTGAAGATGCCTCATAATATCTGCAAAGAAGGGCTACGCTCCGATACTAGCTGTGACGGAACCTCCCAAGTAATTAGGCCCACCTACAGTTGTCCTTGTCCAACGGACTTTAGACAACCCGGTAGGTGCCCTGAATTACTTGACAAGTTCGGTATCTTTCCTTACCTTACCAGGAACGATTCACCCGTCTTGCAGACATTACAGATCATCGGAGATAAAGAAATGCGGAAGCGAATTACATAAACTTACATTTATTTCAAAAGCAAGCTCGAGTTATTTTATTACAGACCAGACTAAAAGTGAGTGCATAGAAGTAATATTATACAAACCAAGGGAGGCACAAACTTCTCCCGATAGGCTATAAACAAAAGATCCTATGTGGAGGACCTAGTCCTCCCGCACTTCAGTCTTGTTTTTCTTCTTTGGGAACCACCTTGGCACAGAAGTAGCAAAAGTCTGCTACTTCCTCACCTAAAAACAACGAAGGGATAAACCCTCAGTATGGAATTACTCAGCAAGTCTTACCCGACTAAAGAAAAGACTCTCAAGGGTATGCTGGTTATATGGGAGTCAAGGTAAGGCTTTTCAATAATCAAAGACTCTGTTTTGCAGAAATGCTTACTAAAGTGGATCCTTAAAAATCCAATTTTATTTGTCAAGTTAAGTAAAATTACCTGCACTAGAGTTCTTTCTACCCTAGTTCAATCACTGGTCCTGCACTAGCCAGTTTCTTAACAAAAACCCATCATCTTTAGTGGAATGCTACGTGTAGGTCAGTGACCAAGTCTTCATAACCGCGAAGGTACGGCGATCCGAATCGATTATACTCAGCTGAGGATCTCCAATCACACGACATATGTAGCACTTAACCCTTGCATATGTCAACCCGCCACCGGGGTTCTTAAGACCGGATCAGGTTCACGCAAACTGAGAGCACAGATACACCACCGTCCAGCCTCTTGCTACGGAGGGTACACGCTACTCTCACCACCGCTCCACGCCCATTTCGTGTTATCTTATTCCGGCCTTAGTCTGCCCGAGGCAAGGCTTACCCATGACGAGGCATGTGACCAGCTAAAGGGTCCTCGATCATCAAGCCTACATCGAGACGGTCCTTAATCGACTCAGACGGAGACACTACACCGAGACTCTCTTTCTCGTGCAAGTCACCCGCCCGGTCTCAGCTTAATCTTTTTAACCCAAAAACTTGGTACCTGACAGAGGTACATCTTTTCCGATGTTGAATCCATCCCGACCGTGATGGATTCACCATCAAGTTTTGTTTTTTTGAAAACAACCCTCCCACCTTTGCCACATCAATTTTTGTAAAAACAAAACATTTTGTTTTTCTAAAGCAATGCTAAGCATCAAAATCTTTTGTAAAACAGGTGATCAAGGAAGGTAATCAAATTCAAGGAAGGTAATGCAGGAATTGTTTTATCAATCAACTCCTATCACCTAATGCATCAAGCAAGTGAGAAAGATTTTTTTAAAAACGACAAGGAGGGTGGCAAATGCACCGGGGCTTGCCTTTGTTATCAGGTGAGTCTTGCTCGGATCCACAAATATCGAAATAAAAGCAGTTGCCTGCTTGAGGATCTGAGGTTGGTGGAGTTCCCTCTTCAGTGACTTCTTCCTCTTCTTCGTGTTCTAACATAACCATATATATGCATAAAAATGGATGCCATGGGGTGCTCATGAGGATGCAAAGATAATATAAACTTATTATCTAAGTCTTGAGTACAACTTTCCTTCACGGTACTCCGAGAACCTAGGGCTTCCGGAGTCAGTAAAGGAGTTCATAAGGCAGGGGGGTTGGTTTTGGGTTTAGTGATCAAACAAGGTCCAAATCAACCCAAATTCTACCCAAGGCTTCTAAATATTGGTTTAAGTGCCCATAAAAAGTTTGGACATTTTTGGACTTACCATTTATTTTCTAAAAATCTATAACTAATACTTGTAACTACTTTAAATACTCTAAAATTTCTTATTTCCATTAAAAATCACAAAACTATTTTTACTAAATACTAGAGAAAATAACAAGCCTAGGAAAATTAGTTTCACAATTTTAGCATTTTTCTACATTTTCCTGTAATTATTTTGGCTCTTCTGGAAAAAGAAAAAGGATTAAATAGGACTGGGCCGATTCTGGCCCAAACGGCCCAAGTCCACGGCAAAACGCGCCCGCGCGCGCCCGCGCCGGCGACTTTGCACGAAGGCCCTCACGGTTTTGGCTAACTTAAATCAGGTTTGTTTACTGTTCTTCTGTGTCACTGACCAAATGCAGAAAAGCCCCTGTGTTTCATTCTATTTACAATTGGAAGTCCACGACGCCGTTCACGCTTGGCCGCGCTCCGGCGAGCCAGCAGACCGGCCGAACGGGGCCATGACCGGCGCTCCCGAGCGGTGGACACCAAATCGGAGCTAGCCTGAGCATTTCCCCTAACCTAATTGCACGAACGACCAACTACTGAGCTCCGGCCACGGTGACCGAGAGCATGGCGGACGGATGAGTGCGTTTCCGCCGATTCATGGCGGTCTAATTCGATTTAATGGTTCGGTAAGCATCAAGAGCAAGCAAGGACGTTGAAACAAGAGAACCAAGGGTGAGATTGGACCTGAATCGGGATGACCACGGTGAGGTGTTCTTCGCGGTGTTCTACAACGGTTTTGGGGAAAACTTGGAATTGGAGCTCACGGTGGCAGGACTGGGGTTGATACTGGACGATGAGGTACGTGATGAAGTTACGAAGCTAACGGTGGGCTCAATTTAAAGACTCTGAGAGCGGTGGCTCTCAATTTGACCGCGGCGAGCTGGCGGCCGGAGGTGAAGAAGAGGCCTGGCGCGCGCGATTACGTGTCCTACGGCGTGGCAAACTCCCCAACGATGATGGGATGGCTCAAAGGAATCACGGCGACACAGTAGAAAAACTAGGCCACGCGGCGAAGGACCGTCGACCGGAGTTGGAGAAGAAACACGAGCTGCGGATGCGCTGGCAAGCCTTCCGCGCGGCGGTCTCCGGTGAGGGCACGGGTTGCCGCTTAACCTAAGCTCGCCACCTCGGTAACTTTTGCCACGATACCCAGGAACTTTACAGCGACCACCGACGACCGATCACGCCGCGGTGGCGTTCTTATCGCCGGCGGGGTGATCCTGAGCCCCAACGCGATATTTCTGATGACGATGAACAGTACTCTGAATTCAAGAAAGAACATGACTGACAGAGCACATTGGCGCCCAGTTTTCTCAAATTTTCGTGTGAAACCTAAGCCAACTTTCTGTAGTAAAGTTGTAGAACTATAATCCCTCTACAACTTTGCTACAATGTGCATTCACAAAAAGTCAATGGATCAAGGTTTAATTCACCCACAAAGTCGACCCTGTTACACTGAAAGGCTGAATTTCAGAATGAAACTAGCCTGACAGTCAAACTTTGATTGGGTTTTTCTCCAAATTTCTCATAACAACTGAGCTCACACTCTCTAGCAAAGTTGTTCTCCTATAATTGGTCTTCAACTTTGATGTGGTGACCTAGGGCAAAAACCCTATACTTTGAAAGTTACAAAGCCCCAAAGTTGAGCCAATTCTCTGATTTTCAGACTTAGAATAGAACCCAAATGAGGTCCATTTTGCATTTAAGTCCAAAACTTAGGGTTTGGCTTTCAAATCCACATATTTGTGAACCAATTGACTTAAAATACTTATTTGGCTTGGTTTTTGCACTTTAGCCCAAAAGTGGGCTAATTTTGCACATAAGCCCCTAGGGTTTGGTTTTAGGGCTTTCCAGGGTTCCAATTAGGGTTTTTGGTATCCCAGGGGTATAAAAGGGATTCCAGTTTATTCTTGGGGTCATTCTATGTCTTTTTACCCTAAAGTTTTTAGATTTTCTCAGCTTAGGTTAAGTTTTACCTCTTTAATCCCTATTTAGGGTAAAGCCTCCTATCCAGGGTTCTTTTTGCAAAACATTAAAACAATACAACTTATTTGAAATTTTTGCCTAGTGAATGCACTCTAGGTGTGTCAAACATATGTAATGCCAATGCTTATGATGCCATGCTCAAGTTTTAGTTATAGTAACACCAGGAGTGTTACAGGGTCCGAGGAAGACGACGAGCCCAGCATCTGTTGGGATTTCTCTGGACTTGGCAACCCCAGTGCTATGCGGGACTTCATGACCGCATGCGACTACTGCCTTTCCGACTGTTCCGACGGTAGCCGTAGCCTCGGCGACGAGGACTGCGGCCCAAGTCGCGAATGCTTCCACGTCGATCTAGGGGGTCCCTCCGAAGGCAACCATCTCGGCATGCCGGAGGACGGTGACCTCCCTAGGCCGGTGCCTCGCGTTGACATCCCACGGGAGCTAGCTGTGGTCCCCGTTCAGGCGGGGGGCCATGACCCACAGCTCGAGCAAATCCGCGGGGTGCAGGCCAGGCTCGACGAGGGAGCAGGAGCGCTTGAGCCGATCCGTCGGGACGTCGGGCAGGCATGGGCGGGCCAACCTTCGGCTGGAGAAATACGTCATCCACCCCAGGGCTTCCAGCACAGCATCACCGACGACGTCAGGGTCAGGCCACCACCCGCATCCAGTGGGGTCGGCCAGAACCTGGCGGTAGCAGCAATGCTTCTTCGCGTGAGGCCGGAGCCATCAACCACCGAGGGGCGGCAAATCCAGGGAGAGCTCAAGAATCTCCTGGAAGGCGCCGCGGTCCGACGGACCGAGAGCTCCACCTCCCGAAGGCAGGGGTACCCCTAGGAACCTCATGCCGCGACTTCCCGATTCATGCGGGAAGCCTCGGTCTACACCGGGCGCACGTGCAACACCGCGCCTGTGGCCCCGGGTCGCCTCGGCAACGAGCACCATCACCACGACCGTCGGGCCCACCTCGATGAGAGGGTGCGCCGAGGCTACCACCCCAGGCGTGGGGGACGCTACGACAGCGGGGAGGATCGGAGTCCCTCACCCGAACCACCCGGTCCGCAAGCCTTCAGCCGAGCCATCCGACGGGCGTCGTTCCCGACCCGGTTCCGACCCCCGAGTACTATCACAAAATACTCGGGGGAGACGAGACCGGAACTGTGGCTTGCGGACTACCGTCTGGCCTGCCAACTGGGTGGAACGGACGATGACAACCTCATCATCCGCAACCTCCCCCTGTTCCTCTCCGACACCGCTCGCGCCTGGTTGGAGCACCTGCCTCCGGGGCAGATCTCCAACTGGGACGACCTAGTCCAAGCTTTCACCGGCAATTTCTAGGGCACGTACGTGCGCCCCGGGAATTCCTGGGACCTCCGAAGCTGCCGACAGCAGCCGGGAGAGTCTCTCCGAGACTACATCCGGCGATTCTCGAAGCAGCGCACCGAGCTGCCCAACATCACCGACTCGGATGTCATCGGCGCGTTCCTCGCTGGCACCACCTGCCGCGACCTGGTGAGCAAGCTGGGTCGCAAGACCCCCACCAGGGCGAGCGAGCTGATGGACATCGCCACCAAGTTCGCCTCCGGCCAGGAGGCGGTCGAGGCTATCTTCCAAAAGGACAAGCAGCCCCAGGGCCACCCATCGGAAGATACTCCCGAGGCGTCAACTCAGCGCGGCGCCAAGAAGAAGGGCAAGAAGAAGTCGCAAGCGAAACGCGACGCCACCGACGCGGACCTTGTCGCCGCCGCCGAGTACAAGAACCCTCGGAAACCCCCCGGAGGTGCCAACCTCTTCGACAAGATGCTCAAGGAGCCGTGCCCCTATCACCAGGGGCCCGTCAAGCACACCCTTGAGGAGTGTGTCATGCTTTGGCGCCACTTCCACAGGGCCGGGCCACCCGCGGAGGGTGGCAAGGCCCGCGACGACGACAAGAAGGAAGATCACCAGGCAGGAGAGTTCCCCGAGGTCCGCGACTGCTTCATGATCTATGGTGGGCAAGCGGCGAACGCCTCGGCTCGGCACCGCAAGCAAGAGTGCCGGGAGGTCTGCTCGGTGAAGGTGGCGGCGCCAGTCTATCTAGACTGGTCCGACAAGCCCATCACCTTCGACCGAGACGATCACCCCGACCATGTGCCGAGCCCAGGGAAATACCCGCTCGTCGTCGACCCCGTCATCGGCGACGTCAGGCTCACCAAGGTCCTCATGGACGGAGGCAGCAGCCTCAACATCATCTACGCCGACACCCTCGGGCTCCTGCATGTCGATCTGTCCTCCATCCGGGCAGGCGCTGCGCCCTTCCATGGGATCATTCCCGGGAAGCGCGTCCAGCCCCTCGGACGGCTCGACCTTCCCGTCTGCTTCGGAACACCCTCCAACTTCCGAAGGGAGACCCTGACGTTCGAGGTGGTTGGGTTCCGAGGAACCTACCACGCGGTACTGGGGAGGCCATGCTACGCGAAGTTCATGGCCGTCCCCAACTACACCTACCTGAATCTCAAGATGCCGGGCCCCAACGGGGTCATCACCGTCGGCCCCACATACAAACACGCGTTCGAATGCGACGTGGAGTGCGTGGAGTACGACGAGGCCCTCGCCGAGTCCGAGGCCCTCATCGCCGACCTGGAGAGCCTCTCTAAGGAGGTGCCAGACGTGAAGCGTCATGCCGGCAACTTTGAGCCAGCGGAGACGGTTAAGTCCGTCCCCCTCGACCCCAGCGGCGACGCCTCCAAGTAGATCCGGATCGGCTCCGGGCTCGATCCCAAATAGGAAGCAGTGCTCGTCGACTTTCTCCACGCGAACGCCGACATCTTCGCGTGGAGTCCCTCGGACATGCCCGGCATACCGAGGGATGTCGTCGAGCACTCGCTGGACATCCGAGCCGGAGCCCGACCCGTCAAGCAGCCACTGCGCCGATTCGACGAGGAGAAGCGCAGAGCCATAGGCGAGGAGATCCACAAGCTAATGGCGGCAGGGTTCATCAAAGAGGTATTCCATCCCGAATGGCTTGCCAACCCTGTGCTTGTGAGAAAGAAAGGGGGGAAATGGCGGATGTGTGTAGACTACACTGATCTCAACAAAGCATGTCCGAAGGTTCCCTACCCTCTGCCTCGCATCGACCAAATCGTGGATTCTACTGCTGGGTGCGAAACCCTGTCTTTCCTCGATGCCTACTCAGGGTATCATCAAATTAGGATGAAAGAGTCCGACCAGCTCGTGACTTCTTTCATCACACCCTTCGGCATGTACTGCTATGTCACCATGCCGTTCGGCTTGAGGAATGCGGGCGCGACGTACCAGCGGTGCATGAACCATGTGTTCGGTGAACACATTGGCCGCACGGTCGAGGCCTACGTCGATGACATCGTAGTCAAGACGAGGAAAGCCTCCGACCTCCTTTCCGACCTTGAAGCGACATTCCGATGTCTCAAGGCGAAAGGCGTCAAGCTCAATCCCGAAAAGTGTGTTTTCGGGGTACCCCGAGGCATGCTCTTGGGATTCATCGTCTCCGAGCGGGGCATCGAAGCCAACCCGGAGAAGATCGCAGCCATCACCAGCATGGGGCCCATCAAGGACTTGAAAGGCGTATAGAGGGTCATGGGATGCCTCGCGGCTCTGAGCCGTTTCATCTCACGCCTCAGCGAAAGAGGTCTACCTCTGTACCGCCTCTTAAGGAAGGCCGAGTGCTTCACTTGGACCCCTGAGGCCGAGGAAGCCCTCGGGAACCTGAAGGCGCTCCTCACAAAGGCGCCTATCTTGGTGCCCCCAGCTGCCGGAGAAGCCCTCCTGGTCTACGTCGCCGCGACCACTCAGGTGGTTAGCGCCGCGATTGTGGTCGAGAGGCAAGAAGAGGGGCATGCATTGCCCGTTCAGAGGCCAGTCTACTTCGTCAGCGAGGTACTGTCCGAAACCAAGATCCGCTACCCACAAGTTCAGAAGCTGTTGTACGCGGTGATCCTAACGCGGCGGAAGCTGCGACACTACTTCGAGTCTCATCTGGTAACTGTGGTGTCATCCTTCCCCCTGGGGGAGATCATCCAGTGCCGAGAGGCCTCGGGTAGGATTGCAAAGTGGGCGGTGGAAATCATGGGCGAGACAATCTCGTTCGCTCCTCGGAAGGCCATCAAGTCCCAGGTCTTGGCGGACTTCGTAGCTGAATGGGTCGACACCCAGCTACCGACGGCTCCGATCCAACCGGAGCTCTGGACCATGTTCTTCGACGGGTCGCTGATGAAGACAGGAGCTGGCGCAGGCCTACTCTTCATCTCGCCCCTCGGGAAGCACCTACTCTACGTGCTATGCCTCCATTTCCCGGCATCCAACAATGTGGCTGAGTACGAAGCTCTGGTCAACGGGTTGTGGATCGCCATCGAGCTAGGGGTCTGACACCTCGACGCTCGCGGTGACTCGCAGCTCGTCATCGACCAAGTCATGAAGAACTCCCACTGCCACGACCCGAAGATGGAGGCCTACTGCGATGAGGTTCGGCGCCTGGAAGACAAGTTCTACGGGCTCGAGCTCAACCACATCGCTCGGCACTACAACGAGACTGCGGACGAGCTGGCTAAAATAGCCTCGGGGCGAACGACGGTTCCCACGAACGTCTTCTCCCGGGATCTGCATCAACCCTCCGTCAAGATCGATGACACGCCCCAGCCCGAGGCACCCTCGGCCCAGCCTGAGGTACCCTCGGATCATTCCGAGGCACCCTCGGCTCGGCCCGAGGTATCCTTGGTTCAACCCGAGGTACCCTCGGCCCCCGAGGGCGAGACGCTGCACGTCGAGGGGGAGCAAAGAGGGGTCATGCCTGATCAAAACTGGCAGACCACGTACCTGCAATATCTCCACCGAGGAGAGCTACCCCTCGACCGAGCCGAGGCTCGGCGGGTGGCGCGGCGCGCCAAGTCGTTCGTCTTGCTGGGTGATGAGAAGGAGCTCTACCACCGCAGCCCCTCTGGCATCCTCCAGCGATGCATCTCCATCACCGAAGGTCAGGAACTCCTGCGAGAGATACACTCGGGGGCTTGCGGCCATCACGCAGCGCCTCGAGCCCTTGTCGGGAATGCTTTCCGGCAAGGCTTCTACTGGCCGACGGTGGTGGCCGACGCCACTAGAATTGTCTGCACCTGCGAAGGGTGTCAGTTCTACGCAAGGCAGACCCACCTGTCCGCTCAGGCTCTACAGACGATACCCATCACCTGGCCTTTTGCTGTGTGGGGTCTGGATCTCGTTGACCCCTTGCAGAAGGCACCCGGGGGCTACACGCACCTGCTGGTCGCCATCGACAAATTCTCCAAGTGGATCGAGGTCCGACCCCTGAACAACATCAGGTCCGAGCAGGCGGTGGCGTTCTTCACCAGCATCATCCATCGCTTTGGGGTCCCGAACTCCATCATCACCGACAACGGCACCCAGTTCACCGGCAGAAAGTTCCTGGACTTCTGCGAGGACCACCACATCCGGGTGGACTGGGCCGCCGTGGGTCACCCCATGTCAAATGGGCAAGTAGAGTGTGCCAACGGCATGATTCTACAAGGGCTCAAGCCTCGGATCTACAACGACCTCAACAAGTTCGGCAAGCGATGGATGAAGGAACTCCCCTCGGTGGTCTGGAGTCTGAGGACAATGCCGAGCCGAGCCACGGGCTTCACGCCGTTCTTCCTAGTCTACGGGGCCGAGGCCATCTTGCCCACAGACTTAGAATATGGTTCCCCGAGGACGAGGGCCTACACCGACCAAAGCAACCAAGCAAGCCGAGAAGACTCGCTGGACCAGCTGGAGGAGGCTCGGGACAAGGCCTTACAACACTCGGCGCGGTACCATCAGTCCCTGCGACGCTACCACGCCCGAGGGGTCCGGTCCCGAGACCTCCAGGTGGACGACCTGGTGCTTCGGCTGCGACAAGACGCCCGAGGGCGGCACAAGCTCACGCCCCCCTGGGAGGGGCCGTTCGTCATCGCCAAAGTTCTGAAGCCCGGAACGTACAAGCTGGCCAACAGTCAAGGCGAGGTCTACGGCAACGCTTGGAACATCCAACAGCTACGTCGCTTCTACCCTTAAGATGTTTTCAAGTTGTTCATATACCTCGCGCCCAGCAAAAGTTTAGTCGTCAAGGAAGGGTCGGCCTCGCCTCGGCAAAGCCCGACCCTCCCTCGGGGGCTAAAAGGGGGGGAACCCCCTCTGCGTCGAAATTTTCCTCGAAAAAAGATCTTTTCTGCCAGAAGGTCTTTCGTGCTGTTTGACTACTTCGAAAGTGGATCCTGAAAACGACGGAGTACACGTAAGCAGCCAAGGCTGACCGAGCCGAGGGACTCCTACGCCTCCGGGATACGGATACCTCACTCATCACCTTCTGCGATAAGTAACTCACGTTCGGATAAGTGATCCCGCGGACCGGACAAGTCTACACGTTCGGAAGCTCTTCTGCCGAAGCGATCCTTCGAGCCTTCTCGACTGCGTCGGTGATAGAGCCCCATGGACGGGTAAGAGTGCGCGTAAGCGGCAAGGCCGACCGAGCCGAGGGACTCCTATGCCTCCGGGATACGGATACCTCACTCGTCACCTTCCGCGAGAAGCAACTCTCGCTCGCACAAACATTTCTGTTACCAACAAAAAGGTCCAGATACTCGAAACAAGAGGAAAGGAGACGCGGCTTTACAACACGGCGAGGGTGTGTTTTGGCCTCGGCGGCCGCAGGGAACACACGCTACAAGACAATCCAATCCTGCAGGCTCGGGTCTTAACGCTGGAAGGGAGCAGCAGCACCCTCGGCATCGACAGCACCTTCGGCGAGGTCCGACCTAGCCTCGGACGGCGACGCGGTCCGAAGATCTCCACTCTGAAGGACGACGTCATCGCCACGCCCGGGCCATCGCTACCAGGGTCTTCTCGGGAATCCGGCCCGAGCAGGCGGCTCGGCCGATCACCCCGGGGCCTCGGCCAGCTGCCCTCCAAGGACGTCAGCCCGACCCGAGGCTTCGGCTAGTCAATTCCGGCGTCGGTCCCGCTAACGGACGACCCGGCCAGGCTCAGGCCAACCAGGTTTTCTTTTCGAGCCAACTCTGCCTCTGTTCATGTTGACGCCGCTACCCCTGGCCTCGGCTCATCGGAGAGCGGCCGAGGGGTTCCTTTAACTAAGCTAGAAAAGCCTCGGACAACAAGGCCGACCGAGCCGAGGGACTCCTACGCCTCCGGGATACGAATACCTCACTCGTCACCTTTACACGGGGCGACTCACGCTTGGTGAAGCGGTTCGGACAACCAACAGGCGAGTCTTAGTGCTCGAAAATGAGGAAAAAACACGGCTCCGTGCTGAAAATACATACATGTTCAGGCCCCGACAGCCACAATGAACAAAAACACTGGCATTCAAAGTGCCATTACAAACGGAACTCTGGTTCCGTCCCCGCGGGTATGAACAACCTCGAGCCTGCGGGGCGACGAACACCGGGGGACCCGCCAGCGACCTCTGCAGCGGCAGCCATGGTCCCAGGATGGACGCGGCCGCCGGAGGGCTCTCGTTCGCGTTCCCACTCAAGGGACGCGAACCAGCTATTAAAGCCAAAGAGCGGGCCGCTCCCAAGCGCACCGGCAGGTCCTCGTTGCCGTCCTCGCCGCGAATGCAAGGAAGAGGGCGGAATGTTGCATCCTAGCTGGGCAGCAACAGTTCGCCTTCCCCGGCATGGCTGGAGGACGTCTCCTCCGCAGAACTGGAGGGTGTTTGCCACCACCAGAAGCTGGAAGAAGAGGTGGCCCGCTGGCCCGCGCGGGAGGTAGAGCCCCGGCTCGCCTCGCTCCCCGCCCCAGCGAGGATGACGAACACCCTCGAGGCTGAGGGCGGGACCAAGATCACAGCCCGGCTTGCCTCTCCCCATCCAGGGGCTGGAGGTCACCGTCTTGGGTGACCACCAGTGGAGGGGTGCAACCGGGCTGTGTGATGAAAATCCTTGAAGCCGAACGATGGCTGAAAGGTACCAACTCCCGCGGAGTTGTGATTCCTCCAACGACGAGGCGGAAAGACGATGGATATCCCCCATCCGGGGGCTTGGAAGGCAGAAAGACGCGATGCATAAGGGAGCGCGAAGACATGGTCGCCTTCCAAGGGGGTCACCCTCCTTTTAAAGGCGGCTCTCCCTACTTGCGTCCCCAGCCGTCATGGGCTGAGTCTTCTCCAACACACTCCAAGGTCCTCCCCTACGGCGCGGGGGCTGGGTCCCACACGTCATGCAAGCCGACTCAGAGCAGAAGAAGCCAAACCACCGCGCGCGGTGTGTACAACCGCCCGGCGGTTACAAGCGACCCTCCACTTTTGCCAAGACCAGCGGGCGAAAGGGTGGGCAGCCATGCAGGCGGCATGCAACCGCGCCAAGTGGGCGCACTTCTCCGATTCCCAACACGCCCGGCATGGAGGCCCAGGCCCACGCGTCATGCAACCGGCGCGCCGAATGCTTCGTGCATGCAACTGCACCGCCACTTGCGCCACCACCGCGCCTCCTCGACTGTGGAACCAATGCCGCGACTCGAGGCGGCCCAGTGCACAACCCAGCAGCGCCAGCCTGGCACGATGGTCAATGCGGCCAAGAATGGGCCGGCGGTAATGGCGGTGGCAGGCAGGCAGGAGCAGCGGTCACGTCATCAACCAAGCTTACGTCCCGTCCGGGGGCAGCGAGAGAACCCTCTCTCACGGCGTGAAGACAACGCGCCCGTGATCCGTCCCTCGAACGGCTCGCGCACGCACAACGGCCGCCCCGCCAACCACTCGCCCCGTCGCATTAACTCCGCGGCGGGACAGGCGGCGCCTATGGCAGGAGAAGCGGGCGACGCTTCGCCTTCGCCATAATGACCGCGTCAAAAAAGGTACGCCGTGTCGTTCGATTTCGTATCCTTTTCCTTTTTTCCTCTTTCTCTCTCTTGCAACAGGGACCGGGAAAGGGGGATACCCCAAAAAGGATCCTTCCCCGAGAAGGAACAAGGCTCCGAGCCCCCCTACTGATCAGAGATTCGAAGGCTGGCCCACCGAAAGGGTTCGACAGCCGCCTCAGATCGCGTGGGCCCTACACCCACTACTGGTCAGAGGTTCAAAGGCCGGCCCCTTGAAAGGGTTCCACGGCCGCCTCAGGCTACTCGGGCTCCGCGCCCATTACTGATCAGGGGTTCGAAGGCTGGCTCCCGAAGGGTTCACAGCCGCCTCAGACGCCGAGCGAGGGATGACCATGGATACGTTCGATACATAACCAAGGCTCGGGCTGCGCTCCCCAGGTACCCTAGGACATTTCCGAGACCAGCGGGAACGATCTTGTAACGGAATCCCATCAGAGGGAGGCATCGAGCCCTCGGACCCCGTCGCCAAGGGACCGGGTCCGGCAGATCACCCGCAGGTACTTTTGGGCGTGCCTCTGGGCCCCAAGCCGACCCCTAACGAACGGGGCACGGACGTCCACTCGGATTACCCGCTTGCAGCTCATCGGAGACACCATGTTCGGCACCCACCGAGGGCAACATGGCGCTTTCCCCCCTCCTCCTTGCAGAAAGGCGACGCAGGGGCGTATGTAAAAAAGCCGAGTCTGTCCCTGACCGCCCTCTCGCTCTGTGCAGAGGCTCAGGGGCTGCTCTCGCAAACCCGGCTCCGGCTGAACCGTTGACAGCGTCAACATACCAGCCCGAGAACTTGGGACCCGACCGTACTCCTGGGCTATGGCCAGCTCGCATGAGGGAACGACCAGACCAGCCGAAGCACTACACGAGGCATTAAGACCTCGAAGGAGTGAAACCACTCCTCCGAGGCCTCGGGGGCTACACCCGGCGGGTGCGCTCGCGCGCACCCACCGGAACAAAACGCAACCGAGAAAGGCTGGTCCCCTTGCAAAAAAGTGCGACGAAAGCCTCCAAGCGAGTGCAAACACTCCCTTCGAGGCTTGGGGGCTACTGTCGGGGACCATAATTAGGGGTACCCTCAAGGCTCCTAATTCTCAGCTGGTAACCCCCATCAGCACAAAGCTGCAAAGGCCTGATGGGTGCGATTAAGTCAGGGATCAGTCCATTCGAGGGACTCGATCACGCCTCGCTCGAGCCTAGCCTCGGACAAGGGCAGCCGACCCCGGAGGATTTCCGTCTCGCCCGAGGCCCCCCTTCAGCGGCGAACATATTTCCGGCTCGCCCGAGGCCCTGCCTTCGCCAAGAAGCAACCCTGACCAAATCGCCGCACCGACCGACCAAATCGTAGGAGCATTTAATGCAAAGGTGGCCTGACACCTTTATCCTGACATGCGCCCCCTAGCCGGCAGAGCCGAAGTGACCACCGTCACTTCGCCGCTCCACTGACCGGCCTGACAGAAGGACAGCGCCGCCTGCGCCACTCCGACTGCGGTGCCACTTGACAGAGTGAGACTGACAGGCAGTCAGGCCCTGCCGAAGGCACCATAGGAAGCTCCGCTTCGCCCGACCCCAGGGCTCGGACTCGGGCTAAGTCCCGGAAGACGACGAACTCCGCTCCGCCCGACCCAGGGCTCGGACTCGGGCTAAGTCCCGGAAGACGACGAACTCCGCCCGACCCAGGGCTCGGACTCGGGCTAAATCCCGGAAGACGGCGAACTCCACCCGACCCAGGGCTTGGACTCGGACTAAGTCCCAGAAGACGGCGAACTCCGCCCGACCCAGGGCTCGGACTCGGGCTAAGTCCCAGAAGACGGCGAACTCCGCCCGACCCAGGGCTCGGACTCGGGCTAAGTCCCAGAAGACGGCGAACTCCGCCCGACCCAGGGCTCGGACTCGGGCTAAGTCCCAGAAGACGACGATCTCCGCCTCGCCTGACCCAGGGCTTGGACTCCGCCCCGGCACCAGCCGGCGATCTCCGCCTCGCCCGAACCTGGGGCTCAGACCCGACCTCGGCCACGGAAGACAGACTCGACCTCGGCTTCGGAGGAGCTTCCACATCGCCCAACCTAGGGCGCAGACCAGCCACGTCAACAGGAGGCGCCATCATCACCCTACCCCGAGCTGACTCGGGCCGCAGGGAACAAGACCGGCGTCCCATCTGGCTCGCTCCGCCAGATAGGCAATGATGGCGCCCTGCATACTCTGTGACGACGGCGGCTCTCAGCCCCCTTACGGAAGCAAGAGGATGTCAGCAAGGATTCAACCGCTCCGACAGCTGTCCCTCCGCCAGGCTCCATCGCTCCCCCGACGGCCACGACATCACACCAGCTGGGTGCCAAAATCTCTCCGGCTGCCACAACGGCATGTACTTAGGGCGCTAGCTCTCCTCCGCTAGACACGTAGCACTCTGCTACACCCCCCATTGTACACCCTGGATCCTCTCCTTGCGCCTATAAAAGGGAGGACCAGGGCCCTCTTAGAGAGGGTTGGTCGCGTGGGGACGAGGATGAGACAGGCGCTCGCTGGAGGCCGCTCGCTCCCTCTCCCGCGTGGACGCTTGTAACCCCCTACTGCAAGCGCACCCGACCTGGGCGCGGGACGAACACGAAGGCCGCGGGATTCCCACCTCTCTCACGCCGGTCTCCGGCCGCCTCGCTCTCCCCCCTTCGCGCTCGCCCTCTCGCTCGACCCATCTAGGCTGGGGCACGCGGCGACATTCACTCGTCGGCTCAGGGACCCCCCGGTCTCGGAACGCCGACAAATTGTTATCACCTGGTGCCTCTGTTTTGGCATGAAAACAGTAATAAAATTTATTTCTTAGTTAATCCTGCATCAAATACATAAAACATTTGGAAATCCATAACTTAAAATCTATAACTCCAAAATTAGTAATTCCTATTCCTGTGATCTTATTTCAATATGTAGATCATTATTATGTATTTTGAATATATGTTTGGTGTAATGTTAATTTTGCCTGCACCATGTTTGTCTGTATTGCTACGTTTAGCAGTGAGGACACGTGTCATCTGAAGAGCAAGTTGGTACCTGGAATCTCAAGTCCCAGGCAAGTTGTGCCCTTGATCACTTCTTTTTACCCAGCCATGTTCTGATTAATCATAATGATCTGCATAGGTTAATTTTGATGGGACCCAATAGGTTACCCTAGTTTGTCTATCTTTATACCTTGTTTACCACTGATCTTTTTGGGTAGTACTTGCTAGTGCTATATGTGGTTTTGGGTATGGAGATACATTATTCATGATCATACTTTATTATCTATTTATTATTAATGTTCATGATAAGATCATTATGTTAATTGGAACATGGAGCGACCACCCGGGAAAACAGTGCTACCACAAGGGTTTAATGGGACGCCCTTGGCTGATTAATTAGGAAAGCTAGTGGAAGACTACCTTACCCGAAAGGGGCAAGGGCAGTAGGGGAGTGATCAATGTAGGGAGGCCCTTGGGATGATTTTGCTGCGATGGCGGTCATGCGAGGGGTCCCTGCATTGGAGCTTCCTATAAACTGTAGCGGGTTTTCTGAAGCTAGTGGAACTTTGTAAAGGCCTCGTAGTGTTACCCTGCCTCGCCTCCTCGGTAGAGGTGTATGGGAAGTCGCGATCCCTTGGCAGATGGGTAACATGACTTGTGGGTAAAGATGCGCAACCTCTGCAGAGTGTAAAACTGGTATACTAGCCGTGCTCACGGTCATGAGCAGTTCGGACCCTCACATGATTAATTTATGGAACTAAATTCAATATGTCATATGCATTGCATCACAGGTGATGTTGTTACTTTTGTTCTACTACTTAATTGGGTTGGTATTTACTTATACTTAGTAACTGCTAATAAAATTTTGACCAACTTTGAAAGCAATGCTCAGCTTCAACCATCCTCTTTGGTAAGCCTTACAGTTCACGTGAGCTCCCACCTTTGGCGAGTTCATGCACATTATTCCCCACAACTTGTTGAGCGATGAACGTATGTGAGCTCACTCTTGCTATCTCACACCCCCCCATAGGTCAAGAACAGGTACCACAGGATGAGGCGCTTGGAGGATGCTGTGATGTGTTCGTGAGAGGTCTAGGCCGTCGTCTCCCAGTCAACTTTGGGTTGCTGGACCGTTGTCTCCTTATAATGTAATTGCTTATTTTGTATAGAACCTCTATTATATAGTAAAGTTGTGACATTCGATCCTGTGCCATGATTCATCATATGTGTGAGACTTGGTCCCAGCACACCTGGTGATTATGTTCGTGCCCGGGTCTTGGTGCCCCGAAACACGGGTGTGACATCAAGGTCTCCCCAATGCACGGAGTCAAAAGATTTCAAGTGGAAGGGAAGCTAGCTCCGCGATTCGTCGGCCCCTATCCTATCATTGGCAGAATAGGACCCGTAGCCTACCACCTTGAATTGCCAGAATCCATGTCAGATGTCCACAATGTGTTTCACGTATCTCAGCTCCACAAATGCCTGAAAGTGCCAGAAAGTCACATCGAAGAAGAGGCAATTCAGATTCAGAAGGATCTGTAGTACCGATAAAAGACAGTGAAGATTCTTGACTCAGCCATCCGAAAGACCCAAAACTCAGAAGTGAGACTCTGTAAAGTTCAGTGGAGCAGAGAAGGAGAAGAGAAAGCTACCTGGGAGAGTGAGGACTCTTTAAGGAGGGAATACCCTTACCTTTTCTCAAGCCCAGTCTGAATCTCAAGGGCGAAATTCTTTTAAGTGGGGTAGGTTTGTAACATCCCAATTTTGAACCCAAGGTTAGGAACCCTAAAACTCCTAAACCCCCCTTGATTATCTCCCTAGACCCCCACCTCATAAGACAATTCTTTCATCATATGCATGCACCATGGTTGTTTGTAGCACCTCACATAGAATATTTTGGACACCCAAGAAAATATAGCTAAATATTTGTTCAAAAGAAAAAGGAGATTAAAAGAAATATAAATAGAAAAAAGAGGAAATCCTTTCCCCCCCCCCCCGGCTGGGCCCGATCCGGCCCACCCCCTCTCTCTCTCTCCCTCGCGCGCCGCTGCCCCCCCCCCCCCCCCCCCCCCGCTCGGCCCACCTCCCGCTCCCGTGCTCGCGCCACACCGCTGTCAACCCGGCCCCACCCGTCAGCCGCGCCCGCCCTCGCTCCCTCGCAACCGCCCTCTCTCTGGCAAGCGGGCCCTGCTTGTTAGCCCCTCCCTCACGCCCGTGACCAAGCTATCGATGCGATCACCGCCGCCGCTGCTCGCTCCGTCGCCTCGCCATTAACACGCTTGCCAGTAAGGTTTGGCGCCTTGCGTCCCTGTCTCCTTGCGCCTGCCCAAGCCAACCCGTCACCGCCTGCCCGAGCAATCCCGTCACCACTGTGCGCCATCATCGCCGCTGTGTCAAGCTCCCCGGTGCTCGCCACCTCACTCCCCCTTCCCCTTACCGGCCGCCTATAAAAGGACCGTCTGAGCTCCATCCTTCCTCACACCGGCCTCGGCCACTCCCTCTCCCCCTCCACTAGACCGAATCGAGCCGCACCGCCGCGCCCTTCCTTCGCTCCGGTGAGTGCTCCCTCCCTCCTCTGGTAGCCTAGAGTACAATTGGTTGGGCTCGCAAGGTTTACCGCTCCATCACAAACACGGCACACCCTTTCCCTTCACATATTGCGCCCGACAGCCTCACCGGCGACCTCACCGCCGCGGGCGCCCGCCACCTCGCCATGGACTGGCCATCCCAAGCACCCTCCGACCAAATTAACCCCTCCACCATGATCCCCTACCCCCACCCATGCTTAACCACCTCCCCGACCATCCAGAACCGGAACCACGGCGGAGAACCACCGCGGAACTTCACCGGCGACCGGTTCTCCCCGCCGCAAACCGCCTCCCCGCGTCATCCCCCCTAACATCGTCCCCCTCCTCGCTGGCATGTGGGCCCGTGCCCACAGCGCCGTCCCCGCACCGTCCCCTGCTGCTGGGCCGGCTGGGCCGCCTGCCCCCGCACGCGCGCCCGCACTCGGCTGGGCCAAAATCTCCCTCGGTCTAGTTAGCAGGAAATCCCTTTTCTTTTTTCCTTTTTCCATTTCTCTTTCCTATTTTCATATATTTATGCATATATTGATATTTTATTCACCAAAAACAGTCTAAATAAATTATAGGGCACAAAATAATAATATTTAAAAACTTGGTACACTCCACCAAGCCACCATGGTTGATGTATTGTTCATTACCTATTTTTGCTAGGAGAAGAGGGATCCGATTCTCCGGAATTTGTAGCTCCGGAAGAAGGGCAGGAACCCAACCTCTCCGAAATAGATCTTTCGTGCCAGGAGAACTTCGATGAAGGCAAGTCCATTCTTCCCTTGATGCATAAATTACCTACTCTTTCTACCACTACCTAAGCCAGGAATAAGGGTTGGGTCATTTGCATTGTGAGAAGAGAGATAGCCCGCATTAAAGAATATCTTTTGAGTACAAAATGTGGGATGAGAAATGGGTGGTGTTTTTACTAAACGATGTTTTCAAAAAGTGTATGATGAAGGGTATTCACCCTTATCACCTTTTGAGTGGGATAATCAGGGACTCCCTGGTTTAGGGGAGGGCCTCAGGTGTTGGCTCAGCCGGGTTTGGTGTGAGCAGAAGGATTGTCCCCTCATATAAGGATCGGGTTGTCATCCTTCACTACCTGTACTCATGACAAGTACAACCACTCGAGACTGTATGGGAAGTCACTCGATGTGAACTCGTACGGTCCAAACCCTAGGGTTATGATGGCTGGGGAGCACCGGGAGGATAAGGAGGGGGCATGTTTTGTTCGGTTTGGACATGGCGGTGGCCTGACTCCTTTCGGTATAGTGTTAAGGTATGGACGTGCGGGGAAGGAAAGAGATTCGGATTTGGGTCTCATTGGCCATGGGACCACAGAGCCGGACTAGTGGGTAAAGTGTACCCCTCTGCGCAGAGTTCAAACATATTCGAATAGTTCGTGTCCACTGGTATGGACGAGTCTGGTGTGGTATGACAATTAGTGTTTTATGATCTCCGCCAACAGGGAAATGTGTGCGTGAGTGTTTTTGGAAATGAAAAACATTAGCACGGGAGCGGAAGCTCAGTGGTGATTGAGTGTGAAACTGTGCTACTTCTTCCTTTGGGGAAAACCATCAAAGTATTGCCTTTTTCTGAAAAAGAAGAGTGACTTCAACTCCACCATATAAAGCATGTATTATATAGGTCTCTCTCTCTCTTTACAGGCGGGATGCGCTTGCGGAATACCTAGTGTATTCACCCAGATTTATTTATGTTTTCAGCAGCTGAAGACTTCCTTTCTGCTATGCTCGACTAGAAGGGGTTGTGTCTGCACCCAGTTCTGCCTGTGGCTTGGGCTAGTTAATCTTTCACTGCGCTTTGTATTTCAGGCTCATTAGAGCTTATACTCTGGTATTGTAATAACTTTTATTCGAACTCTGTATTATTTGAAGTAAGGAATGTGTTTACTAGCCTCCTGGGACTAGTAATTGTTTCACATTTGAGTCCCAGAGGATCGGGATGCTTCATGAATCAAGTGCGTGGGAGCGGAGTCTGGATGTCTTAGTATGCTTGGAGAATGCTTGGTCAACTGCTCCATGCGCCTAGGGTCCCTTTTATAGCCCCAAGGAAGCTAGGAGCCATTGGAGATCAATCTTGGAAGGCCAATCTTGCCTTCTGTCGGGTGGTGCACCAGACAGTCCGGTGCACCACCGGACAGCCACTGTAGCAGTCTGGTGCGCGATCTCCTTCCAAATCAGGCGCATCCTACCGTTGCTCCTCCAGGCCAGATGGCGCACCGGACACTGTCCGGTGCACACCAGACAGTCCGGTGCACCCAGCCGACCGTTAGAGCGAGCCACATGTCGCGCGTTGAAAGCGCGGCCGATCGTTGGCGCTGGCGCTGTTGGCTCACCGGACAGTCTGGTGCACCACCGGACAGTCCGGTGAATTATAGCCACGTCGCCTTGTTCTTTTTTCCGAGAGCGATGAGTTCGCCGTGGATGACTCACCGGACAGTCCGGTGCACCATCGGACAGTCCGGTGAATTATAGCCGTACAACTCCGGCGATTCTCGAGAGCGGCCACTTCACCGTTGACTAGCCTGGCGCACCGGACACTGTCCGGTGCACCACCGGACCGTTCGGTGTGCTAGGCCGAGCTGGAGTTTGGCTACACACAGCCAAGTCTTTTTCATTTCTTTTCCCTTTCTTTTGTCCCTGTTTCTAGCACTTAGACAAAACACATTAGTATTCAAAAACAATGTACTAAGTCTAGAAACATACCTCATTCCTTGATTTGCACTTTTCCCACATTTAGCACACAAGGATTCAATTAAGATGTGTTGGGCATCTAATCACCAAAATACTCATAGAAATTGCCCAAGGGCATATTTCCCTTTCAAAGCTATTGGCGGAGAAAAAAGGCAAGGCCCTCACGGACAATAGCCCCTAAGAAGCCTTCGAAGATGAAGCCATCAGCAAAAGATAGCGCCAAGACCATCCCACCCCTGAAGGCACCCTACGCACCTGCAGCTCCGGAGACGTACGGCAAGCACCACCACCAGGCTTTGCTCCTCTAGAGGGCGAAGACGCAACAGAAGACCGAGAAGTCATCGGCATCTCAGCCAAAGA
This sequence comes from Zea luxurians, assembly GCA_029449295.1. Taxonomy (NCBI): domain Eukaryota; kingdom Viridiplantae; phylum Streptophyta; class Magnoliopsida; order Poales; family Poaceae; genus Zea; species Zea luxurians. Next base: position 21,186,264 of record JAOPSE010000009.1, on the reverse strand, counting down.
CCAGCTATAGTTGCGGGCCCTGCGCATCAAGAACCACAACCTTCAAAAGCAGAAAGAAATCCTCGAAGCCAAGCGCCAATGTGCCACCGTGTAGGCCAAGGTGCGTCAGATGATACAAGATGAGGAGCAGAGAGCTCGGGAGCTAGAGCAAGAAATCGCGCTCATACAAAGCGAGGGCCAGTACAATCTACAGCATGGACCGCTCGGACCTCTAGCACCCCTCCAGCAGCGCGTCCAAGCCGAAGGCCCATTCATTCCACAGCCTGGCCCCTTCATTCCACCTGCCGCAGCTTTCCAAGGGATCAACTATCTCGATGAGCGAAGCCCCCTGGCTCCACAACTCCAAGCATTGCCTTGGCCCGCCAACTTCAGGGCCGGCACCTACCCCAAATACAACGGCAATACTGACCCAGCACAATACATCATGAGCTACCAGTTTGTCGTCGCATCGTCCGGAGGGGACGACGCCGCAATGGCCAAATCCTTCATCATCGCGCTCGAAGGCCCGGCCTTGACTTGGTACACTAGGTTAACGCCGCTGTCCATTGACTCTTGGAAAGGACTTCGCGATAAGTTCCTGCTCAACTTTCAAGGGTACCGACCTGATACCGACACCCTGGCCGAGTTATTCCTCTGCAAGCAGCAGGAGAAGGAAACCCTTCGTGAGTACTACAGAAAATTCCTAACGCTCAAGTCACAACTGCCATCTTTTGACGACCACATCGTGATCCATTACGCCATCAGTGGCCTTCGGGCTGGCGTCCTATACAGTCATTGCATCAGAGACCCACCCAAAAACCTACAAGAGCTATACCAACTATTCGAGAAGTATGTCAGGTCCGAAAAGCTGCATCAACACAAGGTTGAATCTCAGAGGAAGCTTAAGGACCCTCCGCAACCCAGTAGAGTCTGGACCAGGCCTTTGCAGCCACACTCCGGACGGGACGGCCGCAGTCAACAACAAGTGCACAACATAACCAATCAGCACCCAGCCGGAGAAACTGCTCGTCATCAGGAATACCCCCCCCCCCCCCCAAGGCCACAGCAACGACATCCAAGAAAAATCACACTTTTGAAATGATCTGATGGCCTTGTTTCCACATCATATTTTCAGCCCAAACAATTGTTGCTAAGAAGATTATAGCATGCAATTGCATGAATCCCTGTTGCTAGGCCAATTAATAATAAGTATGCTCCAACTGACAAGTCTAGTAATATATATAAATTCATTAATCGAAATCAGAATGACAAGCATGGTACCATCCAGAACGACAAACAGTGACACAATAAATAACAACACCAACTAATTTAAAGGGCTCAAGGAGCAACCATGGCATCCAATTTTCATGACTCATGACTTGTATAGGAGGCTCCACGTGGTTGCCTTCGAAATATGGAAACAGAAAAGCTCCTCAACATCAAAGCACCCATCAGCGCTTTCCATCTTGATGGCCTATCACTGCTTCCACTCTGGTCCTATCCGATCATCTCTGTTTACGAGGAATTCATGTCACACCTTATAATATCCGAATAAAATTTCTTGAATAACAATCAAATCTTGAACATAATTATCTCGCACTACCCAAACACAATAGACTACCCCAAACATTTGTAGTCCTTTAACTTACGCACTAAGATCCATGGATAACCACATATTCTCAATTAATGATTTCTAGCTACAAATCAGCCTGGCAATAAATCAAATTGGAAAGCAATGCGTGATAAGGCTAATCAGATCCTGGTCTTCAAAAAAATCCCCAACCCAGATCAGGGTTGTTCTGGTGGAGCAAGAGGGGTGTACCTCGTACTCGCTACCGATCGATTGGCGGTCCTAGAAGGCGAAGGTGGCTGCGACAAAGGCAAATCTTGGCTCTTCCACAACGGTTGACCTGCAGCTCCGTCGATGAGGGCCTCGCTACCGCTACACCACCCACAATCGTCTTGCACCTCACGGCAGGGGCGAAGATGGCAGGGGCGGGGGCAAGACGCACAATGTGGATGCCCACACTGGACTCTTATAGAGTAGTAGTAGATTTATGGAGTTCCATAGTAATACTACATAGTATTAAACCATGGTTTAACTAATACTGTAGTATTTTTTGTATCTCTCGGTTGCTTCGTCTCGGTGAGTAGAGTCAGACCAAAGTTTTCTATCGGTTGCTTTGTCTTGTGATTCACCCACGTTGAGGCTCGTTTGCGCATCGCCACCACTGGTTTGCACCTCCTATGGGTGGAAATAGATTCTAAAATTTACACTATAAGGACTAGTTTGAGAGTCTAAAAACCAGAGAGGATTAGAGAGGCTAAAATCTCCTTCTTATTCAAAATTGAATATGGAGGGAATTTTAGCCTCTTCAATCCCCTCCGGTTTTGTGGCTCCCAAACTAGCCCTAAAACTCAGGATCCGAACAGATTAAAATTGAGTTTTATGTATGTTCACTTTTAAACTAAAATTATTTAAGATCTTAAACTGTTTGTACATTTAGATCACGATCTATTACCGCCGCCCCTACTCCACCCACTCTGATCCCCAACTTCCTCGTCACCTAGCTAGACGCGCATCCTGCCTGTCTCCTAATCCGTCTCCTTCGCCGTCGTGCTCACTAGCCAGGCCGGGGTCTTATGCATGCTTCGCCTATTCACTTCCTCGCCAAGGTCGTCGTCGTACGTGGTCGCTCCCTTGCGACGAGCTGAGCTAGCATGGTTAATCGGTGGTCGTTGAAGCCTCTCAATACAATGATGTTGTACTAAGACAAAATTTCCATGATTTGTCTCAACATGAGCAGCTGGACTTATGTGTCTTCCTTTCAAATTATCTGTGTCCACCACCAATTCTGTTTCACTTGTCGTTGTCCAATTGCCAAACTCGACCTAAAAATGCACCCTTATATTGATTTACTTGAGAAAAAAACGTATTTCCTACGAAGTGTCAAGTACTTGTGGCATTGTGAGGATGAATATCACAAGAGTGTATATGTAAAATACTGCTTATACAGTACACTTTTAAATTATATATAGATGGTGAGATAGACGAGCTGGTGACCACAGCTCAGAAGGGAGGGGTCCCTAGGGGAGCGCAGAGCCGCAGACCATTGAGGTTACCAAGATGTGCTCATCAATCAGTTGCTTGCTTCGAAAACAAAACCATACATAGGTTTCTTGGCGCCGATATGAACGTTCAATCACTGCTAGATGAACCGACGGAGGTGCTCTCAACGGCAGCGCAGACGGTCCTAGGGTCGGACGCTCCGCGACGTGCAGCAGGAGTTAAGTCTTCTCTGCGCCGAGCCAGACAGTCCGCGCCTAGTGGTCGGACGGTCCGCGTGCGCAAAGGCGACGGCGTTCGCCAACAACACATGGATCTGACTCTCTGGAAGGGACCCCGTCAGGAAGGAGAGATCAGAGGGTTTGTCTTGGGGTCGACAGACCACCAAGACGCCTTCAGACGATGTAGAGTAGAATACAGGTGAAGAAGGCTATGTTGCTGTCTACTCTTAGGACAAAAGGTAGAGGGACTAAAGATATATTGAGTTGGTTCGATTGTTGGTTTTTTTCAATCGGTTGTACCCGTTCAAATATATAGGGGAGAGGTCTGAACCCGTTCCTATGCGTCCTCCAACAACTCTCACGAGTTTAGAGGGATAAACTCGCATGGAGATAGGAGTTAATCCGCCTGATTTAATCTAATCACGGGCCATCCGCAGGCCAGACCATCCGGGCCTCAGAGCCAGATCGTACGGCCGTGCCAGTGCCACAAACGGTGCTCAACACACGCCCCTGCCTTTTGGGGAAGCTCAAGTGAACCAAAAGTACTGGTGCAGGCTGGAAACAACTCGATGTGACAGCACCGATTTTCCTAAGCATCTTGCCACTTAATAGGATGATATTGCTTTAAGAAATGACCATTCAACGCCTTGGGTAGGTCCTCACCTTGCAAAGTCTGCAACATGTAGGCATTACCAGTTATTACCTATGTGATTCTGTAAGGTCCTTCCCCGTTTGGTCACCATTTGCCGAATTTTCAGTCACTGCTTTTTAGTGGCAAGACGGTCTTTCACACTAGGTCCCCAACTTGGAATGACTTAGCTTTGACCTTCTTGTTGTAAGCTTTGGCAACCATAATCTTGTCTTTCTTGATCTCTCCTAGAGCCATCAATCTTTTGTCGGTTACTTCATCAATATTGTCCATCAACAAATTATAATAATCTCTGACAGTTAGATTGTTCTGCATGGCAAACCTGACAGTATTTAGGCTTATCTCTACAGGCTAGATATCTTTCTGTCCATAAACAAGCTTAAAAGGAGAGACTTTATTAGCATGGTGTTTAGATATTCTATGAGCCCCCAAAGATTCAGACAAAACCTTATTTGCTCAAGGCAGATTGGAGTTTCTAGGACATATTGTGAGTGTTGATGGTGTGTCCACAGATCCCAAGACGGTGTTCATTATTCAGCAGTGGCCTATTTCAACCTATGTTAAAGAACTACGCAGCTTCTTATGGATGGGTGGTTATCATAGAAAATTTGTGGCTCAATTTGGCATTATAAGTAGGCCACTCACTAATCTGCTAAAAAGGGTACCATCTTTGTGTGGACTGAAACAACTAATCAGGCATTTCTTACTCTGAAGAAGGCTTTAGCTGAGGCTCATGTGCTTGCCATTCCTAACTTCTCCAAACAGTTTACCATCGAGACAGATGCTAGCACTAGCAGTGGAGGTATTGGAGCAGTGCTGCAACAACAAGGGCATCCAATTGCATATATTAGTCGAGCATTGGGACCTAGAAAACTGGGACTGTCAACTTATGAAAAGGAGTGTCTAGCTATTTTATTCGCTGTCGAACAATGGAGACCGTATCTCTAGCATGCTGAATTCGTTATCAAAACTGATCAGCAAAGTCTTGTTCATTTGGATGATCAACGAGCTTCCACCCCTTGGCAACAGAAATCACTAACAAAACTTATGGGTCTCTAGTTTCACATTGTTTATAGGCAAGGGAGTGATAACCGGGTGGCCGACGCCTGATCTCGCAGACCAGGGTATGGAACAGGATGTTTCTGAAGCTCAACTAAATGCAGTGTCGGTTTCTTCAGTGGTTCCTTGGTGGTTAAGCCAAGTTACACGGAACAAGGGTATGACGTCGACCCGGAGGCCAAACGATTGGTCGAATGCCTAGCAGCTGGAGGGAAAGTGGAACCGTATACATTAACTGAAGGAATCCTACGGTTCAAGGGAAGAATTTAGCTTGGCCTGGCAAAAACCAAACTCTGCAGCTGTCAGTCATATCTGCATTACGTGATAGCGTTGTAGGGGTGGGTGGGCACTCCGGTTTTCCTATCACGTATAGTCGGATCAAAGCGCTGTTTTGCGTGGCTAGGAATGAAAGGGCAAAGCAGAGAGTATGTTGGGTCTTGTAGGATTTGTCAGCAAGCTAATAAACCAGAAAGAATCAAGTATCCAGGATTGCTGTTGCCACTCCCAGTTTATTCCTAAGCATGCATGGCAAGTGGTGAGTTTATACTTCATTTCAGGACTGCCACCTTCTCATCGGGCCAATTGTATTCTACTACTGGTGGTTGATAAGTTTTAGAAAATATGCTCATTTTTGGCTTTAGGTCATCCCTTCACAGCTTTAAAAAAAGTTTATCTGAAAGAAGTGTACAAGCTGCACTGTCTTCCTACTGCGTGTGTTTGCAGTAGGAGATCAAGTATTCCTCAAATTACAACCATACTGGCAGTCTTCAGTGCATGAACGAATGAATCACAAGCTGTCATTTCGGTACTTTGGGCCGTACAAAATCGTGAGGAAGATCAATCAATCCAGTAGTAGTAGTAGTAGCTTATGAATTGGAATTACGAGATGATCCAGCCCCTTCCCTCCGTGACGTGTGCGCGTGGCCCGTCCCTGTCCTGTCCGGCCGCCGGCCTCTCCTACTTGCTTGCCCGCACGAAGCAGCAAGCACGCTGCACACGCCCATAGGCCACAGCAGGCCAGCAGCGCCTCCTAGGTTCGAAAGACAGGGACAAAACTCGGCTCGGGAGGATCTCGCAACGAACACCATCGTCGATGGTTCCCCTCCGGAGTCAACTAATACGTTAATACTTTACTATATATATATATATATATATATATATATATATATATATTATAAACAGCGGAGCAAAGCTCCTCCCTTTTTTATAGCCTTTTGATCTAAATCTGCCGGCTCGCGGTCCATCTACTCTCCTCCCCAGCACTCCCATTCCCAATCGTGACGCTGCCTGACGCAGGCACAAAACCCAACTCCCATCAGCGCCTCCCCAAACGCAGGCAGATTCCACATATATGTATCTCCTCGATGTTAGTGTTGCCCTCTACCTTGTCGCTAAAGGCGCTCCCACACCATTAGTGTTCAACTGCTCATCGACGACGAAGGACGGTGAGAACACAGGCCAGGCGTTCGCATCGCTCCCTGCCCCCCAATGTGTATATAGTTTACTTTCCCACTACAGAGAGCATGTCCTAGGTTATTGCTTCCCCGTTGCACATATGGAGCACAATTAATTGGTCCGTAATCGTTCGATTTACAACCCCCCCCACCCCCCCCCCCCCCCCCTATCAATGTGCAAATCTGTTTTTTTTCTTTTCATTTCCTTCTTCTGTATCTATACGCACAAGACATCAACTTTACAAATCAGTTAACTCACTGTCAGTTTGTTGCTACTTGCTGCTAGCTGAATTGCTCATGAACTATAATATTTTTTGGTTTTATCATCTAGCGCCTGCAAATGCTATTAAAAAAGGAACATTGTCAACATTTCATATCTCTAAGTTTGACTTACAAAATTTTGAACAAATAATACTCTGTTCTTTGTTTTGACATCAAACCAAATAGGAACAAAGAATAAAAGAAAAAAAAGTTCGTACTTATCGTTTCTTTTGTATAAATTTGCATTGTTTCGTTAGTACTGATATATTATCTATTGTTTGCTTTTCCTATTAGTATCATGTTTCAATTTTTATCCAGATCTATAACTTTTCTGTTCGATGCTTACGTCAATGATTTGTGTTAGAGAAGTTCTTGAGTGATACCTCTATATTTATTATATAGATAGTTACACGCGCTCCTCCATGTGTATTTGTATGAGTTTTTTTTTTCTTCTTTTCGGTTGTCTAGCCATATTAGCTATTAATTCGTAGGATGACATGCCTCAAGCTAAAGAAAACCCTGACAAAATTGCCTCCGAAGTTCCTCTCGGCCTTTACTTTAGAAAGAAAATTGTATACCATTTTACATGTATAAATAAAATTAATTTCTATCACTCGTCTAAGTAACTCTGTTATTGTTTAAAACACAAATAAGGCCCCGTTTGGTATTGGTTAGATGGACTAATCTATATTCTCTAGTTTTTAGTCTCGTTTAGTCCCTATTTTGTCAAACCGAAGGATTAAAATAGGGACTAATTGATTTTAGTCTCTAATCCCTCACATGATTGTTAAAAGAGACTAAAGGGCACCATTTACTTCAATTGCCATTGTCTATAACCGTCATACACAGAAAACAAGAAAAAGAATATTTAGGTCTTTATGTGTTACATTTAATATATTTAGAATTTATTTAGGGGGTGTTTGGTTAGAGGGACTAAAGATTAGTCTCTAGTTTTTAGTCTCATTTAGTCCCTTTTTTACCAAACACTAGGACTAAATATGGACTAAAATGATTTAGTCTTTAGTCCTTCACATATGTGCTAAAAGAGACTAAATCATATTAATCCACATTTACACCTCATTTAGTTCAATTGTACTAATAGCAGGAGAATGCTAAAGGCCATTTTAGTCTTCTTATGAGTCATTTAGTATTCTTACTATTTTTAGCCTCTAGAACCAAACATGTTAGGGACTAAACTTTAGTCCCCTAACTAAACTTTAGTAGCTAGACTAAAGAAACCAAACATGGCCTTAGTCTCTATAATTAAATAAATTAGGACTAAAGTTTAGTACTATTAACTAATGAAACTAAACGCGGTCTAAGAACGCTCGCTGCGCGCGTCAGTTACTACTTACTAGTATTAAATGACCTGTGCTGCATGGTCTCGCTACGCACCAACTAGTACTCAGAGATTCAGAGCTGAGCATCGTTGTGCTAGCTGAGAGCGTACTGTAGTCTTCCCACCCATAAACCTGAGCGTCAGAAACGGTGCTCACAATCACAGCGCAGGGTGGGCCCCGATTCGAACGCTTTCTCCTCCGCCGCTGATCCCCTCTCGATTTGTTGTGCCTCCAGCCCCCGATTCCTCCTCATTCGTCGGCGATCGAACGCAGCCAGCCAGTTCTCCTCGGCTTCTTCCAGTCCCACGCACCGAGGTTCTCCTCTTCTCCGCCCCGACAGCTGCTTGCTTGGTTCTTTTTATTTCTGGGTGCGGGCGACGAGTTCTCAGATCTTCGGGTTTGCGTCGCGAGTGGTACATACATTCCTATAATAAGCAGTCCCAAAAACTCGCCGATGCCCGACGTTATGGCCGCAGCCCTAACCGGCTTCTCGCCTCGCGGGGTGATTCCGAGCAGAGGCAGAGCATCTCTTCCCGGGGTCGTTAGAGGTACGTACACGCCGTCTTTTTGGTTCCATCCGTTGTGGGAAAAAATGTTATTTGTTGTAGTTTTTGTCGCCTTCGATGGCTACTAGAAAGGGTTGCTTTTTTTTTCTTTTATATATATGAGCACTCGTTTGCAAGTTGCAAAGGGTTACTTAATGTTCTTATTATGCCTGCGACGAATCTTCCACGACTGGTGTCCTGATTGCTATCTGATTCCTTTCTTCCAACAGCGTATGCCGAGAGGCGGTTGGTTGCAGAAACCACAAGCCTGCCAAACATGGTATGAGCCTCATTATTAATTATTATACACGTGCAGTTTGCTGTGAGTTTCTATTAAATAACACACTAGCATGCTACTAAATTGCAGCATAAGGAAGAACTTGAGACTATAATAAGGAATCAGCTCCGGAAGCCCCAGTTGCCACCTTCTTCATACGACACAGCGTGGGTTTCTATGGTGCCAGTGCGGGGCTCTCATCAGACTCCCCGCTTCCCACAGTGTGTTGAGTGGATATTGCAGAACCAGCAGGATGATGGATCTTGGGGTGTCAGCCAATCGGACTCATCGGTCAGCAAGGATGTTCTCCTATCCACGTTGGCATGTGTTCTTGCGTTGAAGAGATGGAATGTTGCCAGAGAGAACATTTGGAGAGGTATAAATTGAGGTTCATCGAGAGAGATTTGAAGGTGTTTTTATTTCAGTGAAAATTGATGCTGACATTCACTTTTTTTTCTTTTTCTTTTTTTGTTTTGGACAGGACTGCATTTCATCGGGAGGAATTTCTCTGTTGCTATGGACGAGCAGTTCACTTCTCCTATAGGTTTCAACTTCACCTTTCCTGGTTTGCTTAGCCTCGGCATTGATATGGGTTTAGAATTTCCTGTAAGACAAACTGATGTCTGTGGCATTCTTCACCGCCGGGAGATGGAATTGAAAAGGTTTGTCACTGACTTATCCTGGCATGAAAAACCATCTAGTATTTCCCTTGTGTTTGCATGCCAGGGAGAACTTTTATCTTATGAGCAGATTTACCCGTCGTTTAGTTTATTTTTCTTGTTTTTGAAGAACAAAGGAATTTGCATTAATTTGTCAGATAACCATAGTTTGCTGGAAAGGAGTGCTTGTGATGGTTGTTCACATTGACTTTTGAGTAAACCAGAATTTGACATGAACTTGTGAATAATGTACTGAAAGTCCTGATAGTTGTTTTAATTTAGGCTGGCTGTGGATAGTTCTTTTGGAAGAAAAGCATATATGGCTTTTATCCCAGAAGGATTCGGAAATATGCTGGACTGGGATCAAGTTATGAAGTTTCAGAGGAAGAATGGATCATTGTTCAGCACTCCTTCCTCAACTGCTGTTGCATTAATCCACAAATACAACGACCAAGCCCTTCAATACCTAAATTTGCTTGTCAATGAATTTGGCAGTGCAGGTGTGATGCTGTACTTTTCTATCTCACAGTCGTTCTAGCATTTGGACTGTTGGTTAATACCTAATGGCTAATGGCATAAGGCTTTTGCAGTACCAGCAATGTATCCTTCAAGGGTACATTGTCAGCTTTCAATGGTGGACGCGCTTGAAAAAATGGGAATTTCTCAGCGCTTTGTCAGTGAAATAGAAAGCATCCTGGACATGGCATACAAGTAATTGTCTTGTTTGAAAATTTTATATCTTCCTTTAGTAACTTATATACTTGACTACATCCAGCTTGCAGTTGCTGGTTACAGAATGATGAGGAACTCATGATGGACATAGCAACATGTGCAGTGGCATTTCGCCTTTTGAGGATGAATGGTTACGATGTTTCCTCAGGTACTTCAGGACTCGCAAATCTGGTATTCCAGACAGCATTGGATTTTCTTTGGCATTGACGAAACTAATGACTAATTTACATCAGATGAGCTGTCTCACGTTGCTGGAGCTTCCACTTTCCATGATTCACTACAAGGATATTTAAATGATACAAAATCCCTACTGGAATTGTACAAGACCTCAAAAGTCACCTTATCAGAAAACGATCTGATCTTAGATCGCATAGGATCCTGGTCTGGCAACTTATTGAAGGATAAGATGTGCTGTAGTAGGGTGCAAAAAGACTCGATTTTTGGAGAGGTGCTGCAAACAAAATTTAAATTCTCATTTTCACCTGGGAGGTTCAGTTTATGTCTGTGTTTTGTGATTTCAGATCGAGTATGCTGTTAATTTTCCCTTGTATTCCACACTGGAGCGTCTAGAACACAAGAGAAACATCGAACATTTTGATGCTTGGGGTTCTCTGATGCTAACAACAAAATCCTCGTAAGATTTTATTTTCACAGAAGTACATCTCATCAGTTTTAAGTAGTTTAGATGCTGAGAACCAATGTTGTACACTTTGCTGTATCAGATCTTTTCGTATCAATCAAGAATTCCTAGCTTTGGCAGTCGAAGATTTCAGTTTCTCTCAACGTGTTTACCGGGATGAACTTCGGCATCTTGATAGGTAATCTAAATGCCATATGTTCACTTTTATTTTAAATTTTCTCCCTTGGGTAAATTGATTAAATTTGTTGCAACAGTTGGGTGAAGGAGAACAAGCTGGACCAGCTACAATTTGCTCGGCAGAAACTGACATATTGCTATCTGTCTGCTGCTGCTACCATATTTTCTTCTGAATTGTCTGACGCTCGCATTTCATGGGCCAAAAATGGTGTCCTCACAACTGTGGTTGATGACTTCTTCGATGTTGGTGGATCAAAAGAAGAATTAGAAAACCTGATAGCACTAGTTGAGAAGTATGTCTACTCTTTTATGAAGTAACACTGATCACTTATGCATGCCTAATTAATCTCCTGTTTCTGGCTGATGGTTTTCATAGATGGCATGCGCACCATGCTGTTGAGTTCTATTCGGAACAGGTGAAAATAGTATTTTCTGCTATTTATACAACAGTGAACCATCTTGGAGCAATGGCTTCTGCAGCACAAGGCCGTGATCTTACAAACCACCTAGTAGAAATAGTAAGTCTGATGTGCGTACCAATAATTTTGCATTGGGTTATGTTAAGTACTGACAACTGAGAACACATTTGCAGTGGCTGGATTTGTTAAGATCTATGATGGTCGAGGCAGAATGGCAGAGATGCCAATATGTACCAACAGTTGAAGAATACATGACAAATGCTGTTGTCTCATTTGCACTGGGCCCAATTGTGCTCCCAGCATTGTATTTTGTAGGGCAAGAGCTATTAGAGCATGCTGTCAAAGATGAAGAGTACGATAAATTATTTAGGCTAGTGAGCACTTGCGGGAGGCTCCTCAATGACTACCAAAGTCTAGAGGTATTTGAACCCGTTCACACATAAAAGACATGATTGTATACTATATTAGCATATCTGCTCGAATTTTTCCATATTTTCTCACTTTATGCTCTAGAATTCACACAGCATTAAACAAAAACTCCCTTTTTATTTCTAAAATGTGTAAGATTACAAGCACCACAAAGTTATGAAAAACTCACTAATTTATGAAAATAAAGATTTATGAACATGTTCTGTTTCTGGTTATAGCTATTATACTTGACAAGGGTACTGTTGATTGTTGAACCATGATTTATATTCACTATAAGCTTGCTACTGGAAGATTCTTACAAAATCTTTGATCCATGGCTGCAGAGGGAAGGCAACCAGGGGAAGCTGAATAGTGTTTCTCTACTTGTGCTCCACAGTGGTGGTTCTATGTCCATAGAAGCCGCTAAAAAGGCAATGCAGAAGTCCATAGACGTGTCTAGGAGAGACTTGCTAAGATTGGTTCTCAGGAAAGAAAGTGCTGTTCCTAGGCCATGCAAGGAGCTCTTCTGGAAGATGTGTAAGATACTTCACCTGTTTTACTCTCAGAATGATGGATTTAGCTCCCCAAAGGAAATGGTCAGTGCAGTGAATGCTGTTATCAACGAGCCACTCAAAGTCCAAAATAGTACTACGTTTTTGTCTAGTTCATCAAGGTAGCGAGGATATCATGTAATTTATCCTGTTCATATGGATCAGAAGCAACAGCAGCAAGCTTAAGATATTTGTAAGTTTGTGACTGGGCTGGTGTGGATCTGTGAAGCTACAACTTTGCTGTATGTGGATCAAGGTATTAGGAAGATCTGGTTCACATATTGGATAAACCATAACGTTAAATTATGTTTGCTTAATTTCAACCGTAATCGATACCACATTAGAAATGAATATCGGCTTATTCAAACTTTTTACCATCGGTATTTGAGTGTGAATCATTACTATTACCATTTACGTTACATTTCGTGAACCAAACGGCACATGAGTCTTTGACAGTGAGAGTGTAGTTATATTTATTAGTTAAATAGGCATACAATACACTAGTTAACGTGAGTCTTTGACAGTGAGAGTGTAGTTATTAGTTAAATAGGCATACAATACACTAGTTAACGTGTGAGTAAAGGATTATGAATCATTATTACAAGACCCACAAAACAATCGAATAAGAGTGTGAGCCGTATGTCCTTGTGTATCAGCATCAACGACACGTTTGACTGCTCTCGTGTTTGTTGGTTGCTGATCAGTACTGTAGCAACAATAGAATTTGCAAAATTTTGTCGAGAATTTGCAGTATCCTTACCAAAATCCGCACCCCATCCGTAGTGTTTCTCTGTTTTCCCCATAACATAAATAGTAAGCTGTCTTATGAGCTCATATTTACTCTGTTGTGAATTTATGATAAGGATTATGAAGTGCCGTCACGACTGAGATTTTCTTGCTATCCAGCTAGTCACACTTCTGCACTGCACATGCTTGGCTGTTGTCTCCAAATCAAACACCGTCAAAAGAATGCATCTTGATCAGAGATAACAAATCTTACTACAGCTTAACATCAGAGATAAAGGTCTCCGGAGTAGGCGTGAGCATCAAGTTAGCATGCTTGGCTCAAAAATAATTGGGCGAAAGGTCTGAAAGTGGAAAGATGACAAGCTGCAGTCTGAGCAAGAGCTTATATATCAAATATGTCAAGGAATCACCTTTAGTTTCCCTTTTTGCGCAGTATCAGGCTTACAAAATTCAAAACCATACTAGTGAAGAAGAGCTAGTTACAAAATGTGCATCGGTGTGGCCTAGAAGCAAAAGGAACGTTAACTCCAACTGAAGCTTGGGGAAAAATTTTGGTATCTGCAGTCTGTTCTCCTGCATATCTACGTACCCTCCCTCGTCACAGAAGGTCAAATTTGCACTTCTCGTAGCCTACAGAGATGAAACAATGAATAGTCCGGTTAGTAGGGTTACAATCCAACTCAAGTAAATTAGGAGGGAAATGCAGTTGTGCTGGGTTTAACACGCAAGTTACACCAATAGTAACAAGAATATTGAAGTCATTTTTTAGGAGAACTAGAGCGGGTAAGATGCCGGTTTGAACAAAGGCATTTCAAAGGAAACAATTCGATTCCTTCAAAACCTGGAGTATGTGCTTCACAAGGATGAACAAGTCCTAGAAGGCAAGTATCTAAAAAGTTCAGTTCAGTCAGAGCCTCAGAGCAATGCACTAGTTCAGTCTGAAGCAGAGTAGTCTACACTCTACAGTCTACAGCGTTACTGAGCAACATTGACAGTGATCAGTGAAGGCCAAACAACATCTTCGAGTTGGAGCAAGATCGACATGAAGCAAAGTCAAAGCAAACAAATCAACAATGGTGATCAGGAGATGTGAACGCATTGAAGGTAAGGGAACTGATGATGATGCTTACTCGGGTCTCTGGTGATAATGGTGGCGGTGCCGCCGAAGTCGCAGGTGCCGCCGGTCGCCTTATTCTGCTGCCAGTAGCTGTTGAACGCGAAGGAGGCGTGCGCGAGCACGGTGTTGGGGTGGTAGCACGCGCCGCTGGGCAGGATGGAGTCGCACTCGGCGCCGGAGCCGCACGCGTAGTCCATGGCCTCCTGGATGATGGGGTCCGGCACCGTGGGCTTGGCCACGCACCACAGCGTCTGCCCGGCGCCCGGCAGCATCGGCGGCGCCAGCGGAGGTGGGTACACGATCGGCGGCTGGAACGGGCCGCCGCCGCCGCCGTCACCGGATCCCGAGCCACCGCCTGAGCCGGAGCCGGGACCAGGGCCGAATCCTGGCGGGCTCGGCACCACGACGATGGGGCTCGGCGGCACCGACCCAAACGGCGCTCCCGGACCTGCCTGCGGCGGCGAGTTCGGTGTCGTTGATGCCGGTGGGCCTTCCTGGCCTTGACCTCCTCCTCCCTGGCCTTGATCTCCTCCTCCCTGGCCTTGATCTCCACCCGGGGCGCCGTTCTCCGGCGGGCTGGGCTCGAAGGACGGCGGCACGGGGGTGATCGGCGGCAGCGGCGGCGCCTGGGCCTGGCCCGGCAACGAAGGCGTGAAGGGCGTGGACGACGTGGACGGAGGCGTCGTGGATGACGTGGACGACGTGGACGGAGGCGTCGTGGACGACGGCGCGTCCGGTGGGTTGACGCAGAACGGGGAGTTGGTCTCGCCCGCGGCGAGGCTGACGGCGTCGGTGGCGTCGGCGGTCGGAGTGGGAAGTCGGCGCGGTGGCTCCACCGTGCGGATGAAGTTGAGCTTGAACAGCGCGTTGAGCAGCGGGCTCCTGCTCCTGCTCCTGCTCGCCGCCATGACCCTCGCTTCTGCTCAATTCCATCATTCCCATGCATGCACGAAAAAAAAAAAACCTCTCGCTTAGTTATTATTATACTCCTAGCTAGTGATCCAGCATTGCGACGAGGAGGACCGCATCGATCGTTGCTTCCTTACTACGATATCTCTGTTGGTCCGTCGTCCGTGCGAGCGAAGTGCAGCACCACGTACTTACCGCAGCGAGTGGCGCAGAGCAGGAGCAGCAGCGACGCCACCACGAAGCCGGCAGCGGTGACGAGCGGCACTGTGTCCTTGCGCGCCATGGCTGCCGCCGGCCCTCCCCGGTACGAAGCAGGCAGCAGTGGGGGCCGTTATATGTGTAGTGTGGCTTTGGCGAGGCTAAAGGAGCAGCTGGAACAGCGGTGTGGATCGGCCGGGCCATGCATGGATCTCCAAAGCGTCGGGGGGAAACTCTAAAAGCCGGGCGGCGCAGCGGAAAGAGGCAAAAGGGATCGATCGGCAGCGGTGGCGGTGGCGGTGGGTGGATGATGCTCAACAATTGCTCATGTATGTTCTCATTCTCTGCTTTCGCTTTCCGAAGAAAACGTAGAGGAGGCACGCGTCAGGATTGTACGTTGCGACGACTGCTGCACGCACTGGCATTGGGCAGTGGCCATGGAGGATAGAGGGGAGTGACGAGGTGGCTTCGCTGCCTTTCTTCATTAGCTTGTTGTTTGATCTTAGCATCTATGCTTGCTTGCCGCTAGGGAAAACGCTAGTATAATACTACGTCCTGCCGGGGCGCCGTCGCGCGGGACGGGGAACGCGTGCGACGACGTGTCTGCGTCTTCAGCTTGCTTTGTGCTCAAGGAAGAGATGTTCCTATTGCTGTGGGGTGTGAGTTGTGACTTGTATCACTAGCGGCTTCTGTGTTCCGGCCGGCCTTCTTGCATTGAGAAGCTTTGGTTGACCACCGAGACAACGAATCCTTTCCTTGTTGACGGGGCCGGAAAATCTTTTTCTGATCGAAAGCGGTGGGGAACAAAAAAGCAAAAATAGCTAATTTCCATCCTCCAATTTGGAGATAGGAAAACGGGCTTGCGGCTGTAGCCTTATACACTTGGTATTTTGGGCCTCTACACAGCTCCCCCCGGTTGTTTCGGCCCGCGCACGACGCGGACGCGGACGCGGAAGAGAAGGGAAAAGGCCCGATATCCCGGTGAGGGCTCCGCCCACGCCCACTGCCCACCTCCATCCATGCATGGACGTGCACGCGCCCGATTTGGTGGCCTGCGCTACGCCCGATCATCGTTAGGGGAGCGAATGCTTATATTAATCACAATCGTGAGACAATAAATGTCATATTTTATGCCTTGAAGGCGTGAGCTTGATGATCAATATGTGAATCTTTATGGAACTTTCTATCAAATATACAGATCTAGTCGATCGAACACCATCAGTCAAAGTGGCTTATTTATATTAATACGTGCACTTACCTTGTATATCCTAGAAGTGAGTAGAGGTAAAGTTCCTGAAATAGTCCTTGCAAGGATATGCAATCCGTTTGCTAAATCTTTATGTGCATATACTTCCAGAAGAAGATGTTTTGCCTTATTGATACGATTTTGCAAGGATCAGGGGAGCACATTTCTAAAGTTAGCTCTTTTAGAAGATTCGATAGAATCTAGATCCCAGAGGATCAAAATCTGTCCCGATGATAGTTGTTGTACTCTTTTTCCCTTGGTGAGTTTTTTTTGAAGTTTTTCACATGAGGTTTTTAACGAGGCAACAAAGTGCAATGCAAGGGGGAGTGTTAAGTAACCCTTTCTCCATATTTTTCCTACTGGGTTTTTCGGAGTTTTAACGAGGCATGTGTTGGTCGCGGTATTTGCTCAAGGGGGAGTGTTAAGTAACCCTAGTTAGGGTTATGTGGGCAAATACTTGCTTTACCCCTGAGGGGTCTCACATCTCTATATAAGGAACCTGTATACCCTCTCATAATACAGAGATCAAAAAGAGGCTAGAGGTCCAACCCTATATCATACGTCTCGTGTGTTTCCTCTGTCATGGAAAGGGAGACGGATCATCTACATCTTCTTGCGCCTCTACTGTTGACGGGAGGGAAGGGAGTGGATCTGGTGATCCGTGGTAACTTAGTTCTCAACACCTATTTCTTAAAGAAATAGAGGGGAACCCCTTTCTGTTAAAAAAAAGCAAAATAGCTAATTTCCATCCTCCAATTTGGAGATAAGAAAACGGGCTTGCGGCTGTAGCCTTATAGGGTGCGTTTGGTTGCCTGCATATGGTCTGACCAGGCTCACAAGATACAACTTTCTTCTGTTTGGTTGCCTAATCAGCCTCTTCAGTCTGGCTCGCGGGATGCAAAGATTCCTCTTGGGCCTGGCTCCCGAGATACATAGGAATTAGCCGTTTCTCCAGAGCCAGGCTCTGCCGGTGCAACCATTAATCTTTCCTAATGACAAATTAACATGTAATTAGTGTCTATTAAATAAATTTAATTTATTTAAAAGTGGATTAAGGCTTTGTATGGTATATTATAGACTATTGCAACATCATCACATGAAAATATAATAAAACTTTATAGCTTTTAAGCTCATGCATCAAGCATTTATGCAAGCAACCAAATATCATCTCGCATGGACCAAGCTAAACTCATACAGACAACCAAATGTAGAGATATTGCATGCTCTTAGTCAGGCTATCAAGAGCCAGGTTCCCTAGATACGAGCCAGCCCTACCCATCCAGGCTAGTTCCCGGTTGTTTCGGCCATCGCACGACACGGACGCGGAAGAGAAGGGAAAAGGCCCGATATCCTGCTGAGGGCCACGCCCACGGCCCACCTCCATCCATGATCCATCCATGGACGCGCACGCGCCCGATTTGGTGGCCTGCGCTACGCCTACGTCTGTCTAGGAGTACATGCCGGTGGTGGCTAGTGGATACTGTAGATGCCCCTTGTCCGTGGGCACCCTGGGCGCCGCCTCGTCCGTTTGGCTCTGTATGTCATCGGTCGGCCGGGTCAGCAATACACGCGGAGACACACCCAGCGAGTCAGGAACGATGCGCGCGAGCTAGAGCATTGCCATGGACTGCATGCACGGACAACGTGCGACGACGCGTGCCTACCGACAACGACGATCGGTCACGGCCGCGCGCTCTGCCCGTGCCGGCTGGAGATCGGTCGAGAGGTCGTCTCGCTTGCATTGTCGTCGGTCAATCGATAATCGACCTAGCTAGCTAGTAACCTATAGCTAGGGCGGCTAGATCTGCTGCTGAGTGGCCGAACGGCGACGACGTACGGGCAGGTATCCGTGCCCATCATATGCTACAACGTACGGGCACGGCGGCCGATTATGTTGATTTTGGATGAGCGATTTATGTATCAGCAACTTCAGCGGATACTAGTGTACAATACATGCACACGCGTTCCTGCTGGTGTTCCCTCGTCCCAAGGGCAGCGGGCATGGATGCATGCCGGGCGCTGCCAGGCAAACCACGACTGGTATATACGCCGCAACAGGAACCTGCGACTACCATTTATACATATTGTGAAACGAACGAAAAAATGGCGTAGATCTGATGTCTAACCATAGGAGGTATATATATGCATATAAAACTACCTTCCCTTTAGACTATAATTAAAAGGGTGGTAGAGCTACATTCAATATAATCTAGATTCATACATTTAACTTCCCATATGAACCCACAACAAGATTCATCAAAACCCAAATCAAGAGAGTCGGAGACAATCCGGCCAAGACGACAATAATAGTGAGAGTTAGAGTGTGTTTAGAAGCAAAGTATTCCAAAACCATGGTCATGACATATCCGTAGTATTTTTTACATCATTCTTAGCAATACGTGTTCGGAGACAAAGCATCTTAAACCATGGTATTTAGTATACATATGCAATGCTAGCCATAGACAAAAAAAACTTTGGGTTGGAGTGGAGTTTCAAATACTCTAAGAATATCATGCTATCTACAAAACCATGATATTCAAAACAGAGTATTTTTTACAATGCAGCCAGACACCTCGTGGCAAAAAAAAACTATGGTATTCTGCAATACCATGATTTTTTTTCTCAAAACTCAAAAAAATACTTTATTCACAAACATCGTACCCCTTAGCCTTGTTTGACGATACAATTTTGTCACACCCGGTTTTAAGGAACAAAGCCGGGTGCATCTCATACATGCACCAAAGAAGACAACATATATAATAACAGAGTGTATAGAGATAAATGTCACAAAACATCAGAGTATTTATTACAAAACGGAAGTCTTATTACAAAATAAAAGAATAAATATAAAATGAACTAAGGATCGTCGGCGCCAATGTCAACTGAGAAACGCCACCTAGATCAGATCATACTCCTCGCCTTGTGGCTCCTCCTGAACCACCTGCTCTTCTCCTGTGGGGGGTGTGAGACAGCAAGAGTGAGCTCACACATGTTCATCGCTCAACAAGTTGTGGGGAATAATGTGGCATGAACTCACCAAAGGTGGGAGTTCATGAAGTGTAAGGCTGATCAATGAAATAAAGACTGAAGCTGAGCATTGCTTTTATAAGTTGGTCAAAATTTTATTAGCAGTTACTAAGGGTAAGTAAATACCAAACCATAGTAATAATAAGTAAAAGTGATAATAAAATAATCCCAAATGCAATGAAATGACAGATTAAGTTTAAGTTCCATAAATTAATCATGTGAGTGTCCGAGCCGCTCATGACCGTGAGCACGGCTAGTATACCAGTTTTACACTCCGCAGAGGTTGCGCATCTTTACCCACAAGTCATGTTACCCATTTGCCATGGAGTCGATCAGACCCCATACACCTCTACCAAGGAAGCGAGGCAGGGTACCACTACGAGGCCTTTACAAAGTTCCACTAGCTTCAGACTACCCGCTACAGTTTATAGGAAGCTCTAGTGCAGGAATCCCTCGCCTGACCGCTATCGCAGCAAAATCAACCCAAGGACTTCCCTACACTGACCACTCCCCTACTGCCCTTGCCCCTTTCGGGTAAGGTAGCCATCCACTAGCTAGCTTTCCTAGTTAATCAGCCAAGGGCGTCCCATTAAACCCTTGTGGTAGCACTGTTTTCCCGGGTGGTTCTCCATGTTCCCATTAACATAATGATCTTATCATGAACAGAAAATAATGAACAGATAATAACAAGTATAAAAATGAGTGATGAATATCTCTATACCCAAAGCCACATAAAGCAATAGCATGTACTACCCAAAAGTTTAGTAGTAAAACCAGTGGCGAAACAAGGTATAAAGATAGTCAAATCTAGGGTAACCTATTGGGTCCCATCAAAATTAACCTATGCAGATCATTATGATTAATAAGAACATGAATAGGTAAAATAAGTGATCAAGGGCACAACTTGCCTTCCACGAGCTCCTGCTCAGCAGTCTCTACCAGCTGAACCCCGGAATCCTCTGTAGCTTGCTCGTCTACTCGCATCAACACAATACATACATAGTATAGCAAAAATTAACATTACACTAAGCATGTGAATAAAATACACAGTAATAATCTAGACACTAAAATGAGATAATAGGAACTGGAATTATTAATTTTGGAGTTATATATTTTAAGTTATGAATTTCCAAAGATTTTATGCATTTAATATAGGGTTAAGTGAGAAATAAATTTTAATATGTATTTCATGTAAAAACAGTGGTACAAATGGATAGACAATAATATTATGAAAATTTAGGAACTGGAATGGACCAATTTGGAGTTCATATGCATTTTCTATGAATTAAACAAGTTTCTGCCATTAATTTAATATTAAAAATCTATTTCTAAATTCATTTCTCTGGTTTTTCTGTTCTCTGGACTAGGCCTCAAATACCAGAAAGAGCAGGGTCCCCGGCGCAAGAAACCAGAGACCCAGCGCACAGTGGAGTGGGATGGCGGGTTGATACTTAAATAACAGAGGTGTTCTTTTACAAAACTTGCGATCGAAGGGGTATCGACCAACCAGAGCCGCACGATTTAATACCTACCGTCCAGATTAGATCCATGATCCTAAACACTAGCGCGCGATCACAGCCATCGGATGATCGATCAACGGACTGCGTTCTACATCTCCGAGATCAACGCGCCACCCTCGGATCATGGATCTACGGTCGCGCGCGCTCGGCCGAAACGGTACGCTCGGCTTCTAATCGTGGACGTTGATAATGAATCTAACGGTTGTGAGCCCTCTTCCCCAACCCGCGTACTCAGGCAATGGCACCGCCCAACAGTCCGCCGTTGAGCTCGCCGGAGATGGTGGATCTAGTGCATCGGGACCCAATCTTCACGACCGATAGATGCAAAACGATGAGGAGCCCATGGCGAATACTGTGGTGGCGCCAATTTGGTGCACCATAGGCGTACCAGGCACAACCACGGCAGTGCTAGCATGGACCCGCGGCGGCAACTACAGCCAGCGTAATATATCCATGAATCAAGGCCCAAAATCTAAATTCGATCAGCGCTGCGCCATGCTTAGGGAAGGGCAAACTGGTTGGTGAGCTTATTACCTCAATCTGGGGTTGCAGTACCACAGTCCACGCGGCGGCGCGGCTTCACGGTGAACCTTCATGACGACGACGAGGTTCGCCCGCCCCGAACCGTCTTCCCAGCACGCCCGCGGCTCCCACACCACAGGCAGGCCCGGCGGACACCAGATTCCCCCCCAATCCGAGCCTAGCTGGCGCCGGCGACGAGCCAACAGCTCTGCGGCACCTGCGGATTCCTAGCGGCGAACCTGAGCTTAGGCAAGCTTTCTGTGCGTGAGAAATTTCAAACGGGGGTAGCTGGGTCAAGGACGGGCGGTTGTGGGTGATCTTATGCCCCCAATTCCCCGCGAGAATCGGTCCCTCCACAACAAATCCCGGCGGGTACGGAGCTCGACGCGGTCCGCGCGGGCTGTTATAGGGCGCCGCGACGGGTGGAAGAAGGGTCTTCCCCCCTAGACGCCGGTCCCACACCTCAGCGATGCAAATGGTGGGTGAGACTGGCGCAGCGGGCCCCCACACGACAGAATCGCCCGATCAGTAGTTGGGCCGCGCGGTATGAGGTGCCTGTTGGGCCAAGCGGTCATTCCAGCCCAGGCGCGGTTTCTTATTTTCTATCCCTTTTTCTTTTACCTTTTCTTTTCTTCTCTCCTCTCTCCTCTTTCAAATTTAAATTTCAAATTTGAATCTATACGTGTGAAGTTCAAACCCAGGTTACAAGTCTATATTTACATAACAATATGAACTGAATTTTGTTCATTTATATTTTATTTTATCTTATTGGTATAATGTTTTCTTCTCTTTTTCTTATTTTCAAAACCCTAATTTTAATTTAGGGTTTAATCCAAACTTTAGAATTATTATCTTATTATTATTATCCTTATTATTTTATTTAATGCACAATCATATAAAAAAAAACTCAGCATGATGCATGATTTATTTAGGTGTTATTGGTCATTTAATCCCCTTTTGATGGTGTTTAACCACACGTGGTAGTAACTAAAGATGGTACACACACATATATATGAAGAAAATATTCTCTTTTCATAAGAGTTACAAATTTAGGTATTACAAATCCTACCCCCCTTAAAAATAATCTCGTCCTCGAGATTTAAGAAGATCTAGGGAAAAGATGGGGAAAGTCTATGCGAAGCTCTTCTTCTCTTTCCCAAGTAGCTTCATCTTCTCCATGGTGACTCCATTGCACTTTGCACATCTTAATCACCTTATTTCTTGTAACTCGAGTCAAAGTGTCCAGAATCTTGATAGGGTACTCCGCATAAGTCAGGTCATCTTGAACACTAAGGTCCTCCATTGGTAGTTGCTCCTCAGGTACCCTGAGACATTTCTTCAGCTGGGATACATAAAATACATCATGTACATCTGACAGGTGATCGGGTAGTTCTAGCTGATATGCAACTTCACCCACTCGCTTTAAGATCAAGAAAGGTCCAATGAAGCGAGGGACAACTTTCCTTTAACTTTAAATCTCCTCATACCCCGGATCGGTGACACCTTCAGATACACATGATCACCCTCCTTAAACTCCAGTAGTCTCCTTCTAATATCAGCATAGCTCTTTTGCCTAGATTGTGCAATTCTCAAATTTTCTATTATCATTCGCACTTGTTCTTCTGCCTCTTGAATAAGTTCAGGCCCAAAGAACTGTCTTTCACCAGTTTGATCCCAATACAGTGGTGTCCTGCACTTTCTGCCATACAGAGCCTCAAATGGTGACATCTTCAAATTGGCCTGGTAACTATTATTATAAGAAAACTCAGCATAGGGTAAGCTCTTCTCCCAACTGCCACCATGCTTGAGAGCACAAGCTCTTAACATATCTTCCAGCACTTGATTAGTCCTCTCTGTCTGTCCATCAGTCTGAGGATGGTAGGCTGAGCTAAAATTCAACTTTGTGTCCAAGCTCTCATGCAACTTCTTCCAAAATCGAGAAGTAAACTGCGATCCTCGATCAGGCACGATCTTCTTAGGTACTCCATGTAGACAAACTATCCGAGTCATATACAATTCTGCTAGCTTGGCTCCCGTGTAATTAGTCCTCACAGGTATGAAATGAGCCACTTTTGTCAATCTATCCACAATTACCAAACAGAGTCATATCCTGCTGGAGTGCGGGGTAGTCCAACAATGAAATCCATACCAATTTCTTCCCATTTCCACTTGGGTATCTTCAATGGGTGCAATAGTCCAGCTGGTCTTTGATGTTTGGCCTTGACTCTTTGACACACATCACACTTAGCCACATGTGCAGCAACATCTCTTTTCAGTCCATACCACCAATACTTTTGCTTCAAATCCTGATACATCTTAGTGCTACCAGGGTGGATAGAGTAATCGGAATCATGAGCTTCTTTTAATATAGTCTCACGAAGGCTATCAATCTCCGGAACACATATCCGATCCTTGAACCATGTAGTACCTTGCTCATCCTCCGTGAATTCTGGCACTCGACCTTCCGTAATAAGATCCTTAATCTCTTGAATTTTAGCATCACCAACCTGACCTTTACGAATCTCTTGCTCCAAAGTAGGTTCCAACTCGATGGTAACTCCTTCAGTGTGTGTAACAATTCCCAAGTTGAGTCTCTCAAAATCTTTTGCTAATTCATCGGGTAGCTGGACAACAAAAGCGGAGTGAACGTGCTCCTTCCGACTCAAGGCATCTGCAACCAAATTCGCCTTGCCTGGATGATAGTGAATCTCCAAATCATAATCCTTAATGAGCTCCAACCAACGGCGTTGCCTAAGGTTGAGATCCTTCTGAGTGAATATATACTTCAAACTCTTATGATCCGTGTACACTTGACACTTGGTCCCCATAACGTAGTGTCTCCAAATTTTAAGTGTGTGCACAACCGCTGCTAGTTCTAAGTCATGAGTGGGGTAGTTCAATTCATGTTTCCGTAACTGACAAGACGCATATGCGATCACATGTCCTTCTTGCATGAGCACACATCCCAATCCTTGGCCACATGCATCACAATAAATGTCGAATCCTTTCTGTAGATCTAGCATAACCAATACTGGTGGAGACATCAATCTCTCCTTCAATTGATCAAAGCTTCCTTGACATTTATCATCCCACTTAAATTCTCTGCCCTTCTCCAGAAGCGAGGTCATAGGCTTGGCAATCTTAGAGAATCCTTCAATAAATCTCCGATAATAGCCTGCTAGCCCCAAGAAACTCTGAATCTCAGTAACTGTAGTGGGCACTCTCCACTCCATTATCTCCTTCACTTTAGCAGGATCCACTGCTATTCCTCCATTAGAAATAATATGTCCCAGAAATGGCACCTTATCAATCCAAAACTCGCACTTGCTAAACTTGGCATAGAGTTGATTATCTCGTAGCTTCTGTAGCACCAACCTTAGATGTTCTTCATGATCACTTTCACTCTTAGAATAGATAAGAATATCGTCGATGAACACCACGACGAATCTATCCAGATACTCCATAAACACTTTATTCATCAAATTCATAAAATAAGCTGGTGCATTGGTTAATCCAAATGACATAACCGTGAACTCATATAATCCATATTGGGTCGAGAAAGTCGTCTTAGGGATATCCGATGGTCTAATCTTCATTTGATGGTATCCTGATCGGAGATCAATCTTCGAGAACACCCTAGCACCTCTCATCTGATCAAATAAATCCTCAATGCGGGGTAACGGATACTTGTTCTTCACAGAAACATCATTAAGTGATCTATAGTCCACACACATCCTCTGGGATCCATCCTTCTTCTGTACAAATAGAACCGGTGCTCCCCAAGGTGAGGAACTCGGACGAATGTACCCAGCCTCTTGCAACTCGGTTAACTGCTTCTTCAGCTCCTTTAAGTCCTCTACGGACATCCTGTATGGTCGTTTAGATATAGGGGCAGTTCCAGGTAAGAGATCAATAACAAACTCAACTTCTCTATCAGGTGGCATCCCTGGTAACTCTTCTGGAAAGACATCCGGAAAATCTCTAACCACACGTATGTTGTCACCAACAAACTCCTCAGGTATAAAGAACATTGCACGCTTAGATGAGGTGGTTACTGCAATATTAACTTGAAATCTTTCTCCTTTAGGACTAGTGAGCTCTATAGTACCTCTACCACATGCTATGATGGCCTTTGCCTTCCTTAACCATGACATACCAAGGATCAGATCTATACTGCTGGCCTCTAATATTATAGCGGTAGCTTCAAATTCTCTTCCCATAATGGTTAATGTCAATCTATATGTCATTTGATTTGCTTCAATAGGCCCTTTAGGTGTGATAACTATCATTGGTTTTCTCATGGTTACCAATGGTATCTCATTTGTGTTGGCATAACGAGCAGACATGAAAGAATGTGTAGCACCAGAATCAAATAATATGGTTGCAGGAATTGCATTAACGTAAAACATACCAAGTATGATGTCCGCACCATATGGAGTAGCGTCAACGCTGACTTGATTAACTCTAGCAATAGAATATCCCTTGCCAGGAGTCTGTTGCTTATTCTTAGCTGGTGTACCAGAATTTCCCATCGGACAAACATTAGCATAGTGCCCAATCTGACTGCACTTGAAACATGTAGGGTCGGTCTTCTGTCCTGCAGACCTCATCGGGGTGCTAGTGGGAGTAGCCTGACGAGTAGGAGGTGTCTGTGGAGACCCCTGTGGAGCATACTGAACTGGGCGTGGTCCTCCTCCTGGACGAGTAGGTGTACCCTGTGGCGAAACATAGCGGGGACGAACACTGCTGCTACCCTGTCCCTGTGAGATAGCCTTCCTCTTCAAATCACCCAGTTGAACACGCTTGTGTTCAGTAGCAAGAGCCTTATCCAGTAGCCTCTGAAATGATGGAAATGTGTGTGCTACCAGTGCATACTGTAGGGGTCCATTAAGTCCTTCAATAAAATGCTCCTGCTTTCTTTCATCCTCGGCAACTTCCTCCGGAGCATATCTCGACAACTGAATAAACTTATCTCTGTACTCGCTGACAGACATGTTGCCTTGCTTCAATGACATAAACTCCTTCTTCTTGATCTTTATCAATCCAGCTGGAATATGGTAGTTCCTGAACTGTGTACTGAACTCCGCCCAAGTAATAGTGTCAGCAGCATCATGGGCAGCAGTATAAGAATCCCACCAGTCAGCAGCAGGACCTGTCAGACGACTTGAGGCGTAAAGAACTTTCTCCCGGTCTGAGCATTGGGCGATGTTGAGCATCTTCTCAATTGACTTCAACCAATCATCTGCATCAAGTGGATCTGGCGAGCTGGCGAAGGTCGGTGGCTTATGACTCATAAATTCCCGGTGCTTATCACGAGGTGGAACTGGTGGTGGTGGTGGAGGCAATGGTACTTGTTTCTGTTGCTGTTGTTGCTGGAATTGTTGTTGCAGTTGCTGTTGTGCCCTTCTTTCCTGACGTATCTCCTCTCGCTCCTGGCGCAACTCCTGGCGTATCTCTTCTCTTTCCTGACGCATCTCCTGGCGTTCCTACTGCATCTGAGCCCGCATATCCGCCATAGTGTCGGCCATTTGCTGCATCATCCTCATTTGAGCTGCAATCAGTGGGTCGACTCCGTCTGGTGGAGGATTAGGAGGATTCATCTCTGCTGGTTGTGGCTGGGGTTGTCTATATATCCACCGAGTGTGTCGATTAGGAGGCAAATCAATTCCACCACCCCGCCTGGTATTGACCATCTGAGTTAGATACATAGTAGACAAGGCAGCAATTACGAATCGTGTTACTTTGGGGAATTTACTAGCTAAGCAGATTAATATTTTACCTACCATAGCTAGTTCATTACCTTATAGTGGTACATACTAAGATGCCCATATATAACATTTCAATCAATCAAAGAAGCAAATCAAACATTTATCATCAGAACAATCAAACAACATTTTTAAATATAGAAAATAGTTTTGGTTTGGTCTTAGGCCTCCTATCTCTTAAAAATGTCATAGAGGTAGGGATTCCAAGGTTTGAAATCCATCTTGCCTTAGAATAGAGAAGATAAGAATGATCAGAGTAGAACAGTAGAAGGTGAGACAGGATTAAGATAAGTATAGAGAGAATCAGAGTAAGGAGAGTTTAAAAGAATCAGAATAAGGTAAGTAGGTAAGGGTTTTGTCCATTTCTATCTAGGTTTCGTCCTACAGTCAACATTTCCTCTGATACCACTTTTGTCACACCCGGTTTTAAGGAACAAAGCCGGTGCATCTCATACATGCGCCAAAGAAGACAACATATATAATAACAGAGTGTATAGAGATAAATGTCACAAAACATCAAAGTATTTATTACAAAGCGGAAGTCTTGTTACAAAATAAAAGAATAAATATAAAACAAACTAAGAATCGTCGGCGCCAATGTCAACTGAGAAACGCCACCTAGATCAGATCATACTCCTCGCCTTGTGGCTCCTCCTGAACCACCTGCTCCTCTCCTGTGGGGGGGTGTGAGACAACAAGAGTGAGCTCACACATGTTCATCGCTCAACAAGTTGTGGGGAATAATGTGGCATGAACTCACCAAAGGTGGGAGTTCATGAAGTGTAAGGCTGATCGATGAAATAAAGGCTGAAGCTGAGCATTGCTTTTATAAGTTGGTCAAAATTTTATTAGCAGTTACTAAGTGTAAGTGAATACCAAACCATAGTAATAATAAGTAAAAGTGATAATAAAATAATCCCAAATGCAACGAAATGACAGATTAAGTTTAAGTTCCATAAATTAATCATGTGAGTGTCCGAGCCGCTCATGACCGTGAGCACGGCTAGTATACCAGTTTTACACTCCGCAGAGGTTGCACATCTTTACCCACAAGTCGTGTTACCCATTTTCCATGGAGTTTATCAGACCCCATACACCTCTACCAAGGAAGCGAGGCAGGGTACCACTACGAGGCCTTTACAAAGTTCCACTAGCTTCAGACTACCCGCTACAGTTTATAGGAAGCTCTAGTGCAGGAATCCCTCGTCTGACCGCCATCGCAGCAAAATCAACCCAAGGACCTCCCTACACTGACCACTCCCCTACTGCCCTTGCCCCTTTCGGGTAAGGTAGCCATCCACTAGCTTTCCTAGTTAATCAGCCAAGGGCGTCCCATTAAACCCTTGTGGTAGCACTGTTTTCCCGGGTGGTTCTCCATGTTCCCATTAACATAATGATCTTATCATGAACAGAAAATAATGAACAGATAATAACAAGTATAAAAATGAGTGATGAATATCTCTATACCCAAAGCCACATAAAGCAATAGCATGTACTACCCAAAAGTTTAGTAGTAAAACCAGTGGCGAAACAAGGTATAAAGATAGTCAAATCTAGGGAAACCTATTGGGTCCCATCAAAATTAACCTATGCAGATCATTATGATTAATAAGAACATGAATAGGTAAAAGAAGTGATCAAGGGCACAACTTGCCTTCCACGAGCTCCTGCTCAACAGTCTCTACCAGCTGAACCCCGGAATCCTCTGTAGCTTGCTCGTCTACCGCATCAACACAATACATACATAGTATAGCAAAAATTAACATTACACCAAGCATGTGAATAAAATACACGGTAATAATCTAGACACTAAAATGAGATCATAGGAACTGGAATTATTAATTTTGAAGTTATATATTTTAAGTTATGAATTTCCAAAGATTTTATGCATTTAATATAGGGTTAAGTGAGAAATAAATTTTAATGTGTATTTCATGTAAAAACAGTGGTACAAATGGATAGACAATAATATTATGAAAATTTAGGAACTGGAATGGACCAATTTGGAGTTCATATGCATTTTCTATGAATTAAACAAGTTTCTGCCATTAATTTAATATTAAAAATCTATTTCTAAATTCATTTCTCTGCTTTTTGTGTTCTCTGGACTAGGCCTCAAATACCAGAAAGAGCAGGGTCCCCGGCGCAAGAAACCAGAGACCCAGCGCACGGTGGAGTGGGATGGCGGGTTGATACTTAAATAACAGAGGGTTTCTTTTACAAAACTTGCGACCGAAGGGGTATCGACCAACCAGAGCCGCACGATTTAATACCTACCGTCCAGATTAGATCCATGATCCTATACACTAGCGCGCGATCACAGCCATCGGATGATCAATCAACGGACTGCGTTCTACATCTCCGAGATCAACGCGCCACCCTCGGATCATGGATCTACGGTCGCGCGCGCTCGGCCAAAACGGTACGCTCCGCTTCTAATCGTGGACGTTGATAATGAATCTAACGGTTGCGAGCCCTCTTCCCCAACCCGCGTACTCAGGCAACGGCACCGCCCAACAGTCCGCCGTTGAGCTCGCCGGAGATGGTGGATCTAGTGCATCGGGACCCAATCTTCACGACCGATAGATGCAAAACGATGAGGAGCCCATGGCGAATACTGTGGTGGCGCCAATTTGGTGCACCATAGGCGTACCAGGCACAACCACGGCAGCGCTAGCATGGACCCGCGGCGGCAACTACAGCCAGCGTACTATATCCATGAATCAAGGCCCAAAATCCAAATTCGATCATCGCTGTGCCATGCTTAGGGAAGGGCAAACTGGTTGGTGAGCTTATTACCTCAATCTGGGGTTGCAGTACCACAGTCCACGCGGCGGCGCGGCTTCACGGCGAACCTTCACGGCGACGACGAGGTTCGCCCGCCTCGAACCGTCTTCCCAGCACGCCCGCGGCTCCCACACCACAGGCAGGCCCGGCGGACACCAGATTCCCCCCCAATCCGAGCCTAGCTGGCGCCGGCGACGAGCCAACAGCTCTGCGGCACCTGCGGATTCCTAGCGGCGAACCTGAGCTTAGGCAAGCTTTCTGTGTGTGAGAAATTTCAAACGGGGGTAGTTGGGTCAAGGACGGGCGGTTGTGGGTAATCTTATGCCCCCAATTCCCCGCGAGAATCGGTCCCTCCACAACAAATCCCGGCGGGTACGGAGCTTGGCGCGGTCCGCGCGGGCTGTTACAGGGCGCCGCGACGGGTGGAAGAAGGGTCTTCCCCCCTAGACGCCGATCCCACACCTCAGCGATGCAAATGGTGGGTGAGACTGGCGCAGCGGGCCCCCACGCGACTGAATCGCCCGATCAATAGTTGGGCCGCGTGGTATGAGGTGCCTGTTGGGCCAAGCGGTCATTCCAGCCCAGGCGCGGTTTCTTATTTTCTATCCCTTTTTCTTTTACCTTTTCTTTTTTTCTCTCCTCTCTCCTCTTTCAAATTTAAATTTCAAAATTGAATCTATACGTGTGAAGTTCAAACCCAGGTTACAAGTCTATATTTACATAACAATATGAACTGAATTTTGTTCATTTATATTTTATTTTATCTTATTGGTATAATGTTTTCTTCTATTTTTCTTATTTTTAAAACCCTAATTTTAATTTAGGGTTTAATCCAAACTTTAGAATTATTATCTTATTATTATTATCCTTATTATTTTATTTAATGCACAATCATATAAAAAAACTCAGCATGATGCATGATTTATTTAGGTGTTATTGGTCATTTAATCTCCTTTTGATGGTGTTTAACCACATGTGGTAGTAACTAAAGATAGTACACATATATATGAAGAAAATATTCTCTTTTCATAAGAGTTACAAATTTAGGTATTACAAATTTATATTAAGGTCTAGTTTGGATACTTTGTTGTTGACCTCAATCCACATGTATTAAGGTCGCAAAGCACGCATCTACGATGTTTTGTCCACTATTTTGGACTGTAAATGAATTTGATTGTATCTTCTTCGCCATGCATTGTTCTCGTTCCCATCGACTTGAGTACATCGTCGCGTTGGTTGGTTGTGTAATCTCATCGAACCGATCGAAGAGCAAAAAGTCAGACTATATAGTATTTCCACATAGTATATCTTTGTGGAGAAAATAGAAAGGGCCAAGGGCCATTTGGTTCCTAGATACAATTATCATAGCTAAGTATTTAGGGAAGCGTGTCATGCCTGCCATGAAAAAAAATATATGGCTATAAAATTTAGGCCTTTTTTTGCCTCTCTCACTACCGCAATTCGGTTTCTTTGCTGAGTGCTCGACGTTTTACCAAATGTTTTTTGTCGAACACTCGACAAAGATATCTTCTAAGGGCTTCTATTTTTTTTCAACGTCGTCGACGCAGTTTAATCAATTCTTTCTCCATACATTACAACTGAGCAATGGGAGGTCATAGCTTGCGGCATCTGGCATGTAGACGACAGGAGGATCCATCGAGGCGAGGCGATGACGGATCATGCACATGCACTGCGTTCAGACTGCTTGTGCGAGTACACAGCAGCAGGGGTCTAGCGGCAAATTAAGGGCTTGTTTGGAATAGATTTTGTGCACCTTCCAGTGGGGAAAAGCTGGATCTCGGTGCCAAATGCCTGGATTCTCCACCTAATTCTCCTAGAAGCGCTTCTTCCCACCGCACCGTTTCAACGGGGATGGAGAATCGGCTCTACGGCCGCGTCGCGAGGAAGCGGGTGATTCCTGCAGTACCTCTTCACATTCTGCACACTAGTATGTGATGTTGTTCATATATTTTAGGCTTGAGTATAGCGTGGCAAAAGGCAAGGAACGTGTTCGTTTCTAACGAAGGTTTAACTCACGTAAATTCAACACATGTTTCTGATAAAGGTTTAACTCATGTTTGAAACAGTATATCCATGCGCTGCTGCCATTGCAGTTGTTAAGTGTACCTTAAATCCTCATGTTCAGATGTTAACAATACGATAATTTGGACATTTAAGCATATAGACTTCAGACATTGATATTTAATAATCCGATCAGTCCCATAATGCACTAGTTGGTTGTCTGTATTTATCTGTTTTATTTTTTAATCAGAATCTACAATCTCATAATCTGCGTATCCAAACACCCAGATTTTACCCATCAGCTTCTCTCCATAGCAGTCGAACCAAACACTCAGATTCTAACCATCAGCTTCTCTCAACAACCAGTTTTTCTCCACAGCCAGCTTCTCAGAAAAGCTCTTAAAAAAAACCCGAACCAAGACCCTAAAACAACTTAACCGCAGTCCCTTGAAGAGGCCAAGAAGCTCTGCATGGCTGGATGACAGGTACGTGGAGGTCGGCACGGGAAGGCGCCAAAGCTGTTCGGGTCTTGCATTGCATTGGATCCGTTGGACGGGACACAACGTCGCCTCCCTGTCACATCAATCCTCCCTCTGCAATGTGTTCTCTTACGGGGCTCCACGTCTGTTCGCGACTTCGCGTACTAGCAGCGTCGTACACGGGTGCATGATGATGGTATTAGAGGGTTGTCCGTCCATCGTTCATCGTTGCTCTTCCAACTTGCAGCTCAACTAGTCCAAACTATATATGTGGCCCGGCCGGCCGGCCAGTGGATCGTCCACAAGTCTACTGGTGCTAGCTACTACACTACACAGATGCTGTGCGTCCCTCGATCGGCACAGCCTGAAAATATCAATACAAAAATATACAGTAGTATATATAAATGTAATCATCCAGTCGTGTCTTTTAGTTTTATTTCAAAGAAATATCTGAAGATGGTGCCAAACTGCCGATGGAGGACGATCGGAGTACAGGGCCCAATGTGAAATCGCAAACGGATTGCAAGCATACACATGGTGCGTGCGTGTTGCATAGAGGAACGATCGACGACAAAATAAACCACGCCAGCTGCTACTCAAGTTCTTGCACTACGTACGTACACAGTTCATTTGTTTTTTTTTTACTTGTGGCTTTGATGTTGCAGCTGGTATTGTTGTGCAGTACAGATAGATTTTTGTTGGCTCAGCTCGTAACCGGTAGGATGTATTGTGTCCACGTTCACTACCGGAATCGACGGCTTTGCCGAGTGCTTGAAGCACTCAATAAAACCTGAAAAACACTCGGCAAAGGTTTTACCGAGTGTCTCACTCGGTAAATAGGGCTCGGCACACAGTACATCGGCAAAGCCTTCTTTGCCGAGTACTTTTTCTCGGGCACTCGACACAGACTTTGCCAAGTGTCAGGAAATACTCGACAAAGAAAAGCCGCCGTCACGGTACCGGGGTGACGAAGACGGGCGTCTTTGCCGAGTGTCTGCCGGCCAGCACTCGACAAAGAATCCGTCAGCGGGTCCCCATGTCAGGTTCTTTGTCGAGTGCTTTGTATAGCGCTCGATAAAGCGTGCCTCTTTGCCGAGTGCCAGGGTCACTACACTAAAGAACCTATACCGGTGCACAGGTCTTGATTCTTTGCCGAGTGCTATGTCCCTGACGGCTCTTTGCCGAGCGCCGTCTTCGCCGAGTGTTCGGTTCTCGGTAAAGACTTCTTTACCGAGTGTATTTCTGTACCGAGTGTCCTGCACTCGACAAAAGAACGCGTTACCGAGTGCAAAACTTTGCTGAGTGCAGCTCTCGGCAAAGACTTCTTTGTCGAATGCCCCACAAAAAACATTCAGCAAAGATCTTGACACTCGGCAAGGATCCAGTTTGTGGTTATAGCTGGCTCTGGCTATAACCGGTCGCTAGTTATGGGTAAGGTTTCTTTCACACAGCCGTATATGCAATGCACGGCTCGAGAGCTCGTGTTGGGTTGTCGTGCCGTGCCTATGCGAACGACGTGACCGCATCAAGCTCGGGTCTACCAATTCGGCCAGGTATGGTCATCCCTATATACCTGCCCTCGCTTTTATTCTCCGTCATATCATATATTTAGATGTTAATCGGAGGTATTAAATATAGTCTAATTTTAAAATTAATTATACAGATAAGAACGACAAGACAAACCTATTAAACATAACTAGTTTATGATTCACTAACGCGATGATACAGTAAACATTTGTCAATTATAGATTAATTAGGCTTACAAAATTATATCACCGTTTAATCTTTAGTCGTGTATTTAGTTTTATAATTGGACTATATTAAATACTTATAATAGTCATTTAAATATTTAATATGATACGAGCTAAACTTTATTTCATAGAACCAAACGCGTACACGCTGCAATGCAATTACTGAAACAGTGATGAGTTGATTGATGACCGATCGAGAGGAAATGATAAACCATACTCGTGTAGTCGTGTAGGCTGCTGCGTGCTCTGCTAGTCTGCTAGGCTTGTTGACCAATTTCTTTGGTTATTTTGGTTTATTCACCAGCAGCAGCAGCGTCCGATATGATGGAACTTGGAAGGAAGGCTAGCTGGAAGGGCGTTCGAGGACCGCACAAATGAATAGAATATAAAATCCACTATGCAAATTTATATTATAGTTTTTAGTATTTTACTTGTAAAAATTCATAACACGTAAATTTTTATCATATATCTTATAATATGATAGATGTAAAATATATAAGAGAGTTAGGTTTCTTTATATTAAAAAGAAAATCAAACACGGGTATTTTTTGGTCATGTATGTTTAACACCTCATTTTTTTACAAGATAAATTTTCGATGATTCAATGTCTTGATAGTCTGTCGTAGACCAATTTTTAGTCCTAGATCCCACACTAATCTGCTCAGCCCATATAACGAAACAATCATGCGAGCGGTCGAGCCACACTTATGCTCCGTTTGGATGTTGATATTGGAGAGGATGGAATTGAATTAGGTTGAATACAAAATCATGCATGATATTGAAATAAGGTGTAATTCCTATTCTATTGTTTGGATGTCACTGAATTAGAATTTGAAATTGTACAGTCTAATTTCACATAATACCAAGAGGTGAGACTTTGTACTGGGAGAGTGAGTTTCTAGTTATAATCCAGTTCTAAGAAATTGGACTCTACTGCAACCAAAGAACAAAATTTAGAAAAACTGATTCCAATTTTTAATTATGCGCTCCAATATCTACGTCTAAACCGAGTATTTTAGAAGACGACTGTCTAGCGGGAGTTCAGCTTCCGTGCAGGACTCCTCGCATAATATATATGCGCAGGACTAATTTTGTTGTGACACCTAGGTGTTGCTGAGGCTTACCGCATGAATTAGCACTCGTGTGTATATATATATGAAAATGATTATTGCACGATAAACCTGACATTCATGCTATGGATTAATGGATCCGACAACAGCCCGATGCACGGGAGCCAAACTCGTTTGGCAGTAGGCAGGCGGTCGATTCAACCACGACATGCCGCGGACCCTACTGCACGTCCGTACTCACATTTCACATGCGCGCGCGCGCGTTTCCAAGAACGAGCTGAGACGGCCGGGAGGACAGCTCGCCCAGCAAGTCGCCATGACTAGCTTGGGCGTCCAAGCAACGACGACGATCCTCCCATCAAACTCGATCGACGCCAGCCACACAACCTTGGCAACCGAGACAGACGACGAGACATGGCAGCAGCTCGGCCAGTTGCCAATGCCACTCCACACGGCCTCACATATACGCCTATATAAAGCCCGCCCCGCTTCGTTCACCACTCGCTCGCACCGCTTAACCAACAACCTGACAAGTTAGCGCCCCGCGCCATGGCCACGATGAACCACCGCATTGTGCCCCTCCTGCTGGTCGCGGCCACACTGCTCGCACAGGCCGCGGCCTGCCCCTACTGCCCGACGCCGAAGCCGCCGCCGCCTCCGCCGCCGAAGGCAACGCCGTGCCCTCCCCCGCCCTACTCGCCGACGCCGTCCACGCCGACGGGCAAGTGCCCCGTGAACACGCTCAAGCTGCTCGCGTGCGTGGACGCGCTCAACGGCCTCGTGCACGCCGTCATCGGGACCAAGGCCAGCGACACCTGCTGCCCGCTGCTCTCCGGCGTGGCCGACCTCGACGCCGCGCTCTGCCTCTGCACCACCATCAAGGCCAAGGCGCTCAGCGTCAGCCTCGTGCTCCCCGTCGCCATCTCGGTGCTCGTTAACGAGTGCGGCAAGCACGTGCCCTCCAGCTTCCAGTGCCCGTAATCTATAGTACAACAATTAAGCCCATACTGATCATCAGCTGCATATATGTGCTACTATGATAGTATGATGTATCACCATGCACCACTAATCTATATCCGCATGCATGCATCAATACATGGGTGATTAAGGGTTTATACGCGGTCAAAGTTATACACGCATACATATATCACAAATATATATAGATTATATTAAGCATATATATGTAGCTTCATACATGGAGCTGTGGGTTGTGCATTCATTTTCAAATCATGTACCAGTGTATTATATTGTATCATAAGCCAGTACGTGTGAGAGTTGTGGCCTTGGTAGGGCCGCTTGTAAGTCATCATCAGTAAGAAAAACCATGAATAAAATGTGTGTAATATATATGATTTTTCTGGTCTAATGTTGACAAAATCAGTCAACTTTTCCTAGTATATACGAACCAAACATGTCAACAGTTTTCCCCCGTAATGTAACATGATTAGATTAATTAGACTTCTGTTAAACTAGGTGAGTGCCCGTGCGTTGCAACGGAAACATATAGTAGTATAGATAACGTATGTGCAAATGTGTGTTATACTGTTAAGATGGAGGACGACGTTCGTGACCCATCTGAGATGATGTTGAAGTGAAACTCGGATCGTGATCGAGCGCATCAGCGCCGCGACATGAGGCTGCCTGTCTGTGAGGCGCTCGAGGAGAAGGGCAGGGTAGTCTCGCGGAGGGAGCAAGGTCTGGGGGACGACGGTGGAGTGGCGACGTGCGGTCACGGGGGTGGCGGCCTTGGCGACGATGGCGCGCGGTCGAGAAGGTGCGCGTGGGAGCCCAACAGACAGATCCTGTTAAAGGATTACATCACAGGACGAGAAAGTTTACAGTTGAAAGTGTACTCATGAGAACGAATGTTTAGCTGGTTCAAGTGCTATAGTAAGATCATATATGGGACATGAGTGCCATCTAGGTTGCTCTTTCTGAAGCATCAAGTGCAGCGATCTCAAGTGGCAATACTTTGCAAGTGTTTTTATAGGCTTAACAATGGCATCATCTACAGTGACCAAACCAGTGTATGCATACTCCAAAATTTTCTTCAGAGCATGCTCCAAAATTTACATCGTAGTTGGATGTCGTATAATCTAGATTTTGACCTTAATGTTAGAGCAAAATAATTTATCGTGCCCTAAATCCTATGAAATATATTTATTTTAAAATTATAGGTCGTTTTTATAAGTCACCCGGTTTGACATAGTCATCACGATCCATAGACCATAAGTTGGAAAGCATTCTGCTCTCATCTTCCTCTCACAACAGAAGGAGTCTAGCATTTTTGTTTTTATGCTTTCCAAGATGCAATCACAACCATTGATTTAGCCACCACATCAATGGTGCAGAAACACTGGGCTGTTGATTTAGCGACCAAATCATGGGTGCAAAAACACTGGGATGTTGATTTAACCACCAAATCAATGTTGCTTATTCAAATAAAAGTGCATGCTTACCCAAAATGCGTCCTCACGATCCTATAAAACTGCATAGTCCGTCCATTGCCGCGAGGACGTCCGTCGTGCTCGGGTATAAAACTCGCTCTCCCAATCCCACGCCAAAAGGACGTGAGTTTGAAGTAAATTCTAAGCGAACAAATATGTGAGAAGAACAAGTACGAAATGATGAGCAAAGCCATACAAACTAAAACCTAGTCATCCAGCCAAACATTGGAATCATACCCCAGACTTCAGCAGCAAAGTCAAATACAAAACTATCACATTTTTTAGCTTCATTTGGAAAGATTTGTGAAAACACAACGAACTCAGATGGGACCCAAGAAACAATATTGAGTCTTCAGAATTAAGGTACCAAGTGAAAGCACAACACTTGCATCTGGACGGTACGGATACATGAGATAAAACATAGCTAAAGCAGTATCCCTCAAGAGTCCATTCCTGGTGGAACTACGTGCAAGACCTACTGCTTGATCTCAGCCTTCTTCTTCTGCCACAGCCTGTCCAACGAGCTGTCAGCATCACCCTAGGCACAACAAAAAATACGCAATCAGAACCATAACCAAGCAGAAGAATCCATGACACAGCAGAAGCAACATGTAAAAATTCACTTGACTAACAGTAATAAAGACATAAACCATAGCAAGAAAATGTGATAGTTAACAGTGGATGGTGGTAAACCTAGCGACACATAAAGATCATAACTTTGGACTTCCTGAAAGTCAATTTAGCCACACATAATAAATTCTTTCCAAATCCATTCAGTCATTCACTGTGTCAGGTGCCAACAATATGAACTCAATAAACACGGAATTGCAGTAGAAAGTTGCATGTAGGCATCATATCCTGGACTATCACCTGAGCACGGACAAACCCAGAGAGAGCAAACGTGGTGAAGTGACATCGTACAGATTCCCAATCTGAAATGAGGAGCTTCAGGTTATCCAATGAATAAATGTGTCACAACTCACAAAATATCAGTAAAGCAACACTATGGAACCAGTACTACCCCGTAGCATATAGATTACATGCTTGAGAAACGCAATGTCAAGACAAAGAACTTTTAACTAACCGGCATTTT
The DNA here is from genome assembly GCA_029449295.1 of Zea luxurians. Classification (NCBI taxonomy): domain Eukaryota; kingdom Viridiplantae; phylum Streptophyta; class Magnoliopsida; order Poales; family Poaceae; genus Zea; species Zea luxurians. The sequence goes on along the minus strand of JAOPSE010000009.1, from coordinate 21,147,126 downwards.
ACAGAATTCATAGCCAACTTTCAAATGTGTTAGAAGTTATTAAGGAACTAACATAAAATGTGTCAGAACTCATTGAAGTACCTGCATCTCACTCCTAAGCAATCAATTAACGTGCCCAAAATAAACAAATTAAGCCATTTAAATGTTCAAATGCCCAACAAAACAATCAATCAATTGCGAAACCTCATCTAACACGCATCAAACTGGATCCCATCACCAAATCCACAGAGAAGCACTGAGCTACAGAGCACGCCCAATCAGTCCCCCGACCATGGTTCAAATAACAAAGTGCAGTAAAATCTGCATAACCCAGGCACATCAGCGAGCACAGGTCCACGCGCGTTCTCCGAATCTAACGCCGGGGTACCGAGAGCAAAGTGCTAAAAGCACGGAACACGTGGAATTCAAGCTCGTCAACAAGGGTGTGGGCTGCGGAATGGGACCTGGATGAGGGAGCAGGCCTGCTCGATGGCGAGCATGGTGGCCTGTAGCTGCTGCGGATTGGGGGCGCCGATGGGGAAGCCCTGCATGGCGGTGGCTGATCGCGCCCGAAGCGTGGTTGGCCTCCGCGATCGCCTAGCGTGGTTGACCTGTAGTAGCAGACACCCATTGCTGACCTTATTAATCAGCCCATCATCGATGAAGGCGATGTTGATCTTCTTGAACAGCTTGTACAATGCCTCAGCCTCGCTCACGCTCACTGCAAGAATAACAAGCAGAGGCAACGCAACCAAACAGGAAAATGATGACTAATATTTGAGTACAAAAAGTAAAGGAACACCTCCAGCTATCAAAATTTTAAAGCAATGTGAAGCCCTCAAAGAAACAGGACAACACTTCTCCATGCATCTAAAATGGGGTCATTTGCTCTAACAAGCTTCGGGGAAGGATAAATGGTGAAACCAAGCTTGGACTTCTTGCCATAATCAACTGAAAGGCGCTCCAACAGCAGTGAACCAAGTCCAGAGCCAGTACCACCACCAACAGCATTGAACACCAAGAATCCCTGAAGCCCAGTGCAGTTGTCTACAAGCTTGCGCACACGGTCCAGGCATAGATCGACAATCACCTTCCCAACTGCATTGCACCATAATTAGAATTGAACATATCCACAGTTGCAGAAGCATAGGACCCACTCCTATTATCTATTCAGACACAAGGTGAATTACCCATGTAGTGGCCACGGGCAAAGTTGTTAGCTGCATCCTCCTTCCCCGAGATGAGCTGCTCTGGGTGGCAGATGCTATAAGAGTGATAACTTCCCAGTCCGCCCCTCGGGGGGTGGTTCCCTCCCCCACCAATTTCTCATTATCAGACATATCCACGAATCTGATCTGTCATTTTCCATGAAACAATTTCAGCAACCAAGGTAACAGCAAGATGATGCTACCACATACACATCAGACAAACAACACTTGATTACATAGCAAGGTCCAACACAAAAGAATTGTCAGTATGAGACAGAAACGAGGATTCATACACTGATTCATCAAGGGGTAAACACTGAAGACGGAGCAATATTCACACTTACGAACAAAACTGATATGATTAAATTACCATTTACCAGTACACCACAACTATCAGGTAAGCATACATCAATGACATATCGACTCACTGTCAATAATCTAATTCTAGCCAGAGAAGTTCTTAGAAGCAATGGCAATCTACTCTAAGCAATAAAATTGACGAGACAATCTTGATAGAGGGCGGAGCCAGTAAAGGACATGGATGTACATGTACACATGTACACCCAATTTAAAAAAACGAAAAAAAGTTTGTGTGCATAATACATGTATATCCCATACTATTACTACACTTGTAACTGGATCAGATAAGATCCATATAGCTTGGGTTTGGGTGCTCCGTTTCGCACAGCAGGAAACTGAAGAGAAGGGATGGGCGCACCTGGTGGGTGCTCGTCTCCGGCGAAGGTCTGGCTACCTTGTGCAGGGTGGCGGAGATGTATCTGAGCGAAAGAAACTGGGAATGGCAATGCATGTATAGATAGAGTGCGTCAGACATTAGGAAAAATACTCATTTTTATCTTTCTTTCTAAACAAGGAGGAAGGAATGGGTTGCTGCCGACTTTCAGTAAATACATATAAAGTTTAACATTCAAGACCTACTGCTTGTGACAAGGCGAAGCAAGCCTACAAGAGAAGATTACAAAATTCTTCAAATTTAGGAGAAATTCCATTTTTTTGTGAATTGCATGTTTCCAAACTCAATAATTCAAAAGCTTTTTATTGTATTTTAGAGAAAATGGGTAGGTTGAGAAAAGATAGGGGTGGAAACTTTACCTTCATTGATATCCCCATTGACAAGAATACTCTGATCTTTGAGAGTCAAGGCCATGAAGAACCTTGAGACCAGATAAGTGGTCTGTTTTTTGCAAAACAAAAAACAAAGGCAATTGTAACCATTGCAATTCACAACATATTAAAACAAACGCTTGTATCATTGTAGCTGTTAGCCAACTATTAATGGTTCCAAGAAAAAAATCTTTGTGACTAAAAAGATTTGTTATCACTACATCCCACTTTGTTTCCTAATGGCTCAATGCACATTTCAGAAAACCATCTAAATCATGATATCAGGTGAATTGCGAATCATTACAGCTCAGTACACAACCCAACCCTTGCCCAAAAAGGGAAATGTGTCACCACACTCTTTGCTTAATAAGGAGGATAAATATTAGAGTTGCCTGAAACGTAAAATAAAATGTATCACTTATGTGCACAACGATGGATACATAAAAAGAAAAGATTAAAAGAACAAGTACATTGTCATTACTTGAAGGTGGTGAGGGGAGATCCCGTCCTACATGTAGGTCATCATACACGCTCAAGAATGGATGGTCCTGCATCGAAGACAACAGGAAGGGAAGGATAAGATAAGTGGTCTAGTCTTGTAGACGATTATTGAAATGAAATGAAGGTGTGAAGCTGTTTTTCAGCTTACCAATAAGGCTTGTGTTGAGGACCTATCATTAGCATCCTTATGGAGACTGCAAATTACATAGTTGCACAAGTCCACTGATTGAGAATACCAAGACAACCATTATAGATGGAAACATATGATCCAAACTTTATTGGTGTTACCTTCTACATGCTTTTCCATGCATATGTAATAGGTAATATAAAAAGCAGGCATTTTGACTTGAGTAATAAAACCATGAACAAGAAATGCAAGCACCCCTATGATGGCATTTTAAAATAGGAGTAGATCAAAATTGCCAATGGCAAAATATTTACCTAATGCTAACTGTTCTATCGGACTAATGGGTCTGTCAGGACTGTGATCTGTCCACCGATAAAGTTTGTGAAAAACAGGAGCTTACTTCCCATGCAATGTCAGGTGATTAGATTTTTGTTCAAATTAAAAGGCAAACTATTGAGCAAGGTAAAGGAAGTTATTGTCTTTACTGCTAAGCAAAGCGAAGGAGCAAGAAGAATGACCTCGATTGAAATTAAGTCACAGTAATTTCATAGGAGTGGAATGGAGTGATATACTTTGTAGAAACTAATTGCGAAAATGTAGGAGTGTTAAACTTTGCAGAAACCAAATTGAACCTGGCACCAATTGTGATACATTTTCTCTAGCTTCACCTTCTCCTGCGGGTTCAGCCCGGTCCGGTACTTCTCCTTTAGGGCTTAGTACCCTCCCTCCCACTCCTCGACCCTCAACTCCAGCCGCTCTGTGGGGACTTCATCCCGTGTCGTCGGCGAGGATGACAATATGGACAAATAGTACTACACACACTATTCTGTTCACATTGACCCAAATTGATAATTCTGATTCTAGTTTCAAAAAACATTGATCCGCGAGGGAAATGGTAATATTTACAAATCCAAATAAGCACTTATTCCCCTAATGGATATCAATGATCTAGGCTATGAGCTCATCTCCACAAAAAATCGGCAACCATGAGAACAAATAGTACTACGCACGCTATTCTGTTCACATTGACCCAAATTGATAATTCTGATTCTAGTTTCAAAAAACATTGATCCACGGAAGCAATAATACCAACTACCACAAAAAGGCGTCAGGGGCAAATCCCTAGAAAAAATTGCTAAAATAAAATAAGGCACACAACAAACATTAAATGGTTAATTTCATACAGGCCAGTATGCTCACCTCGCTCTCCAAAGATATCACTATTGTACTCCTATTCCAAAGTAGTAGCTCTGGCGAAGGGGGAACCAGGTGAACTAACCATGTTAAGCAACATCAGTAGCCCTCCCGTCAGCATCCTACACAATGAAAAAACATTAGTAAAAGAATAAAGCACATCTGTCACCAAACACATCTGGAATATGTTTTTCAAAAGACCAGAGAAAGAAAAATGAAAACAGAAACATTGATAAGCACAACAAAGCTTTAAACATGCCTGGTGCACATCAAAGCTAGAGTTGATGCTAGCACCATTGACTTTTTTGCCCTGTCCATAAAGCATGTGACAGAAGGACACATTCCGTTGGGGCATATAACAATCACACTCATGTTCTTTGGAAATTCAAGTTCGAGCGATTACAAATGTTCTAGAAGAAATCCATGAGATAAACCAAAGATACTGTTGATCTTCTCGACACTCACAATATAAAGAAATTCTTGTGAAGCTTGTGCAATTTCCTTCATCCGATCTGTTGGTGTGGTTGGCATTGTAAGGAGCACCTGCAAGCAATCACCAAAATATGAATGGTATATGGCTGATACTCAACTTATCTATTCTGTTGATTGGTCCACCATAATTAATAAGCAAAGCTATTCTGTTGTGGTACCAAACCGAAGTTACACAAAGAAATAAAAAATGGCACTGGCGTACCTATTCTGAATTTAGTGGACTGGACAAACCCTGTGACCCGCTTCAGCTGCACAAAAGATAACAGATGTTAACTTCCATTGAGACAAATATGTTTGTTTTTATTGGTCATTATTAATTAACCCCCATTTTCCAACACTACACTCAAAATCAAGGCATCTACCATCACTTGCAAATTCAGCCACAAGCCCACAACACAATCCATTTCAGGTCCTGGAAGGTTTCAAAAAATGCCTGCTTATGGAAATCATAATTTTTATGTGCTGGTCAGCTGGTGTATTTGGCCAGAAATACAACAAAATATTCTTCAATCAAGGTAGAGCTACGTCCCACAGAGGTATAGTTACAGAGCATAGTGTAATTCTTTTGATTTTCTTTATTTTGTTTTTTTTGTCTCTTGATCACTTGTATTATATATTAATCAGTAAAGGGAAACCCCTCTTATTGCCTAAAAAGGCACCCTGTTTCCTGGCAGCATATTTTTTCCTACACAAGCAAGGCCAGGATAATCTTGTATTTATCAAACGGCGTTACATACAGATGTTGTGTGCTCTACTACTATACAAGATGTAAGTTGGGAGCATGGAACAATTCCAGGAGGTTTCAAAATACTACAATCATGGCTCATCCCCATGTTGCCTCCTCTTCCCCCTTTTCCCATGTTCATTTTGTTTGTAGCAGAGAGTAGTTTGATTAACATGTGCTCGCAGAGATTTTTCCCTCCTAGAGCAGTGAGATTAACCTGCTGCGTGAAGTTGCAGTAAATTCAGTTCCTTTGAGAGTATTAGCAAGTATCAGCTGACGCACATGGCAATCAACTTATGTAATTAAAGGTACCAATCATGCTCTAGGAGGGAGCATATAGTCGTGGACATATTAGCAGTAAAGAAGAAAATAAAAAGTGAAATCCAAGCCAAAAACTGAACTGAATGACGAACCAAATTTGGCCCCTCTTTCTTGGCTAATATGTATATGTTCATAATAGCAGCAGAGCAGAGAGAACACTAAAATACCTGAAAAAATGGTAAAACTCAAAGCATGACCTATTAAAGTGGAATGCAAAATAAAACAACATGTATTCCTGCAAAACTACGTACCCAAACAACCTTTGTAGGAACTCTCTATTGTGATTACTTTCATAAACCTGGTTCTGCAAGCCAGTGACTTAAAACATGCCGACAATGCAAAGGTGCAGAACATCCCAGAGACAGAGAAACCTTTGTTGTGTTCATCTTGAAGAATATCTTCCCATGTTACAACAGTTAATGAAAAAATAAGAGCCTATAGGAATAACACTTACAACTTTGTTATCAAACAACTTTGGCTACAAAGATGCAAAATCCCTAGCACAAATTGTGCTACTGTTTGTGTTTAGTCCTCACAGATCCAACCCTAAATTCCCTTGAATACATATAAGCAATAACTATATACATGATCATCTCTGGGAATTGAATTAAATTGAAACAAAAAATGATCAGTAAGGAAAGTATAACAAGAGAGAGGGATTATGGCCATGACAGACCTGGAAGTTCCACTTATTGATGATGATAGCAACGTTCAATCCCCACCACTGGAAGACGACGAGCACAACACGAATGGTGGCATTCTGCGCAGCACCGATGTTCATGTCGTCGAGGTAGTGGTCAAACAATAGACCAATTAGTGGACTGTGCTCCAAACGCAACAAGAAGAAGCACTATTGATCTGCAGCAAAGACGATGATTGCAATTGCAAGGATGGGTACCTACCATTCCGGGGTCGGTGTAGATGATTACCTTCTTCTTCTTCGTCCTCTCGACCGCTGCCATGGATCCCAGACATATTTCGATCCCTTCAGGCTACGCCGGGCGCGTGTGCCCGCAAGACGCGGGGAAGGCGGAAGGGAACACCAGGAGGTTTAGGGATCCAGCGGAAGGCGTGAGGAAGGCGACGGGACACAAGGAGGTTCACGGATCCGGCGGCATGATCAGGCTCTATGCTGGAGCAGGAGACTTGAAGTGGGTGGGTGGAGGATGGACGCGATCGAAGAAGGGAAGGGAGGGATGTGAGATGAACCGGACGACGAGGGAGCTCGAGCGGCGATGGGCGCGGCGTGTGTGGCTGCAAGACGTGGGGAAGGCGGCGTGGGGAAGGCGTGCGTGGCTGCAAGACGTTTAGGGATCGGGGGTGCGGTTCCTTGGAGGGATGGAGGAGAGTTGGATCAGAGCCGTGGGCAACGGGACCGACGATCCAGATTAACAATTGGCAGAACGGCAGAACAAGAGAGGCAGACTACTCTTACCTTCTTAATAAGTAGTACAGATATCCGCTCATTTGCTCTTGAAAGCTTCATGATTCATATGTTTCTGTTTCTGCAACATTATTGCGTATTTTTCGGAGCCTTTGTTCATTTCTTCGCGTTGATCGGAGACTTCTCAACTAATAGAAAGAATTTTTGGAACAATGGAGATTTTATTCAAAGGAGCATATCCAGTGCACATATACATATTGAATCTCAGCCCTTCATCCTTAATTCAACGGTACAAGACAGTTTTATTTTTTATTTTTTAAAAAAACTCCCACAGCGTCCACTCCTTGTCCTTGGCGTGAAAAAATCGCAAACACCCCCCTGATTCTTTCCCACACTCACCCTTCAACCCTTGACAGAAAGTGAACAGACGTTCCTCCGTTGGTTCGCCTTAGCTGACGATGAGGGTGGAGCTTCCTGCTTGGCTTGTGCATGGAGATGGAGGAGTCGGAGCGGGCAAGCACGGCGTGGTGGCGTTGGTGGAGAGTTGGCGTGAGACGGAAGGTGTCGCCTCCGTCGTGGCAAAGCGGAGGAGCTTCTTGCTGGGCTTTAGGTTGAAAGAAGATGCATATTGAATGATGGTGAGGACTGAGAAACAAGCAATTGAATGCTCAAGTTAAATAACTGGAGAAGACGCATAGCTGTGTATGGCCCTGGCACCTATGAATTCATGTGAAAAGTTGTTCGAAATCAAACACATCCATCTGCTCAAAAACTGCCTGAAACTTTTTTCAGCTTTTTTTTTCCCAAAATAAAACAGAGGTTCAGAAGCTGTGATAAGGACTGTCCGATTTGGCGATTTGTAAAGATGTTTCAGTACCTCCAAAGTACCAAGAAAAGCTTCAGTTAAAACTAACTCCCTCGTTTACTCCTCGTCTGCGTCCATGTCAGTGGGTAGCCCAGCTTCCTCTGGAGGTGGGGGTGGGCATGCGCGTGGTGCATCTCGATTGTTGCAGCGGTTGATGATTTTTAGCGTTTTGAAATTGTGTTTTATACGTTTCTCGACATTTAGATGAGGTGTAACACCCGGTTTTAAAGGACAAAGCCGGGTGCATCTCATACATGCGTCAAAGAAGACAACATATATAATAACAGAGTGTATAGAGATAAATGTCACAAAACATCAGAGTATTTATTACATAGCGGAAGACTTATTACAAAGTAAAAGACTAAATATAAAACGAACTAAGGATCGTCGGCGCCAATGTCGACTGAGAAACGCCACCTAGATCAAGTCGAACGCCTCAGTGTTAGGCGGCTCCTCTTCGACCACCTGTTCTTCTCCTGTGGGGGGGGTGTGAGACAGCAAGAGTAAGCTCACATACGTTCATAGCTCAACAAGTCGTGGGGAATAATGTGGTATGAACTCACCAAAGGTGGGAGTTCATGTAGTGTAAGACTGATCAATGAAATAAAGGCTGAAGCTGAGCATTGCTTTTATAAGTTGGTCAAAATTTTATTAGCAATTACTAGGTGTAAGTAAATACCAAACCTTAATAATAATAAAGAAAAGTAATAGTAAAATAATCCCAAATGCGATGCAAATGTCAAATTAAATTTAAGTTCCATAATTAATCATGTGAGGGTCCGAGCCGCTCATGACCGTGAGCACGGCTAGTATACTAGTTTTACACTCTGCAGAGGTTGCACATCTTTACCCACAAGTCATGTTACCCATCTGCCAAGAGACGGCCAATCCCATACACCTCTACCAAGGAGGCGAGGCAGGGTAACACTACGAGGCCTTTACAAAGTTCCACTAGCTTCAGAAATCCCGCTACAGTTTATAGGAAGCTCCAGTGCAGGGTTCTTGCCTGACCGCCATCGCAGCAAAATCAAACAAGGACCTCCCTACACTGACCACTCCCCTACTGCCCTTGCCCCTTTCGGGTAAGGAAGACCTCCACTAGCTTTCCTAGTTAATCAGCCAAGGGCGTCCCATTAAACCCTTGTGGTAGCACTGTTTTCCCGGGTGGTCGCTCCATGTTCCCATTAATTTAATGATCTTAACATGAACAATAATAATAACAAGATAATAACAAAATAATCATGTGTAGTGTAACTCCATACCCAATCCACATAAAGCAATAGCAAGTACTACCCAAAAATATTTCAGGGGTGAACAAGGTATAGAGGTAATCAAAACTGGGGTAACATAAAGGCTCCCATCAAAATTAACCTATGCAGATCATTAAAATTAATAAGAACATGGCTGAGAAAAGTAAGTGATCAAGGGCACAACTTGCCTGGCACTTGAGAATCCAGGTACCAACTTGCTTTACAGATGACACGTGTCCTCGCGCTAGTCGTAGCAATACAAACAAACATGGTATAGATAAAATTAACATCACACCAAACATAAGAACAAACTGAATAATAATGATCTACGCGTTGCTACGAGATCGTGGGAACGAGAACCACTAAAATCGGAGTTACGGTCACCGAGTTATGATTTTATGTAGTTATTAAGTACCTAGAATAGAGTAATTCATGTGAATAATTTTAAATCAAGTTTTATGGTTAGATAAAGGTACTAGGTGATAAACAATACTTAAACAAAATTAATGCCACTGGAATGAATCAATTTGGAGTTATATATTTTAAGTTATGAATTTCTAAAGGTTTTATGTGTTTTATGCAAGATTAAATAGGATATAAATTTTAATAGGACTTTCATGTGAAAGCAGTGGTACTAGATGATAAACTATAATATTACAAAATTATAGGAACTGGAATGGACTAAAAAGGAGTTAGTATGAATTTTCTATGAATAAAATGAGTTTCTGGAATTATTTATATACTAGAAATCATTTTCTATAATTATTTATTTATTTTTACTGCTCTCTGGACTGTGTGCACTAAAACAGAGAAACGCAGGGTCACAGGGTAATTCTTCCTAAGACACTAAGCCATACAGCGCAGGATGGCGGGTTCATTTCTCTAAAACTCAGGGGCCCTTTTAAAAGACTGCCAGGGCGAAGGGGTATCATCGCGTCGACTGTCGTCCGATTAGAAACGAATGGTCCGAATTAGATCGACCCTGTTTACACACCCCGCTTTCACTCACTACCGTTGGATTCAAGATTAATGTCCGAGATCTGACCACGCCAGAGCCCGATCTCGGTCGTCGGATGGTCGATCTACGGCTCCTATCTAATAGCGCGAAGGGATATATCCCACTCCAATCTCAGTCGCCCGTTGTCCATCCAACGGCCCAGAGACAACTCCCCAACATTCACCTGCTCACGGCGGCGCTGCCCAGGGAAACACGGCGGAGACCCACCGGCGAACACACTGGCAGCCACACTAGCGTATTCTTCACAAAATTGACGACACCTACTCGTAGTACATAACGATGCGAACTGCATGAGGGTGTTATTACCAAGTTCTGTGCCGAGCTGCGCTCCGGCCACGACGAAGGGTGGGTCTGCGGCGGAGACGCCACACCGGGGAGCAATTCCGAGCCGGTCCGCTCTCGATCCGGCCGCGGAAGGTTACTCCCACGAGCAGCTTGCACAGGAGAACTCCACTGCAGCGAGTCAACGGCGCAAACCGACCGAATCCATGCGGCAGCTTTCGCCCCTCCCTTCTCTCTCTTTCTTATCGCATACTATCGGCCATGGGGGGGCGTGGTGTTCCCGAAGTGGCGCACGAGAGAGGAGCGACTGTCTTCCCTTTATCTAGCCACGACGTGGAGCATCGGCCCGAGAAGTCGGCAAGAATGGCGGGGAGGTGGTTGTGACCTGGCGGATTCGGCGCTCCGTTGCGGCGTTGCGTCGACTTGGTCCGCGACGGGGAGGACGACCCTGACAGTGCGGTCCCGCACAACGGTCACAGCGCAAAAGAAAACGCGGGTCTGCAGCGAGGGCCCCATTGGCCAGTGGCAAGGATGCGGCTGCGCGAAGGTGGAGTGGAGATTGCCTGGCGAACTGGCCCACGTGGAAGTGAAGCGCGATCAAAGGGGCTGCCAGATAGGGCCCGCACGCAGTGGCTAAGCGCGCATGTGAGGAGGGGTTGCTTCGTGGGCTGCGCGGGGAAGCAGGAAATGAGCAGGTGGGCCGAAATCGTGGTTGGCAGCCCAGTTAGAGTTTTTCCCTTTCTTTTTTTATTTTTCTCATTTTCTTTTCTATTTCTAATTTTCTAATTCCATATTTAAATTTGTTTTGAAACCAAGGAACAAGTTGAATGCCTCAAACAAAGAACCAGCATGGATGCATCACTATATATTTTGTTTATATACATTTATTCATTATCCTATATATGCATATGTTCTCTTTTTTAACAAAAACATGCATATCATACACATATGTTTATTTTAAGAAAAATAGTTTATAGTGCATAAAATACTTTTATTTTGGGAATAATTATCACTATATGAAAAATATTCACATAGAGGTCTTTTTTTAATCTTTATTAGCAAACATATTTGTTCTAGATTTTTATGATTAACATTTTTCTTTCCTAATTCCCAAAATGGGATTTTTTTTGAGGTGTTACAAATCCTACCCCCCTTAACAAGAATCTCGTCCTCGAGATTTAGGAGGAACGAGGGAAAAGATGGGGAAAATCTATGCGAAGCTCTTCTTCTCTTTTCCCAGTCGCTTCATCTTCTCCATGGTGACTCCATTGCACTTTGCACATCTTTATAACTTTGTTCCTCATGACACGAGTCAGTGCGTCAAGAATCTTGATAGGATACTCCGTGTAAGTCAAATCATCTTGAACACTGAGTTTTTTTTCCATTGGTAACTGTTCGTCAGGGACACGGAGACTCTTCTTAAGTTGAGACACATGAAATACATTATGCACATCCGATAGATTATTAGGTAGCTCGAGTTGATAGGCCATCTCTCCAACTTGCCTAAAAACTCAGAATGGTCCAATAAAGCGAGGGGACAATTTGCCCTTGACTTTGAATCTCCTCATTCCACGAAGTGGTGACATCTTGTGGTAAACATGATCACCTTCCTCAAATTCCAGTGGTCTTCTTCTATTATCAGCGTAGCTCTTTACCTGGTCTGAGCTACCCTTAAATTCTCCCGAATTATACGGACTTGTTCTTCTGCCTCTTGAATAAGTTCAGGTCCAAAGAACTGGCTCCCTCTAGTCTGATCCCAATATAGAGGAGTCCTGCATTTCCTGCCATACAGAGCTTCAAAAGGTGGCATCTTCAAGCTGGCCTGGTAGCTATTATTATAAGAGAACTCAGCATAAGGTAAACTCTTATCCCAACTTCCTCCATGCTGAAGGGCACAAGCTCTCAACATATCTTCCAAAACTTGATTAGTCCTTTCAGTCTGTCCATCCGTATGAGGGTGATAAGCTGTACTAAAATTCAACTTCGTGCTCATATTCTCATGAAAGCTTCTCCAAAATCTTGAGGTAATCTGCGAACCTCGATGAGACACGATCTTCTTTGGTACCCCATGTAAACACACAATCCGAGCCATATATAACTCTGCTAGCTGAGAACCTTTGTAAGTAGTCTTGACAAGAATGAAATGAGCCACTTTAGTCAATCTATCCACAATCACTCATATAGCATCATATCCTTTCTGGGTGCGAGGCAATCCAGTAATAAAATCCATACCAATCTCTTTCCACTCCCACTCGGGTATCTTTAGTGGGTGTAATAGTCCGACTAGTCTTTGGTGTTCGGCCTTAACTTTTTGACACACCTCGCACATAGCCACATGTGCAGCCACATCTCTCTTCAATCCATACCACCAAAACTTCTGCTTCAAATTCTGATACATCTTGGTACTACTAGGATGAATAGAATAATCCAAGTCATGGGCCTCCTTCAATATAGTCTCACGAAGGCTTTCAATATCAGGAACACACATCCTATCCTTGAACCATACGGTGCCTTGCTCATCCTCCGTGAATGCTGGACCTCGTCCTTCAGCAATCAGATCCTTAATCTCTTGTATTTTAGCCTCACCAATTTGTCCTTTGCGGATTTCTTGCTCCAAGGTAGGTTCCACATCAATAATAACTCCTTTAGTGTGAGCAACTATCCCCAGGTTAAGTCTCCTGAAATCCTCAACAATCTCATCTGGTAGCTGGGCAACAACAGTTGAATGAACATGCTCCTTTCGACTCAAGGCATCTGCAACCAAATTTGCCTTGCCCGGGTGATAGTGAATCTCCAAATCATAATCCTTAATAAGCTCCAACCAACGGCGTTGCCTAAGGTTGAGATCCTTCTGCGTGAATATATACTTCAAACTCTTATGATCCGTGTACACTTGGCACTTGGTTCCCATAATATAATGTCTCCCAATCTTAAGTGCATGCACAACGGCAACCAGCTCTAAGTCATGAGTGGGGTAGTTCAATTCATGCTTCCTCAACTGACGAGACGCCTAGGCAATCACTTGTCCTTCTTGCATGAGCACACATCCTAAGCCTTAGCCACATGCACCACAATAAATGTCAAATCCTTTCTGTAGATCTGGCATAACCAACACTGCTGGTGACATCAATCTCTTCATTAATTGATCAAAGTTGTCTTGGCACTTCTCATCCCACTTGAATTCTCTTCCTTTCTTCAAAAGCGAGGTCATAGGCTTGGCAATCTTAGAGAATCCTTCAATAAATCTCCGATAATATCCTGCTAGTCCCACGAAACTCCAAATCTCAGTAACTGTAGTGGGCACTCTCCACTCCATTATCTCCCTCACTTTAGCAGGATCCACTGCTATTCCTCCATTAGAAATAGTATGTCCAAGGAGTGGCACCTTGTCAATCCAAAACTCGCACTTGCTGAACTTAGCATAGAGTTGATTATCTCGCAGCTTCTGTAGCACCAACCTTAGATGTTCTTCATGATCACTTTCATTCTTAGAATAGATAAGAATATCGTCGATGGACACCACGACGAATCTGTCCAAATACTCCATAAACACCTTATTCATCAAATTCATGAAATAAGCTGGTGCATTGGTTAATCCAAATGACATAACGGTAAACTCATATAATCCATATCGGGTTGAGAAAGTCGTCTTAGGAATATCCGAGGGTCTAATCTTCATCTGATGGTATCCCGATCGGAGATCAATCTTCGAGAATACCCTGGCTCCTCTCATTTGATCAAACAAATCCTCAATACGGGGTAATGGACATTTTTTTATCACAGTGACATCGTTAAGAGACCTATAATCCACACACATCCCTTGCGATCCTTCTTTCTTCTGTACAAATAGAACCAGCGCTCCACAAGGTGAAGAATGCGAACGAATGTACCCAGCCTCTTGTAATTTCGTTAACTGCTTCTTCAGTCCCTTTAACTCTTCTACAGACATCCTGTATGGCCGTTTGAAAGTAGGGGCAGTCCCAGGTAAGAGATCAATGACCAAATCAACTTCCATATCTGGTGGCATCCCTAATATCTCCTCTGGAAAGACATCCGGAAAATCCTTAACCACACGGATGTTGTCAACAACAAACTTCCCATCTACTAAGAATGCCGCTAGTCTGAAGGTGGTAGTTACTGCAACTTCAACTTCAAATCTTTGTCCTTTGGAACTGGTGAGTTCTACGGTTCTTTTAGTACAGTGTATATACTACCTTTGCCTTTCTTAACCATGACATACCAAGGATCACGTCTATAGTGCTCTCTTCTAACACTATAGGGGTAGCCCATCTGGGTTAGAACACAGGGTAAGAAAGGAAGAATTGTAGACAAGGCGAGTAATTACGAGAAATGTTACTGCGGGGGATTTATTAGTTAAGTAGATTAGTGTGTTATCCACTAAAGCTAATACATTACCTTATGGTGGAACATGCTACGATGCCCAACTATACTATTTCAATCAATCAAAGAAGCAAATCAGGCATTGATCATCAGAACAATCAACCAACATTTTTAATAGAGAAAATAGTTTTAATTTTTTTTGTCTTAGGTTCCCTATCTCTTAAAAAGATCATAATGGTAGGATTCCAAGGTGTGAAATCCATTTTGTCTTAGAGTAGAAAAGGTAAGAATGATCAGAGTAGAATAGCAAAAGGTGAGACAGGATCAAGATAAGATAAGTATGGAATGACTCAGAGTAAGGTAAGTAGGTAAGGGTTTTGCCATTTCTATCTAGGTTTCGTCCTACAGTCAACATTTCCTCTGATACCACTTCTGTAACACCCGGTTTTAAAGGACAAAGCCGGGTGCATCTCATACATGCGCCAAAGAAGACAACATATATAATAACAGAGTGTATAGAGATAAATGTCACAAAACATCAGAGTATTTATTACATAGCGGAAGACTTATTACAAAGTAAAAGACTAAATATAAAACGAACTAAGGATCGTCGGCGCCAATGTCGACTGAGAAACGCCACCTAGATCAAGTCGAACGCCTCAGTGTTAGGCGGCTCCTCTTCGACCACCTGTTCTTCTCCTGTGGGGGGGGTGTGAGACAGCAAGAGTGAGCTCACATACGTTCATAGCTCAACAAGTCGTGGGGAATAATGTGGCATGAACTCACCAAAGGTGGGAGTTCATGTAGTGTAAGGCTGATCAATGAAATAAAGGCTGAAGCTGAGCATTGCTTTTATAAGTTGGTCAAAATTTTATTAGCAATTACTAGGTGTAAGTAAATACCAAACCTTAATAATAATAAAGAAAAGTAATAGTAAAATAATCCCAAATGCGATGCAAATGTCAAATTAAATTTAAGTTCCATAATTAATCATGTGAGGGTCCGAGCCGCTCATGACCGTGAGCACGGCTAGTATACTAGTTTTACACTCTGCAGAGGTTGCGCATCTTTACCCACAAGTCATGTTACCCACACTACAGGAAACACCTAAATTTTCGTGGGCCAAAAGCCCACGAAAATAAGCCTAAACCGACGAAAATAGACTATTTTCGTCGGCAGACCGACGAAAATAGCCGCCGAAAATAAGTTCGACGAAAATAGGCACCTATTTCCGTCGGTACCGACGAAAAATACCTATTTTCGTCGGCTTTCCCAAGGCCGACGAAAATAATTGGTCGACTGACTATTTTCGTCGGCCTTGGGAAAGCCGACGAAAATACGGCCAGGCTATTTTCGTCGGCCAGGTGGGGCCGACGAAAATACATGCCCGATATTTTCATCGGCCCGCTGATGGCCGACGAAAATATGTTCCCAGGATATTTTCGTCGGCCACCACCGAGGCCGACGAAAATTGATGGTTCCCCCCCAAAACAGATTTTTCTGCACCTATTAATAATTCACAGCAAAATACACAATATCACAATTCACATATATACAGATTCACAATCAAAATACATAATTCACAAAACACATTCACATATACATATCACAAAACACATTGACATATACATATCACAAAACACATTCACATATACATAAATAGTCCATAGTCCATAGTCCATAAGTCCATAGTCCATAAGTCCATAGTCCATACATAGTTTCAATACCATAAGTCCATAGTTTCAAACAAACTCACTACTCACTAATCACTCCTGCGGGCTGTGGGAGTTTTGGCCACTCCCTCCTCCACCACCAGGAAGGTGGCCACTCCCTCCAGAACCATGGACGAGGAAGTCGTGGACGTTGACAGCACCCTCCTGAGCATGTGACGCTGAACCCTGCAATTCATCAATCATTCAAATAAGGCTGTGTTTTGCTATCCCTATACCTATACTGGCTATGTTTGGTCACTATTTGCATAAAACTAAACATGGAACGTCACCTGTGATCCATGGTGATAAGGAGGCTGTGCATGCATCCACGGGTACTGTTGTGCTGGCCACCCCTGAGGTGGTGGCACCCACCCCGTCGGTGGCGGTGCCATCCACGCTTGAAATGGCTGCGATCCTTGGGGTGGTGGAGGCGTCCAAGTGCCTGGAGGTGCCTGCGTCCACCCAACACCGGTCCACTGTGGCTGCGACGCTGGAGCTTGTCCTGGCCATTGTCCCCATCCTTGTGCCTGCGATCCATTTTTGATAATAAAAAAAGAGTTGCTATGGAATTGAAGTGTTCAGATAGTGTTACCTGGGGAGGGCGAAAAGCGGGCAAGTTCATATCAGGGCCGAGTCGAGTAGTCATTTCCTGCAAATGGATGAAACGTTAGAATCGCAACACTATACTTTGAATTCAATGACACGTGATGAGATAGACGAATTACCTGAAAATAAGAAGTCATATACTGCGTCAGCTGTCCGACCTGCTCCTGCGCTGCTCGAGCCTGCTCCTGTGCGAGTCGAGCCTGCTCCTGTGCTGCCCGAGTCTCCTCCTCCAGCTGAGCCTCTCGAGCAGACTTGGAGCGAGAACTCCCTGCCGAAGACGATGCCTTCCCTTGACCTATGGTCCTGTTGTACTCCACAACGCCGGTGCCAAAGGCAAACCTGCATGATACACATAGTTGAGCCATTAAGTGGACACATTCTTGTTAATGAAATTGTTGAATCAAAGACAACCACCTCACCTGCCATGCTTTCTACCCCCACCACTGTGGTACAACGCCGAGGCATCTAAGTCTGAATGCATCCAGTCGAAATCAGGCCCATGGCGTTGAGTCATTTCCTCCCCATATGCATTCTGCAAACAAAGTTAGAGTTGGAGTTAGACACAAATCATGCAATTTAATTCGTAAATACAAACTTGTTTACCATTTTCTCCCTTGCCGCCTCGCTGCATAGCTCATCAGGGTTCGCTGGATCAGGCCCACGGTGACCACGGACGTAAACCTCCATAAAACTTGGAGCAACTCCACTTTCAGCTTCCTGCATGAAAAAGAAGAGTTAAACCATAGAATTGTAATAGATGTAACATACAAGTTTGATTTATACACTTACCATGCGGCGTGCGGTACCAAGGTGTCCATCGGCGCCGTACCTATGCCCCGGTCCTTCAGTGCCACGGTTGGCACGGTGCTTGTTGGACTCTGCAATCCACTCAGGCGACGCCCATCTCTTAGCCAACCACCTCCAGGCTTCCATGTCCTTCGCCAGCCAATCCACAACGCTCTCCAAGTACTGCTCCTCTGTGAGGTAGATCTCATTGGCCCCTAATGCTTTGCTCATTTTCTGCCCCTTTATCTTCTTGTAGTAGTAGTTGACGGCCGCGATGCGAGCATTGTACATGGCATCCTTGATGACCTTATCAGCGCACTTCCGAAAGTGTCTCTTCACACGTGCCCACTGAGCCTGATCCGCCTCGATGTCATCCGGCAATTGGAACCTCCCCTACATATCAATGGAGAAGTTAAGTTAAAGTAAGATTAGGAGAAGCAATAATGCAGTGAATTGCTTATATACGAAAGTAAACTCACCCAGAACTCGTCCCACACAGCCACCTGACAAGTCCTTGGTTTTTGTTCTGAACTTCCCCCTCCGCTACTGCTTTCCCCTGGCTGGACATAGTCCTTCAGACCCCAGTCGGCCCACTGCATAGCCGCGAACCTCTCGCCATTGAGCTCCACCATGCCAGGGTAGTAGAAGCGACAGAGGCTACCCAACACCGCGTTCACCTTGGGACGTCTGCCTGTACCGTCCCAAGTCAAGTCTTCCCATGACCTACAAACATTAATAAAACAAGTAAACCAGTGCAATCACGTTCATATTAAAAAATTAACACAACAGAAATAAGCCCCACCATTCTCCATGCGGCCGGATGAGCCTCCTCTCAGCAGGCCTCGGACCAAGGCATTGCTCTTCTTATACCTAAGTATACAAGTAAATTAAATATGATGAAATGATTTAAAACTAATATCAATTAAACTAATATGCATAATAATACCTGAAGGATGTAGAACCATCTGACGCGTCGCCCGCGCTGCCTTCCCCCATAGGGTCAACCTCCTCATCCTGCTCACCCTCCTCATCTTGCTCACCCTCCTCACCCTGCACATGAGCATCCTGCTGAGGAGCCTCCTGCTCACCCTCCTCACCATGCACTTCATCTAGACAGTCGAGAAGTTGCTGCTGCCTCTGTCGGCTCTGTGAGGTGCCCTGAAAAAGCCCACTGCCCGAGCTGTCCTCGCTGGCCGCGCTGCCCCCACTCCTCCTCGATCTCCTATGCTTGAACATGTTCAACTGTAGATAAATTAATGTCAAACCACAGTATATGAAACAAATAATATGAAAATTAATAATGTGAAAATTGGAATACATAGCTTAATTGATTAAATAAAAGAAACATACTAATCAAAAGTCATCCGCATCCGATGATGCTTCTTCGGCTCGTTGTTTATTCATACGCTCTTGATTTCGTTGGATCCTTACTGATCTTCTAACGACGACAGGTCGTTTGCGCTTTGACCTAGGTTCTTCAATTAAGTCGCTTGAATTGTAACAGAGATTTTCAAGGCCTTCTCCATTGGTCACATGGAATCGGTGAGCTATGTCTTGATTCGACACCGCTTCTGGTTGAAAAACAGCGTCATCGTTGTCCCTGCTCGTATTCACGTAGTCAGCACTCTCTGGAGCGACGACTTGTGGGTTGACTTTGATTGCAACCCACCAAGCCCTAAGGCTTGGGTGAGGATATGGCAGGTAGTACACTTGTTTTGCCTGATTTGCAAGGACAACATCGCTCATACTGCTCGGAATCCTAGAGCTATGCTTCACCTCGACATTACCATACTTGTCGACACGAGTCCCACTATGAGCATCAAACCAGTCGCACTCGAAAAACACGACTTTAAGTTCCTTGGGGCCATCGAAAATCAACTCTACAATGTTTTGAAGAACACCGTAATAGTCCACTACTTTGTCATCGTCAACATATGAACTTGCCAACACACCACTATTGGTGGTGGCTGCCAATGGTCGACTCTTCTCCAATTTCGCGGTTCGGAAGCGATATCCATTTACATCATAGCGAGTATAGTTCCGGACGGACACAGAGGTATGTGCCATTTGCTGCAAGTCCGGGTGCACAGAGTTTTTGGAAACCTATACAAGGAATTAGTATATGCATTATATCTTCGAAGTCCAAAATTCAAAGATTAAGTATGGACAATGAGAGAATGACAATTACTAACATAATTACGAAACCACTGCACGAAGTTTGGTCCACCTTTCAACCCATCACGTCGAAGATTTTCTAATTGGATGGCCGTAGGTTTACTAGTAGATTTCCAACATTCTTCATCAAACATGCTGGACATATTAGAAACATGGAGATTACACACTATAGAAATTATGAGATGAGAAAATGGAAGTAACTATGAGGAAAACTTACTCGAACGCCTCCTGTGTGCTGTCAATATTGCTATACATATATAGCATTAGCGTGTTCAAATCTGATCCTTCAGTGTGACGTACACTCCCTTTTCCAACTGCTTTAACCGGATTCGCAAAAATTTGAAGGGTGCTTTGGGGCGATTCATTTTCGACATGAAGTCGCACTGAAGGAGCAAACACATTGTTGGCTCGAGCGAAATACCTGGTTGAGAATTGAGATATCTCCTTAAGGGCAAAAGCCTCCGCAATACACCCTTCGACTCTAGCCTTGTTGCGAACAGACGCCCTGAGCTTTTTCAACGCCCTTTCTATAGGATACATCCACTTGAATTGCACTGGTCCGCCTACCAAAGCTTCCCAAGGCAAATGCACAATTAGATGTTGCATCACATTGAAGAATCCTGGCGGGAAAACCTTTTCAAATTTACAAATAAGAATTGGAATTTCTTTCTCAAATTTCTGCATCAACCTCTTCGATACCGTCTTTGCGCATACTTCCCTATAGAAGTAACTCAGCTCTGCAAATATGCTCCAAAGCTCATCCTTAAAATAGCCTCGAAACATCACGGGCATCAGCCTCTCCATAATAATATGGTAGTCATGGCTTTTCAAACCGATCAATTTACCGGTCTTCAGATTGACTGCCCGTTTCAGATTTGCTGCATATCGATCTGGAAATTTCAGATTCTTCAACCACTTAAATATTTCTTTCCTTTCATCTGGCTTGAGGCAGTAATCAGCTCGTGGCCTACTCTCATGCCCTTTATCGCTTACTTTCAACTCGAGCATCGGTCTCTTACAAATTTCAGCCATGTCTTTTCTTGCCTTCATATTATCTTTCGTTTTATCAGTCACATCGAAACATGTGCTTATGATGCTTTCAGCAACATTACGCTCTTGGTGCATCAAGTCTATGTTGTGCGGCATGATCAAGGCTTTTGCATACGGAAGCTCCCATATTGATGAAATATGGGTCCAGTTGTGGTCCTCCCCGTAGCCTTGAAACCTATCATTTTCTCCTTGCTTCAGACAAGCATGCCATGCCATTATCTGCGGTGCAGTTTGCCTCTTTGGTGGCCCATTTCTGATTTTGGCTCCACTTCTGAATGCAGTAAGCGAATTCCTGAAATCATGCTTGAATGGAGTCCAACGTCGATGAGCATCAAAGAATGACACTTTCCCACCATGCTTCAATCTGAATGCATCCGTATCATTCATACATATGGGACAGCACAACCGACCATGAACACACCATCCAGACCAATCTCCATACGCCAGCAGATCATGCACTGACCACAAATAAGCAGCGCGCATGGTAAACTCCTTTTCAGTATGGCTGTCATAAGCCTTCACACCTCTCCACAATTGTTTCAGCTCTTCAATTAAAGGGCGAACAAACATATTCAGCTTTGGCCCTGGATGCTCGGGGCCTGGGATGACTAGTGCAAGGAACATGAACTCTTCTTTATTGACCAACTCAGGAGGAAGATTATATGGCACAATGAAGACAGGCCAACACGAGTAAGGGCTTGCACTGGTATTGAAAGGTGTGAATCCGTCCGTCGATAGACCAAGCCGTACACTCCTAGGGTCGTTTGCAAATTCGGGATCAAACTCGTCAATTGCCTTCCACGCATCACCGTCCGACGGATGGACCATTATGTCTGGATCAGTGACGAGACGTACACCATTCTTTGGCCATGTCATATGCAGAGCTATTTCCTTGTTGAGGAACAACCTTGAAAGCCGAGGAATGATGGGCAACCGACGAAGTTGCTTAGCTGCGACCTTCGTAACTACCAATTCACCCTCATCATTTGTCACCTCGACATATCTAGAAGCTTCACAATGCTTACAACGGTCCAGCTTGTCATCCTCCTCAAAGAATAGCATGCAACTGTTGGGACACACGTCGATCTTCTCATATGTCATCCCAAGACTAGCCAACATCTTCTTTGCGAAGTACATATTCTTTGGCAACTTATGATTCTCCGGGAGAACCTCGCCCATCAGTTGGACGATGTCGTTGTAAGCACTGTTTGAAATGTTGTGCTTCGACTTTATCGCCATTAGTCTTGTGAGAGTCCCAAGAACTGACATCTGAGTGTGCTCGTGCAGTCTCTCTTCCCCCGCGGCGAGTAGCCTGAAGAATTCCTGAGCATCGCGTGGAAGCTGCCCCGGCTCCTCAGCGTTCATTTCAACATCCCTACCAAGATCATGCAACATGTCGTCCATCCTATCATGATCGTCATCAAGTTCCACCTCCGCGTCAACGTGTTTAATAGACTCTCCATGCCGGTACCATACAAGGTAGTTCGGCATAAACCCACTTTTGCAAAGGTGTTTCTCCATTTCTTCCTTCTTCTGAGGCCACTTGTTCTCGCAGCGATTGCAAGGACACTTCACTAGACGACCAGTTGCATCTTTGAAAGCGTGCTCAAGAAAAGCCTTTGTTACACCCATCCATTCATTCGAATGTGCCCCATCCTTTCTCCACCCGTCATACATCACCCTCCGATCACCGTCCATTTCAAAGGCTAAACAAAACACAAAGAACATCAACGATCGTCCGTGGCTTAGGTGAACTCCCTATTAGGTAAAGGCCCTAAACCCACCCAAGAGTGTAGGCCGATGCTTGTGATTTGTGACATGTATCCTACGATTGCCGCGAAATTTCGGCAGCATAACCTCGCTGCTCTCCAAGCACACGCCTGAACATGGTGTGTTGGAGAACAACTGGGTTACACAACCGAAATTCCGCGTCAATCATAAGGCACATGTCACAAATCACAAGCATCGGCCTACACTCTCAGGCTGTCCAAAATACGTGGACAATTCCGGAACGGCGAACCTCACAAGGCAATGTGATGTTCGCCGTTCCCGAACGGGTGACGCATACGGTTCGCTATGGTTAACGATTAAAACTAAACTATAAACATTAAAAAATATCTCGGAGATTAAACAAAAGACATCACCCTCCGATCACATTGAGGATTAGACAAAGAATGCAACGACACAACCATAAGATAGAAGTGCCCTATACGCCAATGGCACAACCATAAGACAGAGGCTCGCCACGGCCGCCACGGCACGCGCACGGCACGCCACGGCACGCCACGACCGCCACAACCGCCATGAGCATCAAATGTGGTGTGATAACAATCTTACAAACAATATTATATACGGGGAGGCTCACCGCGGTGAACGAGGGCGGCGTGGACGAACGGCGAGCGCGGCGTGGACGAACGACGGGCTCTCTTCTTCGCGACGGCGGCCACGGGCTCCCTTCGCGGACGGCGGGCTCTCTTCTTCGCGGGCGGGTGAGGACGCGCGGGCTGCGTGCGGCGTGCGGCGACGTGGGGCTCGGCGGGGCGGGCGTGGTGCTCGGCAGGCGTGCAGGGGTGAGGGGCGCGGCGTGCAGGGGCGGGCGGCGAGGGGCGCGGCTGCAGGGGCGGCGTGCAGGCGTGCAACGGCGTCGTGGGGGCGCGGGAGCTCTGCGGGCGGCGTGCAGGCGGCGTCGTGGGGGCGCGGGAGCTCTGCGCGGTGGCGAGGGGCGCGGGAGCTCTGCCGGGCGGCGCGGCGGCGTCGTGGGGGCCGGGCGGCACGGCGGCGTCCTGGGGGCCGGGCTGCGCGGCGGCGTCGTGGGGGCCGGGCGGCGCGGGACCTTGGGCGGCGTGGGGCTCGGCGGCGGCGGCGTGGGCGGGGGGCGGCGTGCGGCGGCGCGGCGTGGTGAGAACCGTTTGAAACGAGCGAGAGAAGGCTGGGCCCGACGATGTAGGGCCACTATTTTCGTCGGCCTCAGTGAGGCCGACGAAAATAGTGGTCGGTCAACGACGTATTTTCGTCGGTTTGGCCTCGGCCCACGAAAATATAGCTTATTTTCGTCGGCCTAGTGGCCGACGAAAATATTAATGGGCCTACGAAAATACGTATTATATTCGTCGGCCACTAGGCCGACGAAAATAACTTCCTTATTTTCGTGGGCCGGCCGACGAAAATATACCGGCCCACGAAATTTTAGGCTTCTCCTGTAGTGCCATCTGCCAAGAGACGGCCAATCCCATACACCTCTACCGAGGAGGCGAGGCAGGGTAACACTACGAGGCCTTTACAAAGTTTCACTAGCTTCAGAAATCCCGCTACAGTTTATAGGAAGCTCCAGTGCAGGGTTCTTGCCTGACCGCCATCGCAGCAAAATCAAACAAGGACCTCCCTACACTGACCACTCCCCTACTGCCCTTGCCCCTTTCGGGTAAGGAAGACCTCCACTAGCTTTCCTAGTTAATCAGCCAAGGGCGTCCCATTAAACCCTTGTGGTAGCACTGTTTTCCCGGGTGGTCGCTCCATGTTCCCATTAATTTAATGATCTTAACATGAACAATAATAATAACAAGATAATAACAAAATAATCATGTGTAGTGTAACTCCATACCCAATCCACATAAAGCAATAGCAAGTACTACCCAAAAATATTTCAGGGGTGAACAAGGTATAGAGGTAATCAAAACTGGGGTAACATAAAGGCTCCCATCAAAATTAACCTATGCAGATCATTAAAATTAATAAGAACATGGCTGAGAAAAGTAAGTGATCAAGGGCACAACTTGCCTGGCACTTGAGAATCCAGGTACCAACTTGCTTTACAGATGACACGTGTCCTCGCGCTAGTCGTAGCAATACAAACAAACATGGTATAGATAAAATTAACATCACACCAAACATAAGAACAAACTGAATAATAATGATCTACGCGTTGCTACGAGATCGTGGGAACGAGAACCACTAAAATCGGAGTTACGGTCACCGAGTTATGATTTTATGTAGTTATTAAGTACCTAGAATAGAGTAATTCATGTGAATAATTTTAAATCAAGTTTTATGGTTAGATAAAGGTACTAGGTGATAAACAATACTTAAACAAAATTAATGCCACTGGAATGAATCAATTTGGAGTTATATATTTTAAGTTATGAATTTCTAAAGGTTTTATGTGTTTTATGCAAGATTAAATAGGATATAAATTTTAATAGGACTTTCATGTGAAAGTAGTGGTACTAGATGATAAACTATAATATTACAAAATTATAGGAACTGGAATGGACTAAAAAGGAGTTAGTATGAATTTTCTATGAATAAAATGAGTTTCTGGAATTATTTATATACTAGAAATCATTTTCTATAATTATTTATTTATTTTTACTGCTCTCTGGACTGTGTGCACTAAAACAGAGAAACGCAGGGGTCACAGGGTAATTCTTCCTAAGACACTAAGCCATACAGCGCAGGATGGCGGGTTCATTTCTCTAAAAGTCAGGGGCCCTTTTAAAAGACTGCCAGGGCGAAGGGGTATCATCGCGTCGACTGTCGTCCGATTAGAAACGAATGGTTCGGATTAGATCGACCCTGTTTACACACCCCGCTTTCACTCACTACCGTTGGATTCAAGATTAATGTCCGAGATCTGACCACGCCAGAGCCCGATCTCGGTCGTCGGATGGTCGATCTACGGCTCCTATCTAATAGCGCGAAGGGATATATCCCACTCCAATCTCAGTCGCCCGTTGTCCATCCAACGGCCCAGAGACAACTCCCCAACATTCACCTGCTCACGGCGGCGCCGCCCAGGGAAACACGGCGGAGACCCACCGGCGAACACACTGGCAGCCACACTAGCGTATTCTTCACAAAATTGACGACACCTACTCGTAGTACATAACGATGCGAACTGCATGAGGGTGTTATTACCAAGTTCCGTGCCGAGCTGCGCTCCGGCCACGACGAAGGGCGGGTCTGCGGCGGAGACGCCACACCGGGGAGCAATTCCGAGCCGGTCCGCTCTCGATCCGGCCGCGGAAGGTTACTCCCACGAGCAGCTTGCACCGGAGAACTCCACTGCAGCGAGTCAACGGCGCAAACCGACCGAATCCATGCGGCAGCTTTCGCCCCTCCCTTCTCTCTCTTTCTTATCGCATACTATCGGCCATGGGGGGGCGTGGTGTTCCCGAAGTGGCGCACGAGAGAGGAGCGACTGTCTTCCCTTTATCTAGCCACGACGTGGAGCATCGGCCCGAGAAGTCGGCAAGAATGGCGGGGAGGTGGTTGTGACCCGGCGGATTCAGCGCTCCGTTGCGGCGTTGCGTCGACTTGGTCCGCGACGGGGAGGACGACCCTGACAGTGCGGTCCCGCACAACGGTCACAGCGCAAAAGAAAACGCGGGTCTGCAGCGAGGGCCCCATTGGCCAGTGGCAAGGATGCGGCTGCGCGAAGGTGGAGTGGAGATTGCCTGGCGAACTGGCCCACGTGGAAGTGAAGCGCGATCAAAGGGGCTGCCAGATAGGGCCCGCACGCAGTGGCTAAGCGCGCATGTGAGGAGGGGTTGCTTCGTGGGCTGCGCGGGGAAGCAGGAAATGAGCAGGTGGGCCGAAATCGTGGTTGGCAGCCCAGTTAGAGTTTTTCCCTTTCTTTTTTTTATTTTTCTCATTTTCTTTTCTATTTCTAATTTTCTAATTCCATATTTAAATTTGTTTTGAAACCAAGGAACAAGTTGAATGCCTCAAACAAAGAACCAGCATGGATGCATCACTATATATTTTGTTTATATGCATTTATTCATTATCCTATATATGCATATGTTCTCTTTTTTAACAAAAACATGCATATCATACACATATGTTTATTTTAAGAAAAATAGTTTATAGTGCATAAAATACTTTTATTTTGGGAATAATTATCACTATATGAAAAATATTCACATAGAGGTCTTTTTTTAATCTTTATTAGCAAACATATTTGTTCTAGATTTTTATGATTAACATTTTTCTTTCCTAATTCCCAAAATGGGATTTTTTTTTGAGGTGTTACATGAGGGCCGGGATTTTGGGGTTTCAGAGGTTTTAGATTGGGTTTTGTGTCGTTTTTGGATTTGAAAGTCGATTTCTTATGTGGATTTTTCTATGGCTGAGGAGGACAAGGTTGGCGTTTATATATGTCATTGGCGTGCCTGGCAACTATATCTCGCTGTTGTTTGCTGGAATTGATTTCTATTATAAACGCTAATGATTGTGGGATTCGACCTCGGCAACGAGAGCTGCATCATGGCATCTGCAGCACGACATCGACGTCGTCCTCAACGAGGGGAGTTCGAGCATC
This sequence comes from Zea luxurians, assembly GCA_029449295.1. Classification (NCBI taxonomy): domain Eukaryota; kingdom Viridiplantae; phylum Streptophyta; class Magnoliopsida; order Poales; family Poaceae; genus Zea; species Zea luxurians. The sequence continues at coordinate 21,119,667 of JAOPSE010000009.1, read as the reverse complement.
GCCTGTAACTAGGAAAACATACCGGCCAAGTTTAGCCTTTTTGCTTTTAGTAACCCCATACCTATCATATGGTTTACGCCCAGTAAACCTTGGAATTCATATGATAGGTATGCTTCGTAGTATGATAGGTATGGGGTTACTAAAATGAATATGATAGGTATGCTCGTAGTATGATAGGTATGCTTTTAATGTGGTGATGCTGGAACTTAAACCACATTAAAGTTGTAGACATAACCCCTTTCTTAAAATGGCCCCAAAACCTTGGAATTCATGTGCTTCGTAGTTCAGTAATTCATGCATTCGACCTGACAACTACAATGAATAAATAACAGCTGTGAGTATAAGAAGTCAAAAGCTGGCATAGATTTATGTAAGTTAGGATCTGGTTACTCAACTGAACTACAGGTAGTTGCTAGAGTAGTGGATATACTATCACCATATCAGCATCACATGATTTCTTTTTGCTATCAGCATCACTATCCACGAATGTCTTGATAGAAATATTGAACAAATTATTCTTGAGCATTCTTTAGGACATGGATAGGCAACCTAGACCAAGATCGAGGGGCATAAAAAAATTTCCAACCAAAGCCAACGGATTCAAAGGGCCCAAGCCAAAGTTTCAAAATTGTATATTTCCAAACTCCCAAGCTGTAGCGGTTGTTGTACACGCGCCCAAGAAATTATACAGTGCCTGCCATTGGCATGTTCAGATCATATTGATTCAATGGGATAGACTAGGCATTAGAATCATAGATGCAAATCCAAATAGTTAGAAGTTAGCCTGTAAGATCTAATTGGAGAGTTGCAAAGATTGGCCAGAGCAAAACAAATCTTATGACTGCCACTGATCCAACCAGCTTGGGATGGAGATGTCATATTTCCCTCTCGCTCTGTGAATAACCAACCGCAGTTCCTTACTGAATTCATTCTTACAGTGATGCACTGAAGGGTCTTTGTTTTCAAATAGCCATTCATTTTGACTTTTCCAAATGCTCCATGTTATGAGTATAATGACCTCCATAGAAAAAGGAACGTTAAGCTGTTGTTTAAGGTTTGCCGAGGCCTCCTCTGGATGAGCAATTCTGGGTGGGGTTATGCCAATTGTATTCCAGCAAGCTTTTGCAAAATTGCATCTGAGAAACAGGTGATAAAGAGTCTCCTCTCTTTGCCATAAACAGTTCTCACATGAATATGAATCTAGAGTCATGTTTTTCCTTCTCAGCATATTCCTGATGTTGAGTCTGTTTTTAAGCCATAGCCAATAGAAAACTTTATGCTTTGGTTGACATTTACTCTTCCATAGGCGTTTGTAAATAGAGTGAACCTATGTCTGTCCCATTAAATGTCTGTAAGCTTTTTGTGTTGAATATATGTCTGAATCCCATATGTATCTCCATCGGTCCTTTACATTACCTAAGTCAATTTGCTCCCAGACTACCTGTAACTCCAGGTATTGTTCATAAGCTTATTCAGAAATAGGCAGTTGAAAAATACGAAAGAGATGTTCTTGTTCCTTAACCTCTGCGATAGACAGTTTTGTGCTTGTTGTAAAAGAGAATAATTCTGGATATTGTTGTCTTGGAATACTCTTGTTCCACTGATCTTCCTAGAACAGAATTGATCTATCATTGCCAATGATTGGGTGCGCTAGGCCCTTAAAGTTGTGAAGAAGTTTCAGCATACTCTTCCACCAGAAGGAGCCAATTCTTCTATGACCAGAAAGTCTGCTAGGCGTATAATATTTATTCCAGATGATATTTACCCAAGGTAAATCATAACTATTGAAGAACTTGTGGAAGAATTTTAGAAGAAGAGCATCATTTTGGGTTTCAAGGCGTAACACCCCAAGACCTCCATTTATTTTTCTCTAAGTAATCGTAGACCAAGCAACCAGCGACGGCTTTTTTGAGCTTGTGTCATTCCCCCTCCAAAGACAATGCTTCCTGTAAATGTCTATCTGCTTAATGATAGATTTTGGAATTTTGAGCGTACACATAAAGAAGGTTGGCAATGCCAAAAACACTGAATTTACCAACTCCAGGCGCCCAGCCTGAGATAAAAAATTTGAAGAACATGACAATCTCTTTTCAATTCTTTGGATTAAAGGCAGGAACTGTTGAATTCGAGGTTTTGAAAGACCCAAAGGCAATCCAAGATAAGTGAACGACATTGCTCCTATTTGACAATTGAGAGTTCTTGAAAGGATCTCCATCTTCTCAGGGTTAACATTTATCGGATACATATTAGATTTGTTATAGTTGACCCTAAGACCAGTGGAGGTTGCAAAGGAATTGAGAATTGCTTTAAGAAAGAATAATTGCTTCAGGCAGGCCTCCATTATCAAGAGAGTATCATCGGCATATTGCACAATAGGAAAATCTTGTTCACAATTATCAGGTAGAGGAAGCTGAAGTACATTCATATGTCTGGCCTTATTTATGATGCTCTGAAGAAGATCAGCTGCCAAGACAAACAACAGTGGCGAAAGAGGATCACCTTGTCTAACTCCTCGCTTGCAGTGAAAGGATTTCCTTGGGACTCCATTGAGTAACACCGAAGAAGTGCCAGAATGTAGTATATTTCGAACCCAGTTAATCCACTTTGAGCCAAAACCTTTATGAGTCATAACCTACAGAATCAGTTCATGTTCTAAAGTGTCAAATGCCTTTTTGAAGTCCAGTTTTAGCACAATGATTTCTTTCTTTGAGGAATGACATAAGTGAATGTATTCATAGGCCCAAGCCAAGCAATCTTGAATTGTTCTTCCTTTTATGAAACCATATTGATTCCTGTGAACTAACCGTGTCATCAATGATTGCAGCCGATTTGCCAAAAGCTTCGTTAAAATTTTCATACTGTTGTTAAGTAACGAAATTGGCCTATAATCTCCCACTTTTTGCGGATTTTCCTTCTTCGGGATCAAAACAATGAATGATCCATTAATACTTCTCAGGCAAACTTCTTTCTGATAAAACTTTTCACAAAGATCATAGAAGTCTTGTGCAATGATGTGCCAACACTTTTTAATAAAGTTGGTGTTGAATCCATCAGGACCAGGGGATTTATCCGAAGGCAGGGATTTGATAATGTTGTCAATCTCTTGCTTAGAGAATGGAGAATCTAACCATTGTAGATCTTCATTTCTGATTAAAAGCTCTGATAGATCAAAATCAATACCTGAGAAATCAGAAGATCCCAATCTACTCTTGAAAGCATCCCAAAGAAGATTTGATTTGTGATCATGCTAGGAGTGAATTATCCCATTCTCATCGGTCAATGAAGCGATTGTATTTCTTCTGTGCTTTACCGTGGCATGTGCATGAAAAAATGGGAGCAAATATCTCCTTCAGTGATCCACTTGATAGACGCCCGTTGCTTCCAATAAATTTTCTGAATATTTAGTAATTCAGCCACTTTTTGTTGCATAATATCTCTGAAATTCCATTCCTCAATAGAAAGATCACGATGTTCTTCAATATTGTCTATAAACTCTATTAGCAGCTTGGTATCACTCACTGTTTTATCAATTTTTGGTAATGATCTCTGCCAATCCTTTAGAACCTTCCGAGCAATCTTAAACTTGGCTGTTAAGTTTTTAGCTTTATCAGGCAGGCATGGAAGTCCTTGCCACGTGGTTTGAAAGATATTCATGAATCCTTCAAATTCCAGCCAAAAATTTTCAAACCTAAAAATCTTAGGTTTAGGAATCTTGGACTTAAAAGAAACCAGGCAAGGCACATGGTCAGAGATGTCACGCGACATCGTTTTTACACATGTATTTGGATAAACGATCGACCATTCTTGCGATATGAAAAACCAATCTAATCTCTAGAGAAGGGGTTCCCGCTGTCTATTCGAGCAGGTGTACGATAAACCGTGAAGGGGAATTTCAACCAAATCTAGATTACTTATTGCTTCATTGAACTTCAGCATTAAATTAATATCACCCCTAGCTTTATTCCTATCTTCTGGTCACCGGATTAAATTGAAATCCCCGAAAAGAAGCCAAAGCTTATCTGTCGGCGTTTCGACCCCGAGGGGTCCCTGGACCGACGAGTAAATTGTCGCTGCGTGTCCCAGCCCAGATGGATCGGCGCGAAACAGAGACACAAGGGGGGAAAAACAGTGAGGGGAACCCGCGGCCTCGTGTTGTCCTGCGCCCAGGGCGGATGCGCTTGCAGTAGGGGGTTACAAGCGTTCGCGAGGGAGAGAGAGAGGGGGCGTGAGACTGCGCGTCAGCCCGTTCTCCCGCGCGACCACCTTTTTCGTACGAGGGCCCTGGACCTTCCTTTTATAGACGTAAGGAGAGGGTCCAGGTGTACAACGGGGGGTGTAGCAGTGTGCTAACGTGTCTAGCAGAGAGGAGCCAGAGCCCTATGTATATGCCGACGTGGCTGTCGGAGAGGTGTTGGAGCCCTATTCATGTGGCGTCGTGGCCATCGAAGGAGCGCTTGAGCCCTGTAGAAGCACAGCTGTCGGGGCTGTCGGATCCTTACTGACGTCTCCTTGCTTCCGTAAGGGGTTGAGAACTGCCGTTGTCATGGAGCACGCGGGGTGCCATCATTACTTGTTTTACCGGGGCGAGCTAGATGGGACGCCGGTATTGTTCCCCGTAGCCTGGGCTAGCTAGGGGTAGGGTAATGATGCCCCCCCCTTATGGCGTGGTCGGCCCGAGCAAGGTGGTGGCTCCTCCGAGGTCGAGTTTGAGTCCGAGCCCGGGGGCCGGACGAGGCGGAGACCATCGTCCGGAGGTCGAGGTTGAGTCCGAGCCCGGGGGTCGGGTGAGGCGGAGACCGTCGTCCGGAGGTCGAGGTTGAGCCCGAGCCCTAGGATCGGGCGAGGCGAAGACCGTCTTCCGGAGTCGAGGTTGAGCCCGAGCCCTGGGGTCGGGCGAGGCGGAGACCGTCTTCCGGAGTCGAGGTTGAGCCCGAGCCCTGGGGTCGGGCGAGGCGGAGATTCCTATGGCGCCCGAGGCTGGACTTGGCCGCTGTCAGCCTCACTCTGGCGGGTGGCACAACAGTCGGAGTAGCGCAGGCGACACTGTTTTCCTGTCAGGTCAGTCAGTGGAGGGGCGAAGTGACTGCGGTCACTTCGGCCTTGTTGACTGGAAAGCGCGCGTCAGGATAAGGTGTCAGGCGATCCTTGCATTAAATGCTCCTGCGATCCGGTCGGCTGGCGAGGCGATCTGGCCAAGGTTGCTTCTCCGTGAAGCCTGCCCGAACTGGGCCTCGGGCGAGTCGAAGGTGCGTCCGTTGCTTGAGGAGACCCTCGGGCGAGGCGCGAATCTGCCTTGTTCTACCGTTCCTGCTCGAGGCTGGGCTCGGGTGAGGCGAGATCGTGTCCCTTGAGTGGACGGAGCTTTGACCAGAATTGCGCCCATCAGGCCTTTGCAGCTTTGTGCTGATGGGGGTTACCAGCTGAGATTAGGAGCCTTGGGGGTACCCCTAATTACGGTCCCCGATAGTAGCCCCCGAGCCTCAAAGGGAGTGTGGGTACTCGCTTGGAGGCTTTGTCGCACTTTTTTGCAAGGGGACCGGCCTTTCTCGGTTGCATTTTGTTCCGGTGGGTGCGCGCGAGTGCACCCACCGGGTGTAGCCCCCGAGGCCTCGGAGGAGTGGTTTGACTCCTTCGAGGTCTTAATGCCTTTCATGATGGCTCGGCCGGTCTAGTTCTTCCCTCATGCGAACTGGTCGTTGCCCGGGTGCATAGTTAGGTTTCGAGTTCTCGGGCTGGTATGTTGACGCTGTCAACGGTTTGGCTGGAGCCGGGTTTGCGAGAGCAGCCCCCGAGCCTCTGCACAGGGCGAGAGGACGGTCAAGGGCAGACTCGGCTTTTTTCATACGCCCCTGCGTCGCCTTTTCGCAAGGAGGAGGGGGGAAAGCGCCATGTTGACCTCGGAGGGCGCCGAACATGGTGTCTCCAGTGAGTTGCTAACGAGTGATCCGAGTGGACGCCCGTGCCCTGTTCGATAAGGGTCGGCTAGTGGCCCAGAGGAGCGCTCCAAAAGTACCTGCAGGTGATTTGCCGGACCCAGTCCCGTTCGATAGGGTCCGAGGGCTCGATGCCTCCCTCTGATGGGATTCCGTTACAGAATCATTCCTGCTGGTCTCAGAAATGTCCTAGGGTACCTCAGGAGCGTAGCCCAAGCCTTGGTTATGTATCGAACGTACCCAGAGTCATCCCTCACTCTGCGTGCTCTGGGGCGACTGTCGAACCCGTCGGGGGGCCAGCCTACGAACCCCTGATCAGTAGTGGGCGCGGAGCCCGAGTGGCCTGAGGCGGCTGTCGAACCCTTCCGAGGGGCCAGCCTTCGAACCTCTGACCAGTAGTGGGCGCGGAGCCCGAGTGCTCTAAGGCGGTTGTCGAACCCTTCCGAGGGGCCAGCCTTCGAACCTCTGATCAGTAGGGGGGCTTGGGGGCCGCTTCCTTCGCGGAGAAGGATCCCTTTCAGAGTATCCCCTTTCCTGGTCCCTGTAGCAAGAGAGAGAAAGGGGAAGAGGAAAAGGATACGAAATTGAACGATGTGGCACACCTTTTTTGACGCGGTCATTATGGCGGAGGTGAAGCGTCGCCCGCTTCGCCTGCCAAAGGTGTCGCCTGTCCTGCCGCAGAGTTAATGCGACAGGACGAGTGGTTCGCGGGGCAGCCGTTGCGCATGCGCGAGCCGTTCGAGGAACGGAACACGGGCGCGTCGTCTTCACGCCGTGGGAGAGAGCTCTCTCGCTGTTCCAGGAGGGGACGTGAGCCTACAGATGATTTGACTGCTGCTTCCGCCCGCCTGCCGCCGCCATTACTGCCGGCCCACTTCTGCCATATTGACCGTCGCGCCTTCTCCCGCGGCTGACTGACCTGTGACCGGTGTGCCTGGTTGGCACTGCTGGGCCGTGCGCAGGGTTGCCTCGAGTCGCGGCATCGGTTCCATAGTCGAGAAGGCGCGGCGCTGGCGCAGGTGGCGCTGTAGTTTTTTGCACGTAGTAACCGGCGCGCCGGTTACATGACGTGTGGGCCTAGGCCTCCATGCTGGATGCGTCGAAGTCGAAAGGGTGCGCCCCCTTGGTGCAGTTGCATGCCGCCTGCATGGCGGTCCGCCCTTTCACCCGCTGGTTTGGGCGAAGACGGAGGAATGCTTGTAACCGCTGGGCGGTTACATGCTCCGCGCGCGGCGGTTTGGCTCCTTCTGTCCCGGGGCAACTTGCATGTCGCGTGGGGCCCAGCCCCCGTGTCATAGTGGGAGGACCTTGAAGTGTGTTGGTGTATGTTCATTGTGGCTGTCGGGGCCTGAACATCTGTGTATTTGGGCGTAAAGCCGTGTTTCTTCCCCGTTTCGTGCACCAAGACTTGCCTGTTGGCTAGCTGGACCGCTTAACCAAGTGTGAGTTGCCCTGTGCGGAAGGTGAGGAGTGAGGTATCCGTATCCCGGAGGCGTAGGAGTCCCTCGGCTCAGTCGGCCTTGCCGCTCAAGGCTTCTCTTGCTTAGTGAAGGAACCCTCAGCTGCTCTGTGATGAGCCGAAGCCGGAGGCAGCGGCGTCAGCACGGACAGAGGCGGAGTTGGCTGGAGAAGAAACTTCGTCGGCCCGGGAGTAGGGGACTTCCCAGGCCGAGGAGGTGTTGCAGTGGCGGCTGGGACCTGGCCAGGTCGTCCACTGGCGGGACCAACCCTGGAGTCGGGCTGCCGAGGCCATGAGCCGGGCTGGTATCCTCGGGGGACAGCTGGCTGAGGTTACGGAGCGGCCGGTCCGGCCGTCTGCCTGGTTCGGGTTCCCGGAGGAGACCCTGGCAGCGATGGCCCAGGCGCGGTGCTGACATCTTCCTTCGAGGTGGAGATCCTTCGACCATGTCGCTGTCCGAGGCCGGGTAGGATTTCGCCGAAGGTGGAGTCGATGCCGAGGGTGCTGCTGCTCCCCCTATCGACGTCTGAACCTGCAGGAACAGTTTGTCTGTAGTGTGCGTATGTTTTTTGCGACCGCCGAGGCCAAAACATACCGTTGTTGTGTTGTAAAGCTGCGTTTCTTTTCCCCTTGTTTCGAGTATCAGGACTTGTTCGTCGGTAACATAATCGTTCATCCGAGCGTGAGTTACTTATCGCAGAAGGTGATGAGTGAGGTATCCGTATCCCGGAGGCGTAGGAGTCCCTCTGCTCGGTCGGCCTTGCCTGCTTACGTGTACTCTTACTCGTCCATAGGATTCTGTTATCGATATAGTCGAGATGGCACGAAAAATCGTTTTGGCAGAAAAGTTTTCGAGCGTTAAGACTTGTTCGGACAGCAGAATCCCTTATCCGAGCGTGAGTTACTTATCGCAGAAGGTGATGAGTGAGGTATCCGTATCCCGGAGGTGTAGGAGTCCCTCGGCTCGGTCGGCCTTGCCTGCTTACGTGTACTCCGTCGTTTTTAGGACTCCACTATCGAAGTAGTCGAAAAACACGAAAGATGTTCTGGCAGAAAGACTTTTCCCAAGGAAAATTCTGACGCAGAGGGGGTTCCCCCCTTCTAGCCCCCGAGGGAGGGTCGGGCTTTGCCGAGGCAAGACTGACCCTTCCTTGAAGGTTAGACTTTGCTTGTGTATGTAAACGAGGTACATGAACAACTTGAAAACATCTTAAGGGTAGAAGCGACGTAGCTGTCGGATGTTCCAAGCGTTGCTGTAGACCTCGCCTTGACTGTTGACCAGCTTGTATGTTCCGGGCTTCAGAATCTTGGCGATGATGAACGGCCCTTCCCAGGGAGGCGTGAGCTTGTGGCGCCCTCGGGCGTCTTGTCGTAGCCGAAGCACCAAGTCACCCACCTGGAGGTCTCGGGACTGAACCCCTCGGGCGTGGTAGCGTCGTAGGGACTGCTGATACCGCGCCGAGTGTAGCAAGGCCATGTCCCGAGCCTCTTCTAGCTGGTCAAGTGAGTCTTCTCGGTTTGTCTGGTTGCTTCGGGCGTCGTATGCCCTCGTCCTCGGGGAGCCATATTCTAAGTCTGTGGGCAAGATAGCCTCGGCCCCATAGATTAGAAAAAACGGCGTGAAGCCCGTGGCTCGGCTTGGCGTCATCCTCAGACTCCAGACCACCGAGGGGAGTTCCTTCATTCACCGCCTGCCGAACTTGTTGAGGTCGTTGTAGATCCTCAGCTTGAGCCCCTGTAGAATCATGTCGTTGGCATGCTCTACCTGCCCATTCGTCATGGGGTGAGCTACGGCGGCCCAGTCCACCCGGATGTGGTGGTCCTCACAGAAGTCCAGGAACTTTCTGCCAGCGAACTGGGTGCCGTTGTCGGTGATGATGGAGTTCGGGACCCCGAAGCGATGGATGATGTTGGTGAAGAACGCCACCGCCTGTTCGGACCTGATGCTGTTTAGGGGTCGGACCTCAATCCACTTGGAGAATTTGTCGATAGCGACCAGCAGGTGCGTGAAGCCCCCGGGTGCCTTCTGCAAGGGACTGACGAGGTCCAGACCCCACACAGCAAATGACTAGGTGATGTGTATTGTTTGCAGAGCCTGAGCGGGCAGGTGGGTCTGCCTTGCGTAGAATTGACATCCTTGGCAGGTGCGTACAATCCTAGTGGTGTCGGCCACCGCGGTCGGCCAGTAGAAACCCTGTCGGAAGGCGTTTCCCATGAGGGCCCGAGGTGCTGCGTGGTGACCGCAAGCCCCCGAGTGTATTTCTTGCAATAACTCCTGACCTTCGGTGATGGATATGCATCGCTGGAGGATGCCTGAGGGGCTGCGGTGGTAGAGCTCCTTTCCGTCACCCAGCAAGACGAACGACTTGGCGCGCCGCGCCAGTCGCTGAGCTTCGGCTCTATCGAGGGGTAGCTCTCCTCGGTGGAGATATTGCAGGTATGGGGTCTGCCAGTTTTGATTAGGCGTGGCCCCATTCCGCTCTTCCTCGACGCGCAGTGCCTCACCCTCGGGGGCCGAGGGTGCCTCGGGCTCGGGCGTGTCGTCGGTCTTGACGGAGGGTTGATGTAGGTCTCGGGAGAAGACGTCCGGAGGAACCGTCGTCTGCCCCGAGGCTATCTTAGCCAGCTCGTCTGTAGTCTCATTGTATCGTCGAGCGACGTGGTTGAGCTCGAGCCCGTAGAACTTGTCCTCCAGGCGCCGAACCTCGTCGCAGTAGGCTTCCATCTTCGGGTCGCGGCAGTGGGAGTTCTTCATGACTTGGTCGATGACAAGCTGCGAGTCGCCGTGAGCGTCGAGGCGCCGGACCCCTAGCTCGATGGCGATGCGCAACCCGTTAACCAGAGCCTCATACTCGACCACGTTGTTGGACGCCGGGAAATGGAGGCACAACATGTAGCGGAGGTGCTTCCCGAGGGGTGAGATGAAGAGCAGGCCCACGTCCGCTCCTGTTTTCATCAGCGACCCGCCGAAAAACATGGTCCAGAGTTCCGGTTGGATCGGAGCTGTTGGAAGCTGGGTGTCGACCCATTCAGCCACAAAGTTCGCCAAGACTTGGGACTTGATGGCCTTCTAAGGGGCGAACGAGATTGTCTCGCCCATGATCTCCACCGCCCACTTTGCGATCCTACCCGAGGCCTCTCGGCACTGGATGATCTCCCCCAGGGAGAAGGATGACACCACAGTCACCAGATGAGACTCGAAGTAGTGACGCAACTTTCGCCGTGTCAGAATTACCGCGTACAGCAGCTTCTGAATTTGCGGGTAGCGGATTTTGGTCTCGGACAGTACATCACTGATGAAGTAGACCGGCCTCTATACGGGCAATGCGTGCCCTTCTTCTCGTCTCTCAACCATGATCGCGGCGCTGACCACCTGAGTGGTAGCAGCGACGTAGATCAAGAGGGCTTCTCCGGTAGCGGGGGGCACCAGGATGGGCGCGCTTGTAAGGAGCGCCTTCAAGTTCCCGAGGGCTTTCTCGGCCTCGGGGGTCCAAGTGAAGCGCTCGGTCTTCCTTAAGAGGCGATACAGAGGCAGGCCTCTTTCGCCGAGGCGCGAGATGAAGCGGCTCAGAGCCGCAAGGCATCCCATGACCCTCTGTACTCCTTTCAAGTCCTTGATAGACCCCATGTTGGTGATGGCTGCGATTTTCTCTGGGTTGGCCTCGATGCCCCGCTCGAAGACGATGAAACCCAGGGGCATGCCTCGGGGGACTCCAAAGACACACTTCTTGGGATTGAGTTTTACGCCTTTCGCTTTGAGACACTTGAATGTCGTTTCAAGGTCAGAGAGGAGGTCGGAGGCTTTCCTCGTCTTGACTACGATGTCATCGATGTAGGCCTCGACCGTTCGACCAATGTGCTCCCCGAACACATGGTTCATGCACCTTTGGTATGTCGCACCCGCATTCCTCAAACCGAATGGCATAGTGATGTAGCAGTACATGCCAAAAGGTGTGATGAAAGAAGTCGCGAGCTGGTCGGACTCTTTCATCCTGATTTAGTGATACCCTGAGTAGGCATCGAGGAACGACAGGGTTTCGCACCCAGCGGTGGAATCCACGATTTGATCAATGCGAGGCAGAGGGTAGGGAACCTTCGGACATGCTTTCTTTAGACCAGTGTAGTCTACACACATCCGCCATTTCCCACCTTTCTTTTTCACAAGCACAGGGTTGGCGAGCCATTCGGGATGGAATACCTCTTTGATGAATCCTGTAGCCATCAGCTTGTGGATCTCCTCGCCTATGGCTCTACGCTTTTCTTTGTCGAATCGGCGCAGAGGCTGCTTCACGGGTCGGGCTCCAGCTCGGATATCCAGTGAGTGCTCGGTGACATCCCTCGATATGCCAGGCATGTCCGAGGGACTCCACGCAAAAACCTCGATGTTTGCGCGGAGAAAGTCGACGAGCACTGCTTCCTATTTGGGGTCGAGCTCGGAGCCGATCCGGATCTGCTTGTAGGCGTCGTTGCTGGGGTCGAGAGGGACGGACTTAACCGCCTCTACTGGTTCGAAGTTGTCGGCGTGGCACTTCGCATCTGGAACCTCCTTAGGGAGGCTCTCCCTATCGGCGATGAGGGCCTCGGATTCGGCGAGGGCCTCGGCGTACTCCACGCACTCCACGTCGCATTCATACGCGTGTCGGTACTTGGGGCCGATGGTGATGACCCCGTTGGGGCCCGACATCTTGAGCTTGAGGTAGGTGTAGTTGGGGACGGCCATGAACTTGGCGTAGCATGGTCTCCCCAGCACTGCAAGGTTCCTCGGAACCCGACCACCTCAAACGTGAGGGTTTCCTTTCAGAAGTTGGAGGGAGTCCCGAAGCAGACGAGCAGATCGAGTTGTCCAAGGGGCTGGACGCGCTTCCCGGGAATGATCCCGTGAAAGGGCGCCGCGCCGGCTCGGATCGAGGACAGATCGATCTGCAGGAGCCCGAGGGTGTCGGCGTAGATGATGTTGAGGCTGCTGCCTCCATCCATGAGGACCTTGGTAAGCCAGACGTTGCCGATGATGGGATCAACAACGAGCGGGTACTTCCCCGGGCTAGGCACGCGGTCGGGGTGGTCGCCTTGGTCGAAGGTGATGGGCTTGTCGGACCAGTCTAGATAGACTGGCGCCGCCACCTTTACCGAGCAGACCTCCCGGCACTCTTGCTTGCAGTGCCGAGCCGAGGCGTTCGCCACTTGCCCACCGTAGATCATGAAGCAATCATGGACCTTGGGGAACTCCTCTACCTTATGGGCTTCCCTCTTGTCGTTGTCGGGGGCTCTGCCACCTTCCGCCGGTGGCCCGGCCTTACGGAAGTAGCGCCGAAGCATGATGCACTCCTCAAGGGTGTGCTTGACGGGACCCTGATGATAGGGGCATGACTCCTTGAGCATCTTGTCGAACAAGTTGGCGCCTCCGGGAGGCTTCTGAGGGTTCTTGTGCTCGGCGGCGGCGACAAGGTCTGCGTCGGCGGCGTCGTGTTTCGCTTGCGACTTCTTCTTGCCCTTCTTCGTCGCGCCGCGCTGAGCGGATGCCTCGGGGACGTCATCCGGCTGGCGCCCCTGAGGCTGCTTGTCCTTCCGGAAGATGGCCTCAACCGCCTCCTGTCCAGAGGCGAACTTGGTGGCGATGTCCATCAGCTCGCTCGCCCTGGTGGGAGTCTTGCGACCTAGCTTGCTCACCAGGTCGCGGCAAGTGGTGCCGGCGAGGAACGCGCCGATGACATCTGAGTCGGTGATGTTGGGCAGCTCCGTGTGCTGCTTCGAGAATCGCCGGATGTAATCTCGCAGGGATTCTTCCGGCTGCTGGCGGTAGCTTTGGAGATCCCAGGAGTTCCCAGGGCACACGTATGTGCCCTAGAAGTTGCCGGCGAAGGCTTTGACCAGGTCGTCCTAGTTGGAGATCTGCGCAGGAGGTAGATGCTCCAGCCAGGCTCGGGCAGCGTCGGAGAGGAACAAGGGGAGGTTGCGGATGATGAGGTTATCATCGTCCGTTCCACCCAGCTGGCAGGCCAGCCTGTAGTCCGCGAGCCACAGTTTCGGCCTCGTCTCCCCCGAGTACTTGGTGATGGTAGTCGGGGCCCGGAACCGGGTCGGTAACGGCGCCCGTCGTATGGCCCGGCTGAAAGCTTGCGGACCGGGTGGTTCGGACGAAGGGCTCCGATCCTCCCCGCTGTCATAGCGTCCCCCACGCCTAGGGTGGTAGCCTCGGTGCACCCTCTCATTGAGGTGGGCTCAACGGTCACGACGATGGTGCTCGTTGCCGAGGCAGCCCGGGGCCGCAGACGCTGTGTCCCGCGTGCGCCCGGTGTGGACCGAGGCTTCCCGCATGAATCGGGAAGTCGCGGCGTGATGCTCCGGGGGGTATCCCTGCCTTCAGGAGGCAGAGCTTTCGGCCCGTCGGACCGCGGCATCCTCTAGGAGATTCTTGAGCTCTCCCTAAATACGCCGCCCCTCGGTGGTGGATGGTTCCGACATCGCTCGGAGTAGCATTGCTGCTGCAGCCAGGTTCTGGCCGACCCCACTGGAAGCCGGGGGCAGCCTTGCCCTGGCATCGTCGGCGATGCAGTGCTAGACATCCTGGGCCAGATGACGCGCTTCTCCGGCCGGTAATCGGCCCACCCACTCCTGCCTGATGTTCTGCGGAGCTGCACAAGTTGTCCTGTTTCCTCGTCGAGCCTAGCCTGCATCTCGCGGATTTGCTCGAGCTGTGTGTCCTTACCCCCCGCAAGGACTGGGACCACAGCTAGCTCCCGAAGGATGTCAACGCGAGGCGCAGGCCTGGAGGGATCGCTGTCCTCCGGCATACAAAGGTGGTTGCCTTCGTCGAGACCCTCTAGATCGACGTGGAAACATTCACGACTTGGGCCACAGTCCTCGTCGCCGAGGCTGTGGCTATCATCGGAGCAATCGGAGAGGCAGTAGTCACATGCGGTCATGAAGTCCCGCATGGCACTAGAGTTACCGAGCCCGGAGAAGTCCCAACCAGAGTCGGGCTCGTCGTCTTCCTCAGAACCCGGGGGTCCGTAGGTCGAGACGGCCGTCAATCTCTCCCAGGTTGACCACATATGGTACCCGGGGAGGTTTGGATATGCCTTTACGAAAGCGTCCACCGAAGCGGGATCGCTTGGTGGGTCGAAACTGAATCTAAAAGGCACAGGATGTGAAACGGATGGTACCTCTTGATCGACGGATGGTGACGAAGTCGCGTCGGGGATGGACTGCACCGTTATCTCAGGTACGAGGCTAACGCTCAGCAAGTCCTTCGCGAGCGTGCTGGCGTCGCCCGTCGTATGCTTGGGGTTGGCGTGTTGCGGGGAAACGACGCTCGTCTTCGTCTCAAATGCGAGGTCAATGCCCAACGTGTCCCCCGCTGGAGCGCCGGCGTCGTCGACTCGCTCGACAGCCGACGAGGCGCCGCCTCCTGCTTGGCCATGATTGCCCCGCCTCCTTCCCCGTCGACGAGGAAGGTGACGGGACAGACTCGGATGCTGTTCTTCCGCCACGCGGGGAAGACGTCGTCGATTCCGCCGCCGGCGGGCGGGCTGATAGCCGCCATTGTCGTTGTCGCGCGGCGGAGGAAGGAGTATCATGTCGTAGCTGCCGTCGAGGGACATAAACTCGAGACTCCTGAAACGGAGCTTCGTCCCAGGTTGGAGAGGTTGCTGGAGACTCCCCATCTGGAGCTTGACGGGAAGCTGTTCGTCAACACGTAGCAGGCCCCTACCTGGCGCGCCAACTGTCGGCGTTTCGACCCCGGGGGGTCCCTGGACCAACGAGTAAATTGTCGCTGCGTGTCCCAGCCCAGATGGGTCGGCGCGAGACGGAGACATAAGGGGGGAAAACAGTGAGGGGAACCCGCGGCCTCGTGTTGTCCTGCACCCAGGGCGGATGCACTTGCAGTAGGGGTTACAAGCGTTCGCGAGGGAGAGAGAGAGAGAGAGGGGGGGTGAGACTGCGCGTCAGCCCGTTCTCCCGCGCAGCCACCTTTTTCGTACGAGGGCCCTGGACCTTCCTTTTATAGACGTAAGGAGAGGGTCCAGGTGTACAATGGGGGGTGTAGCAGTGTGCTAACATGTCTAGCAGAGAGGAGCCAGAGCCCTATGTACATGCCGACGTGGCTGTCGGAGAGGTGTTGGAGCCCTGTTCATGTGGTGTCGTGGCCATCGGAGGAGCGCTTGAGCCCTGTAGAAGCATAGCTGTCGGGGCTGTCGGATCCTTGCTGACGTCTCCTTGCTTCCGTAAGGGGCTGAGAACCGCCGTTGTCATGGAGCACGCGGGGTGCCATCATTACTTGTTTTACCGGGGCGAGCCAGATGGGACGCCGGTCTTGTTCCCCGTAGCCTGGGCTAGCTAGGGGTAGGGTAATGATGCCCCCCCTTGTGGCATGGTCGGCCCGAGCGAGGTGGTGGCTCCTCCGAGGTTGAGGTTGAGTCCGAGCCCGGGGACCGGGCGAGGCGGAGACCGTTGTTCAGAGGTCGAGGTTGAGTCCGAGCCCGGGGGTCGGGTGAGGCGGAGACCATTGTCCGGAGGTCGAGGTTGAGCCCGAGCCCTGGGGTCGGGCGAGGCGGAGACCGTCTTCCGGAGTCGAGGTTGAGCCCGAGCCCTAGGGTCGGGCGAGGCGGAGACCGTCTTCCGGAGTCGAGGTTGAGCCCGAGCCCTGGGGTTGGGCGAGGCAGAGACCGTCTTCCGGAGGTCGAGGTTGAGCCCGAGCCCTGGGGTCGGGCGATGCGGAGACCGTCTTCCGGAGTCGAGGTTGAGCCCGAGCCCTGGGGTCGGGCGAGCAGAGATTCCTATGGTGCCTGAGGCTAGACTTGGCCGCTGTCAGCCTCACTCTGGCGGGTGGCACAGCAGTCGGAGCAGCGCAGGCAGCGCTGTTTTCCTATCAGGTCAGTCAGTGGAGGGGCGAAGTGACTGCGGTCAGTTTGGCCTTGTCAACTGGAAAGCGCGCGTCAGGATAAGGTTTCAGGCGATCCTTGCATTAAATGCTCCTGCGATCCGGTCGGCTGGCGAGGCGATCTGGCCAAGGTTGCTTCTCCGCGAAGCCTGCCCGAACTGGGCCTCGGGCGAGTCGAAGGTGCGTCCGTTGCTTGAGGAGACCCTCGGGCGAGGCGCGAATCTGCCTTGTTCTACCGTTCCTGCTCGAGGCTGGGTCGGGTGAGGCAAGATCGTGTCCCTTGAGTGGACGGAGCTTTGACCAGAATTGCGCCCATCAGGCCTTTGCAGCTTTGTGCTGATGGGGGTTACCAGCTGAGATTAGGAGCCTTGGGGGTACCCCTAATTACGGTCCCCGACATTATCTGATGGCATAGAAATGTTATGAAGCCAGTTGAGAAAATCTATTTTCCCATGAGGAGTACAAGGTGCATAAATGTTTGTAATAATCCAAGAGCACGCCGATAAATTGGATATGAATTCCATTGACTGAGCATAATCATTTTGAAAAATGACATTTCCTGTTAATTTTGAACTTTTCCAGATGATAATTGAACCTCCCGAGTTCCCCACCAAAGGAACATAAGTAAAATAATCAAACTGATTAGGACAGAAGTTTTTTAGAAAGACTGAATCAATAAGTTCCTTTTTGGTTTCTTGTAAGCAAATAACATCACAACCATATTCCCGAATTGCACATCGAATGCCATTCCATTTAACACTGGAATTAAATCCTCTAACATTGTGACTCAGAACAGACCACTCCGAATAATTAGCAGCATTAAGATTATTCATTAAGTAAACTTGAAGGTTTTGTGCCAGAAAGAGACCCAAACCCAAGCACTGGGTGGGTAAAATAAGTGCCAATCAAGAAGCAAAAGAGTATCACAGGTATAAAACATGCACATCCTGAAAGCTCTCTTGTGGGTTTTGGTGTTTGGATGACAACTCAATTAAAGGACTAACAAGTGTGCTAAGTGTTGAACAGGTGCTTTATATAAAGCTAATATGGTTCAACACAAGTGAACAAGTGTGATGGTCCAAAGACTGAATTATTTATAGATAATGGACATCACAAGAAGGATGGACATTGCTTAAGTGAGACTCGATGTGCATAACTCAGAGACAACCGATCAAGCCAAGGATGGAAGCAAGAAGAGCTTTGAGGTACCGAGTGCACGGGAGAAAGTCAAGGAGACCAGGAACCCAAAGCCAGGGGTGAAGAAGAAGACTTGCAAAGTCAAGGTTGATCTTGTTGAGAGTTATGGTGCATCAAGGAACACTACATAAGGACATGACTTACAACCAATAAGGTAACATCCACAATTATGTGGTGTAAGTCATAAGGCTCAAGATCTATCTCAAGAAGTAAACAAGGTCACCGGAAGGAGAACCAATGTCAAAATCAGAACTGGAAGCAGCCCAAAAGAGCTAAGTGCACATTGACCTTTAGTTTGGGTTGTTCCTATGTTTGGAGATATTCTATGTGACCTTTGCAGGATGCTGGAGCTTAGAAATATCAATCTAGATCAAGTCAAGATGACTTGATGATTTATGAGTCCAACATCAATTCAAGCATGCCAAATGCTAAAGAAGTGAAAATCAAAGAGAAGGTATGTTTCTAGACTTAGTACATTGGTTTTTGTGTACTAATATATTTGTCTAAGTGTTAGAAATAGAAAGAAGAAGAAAAGAAAAGAGATGCAAAAGGCTTGGCTGTGTACATCCAAGACTCAGCTCAGTCTGGCACACCGGACTGTCCGGTGGTGCACCGGACAGTGTCCGGTGCGCCAGGCTGAACTCCGGTGAATAGGCCGCTCTCGGGAGAAGTTGGCGGCGTACGACTATAATTCACCGGACTGTCCGGTGAGCCAACGGTCGACTGCGCCAACGGTCGGCAGCGCAATCAGCGGGCAACGCGTGGCCTGAGCCAACGGTCAGTTGGCGCACCAGACTGTCCGGTGTGCACCGGGCAGTGTCCGGTGAGCCAAGACGACCGTTGCTCCAACGGTCAGCTGAGCCCGATTTGGAAGGAGATCGCGCAGCGGACATGCTACAGGACCTGTCCGGTGGTGCATCGGACTGTCCGGTGCGCCACCCGATAGAAAGCATATATTGCCTTCCAAAATGAATTCCAACGGCTCCTAGGCCCCTTGGGTCTATAAAAGGGACTCCTAGGCACCTCCAACAGGGACACAAGTGCAGCCAACAAGTGTAGACATCACTTGGATCAATTCTCTCTCTCCCTCTCGTGTATATCTCTCTAGTTTGTGTAGAGGCAAAGCTATAAGCCTTGAGAGAGTGGATAAGTGCTGCTAAGAGCTAGAGCAAGGTCTTGAGCATATCGTTACTCTGTCGGAGTGCTGTCAAGAAGATTGTAAGCAGCCGCGGCTTTGTTGTAACCCAACTCAACATAGTGGAAGGCTCCATCTGTCATACTGACAGATCTGAGCAAATGGAGGAAGGAGTTGAAACAGACTCCAAGCCCAGGTGTGGCTAACTCCAACGAGGACTAGGCAAGCATTTCAGGCTTGGCCGAACCTCGGGATAAATCCTTGTGTCTGTGTGCTTCGTTCTGTATTATGTGCTGACTCTCTGTCTTACTCACTTCTATATCTACACTTCAAGACTTATCTGTGGTACAAGTTATATTTGAAGTGCAGTTCATTTTGAGATAGGATTTTCTATTCCGCTGCAACCTACTCGAAGGGTTTTTCATTCCACTACGATCTGGTCTTCAAGTAGAGTAAGAACTAAAGTTTTAAAGTGATAATTTTTATTCGCCTATTCACCCCCCTCTAGGCGACATCCAGATCCTGTTACCGGGCAAAGGGAACTTTTAATTGGTATCAGAGCTAGGCCTCTCCAGTGTGGGCTTAGCCGTCCGGAGATGACGATGTCGTCACAAGAGGTAACTGTAGAACTTCTACTAGGCGATAGTTCTAATTATAAATCTTGGTCTATCTCTATTTATAATGCTTTCATGCATGTTGATCCTAATTTGAGACAGATCTTTAGCAGAAGTATTTTTCCCTCTAGTATTAGTCAAAATCCTTCTAATGATGAACTAAGATGTCTATCTCTCAATCACCATGCTTGCAACATCTTAGTTGACTCTCTTTCTAGAGGAGCCTATTTTGCCATCATGAGTAGTGAGAGTGATTTATTTGTTGATGCTCATGATCTATAGAATAGAATTAGAATAAAATATTCTGAGTCAAATTGTACTGCTTCAACTCCCTATATTGCTTGTGATACTAACCTTTCAAAGGGAGAAGAAAAACGATGGCTACCAAACGATGAATCCACCTCACCAGTAGGTTTGTCTTCTACTAGTAATAAATGTCTTATTGCTAACAATGATGGTGAAGACGAAAGCGATGATGAGGAGGAATATGAGGAGGATAGCGAGGATGAGTCCTCATCACCACAAGGTACATTTTCCTGTTTTGCGTCCACTAATAATAATGACAGGGAAAATGAGACCGATGATGTGAAAGAAGAAGGGATTCACTGGCTCTACACCCATCTCAACAAAGAAAACAAAGTGCTCTTGGTTAAGCTGTTGAGAAGGAACAAGGAACAAGGCAAAACGCTTCTCAAGCTAGAGGAGACTCTCATCAAAACCAACGACAGCCTGGAGAAGATGACCAAAGAACATGAGGAGCTAAAGTACTCTCATGGGAATTTAGTCCAACAGTATGAATCTGTTTTAATTGAGCAAAGAAATAATTATGATGTATTACCTAATGTTGCTCAACTTAAAACTGAAAATTCTATGCTTAGGAGTCAAGTAGAAATGATAAATTTAGAAAAACTTGCTCTAGGTGAAAAGTATGATATGTTGTCGTATTCTCATTGTAAACTAGTTGATGACCATATCATGCTTGATGTTGTTCATGAGGTTGTAATTACAAACTTAAATTCATGTGAACCTCATTCTTGCACAAGTGCACATTTGGATAATATATCACCATGTGCTAACCCCTGTCGCTCAAAAGGAAGCGAATGTTTGAATGAGCAACAAGTTGTAGGGTCAAAAAGGAAATTGCTTGGAAACAAGAAACAAAGACAATTAAGGAGAAGACGCCTTGCTCGACTTCCTCAAGATATCTACGAACACGTGGTGAAGAAGCTTGAGGAAGGAGAAACCGCAGCAAGGGTCAAACTCCTTGAGAAAGATGTTCCTAAAGCAATAAGTGAAGCAATCAATATGAGACAAGAAAAAGGTAATGATTCAATTAGTCATGTTATTTGCACTAATAATCTCTCTATGTCATCCAAAAGCAAAAAGAGAAGAGGAAAAGGGAGGTGCTTCAAGTGCAAGAGATTAGGTCACCTCATTGCTTCTTGTCCATACAAAGACAAGGACGAAGGGATAAGGAGATGTTTTGGATGCAATGAAAAGGACCACATGATCACCTCATGTCCGGTCATAAAGAATCAAGGACGTGCACCCTCCAAGATGACCCTCACCAAGGAAAATGATAAACAACAAGTGTCATGTCGGGTTGAGCGACGTTTCTGCTACATGTGTGGTGAGTATGGTCATCCACCTGAGGTATGTAATAAAGGTAAGGTTCCTAAGCAAGTAAATTTGTCTCAATCTTATTCGCTTAGGAGACCCAAATCATACACTTGTGCTAGATCAATAATGAGTTCTCCTAGAACTAGCACAAAGGATATTTGGGTACCAAAGGCTTTTTTGGATGATCGTTATGGACCCATCCCGAGAAGGGTACCAAACTGTGCCAACTAGACCATGCAGGTGCCTCGAGATGGACTGGAGACCATGGGGGAGCTTAAGACGGTTAATTCAAACTCTATGCTTAAGCTGTTAATTTTTTTATTGTCTATTCATTGACCCAAGGTTGAATTATTGTGCAATACTATTCCCATGTTCATCTCAAGTGAAATAAGTTGTAGAGGTCCTTAATCATTATTGGTGAATCAAGCAAAGGACCTTGATGAGAATCTGCAACTTTCTCTCCAAAGGATGGTACCCGTGTATCTTAAGTACATTATTGATAATCAGTATTGCTCTTAAGTTGGATTTTTGTGCTACCTATCCTTGGAGTAGTTATGCTTTTGAGATTGCATGTGTTATCAATGGTTCATAATGATGCTTGCTTAATCATGATTGTGTGTTCTATATGTTATATCTTTTGAATCATTAAATGGGTAGTTTTTCATTTGCTATATTCACCAAGATTAACTCTTTTTGTGTTCATGGATAAACCTGTATCTTTGAGTAAGTCATGCTATATGGTTTTTAATGATTAACCTATGTGCAAGCATGATATCTTGTTTAGTCCATGTTCACATAATTACCCTATTTTGATACTGTGTGTATACCAAGTCCATGTTGTGCCACTAATGCACCTTCTTGAGTTATGAGGTGCATGAGTAAAAGGAGCACTCAATTAGGTGACAACTGTGCTCTCATGGCAATTCAGGAAAAGGCAAAGGTATGGAGAATGGAACTGTGCAATTTCATTGAAAATTTTGAAGTTCCATTGATTGAGATCATAGCTATGTTCTTGCCTTTCAATTGGTAGTATCTTGGCGTAGGTGCCTTATGCCTTAAAATGTTGTTTCCCTTGGTGTACCTAAGAAAATTCTTCTTAATCTTGGTGTGATTAGACACTGTGCTTTATATGCATGATCTTGTCATCTTTCAATTGGTGTATGTGTTGCAATGATCATCACGAGTGAAGCGTGCCTAGATTGCTCGTAAAATGTTATATATCTTGAGGCATGCATTGTTTCCACTAGTCACAAGTAGTATTATGTCATCTATCCAATTGGTATCTCCTTGTGATGAAATTGATAGATTATGCCTAGACCAAGATATGTTGTGATCCCCTCTAGTTCTGAGGATGCTAGAATGTGCAAAGTGCAAGTCATTCAAATACTTGATGCACAACTTTAGGGCGGGAGCACACATAACTTGTGTCTTTTGAGACTAATTGTTTCTTGAGTGATCTTGTATAGTCTCAAGGTGAAAAAGGGAAGATGAGCAAGAAATGGAGCAATCAGGACTTGGGTACCTCCGTAAGTCAAGTAGTTGGTATCTTAAGTTGTGAGTAATTGCATATGTTTAGATTGCTCATGCTCTATAATATTTGGTGATACTAGATGCTTATCTTTAAATATCATGGAACTATAACAATAATGATTTTTCAAATTGGTAGCCGTAGTAGTGTGCTTCAATTGATATCTTTTTGTAATCACTAGAATAGAAGCTTCATATTGTGCCACAATACTATAACTTGTTCTAAGTTTGGTGTCTTAGCAACAAGAAAAGGTCAGGATAAGGAATCAGGCACTAGTGTGAAGGAGCTTCCTAGAGATTAAACTCTCAAAATGGAAAGTACATCACAACAGGGTAAAGGTACAAAAGGAAGTGTTGACCTTCTATGTATTTGTATCTTAATTTTCCTCCAATGCTTGTGTTGCATATGTCTAATGTTTAAGGGGGAGTAATGTTAGTGTGTTATATTTTTCCTACTAAATATCCTGCTGTCCCTTGACATCATCCTATGTTCTTGCTTGAATATGGTTTTGGTGTTTGATGTCAAAGGGGGAGAATTTTGTGCATTAAAGCTTGTGTTAGTTTGAGTTCCTTTGATCTTAAGGAAGGATGTGTTAGTTTGTGTTATTGATAATTCTTATCATATGCTTCTTGTTGTATTATATGGTGATGATGCAAAACTATTGCTTCCGTTGACATGAATCAATTGGAATCTATTCTGTAATAGATATTCATGTGGTTCTGGTGCTTTAAAATTGTTTTAATTTGGTATCTTAGTGGTGAATAGTGGTAGGTTGATATTCCTGTCTTAATGATGAATAGTGGTAGGTTGATATTCCTGTCTTAATGATGAATAGTGGTAGGTAGATATTTCTGTATCTATTCAATTAGTGTTTAACTCTGATTCTGTGCATTTGTGTGTCATACGCATCACGGTTTAATTAGTGACACAATGCATCCCACAGGTGCTAAGGTGTAGTAATGCTTCGAATTAGCCTAAGTATGTGCAATTTGGCATATAAGGCCAAAATTAAGATTTTGATGTAAGCACATATTTAGGGGGAGCATTCTATAAACTTAGAATTCAAAATTTGTGCTTTAAATTTCACTCTTATGTAAGCTTTAATTGTGTTGCCATCAATCACCAAAAAGGGGGAGATTGAAAGCTCTCTTGTGGGTTTTGGTGTTTGGATGACAACTCAATTAAAGGACTAACAAGTGTGCTAAGTGTTGAACAGGTGCTTTATATAAAGCTAATATGGTTCAACACAAGTGAACAAGTGTGATGGTCCAAAGACTGAATTATTTATAGATAATGGACATCACAAGAAGGATGGACATTGCTTAAGTGAGACTCGATGTGCATAACTCAGAGACAACCGATCAAGCCAAGGATGGAAGCAAGAAGAGCTTCGAGGTACCGAGTGCACAGGAGAAAGTCAAGGAGACCAGGAACCCAAAGCCAGGGGTGAAGAAGAAGACTTGCAAAGTCAAGGTTGATCTTGTTGAGAGTTATGGTGCATCAAGGAACACTACATAAGGACATGACTTACAACCAATGAGGTAACATCCACAATTATGTGGTGTAAGTCATAAGGCTCAAGATCTAGCTCAAGAAGTAAACAAGGTCACCGAAAGGAGAATCAATGTCAAAATCAGAACTGGAAGTAGCCCAAAAGAGCTAAGTGCACCTTGACCTTTAGTTTGGGTTGTTCCTATGTTTGGAGATATTTTATGTGACCTTTGCAGGATGTTGGAGCTCAGAAATATCAATCTAGATCAAGTCAAGATGACTTGATGATTTATGAGTCCAACATCAATCTCAAGCATGCCAAATGCTAAAGAAGTGAAAATCAAAGAGAAGGTATGTTTCTAGACTTAGTACATTGGTTTTTGTGTACTAATATATTTGTCTAAGTGTTAGAAATAGAAAGAAGAAGAAAAAAAGAGATGCAAAAGGCTTGGCTGTGTACAGCCAAGACTCAGCTCAGTCTGGCACACCGGACTGTCCGGTGGTGCACCGGACAGTGTCCAGTGCGCCAGACTGAACTTCGGTGAACAGGCCGCTCTCGGGAGAAGTTGGCGGCGTACGACTATAATTCACTAGACTGTCCGGTGGTGCACCGGACTGTCCGATGAGCCAACGGTCGACTGCGCCAACGGTCGACAGCGCAATCAGCGGGCGACGTGTGGCCTGAGCCAACGGTCAGTTGGCACACCGGACTGTCCGGTGTGCACCGGACAGTGTCCGGTGAGCCAAGACGACCATTGCTCCAACGGTCAGCTGAGCCCGATTTGGAAGGAGATCGCGCAGCGGACATGCTACAGGACCTGTCCGGTGGTGCACCGGACTATCCGGTGCGCCACCCGACAGAAAGCATATATTGCCTTCCAAAAATGAATTCCAACGGCTCCTAGGCCCCTTGGGTCTATAAAAGGGACTCCTAGGCGCCTCCAACAGGGACACAAGTGCAGCCAACAAGTGTAGACATCACTTGGATCAATTCTCTCTCTCTCCCTCTCATGTATATCTCTCTAGTTTGTGTAGAGGCAAAGCTATAAGCCTTGAGGGAGTGGAGAAGTGCTGCTAAGAGCTAGAGCAAGGTCTTGAGCATATTGTTACTCTATCGGAGTGCTGTCAAGAAGATTGTAAGCAGCCGCGGCTTTGTTGTAACCCAACTCAACATAGTGGAAGGCTCCATCTGTCATACTGACAGATCTGAGCAAATGGAGGAAGGAGTTGAAACAGACTCCAAGCCCAGGTGTGGCTAACTCCAACGAGGACTAGGCAAGCATTTCAGGCTTGGCCGAACCTCGAGATAAATCCTTGCGTCTGTGTGCTTCGTTCTGTATTGTGTGCTGACTCTCTGTCTTACTCACTTCTATATCTGCACTTCAACACTTAACTGTGGTACAAGTTATATTTGAAGTGCAGGACATTTTGAGACAGGATTTTCTATTCCGCTGCAACCTACTCGAAGGGTTTTTCATTCCACTGCGATCTGGTCTTCGAGTAGAGTAAGAACTAAAG
The DNA here is from genome assembly GCA_029449295.1 of Zea luxurians. Lineage (NCBI taxonomy): Eukaryota > Viridiplantae > Streptophyta > Magnoliopsida > Poales > Poaceae > Zea > Zea luxurians. Next base: position 21,094,291 of record JAOPSE010000009.1, on the reverse strand, counting down.
TTTTAAAGTGATAATTTTTATTCACCTATTCACCCCCCTCTAGGCGACATCTAGATCCTGTTCCCGGGCAAAGGGAACTTTCACATCCAGGTGCGAGCCAAGGAACATAAAGTCCTGAAATTAACCAACCCAAAAACCCAGTACTTCAAAAGACAAAAGCTAGACTCTAGCCAGCACTTCTTCAATCTATTATTTGTCTTCTTCATTGGTATCTTCATTCTTCTCATTTTCCTTGTCCTTTCTGCTCATCTTCTTTTGACCAACAGATCCTAATGTAAATTTCTTCTTCTTCAAGTTGTTGTCAGATAAGTCTTCATCTGACATGTTACAGAATTTGGTCCCCAGGTTCTAGATCACCTTGGAAGACAGAGATAGAGGACCATCAAAGTTATGATGACACATTAGATAGTTCCTTTTTGGGCAAGCACCTTGCCTGAACCCAGCTCTGGAGTCCTTCAGGCGCTTACTCCTTCTGAGCTCTGATTCCACAATGATTGGTGTAGGGGCATCACAGTTATTCTCTTCCTGCTCCATGCATGTTGATTGGGAATTCTCTGAAAGAACATCTTCTAGGAATTTATCTTTCGGGCATCCCTTAGGAATGGCAAAAGATAAGGACTCAAGTTCCGGCTCCAGCAACATTGAAGGAATTTCTGATGACAAGAAGGACTTGGACCAATTGAAGGCTTCAGGTTGAAGCAAATTTGAAAGGAAGAAGGGTGCCCATTTTTTGGGAATCTTCACTGAAACGTCTGGGGTGAAAGGGAAATGTGCCCTTGGGCCATTTCTAAGTATTTTGGTGATTGAGTGCCAACACAAATGCTTTTGTGCTAATCTATGCAAAGGTGTGGACAAAAGTGCAAAACATGTCAAAAGGTATGTTTCTAGACTTAGTACATTATTTTATGGACTAATGTATTGTGTCTAAGTGCTGGAAACAGAAAAAATCGAGTTGGAGAAGAGATGGCTAAGTTCAGCCAAAGTCTGCTCAGTATGGGTTCACCGGACTGTCCGGTGGTGCACCGGACAGTGTCCGGTGCGCCAGGCTGGCTCGAGCAAACAAGCTGCTCTCGGGACTTCGACGGCGGTGTACGGCTATAATTCACCAGACTGTCCGGTGGTGCACCGGACTGTCCGGTGAGCTGTTCACAGGCGAACTCGTCGCTCTCGGGAAACCATCAACGGCGTACGGCTAAAATTCACCGGTCTGTCCGGTGGTGCACCAGACTGTCCGGTGAGTCAACGATCAGCCGGGGCAACGGTCGGCCGAGGATTCCGTGCATGACGCGTGACCGAGCCAACGGTCACATTGGTGCACCAGACTGTCCGGTGTGCACCGGACAGTGTCCGGTGCGCCAACGGCTCTCAGACTCCAACGATCGGCTTCGCCAAATAAGGAAAGCAATCTGCACCGGACAGTGAACAGTGGATGTCCGGTGGTGCACCGGACTGTCCGGTGCGCCAGTCGACAGAAGGCAAGATCTGCCTTCCAGGATTGCTCTCAACGGCTCCTAGCTGCCTTGGGGCTATAAAAGGGACCCCTAGGCGCATGGAGGAGTACACCAAGCATTCTTACAACATTCCTAAGCACCAAGACCTCGATTCCGCGCATTTGTTTCTTTGTGATAGCATATAGAGCTCTAGTGGAGTTGTGAACTCATTGGGTTGTGTTGCGAGCTCTTGTTGCGACTTGTGTGCGTGGTGACACTCTGATTTTTGTGTCTTGTGTGCGTTGCTAATCCCTCCCTTGCTCCGTGCTTCTTTGTGAACTTCAAGTGTAAGGGCGAGAGGCTCCAAGTTGTGGAGATTCCTCGCAAACGGGATTAAGAAAAGCAAGCAAAACACCGTGGTATTCAAGTGGGTCTTTGGACCGCTTGAGAGGGGTTGATTGCAACCCTCGTTCGTTGGGACACCACAACGTGGAGTAGGCAAGCGTTGGTGTTGGCTGAACCACGGGATAACCACCGTGCCATCTCTGTGATTTATCTCTTGTTGGTTATTGTGTTTTGTTGAAGACTCCTCTCTAGCCACTTGGCGGTTATTGCGCTAACACTTAACCAAGTTTTTGTGGACTAAGTTTTAAGTGTTACAGGATCACCTATTCACCCCCCCTCTAGGTGCTCTCAATTGGTATCAGAGCCGTTCTCTTCACAAAGGGACTAACCGCCCGAAGAGATGGATCCTAAGGGGAAGGGTATCGTGATCAACGATAAAGAGAAGGAATCCTTCATCAACGAGCCGAAGGATGACAAGCCTACCGACTCCGGCTCGGGCCATAGACGGAAAGATGGGAAGAAGAAGAAGACAAGGCGCATCAAGGAAATTGTCTACTACGACGACAGCGATGAGTCTACTTCTTCCCAAAAGGACGACGACCACAACGACTACGAGAGAAGGAAACCAGTTAATTCAAACTTTTCTTTTGACTACTCTCGTATTCCGCAAAGTACAAATACTCATTTGCTCTCCATTCCACTTGGCAAACCTCCTCACTTTGATGGAGAGGACTACGGATTTTGGAGCCACAAAATGCGTAGTCACCTGTTCTCTCTCCATCCGAGCATATGGGAGATTGTGGAAAGTGGAATGAAGTTTGATAGCTCGGATAGTCCTATTTTCATTAATGAACAAATTCATAGAAATACACAAGCCACTACTGTGTTGTTAGCCTCCTTGTGCAGGGACGAGTACCATAAAGTGAGCGGCTTGGACAATGCCAAGCAGATCTGGGACACCCTCAAGATTTCTGATGAGGGGAACGACGTCACCTTGCTCACCAAGATGGAGTTGGTGGAGGGCGAGCTAGGACGATTCGCGATGATAAGGGGCGAGGAGCCAACCCAAACATACAACCGGCTCAAGACCCTTATCAACAAAATAAGGAGCTACGGAAGCACGCGATGGACGGACCACGACGTCGTCCGATTGATGCTAAGGTCCTTTACCGTTCTTGATCCTCATTTAGTGAATAATATTCGTGAGAATCCCAGGTACACCAAAATGTCGCCCGAAGAAGTCCTTGGAAAATTCGTAAGCAGGCGAATGATGATCAAGGAGGCGAGGTACGTGGACGACGCACTGAATGGTCCAATCAATGAGCCTCAACCCATTGCTCTCAAGGCAACAAGAAGCAAGGAGGCGTTACCTAGCAAGGTGGCGCAAGTTGAGGCGGCAGGGCTAAATGATGAAGAAATGGCCCTCATCATCAAGCGCTTCAAGACGGCGCTTAAGGGTCGCAAGGGACAGCCAAGCAAGACCAAAGCCAAGGGGAAGCGCTCATGCTTCAAATGCGGTAAGATTGGTCATTTTATTGCTAACTGTCCCGATAATGAAAGTGACCAGGAACACGGGAGCAAGAGGGAAAAGAAGAAAAATTACAAGAAGGCCAAGGGCGAGGCACATCTAGGAAAGGAGTGGGATTCAGATTGCTCCTCCTCCGACTCCGACAATGAAGGACTCGCCGCTGTAACACCCCTGGTGTTACTATAACTAAAACTTGAGCATAACATCATAAGCATTGGCATTGCATATGTTTGACACACCTAGAGTGCATTCACTAGGCAAAAATTTCAAACAAGTTGTATTGTTTTGAGTGTTTTTACAAATAGGACCCTGATTAAAGGACTTAACCCTAAATAGTGATTAAAGGGGTAAAACTTGACCCAAGTTAAGAAAACCTAAAGGCTTTAGGGTAAAAGTCATAAAATGACTCTAAGAACAAACTTGAATTCCTTTTATACCCCTGGGATACCAGAAACCCTAATTGGAACCCTGGAAAGCCCTAAAACCAAACCCTAGGGACCTAAGTGCAAAATTTGTCCACTTTTGGGCTAAAGTGCAAAAACCAAGTCAAATAAGTGTTTTAAGTCAATTGGATCACAAATATGTGGACTTGAAAGTCAAACCCTAAGTTTTGGACTTAAATGCAAAATGGACCTCATTTGAGTTTTATTCTAAGTCTGAAAATTAGTGAATGGGCTCAACTTTGGGGCTTTGTAACTTACAAAGTATAGGGTTTTTACCCTAGGTCACCACATCAAAGTTGAAGACCCATTGTAGGAGAACAACTTTGCTAAAGAGTGTGAGCTTAGTTGTTATGAGGAATTTAGAGAAAAACTTGCTCCAAGTTGCTCTGTCAGAACAGTTTCAGAAAACTGAAACTGAACCCAAGGCTAAAATAAGGTTCCAGTGAGATAAGTGCAAGTTTGATGCGCCATATCTTTGGATTCCCTCGGTTTTGACCCAAATGTCATGTATAAGAATTGAAGACTGTTGAATCAAGAACAAACTTTATTAAGGAATCTTGCCCGGTTATTCACAAGAATTGTGAGAACCAGTCGATGGAAGGAGGTCGGTTCAGGCGACTGACGAACATATCCCATGGTACAGTGCTCTAACCGATCAGATCGACCGCCGTGGAAAAATCTCACCGCCGGCGCCCGCTTTGCCGGGATTGGTGCCGCGGCCGTGTGGATATCGCTCACCTTGAAAAGATCTTCACCGCCCATGCGCTGGACGTCACTCCGGTGACTCACCGTCGTCTTCCTCTTCTGCTTTGCGGCTAGCGCGGATTACCTCGTCGGTGACCGCCGCCTCCCGGCCATGTGCCGCGTGGCTTAGCCTTTCCACCGCACCACCGTGACTCCTCACGGCTGTCTCATCGATGCCGGTGAGCCCGCCACGGCGGTAGACACGAAATCGCGAAGCCGATAACCTTTCTTATCTCCGGCCGCCGCGTGCCATCGCTTAAATTCGCGGCCACCGCTTGAGGGTTCTATAAATTGACCTCGCTCATAGTTCCGCCAGGTAGTCAAGTACCTCGACACCCAGGATTGTCTCCAGTGGTTCACCGACGAGCTTGAATTTCACGTTTCCCCCAAATCCACCCAAAACACCGCAAGAACCTAGCTCACCGTGGCCAGCTCGTTCTGGTAAGTCGCCATTCGATTCATGTATTGTTTTCATGCCTCTGCATGCTTGTGAAGCTCTCGGTGGCGTCCGTTTGCTCAGTTCGGCCATGGTTGTGTGGGAACGTGAGCTCGACGCCCCGGTTTCCGCCCTGAGCGTGGGCAGAACATTTTCTTGGAGCGCCATTCGGAATTGTAGATCGTTCGTAGGTCACCTTAGATCCGTAAAGCCTCTCCGACAGTTAGCTTGAACGATCATCGCCGATCATGGTCGGTACGGACCTTGTCCGTGATGAACGAACAACGCGGCGTGGTCAGGGGCAATCGCGGGGAAGAAATAGAAACCGGAGGGTCTTTCTGCGAAGTGTCAGCGACTCCTGAAAATAGTGTTTATGCTCATTTCAGATTAGCCAGAACCCCGAGGGCCTATCCGCAAAAATACCAGAGCGCGCGCGGGCGCGAGCGCGCTGTCCTCCCTGGAACTGGGCCGCTGGGCTGAATTCGGCCCAGTACTGTTTAGAGTTTTTCCTTTTCTTTTTCAGTGGAACTTTAGAAATTTGTAGAAAATTATAGAAAAATGATAAAATTATGAGACCAATTTTCCTAGGTTCCTTATTTTCCCTAGAATTTAATAAAAATAGTTTCATGATTTTTAGGATAAATAGGGAATTTTAGGGTATTTAAAATAGCGTAAACCATTGGTTCTGGATTTTTAGAAAACAAATAATAAGTCCAAAATTTCCCAAACTTTTAATGTGAGCTTTTCACATTATTTAGAAGCCTTGGGTAGAATTTGGGTTGATTTGGACCTTGTTTGATCACTAAACCCAAAACCACCCCCCTGCTCCATGAACTCCTTTACTGACTCCGGAAACCCTAGGTTCTCGGAGTACCGTGAAGGAAAGTTGTACTCAAAACATAAATAATAAGTTTATGCTATCTTTGCATCCTCATGAGCATTCCATGACATCCATTCTTATGCATGTATATGGTTATAGTAGAGCACGAAGAAGAAGAAGTTTCTGAAGAAGGGATACCACCAACCTCTGATCCTCAAGCAGACAACTGCTTTTATTTTGATATTTGTGGATCCGAGCAGGACACACCTGATAACAAAGGCAAGCCCCGGTGCATTTGCCACCTTCCTTGATGTTTTTAAAATCTTTCTCACTTGCTTGCTGCATTAGGTGATAGGAGTTGATTGATTAAACAATTCCTGCATTACCTTCCTTGATCTTGATTACCCTCCTTGAAATCCTGTTTTTACAAAAAGGTTTTACTATGCTTAGTATTGCTTTAGAAAAACAAAAGGATTTGTTTTACAAAAGATGTTTGGCAAAGTGGGAGGGATGTTTTCGAAAATAAAACTTGATGGTGGATCCATCACGGCCGTGATGGATTCAACATCGAAAAAGATGTACCTCTGCCAGGTACCAAACTTTGGGTTTGAAATGATTAAGCTGAGACCGGGCGGGTGACTTGCACGAGAAGAGAGTCTCGGTGTAGTGTCTCCGTCTGAGTCGATTAAGGACCTTGTCGATGTAGGCTTGATGATCGAGGACCCTTTAACTGGTCACATGCCTCGTCATGGGTAAGCCTTGCCTCGGGCAGACTAAGGCCGGAATAAGATAACACGAAATGGGAGTGGAGCGGTGGCGAGAGTAGCGTGTACCCTCCGTGGCAAGAGGCTGGACGGTGGTGTATCTGTGCTCTCGGTTTGCGTGAACCTGATCCGGTCTTAAGAACCCCGGTGGCGGGTTGACATATGCAAGGGTTAAGTGCTACATATGTCGTGTGATTGGAGATCCTCAGCTGAGTATAATCGATTCGGATCGCCGTACCTTCGCGGTTATGAAGACTTGGTCACTGCCCTACACGTAGCATTCCACTAAAGATGATGGGCTGTTGTTAAAGAAATTGGCTAGTGTAGGACCAGTGATTGAACTAGGGTAGAAAGAACTCTAGTGCAGGTAATTTTACCTAACTTGACAAATAAAATTGGGTTTTTAAGGATCCACTTTAGTAAGCATTTCTGCAAAACAGAGTCTTGATTATTGAGAAGCCTTACCTTGACTCCCCTATAACCAGCATACCCTTGAGAGTCTTTTCCTTAGTCGGGTAAGACTTGCTGAGTAATTCCATACTCAGGGTTTATCCCTTTGTTGTTTTTAGGTGGGGAAGTAGCAGACTTTTGCTGCTTCTGTGCCAAGGTGGTTCCCAAAGAAGAAAAACAAGACTGAAGTGCGGGAGGACTCGGTCCTCCATCTAGGATCTTTTGTTTATAGTCTTTCGGGAGAAGTTTGTGTCTCCCTGGTTTGTATAATTAATACTTCTATGCACTCACTTTTAGACTGGTCTGTAATAATATAACTCGAGCTTGCTTTCGAAATAAATGTAAGTTTATGTAATTCGCTTCTGCATATCTTCATCTCTGATGGTCTGTAATGTCTGCAAGACGGGTGAAACGTTCCTGGTAAGGTCGGGAAAGATACCGAGCTTGTCAAGTAACTTAGGAACATCTACAGGGTGTCTGATGTCTGTTAGACAAGGACAACTGTAGGTGGGCCTGATTACTTGGGAGGTTCCGTCACAGCCGCCACCGCCTTCAACAAGTCATCCCTCTTCCCCAACGAGCGTCACACATGCCTCATGGCAAGGGAAAAGAAGGTATGTACTCGAAACTCTACTTATGCTTCTTCAAGTGAGGACGAATCTAGTGATGAGGATGAAATAGATTATTCATGTTTATTTAAGGGACTAGATAGAACCAAGGTAGATAAAATTAATGAATTGATTGATGCCTTGAATGATAAGAATAGGCTTTTAGAAAAACAAGAGGATTTGTTGTATGAAGAACATGACAAATTTGTAGAAGCACAAAAATCTCATGCTTCAGAAGTTAAAAGAAATGAAATGCTTTCTTGTGAATTATCTTCTTGCCATGATACAATTTCTAGCTTAAGGAGCATTAATGATGATTTGAATGCTAAGGTAGAAATAGCTAGCAAATCAACAACTTGTGTAGAAAATGTTGTTATTTGCAATAGATGTAAAGATTTTGATATTGATGCTTGTAGTGAACACATAGCTTCTATTGCAAAGTTAAACGATGAAATGGCTAGTCTTAATGCCCAACTTAAGGCTAGCAAAAGTGATTTTGATAAACTAAAATTTGCTAGGGATGCCTACACGGTTGGTAGACACCCCTCAATTAAGGATGGGCTTGGCTTCAAGAGGGAAGCCAAGAACTTAACGAGCCATAAGGCTCCCATCTCCGCCAAGGAGAAAGAGAAGGCCCCTATGGCAAGTAGTACTAAAAAGAACCATGCTTTTATGTACAATGGTAGAAGACAGTCTCATAGGAGTTGTAATGCTTTTGATTCACATGCCTATGATTCTTATTCTATGTTTGCTTCCAGTTCTTCCTATATGCATGGTAGAGATATGCCTAGGAAAAATATTCATCATGTGCCTAGAAAGAATATTGTTCATGTTCCTAGGAAAGTTATGAATGGACCCTCTACAATTTATCATGCTTTAAATGCTTCCTTTGCTATTTGTAGAAAGGATAGGAAGATAGTTGCTAAGAAATTAGGGGCAAAATGCAAGGGTGATAAAACTTGCATTTGGGTCCCTAAGACAATTGTGACTAACCTTGTAGGACCCAACAAGAGTTGGGTACCTAAGACCCAAGCCTAAATTTGCCTTGCAGGTTTATGCATCCGGGGGTTCAAGCTGGATTATCGACAGCGGATGCACAAACCATATGACGGGGGAGAAGAAGATGTTCACCTCTACGTCAAAAACAAGGATTCCCAAGATTCAATTATATTCGGTGATGGGAACCAAGGCAAGGTAAAAGGGTTAGGTAAAATTGCTATTTCATCTGAGCACTCTATTTCTAATGTGTTTTTAGTTGAGTCGCTTGGATATAATTTGTTATCTGTTAGTCAATTATGCAAAATGGGATATAATTGTCTATTTACAAATATAGATGTGTCTGTCTTTAGAAGATGTGATGGTTCACTAGCTTTTAACGGTGTACTAGACGGCAAACTTTATTTGGTTGATTTTACAAAAGAAGAGGCCGGTCTAGATGCATGCCTAATGGCTAAGACTTGCATGGGCTGGTTGTGGCATCGCCGCTTAGCACATGTGGGGATGAAGAACCTCCACAAGCTTCTAAAAGGAGAACACGGGATAGGTCTAACCAATGTACATTTCGAAAAAGATAGACCTTGTGCAGCTTGTCAAGCAGGGAAACAGGTGGGAGGCTCTCATCACACCAAAAATGTGATGACAACATCAAGACCCTTGGAGATGCTTCATATGGACCTCTTCGGACCCGTCGCCTATCTGAGTATAGGAGGAAGTAAGTATGGTCTTGTTATAGTTGATGATTTTTCCCGCTTCACTTGGGTATTCTTTTTGCAGGATAAAACTGAAACCCAAGGGACCCTCAAGCGCTTCCTCAGAAGAGCTCAAAATGAGTTTGAGCTCAAGGTGAAGAAGATAAGGAGCGACAATGGGTCCGAATTCAAGAATCTTCAAGTGGAGGAGTTCCTTGAGGAGGAGGGGATCAAGCACGAGTTCTCCGCTCCCTACACACCTCAGCAAAATGGTGTGGTAGAGAGGAAGAACAGGACGCTCATCGATATGGCGAGGACTATGCTTGGAGAGTTCAAGACCCCCGAGCGTTTTTGGTCGGAAGCCGTGAACACGGCTTGCCACGCCATCAACAGGGTCTATCTTCACCGCCTCCTCAAGAAGACTTCATACGAGCTGCTAACTGGTAACAAACCCAATGTGTCTTATTTTCGTGTATTTGGGAGCAAGTGTTATATTCTTGTGAAGAAAGGTAGAACCTCTAAATTTGCTCCCAAAGCTGTAGAAGGGTTTTTATTAGGTTATGATTCAAATACAAAGGCGTATAGGGTCTTCAACAAATCATCGGGTTTGGTTGAAGTCTCTAGCGACGTTGTATTTGATGAGACTAATGGCTCTCCAAGAGAGCAAGTTGTTGATCTTGATAATGTAGATGAAGAAGACGTTCCAACGGCCGCGATACGCACCATGGCGATTGGAGATGTACGGCCTCAGGAACAATTGGAGCAAGATCAACCGTCTTCCTCAACTATGGTGCATCCCCCAACCCAAGATGACGAACAGGTACCTCAAGTGGAGGCGCATGATCAAGGGGGAGCACAGGATGTTCAAATTGAAGAGGAAGAAGCACCTCAGGCTCCTCCAACTCAAGTTCGAGCGACGATCCAAAGGGATCATCCCGTCGACCAAATATTGGGTGATATTAGCAAGGGAGTAACTACTCGTTCAAGATTAGTTAATTTTTGTGAGCATTACTCTTTTGTCTCTTCTATTGAGCCTTTCAGGGTAGAAGAGGCCTTGCTAGATCCGGACTGGGTGTTGGCCATGCAGGAGGAACTCAACAACTTCAAGCGCAATGAAGTTTGGACACTGGTGCCTCGTCCCAAGCAAAATGTTGTGGGAACCAAGTGGGTGTTCCGCAACAAACAGGACGAGCACGGGGTGGTGACAAGGAACAAGGCTCGACTTGTGGCAAAAGGTTATGCCCAACTCGCAGGTTTGGGCTTTGAGGAGACATTCGCTCCTGTGGCTAGGCTAGAATCAATTCGTATTTTGCTAGCATATGCCGCTCACCATTCTTTCAGGTTGTACCAAATGGATGTGAAGAGCGCTTTCCTCAACGGGCTGATCAAAGAGGAGGTGTACGTGGAGCAACCCCCTGGCTTCGAGGATGAACGGTACCCCGACCACGTGTGTAAGCTCTCTAAGGCGCTCTATGGACTCAAGCAAGCCCCAATAGCATGGTATGAATGCCTTAGAGACTTTTTAATTGCTAATGCTTTCAAGGTTGGGAAAGCCGATCCAACTCTTTTCACTAAGACGTGCGATGGTGATCTTTTTGTGTGCCAAATTTATGTCGATGACATAATATTTGGTTCTACTAACCAAAAGTCTTGTGAAGAGTTTAGCAGAGTGATGATGCAGAAATTCGAGATGTCGATGATGGGCGAGTTGAACTACTTCCTTGGGTTCCAAGTGAAGCAACTCAAGGATGGCACTTTCATCTCCCAAACGAAGTACATGCACGACTTGCTAAAGCGGTTTGGGATGAAGGACGCCAAGCCCGCAAAGACTCCGATGGGAACCGACGGACACACCGACCTCAACAAAGGAGGTAAGTCCGTTGATCAAAAGGCATACCGGTCTATGATAGGGTCTTTACTTTATTTATGTGCTAGTAGACCGGATATTATGCTTAGCGTATGCATGTGTGCTAGATTTCAATTCGATCCTAAGGAGTGTCACTTAGTGGCTGTGAAGCGAATTCTTCGATATTTAGTCGCTACGCCTTGCTTCGGGATCTGGTATCCAAAGGGGTCTAACTTTGACTTGATTGGATACTCAGATTCCGACTAAGCTGGATGTAAGGTAGATAGGAAGAGTACATCGGGGACGTGCCAATTCTTAGGAAGGTCCCTGGTGTCGTGGAACTCTAAGAAACAAACCTCCGTTGCCCTATCCACCGCTGAGGTCGAGTACGTTGCCGCAGGACAGTGTTGTGCGCAACTACTTTGGATGAGGCAAACCCTCCGGGACTTTGGCTACAATCTGAGCAAAGTCCCACTCCTATGTGACAATGAGAGTGCTATCCGAATAGCGGAAAGTCCTGTTGAGCACAGCCGCACAAAGCACATTGACATCCGGCATCACTTTTTGAGAGACCACCAGCAAAAGGGAGATATCGAAGTGTTTCATGTTAGCACCGAGAACCAGCTAGCCGATATCTTCACTAAGCCTTTAGATGAAAAGACCTTTTGCAGGCTGCGTAGTGAGCTAAATATCCTAGATTCACGGAACTTGGAGTGATTTATAGCATACATGTATTTATGCCTTTGATCATGTTCCTTATGCATTTTGTTGCTTACTTGTGGTGCTCAAGTTGTACAATCACTCCCGGGACCTCACAAGTCCTTGTGCAAGTGATGCACATATTTAGGGGGAGTTGTGCTACAACTTGACCCTTTGAGACTAACCGTTTGCTTGAGTTTGCTTGATTTAGTCTCAAAGGAGGTTTGAAAGGGAAAAGGTGGACTTGGACCATGAAAAGACTTCCACTGCACTCCGATGAGAGGGTAACTTATTCCAAGTTCATCTCATGTACTCTTATTGCCTTTGTATTCTTATTGAAGATTTTGGTGAGGCAATGGGGTTCAAGGGCCAAGATTGATCCTGTTTTGGTGCTTGATGCCAAAGGGGGAGAAAATAAAGGCCAAAGCAATAGATGGATCAGCTACCACTTGAGAAATTTTGAAAATAGTAGATTAGAGCTTTTGGTTTGTCAAAACTCTTTTATTGTCTCTTATGTCAAAAGTTGGCCTCTTGTGGGGAGAAGTGTTGATTATGGGAAAAAGGGGGAGTTTTTGAAATCCTTGATCAAATTTCTTTGGAATACCTCTCTTTATGTCTCTACAAGTGGATTTGACTTAGAGATAGGAATTTGAGTTTGATTTGCAAAAACAAACCAAGTGGTGGCATAGAGTGATCCATATATATCAAATTGGATTCAAAACAACCTTGAGTTTTCATTTGCATTGATTTTGCACTTGTTCTAGTTGTTGTATGTTGTGTTGGCATAAATCACCAAAAAGGGGGAGATTGAAAGGGAAATGTGCCCTTGGGCCATTTCTAAGTATTTTGGTGATTGAGTGCCAACACAAATGCTTTTGTGCTAATCTATGCAAAGGTGTGGACAAAAGTGCAAAACATGTCAAAAGGTATGTTTCTAGACTTAGTACATTATTTTATGGACTAATGTATTGTGTCTAAGTGCTGGAAATAGAAAAAATCGAGTTGGAGAAGAGATGGCTAAGTTCAGCCAAAGTCTGCTCAGTCTGGGTTCACCGGACTGTCCGGTGGTGCACCGGACAGTGTCCGGTGCGCCAGGCTGGCTCGGGCAAACAAGCTGCTCTCGGGACTTCGACGGCGGTGTACGGCTATAATTCATCAGACTGTCCGGTGGTGCACCGGACTGTCCGGTGAGCTGTTCACAGGCGAACTCGTCGCTCTCGGGAAACCATCAACGGCGTACGGCTAAAATTCACCGGTCTGTCCGGTGGTGCACCGGACTGTCCGGTGAGTCAACGGTCAGCCGGGGCAACGGTCGGCCGAGGATTCCGCGCATGACGCGTGGCCGAGCCAACGGTCACATTGGTGCACCGGACTGTCCGGTGTGCACCGGACAGTGTCCGGTGCGCCAACGGCTCTCAGACTCCAACGATCGGCTTCGCCAAATAAGGAAAGCAATCTGCACCGGACAGTGAACAGTGGATGTCCGGTGGTGCACCGGACTGTCCGGTGCGCCAGTCGACAGAAGGCAAGATCTGCCTTCCAGGATTGCTCTCAACGGCTCCTAGCTGCCTTGGGGCTATAAAAGGGACCCCTAGGCGCATGGAGGAGTACACCAAGCATTCTTACAACATTCTTAAGCACCAAGACCTCGATTCCGCGCATTTGTTTCTTTGTGATAGCATATAGAGCTCTAGTGGAGTTGTGAACTCATTGGGTTGTGTTGCGAGCTCTTGTTGCGACTTGTGTGCGTGGTGACACTCTGATTTTTGTGTCCTGTGTGCGTTGCTAATCCCTCCCTTGCTCCGTGCTTCTTTGTGAACTTCAAGTGTAAGGGCGAGAGGCTCCAAGTTGTGGAGATTCCTCGCAAACGGGATTAAGAAAAGCAAGCAAAACACCGTGGTATTCAAGTGGGTCTTTGGACCGCTTGAGAGGGGTTGATTGCAACCCTCGTCCGTTGGGACGCCACAACGTGGAGTAGGCAAGCGTTGGTCTTGGCCGAACCACGGGATAACCACCGTGCCATCTCTGTGATTTATCTCTTGTTGGTTATTGTGTTTTGTTGAAGACTCCTCTCTAGCCACTTGGCGGTTATTGCGCTAACACTTAACCAAGTTTTTGTGGCCTAAGTTTTAAGTGTTACAGGATCACCTATTCACCCCCCTCTAGGTGCTCTCATGGGGTCCCTGCAGGAGCAAAATAATTGGCCCAAATCCTGTAGAACTGAGCAGACCTTTTCCTCTCCAAGTGCATCTGAAACACTGGATCTGGTTGCCATTCCTGAGTGAACATGAAGTTCATTTCCAAATTGTGAAAGAATTGATTATTATTTTGTCCCCCATCTTGGGCCAGTGGTGGCTGGCCAGCATTAACAGCAGGAGGATCCATTTAAATAACTAGGCCATCAACCTCTTGTGGCCCATTAAAAGGGAAAACATTTAAAGCAGGCCCATCCCCTGGCATCACAGGTCCAACCTCTAAAATGTGGCCATTTGTAACACCCAAAATCCTATTTTGGGATTTATAAGCATTTTGCCAGAAGGGTTTGAGTAAAAATGTCTTTTAATAGATTCCTTTTTTTCGTTATAAAGTATATCTCTCTAAAATAATATTTAGAGTTGGTATTCAAAACCCAGACCCAAAACTTAAAACTAAAAATTTGAAACAATAATTAAAAGAAAGACTTTCATTCTATTTATTATTCCCTTCATCATTATATAATTAAAGCACTCTTTAAGAATATTTGAACTAAGATGATTCATGGTAAAAGACTATATAAATAATAATTTGTGGATAAGCATTTAATTTGATTATACATTCGAAATAGTATTTCCTAACAAAAATGTGTGTATCCCATAATTTAAGCATTTCCTAAGTAAATAATTAACATATAAAAAAATATATAATAAACATGACTTGCATCCCATGTTGGTTCTTTGTTTGTTGCACTTATATTTGAGTTTGCTAATCAAACCCATATTTGAATTCAAAATAATTTAAAAAGGAAAAGGAAATTTGAAAAGAAAAAAAGTGAGAGGGAGAACCTCGTCTTGGGCCCTTTCTGTTTCCCTCGGCCCAGGGATCCCTCTGCACCGCGCGGCCTAAGAGCACCCAACCGGCCAGCGTGCCGACAAGTATGGCCCGCAGGTCAGCCATTCGCGGGGTCCGCGCATCAGCCCGCTCGGCCAAACATACTCGCTTGGTCACCGCCACATGGGCCCATGCCGCTGCACCTCTGCTCAAACAAACGCGCGTGCGTTGCCTCGTGCCATCACTGATTAGTGGGACCCAGGTGCCTGGTCCGTCTTCCTCGCGGCGGCAACAGAATGCGACCGAAATTCTCGCCGGCTGCGCTATTGTAGCGGGTTGTTGGCGGCCCAAAACTGAGTATAAAGCTCTCGCCCCTCTTCTTGCGCCATGGGACTACTGGGTTGTGCCCAGAGCTAAACGCAGAGAGAGAGAGTGAGTGGCTGGAGAGGGCGCCGTGGGGGAGAATCCAAGCCGCCGCGACTGATTCAAGCATGGGGTGTCGTCGGGTCCCTGATGGATGGCTGGGGATGCTCGCTTGTGTTACCCGCACGTCTCCATGGTACTTCCGTGCGAGGATATCCTCCGGGGGTGGTCTAATTGCTCGCCGGAGCACTTCGGTTGAGCCAGAACCGCCGCGCGCCATGGCCGTAGCTTTCTGCTGTGCGATTCATGGTGAGACTCATCTCCACTATTTCGCCTGTGTGTCCTTCACGTTTAGCATGGGTCTGATCGGAGATTCGGGCATTGGGGACTCAAGTCAGGGGAACGGCGATGGCGCCGCCGTGTGCTCCATCCACTGGCGTGTTCGATCTGAGGTTGATGATACGAGCGCGTCGTCGATCTAGTTTTGGACGGCACTGATTAGGGCTAGGTGATCGAAGGGCGCTGCACCGTTGGATCTGTGGTAGAAGGATAGGATTAGGTCTTGGGTACATTAAAGCTTGGCCGTTCATCTGTAATCCAGTGGCCACCTGAGTGTACCGCTTCGCGATCTACTTTGGGCCGTTGGATCGGCGATGGGTGGATAGGATTAGCTCCCTGTTTCATTAAATTATGACCGTCAGATTCCGATCTAGCGGTGGGCGCTACGTACCGATTCAAGGTTTAATCCGGTGCATCGGATCTTGATCGTGCGGCCTAGATTGAGCGATACCTCTTCGACTCAGAGTTTTACATACGAGCCCCCAGCCTTTACGAAAATAGAACCCGCCGTCCATGGGCGATGTTCACTGAGTCTTAGAAAATTTACGTGTTAGCCCCCGGGCTTCTCTGAATTTGACGCGCCGACCAGTTAACGAATAAAATCAGGGAAATTCATTTTTAAAATCATTTTTAATACGAAAATAATGGTAGAAACTTGTATAATCCATAGAAAATTCATATTAAGTCCAAATTAGCTCATTCCAGTTCCTATAATTTTGTAATACTATTGTTTATCATTTAGTGTCTCTGTTTTGACATGAAAACTGTATTAAGAATTAATCTCTTAATAGATCTTGTATTAAATACATAAAGCCTTGAGAAATTCATAACTTCCCCATTTTAACTCCTTTTTAATCTGTTTCAGTTGTAATAATTTTGTTTTAATATTGTCCATCACCTAGTGCCTCTGTTTAACCATGAAACTTGAATTAAAGATGCTCATTTGAATTAATCTATTCTAGGTGCTTAATAACTTCAGAAATTCATAACTTGGTGAACGTAGCTCCGAATTTATCGGTTCTCGAACCCACGATCTCGTAGCAACGCGTAGATTATTATTATGTAATTTATTCTTATGTTTGGTGTAATGTTAATTTTGCCTATACACTGTTTGTTTGTATTACTACGACTAGCGTGAGGTCACGAGTCAGCTGAAGAGCAAGTTGGTACCTGGAATCTCAAGTGCCAGGCAAGTTGTGCCCTTGATCACTTCTTTTTACCCACTCATGTTCTAATTAATCATAATGATCTGCATAGGTTAATTTTGATGGGACCCAATAGGTTACCCTAGTTTGTCTATCTTTATACCTTGTTTACCACTGAACTTTTTGGGTAGTACTTGCTAGTGCTTTATGTGGTTTTGGGTATGAAGGTACATTATTCATGATCACACTTTTATTATATGTTTACTGTTCATGATAAGATCATTATGTTAATTGGAACATGGAGAACCACCCGGGAAAACAGTGCTACCACAAGGGAGGAATGGGACCCCTTGGCTGATTAATTAGGAAAGCTAGTGGAAGACTACCTTACCCGAAAGGGGCAAGGGCAGTAGGGGAGTGGTCAGTGTAGGGAGGCCCTCGGGAGGATTTTGCTGCGATGGCGGTCCTGCAAGGGATTCCTGCATTGGAGCTTCCTATAAACTGTAGCGGGTTTTCTGAAGCTAGTGGAACTTTGTAAAGGCCTCGTAGTGTTACCCTGCCTCGCCTCCTCGGTAGAGGTGTATGGGAAGTCGCGATCCCTTGGCAGATGGGTAATATGACTTGTGGGTAAAGATGCGCAACCTCTGCAGAGTGTAAAACTGGTATACTAGCCGTGCTCACGGTCAAGAGCAGCTCGGACACTCACATGATTAATTTATGGAACTAAATTCAATTTGTCATATGCATTGCATCGCAGGTGATGTTGTTACTTTTGTTCTACTACTTAATTGGGTTTGGTATTTACTTATACTTAGTAATTGCTAATAAAATTTTGACCAACTTTAAAAGCAATGCTCAGCTTCAACCATCCTTTTTGGTAAGCCTTACTGAAAGGGAATTAGGCTTACATCTAGTTCCTAAATAGTTTTGGTTGTTGAATCGCCCAACACAAACAATTGGACTAACTAGTTTGCTCTAGATTATATGTTCTACAGGTGCCAAAGGTTCATCTATAACTATACTAAATCGACTGTCCGGAATACCGTAGATTATTCCGGACAGGAGAAGCTTTTTTGAAAAACAGGCCAAGCGCGGACCGTCCGGGCCCTTGCGGCGGACCGTCCGCGACACTAGGATGACTCTCGGACAGAACCAATGCGAAAATACAAGTTTCCACTACGGACTGTCCGGAGGAAAAGGAAAGACCGTCCGAGCCCTCTCGCGGACCGTCCGGCCTCAGGCGCGGACCGTCCGGTCGGTAAGAAACCGAAAAACCCGAAGGTAACGGGTTCGGAGAAATGAATTATAGAGGGCCTCGCGGACCGTCCGGGGTGCACGACCGGACCGTCCGCGACTGGCTCTGTCTGACATCTGACGTCGCATTAAATGCAATATAGCCGTTGATATAGCCGTTACTGCTGACCGTTGCATTTTCAGCCGTTGATCTACAGGGGCGGACCGTCCGGACCTGGCTCGCGGACCGTCCGCGCTCAGCAGAATGGCCCAACGGCTAGGAAGTGGTTGGTGGCTATAAATACAACCCCAACCACCTCCATTCAAGACATCCAAGCATTCCAACCTTCAACATTCAATACAAGAGCTAGCAATCCATTCCAAGACACATTCAAAGCCTCCACCTCTCCAAGTTTCACAATTGAGAAAAGAGATCATTAGTGATTAGTGGCTTGAGAGAGAAAGTGATCCGTGTGTTATTTGTCGCTCTTGTTGCTTGGCTTTTTAATCGTGCTTTCTTGATTCTTTCATTGCAACCAAACTCACTTGTAATTGAGGCAAGAGACACCAATCTTGTGGTGATCCTTGTAGGAACTTTGTGTTCCAAGTGATTGAGAAAAGAAAGCTCACTCGGTCCGAGGGACCGTTTGAGAGAGGGAAGGGTTGAAAGAGACCCGGCCTTTGTGGCCTCCTCAACGGGGAGTAGGTTTGCAAGAACCAAACCTCGGTAAAACAAATCCACGTGTCTCACTTGTTATTCGCTTGCGATTTGTTTTGCTCGCTCTCTCGCGGACTCGTTATTGTTTCTAACGCTAACTCGGCTTGTAGTTGTGATTATTTTTGTAAATTTCAGTTTCGCCCTATTCACCCCCCCTCTAGGCGACTATCAATTGGTATCAAAGCCCGGTGCTTCATTAGAGCCTAACCGCTCGAAGTGATGTCGGGAGATCACACCAAGAGGGAGATGGAGACCGGCGATGACAAGCCCACTACAAGCCAAGGGAGCACTTCATCTTCATCGGAAGAGTCCTGCACCAAGAGAAGGGAGAAGAAGAAGAGCTCCTCCAAGCGGAAGGAGAAAAGATCTTCCTCTTCTCACCACAAGGAGAAGAAGGAAAAATCTTCTCACAAGCCGCATCGAAGTGGAGACAGGCACAAAAGGATGAGGAAAGTGGTCTACTACGAGACCGACACTTCATCGACATCCACCTCCGGCTCCGACGCGGCGTCCGTCACTTCTAAACGCCAAGAGCGTAAGAAGTATAGTAAGATCCCCCTACGCTACCCTCGCATTCCTAAACATACACCTTTACTATCCGTCCCATTAGGCAAACCACCAACTTTTAATGGTGAAGATTATGCTATGTGGAGTAATTTGATGCGATTTCATCTAACCTCTCTCCACAAAAGATTATGGGATGTTGTTGAGTATGGTGTACAGGTACCATCCGTAGGGGATGAAGACTACGACACGGACGAAGTGGCCCAAATCGAGCACTTCAACTCCCAAGCCACAACCATTCTCCTTGCCTCACTAAGCAAGGAGGAATACAACAAAGTACAAGGGTTGAAGAACGCCAAGGAGATTTGGGACCTACTCAAGACGGCGCACGAGGGTGATGAACTCACAAAGATCACCAAGCGGGAAACGATCGAGGGGGAGCTCGGTCGCTTCCGTCTTCGCCAAGGGGAGGAGCCACAAGACATGTACAACCGGCTCAAGACCTTGGTGAATCAAGTGCGCAACCTTGGGAGCGCAAAATGGGATGACCACGAAGTGGTTAAGGTTATTCTAAGAGCCCTTATTTTCCTTAACCCCACACAAGTTCAATTAATTCGTGGCAATCCTAGATATACACAAATGACCCCCAAAGAAGTCATCGGGAATTTTGTGAGTTTTGAATGCATGATTAAGGGCTCCAAGAAGATCAATGAGCTTGACGAGCCTTCCACATCCGAGGCGCAACCCGTGGCCTTCAAGGCAACGGAGGAGAAGAAGGAGGAGTCTACACCAAGTAGACAACCGATTGACGCCTCCAAGCTCGACAATGAGGAGATGGCCCTAATCATCAAAAGCTTTCGGCAAATCCTCAAGCAAAGGAAGGGGAAGGACTACAAATCCCGTTCCAAGAAGGTTTGCTACAAGTGTGGTAAGCCCGGTCACTTTATTGCTAAATGTCCATTGTCAAGTGATAGTGACAGGGGCGACGACAAGAAGGGCAAGAGGAAGGAGAAGAAGAGATACTACAAGAAGAAGGGCGGCGATGCCCATGTTTGTCGGGAGTGGGACTCCGACGAAAGCTCAAGCGACTCCTCCGATGATGAGGACGCCGCCAACATCGCCGTCACCAAGGGCCTCCTCTTCCCCAACGTCGGCCACAAGTGCCTCATGGCCAAGGACGGCAAAAAGAAGGTAAAATCAAGATCCTCCACTAAATATGAAACATCTAGTGATGAGGATAATGATAAAAATGAGGAAGATAACTTGCGTACTCTTTTTGCCAACCTTAACATGGAACAAAAGGAAAAATTAAATGAGCTAATTAGTGCCATCCATGAAAAGGATGATCTCTTGGATTCCCAAGAGGACTTCCTAATCAAGGAAAACAAGAAACATGTTAAGGTTAAAAATGCTTATGCTCTAGAAAGAGAAAAATGTGAAAATTTGTCTAGTGAGCTAAGCACTTGTCATGAGACTTTAGACAACCTTAGAAATGAAAATGCAAATTTGTTAGCTAAGGTTGATTCTCATGTTTGCATTAATCCTAGAAATGATAATGTTGATTTGCTCGCTAGGATTGATGAGTTGAATGTTTCCATTGCTAGCCTTAGAAATGAAAATGAGAAATTAATTGCTAAGGCTAAAGATTTTGATGTTTGCAATGCTACTATTTCCGACCTTAGAACCAAAAATGACATGTTGCATGCTAAGGTCGTTGAACTTAAATCTTGCAAACCTTCTACATCTAATGTTGAGCATGTTTCCATTTGTACTAGATGTAGAGATATTAATGTTGATGCTATCCATGATCACCTAGCCTTAATTAAAAAACAAAATGATCACATAGCACAACTTAATGCTAAAATTAGAGAGCATGACTTAGAAAATGAAAAATTTAAACTTGCTAGAAGCATGCTCTATAATGGGAGACGCCCTGGCATTAAGGATGGCATTGGCTTCCAAAGGGGAGACAATGTCAAAATTAATGCCCCTCCTAAGAACCTATCTAACTTTGTTAAGGGCAAGGCTCCCATGCCTCAGGATAACGAGGGTTACATTTTGTACCCTGCCGGCTATCCTGAGAGCAAGATTAGGAAAATTCACTCTAGGAAGTCTCACTCTGGCCCTAATCATGCTTTTATGTATAAGGGTGAGACATCTAGATCTAGGCAACCAACCCATGCCAAGTTGCCTAGAAAGAAAATCCCTAATGCATCAAATGATCATGCCATGTCATTTAAAACTTTTGATGCATCTTATGTTTTAACTAACAAATCCGGCAAGGTAGTTGCCAAGATTGTTGGGGGCAAACACAAGGGCTCCAAGACTTGTGTTTGGATACCCAAAGTTCTTGTATCTAATGCCAAAGGACCCAAAACCGTTTGGGTACCTAAAATCAAGAACTAAACTTGTTTTGTAGGTTTATGCATCCGGGGGCACAAGTTGGATACTCGACAGCGGGTGCACAAACCACATGACCGGGGAGAAAAGGATGTTCTCCTCATATGAGAAAAACCAAGATCCCCAACGAGCTATCACATTCGGGGATGGAAATCAAGGTTTGGTCAAAGGTTTGGGTAAAATTGCTATATCCCCTGACCATTCCATTTCTAATGTTTTTCTTGTAGATTCCTTAGATTACAATTTGCTTTCCGTATCCCAATTATGTCAAATGGGCTACAACTGTCTTTTTACTGATATTGGTGTTACTGTCTTTAGAAGAAGTGATGATTCAGTAGCATTTAAGGGAGTGTTAGAGGGTCAGCTATACTTAGTAGATTTTAATAGAGCTGAACTCGACACTTGCTTGATTGCTAAGACTAACTTGGGTTGGCTCTGGCACCGCCGACTAGCCCATGTTGGAATGAAGAATCTCCACAAGCTTCTAAAGGGAGAACACATTTTGGGACTAACCGATGTTCACTTTGAGAAAGACAGGATTTGTAGCGCATGCCAAGCCGGGAAGCAAGTTGGCATTCATCATCCACACAAAAACATCATGACTACCGACAGGCCACTGGAGCTCCTTCACATGGATTTGTTCGGCCCGATCGCTTACATAAGCATCGGCGGTAGTAAGTATTGCCTTGTAATTGTGGATGACTATTCTCGCTTCACTTGGGTATTCTTTTTGCAGGAAAAATCACAAACCCAAGAGACCTTAAAGGGATTCTTGAGACGGGCTCAAAATGAGTTCGGCTTAAGGATCAAGAAAATTAGAAGCGACAATGGAACGGAGTTCAAGAACGCTCAAATTGAAGGTTTCCTTGAGGAGGAGGGCATCAAGCATGAGTTCTCTTCTCCCTACACTCCACAACAAAATGGTGTAGTGGAGAGGAAGAATCGAACTCTATTGGACATGGCAAGAACCATGCTTGATGAGTACAAGACACCGGATCGGTTTTGGGCCGAGGCGGTCAACACCGCCTGCTACGCCATCAACCGGTTATATCTTCACCGAATCCTCAAGAAGACATCTTATGAACTCCTAACTGGTAAAAAGCCCAATATTTCATATTTTAGAGTTTTTGGTAGCAAATGTTTTATACTTGTTAAAAGAGGTAGAAAATCTAAATTTGCTCCTAAAACTGTAGAAGGCTTTTTACTAGGATATGACTCAAACACAAGGGCATATAGAGTCTTTAACAAGTCCTCAGGACTTGTTGAAGTTTCTTGTGACGTTGTGTTTGATGAGACTAATGGCTCTCAAGTAGAGCAAGTTGATCTTGATGATGTAGGTGAAGAACAGGCTCCATGCCTAGCGCTAAGGAACATGTCCATCGGGGATGTGTGTCCTAAGGAATCCGAAGAGCCTCCAAATGCACAAGATCAACCATCCTCCTCCACGCAAGTATCTCCACCAACTCAAGTTGAGGATGAGGCTCAAGATGTTGAACAAGAAGATCAACAAGATGAGCCACCTCAAAATGACGGCAACGATCAAGGGGGAGATTCAAATGATGAAAACAAGGAGGATGAACAACCAAGGCCGCCACACCCAAGAGTCCACCAAGCAATTCAACGAGATCACCCCGTCGACACTATACTCGGCGACATTCATAAGGGGGTAACTACTCGATCTCGTGTTGCTCACTTTTGTGAACATTACTCGTTTGTTTCCTCTATTGAGCCAACCAGGGTAGAGGAAGCACTACAAGATTCGGATTGGGTGATGGCGATGCAAGAGGAGCTCAACAATTTCACGAGGAATGAGGTATGGCACTTAGTTCCACGTCCTAACCAAAATGTTGTAGGAACCAAGTGGGTCTTCCGCAACAAGCAAGACGAGCATGGTGTGGTGACAAGGAACAAAGCTCGACTCGTGGCCAAGGGATATTCACAAGTCGAAGGTTTGGATTTTGGTGAAACCTATGCACCCGTAGCTAGGCTTGAGTCAATTCGTATATTATTAGCCTATGCTACTTACCATGGCTTCAAGCTTTACCAAATGGACGTGAAGAGTGCCTTCCTCAATGGACCAATCAAGGAGGAGGTCTATGTTGAGCAACCTCCCGGCTTTGAAGACAGTGAGTACCCTAACCATGTTTATAGGCTCTCTAAGGCGCTTTATGGGCTCAAGCAAGCCCCAAGAGCATGGTATGAATGCCTTAGAGATTTCCTTATTGCAAATGGCTTCAAAGTCGGCAAGGCCGATCCTACTTTATTTACTAAAACTCTTGACAATGATTTGTTTGTATGCCAAATTTATGTTGATGATATCATATTTGGGTCTACTAACAAATCTACATGTGAAGAATTTAGTAGGATCATGACACAAAAATTCGAGATGTCAATGATGGGGGAGTTGAAGTATTTTCTAGGATTCCAAGTCAAGCAACTCCAAGAAGGCACCTTCATTAGCCAAACGAAGTATACTCAAGATATCCTAAGCAAGTTTGGAATGAAGGATGCCAAGCCCATCAAGACACCCATGGGAACAAATGGGCATCTCGACCTCGACACGGGAGGTAAGTCCGTGGATCAAAAGGTATACCGGTCGATGATTGGTTCATTGCTTTATTTATGTGCATCTCGACCGGACATTATGCTTTCTGTTTGCATGTGTGCAAGATTCCAAGCCGACCCTAAGGAATCACACCTTACGGCCGTGAAACGAATCTTGAGATATTTGGCTTTTACTCCTAAGTTTGGGCTTTGGTACCCTCGGGGATCCACTTTTGATTTGATTGGATATTCGGATGCCGATTGGGCGGGGTGTAGAATTAATAGGAAGAGCACATCGGGGACTTGCCAGTTCTTGGGAAGATCCTTGGTGTCTTGGGCTTCAAAGAAGCAAAATTCGGTCGCTCTTTCTACCGCCGAAGCCGAGTATATTGCCGCAGGCCATTGTTGCGCGCAATTGCTTTGGATGAGGCAAACCCTGCGGGACTACGGTTACAAATTAACCAAAGTCCCTTTGCTATGTGACAATGAGAGTGCAATCAAAATGGCCGACAATCCCGTCGAGCATAGCCGCACTAAGCACATAGCCATTCGGTATCATTTTCTTCGGGATCACCAACAAAAGGGGGATATCGAGATTTCTTATATTAATACTAAAGATCAATTAGCCGATATCTTTACCAAACCACTTGATGAACAATCTTTTACCCGACTTAGGCATGAGCTTAATATTCTTGATTCTAGGAATTTCTTTTGCTAGTCTTGCACACATAGCTCATAAATATACCTTTGATCATGTCTCTTTTATATATGCTATGACTAATGTGTTTTCAAGTGTATTTCAACCAAGTCATAGGTATATTGAAAGGGAATTGGAGTCTTCGGCGAAGACAAAGGCTTCCACTCCACTCTACTACTCATCCTTTGCCGTCGCTCCGCATCATCTCTCCAACTTTGGTATAATCTTCACTCATCCATTTCATGACCAAAGGGGGAGAAAGTACTTCATTGGGCTCTAATGATTCCGTTTTTGGCGATTCATGCCAAAGGGGGAGAAAATATGAGCCCAAAGCAAAAGGACCGCACCACCACCTAATTTATAAATTTGATGATTTTATTGGTAAATTTCAAAATTGGTATCTCTTTGTGTTCTAAAGGGGGAGCAACTAGTATTTTCAAAATTGATGTCTTAAAACCCTCTTGAACACTAAGAGGAGACCTTATTTGAGGGGGAGTTTTGTTTAGTCAAAGGAAGAAAATTTCAAATCTTGAAAATGCTTTGCAAATCTTATTCATCTACCTTTGACTATCTTGCAAAATGACTTTGAAAAGGATTTACAAAAGAGTTTGCAAAAACAAAACTTATGGTGCAAATGTGGTCCAATATGTCAAAAACAAAGAAACCATCCATGCGCATCACATAAGTATTTATATTGGCTCAATTCCAAGCAACCTTTGCACTTACATTATGTAAACTAGTTCAACTATGCACTTCTATATTTGCTTTGGTTTGTGTTGGCATCAATCACCAAAAAGGGGGAGATTGAAAGGGAATTAGGCTTACATCTAGTTCCAAAATAGTTTTGGTGGTTGAATCGCCCAACACAAACAATTGGACTAACTAGTTTGCTCTAGATTATATGTTCTACAGGTGCCAAAGGTTCATCTATAACTATACTAAATCGACTGTCCGGAATACCGTAGATTATTCCGGACAGGAGAAGCTTTTTTGAAAAACAGGCCAAGCGCGGACCGTCCGGGCCCTTGCGGCGGACCGTCCGCGACACTAGGATGACTCTCGGACAGAACCAATGCGAAAATACAAGTTTCCACTACGGACTGTCCGGAGGAAAAGGAAAGACCGTCCGAGCCCTCTCGCGGACCGTCCGGCCTCAGGCGCGGACCGTCCGGTCGGTAAGAAACCGAAAAACCCGAAGGTAACGGGTTCGGAGAAATGAATTATAGAGGGCCTCGCGGACCGTCCGGGGTGCACGACCGGACCGTCCGCGACTGGCTCTGTCTGACATCTGACGTCGCATTAAATGCAATATAGCCGTTGATATAGCCGTTACTGCTGACCGTTGCATTTTCAGCCGTTGATCTACAGGGGCGGACCGTCCGGACCTGGCTCGCGGACCGTCCGCGCTCAGCAGAATGGCCCAACGGCTAGGAAGTGGTTGGTGGCTATAAATACAACCCCAACCACCTCCATTCAAGACATCCAAGCATTCCAACCTTCAACATTCAATACAAGAGCTAGCAATCCATTCCAAGACACATTCAAAGCCTCCACCTCTCCAAGTTTCACAATTGAGAAAAGAGATCATTAGTGATTAGTGGCTTGAGAGAGAAAGTGATCCGTGTGTTATTTGTCGCTCTTGTTGCTTGGCTTTTTAATCGTGCTTTCTTGATTCTTTCATTGCAACCAAACTCACTTGTAATTGAGGCAAGAGACACCAATCTTGTGGTGATCCTTGTAGGAACTTTGTGTTCCAAGTGATTGAGAAAAGAAAGCTCACTCGGTCCGAGGGACCGTTTGAGAGAGGGAAGGGTTGAAAGAGACCCGGCCTTTGTGGCCTCCTCAACGGGGAGTAGGTTTGCAAGAACCGAACCTCGGTAAAACAAATCCACGTGTCTCACTTGTTATTCGCTTGCGATTTGTTTTGCTCGCTCTCTCGCGGACTCGTTATTGTTTCTAACGCTAACTCGGCTTGTAGTTGTGATTATTTTTGTAAATTTCAGTTTCGCCCTATTCACCCCCCCTCTAGGCGACTATCACTTACACTTCACGTGAGCTCCCACCTTTGGCGAGTTCATGCACATTATTCCCCACAACTTGTTGAGCTATGAACGTATGTGAGCTCACTCTTGCTGTCTCACACCCCCCCCCACAGGTCAAGAACAGGTACCACAGGATGAGGCGCTTAGGAGGATGCTGCGATGAGTTCGTGAGAGATCTAGGCCGTCGTCTCCCAGTCAACTTTGGGTTGCTGGACCGTTGTCTCCTTATTATGTAATTATTTATTTTGTATAGAACTCCTGTTATATATAAATATGTGACATTCGATCCTGTGCCACTATACATCATATGTGTGAGACTTGGTCCCAGCATACCTGGTGTTTATGTTCGCGCCCGGGTCTTGGTGCCCCGAAACCCGGGTGTGACAGAAGTGGTATCAGAGGAATGTTGACTGTAGGACGAAACCTAGATAGAACTGGACAACCATTATCTACTTACCTTTGCTACTCTGATTCTTTCTAAACTTCTCTTAATCTTTTCTCATCTAATTCCGCTTTACTCTGATTATTCTTACCTTTTTCTTTCTAAAGACAAATGTGGATTTCACAGTTTGAAATCCGGTGCTTAAAGTGACCTTTAGGAATAGGAGACCTAATCCTAGGAACAAAAACAAAACTATTTTTATCTATGCACTTGAATGTTTGTTCTTATGATATTTGTCTGATTTGGATCTTTGATTGAGTGTGATGGGTTGTGGAGTAATGTCCACAATTGCATCTGCATATACACATAGGTATAAAAATATAATTATAAAATAACTAGACAAACTAGATTATCCCCCTTTAAAGTATCTAGCCTAACAATATCCATCTCATCTTAAAAGATTCTATTTTATGCTAACAGATTCATCTAACCAATCTAATCTAATGTAACCTAATATGATTAATCTGATCTAGTCTAATCTTATCTCATTTAAGCTAATCAGATCTAATCTAATCACATTAGACCCAATCTGACCTAATCTAGTCACACTAGTCTACTCTAATCTGAAATCCTTATCCTATTTGAATCATCTTTCTTGCCTATATCTAAAGGTTAGAACCAATTAACCTAGATTAATTAAATCTGGTAAAATCGATAAGTCTCATATAAATTGTTCTCTTACCTAGTTCACTTAACCCTAGAATGGTGCCTTAGACTAACTTGGCCATGCACAACAAACTGACCTAACAAATTCATGATAGACTGCATAACCTATCTATTCTAGAACTAGTCCATCTATTCCAAACCCACCAGCAAACAAGATTTTGACCTACCTACCTCATGTACCCACATCTATCTGTCTTAACTATATGTCCCTAACTCGGAAGGCGACACCAAGACCGAAGATGATCAACCTCGTCAAGGAAGGATATGAGTCAAACCAGATCTTCAGAGGAGTCAAGATCCACCATCTAGGATGAAAACTTTCCTTCTCCTAATCGTTATTACCCAGGCCTATCCTTGCTTTAACCGTCTCTCATCTTGCCTAATAGGTGGCTAGACATAGAAGATACTCATGCATTCCTAATCGCCTGCTAATCAATGTTAAAGAAAACAACTTTTAGAACCAATTGAAAACTATGCACCAACCTACCAACCAAAACTTTATACATCCCTTTTCTTAGTAATCTCGAGGACGAGATTATTTTTAAGGGGGGTAGGATTTGTAACACCCAAAATCCTATTTTGGGATTTATAAGCATTTTGCCAGAAGGGTTTGAGTAAAAATGTCTTTTAATAGATTCCTTTTTTTCGTTATAAAGTATATCTCTCTAAAATAATATTTAGAGTTGGTATTCAAAACCCAGACCCAAAACTTAAAACTAAAAATTTGAAACAATAATTAAAAGAAAGACTTTCATTCTATTTATTATTCCCTTCATCATTATATAATTAAAGCACTCTTTAAGAATATTTGAACTAAGATGATTCATGGTAAAGACTATATAAATAATAATTTGTGGATAAGCATTTAATTTGATTATACATTCGAAATAGTATTTCCTAACAAAAATGTGTGTATCCCATAATTTAAGCATTTCCTAAGTAAATAATTAACATATAAAAAAATATATAATAAACATGACTTGCATCCCATGTTGGTTCTTTGTTTGTTGCACTTATATTTGAGTTTGCTAATCAAACCCATATTTGAATTCAAAATAATTTAAAAAGGAAAAGGAAATTTGAAAAGAAAAAAAAGTGAGAGGGAGAACCTCGTCTTGGGCCCTTTCTGTTTCCCTCGGCCCAGGGATCCCTCTGCACCGCGCGGCCCAAGAGCACCCAACCGGCCAGCGTGCCGACAAGTATGGCCCGCAGGTCAGCCATTCGTGGGGTCCGCGCATCAGCCCGCTCGGCCAAACATACTCGCTTGGTCACCGCCACATGGGCCCATGCCGCTGCACCTCTGCTCAAACAAACGCGCGTGCGTTGCCTCGTGCCATCACTGATTAGTGGGACCCAGGTGCCTGGTCCGTCTTCCTCGCGGCGGCAACAGAATGCGACCGAAATTCTCGCCGGCTGCGCTATTGTAGCGGGTTGTTGGCGGCCCAAAACTGAGTATAAAGCTCTCGCCCCTCTTCTTGCGCCATGGGACTACTGGGTTGTGCCCAGAGCTAAACGCAGAGAGAGAGTGAGTGGCTGGAGAGGGCGCCGTGGGGGAGAATCCAAGCCGTCGCGACTGATTCAAGCATGGGGTGTCGTCGGGTCCCTGATGGATGGCCGGGGATGCTCGCTTGTGTTACCCGCACGTCTCCATGGTACTTCCGGGCGAGGATATCCTCCGGGGGTGGTCTAATTGCTCGCCGGAGCACTTCGGTTGAGCCAGAACCGCCGCGCGCCATGGCCGTAGCTTTCTGCTGTGCGATTCATGGTGAGACTCATCTCCACGATTTCGCCTGTGTGTCCTTCACGTTTAGCATGGGTCTGATCGGAGATTCGGGCATTGGGGACTCAAGTCAGGGGAACGACGATGGCGCCGCCGTGTGCTCCATCCACTGGCGTGTTCGATCTGAGGTTGATGATACGGGCGCGTCGTCGATCTAGTTTTGGACGGCACTGATTAGGGCTAGGTGATCGAAGGGCGCTGCACCGTTGGATCTGTGGTAGAAGGATAGGATTAGGTCTTGGGTACATTAAAGCTTGGCCGTTCATCTGTAATCCAGTGGCCACCTGAGTGTACCGCTTCGCGATCTACTTTGGGCCGTTGGATCGGCGATGGGTGGATAGGATTAGCTCCCTGTTTCATTAAATTATGACCGTCAGATTCCGATCTAGTGGTGGGCGCTACGTACCGATTCAAGGTTTAATCCGGTGCATCGGATCTTGATCGTGCGGCCTAGATTGAGCGATACCTCTTCGACTCAGAGTTTTACATACGAGCCCCCAGCCTTTACGAAAATAGAACCCGCCGTCCATGGGCGATGTTCACTGAGTCTTAGAAAATTTACGTGTTAGCCCCCGGGCTTCTCTGAATTTGACGCGCCGACCAGTTAACGAATAAAATCAGGGAAATTCATTTTTAAAATCATTTTTAATACGAAAATAATGGTAGAAACTTGTATAATCCATAGAAAATTCATATTAAGTCCAAATTAGCTCATTCCAGTTCCTATAATTTTGTAATACTATTGTTTATCATTTAGTGTCTCTGTTTTGACATGAAAACTGTATTAAGAATTAATCTCTTAATAGATCTTGTATTAAATACATAAAGCCTTGAGAAATTCATAACTTCCCCATTTTAACTCCTTTTTAATCTGTTTCAGTTGTAATAATTTTGTTTTAATATTGTCCATCACCTAGTGCCTCTGTTTAACCATGAAACTTGAATTAAAGATGCTCATTTGAATTAATCTATTCTAGGTGCTTAATAACTTCAGAAATTCATAACTTGGTGAACGTAGCTCCGAATTTATCGGTTCTCGAACCCACGATCTCGTAGCAACGCGTAGATTATTATTATGTAATTTATTCTTATGTTTGGTGTAATGTTAATTTTGCCTATACACTGTTTGTTTGTATTACTACGACTAGCGTGAGGTCACGAGTCAGCTGAAGAGCAAGTTGGTACCTGGAATCTCAAGTGCCAGGCAAGTTGTGCCCTTGATCACTTCTTTTTACCCACTCATGTTCTAATTAATCATAATGATCTGCATAGGTTAATTTTGATGGGACCCAATAGGTTACCCTAGTTTGTCTATTGAAAGTCGCCTAGAGGGGGGGGTGAATAGGGCGAAACTGAAAATCACAAAAATAATAATAACTACATGCCGGGTTAGCGTTAGAAATATAAACGAGTCCGCGAGAGAGGGTGCAAAACAAATCGCAAGCAAATGAAGAGTGTGACACGCGGATTTGTTTTACCGAGGTTCGGTTCTCGCAAACCTACTCCCCGTTGAGGAGGCCACAAAGGCCGGGTCTCTTTCAACCCTTCCCTCTCTCAAACGGTCCCCTGGACCGAGTGAGCTTTTCTTCTTCTCAATCAAATGGGAACAAAACTTCCCCGCAAGGGCCACCACACAATTGGTGCCTCTTGCCTTGGTTACAATTGAGTTTTGAACACAAGAACAAGTGAGAAAGAAAGAAAGCGATCCAAGCGCAAGAGCTCAAAAGAACACGGCAAATCTCTCTCGCTAGTCACTAAATGCTTGAGTGGAATTGGAGAGGATTTGATCTCTTTGGTGTGTCTAGAATTGAATGCCTAGCTCTTGTAAGTGGTTGGAAGTAGGAAAACTTGGATGCAATGAATGGTGGGGTGGTTGGGGTATTTATAGCCCCAACCACCAAACATGACCGTTGGCTGGAGGCTTCTGTTCGATGGCGCACCGGACAGTCCGGTGCACACCGGACAGTCCGGTGCCCCTGCCACGTCATCACTGCCGTTGGATTCTGACCGTTGGAGCTTCTGACTTCTGGGCCCGCCTGGATGTCCGGTGCACACCGGACAACAACTATTCATTGTCCGGTGCGCCGGTATGGGCACGCCTGACGACTGCGCGCGCAGAACGCGCATTAAATGCGCCGCAGGGAGCCGTTGGCGCCGAAATAGCCGTTGCTCCGCTGGCACACCGGACAGTCCGGTGCACACCAGACAGTCCGGTGAATTTTAGCGGAGCGGCTGCCACGCGAACCCGAGGCTGGCGAGTTCCGGAGACCGCGCTTCCTTGGAGCACCGGACATGTCCGGTGCACACCGGACAGTCCGGTGAATTATAGCGCGCCGGCTTCCGAGAATTCCCGAGGGCGAAGAGTTTGAGTTGAAGTCCTCTGGGCGCACCGGACACTGTCCGGTGCACACCGGACAGTCCGGTGCCTCCAGCCAGAGGTGCCCTCGGTTGCCTCTTTGCTCCTTTGTTGAATCCAAAACTTGATCTTTTTATTGGCTGAGTGTGAACCTTTTGCACCTGTATAACTTATACACTAGAGCAAACTAGTTAGTCCAATATTTGTGTTGGGCAATTCAACCACCAAAATTATTTAGGGACTAGGTGTAAGCCTAATTCCCTTTCAATCTCCCCCTTTTTGGTGATTGATGCCAACACAAACCAAAGCAAATATAGAAGTGCATAATTGAACTAGTTTGCATAATGTAAGTGCAAAGGTTGCTTGGAATTGAGCCAATATAAATACTTACATGAATGCGCATGGATTGTTTTCTTTGTTTTTGACATATTGGACCTCATTTGCACCATAAGTTTTGTTTTTGCAAACTCTTTTGTAAATTCTTTTCAAAGTCATTTTGCAAGATAGTCAAAGGTAAATGAATAAGATTTTGCAAAGCATTTTTCAAGATTTGAAATTTTCTTCCTTTGTTCAAATGCTTTTCCTTTGACTAAACAAAACTCCCCCTCAAATAAGGTCTCCTCTTAGTGTTCAAGAGGGTTTTAAGACATCAATTTGAAAATACTAGTTGCTCCCCCTTTAGAAACTTTAGAACACAAAGAGATACCAATTTTGAAATTTACCAATTTAAAATCATCAAATTTATAAAATTAGGTGGTGGTGCGGTCCTTTTGCTTTGGGCTCATATTTTCTCCCCCTTTGGCATGAATCGCCAAAAACGGAATTACTAGAGCCCAATGAAGTACTTTCTCCCCCTTTGGTCATGAAATGAATGAGTGAAGATTATACCAAAGTTGGAGAGATGATGCGGAGCGACGGCGAAGAATGAGTAGTGGAGTGGAGTGGAAGCCTTGTCTTTGCCGAAGACTCCAATTCCCTTTCAATATACCTATGACTTGGTTTGAAATACACTTGAAAACATATTAGTCATAGCATATATAAAAGAGACATGATCAAAGATATATTTATGAGCTATGTGTGCAAGACTAGCAAAAGAAATTCCTAGAATCAAGAATATTGAGCTCATGCCTAAGTCTGGTAAAAGATTGCTCATCAAGAGGCTTGGTAAAGATATCGGCTAATTGATCTTTAGTGTTAATGTATGAAATCTCGATATCCCCCTTTTGTTGGTGATCCCGAAGAAAATGATACCGAATGGCTATGTGTTTAGTGCGACTATGCTCGACGGGATTGTCGGCCATTTTGATTGCACTCTCATTGTCACATAGCAAAGGGACTTTGGTTAATTTGTAATCGTAGTCCCGCAGGGTTTGCCTCATCCAAAGCAATTGCGCGCAACAATGGCCTGCGGCAATGTACTCGGCTTCGGCGGTAGAAAGAGCGACCGAATTTTGCTTCTTTGAAGCCCATGACACCAAGGATCTTCCCAAGAACTAGCAAGTCCCCGATGTGCTCTTCCTATTAATCTTACACCCCGCCCAATCGGCATCCGAATAACCAATCAAATCAAATGTGGATCCCCGAGGGTACCAAAGCCCAAACTTAGGAGTGTAAGCCAAATATCTCAAGATTCGTTTTACGGCCGTAAGGTGTGATTCCTTAGGGTCGGCTTGGAATCTTGCACACATGCAAACGGAAAGCATAATGTCCGGTCGAGATGCACATAAATAAAGCAATGAACCAATCATCGACCGGTATACCTTTTGATCCACGGACTTACCTCCCGTGTCGAGGTCGAGATGCCCATTTGTTCCCATGGGTGTCTTGATGGGCTTGACATCCTTCATTCCAAACTTGCTTAGGATATCTTGAGTATACTTCGTTTGGCTAATGAAGGTGCCCTCATGGAGTTGCTTGACTTGGAATCCTAGAAAATACTTCAACTCCCCCATCATCGACATCTCGAATTTTTGTGTCATGATCCTACTAAATTCTTCACATGTAGATTTGTTAGTAGACCCAAATATGATATCATCAACATAAATTTGGCATACGAACAAATCATTGTCAAGAGTTTTAGTGAATAAAGTAGGATCGGCTTTGCCGACTTTGAAGCCATTTGCAATAAGGAAATCTCTAAGGCATTCATACCATGCTCTTGGGGCTTGCTTGAGCCCATAAAGCGCCTTAGAGAGCCTATAAACATGGTTAGGGTACTCACTGTCTTCAAAGCCGGGAGGTTGCTCAACATAGACCTCCTCCTTGATTGGTCCATTGAGGAAGGCACTCTTCACGTCCATTTGATAAAGCTTGAAGCCATGGTAAGTAGCATAGGCCAATAATATGCGAATTGACTCAAGCCTAGCTACGGGTGCATAGGTTTCACCAAAATCCAAACCTTCGACTTGTGAATACCCCTTGGCCACGAGTCGAGCTTTGTTCCTTGTCACCACACCATGCTCATCTTGCTTGTTGCGGAAGACCCATTTGGTTCCTACAACATTTTGATTAGGACGTGGAACTAAATGCCATACCTCATTCCTTGTGAAAT
The DNA here is from genome assembly GCA_029449295.1 of Zea luxurians. Classification (NCBI taxonomy): domain Eukaryota; kingdom Viridiplantae; phylum Streptophyta; class Magnoliopsida; order Poales; family Poaceae; genus Zea; species Zea luxurians. The sequence goes on along the minus strand of JAOPSE010000009.1, from coordinate 21,059,683 downwards.
TGTTGAGCTCCTCTTGCATCGCCATCACCCAATCCGAATCTTGAAGTGCTTCCTCTACCCTGTGTGGCTCAATAGAGGAAACAAAAGAGTAATGTTCACAAAAATGTGCAACACGAGATCGAGTAGTTACCCCCTTATGAATGTCGCCGAGGATGGTGTCGACGGGGTGATCTCGTTGTATTGCTTGGTGGACTCTTGGGTGTGGCGGCCTTGGTTGTTCATCCTCCTTGTCTTCATTATTTGCATCTCCCCCTTGATCGTTGCCGTCATTTTGAGGCGGCTCATCTTCTTGATCTACTTGTTCAACATCTTGAGCCTCATCCTCAATTTGAGTTGGTGGAGATGCTTGCCTGGAGGAGGATGGTTGATCTTGTGCATGTGGAGGCTCTTCGGATTCCTTAGGACACACATCCCCAATGGACATGTTCCTTAGCGCTATGCATGGAGCCTGTTCTTCACCTATATCATCAAGATCAACTTGCTCTACTTGAGAGCCGTCAGTCTCATCAAACACAACGTCACAAGAAACTTCAACAAGTCCTGAGGACTTGTTAAAGATTCTATATGCCCTTGTGTTTGAGTCATATCCTAGTAAAAAGCCTTCTACAGTTTTAGGAGCAAATTTAGATTTTCTACCTCTTTTGACAAGAATAAAACATTTGCTACCAAAAACTCTAAAATATGAAATATTGGGCTTTTTACCGGTTAGGAGTTCATAGGATGTCTTCTTGAGGATTCGGTGAAGATATAACCGGTTGATGGCGTAGCAAGCGGTGTTGACCGCTTCGGCCCAAAACCGATCCGGTGTCTTGTATTCATCAAGCATGGTCCTTGCCATGTCCAATAGAGTTCGATTCTTCCTCTCCACTACACCATTTTGTTGTGGAGTGTAGGGAGAAGAGAACTCATGCTTGATGCCCTCCTCCTCAAGGAAGCCTTCAATTTGAGAGTTCTTGAACTCCGTCCCATTGTCGCTTCTAATTTTCTTGATCCTTAAGCCGAACTCATTTTGAGCCCGTCTCAAGAATCCTTTTAAGGTCTCTTGGGTATGAGATTTGTCCTGCAAAAAGAACACCCAAGTGAAGCGAGAATAATCATCCACAATTACAAGACAATACTTACTACCGCCGATGCTTATGTAAGCGATCGGGCCGAATAAATCCATGTGTAGGAGCTCCAGTGGCCTGTCGGTAGTCATGACGTTTTTGTGTGGATGATGGATGCCAACTTGCTTCCCGGCTTGGCATGCGCTACAAATCCTGTCTTTCTCAAAATGAACATTGGTTAGTCCTAAAATGTGTTCTCCCTTTAGAAGCTTGTGAAGATTCTTCATTCCAACATGGGCTAGTCGGCGGTGCCAGAGCCAACCCAAGTTAGTCTTAGCAATCAAGCAAGTGTCGAGTTCAGCTCTATCAAAATCAACCAGGTATAGCTGACCCTCTAACACTTCCTTAAATGCTATTGAATCATCACTTCTTCTAAAGACAGTAACACCTATATCAGTAAAAAGACAGTTGTAGCCCATTTGACATAACTGGGATACGGAAAGCAAATTGTAATCTAAAGAATCTACAAGAAAAACATTGGAAATAGTATGGTCAGGTGATATAGCAATTTTACCTAATCCTTTGACCAAACCTTGATTTCCATCCCCGAATGTGATAGCTCGTTGGGGATCTTGGTTTTTCTCATATGAGGAGAACATCTTTTTCTCCCCTGTCATGTGGTTTGTGCACCCGCTGTCGAGTATCCAACTTGAGCCCCCGGATGCATAAACCTACAAAACAATTTTAGTTCTTGACTTTAGGTACCCAAACGGTTTTGGGTCCTTTGACATTAGATACAAGAACTTTGGGTACCCAAACACAAGTTTTGGAGCCCTTGTGTTTGCCCCCAACAATTTTGGCAACTACCTTGCCGGATTTGTTAGTTAAAACATATGATGCATCAAAAGTTTTGAATGAAATGGCATTATCATTTGATGCATTAGGAATTTTCTTTCTAGGCAACTTGACACGGGTTGGTTGCCTAGAACTAGATGTCTCACCCTTATACATGAAAGCATGATTGGGGCCAGAGTGAGACTTCCTAGAATGAGTTCTCCTAATTTTGCTCTCAGGATAGCCGGCAGGGTACAAAATGTAACCCTCGTTATCCTGAGGCATGGGAGCCTTGCCCTTAACAAAGTTAGATAAATTCTTTGGAGGGGCATTAAGTTTGACATTGTCTCCCCTTTGGAAGCCAATGCCATCCTTGATGCCAGGGCATCTCCCATTATAGAGCATGCTTCTAGCAAATTTAAATTTTTCATTTTCTAAGTCATGCTCACTAATCTTAGCATTAAGTTGTGCTATGTGATCATTTTGTTTTTTAATTAAGGCTAGGTGATCATGAATAGCATCAACATTAATATCTCTACACCTAGTACAAATGGAAATATGCTCAGTAGATGTAGAGGGTTTGCAAGTTTTTAATTCTACAACCTTAGCATGCAATATTTCATTCTTACTTCTAAGGTCAGAAATAGTAGCATTGCAAACATCAAAATCTTTAGTCTTAGCAATCAAATTTTCATTTTCTAATCTAAGACTAGCAAGAGAAATGCTCAATTCTTCAATCCTAGCAAGCAAATCATCATTATCATTTCTAGGATTTGGAATTGAAACATTGCAAATATGAGAATCAACCTTAGCTAACAAATTAGCATTTTCATTTCTAAGGTTGTCTATAGTCTCATGGCAAGTACTTAGCTCACTAGACAATTTTTCACATTTTTCTATTTCTAGAGCATAAGCATTTTTAACCTTAACATGCTTCTTATTTTCTTTAATAAGGAAGTCCTCTTGAGAATCCAAGAGATCATCCTTCTCATGTATAGAACTAATCAATTCATTTAATTTTTCTTTTTGTTGCATGTTGAGGTTAGCAAAAAGAATGCGCAAGTTATCCTCCTCATTTTTATCATCATCCTCATCACTAGATGTTTCATATTTAGTGGAGGACCTTGATTTTACCTTCTTTTTGCCGTCCTTGGCCATGAGACACTTGTGGCCGACATTGGGGAAGAGGAGTCCCTTGGTGACGGCGATGTTGGCGGCGTCCTCGTCGTCGGAGGAGTCGCTTGAGCTTTCGTCGGAGTCCCACTCCCGACAAACATGGGCATCGCCGCCCTTCTTCTTGTAGTACTTCTTCTTTTCTCTCCTCTTTCCCTTCTTGTCGTCGCCCCTGTCACTGTCACTAGACATAGGACATTTTGCAATAAAATGACCGGGCTTACCACACTTGTAGCAAACCTTCTTGGAACGGGATTTGTAGTCCTTCCCCTTCCGTTGCTTGAGGATTTGCCGAAAGCTTTTGATGATTAAGGCCATCTCCTCATTGTCGAGCTTGGAGGCGTCAATTGGTTGTCTACTTGGTGTAGACTCTTCCTTCTTCTCCTCCGTTGCCTTGAAGGCCACCGGTTGCGCCTCGGATGTGGAAGGTTCGTCAAGCTCGTTGATCGTCTTTGAGCCCTTAATCATGCATTCAAAGCTCACAAAATTCCCGATAACTTCCTCGGGGGTCATTAGTGGATATCTAGGATTACCACGAATTAATTGAACTTGTGTGGGGTTAAGGAAAATAAGAGCTCTTAGAATAACCTTAACCACCTCGTGGTCATCCCATTTTTTGCTCCCGAGGTTGCGCACTTGGTTCACCAAGGTCTTGAGCCGATTGTACATGTCTTGTGGCTCCTCCCCTTGGCGAAGACGAAAGCGACCGAGCTCCCCCTCGATCGTTTCCCGCTTGGTGATCTTGGTGAGTTCATCACCCTCGTGCGCCGTCTTGAGTAGGTCCCAAATCTCCTTTGCGTTCTTCAACCCTTGCACTTTGTTGTATTCCTCCTTGCTTAGAGAGGCAAGGAGAATGGTTGCGGCTTGGGAGTTGAAGTGCTCGATTTGGGCCACTTCGTCCGTGTCATAATCCTCATCCCCTATTGATGGTACCTGTACTCCAAACTCAACAACATTCCATATACTTTTGTAGAGTGAGGTTAGATGAAATTTCATTAAATCACTCCACCTAGCATAATCTTCGCCATCAAAAGTCGGTGGTTTGCCTAATGGAACGGAAAGTAAAGGAGTATGTCTAGATGTACGGGGATAGTTTAAGGGGATCTTACTAAACTTCTTGCGCTCTTGGCGCTTAGAAGTAACGGACGGTGCATCGGAGTCGGAGGTGGATGTTGATGAAGTGTCGGTCTCGTAGTAGACCACCTTCCTCATCTTCTTGTGCTTGTCCCCACTCCGATGCGGTTTGTGAGAAGAAGATTTTTCCTTCTTCTCCTTGTGGTGAGAAGAGGAAGATCTTTTCTCCTTCCGCTTGGAGGAGTTCTTCTTCTTCTCCCTTCTCTTGGTGCGGGACTCTTCCGATGAAGTGCTCCCTTGGCTTGTAGTGGGCTTGTTGTCGCCGGTCTCCATCTCCCTCTTGGTGTGATCTCCCGACATCACTTCGAGCGGTTAGGCTCTAATGAAGCACCGTGCTCCGATACCAATTGAAAGTCGCCTAGAGGGGGGGGTGAATAGGGCGAAACTGAAAATCACAAAAATAATAATAACTACAAGCCGGGTTAGCGTTAGAAATATAAACGAGTCCGCGAGAGAGGGTGCAAAACAAATCGCAAGCAAATGAAGAGTGTGACACGCGGATTTGTTTTACCGAGGTTCGGTTCTCGCAAACCTACTCCCCGTTGAGGAGGCCACAAAGGCCGGGTCTCTTTCAACCCTTCCCTCTCTCAAACGGTCCCCTGGACCGAGTGAGCTTTTCTTCTTCTCAATCAAACGGGAACAAAACTTCCCCGCAAGGGCCACCACACAATTGGTGCCTCTTGCCTTGGTTACAATTGAGTTTTGAACACAAGAACAAGTGAGAAAGAAAGAAAGCGATCCAAGCGCAAGAGCTCAAAAGAACACGGCAAATCTCTCTCGCTAGTCACTAAATGCTTGAGTGGAATTGGAGAGGATTTGATCTCTTTGGTGTGTCTAGAATTGAATGCCTAGCTCTTGTAAGTGGTTGGAAGTAGGAAAACTTGGATGCAATGAATGGTGGGGTGGTTGGGGTATTTATAGCCCCAACCACCAAACATGACCGTTGGCTGGAGGCTTCTGTTCGATGGCGCACCGGACAGTCCGGTGCACACCGGACAGTCCGGTGCCCCTGCCACGTCATCACTGCCGTTGGATTCTGACCGTTGGAGCTTCTGACTTCTGGGCCCGCCTGGATGTCCGGTGCACACCGGACAACAACTATTCATTGTCCGGTGCGCCGGTATGGGCACGCCTGACGACTGCGCGCGCAGAACGCGCATTAAATGCGCCGCAGGGAGCCGTTGGCGCCGAAATAGCCGTTGCTCCGCTGGCACACCGGACAGTCCGGTGCACACCGGACAGTCCGGTGAATTTTAGCGGAGCGGCTGCCGCGCGAACCCGAGGCTGGCGAGTTCCGGAGACCGCGCTTCCTTGGAGCACCGGACATGTCCGGTGCACACCGGACAGTCCGGTGAATTATAGCGCGCCGGCTTCCGAGAATTCCCGAGGGCGAAGAGTTTGAGTTGAAGTCCTCTGGGCGCACCGGACACTGTCCGGTGCACACCGGACAGTCCGGTGCCTCCAGCCAGAGGTGCCCTCGGTTGCCTCTTTGCTCCTTTGTTGAATCCAAAACTTGATCTTTTTATTGGCTGAGTGTGAACCTTTTGCACCTGTATAACTTATACACTAGAGCAAACTAGTTAGTCCAATATTTGTGTTGGGCAATTCAACCACCAAAATTATTTAGGGACTAGGTGTAAGCCTAATTCCCTTTCATCTATCTTTATACCTTGTTTACCACTGAACTTTTTGGGTAGTACTTGCTAGTGCTTTATGTGGTTTTGGGTATGAAGGTACATTATTCATGATCACACTTTTATTATATGTTTACTGTTCATGATAAGATCATTATGTTAATTGGAACATGGAGAACCACCCGGGAAAACAGTGCTACCACAAGGGAGGAATGGGACCCCTTGGCTGATTAATTAGGAAAGCTAGTGGAAGACTACCTTACCCGAAAGGGGCAAGGGCAGTAGGGGAGTGGTCAGTGTAGGGAGGCCCTCGGGAGGATTTTGCTGCGATGGCGGTCCTGCAAGGGATTCCTGCATTGGAGCTTCCTATAAACTATAGCGGGTTTTCTGAAGCTAGTGGAACTTTGTAAAGGCCTCGTAGTGTTACCCTGCCTCGCCTCCTCGGTAGAGGTGTATGGGAAGTCGCGATCCCTTGGCAGATGGGTAATATGACTTGTGGGTAAAGATGCGCAACCTCTGCAGAGTGTAAAACTGGTATACTAGCCGTGCTCACGGTCAAGAGCAGCTCGGACACTCACATGATTAATTTATGGAACTAAATTCAATTTGTCATATGCATTGGATCGCAGGTGATGTTGTTACTTTTGTTCTACTACTTAATTGGGTTTGGTATTTACTTATACTTAGTAATTGCTAATAAAATTTTGACCAACTTTAAAAGCAATGCTCAGCTTCAACCATCCTTTTTGGTAAGCCTTACACTTCACGTGAGCTCCCACCTTTGGCGAGTTCATGCACATTATTCCCCACAACTTGTTGAGCTATGAACGTATGTGAGCTCACTCTTGCTGTCTCACACCCCCCCACAGGTCAAGAACAGGTACCACAGGATGAGGCGCTTAGGAGGATGCTGCGATGAGTTCTTGAGAGATCTAGGCCGTCGTCTCCCAGTCAACTTTGGGTTGCTGGACCGTTGTCTCCTTATTATGTAATTATTTATTTTGTATAGAACTCCTGTTATATATAAATATGTGACATTCGATCCTGTGCCACTATACATCATATGTGTGAGACTTGGTCCCAGCATACCTGGTGTTTATGTTCGCGCCCGGGTCTTGGTGCCCCGAAACCCGGGTGTGACACCATTCTGAAGGGGTGCATCCTGAATGGGACCAATGGAGCTATTCGACGACAAGCCAGAGTGTTGGTTGCTGAGTTGTTGTTCATCCGGTTGAATGGGCTGCGTGTAAGACCTGGAACTACATTTTGGTGATTTAGTAAAATTATCCAAAATGATTTTGAATTAAAATCTTTTAATAAGGTTTTTTTTACTTTTAAAGATTTGATCTTCTAAAGCAGATATATTTACTACTAAATATAAAAAAATTCAAATTTAAAAGCATATCTTTATCATACACTAGAAGTTATTTTTGCCCTGAAATACCTATTTATGTGTGTACGAACTTCATATTTAAAAGTATTTTCTTAAATGCGATAATAAATGGGTAATTAATATAAATACTATAAAATATTTGCATTGGCATGCTGGATATTTTTGATTGTGCATTTAGTTTAAATTTAAAACTCAACTCAGAATTCAATTCAAAAATTGTAAATTAAAAAAAACACAAAACAGAAAATAAATAAATAAAATATATAACTTTGCATACATGTTAGGATCAGTTGAATTCTTGAACTCAGATTTGAATAGAAATATTTAAAAACAAGATAAAATAGAAATAAGACGTAAGGAAAAACAAAAAAAGAAATAAGCAGAAGCTTACTAGACGAGTCATTTCTCCTCGCCAAAATCTTCACCATGATTGTCCTGACCGATCGACCAGCATGGTGCAGCTCCGCTTGGTGGCCACGTTCCATCCTGCTAGTTTTTCTTTTTTTAATCCCCTAGCCGGAGATGACATCACCACGACATCATGGCTGACTTCATCTATATTTCAATGACGTGTGGGGCCACAATCCTAGAATCGTCTCCTAGTCGTTTTGTTGTGATCCAATCCCGTAGAAGCCGGGCCGTTCATCGCGGCTCCGCTCGGATTTGGTCTGGCTTCTGTGTATATATTCGACCGCCAGCGCTCGTGGCTTCATCAAACCATACACCAACAAGCCTAAGAAGCTGTATATGAGAGAACACTGTCGCCACAGCTAGGTTCGACCATGTCGTTGCTGCGTCCTTAGAAACCAGTTGGGTTAGGAATTCAGTACCGGAGTAGGAGTTCCGCCATCTGACAGCATGACGTTGATGAGTGATATTTTCTCTTGCCCCCACCATCGAAGCGAGGTTACGAAGAACCTGAAACACTAATTGTGGAAGTATTTGGAGTTGCACCAAAAAGGTAAATTGGTGATAGGTTAATGGTCTTTTTCGCATGACAGGTTTGATGCTTCCCACCTTATAAATAACTACCACCACATACCCTTTTTACATGCAAGACTGTTATATAACGCAAATTTAATAGTAGGTACAATCATGATATATTGTCAACAACTGGGTCATGCATTTGTAAATAAACCTTTCCCAGCGTCAAGTCACCTATTTCTGTGCAGCCCTACTAATTTATTAAAAATGTGATATCTTCTATGTCAAATAATTTGTTTTAATCTGTTCATGTTGTGTTAGGTTAATATTAATTTTTAAGTATGTAGTAATAACATTGTTTTAATTATGCCACAAGCTTTAATTAATAATTAATTAATTACTTGTTTAATTAATGTTAATTATCTAGATAATCTAGTTAATCTAATTTATAGTTCTAGCCTACGTATTTTACAAATAATTGTTAATAATTAGTATCAACTCAAATATTTTAATTTAATACCTGCCTAATTTAAATGCAATATTTGTTAGATCCCATCTATTAGATTTATTATGTCTAAAATATCGTTTTATCTATAAATTCTTCATTTTAGCTCCGAATTTAACGGTTCTCGAACCTACACTCTCGTAGCAATGCGTAGAATATTATTTCATAGTTTGTGCTTATGTTTGGTATGATGTTAATTTTACCTATACCATGTTTGTTTGTATTGCTACGAATAGCAGTGAGGTCACGAGAATCTTAAGATCATCCTGGTACCTGGAATCTCAAGTCCTAGGCAAGTTGTGTCCTTGATCACTTCTTTTTACCCACTCATGTTCTAATTAATCATAATGATCTGCATAGGTTAATTTTGATGGGACCCAATAGGTTACCCTAGTTTGACTATCTTTATACCTTGTTCACCACTGAATCTTTGGGTAGTACTTGCTATCGCTTTATGTGGTTTTGGGTATAGAGATACACATTACAATTTATGATTATACTTTTATTGTCAGTTGTTATTTACTGTTCATGTTAAGATCATTATGTTAATTGGAACATGGAGAACCACCCGGGAAAACAGTGCTTCCACAAGGGTTTAATGGGACGCCCTTGGCTGATTAATTAGGAAAGCTAGTGGAAGACTACCTTACCCGAAAGGGGCAAGGGCAGTAGGGGAGTGGTCAGTGTAGGGAGGCCCTCGGGAGGATTTTGCTGCGATGGCGGTCCTGCAAGGGATTCCTGCATTGGAACTTCCTATAAACTGTAGCGGGTTTTCTGAAGCTAGTGGAACTTTGTAAAGGCCTCGTAGTGTTACCTTGCCTCGCCTCCTCGGTAGAGGTGTATGGGATTGGCCGTCTCTTGGCAGATGGGTAACACGACTTGTGGGTAAAGATGTGCAACCTCTGCAGAGTGTAAAACTGGTATACTAGCCGTGCTCACGGTCATGAGCAGCTCGGACACTCACATGATTAATTTATGGAACTAAATTTAATTTGTCATATGCATTGCATCGCAGGTGATGTTGTTACTTTTGTTCTACTACTTAATTGGGTTGGTATTTACTTATATTTAGTAATTGCTAATAAAATTTTGACCAACTTTAAAAGCAATGCTCAGCTCTAACCATCCTCTTTGGTAAGCCTTACACTTCACGTGAGCTCCCACCTTTGGCGAGTTCATGCACATTATTCCCCACAACTTGTTGAGCTATGAACGTATGTGAGCTCACTCTTGCTGTCTCACACCCCCCCACAGGTCAAGAACAGGTACCACAGGATGAGGCGCTTGGAGGATGCTGTGATGTGTTCGTGAGAGGTCTAGGCTGTCGTCTCCCAGTCAACTTTGGGTTGCTGGACCGTTGTCTCCTTATTATGTAATTATTTATTTTGTATAGAACTCCTGTTATATATAAATATGTGACATTCGATCCTGTGCCACTATACATCATATGTGTGAGACTTGGTCCCAGCATACCTGGTGTTTATGTTCGCGCCCGGGTCTTGGTGCCCCCAAAATCCGGGTGTGACAGAAGTGGTATCAGAGGAATGTTGACTGTAGGACGAAACCTAGATAGAACTGGACAACCATTCTCTACTTACCTTTGCCACTCTGATCCTTTCTAAACTTTCCTTAATCTCTTCTCATCTATTTTCACTTTACTCTGATTATTCTTACCTTTTCACTTCTAAAGACAAATGTGGATTTCACGCTTTGAAATCCTGTACCTAAAGTGACCTTTAGGAATAGGAGACCTAATCTTAGGAACAAAAACAAAAAAACTATTTTTGTAGGTATATATACGCTTGAGTGTTTGTTCTTATGATACTTGTTTGATTTGGATCTTTGATTGAGTGTGATGAGTTATGGAGGAATGTCCACAATTACATCTGCATATACATATAGGAAAAAATGCTTATAAAAATAAATAGACAAACTAGATTATCCCTCATTAAAGTATCTAGCCTAACAATATCCATCTCATCTTGAAAGATTCTATCCTACACTCATAGATCCATCTTATCTTAAAAGATACTCATCTTATCTTGAAAAGATCTTATGTCACCCTAATAGATCTAATTGACCTCAAAAGATTCTACCTTATCCTTATGGATTAATCTTGCCCTAATTAGCATATTTATCCCACTCTAGAATAACAACCATGATCTAATCCAAAATAATCAGATCTTAACTAGTTTAATCTAGCCATACCAACCTAATCTAGATTTTATCTAATCTATTATGATCTAATCTAGAGTAAGTTACTTAATGCTGGTACAAAAGATAAGACCATACTTCTAATTCACTTAGGCCTAAATTGGGGACTCAGATTAACTCGGCTATACCCAACAACTTGACCTGCATAATAGGGTTCATAACCTATCCAACCAATCTGGGGCAAACAACCCAGCCAATAGAGTCTTGATGGATTGCATAATGTATCTATCCCCACCTGATATAAAACAAGATTTTGGCCTACATCATGTAGTCTATTCCACCCATACCTATCTTAACCATATTCCTCCACCCCGATGATATACACTCACCTTGAATCAATGAGACCAAGACCGGAGAAGAAAAGATCAACATCGATAAGGAAGGATATAACAGTCAAAGCGAATCTCAAGATAAATCAAAACTTAAACATTTCGAACGAAGTCTTTTTCTTGCCATAATCTATTCTTGCCCTAACCTATTCATCTCTTGTCCCACATAATAAGTAGCTGGACACCTATGCTCTCCTAATCGCTCATTAGTGACTATAAAAAATGAGACTCTGGATTTTTGAACCAATTATAGATTAAAAGCTGAATTACAAACCAATTCTTTTGTACAAATCTCGAGGACGAGATTTCTGTTAAGGGGGGTAGAATTTGTAAGACCTGGAACTACATTTTGGTGATTTAGTAAAATTATCCAAAATGATTTTGAATTAAAATCTTTTAATAAGGTTTTTTTTACTTTTAAAGATTTCATCTTCTAAAGCAGATATATTTACTACTAAATATAAAAAAATTCAAATTTAAAAGCATATCTTTATCATACACTAGAAGTTATTTTTGCCCTGAAATACCTATTTATGTGTGTACGAACTTCATATTTAAAAGTATTTTCTTAAATGCGATAATAAATGGGTAATTAATATAAATACTATAAAATATTTGCATTGGCATGCTGGATATTTTTGATTGTGCATTTAGTTTAAATTTAAAACTCAACTCAGAATTCAATTCAAAAATTGTAAATTAAAAAACACAAAACAGAAAATAAATAAATAAAATATATAACTTTGCATACATGTTAGGATCAGTTGAATTCTTGAACTCAGATTTGAATAGAAATAATTAAAAACAAGATAAAATAGAAATAAGACGTAAGGAAAAACAAAAAAAGAAATAAGCAGAAGCTTACTAGACGAGTCATTTCTCCTCGCCAAAATCTTCACCATGATTGTCCTGACCGATCGACCAGCATGGTGCAGCTCCGCTTGGTGGCCACGTTCCATCCTGCTAGTTTTTCTTTTTTTAATCCCCTAGCCGGAGATGACATCACCACGACATCATGGCTGACTTCATCTATATTTCAATGACGTGTGGGGCCGCAATCCTAGAATCGTCTCCTAGCCGTTTTGTTGTGATCCAATCCCGTAGAAGCCGGGCCGTTCATCGCGGCTCCGCTCGGATTTGGTCTGGCTTCTGTGTATATATTCGACCGCCAGCGCTCGTGGCTTCATCAAACCATACACCAACAAGCCTAAGAAGCTGTATATGAGAGAACACTGTCGCCACAGCTAGGTTCGACCATGTCGTTGCTGCGTCCTTAGAAACCAGTTGGGTTAGGAATTCAGTACCGGAGTAGGAGTTCCGCCATCTGACAGCATGACGTTGATGAGTGATATTTTCTCTTGCCCCCACCATCGAAGCGAGGTTACGAAGAACCTGAAACACTAATTGAGGAAGTATTTGGAGTTGCACCAAAAAGGTAAATTGGTGATAGGTTAATGGTCTTTTTCGCATGACAGGTTTGATGCTTCCCACCTTATAAATAACTACCACCACATACCCTTTTTACATGCAAGACTGTTATATAACGCAAATTTAATAGTAGGTACAATCATGATATATTGTCAACAACTGGGTCATGCATTTGTAAATAAACCTTTCCCAGCGTCAAGTCACCTATTTCTGTGCAGCCCTACTAATTTATTAAAAATGTGATATCTTCTATGTCAAATAATTTGTTTTAATCTGTTCATGTTGTGTTAGGTTAATATTAATTTTTAAGTATGTAGTAATAACATTGTTTTAATTATGCCACAAGCTTTAATTAATAATTAATTAATTACTTGTTTAATTAATGTTAATTATCTAGATAATCTAGTTAATCTAATTTATAGTTCTAGCCTACGTATTTTACAAATAATTGTTAATGATTAGTATCAACTCAAATATTTTAATTTAATACCTGCCTAATTTAAATGCAATATTTGTTAGATCCCATCTATTAGATTTATTATGTCTAAAATATCGTTTTATCTATAAATTCTTCATTTTAGCTCCGAATTTAACGGTTCTCGAACCTACAATCTCGTAGCAATGCGTAGAATATTATTTCATAGTTTGTGCTTATGTTTGGTATGATGTTAATTTTACCTATACCATGTTTGTTTGTATTGCTACGAATAGCAGTGAGGTCACGAGAATCTTAAGATCATCATGGTACCTGGAATCTCAAGTCCTAGGCAAGTTGTGCCCTTGATCACTTCTTTTTACCCACTTGTCGGGGACCATAATTAGGGGTACCCTCAAGACGCCTAATTCTCAGCTGGTAACCCCCATCAGCATAAAGCTGCAAAGGCCTGATGGGTTTGATTAAGTCAGGGATCAGTCCACACGAGTGACTTGACCACGCCACGCCCGAGCCTAGCCTCGGGCGAGGGCAGCCGACCCTAAGATGACTCCGTCTCGCCTGAGGTCTCCTCTTTCACGGCAGGCGCATCCCCGGCTCGCCCTAGGCCCCGCCTCCGATAAGGAGAAACCCTGACTAAATCACCGCACCAACCGACCGAGTCACCAGGGCGTTTAACGCAAAAGGTAAGACCGACGGGCGGCCAGACTTCGCCAGTGGTGCCATAGGAGACTCCGCCCGACCCAGGGCTCGGACTCAGGCTAAGGCCTCGGAAGACGGCGAACTCCGCTCCGCCCGACCCAGGGCTCGGACTCAGGCTAAGGCCTCGGAAGACGGCGAACTCCGCTCCGCCCGACCCAGGGCTCGGACTCAGGCTAAGGCCTCGGAAGACGGCGAACTCCGCTCCGCCCGACCCAGGGCTCGGACTCAGGCTAAGGCCTCGGAAGACGGCGAACTCCGCTCCGCCCGACCCAGGGCTCGGACTCGGGCCAAGGCCCCGGAAGACGGCGACCTCCGCCTCGCCCGACCCAGGGCTCGGACTCCGCCTCGGCCTCTGCCGAATAATCTCCGCCTCGCCCGACCAGGGCTCGGACTCTGTCTCTGTCTTGCAGGACGGACTCGGCCACAGCCTCGGAGGAGCCTCCACGACGCCCGACCTAGGATACGAGACCGCCACATCAACAGGAAGCGTCATCATCACCCTGCCCTGAGCCGACTTGGGTCGCAGAGAACAAGACCGGCGTCCCATCTGGCCAGCTATGCCAGATAAGCCATGCTGGCGCCCCACTAGATCATGACGACGGCGGCCCCCAGCTCCCTTACGAAAGCAGGAGGACGTCAGCAAGGACCCAGCCACCTCGACAGCTGTCCCCCCGTCCGGCTCCGTTACTCCTCCAACAGCCACGACGCCACTCCAACAGGGTGCCACGATCTCTCTGGCTGCCACCTGGGCATGTACATAGGGCGCTAGCTCTCCCTCGCTAGACACGTAGCACCTTGCTACACCCCCGTCTTGTACACCTGGACCCTCTCCTTACGACTATAAAAGGAAGGGCCAGGGCCTTCTTAGAGAAGGTTGGCCTCACGGGGACGAAAGGCAGGGGCAGGCGCTCTCTCGGGGCCGCCCTCTCCCTTCACCTCGTGCGGACGCTTGTAACCCCCTACTGCAAGCGCACCCGACCTGGGCGCGGGACGAACACGAAGGCCGTGGGAATTTCTCCGACTCCCTCGCGATCCGGCTCCGGCCACCGACCTCTCTCTCACTCCGTTCCCCCCTTTGCGCTCGCTCCACGCGCTCGACCCATCTGGGCTGGGGCACGCGGCACTCTCACTCGTCGGCTCGAGGACCCCCCGGTCTCGGAACGCCGACAGTTGGCGCGCCAGGTAGGGGCACGCTGCGTGTTGACGTTCGATTTCCCGTCAAGCTCCAGATGGGCAGTCTCCAACAACCTCTTCAACCCGGGACGGTGCTCCGTTTCGGGAACCTCGAGTTCATCTCGCTCGACGGCGACTACGACATGATACTCCTTCCACCGCCGCGCGACGGCGACATTGATGGCGGACAGCCCGCCCGCTGGCGGCGGAATCGACGACGTCTTTCCCGCGTAGGGGAAGGACAACTTTCGAGCTCGCCCCATCCTCTCCCTCGCCGTCGAAGGAGGAGGAGGCAGGGCGACCGGGGCCGAGCGGGAGGTCGCGCTCCGACGGCTGTCGGGCAAATCGACATCCCCGGCGCCTCGACGGAGGACACGCCAAGCGTCGCCCTCGCGTTCAAGGCAGACGCGAGCGCCATCCCCCCGCAACACGTCAACTCCGAGCAAGTGGACGACGCCAGCACGCTCACGGAAGGCCTGCAGGACGTCGCCCTCGGACCCAAGACGACGACGCGGTCAGCCCCCGACGCGACTTCATCGCTCCTCGTCGACAAAAAGGTATCGACTGCTACCCATCTTTCGTTATTTCGACTCGGCCTCAGCCCGCCTGGCGATCTCGCTTTGGCGGGCGCTCACATTGAGGCGAGTGCAACCTCTCTGGGGTTTCCTGTGCGGTCGCCTTGGGACCGATTGACGGGTGTCTCGACCTACGGACCCTCTGGGTCCGAGGAAGACGACGACCCCAGCATCTGCTGGGATTTCTCCGGATCTGGCAACCCTAGTGCCATGCGGGACTTCCTGACCGCATGTGACTACTGCCTCTCCGACTGTTCCGACGGCAGCCGCAGCCTTGGCGACAAGGACTGCGGCCTGAGTCGCGAATGTTTCCACATCGAGCTAGGGGATCCCTCCGGAGGCGGCTGTCTCGGCATGCCGGAGGATGGTGATCCCCCTAGGCCAGCGCCTCGCGCTGACATCCCGCGGGAGCTAGCTGTGGTCCCCGTTTCGGCGGGAGGTCACGACCCACAGCTCGAGCAAGTCCGCGGGGCGCAGGCCGGGTTCGATGAAGGAGCAGGAGCGCTCGAGGCAATCCGTCAGAACATCGGGCAGGTATGGGCGAGCCAACCCCCGGCCGGAGGAATACGTCACTTGCCCCAAGGTCTCCAGCACCGCATCGCCAACGATGCCAGGGACAAACCGCCACCCGCATCCGGCGGGACTGGCCAGGACCTGGTCGCTGCAGCAATGCTCCTCCGCGCGATGCCGGAGTCATCAACCACCGAGGGACGGCGGATCCAGGGAGAACTCAGGCATCTCCTGGAAGGCGCTGCGGCCCGGCGGGCAGAGAGCTCTGCCTCTCGAAGGCAGGGATGCACCCCGGATCCTCGTGCCGCGACTTCCCGACTCACGCGGGAAGCCTCGGTCTTCACCGGGCGCACGCGCAACACCGCGCCTGCGGCCCCGGGCCACCTCGGCGACGAGCACCCTCATCGTGACCGTCGGGCACGCCTCGACGAAAGGGTGCGCCGAGGCTACCACCCCAGGCGTGAGGGACGTTATGACAGCGGGGAGGATCGAAGTCCCTCGCCCGAACCACCCGGTCCGCAGGTCTTTAGCCGAGCCATTCGGCGGGCGCCGTTTCCGCCCCGATTCCGACCCCCGACTACTATCACGAAGTACTCGGGGGAGACGAGACCGGAATTGTGGCTTGCAGACTACCGCCTGGCCTGTCAGCTGGGTGGGACGGACGATGACAACCTCATCATCCGAAACCTCCCCCTATTTCTCTCCGACACCGCTCGTGCCTGGTTGGAGCACCTGCCCCCGGGACAGATTTCCAACTGGGAGGATCTGCTCCAGGCCTTCGCCGGGAACTTCCAGGGCACGTACATGCGCCCCGGGAATTCCTGGGACCTCCGAAGCTGTCGGCAATTGCCGGGAGAGTCCCTTCGGGACTACATCCGGCGGTTCTCGAAGCAGCGCACCGAGCTGCCCAACATCACCGACTCCGATGTCATCGGCGCGTTCCTCGCCGGCACCACCTGCCGCGACCTGGTGAGCAAGTTGGGTCGCAAGACCCCCACCAGGGCGAGCGAGCTGATGGACATCGCTACCAAGTCCGCCTCCGGCCAGGAGGCGGTAGAGGCCATCTTCCGAAAGGACAAGCAGCCCCAGGGCCGCCCGTCGGAAGATGCTCCCGAGGCGTCTGCTCCGCGCGGCGCCAAGAAGAAAGGCAGGAGGAAGTCGCAAGCGAAACGCGACGTTCCCGATGCTGACCTTGTCGCCGCCGCCGAGCGCAAGAACCCTCGGAAACCCCCCGGAGGTGCAAACCTCTTCGACAAGGCACTCAAGGAGACGTGCCCCTACCATCAGGGGCCCGTCAAACACACCCTCGAAGAGTGCGTCATGCTTCGGCGTCACTTCCATCGGGCCGGGCCACCCGCCGAGGGTGGCAAGGCTCACGACGACGAAAAAAGGGAGGATCACCAAGCAGGAGAGTTCCCCGAGGTCCGCGACTGCTTCATGATCTACGGAGGACAGGTGGCGAATGCCTCGGCTCGGCATCGTAAGCAAGAGCGTCGGGAGGTCTGCTCGGTGAAGGTGGCGGCGCCAGTCTACCTAGACTGGTCCGACAAGCCCATCACCTTCGACCAGGACGACCACCCCGACCACGTGCCGAGCCCGGGGAAGTACCCGCTCGTCGTCGATCCTGTCATTGGCGACGTCAGGCTCACCAAGGTCCTGATGGATGGGGGCAGCTGCCTCAACATCATCTACGCCGAGACTCTCAAGCTCCTGCGCGTCGACTTGTCGTCCGTCCGAGCAGGCGCTGCGCCCTTCCACGGGATCATTCCCGGGAAGCGCGTCCAGCCCCTCGGACAGCTCGACCTCCCTGTCTGCTTCGGAACACCCTCCAACTTCCGAAGGGAGACTTTGACGTTCGAGGTGGTTGGGTTCCGAGGGACCTACCACGCGGTGTTGGGAAGGCCATGCTACGCGAAGTTCATGGCCATCCCCAACTACACCTACCTGAAGCTCAAGATGCCGGGCCCCAACGGGGTCATCACCGTCGGCCCCACGTACAAACACGCATTCGAATGCGATGTGGAGTGCGTGGAGTACGCCGAGGCCCTCGCCGAGTCCGAGGCCCTCATTGCCGACCCGGAAAGCCTCTCCCGAGAGGTGCCGGATGTGAAGCGGCATGCCGGCAACTTCGAGCCAGCGGAGACGGTTAAAGCCGTCCTTCTCGACCCCAGTGGCGACGCCTCCAGGCGTGTCCGGATCGGCTCCGGGCTCGGCCCTAGATAGGAAGCAGTGCTTGGCGGCTTCCCTCGCGCAAACATCGACGTGTTTGCATAGGGTCCCTCGGGCGTGCCCGCCATGCCGGAGATGTCACCGAGCACTCGCAGCATATCTGGGCAGGAGCCCGACTCGCCAAACGGCCTCTGCGCGAACGACACCCGGGGGCTGCGCCCTTTCCCCACTCATACATACGAATCAATTATCAAGGAAGGGTCGGCCTCGCCCCGACAGAGCCCGACCCTCCCTCGGGGGCTAAAAAAGGGGAACCCCTCTCATCGGGTTCGAACGTACCGTTCCGCGTCAGAAAAGCTCTTTTTTCGGTCAAGAAGGGTTTTCCGCGTTCTCCCGGATGCGCCAGAAACAGAGTCCTGAGGAGCGAATTGGGGTACGAGTAGAGTGGCGAGACCGACTGAGCTGGGGAGCACCTATGCTTCCGGGCTAGGGACACCTCGCTCGTCGCCTGCCGCGAAAAAGGACCCAGCTCGGGAAATCACCCTGTTGTCGACACTACGGGCCAGGCGCGAAAATCGAAACGAAAAGAAGCATGACTTCACGAAAGAAGAAGTAAAATGTTCAGGCCCCAGTGGCCACGGCAAATCACACACCCATCAGAAATTGTCCCAACTAAAATCAGGCGTCGCCTCGGGCAGGAGCCGCGCCCTCAACTCCGCCCCCGCCGTCGGTAAAGCCCACCTCCGCTTCCGGTGGCGGCGCAGGAGGAAGGATCTCCGCTTCGAAGACGGTCGCCAGCGACGCGCTCGGACCCGCAGCGACCGCGTCGAGCCGCTGAATCTCCGCCAGGGCTGCCTCGTCCTCGTCAGGCAGACAGTACCCCTCACTGACCCGCTCCAAGTCCACGACGTAGTGGGAAGCGAGCACGGCGAAGGCCCGCCTGACGCCGTGGTGCAGCGCCCCGCGGACTTTGCCACGCACGTAATCGCCAAGGGCTTGAAGACGGCTTTGGGGAGAGCTCCCTGAAGGGACGTCGCCGGGACCGAGTTTCCGATAGACCTCCGAGACGGCCTCGGACATAGCCGCAAGATCGGCCTCCCTTTGCTCAGCAGCCCCGTCGAGCGCCTCGGCAAGAGCCTTGGCAGACTCATCAAGGGCAGACTCGAGCTCTGCGAACAACCAGAAGAAAGATCTCAAACCCAAGCGGAAGAAACGGACAGGATTGAGAACCGAGGACGGTCGAGCCATACCTCTGGCTCGAACGTGCTGCTCCGAGGCTGCGACTTGGGCTGCGACCAGATCAGCCGCAAGGATCTGGGCCCGGCTCTCAGCTTCGGCAGCTCGGCCCCGAGTTTGGTCCCGCTCCTCGGCAACCTGGGCAAGCTCCGTGCGCGCTGCCGCCGCCTCGGCCTTCAGGTCAGCACAAAGCAACTGGAGGTCCGCTATCTTAGCGTCTTGCTGAGAGAGGCGCACGGTAGCCCCGGCGAGCGAAGTCCTCAGGGACCGCAGTGAGCCCCAGACGACGGCCTCGCGGCGAATGAACGACGACTTGGCGGCGCTCCGGTCCGTCAGGTCCTGGAAAGGAAAACAAGATTTCACGACGAACGCCTCGCTCGCGGAAGCAAGAAGGTATGTCTGAAACCATTACCTGAAGGATTTTGGGGACGTCCCCGCAGAGAACCTCCAGCGACGATCGGAGCAACCCCACTGTCGCCTCAGCACGCTTGCGGAGCTCGTCCCAGGACTGGTCCTCCTCTTCGTCGTCAAGAACGAAGATGGGGTCCGAAGCCTCACGGGTCCGGAATCGGAGCAACTGGCCCCGGGCCTCGGGGCTCCGCCCCACAACGACAAGGCTGCCGCCCGCCTGGGAACGCTGCGCATCCGCGCCCACCTCTCCCGAGGCCTCGGGCGCCGACGCCGCGGCCGTCCCGACGTCGGCGCCGACTGGGCGCTCTCCGACCGGAACGGTGCCGGCTGCGGTAGCGGCAGACACCGGCATGGCCAACATGGCTGGCGAGCTCGTGACCGCATCGGCGCTGGCCGCCTCCCCGGTCACGATGGCCACCTCAGCAGAGGAGCCCACCTCGGGGACCTGCTCCCCCGAAACATGCGACGCCTG
The DNA here is from genome assembly GCA_029449295.1 of Zea luxurians. NCBI lineage: Eukaryota > Viridiplantae > Streptophyta > Magnoliopsida > Poales > Poaceae > Zea > Zea luxurians. Next base: position 21,039,388 of record JAOPSE010000009.1, on the reverse strand, counting down.
AGCCCCGCGCTGCGGGGCACCCTGCGAAAGGGTCGGCTGAGCGGGAGAGCCCGAGGTGGCGCCAGCTGCCTGGACAAACGCCGTCTTGAGGGCCTTCCGAGGCGCCAGGTCGGTGGGGCCATGGCTCCGTTTGCTGAAGAAAACAAGTAAGGGAAGATTACGGCCCGTACATATGGATGAAGCGCCGGGACGGAAAGATTCCAAGGTACCTACCCGCTCCGGATCATGATCCACGGTGTCTGGGGGGAGGTCTCCTGGCTCCCGCTTCCTGGAACCACCGCCGTGGTCCGCTTCACCAACAGCCCCGGCGCCGCCCTCGCCTCGGACACCCCTGAGGCCCGGGTGGCGGACTGCCCAGGCACCGCCATGACAACCTGAGGACCGCTCCCGCATGCCGCCGGCGCGGGCAACAGCTCCCGAGGAACGGACCCCTCGGCTCGGCTCCCTGGAGTGACGTCAGCTCCCCCAGCCGGGGAGACGAGAACCCTCTCGGGTTGCCCCTGCTCCTCAGGTCGGGGATCCGGCACCTCGGCACCAGGGACCGACGATGTAGGCCCGCTCGGGGGCTGGCTCGACGACCCCCGGCCACATCCCAAGCCGGGGCTGAGGCCGAGACGTGCGGCCATATCGTCCTCCTCCTCTTCATCGTCGACGTCGTCGTCATCATCGGACGTCTCCGGCGACGGCTCCCTGGGAAGCCCTTCCCTCTCCTGCTGACGACGACGTTTCTCCAGGGCGTCTCGAGCCCGCCTCCGCCTGCGGGCCCGAGCCTTCTCCGCGTCCTTCTTCTTCTTCTCCTCCTCCGCGGCGACCCGCCTCGCCGCCCGACCCACCGCGTCCTCCGGGACCGGCGGCAGGGAGGGTTTGTGCCGCCCCACCTCCTAAAAAAGGGGGGGGGAGGAAATCGATAGTCAGAATCGGGAGCGACCCGGTATATGAAGAAGGAAAGGACGAGCACTCACCAGAGCGACGCACCCCTGGTCGGGGCGCATTCGAGGCTGGGAGAGGGCATGGGGGTCCGGCTTCCCCATCGCGACCGACACCCGCCGATAGAGGGCGTCGTGGGGAAGAGGATCAGGGGACATCCGTGACCCCTCCCAGTCGGCCTCCTGGGTCATCTCCCAAAGCGGCAACCGCCGCTCCGCCAGGGGAAGCACCCTCCGGCGGTGGATGGCGGCAACCACTCCCGCGACGGTGAGCCCTTCCTCCCGCAACACCTTCAGAGCCTGGAGAAGAGGTTCGAGTTTCTTCTGCCTCTCGTGTGGAGTCCCGTGACGCCAGGCGTCGGGGGCGGCGGTGACGACCCGCTGAGAGAACGGCGGGAGCGACTCTCCGTCATTCCGGAGATAGAACCACCGGCGCTGCCAGCCCTTGTTTGAGGACGAAAGGACGGCAGGGATATACTGCAACGCCCGTGACTGCCTCAGCAAAAGGGTGCAGCCGCCGGCCCGCACCGCCGCACGGACCTTCCTCTCCCCCGTCGACGAAGCAAAAAGCTCAGCAAAGAAGAGGTGAGTCCACAAATCCCAATGGGGGGCGATCCCCAGATACCCCTCGCACACCGCTACAAAGATAGCGGCTTGTGCGATGGAGTTGGGGGTAAGATTGTGTAGTTCCACCCCGTAGTGGAACAGGATGGCCCGCATGAAGCGGCTCGACGGCATACCAAACCCCCGCTCATGGAAGGAGATGAAGCTCACGACATACCCCGGCGGAGGGGACGGAGCAACTTCGCCCGAGGGAGGGATCCATTCCGGCCGCTCCTTATCGGTGAGGGGGCGGAGCAAACCCTCGTCGACGAGGTCCCCCAGGTCACCCGCCGTCACCGTGGAGGAGGGCCACGGGTCGCGCGACGAGAGGATGGTCACCCGGTCGGCCATCGCCAAGGCAGAAGGAATGGCGGCGTGAAGAACAGGGGAAGGCGGTTTCCTTTTCCTGGCTAGATCTCTCAGGTTGCAAAAAACCTGAGAAGAAGGCGAGAAGTGGAGTCGAGAATCGTCACAGGACCCTCTCAGGGGTACATAAAGGACCAAGGGCGAGACGGTTCCAACGCATCGCCCGAACCGGACGCGCGGTTCAAAAAACGCGAAGCGAAACAGCCGCCCCTCGAACGGCTCGCGCACGCAACGGCAACCTCACCAACTACTCACCCCAGCGCATTAACTCCACGGCGAAATAGGTGACGTTTCTGGCAGGGGCAGCTGGCGGCGCTTCGCCTCCGCCAAAAACGGCCACGCCGAGAAAGGTACGCCACGAAGTTCAATTTCGAATCCCTTTTTCCCTTTTCCTTCTTTCTCTATCTCTTGCAACAGGGACCGAGAAGGGGGATAACCCCAAAGGGGTCCTTCCCCGTGAAGGAACTAGGCCCCGAGCCTCCCTACTGATCAGGGGTTCGAAGGCTGGCCCCCCGAAGGGTTCAACAGCCGCCTCAGATCGCGTGGGCCCGACACCCACTACTGGTCAGGGGTTCGAAGGTCGGCCCCCGAAAGGTTCCATGACCGCCTCAGGCTACTAGGGCTCCGTGCCCCCTACTGATCAGGGGTTCGAAGGCTGGCCTGTCGAAGGGTTCACAGCCGCCTCAGACGCCGAGCGAGGGATGACCAGGGGTACGTTCGATACATAACCAAGGCTCGGGCTGCGCTCCCGAGGTACCCTAGGACATTTCCGAGACCAGCGGGAACGACTCTGTAACGGAATCCCATCGGAGGGAGGCAACGAGCCCTCGGACCCCGTCGCTAGGGGACCGGGTCCGGCAGATCACCCGCAGGTACTTTTGGGCGTGCCTCCGGGCCCCTAGCCGACCCCTAACGAACGGGGCACGGACGTCCACTCGGATTACCCGATCGCAGCTCACCGGAGACACCATGTTCGGTGCCCATCGAGGGTAACATGGCGCACTCCCCCCCTCCTCCTTGCGGAAAGGCGACGTAGGGGCGTATATAAAAAGTCGAGTCTGTCCCTGATCGTCCTCTCGCTCCGTGCGAAGGCTCGGGGGCTGCTCTCGCAAACCCGGCTCCGGCCGAACCGTTGACAGCGTCAACATACCAGCCCGAGAACTTGGGCCCCGACAGTGCACCTGGGTTACGCCCTGCTCGCATGAGGGAACCGCTAGTCACGCCGAAGCATTGCGCAAGGCATTAAGACCTCGAAGGAGTGAAACCACTCCTCCGAGGCCTCGGGGGCTACACCCGGCGGGTGCGCTCGCGCGCACCCACCGGAACAAGGTACCTCCGAGAAAGGCTGGTCCCCTTGCAAAAAAGTGCGATGCAAGCCTCCAAGCGAGTGTTAACACTCTCTTCGAGGCTCGGGGGCTACTGTCGGGGACCATAATTAGGGGTACCCTCAAGACGCCTAATTCTCAGCTGGTAACCCCCATCAGCATAAAGCTGCAAAGGCCTGATGGGTTTGATTAAGTCAGGGATCAGTCCACACGAGTGACTTGACCACGCCACGCCCGAGCCTAGCCTCGGGCGAGGGCAGCCGACCCTAAGATGACTCCGTCTCGCCTGAGGTCTCCTCTTTCACGGCAGGCGCATCCCCGGCTCGCCCTAGGCCCCGCCTCCGATAAGGAGAAACCCTGACTAAATCACCGCACCAACCGACCGAGTCACCAGGGCGTTTAACGCAAAAGGTAAGACCGACGGGCGGCCAGACTTCGCCAGTGGTGCCATAGGAGACTCCGCCCGACCCAGGGCTCGGACTCAGGCTAAGGCCTCGGAAGACGGCGAACTCCGCTCCGCCCGACCCAGGGCTCGGACTCAGGCTAAGGCCTCGGAAGACGGCGAACTCCGCTCCGCCCGACCCAGGGCTCGGACTCAGGCTAAGGCCTCGGAAGACGGCGAACTCCGCTCCGCCCGACCCAGGGCTCGGACTCGGGCCAAGGCCCCGGAAGACGGCGACCTCCGCCTCGCCCGACCCAGGGCTCGGACTCCGCCTCGGCCTCTGCCGAATAATCTCCGCCTCGCCCGACCAGGGCTCGGACTCTGTCTCTGTCTTGCAGGACGGACTCGGCCACAGCCTCGGAGGAGCCTCCACGACGCCCGACCTAGGATACGAGACCGCCACATCAACAGGAAGCGTCATCATCACCCTGCCCTGAGCCGACTTGGGTCGCAGAGAACAAGACCGGCGTCCCATCTGGCCAGCTATGCCAGATAAGCCATGCTGGCGCCCCACTAGATCATGACGACGGCGGCCCCCAGCTCCCTTACGAAAGCAGGAGGACGTCAGCAAGGACCCAGCCACCTCGGCAGCTGTCCCCCCGTCCGGCTCCGTTACTCCTCCAACAGCCACGACGCCACTCCAACAGGGTGCCACGATCTCTCTGGCTGCCACCTGGGCATGTACATAGGGCGCTAGCTCTCCCTCGCTAGACACGTAGCACCTTGCTACACCCCCGTCTTGTACACCTGGACCCTCTCCTTACGACTATAAAAGGAAGGGCCAGGGCCTTCTTAGAGAAGGTTGGCCTCACGGGGACGAAAGGCAGGGGCAGGCGCTCTCTCGGGGCCGCCCTCTCCCTTCACCTCGTGCGGACGCTTGTAACCCCCTACTGCAAGCGCACCCGACCTGGGCGCGGGACGAACACGAAGGCCGTGGGAATTTCTCCGACTCCCTCGCGATCCGGCTCCGGCCACCGACCTCTCTCTCACTCCGTTCCCCCCTTTGCGCTCGCTCCACGCGCTCGACCCATCTGGGCTGGGGCACGCGGCACTCTCACTCGTCGGCTCGAGGACCCCCCGGTCTCGGAACGCCGACACCACTCATGTTCTAATTAATCATAATGATCTGCATAGGTTAATTTTGATGGGACCCAATAGGTTACCCTAGTTTGACTATCTTTATACCTTGTTCACCACTGAATCTTTGGGTAGTACTTGCTATCGCTTTATGTGGTTTTGGGTATAGAGATACACATTACAATTTATGATTATACTTTTATTGTCAGTTGTTATTTACTGTTCATGTTAAGATCATTATGTTAATTGGAACATGGAGAACCACCCGGGAAAACAGTGCTACCACAAGGGTTTAATGGGACGCCCTTGGCTGATTAATTAGGAAAGCTAGTGGAAGACTACCTTACCCGAAAGGGGCAAGGGCAGTAGGGGAGTGGTCAGTGTAGGGAGGCCCTCGGGAGGATTTTGCTGCGATGGCGGTCCTGCAAGGGATTTCTGCATTGGAACTTCCTATAAACTGTAGCGGGTTTTCTGAAGCTAGTGGAACTTTGTAAAGGCCTCGTAGTGTTACCTTGCCTCGCCTCCTCGGTAGAGGTGTATGGGATTGGCCGTCTCTTGCCAGATGGGTAACACGACTTGTGGGTAAAGATGCGCAACCTCTGCAGAGTGTAAAACTGGTATACTAGCCGTGCTCACGGTCATGAGCAGCTCGGACACTCACATGATTAATTTATGGAACTAAATTCAATTTGTCATATGCATTGCATCGCAGGTGATGTTGTTACTTTTGTTCTACTACTTAATTGGGTTGGTATTTACTTATATTTAGTAATTGCTAATAAAATTTTGACCAACTTTAAAAGCAATGCTCAGCTCTAACCATCCTCTTTGGTAAGCCTTACACTTCACGTGAGCTCCCACCTTTGGCGAGTTCATGCACATTATTCCCCACAACTTGTTGAGCTATGAACGTATGTGAGCTCACTCTTGCTGTCTCACACCCCCCCCACAGGTCAAGAACAGGTACCACAGGATGAGGCGCTTGGAGGATGCTGTGATGTGTTCGTGAGAGGTCTAGGCCGTCGTCTCCCAGTCAACTTTGGGTTGCTGGACCGTTGTCTCCTTATTATGTAATTATTTATTTTGTATAGAACTCCTGTTATATATAAATATGTGACATTCGATCCTGTGCCACTATACATCATATGTGTGAGACTTGGTCCCAGCATACCTGGTGTTTATGTTCGCGTCCGAGTCTTGGTGCCCCCGAAATCCGGGTGTGACACTGCGGGATCTGCTGATCAGGTTGAATGTTTTGTATCCATTGATCCCACTCCCCCTAAACATTGTCCTCTTGATGGGCCGGCATATCTCCTCCCAAAGGATCCGGCGGGAAATTGAGGTCGAGGCCAGCTGGTGGCATAGGTTGACCCAGACCAAAAAACCAAAGGAAGCTATTGACCATCTTCCAGAGCATGCGGGATTGGGTCCTCATCTTGAGCTTGCCCTCCAAGCATGTTTTGTTGGATTATTTCACACTGGACTGTCCATGAATCCCTAACGAAACCATCTGCTTCCGAAAAAACGATGAACTGAGGGACTTCTTCAAGAGAGGTGACACAGACACGAAGCAACGTCCTAGTGACATTATGATGATCCTCCTCCCAAAGAATCAACCTGCCAAACGAACCAATAGCTGCTTGCAAGTACTCTAAAGAACGGTAGTCCAGAGGAAAACCCAGTAACATGAGCCAACATTCACGATTGAAAAAAAGAACCTAGTGGTTCCAAGCGTCATTGTGATGAAGAGCAGTGAAAGTAGCATCCAGATACTGTTGAGGACCAAGCAAAACAAGGTTATCATGCTCCAAGACACTGTAGAACTGCACCAGCACCTGACCCAAGTGGGAGCGCTGAATATCTCTCACCCCTACATTTCGATGCTCCACTAAATATTCCCTAATCACATCTCTGACCGTGGGGAATAAGACCTCATGCTCAGGTAAAGGATGGATATTAATAATCGCCCAATCCTCATGCATTGGCGGGAGTCTCCGCGAGACTGACCTGACCATGATTTCACGATGTTGGACCACCATGGCGTTGAAGCCTAGCGGGAGAAAAGGCTTCGGGTCGACACGCCGGTACGCCATTGCAAGAGTTTCCGAAGATCACCGACGAACTAGAGGCAAAAGAGCGGTTTGGGGTTTTGGTGAAGTGACACCCAGCGAGAGCTCCAAGGACGCTATAGGTGTCTGTTCGGATTTTTTAATAAAACCGCCCCGGCGAACTCTTCGAAGCAACCAAACTTGGGGGAGACCCAGCTATCAGAGACCCTGGGTAGGGCAGAACCAAGAACTGTAATCTAGGAAATTTGACGTCCCTTCCAAAATGCAAATTTTCTCAAAGGAAGGGAACAAAGAGAGAGGAAATCCGAAATTTGTTTTCTTTAAATTATAGAATAATTCCAAATGTCCCTGGACTTTACAAAAATGGCATTGGAAAGCTGAAGGCCCCCCACCAGACAAACCAGCCGTCACAGAGAAGTTTGAGGCCGCAAGCCCAGGCCCAGACGTGAAAGCCCATTCCGCAAGATGGGCCGCCATTGAAGCTTACGAGCTCTAGGTAGATCTGAATTTGAATTTGAAAAGAGGCGAGCATCGCGCCCGCGACGATCACGGCTAATCATGCCTCCATTATGATTAGAGTTACTCACCGAGGAAAACATCCGGCGAGAGGGAATACTCATGGGAATTGCCGAGTTCCTCGCTATGAATGAATTCCGTGAGCCCCGAAATCTTGAAGGAGATCCCAATCTCTTGAAGACAGAAAGCCTTGACTCATCAACATTCCCAGCAGAGTGAGAAAGCATCCTACTGCGATGAATTGGGATAGTATTTGCACCAGATAACGGAGGAAGCTTAACAATATTGGCAAAAGAAATTTTCTTCTTGCCCTTAACAATCCACCAATTGGCATTTTCCTCCTGAATGAATTTCCTGTACTCATAGGTCCAATTTGGTTCACCATGATTCCAAAGATTGAAGAAAGCCCTGAACTCTGAGCGATCAATGCATTTAGAATTATAGATATGAAAACCAACGACCTTGGAGGATACCGAGAAGCGGAAAACCCGATTAGCAAGCTGGGAAACATTGAAACCCTTTGCAAAACCACCTAGAGCAGCTTGAAGAAGATAACCCACTGCAACCGTGTCAAGCTTGAAGATGCAGCGACCAAAAGAAATGACCAACCAAAATGTCGAAGGTAAATCCGGACGCCCAGGACACACTGGAGAAGCTAAGCAGCGCCTAATATCATCCTCAAAGATTAATCCCAGTCGAAAATCCAATTTTGCTAGATCCATCCAGAATAAGCGAAGAAGACCAAGAAGGAGAAGAGATGGGAAAGAGAAAAGCACCTTAAAGTAGAACAAACCCGAGAGCCAATTGAAGATGAAGAGAGCGCTACTAACAATCGAGATCCACCCGCCATACTCATCCGTTGATGAAGAAGGAGCTGGCGGCCAAATCCTCCCAAAGGAGGAGGAGGAGGGATGGAGAGGTGGGAAACACCATATGACTATATGTTGTTACAGAACTAGTCCCGCCTCCGTGGATTTGTTGTGTGCAATCTTCCTGGACCAAACTTGGAACCTCAACTCATGGCGGCATCAGAATCCACTGCACGACACAGGCTGCTGGTGACCTGATCTGACCGCGACAACGGGCGAGACTCCAATGCCAGTGGGACTTGTTGCCGGTCGCCTACCGCCGCCGCACGACACGAGGCTATGCGCTTGGTTGTCGCAAATCCAAATGGTTGATAGTTGATAAATTTCAAAACATAGGAATCAGTATGTGATTGAGGGTGTTGTTCCAGGCACCCGTTCCATTTCATGGAATGTTAAAGATAAATCCAAATTATGGGTTATAGCTGGAGCAAAAGGGCTTCCAACTTATGGTCTTGATTTCTTCCCCAACACTGTGGTAGTCACCAATATAATGCCATAGTCACTTCGTGAGGGGATGTGGTTGTTGTTTTGTGTTGTGGAGTGTGTTGCTATGGTTCATGGGTGTGCACCTTTTTGTTTTTGTGTTCTCTGCACTTTATGTTTGTCCGCTTGGACTTTTGCCCCTCTTGATATAATGACTCACAATTTTTTGTGTGTGCGCTACAGATTCATGAAGAGGTGAGAAAATTTCCGTATCAGATTGGTGTTATGGTAGTTGCCGCGTATGGAGGAGCACCAATTACTCAGATGGTATAGTTTGTTAATTCCTATCAAAGTCACCTTTGCCTATTAGTTTGATTTCACATGGTTTATTATATTGATGGACTATTTATAGTCTTTTATAGTTCAATTAGTTTTGTCAGGGTTGTTTGCTTGCCACATATATTTCTGATCCAATGTAACAGTTAGTTGTTAGACAACAATGCAATGTTCACATGGGGCGGCACCTGCCACCTCGCTGCCGCCCACCGAGAAGGGTGTCGCCAATCCGGACCGATACACCGGTTTGAAGTGGGGTTTTCACGCAATTTGGATGCGATTTTAAGGTACTCTTTGGTGTTGCGTGATCAGTCATGGGAATTCATGGTTAGTGTTTTGATGGAGAACCTAGAGGCGACAGTTGCAGTGCATCCTTTAAAGGACAACGTGAAGGTGCCAGTTAATATAAGGCCACTCATCACGACGGAGTTGTAGGATGGTTGCACAGATTGCGTCACCGCCACGCCCAGCGACCCACATGCACTGATTTGTTGTGTTTGATTGGTGTGGGCAGATGGTGAAAAACTTTGATGCTTCAAGGGTTTTGAATTGGTGTATTCGTCTGCATGGCTTGTATTAAAAAATGGGCGAGTTCATCCACCAAGGGCTTACATAGATGGTGAAGATCTCCACTGGAGGATTTTTCTCAGGATGACTCTTCTGTAGTATTATACAATTTCGTAGCAAAAATTACAATATACTTGTTGAATCAGATTACATACAAGCTCAGCATATACCTCTCTACCACGGTACATAATGTTCAAACATACAGTGATTTGTTTATGTGTTGTCTCAGGTCTAAATTGGACCCCATGTCTTCACCTTTGATCACGTCTATGGCACCCAGGTCCTTCATCATCATTAATATTTGAACAATGTGTGCACCCCTTGATCGACACATTGTTCATCAGATACAATTAGGGATGAAAGTAGGATGGGAAAATCCCGTACCGACCGTTATCGTATAATCGATTTTGTTAGTTTTATCCCGATCGATTTCGAACTCGAGGTAAAAAACGAAAACGGAATGGAAACGGGATATACAAAACGGCAAACGGAAACGGTAGAGCTAGTTTCCCGACCGTTTCATCGGGATCCCGTTTTTAATCGGGATGATCCCGTTTTGTTACCGTATTTTCTAATTCGGGATCACTGCAATATGGCCAGCTCCAACTCCCATCCATAATCACTGAGGCCCAGCCTATGTAAGAAAAACCTAGCGACCTGACCCGTCTCGCCTGGCGCTACTCTCTCCCAGGCGGCCAGCCGCACGCCCGCACGGCACCACCGCACCACAGTATCACACGCCGCCACGCGCCCACGCCGGAGTCCGGACGCCGCCAGCCGCACACCACACGCCGACGCCGGCGACGCGTCTCGCTCTCGCCTGCTCTCTCCCTATCTCCCAGCCGGCCGGCCGCACCAGGCACCACACGCGGTGACGCGGCACGCCGGACGCGGACACCGCCATCCGCCCATCCGCCATCCCTCCACTGCTCGTCCTCCAGACCTCCACTGCTCGCCCATCCGGCCATCCGCGGTCCGCCCATCCGGCCATCCCATCCGTGGCTCCTTCCAGCCTCCACGCCGGCTAGCCTCTGCAGCCGTCCCTCCACGCTCCACTCCACTGACACGCCGCCGTGCGCCGTCCTCCACACGCCGCCGTGCGCCGTCCTCCACTGGTCCACAGCCTCTGCAGTCGTGCGCTATCCTCCAGTGATCCTCCCTCTGTTCGTCCCACTCCCAGCCGACCAGCCTCCACAGACCACAGTGCACGGCTGCTCACAGCAGACAGCACCAAGCTGCTGTGTGCTGTCCAGGGCTGCTGATTGCTGAACACCTGCTGTCCAGGGGCTCTGCTCTCCACTTCGGCTAGCCGGCTACGACTCCATTCCTCAGATGACGCCTCCGGTTGGAAATAATCCTCCCTCAGGCTCAGCCATAAGATTGGCCAAGTTGATGTCTACCACAAGAGCGCCTTCTACTCGCAAAACAAATTCGGTATTCTCTGCATATGCTCAAGGTATATATTAGAAAAACAGTAGCAATAGCATTAGCATTACTAATTGGTTGTAGATTGGGAAGCATCATATTGACTGTAGAATAATACGAAAAATCTGTTTATAACAGGGTTGAAAAGAAAAGTTGAAGCCTCTTCTAGTCGGATTCAGAATGTACGTGCACGCGCGCGTGGGCATGGATGTGGTCGCACATCACCATCATCATCAACAGCTGAGGCCGAGAGGCATTTTATTCAGAGTGTAAGCAGTAGTAATGCAAATGGTACAACTACAGATCCGAGTCAAGATGATATGGCTATTGTTCATGAACCACAACCACAACCACAACCACAGCCACAACCTGAACCCGAAGAAGAAGCACCACAAAAGAGGGTAAAGAAGTGCACATCGGATGTGTGGCAGCATTTCACCAAGAAGGAAATTGAAGTGGAGGTCGATGGAAAGAAATACGTTCAGGTATGGGGACATTGCAACTTCCCTAATTGCAAGGCTAAGTATAGGGCTGAGGGTCATCATGGAACAAGCGGATTTCGAAATCACTTGAGAACATCACATAGTTTAGTTAAAGGTCAGTTGTGTCTAAAAAGTGAAAAGGATCATGGCAAAGACATAAATCTCATTGAGCCTTATAAGTACGATGAAGTGGTTAGCCTAAAGAAGCTTCATTTGGCAATAATCATGCATGAATATCCTTTCAATATAGTAGAACATGAGTACTTTGTTGAGTTTGTTAAGTCTCTGCGCCCTCACTTTCCAATAAAGTCTCGTGTCACTGCTAGAAAATATATCATGGATTTGTATTTGGAAGAAAAAGAAAAGTTGTAAAATCTTCTCCTTTGCAGTGGGAAGAACTAATGAAATGTGCTAGTGAATGTGACTTGGATAAATCTAAAGGGATCTCATATGATGTCTCAACTAGATGGAATTCAACCTATTTGATGTTGAGGGATGCCTTATATTATAAGCCTGCACTAATAAGGCTTAAAACAAGTGATCCTCGCAGGTACGTTTGTCTCAATTGTTGTACATGTCATCATTATGAATTCTCAATTAATCAAATGTCAATTCTTGTAGGTACGATGCAATTTGTCCTAAAGCCGAGGAGTGGAAGATGGCATTAACTCTTTTTAAGTGTTTGAAGAAGTTTTTTGATCTCACTGAACTCCTATCTGGTACTCAATATTCCACTGCAAATTTATTTTACAAAGGTTTCTGTGAGATAAAGGATTTGATTGACCAATGGTGTGTTCATGAAAAATTTGTCATTAGGAGAATGACCGTTGCAATGAGTGAAAAGTTTGAGAAATCTTGGAAAGTGTCTAATATTGCACTAGCTGTAGCATGCTTCCTTGACCCTAGGTACAAGAAAATATTGATTGAGTTCTATATGAAAAAATTCCATGGTGATTCATACAAAGTTCATGTAGATGACTTTGTTAGGGTCATTAGAAAATTGTATCAATTCTATTCTAGTTGTAGTCCTTCAGCTCCAAAGACAAAGACAACTACTAATGATAGTACATATGATACCTTGATGGAAAATGAAGATGATGAATTTCAAAACTATTTGCATGAGTTGAAGGATTATGATCAAGTAGAGTCAAATGAATTGGATAAATATATGTCTGAACCCCTTTTGAAGCATAGTGGTCAGTTTGATATTTTATCATGGTGGAGGGGAAGGGTTGCAGAATATCCTATTCTCACCCAAATTGCAAGGGATGTGCTAGCAATACAAGTGTCAACTATTGCTTCTGAGTCTGCGTTCAGTGCTGGTGGTCGTGTTGTTGATCCTTACCGCAATCGTCTTGGTTCGGAGATTGTTGAAGCTTTGATATGCACAAAAGATTGGGTAGCAGCATCTAGGAAAGGTGAATGCATATATGTTATAATGAAGTTCCAATTTATAGTTATTCAACAATTATTTTACTTATATTGATGCATATTTGTGTCATTCAAGGTGCTACATATTTTCCAACAATGATTGGTGATCTCGAGGTGCTAGACTCTGTTATTGCTGCTGCAACAAATCATGAGAATCATATGGATGAGGTATTTAAAGATTATCATTTACTTCGTGCATGGGCTATTAATTTGCTATTGTTCACTACTGTTTTGATGCATGGGCTGTTTGCTGTCGCCTTGCTTTGATGCATGCGCCTTGCTGCTAGCTCCCAGCCGTGTTATACTCCCTGCATGGCTGCATATCAATTCATGTTCTTCTATGCTACCTCCCAGCCATGTTAGGCGCTAGCTGCTAGCTGCCTAGCTCCCAGCCGTGTTAGTTGACAGATTCATGTTCTTCTATATGTATTTATTTATACTCCCTGCATATCAATTCATGTTCTTCTATATGTATTTATTTATCCAAAACTGACTTATTTTTGTGTATTAACAGGATGAAGACGCACTAGAATTTTCTAAGAATAATGAAGATGTAGCAAGTGGCTCCTCTCCATGAGCAATGTGTCTTATGTTTGTTGACAGATGAGCCTTGGTTGTAATAGTCTATGCATGCTAAGTGATCCAGATGTGAGCAAGTGATTATGAATATGTGTTTTAAACTTTATATTGTGTCATGTGTGCTAGTAGACTTATATGGCTTCTTATGTTAGCCAAGAGCCCAAGACTTATCACTTATGTGCTACATTAAACTATGTGTGCTCTGGATTTATATGGTTTTTATCTATGTTTAATTAAGACTTGTGTTTACAATTTTTTATATTTGTTTTTAAGTTTTGAATATATGTTTTCATGGTGTGATTTTACCGAACAAAAATACCGGTTCCCGTCCGATTTCAGCTTTAACCCGACCGGATCGTATCGGTTTTCGATTACCGTATTTATCCCGTTCGTTTTCGTTACCGATATATCCCGTTTTCGTTTCCGTCCCGCAAGTTAAATATGAAAATGAAAACGATAGAGGTATTTTACCGACCATTCCCGACCGTTTTCATCCCTGGATACAATGCCATTGTTCCAACACATGGCTTCTTTTGTTTGATGAAGTTGCCAGTGTTTTGTTACATGACTTTGATTATTATTATCCTGTCGTGGGCCTCAAGCATAGTAACTTCGTTGGCAATGTTTTTTGTGCCTCCTATATGTCCACTATTGCCTTCCATAGTAACTTCGGGCATCGACGATGTAGCAAGTGATTGCACACAGTGCGTGACACGGTGGCCGTTGCAACGTATGGATAATGTATTAGTCTTCATATAAATTTTATGTTCATGTAATGTCATATCAAAAAGGCACCATTATTTTAAGATACGATACACTAGCTAGTGGATAAAATTGTGGTTATTCGTTCACTCTCCTTAACCATGCTAAAAGATATAATGGCCCTTTTATATTTTGCATATGAAAATTATAATGGCCAAGGAGACATGTAACTCATGTCGTCAATGTAGATCGATGTAAAATTGAATAATGTATGTAGGGATGTGTGTGGGATGACTTTGCTCTATTTTAGAGTATCTCTACTTTAAAATTCTGGGTGAAGCAGCTCTACTCTAGAGTTTAAATTATTTTTTCCATAATTAGTAACAGTGACCGGTAAATAACTTCAAGCTCTACATCTAGATTGTCTTTTAGAGATTTTGGAACAACGAAAGAGGTACTTTAAAATCTGTACCGCAACTCTAAAAACTAGATAGAATTTGTAACTCTAGAGTTAGTGTTTTGGCAATCTCTTGCGAACTTTCTTGGAGTTCTGTAGCCACGCCCCGGATGTGATCGGAGCTCTGTAATTTTTATCTCTATTGGATTTAAAATGAGGAAGTTATGACTTTTTGAAATGACTCCGTGCAAAAACAAAAACAAAACTCCGCTCACAGTTCAATTTAGGAGTGTGTCTATATATAATTTTTATAAGGATATAATCGTTTTTGGAAAAACGGATTTTAAGAGAATGGTCGCGCAATAAAGAGAGCAGCAACTCGCAGCCGTTGCGCCGCGTTGGCCGCCAATCGCAGTATCGGCACCGTTCTTCCCCGCTTCTCCAGTCCAGCTCACCAGCCGCCCCCCCTCCGCTGCTGACACTGCGAAGTGCGAATCAAAGCCACCACCGCGCAGAAACCATGGCACCGGTGGAGGCGGAGCAGCACCGGCGGAGGGCGCTGGCGCTCGCGGCGCACGACGCCTCCGGCGCCGTCTCCCCCATCCGCATCTCGCGAAGGTACGCCTACGCGTTCGCGCATGCGGGTGGTGCTGGCAGCTGGCCGTAGCCAGACGACGCTGCCCGCTCGACCTGTTTGTAGCAGCCACCTAGCTAGTGGTGGGCTGCTGGCCTCACCCAATTGCGGTCGGTTGATGAAATGTGCATCGGCATGGAATCGGGTGCGTGCATGCAGTGCAGGATTAGCAAACCGACGCGCGCGTGGAAGGAATCTGGCGTCGCGGGTTGCTGGGATGTTTTCGCCTCCCGTCTGAGGAAGTGTGCGGCTAATTTGGCTTGGTTTGGAGTTGAGGTGCAATGTCGGATTTTTGCAAGGTTATGAGAGGCGAGTAGGATCTTTGCTTAGTTGTTGCTACCTGCGAAATTGAGATTCTGTGGTTCTTGTTGGCGTGGGCGTCGATCTGCATTCTGCACCTATAGCGTATTTCATGGGATGTTTAAATTAGAGGTAAAACCCCAAATTTATTATTATTTTTTACTATCTCAGTGTTTCTAGTTGAGTTGAGCATCCGTATGCAGTGTTGCAGTGGAATGAAAGTGTCATAAAAATATACTGTGTGCGAGCTAGCTTATATGCAAACAAACAAAAACTGTTAGCAACCGCCCGCCGGATGTCTGCTGTCGTACTTACTTCCCTTCCATTGCAGATAAACCACCGTAGAAACCTCTAGTCCAGAACGATTCCATCCAGTCGCTGAAGCTCGCAGAGGCAGCTAGGTTCCATACACAGCAGCAATTACTCCTGACTTGCCAGGGAATGGATTAGTGACAGCTCAACCGTAGGCGTAGGCGTGCCAGATCTGATCAGATCTCAGCGGCGGCATCAGTATACAAGGTGACAAACGCCATTCCTCCCCCCTGCAGGAATTTATTGAGCCCACTCCTTGCAGTTACCACCGCCCGTCTCCTCTCTTCTGGTTTCTGGTTGTGGTTGCTACCGTCGCGGTCGCCATTTCCTTCCTTTGTGGAGCCTCCGTCCACCTCCTAGTAAATAATAAATAAATAAATAAATAAATAAATAAATAGGTAAATAAATGCCCATCACGGGCGTTGGTCCGTGCATGGATGATGAATCATGTGTTTCAACCTGTAGGGCCTGTCGCACATGGAGAATCTATGTGAGCAGTGAGCTGTGTCCTGTTCATATTCATGTATAATAAATATATACTAGCTCCGTTCACAAATATATGACGTCTTTATTTTTTTTTTGAAAACTTTGATCACTCATCTTATTCAAAATATTTATTCAAAAATGTAAAATTTTAAGTCAAGCACAAAGTACCTTAAGTGATAAAAGAAATCACAAAAAATAAATAATAACCTGTTTGAATAAAACGAGTGGTCAAAGATTTTTAAAAATGTCAACGGTGTCAAATATTTATTTATGAACTACCTTTCCTGTGTCGAACGTTTCAACCAGACCAGCAATATCCCTTTAGGAGACTGAAGATGGTATGTTGAAAACGGGTCCATGGGTTGGTTGCAGCATTATGCCTTGTTCGTTTGTATCGGATTGGTGGGTCGGAACAATTTCGAGCCGAATTGCTTCTCTAATTTATATAAACTTTGATTAGCCGGAACGATTCCGGGTGCAATCCGATGTAAACGAACAAGGCCTTAGGTGTCTGGCATCTTGGTCGAGATCTTTTTTGTTGTAAGCATAGGGTGCCAAATGCTTTTCTAGATCCATGGATGTGTAGGTCTGTGTTGTAAGAATTCTTGCCCCTTTTCCTTGTTAGTACAGAGATGTGCTGCGCGTTTAAGAAAAAAAAAAAGGACTTGGACTAGTGAAAACCTTGGGTATGAAGTTGAGTTGGGTACTTTACTGCCCATATAATCTGGTCTACAAACATGTCCATGAAATATTTTCGGTTGGACATGGGCATGAAATAAATAGCCTCTTTTTGTGTGGCGAAATTCGCGACCGTATGTGCGAGAAAATTTGAACTCTGGAGACTGAACTATTGTCGCTCCAGCTCATAACGAACAGTTCTTCCCTGACTTGAACCTTCAAATAGACCGGGCAGATAAGCAGAATGGGCCTGCTGCGTGAAAATTATGCTTTATACCTTGCCATTGTGCAGGGACACTGGAGATGACGATGTTGCCATACAGATACTGTACTGCGGGATATGCCACTCTGACCTGCACACCATCAAGAACGAGTGGAAGAACGCCAACTACCCTGTTGTCCCTGGGTAAGTGTTCTCACGTGTTGAAAAGAAAAGAGTCACCACTTCATAATTCCATTTGTAGGACCTCATAATTCTTTTATCAAGACTTCGTCAATTCTAGTATCCTCTCTGAACGTGAGAGAATACTACACCTCTAACCTCTAACAGAGGTAACTCTGACTGGTTGCTCTGAGCACAAATAACGCTGACGGATGGATGCAGGCACGAGATCGCCGGGCTGATCACCGAGATTGGCAAGAACGTGAAGAGGTTCAACATCGGAGACAAGGTTGGCGTCGGGTGCATGGTCAACACATGCCAGTCCTGCGAGAGCTGCGAGGGAGGGCACGAGAACTACTGCTCCAAGATCATCTTCACCTACAACTCCCACGACAGGGACGGCACCGTCACCTACGGTGGCTACTCTGACATGGTTGTCGTCAACGAGCGCTTCGTCATCCGGTTCCCTGATGGCATGCCCCTCGACAGAGGCGCGCCACTGCTCTGCGCTGGGATAACCGTGTACGACCCCATGAAGCACCACGGGCTAAACAAGGCAGGCAAGCACATCGGCGTGGTTGGACTCGGGGGGCTTGGGCACGTCGCCGTGAAGTTCGCGAAGGCGTTCGGGATGAGGGTGACCGTGATCAGCACGTCCCCAGGGAAGAGGGAGGAAGCTATGGAGACGCTTGGTGCGGACGCCTTTGTTGTCAGCAGTGATGCTAACCAGATGAAGGTAAGAAATGTTGGGCTGGCTTGGCTTCATGGGACTTCAAAGTAGACCAATTAATTGCTTTAAAACAAGTAGTCTAATTAAGGGATAGACAGGATAATAAAAATACTCATGTACTAGGTGATAAGGACCACTTTGCGTTGCATTATGATTTATGAGTACATGAACTATTTATCGTCGCGGGACCAATCAATCTGTTTGTAGATAGGGAGCAGCTTCAGATCTCTATCAATGGTGGTAAGTCTGTTTGCTCCCCATGCCGCTTCATTACAAAACGTCCAAAGCTTTATGGACCCAAACTTGAGAACACGCCAATTTATAGTTTATACCATAGTGTCATCTTCTTTATTCAAGTGCCACACGCATGTATTTCTTTATCTCTATTTTTACAGGCTGCGAAGGGCACAATGGATGGCATTATGAACACGGCCTCCGCAAGCATGTCCATGTACGCTTACCTTGCTCTCCTCAAGCCCCAGGGCAAGATGATCCTGCTTGGCCTGCCTGAGAAGCCTCTGCAGATCTCTGCCTTCTCTTTGGTTACTGGTAAGTCTGTTTCTTGATTCGGATACCGCTGCAGAGACCACTCTCAACAATTGCACGCGTTACACCATTTCATCATCTTGCATATACTGATGAAAGGATGGCGGTACCCATACATCTTGCACAATGGTACTCTGGTGATCTTACATGGCGGTGGTGGGTGGATGATGAGGAATATTACGACAACTAATCTGTGCACACAGGGGGCAAGACTCTGGCCGGGAGCTGCATGGGGAGCATCAGGGACACGCAGGAGATGATGGACTTCGCAGCCAAGCACGGGTTGACAGCGGACATCGAACTGATCGGCACCGAAAAAGTTAATGAGGCCATGGAACGCCTCGCCAAGGGCGAGGTCAGGTACCGCTTCGTCATCGACATCGGCAACACCCTCAACGCGGCATCACTAGGGAGCTCGCCGGTCCCAGCTCTGTAGCTGCGACACTTGTTCCTGCTTGGATCAACAAATGCTCACATAAACATATTGTTGTTTGTCGATATATCGTGCGATAAGCAAGTATATTTGGAATAAAAAGGAACTCAATTTAAACGCAAGTAATACTGTTTGTCTTAGGTCCTATTTGGGCTTTGGTTTATTGGGTATACCATAGTTTTGCCCTCCTCTATTAGTCTAGTAGTAACAGATGAAACGATGTATTGAGAGACAAAACCGGGAGTGTATCCTCTGCAATCGACTTCACCGTCGTCACTAACGTGTGGACTCAGACCCACACGTAAGTAGAGATGACTTATTACTACCCTATACCCACGACACCAAAATAACCCCATCGGGTCACCCATATACACTGGTGGGTATGAATTTACCCTCATACCCATGTAGGTATGGGTCACCCATCGGGTAACCCGTACCCACAAAAAATAAACAGCTATCAAAATATTATACTATACAAATGTCAAGTATATCCATATAAATATCATTACAAAATTTTCTGTCATCATTTAACTATCCATTCAACACACCAAAGATAATTGGATAAAATAGTAACACTAGGATAGTACTACATAGCACATTACATGTTCCATTACATGATCATTAAATTGTCGTTAAGCCTTCTATATATGACATTATGGTCTAAAAGGTTGTTAAATAGTAAAAAAGATGGATGACTAAAGTCTAAGTTCATGATTGGGCTAAGTTTATATTGGGTATTTTATACCCACGGGTTAACGGGTATGGGCGAAGGCGTAACGTTCTAATACTCGTTTACCCATTGGGTGAAGATTTTTGTCCAATAACAGACCCACGGGTAAAATATTTAGCACATATACGTACCCTAATGGAGCAAATACCCATTGGGTATCGGGTCGCGGATATCCATTGCCATCTCTACACGTCAGTAACGGGAGCCGACTCAGAGGATCTCGTCGCGACAAAACCAGTCTGTGATGCTGAATTAAGGACACAAATTTAAAAATCCCTAAACAATTTGCTTGAGAATAATGTTGTGAACAGTGTTGGTCTTACGTCTACGTATTAGGCATAAAATAAATCAAATCTTGGGTGGATAACACTTA
Organism: Zea luxurians; assembly: GCA_029449295.1. NCBI lineage: Eukaryota > Viridiplantae > Streptophyta > Magnoliopsida > Poales > Poaceae > Zea > Zea luxurians. The sequence goes on along the minus strand of JAOPSE010000009.1, from coordinate 21,019,249 downwards.
AGGACTTTAGTTTTGCTCTCAATCTATATGGATTAGGTGAGATTAAATGGGTTTAAATTTCAAACAAGTCAAAATATTTTATAACTTTTTAATCCCATTCAATCTATATGGGATAGGAATAACCGAACAAGTGATAGTCGCCTAGAGGGGGGGGTGAATAGGGCGAAACTGAAATTTACAAAAATAATCACAACTACAAGCCGGGTTAGCGTTAGTAATAAAGAAACGAGTCCGCGAGAGAGGGCGCAAAACAAATCACAAGCAAATAAGAGTGTGACACAAGGATTTGTTTTACCGAGGTTCGGTTCTCGCAAACCTACTCCCCGTTGAGGAGGCCACAAAGGCCGGGTCTCTTTCAACCCTTCCCTCTCTCAAACGATCCCACGGATCGAGTGAGCTTTCTCTTCTTCTCAATCAAACGGGAACAAAGCTTCCCCGCAAGGGCCACCACACAATTGGTGCCTCTTGCCTTGGTTACAATTGAGTGATGATCTCAAGAACAAATGAGAAAGAAAGAAAGCAATCCAAGCGCAAGAGCTCAAAAGAACACGGCAAATCTCTCTCGCTAGTCACTAAGGGCTTGAGTGGAATTGGAGAGGATTTGATCTCTTTTGTTTGTGTCTAGAATTGAATGCCTAGCTCTTGTAAGTGGTTGAGAGTTGGAAAACTTGGATGGCAATGAATGTGGGGTGGTTGGGGTATTTATAGCCCCAACCACCACAAGTGACCGTTGGCTGGAGTCCTCTGTTCGATGGCGCACCGGACAGTCCGGTGCACACCGGACAGTCCGGTGCCCCTGCCACGTCACGGTTGCCGTTGGATTCTGACCGTTGGAGCTTCTGACTTGTGGGCCCCCCCGGGTGTCCGGTGCACACCGGACAAGCACTGTTTGATGTCCGGTGCACCGGCATGGGCGTGCCTGACATCTGCGCGCGCTGCGCGCGCATTTAATGCACCGCAGAGAGCCGTTGGCGCCGCAGGGAGCCGTTGCTCCGCTGGCACACCGGACAGTCCGGTGTACACCGGACAGTCCGGTGAATTTTAGCGGAGCGGCTCCCGAGCAAACCCGAGGCTGGCGAGTTCCGAAGGCCGCGTTCCCTTGGGGCACCGGACATGTCCGGTGCACACCGGACAGTCCGGTGAATTATAGCGCGCCGGCCTTGGAGAATACCCGAGGGTGAAGAGTTGGAGTCGAAGTCCTCTGGCCACACCGGACAGTCCGGTGCACACCGGACAGTCCGGTGCCTCCGGCCAGAGGAGCCCTCGGTTGCCTTGCTGCTCCTTTGTTGAATCCAACATTTGGTCTTATTATTGGCTGATTGTGAACCTTTTGCACCTGTATAACTTATGCACTAGAGTAAACTAGTTAGTCCAATGTTTGTGTTGGGCAATTCAACCACCAAAATTATTTAGGAACTAGGTCTAAGCCTAATTCCCTTTCAATCTCCCCCTTTTTGGTGATTGATGCCAACACAAACCAAAGCAAATATAGAAGTGCATAATTGAACTAGTTTTCATAATGTAAGTGCAAAGGTTGCTTGAAATTGAGCCAATATAAATTTATATGATGCGCATGGATGGTTTTCTTTATTTTTCACATATTGGACCACATTTGCACCACGAGTTTTGTTTTTGCAAATTCTTTTGTAAATTCTTTTCAAAGTACTTTTGCAAGATAGTCAAAGGTAAATGAAAAAAGATTTTGCAAAGCATTTTCAAGATATGGAATTTTCTCCCCCTATTTCCAATGCTTTTCCTTTGACTAAGCAAAACTCCCCCTCAAATGAGGTCTCCTCTTAGTGTTCAAGAGGGTTTTCCATTAATTTTGAAAACACTACTTGCTCCCCCTTTTAGAACACAAAGAGATACCAATTTTGAAATTTATCATTGAAAATCATCAAATTTAAAATTAGGGGTGGTGGTGCGGTCCTTTTGCTTTGGGCTCATATTTTCTCCCCCTTTGGCATGAATCGCCAAAAACGGAATCATTAGAGCCCAATGAAGTACATTCTCCCCCTTTGGTCATGAAATAAATGAGTGAAGGTTATACCAACGTTGGAGAGATGATGCGGAGCGACGGCGAAGGATGAGTAGTAGAACGAAGTGGAAGCCTTTGTCTTCGCCGAAGACTCCAATTCCCTTTCAATATACCTATGACTTGGTTGAAATACACTTGAAAACACATTAGTCATAGCATATATAAAAGAGACATGATCAAAGGTATATTCATGTGCTATGCGTGCAAGACTAGCAAAAGAAATTCCTAGAATCAAGAATATTAAGCTCATGCCTAAGTCGGGTAAAAGATTGTTCATCAAGTGGTTTGGTAAAGATATCGGCTAATTGATCTTTAGTATTAATATAAGAAATCTCGATATCCCCCTTTTGTTGGTGATCCCGAAGAAAATGATACCGAATGGCTATGTGCTTAGTGCGGCTGTGCTCGACGGGATTGTCGGCCATTTTGATTGCACTCTCATTGTCACATAGCAAAGGGACTTTGGTTAATTTGTAACCGTAGTCCCGCAGGGTTTGCCTCATCCAAAGCAATTGCGCGCAACAATGGCCTGCGGCAATATACTCGGCTTCGGCGGTAGAAAGAGCGACCGAATTTTGCTTCTTTGAAGCCCAAGACACCAAGGATCTTCCCAAGAACTGGCAAGTCCCCGATGTGCTCTTTCTATTAATCCTACACCCCGCCCAATCGGCATCCGAATAACCAATTAAATCAAATGTGGATCCCCGAGGGTACCAAAGCCCAAACTTAGGAGTAAAAGCCAAGTATCTCAAGATTCGTTTTACGGCCGTAAGGTGTGATTCCTTAGGGTCGGCTTGGAATCTTGCACACATGCATACGGAAAGCATAATGTCCGGTCGAGATGCACATAAATAAAGCAATGATCCAATCATCGACCGGTATACCTTTTGATCCACGGACTTACCTCCTGTGTCGAGGTCGAGATGTCCATTAGTCCCCATGGGTGTCTTGATGGGCTTGGCATCCTTCATTCCAAACTTGCTTAGGATATCTTGAGTATACTTCGTTTGGCTAATGAAGGTGCCCTCATGGAGTTGCTTGACTTGGAATCCTAGAAAATACTTCAACTCCCCCATCATCGACATCTCGAATTTCTGTGTCATGATCCTACTAAATTCTTCACATGTAGATTTGTTAGTAGACCCAAATATGATATCATCAACATAAATTTGGCATACAAACAAATCATTATCAAGAGTCTTAGTGAATAAAGTAGGATCGGCCTTGCCGACTTTGAAGCCATTAGCAATAAGGAAATCTCTAAGGCATTCATACCATGCTCTTGGGGCTTGCTTGAGCCCATAAAGCGCCTTAGAGAGTCTATAAACATGGTTAGGATACTCACTGTCTTCAAAGCCGGGAGGTTGCTCAACATAGACCTCCTCCTTGATTGGTCCATTGAGGAATGCACTCTTCACGTCCATTTGGTAGAGCTTGAAGCCATGGTAAGTAGCATAGGCTAATAATATACGAATTGACTCAAGCCTAGCTACGGGTGCATAGGTTTCACCAAAATCCAAACCTTCGACTTGTGAATACCCCTTGGCCACGAGTCGAGCTTTGTTCCTAGTCACCACACCATGCTCGTCTTGCTTGTTGCGGAAGACCCACTTGGTTCCTACAACATTTTGGTTAGGACGTGGAACTAAGTGCCATACCTCGTTCCTCGTGAAATTGTTGAGCTCCTCTTGCATCGCCATCACCCAATCCGAATCTTGAAGTGCCTCCTCTACCCTGGTTGGCTCAATAGAGGAAACAAACGAGTAATGTTCACAAAAATGAGCAACACGAGATCGAGTAGTTACCCCCTTATGAATGTCGCCGAGGATGGTGTCGACGGGGTGATCTCGTTGAATTGCTTGGTGGACTCTTGGGTGTGGCGGCCTTGGTTGTTCATCCTCCTTGTTTTCATCATTTGAATCTCCCCCTTGATCGTTGCCGTCATTTTGAGGTGGCTCATCTTCTTGATTTTCTTGTTCAACATCTTGAGCCTCATCCTCAACTTGAGTTGGTGGAGATGCTTGCATGGAGGAGGATGGTTGATCTTGTGCATTTGGAGGCTCTTCGGATTCCTTAGGACACACATCCCCAATGGACATGTTCCTTAGCGCTATGCATGGAGCCTGTTCTTCACCTATATCATCAAGATCAATTTGCTCTACTTGAGAGCCGTTAGTCTCATCAAACACAACGTCACAAGAAACTTCAACAAGTCCTGAGGACTTGTTAAAGACTCTATATGCCCTTGTGTTTGAGTCATATCCTAGTAAAAAGCCTTCTACAGTTTTAGGAGCAAATTTAGATTTTCTACCTCTTTTAACAAGTATAAAACATTTGCTACCAAAAACTCTAAAATATGAAATATTGGGCTTTTTACCGGTTAGGAGTTCATAGGATGTCTTCTTGAGGATTCGATGAAGATATAACCGGTTGATGGCGTAGCAGGCGGTGTTGACCGCCTCGGCCCAAAACCGATCCGGTGTCTTGTACTCATCAAGCATGGTTCTTGCCATGTCCAATAGAGTTCGATTCTTCCTCTCCACTACACCATTTTGTTGTGGAGTGTAGGGAGAAGAGAACTCATGCTTGATGCCCTCCTCCTCAAGAAAAACTTCAATTTGAGCGTTTTTGAACTCCGTTCCATTGTCGCTTCTAATTTTCTTGATCCTTAAGCCGAACTCATTTTGAGCTCGTCTCAAGAATCCCTTTAAGGTCTCTTGGGTTTGTGATTTTTCCTGCAAAAAGAATACCCAAGTGAAGCGAGAATAATCATCCACAATTACAAGACAATACTTACTACCGCCGATGCTTATGTAAGCGATCGGGCCGAATAGATCCATATGTAGGAGCTCCAGTGGCCTGTCGGTAGTCATGATATTTTTGTGTGGATGATGAACACCAACTTGCTTCCCGGCTTGGCATGCACTACAAATCCTGTCTTTCTCAAAATGAACATCGGTTAGTCCCAAAATGTGTTCTCCCTTTAGAAGCTTGTGAAGATTCTTCATTCCAACATGGGCTAGTCGGCGGTGCCAGAGCCAACCCAAGTTAGTCTTAGCAATCAAGCAAGTGTCGAGTTCAGCTCTATTAAAATCTACTAAGTATAGCTGACCCTCTAACACTCCCTTAAAAGCTATTGAATCATCACTTCTTCTAAAGACAGTTACACCAGTATCAGTAAAAAGACAGTTGTAGCCCATTTGACATAATTGGGATACGGAAAGCAAATTGTAATCTAAGGAATCTACAAGAAAAACATTTGAAATGGAATGGTCAGGGGATATAGCAATTTTACCCAAACCTTTGACCAAACCTTGATTTCCATCCCCGAATGTGATAGCTCGTTGGGGATCTTGGTTTTTCTCATATGAGGAGAACATCCTTTTCTCCCCGGTCATGTGGTTTGTGCACCCGCTGTCGAGTATCCAACTTGTGCCCCCGGATGCATAAACCTACAAAACAAGTTTAGTTCTTTGTTTTAGGTACCCAAACGGTTTTGGGTCCTTTGGCATTAGATACAAGAACTTTGGGTACCCAAACACAAGTCTTGGAGCCCTTGTGTTTGCCCCCAACAATTTTGGCAACTACCTTGCCGGATTTGCTAGTCAAAACATAAGATGCATCAAAAGTCTTAAATGAAATAGCATGATCATTTGATGCATTTGGAATTTTCTTTCTAGGCAACTTGGCATGGGTTGGTTGCCTAGATCTAGATGTCTCACCCTTATACATAAAAGCATAATTAGGGCCAGAGTGAGACTTCCTAGAATGAATTTTCTTAATTTTACTCTCAGGATACCCGGCAGGGTACAAAATGTAACCCTCGTTATCCTGAGGCATGGGAGCCTTGCCCTTAACAAAGTTAGACAAGTTCTTAGGAGGGGCATTAATTTTGACATTGTCTCCCCTTTGGAAACCAATGCCGTCCTTAATGCCCGGGCGTCTCCCATTATAGAGCATGCTTCTAGCAAGTTTAAATTTTTCATTTTCTAAGTCATGCTCTCTAATCTTAGCATTAAGTTGTGCTATGTGATCATTTTGTTTCTTAATTAAAGCTAGGTGATCATGGATAGCATCAACATTAATATCTCTACATCTAGTACAAATGGAAACATGCTCAACATTCGATGTAGAGGGTTTGCAAGTTTTAAGTTCAACAACCTTAGCATGTAACATATCATTTTTAGTTCTAAGGTCGGAAATAGTAGCATTGCAAACATCAAAATCCTTAGCCTTAGCAATTAATTTCTCATTCTCATCTCTAAGGCTAGCAAGAGAAATGTTCAATTTTTCAATTCTAGCAAGCAAATCATGATTATCATTTCTAGGAATTGAAACATTGCAAATGTGAGAATCAACCTTAGCTAGCAAATTGGCATTTTCATTTCTAAGGTTGTCTAAAGTCTCATGACAAATACTTAGCTCACTAGACAATTTTTCACATTTTTCTCTTTCTAGAGCATAAGCATTTTTAACCTTAACATGTTTTTTGTTTTCCTTGATTAGGAAGTCCTCTTGGGAGTCCAAGAGATCATCCTTTTCATGGATGGCACTAATCAATTCATTTAATTTTTCTTTTTGTTCCATGTTAAGGTTGGCAAAAAGAATACGCAAATTATCCTCTTCATTTTTATCATTATCCTCATCACTAGATGTTTCATATTTAGTGGAGGACTTTGATTTTACCTTCTTTTTGCCGTCCTTGGCCATGAGGCACTTGTGGCCGACGTTGGGGAAGAGGAGGCCCTTGGTGACGGCGATGTTGGCGGCGTCCTCGTCGTCGGAGGAGTCGCTTGAGCTTTCGTCGGAGTCCCACTCCCGACAAACATGGGCATCGCCGCCCTTCTTCTTGTAGTACTTCTTCTTCTCCTTCCTCTTGCCCTTCTTGTCGTTGTCCCTGTCACTATCACTTGATAATGGACATTTAGCAATAAAGTGACCGGGCTTACCACATTTGTAGCAAACCTTCTTGGAACGGGATTTGTAATCCTTCCCCTTCCGTTGCTTGAGGATTTGCCGAAAACTCTTGATGATTAGGGCCATCTCCTCGTTGTCGAGCTTGGAGGCGTCAATTGGTTGTCTACTTGGTGTAGACTCCTCCTTCTTCTCCTCCGTTGCCTTGAAGGCCACGGGTTGCGCCTCGGATGTGGAAGGCTCGTCAAGCTCGTTGATCTTCTTGGAGCCCTTAATCATGCATTCAAAACTAACAAAATTCCCGATAACTTCCTCGGGGGTCATTTGAGTATATCTAGGATTGCCACGAATTAATTGAACTTGTGTGGGGTTAAGGAAAATAAGGGCTCTTAGAATAACCTTAACCACTTCGTGGTCATCCCATTTTGCGCTCCCGAGGTTGCGCACTTGGTTTACCAAGGTCTTGAGCCGGTTGTACATGTCTTGTGGCTCCTCCCCTTGGCGAAGACGGAAGCGACCGAGCTCCCCCTCGATCGTTTCCCGCTTGGTGATTTTTGTGAGTTCATCACCCTCGTGCGCCGTCTTGAGTAGGTCCCAAATCTCCTTGGCGTTCTTCAACCCTTGTACTTTGTTGTATTCCTCCTTGCTTAGAGAGGCAAGGAGGATGGTTGTGGCTTGGGAGTTGAAGTGCTCGATTTGGGCCACTTCGTCCGTGTCGTAGTCTTCATCCCCTACGGATGGTATCTGTACACCAAACTCAACAACATCCCATAATCTTTTGTGGAGAGAGGTTAGATGAAATCGCATCAAATTACTCCACATAGCATAATCTTCACCATTAAAAGTTGGTGGTTTGCCTAATGGGACGGAAAGTAAAGGTGTATGTTTAGGAATGCGAGGGTAGTGTAGGGGAATCTTACTATACTTCTTACGCTCTTGGCGTTTAGAAGTGACGGACGCCGCGTCGGAGCCGGAGGTGGAGGTCGATGAAGTGTCGGTCTCGTAGAAGACCACCTTCCTCATCCTTTTGTGCTTGTCCCCACTCCGATGCGGCTTGTGAGAAGAAGATTTTTCCTTCTTCTCCTTGTGGTGAGAAGAGGAAGATCTTTTCTCCTTTCGCTTGGAGGATCTCTTCTTCTTCTCCCTTCTCTTGGTGCGGGACTCTTCCGATGAAGATGAGGTGCTCCCTTGGCTTGTAGTGGGCTTGTCATCGCCGGTCTCCATCTCCTTCTTGGCGGGATCTCCCGACATCACTTCGAGCGGTTAGGCTCTAATGAAGTACCGGGCTTTGATACCAATTGATAGTCGCCTAGAGGGGGGGGTGAATAGGGCGAAACTGAAATTTACAAAAATAATCACAACTACAAGCCGGGTTAGCGTTAGTAATAAAGAAACGAGTCCGCGAGAGAGGGCGCAAAACAAATCACAAGCAAATAAGAGTGTGACACAAGGATTTGTTTTACCGAGGTTCGGTTCTCGCAAACCTACTCCCCGTTGAGGAGGCCACAAAGGCCGGGTCTCTTTCAACCCTTCCCTCTCTCAAACGATCCCACGGATCGAGTGAGCTTTCTCTTCTTCTCAATCAAACGGGAACAAAGCTTCCCCGCAAGGGCCACCACACAATTGGTGCCTCTTGCCTTGGTTACAATTGAGTGATGATCTCAAGAACAAATGAGAAAGAAAGAAAGCAATCCAAGCGCAAGAGCTCAAAAGAACACGGCAAATCTCTCTCGCTAGTCACTAAGGGCTTGAGTGGAATTGGAGAGGATTTGATCTCTTTTGTTTGTGTCTAGAATTGAATGCCTAGCTCTTGTAAGTGGTTGAGAGTTGGAAAACTTGGATGGCAATGAATGTGGGGTGGTTGGGGTATTTATAGCCCCAACCACCACAAGTGACCGTTGGCTGGAGTCCTCTGTTCGATGGCGCACCGGACAGTCCGGTGCACACCGGACAGTCCGGTGCCCCTGCCACGTCACGGTTGCCGTTGGATTCTGACCGTTGGAGCTTCTGACTTGTGGGCCCCCCCGGGTGTCCGGTGCACACCGGACAAGCACTGTTTGATGTCCGGTGCACCGGCATGGGCGTGCCTGACATCTGCGCGCGCTGCGCGCGCATTTAATGCACCGCAGAGAGCCGTTGGCGCCGCAGGGAGCCGTTGCTCCGCTGGCACACCGGACAGTCCGGTGTACACCGGACAGTCCGGTGAATTTTAGCGGAGCGGCTCCCGAGCAAACCCGAGGCTGGCGAGTTCCGAAGGCCGCGTTCCCTTGGGGCACCGGACATGTCCGGTGCACACCGGACAGTCCGGTGAATTATAGCGCGCCGGCCTTGGAGAATACCCGAGGGTGAAGAGTTGGAGTCGAAGTCCTCTGGCCACACCGGACAGTCCGGTGCACACCGGACAGTCCGGTGCCTCCGGCCAGAGGAGCCCTCGGTTGCCTTGCTGCTCCTTTGTTGAATCCAACATTTGGTCTTATTATTGGCTGATTGTGAACCTTTTGCACCTGTATAACTTATGCACTAGAGTAAACTAGTTAGTCCAATGTTTGTGTTGGGCAATTCAACCACCAAAATTATTTAGGAACTAGGTCTAAGCCTAATTCCCTTTCAACAAGGCATAATAAATATAATAAAAGTCTATCTAAAATAATATATACTTTTATATCGTTTCAACATTGGACATTTGTTTTCCCTCTATGTATACCTGAGTTTCAAACAACAGAGAGAACTAAATAACGTTCACTATTATTAGGTGTGTAAATGTTATGGATATTATTCGAGTATCCGACCGTTCGAAGAGGTTAATTATTCGGTCGGATAGTTTTTTTGGATATCCACAACATATTCGGATTTTAGATTCGAATCCAGATAGTATAGTTTGAATATCGGATATGAGATGGTTGATATTCATCGGATTTCGGATATCTTACTGGATATTCGAATTTTTTTTTCTTCAAATAGTTGTGTGAATTTTGATGATTTTTGAAGAAAACAGTTAATAATACACAAATAGCCTCAAAATTCATGAAATTTTACGGAGGCGTAACATATGTTCATATATATTCCTCAAAAATGTTTGGGCCACAAAATCCATAAAATGTCATTGTTTTTCTGTTTCACTTCCACTTATCGCGTGAGTCACACATAAAATCACTCTAAATATTCAAGTTTTAATATAATCAATACTTCACTTTATCATATTCATGTGGGGACTTGATGTTATCTTATTACAGAATGTTTATTAGTCTTGATAATTTATTTTGTATTTTTTGGTCAATGCTAGACTTTTTTGAATTTAATTATTTTTATGATTTTATGTAGAAAGAAATTAACAATGCATAAATAGTCTTAGAAATTCATAAAAAATTATGGAGCACAATATATGTCCACGTATAATCCTAAAAATGTTTGGACTTAAGGAGTGGCTTAATGACTACAACAACCAACAACCATGATGTGTGTGAAATGGCCTCTTACACGGTACCCGACAAAAAAATCAATTACCGACGCTATCCGTGTCCGACTAGTTCATATTCGACACAGTTTATATTCACATCTATATTTGTATTCGTATCCGAAGCTATCCGTGTTTGAATACGAATCCAAATAAAAATATAAAACACATATGGTTTCGATGATATCTATCCGTATTCGATCTGATTACACCTATAATCTATTATTAGGAATCCCGCCTCACATCCAGGCAATGACACAAGCTAACACGCTCAAAGTCCAAAATAGCTCCATCGGCCTGGAGTCCTGGACGATGTTATATCTCTTCTCTATTAACTATTAAGAAGCTAATGTAGACTACGTTGTGCCACCGCCTCCCCTTATCACGCCATGCAAGCCGCCTACCCTCCCACTGCATGCAAGATGGAGGGTCGCGGGGGAGGCCGCCGCCATCCAGACTCAGCGTGTTCTTGAACGCCGCGATGGCGCCGGCAAAGTTGCGGCCCAGCCGCTGCCACTTCTTGGGGTTGGGCGGCGCGGGCGCCGACGTCGGCTCGCCGGCGGAGGCAGAGTCAGCGCAGGTCGGGAGGGAGTCGTCTGAACGCCCGTGGGGCTTCATGAGGACCTGCTCCACCATCTCCTCGTCGGTGCTCGGCCGCCCCGACCAGCACTCCAGCGCCGCCGCCATCGCTGGAGACTCGACCTCTTTGCCTGCTGCTGAACCTTCACTCCGCTTGATAGGGCTTCTGCTACCGCTACTGAAGGCGACGGTATCGTTTCTGCACGACAGAAGGAAGGAGCAGAACAAAGTTCTTGCCGGATGAATCTACTGGCGATGGGGTCGCTTTGGGAGATGGAACCGAGTGATCAGAACAAACCGAGAGTTTTGTATTTTCTGCTGGATGAATCTACTGTATTTATATTCAGAACACTGAAGGAATGGGTGTTGGTGTCTACAAAATGTGAAGAAAAATCGCAAAAAGAAAAGGCTGCGATGTTTGCTCAGTAGCAAGGGAAAATGCCGTGGTCTTCATGGTCGCGCACGCCAACAACCTCTCCACCACAGCCGCGCCGGCCAACGAGCAGCCGCTGCTCATGCCGCTCCAGTGTGGCTGCCCCTCCTGATCCCCCAGCTCGTACGCGCCGATACAGTACCAGATCGGCCCAGGGGACACCTACTGGATCGTCTCCACCATCAAGCTGCAGAACCTCACGCAGTACCAGTCCATAGAGCGTGTGAACCCCACGCTGGTGCCCACCGACCTCGACGTCGGCACCATGGTCACGTTCCCTGTCTTATGCCAGTGCACGGCCGCCGCCGACAACGCCACGACGCTCGTCACCTACGTCATGTAGCCCGGGGACACGTACGCGTCCGTTGCCGCCGCCTTCTCTGTCGCCTATCCACAGTGAAAGATACGATGCGGCGACCGCCTGTGCATGCACTGAGGCTGAGCGCGCTGCTGCTCCTCTGCCTGTGCGCGTTCCCTGCCCTAGCGTGGTCGTAGAGCACGATCACGACCACGACCAAATTTATTCAACTAGATGGAGCCGAAGGCTGAAGGTACGACTAGTGATAAAACGATATATGATTTGTGCATGAATATGTGCTTCAGCTTGTGCAACATAAGACAGGTTAGAAATTTAACTATCTGCGCGCGGTTATTAATGTCTTAGAAATTTTAACTCTCGTGGCAACGCACGGACACATATCTAGTGATCCCTTAAGGCCTTGTTTGGGAGCAAGTGTAATGGGGGATTGAGGGGATTAAAATTCCTTACTATTCAATTTTATATAAAGTGATTTTGACCCTCTCAATACTCTCCAATACCCTTGATCTCAAACGAGCCCTAAATTATTTTTAATTCCTTTTACCCTACCATTTATTTGAGTTGGTTTAATCTATCACTTAACAAAACCTGCCTTATTTACTTATTTACAAACTAAGTTTCCATTTTTATATTTTGTTGATTTGTAGCTAGCTAATGCCATAACTTAGTCCAAAAAATATATTATAATTTTTCATAATTATTTTGATAGATTAGGAATCAGATTAGATAATAACTTTAATAATAAAAAATAAATATAAAATAACGATGAAAATTCTTAACATTTTTTTAACATAAGTTATGATGTCTTTAAATACCTTAGAAAATATGAACATTAAATTCAACTTGTAAAACTAAAATGAAAAAGATAAGTCTTTTTTTAATAAGATTTGTTTTTTGGTTTCTTCACATATAAGTTGAACTTAAAGTTATATCTTATCTAATTCCTAATATATTAAAATAATATAAAATCATAATATATTTCCTAGGTTAAGTTGTGGCATCAACTACTAACCAAAAAACATAAACTAAAAACCAATTCAAATAGATAGAGGGATAAAATGAACTAAACAACACTTATACTTTAGAAGGGCATATGGACATCATACATATGCAAGGGGAGTAATTTAGATTTTTTTTCTTTATAAAACTAATCCCTGCTACATTTTTTTATCCCAACATGGATTGCATAATTAAAAAAACAAATCGCACACATCCTAGTCCTACCTCACGCGAGGATGAGCGGACACCCTGTCCTCCACTGGTTTCGTCTCACGTATTGTTCACTTCCGCTGAGTAGTGAGCTATGCTTCAGCTTGCAGTGTTCAAGCAACAAGGTCTGTCGTGTTATCACCTAGGCATGCCAAGGGATCTTGGAATGGACAAGGACCGGACCTCCGGAGCCGAACTTGGAAACATCACGTTGAGCCTGTGCATCAAGACGTCGGCCTTGGATGGTATCTCGTTCAGGAGGAACTGCTGGACAATCGGCTTCTTAAACCACTCCAGTACCGAGTCGCCGGGTGCCCGCAAGACGACTTTGCTCACCTCAAACGGCGACTCCAGCGACGCCAGCACCTGTGCCACCACCATCTTCAGTGTCGGCCCAGTCACCAGCTTGATGCGCCGTGGCACAACCCCGTAGTAGAGCATCCGCTTCCTGAACCGATGCAGTGTGTGCACGGTAGCCACGAGAGCTGCGCCCACGGATAAGCTCCTGACATCCAGGGACCAGGCGATGTGCTGGTCAAAGACGATCGCCTTGGCGAACAGCTTATTCTCGTAGGCGACCTTCCAAACACAGCGGGCACGGTTCATCTGCCCCATGAGCACCAGGTAGTTGAGCAGGACGTTCACGAAGTACCTGGCTGCACTCTCCTCGTTGTCGTAGTCGATGCCCTGGAAGAACTCGCGCACGAAAGAGAGCACGGGCTGCTTCCGCTGCTCCGGACCAGTGAACAGCCCGCACATGAAGTCATGTGCTTTGTGCTTGCTGGTGCCCAGGATGTCCATGATTGTACGCTCGCTGCTCTCGTCCTGGCACCGGACCAAGTGCGCGAGGATGGATGTGTAGAGAATCAAGTCCACCTTGGCTGCCCCAGCGACATAAGCCTCAAGCAACGACCGCGCTGAGTCATACAGCCCCGTCTTCATGCAAGACTCAAACAGCTGCCTAATGATGAAGTTGTTGGTCCTTATGCCAGCCGAACCCATGAACCGTAGCCACCGGAGTGCAAGGTCAGTTGACCCATCCTTGATGTAGATCATCAGCAGGTCACTTGCGGTCACCTCTATCGGGAAGCCTGACGCCTTCATCTCCAACAGCACCTTTGCAGCCAAATCCAGCAGACTCTTATTCGCCAGCATTGTGAGCAACGCTGTAAACGTGCTAAGCCCTGGCCTTGTCCCTAAATTCGCCATGGAGTGATACAACCGCATTGCTGCATCCACCTGCCCTGCGGAGGCATGCATTTCCACCAGACAGGCATATGTGGCCGGCGTAGGGAAAAAGCCAGACTTCTCCATGTCACCGAACAACTTGGCGGCCATGTCCAACCTTCCAGACCGTGCATTGGCCTCGACCACCATCGTGTACAAGCCAAAGCTTGGTCGGAGCCCTCCCCTCCTCATCTCCTCCCAAAGCTCCATCCCAGCATCCAGCTTCCCAGATCTCACCAGTGCCTCCACCATGGCGGTGCTCACTGCTGTGCTTACCCGATGCCCGACCACCACCATCTCTCTGTACATTCCCATGGCCGCATCAAGCCTCCCTGCCTTGGCCAGCACGTCCACCATCACCGAATACACGCCCACCGGCGCCCGCCCAATTCCCTCCTTTTGCTTCATTTCATCGAACATCTTGCGGGCGGCGTCGATCCTCCCGGCGCGCGCCAGCGCAGGCACCGCGAGCTGGTATGTGCCCTCGTCGAGGGCGCAGCCCGAGGTCGCCATTTCGTCGAGCACTTCGAAGGCCTTGAATGCAAGCCCCCTGGTGAGCAACAGAGAGAGAAGGGCGTTGTAGGCGGGCGTCTCGAGGCCCCTGAAGCTGGCGTCGCGGAGGCGCTTGAAGCAGTAGAAGGCCGGCTCGAGAAGGCCGTGGGTGGCGAGCGCGGAGACGACAGCGTTGAAGGTCTTGGGGAAGGTGGCGAGATCGGAGAGCCCGAGGGTGTCGTCGAAGAGCGCGAGGAGTTCGGAGGAGTGAGTTGCCGGCGGGAGACGCGCGGCGAGGAGCGAGGAGAGGTCGTCGGAGGGGACGAACCACGGCTGGAGGCGCGCCCATGCGACAAGGGAGATGAGCGGGACGGGGTCGGAAGCCGGGAGCGAGGCGGCCGCGAGGAGGAGCAGCGCGGGGTCGGGCGGGGATGGTAGTGCGGAGAGCGCGGCGGAGAGAGTCGCGCCCGAGCGGTGCCGGAGCGCGAGCGCCGCGAGGCGGGCCGCCGCTGCGGGGCGCGGGAGAGGGTGCGCGGAGGCGCCGGAGAGGATGGTGGGGTCGGCGCCCGGCACGGCCGGCCGCGCCCCGCGCGCCGAGGAGAGCAGCGCGCCCGACTCGTCCAGGTAGTCCACCGTGTCCGTCCACTCGGGGTCGGGCGGCGACGGGGGCACTGGTGGCGGCGACTCGAAGGAGAGATGCCGCGCTATGGCTAAGGAGAGGGAGACGCCGCCACCGCCGCCGCGAAGGCGGGCGCTGCGCGCGAGGCCAACGCGGAGCAGCATCTCTTCTCCCTGCTTCGCTCGGTGGTTTGGTCGCCGCTGCCATCAGGTGGACATTCGGCAACGGCAAGCGCGATTCAACGGTCCAGATTGCAAAGGATCCTCCCATCCCATGAATGACAGAATGAGCGAGGTAGCCCAAACAGAAATTTTGGCCCATTCGAGACGGCCTACTGTTGTGGTCCAGTCTGCATCTCTTTCCCCGTCGTGGTGGGTTCTGATCCAATCGACGTCGACGACTCCGCAGCCACCGCTCCTCTCCTCTCGTCGCTTCTTCCGTCTCTCGGCGTCGAATCTCATCCGGCCAGTGACCACACTCTACTAGCCGCCCGGAAGGAGTTCTTCCGGGTTTCGAGCCGTTGCTGCCCTCACCTCTGCAGGCCCAGCGTCGAGCGGAGATCCAATCGGAAATTCAACTGACTTCGTCTTTTGTCGGTAGGAAATCCAACTGTTTCGTGTCACCCCTTCTTCGCTGCGAATGATCTAGTCTAAATATTTCTGCAACACTGCTCCGGCGCCCTCTGCTAGGTACTGCAGCACATCGCAGCTCGCAGTAAGATCCGTATCTATTTGTTCCTAGTTCCATGTCTTATATTTTTATGAATGACATTGCCATTATGCCAATGTGTAGTAACAATTGAATGCCAATCACAGACATATATAAAATTTTGGCTCTTCCTTTGCTATTTCTCTATCTACAATGTTATGCGATTAATTGAGCACTTCGAAATTGATATTGTTAATTATGGTCTTCAGATCCAACGGTTTCATATGGAAGTGGTTAAATGTAAAATAGACACTAGGTTTCAGGTGGAAGGAGTTAAATGTAAAATAACAGTTACCATTAGATCTAGATCGGATGCACCAGATCGCTTGATTGCATGCTTGCACCAGGATAAGTGATTGCATAGGATATTTTCTCTATATCTATTGTGTCTACTACACTACTGCTAGTGTATGTCTAGCAAGATTTCTAGCCCTGTTTTATTTAGCCCCCTTGCCTGGTTTTTGGATCCTGGCTGAGTCTGTACGTTGGTTTCAGCATCCCCGTCAGGAGAAGCAATGTCAGGAGTGATCACAAAGTTCGCGGTTACATCCATGGTGATGTGGATGGCCCCTGTTGCGATCATGTATGGGTTTTACTACCAGGTGTTTCCAGGTTCAGCTGTTGTTTCTACTCTCATTACTGCATGGTGTACTCCATCTACTATCTTCACATGGAGTACATAAATTTTATTTAGTAGCTCTATTTTTCTTCTTACTTTCCAGGTGTGAGTCAGATGTCATCCTCGGCGCAGACACTTGCCAGTGGGTTCCTGGCTGTCATATCGGTTAATCTAGTGATCGGTTTTTACATATTCATGGCGATGAAGGAGACTCCACACCAAGAGCCACAGCCAGATCCCACCTTCCTGGAGAAAGCCAAAGCAAGTATCAACCAGCCAACATCCTCTCAAGTGAGTGATGATTCCAAGGGGAAGGGAAAGGTCGAGTAAGCTGTAGCATGTTGGCTTAGGTCTCGTGTATGTTAAGTGCATGTTATTTAGGAGGAATAGTTTTGCCACACCATCACAAGGACCACAACCTTTTAAATTTCACAATGTATGATTTTGCTGTAAATCTTGACAGTTTTGGCTATGGAGCAATATGAAGTTGAACCTTTTGTACCTATTTGATTTGGAACCTTTTGCAGCCGGCTCTCTTCAATTTCTATCAAGGGTTACTTGGTACTGCAGAAATAAGGAATGTTACAGTGGATCTGGATGCTCTAGGGATGCCATCTTATGACCTTGCTGCCCTTGAGGTGCCTGTCTCTGAGGAGGAAGTCTGGGATACAATTAAGGCCATTCCTTCGGACAAATCCCCGGGTCCCGACGGGTTCACTGGTAGATTTTACAAAAGCTGCTGGTCGGTAATCATGACTGATTTCATGGCAGCCGTTCACTGCATTTGGGCTAAAAAATTCAGAAACCTGGGTCCTCTGAATTCAGCTTTCATTACTCTTCTTCCCAAGGTGGAGGGGGCCACTAGTGTGAGGGATTTCCGCCCAATAAGTCTGGTTCATAGTTTCGCGAAGTTGGTGACTAAATTGTTGGCTAACCGGTTAGCAGGCCGGCTGCAAAATATGGTTTCCCCCAATCAAACCGCTTTTATTAAGAAACGGTTTATTCTGGACAACTTTATGCTGGTCCAGCAGACGACCAAATTCCTGCAGTGTCAGAAGCAGGCTCGTATCCTTCTCAAGCTTGACATTTCAAAGGCTTTTGACTCGGTTTCGTGGGCCTTCCTTCTCGAGGTCTTGCAAAAACTTGGTTTTGGTCAGGTCTGGTGTGATATAATATGTGGGCTGTTAGCTACCTCTTCTACCAGGATTTTACTAAATGGTCTGCCAGGAGATTGGATTGGGCATCAACGTGGGCTGAGGCAGGGTGATCCACTATCGCCTATGTTATTTATTCTTGTAATGGATGTCTTGAATCTGCTTGTGCAGCGAGCTTCTGAGGAAGGGCTTCTTCAACCTCTCTCTACAAGGAATATGCAGCACCGTATCTCGCTGTACGCGGATGACGCGGTGATATTTCTATGTCCGACTGCCCCAGACATCAGTATGGTTATGGATATGCTCCATTTATTTGGTTCAGCTTCGGGTCTAAGGACTAATATCCAGAAGAGTAGTGTGTTCCCAATCTGCTGTGGGGAAGAGGATTTGAATTGTTTACAAGACTTGTTGCCATGTAATATTTCAGATTTTCCGTGTAAGTACCTTGGTCTGCCTTTATCTCCCAAGAAACTCACAAGGGACCAGGTTCAAGCCATCGTTGATAGAGTAGCTAGCCTTCTGCCAGGATGGAAAGCTGAACTTATGACCAGGGCTGGTAGAGCTATTCATTTGCAGTTTGTCATGACGGCAAAAATGATTTATGCAGCTTTGGCACTCGACCTTCCTGTTTGGGCCATCAAAGCTATTGATAAATTGAGGAAGGGCTTCCTTTGGAGGGGCAGGAAAGAGTTCCGCGGTGGTCATTGCCTCTTGGCTTGGCCTAAGGTTACCCGTCCCAAGGAGCTGGGTGGTCTTGGGATTAGTGAGCTAAAGAACCTATGTTGGGCTCTGAGAGCTCGCTGGCCATGGCTGCAGAAAACAGACCCCAGTAGGCCTTGGACGGACTTCCCCATTCGTGTATGTAAAGTGGTTAAAAATCTGATCGCTGCAGCCATTATTACTAAGATCGGTGATGGAGCCAATACTCTTTTCTGGAAGGATAGATGGTTGGATGGGAAATGTATTAAAGACATAGCTCCTGCTGTGTTTGATTTGGTGCCCCCGCGTCTTGCCAACAGACAGTTGGTCAAAGATGTGCTCCCTAATTTTCAGTGGATCTCCGATGTGAATGGGGCAATTACAGTTAGAGTCATTGCTGAATTCTTGGAACTCTGTGAAGTGCTTGATGCAGTTGAGCTCCAACCTGGAATAAGGGATCGCCACTTATGGAAATTCAGCGCTTCAGGGGAGTATACAACTAGTTCTGCTTATAAAGCTCTCTTCCTTGGTTCGGTTCAGTTCGAACCAGCAGAACGTGTGTGGAAATCTTGGGCTCCTGGCAAGTGCAAGTTCTTTATATGGCTTGTGGAACATAATAGGTGCTGGACTGCTGACAGGCTTATAAAAAGAGGACTAGACCGACCTGAGCAGTGTCCCCTGTGCGACCAAGAGGCTGAAACCATGAATCATTTGCTGGTCAAATGTGTTTTTGCCAAGCAGTTCTGGTTTCAGTTCCTTAGTTTAGTGGGGCTGCAGGTTCTATGTCCAACTCATGAGGATTCCTTTGAGTCGTGGTGGAAGTCTAGCAGCTCTCGGGCTTCTGATTTTTTGAGAAAAGGTTTTAATTCTCTAGTGATCCTAGGTGCTTGGACCATTTGGAAGCATAGGAATAGATGCGTTTTCGACGGTTGTAATCCCAGCCTGGTCACTGCCCTTAGAGTGGCCAGGGAAGAGGCGGTGCTATGGTCCTTGACTGGAGCCAAGGCTCTGTCCTTCCTCCAAGTTGATGAGTTGCTAGCTTAGATCAGTGTTGTGGGTCGTGTTTCCTCCTTGATAGTCGGTGATCCTTAGTTAGTTAGTGTTTAAGTGGGGTGTGTGTGTGTGTGTTCTGTACCGGGATTCTATCCCCCTTTCTTTTCTTTCTATTAATGCAATGATACGCAGCTCTCCTGCGTATTCCAGAAAAAAGTCAGGATACTCATCAGAACTACTGCTGGTTGTATTTTGGTCCTTTTTGGTTTTTTGGTACTCCCGCTGTTCTTTTTATTTGTCACGGTAGTATGATTCGTTTTAAGGAAGTGCCTTGAACACACATATGCTGATATGTGGTGCCATTCTGGCTTTTCGGGTTTGAAATCCATCAACATAGTTACATGGTGATATTTCTAATATTTGTTTCAGTGTGCAATAGATATTTTCTGTGCACACTGGTGACCTTTATTAGCTCTGGTCCAAGTCGTTGTTGACTATTATTAATGCTATTGTTCCATAAGGAGAAAAACTGGTTGCCTTGAAATACACATGGAAATTGGTATGGTCGTTAACTACTGCTGCTGTTTTTTCTTTTGACCTATAGCAACCTTCCATGTATTCTTTATTGTAGGATAGATGGGATTTTGTTGAAAAATGCTGCATGATTTTATTCAATAGCCTAATAGGCACATATACAGAGAGTCAGGAGAAGAATGAAGACTTCAGAAGATGCACATAAACAAAGAACTTCATGTACAAGAAGCTAATTGCATCCATAAAATTTATGAAGGGCATCTAAACTCTTATAGCTTTTTTTGTTAATTTGGCATTCTTTCTAAACGACGTGAATCTTCTATGAAGATTTCTCTCAACATAGGACCAATTTGGTTTACTTCTAATAGCACTTCGGCCAGTATTTGTTAAACCTGTCTGTCACAAGAGTGTACCACTGTTGATTATCCTGCATACATCTGTGGCCTTTGTAGTTTATATCTCTATGTCATTTGTTTGACTATGATTTTTACATGTTTCTTTTGGTTATTGCGATAAGCTAAAGATACAGATTGGTTGACTGTATGATAGAATTGGCTTAGCTCTGTCTTTATGACTGAATGTTCAGCACACGAACCACAGCTAATGACTATCATAGCTTTAGGATAATGGACTATGCCAACAAATGACAAATCATGTAATCTCACATTATGAAGTACAAAAGGACTATCTGAGGCTATATCGTACGGAAGATGGAGAACTCGTGGATTAATATGATGAACCCTTCACCAAGGGCATCTTGTTTGAGAAAATGGAGAACTCTTGGACAAATAAACTTATTTCTTCAACTCTAGCCATCCTTTGATGGTCTGAAGGTCTATGCCCATATAGCAAGCATGGACATCATCCCTGCACCTAAGAAAAGTGCAAGATATGTCATCAGCTGAAGCTTTGTATTCGTCTGCAGTTTGGGCTTATTGAAATCTGTGGCCAGAAGATCGACTAATGACATGTAGATCAAAATTCCTGCTGAGGCTGAGTTGAACACTCCTTCAACAATGAACGCTGTAGTGCTATGGCCATTGTAGCTTGATGAAATTCCAATCCCTAATGCAATGCCAATGGGTGCAGTCAGGGAGAAAAAAATTGCCATCATGACGGTAGCCCTCAACTTGAAATTTGCCTGCAGCAAGGAACGGAAGCCAGAGGACATTAGATTTTGTTGATGTCAAGCACAATATCAGGTTAATTCTTTCTTCTTTGTGTCCATATACTTTCTTTATTGAATAAATGTTAACATATCATTGCTAGGTTCTATTTGCATGGAGTAGTTGGGAAAAGTTGTTTCTCTCTCTAAAAAAAGTCTGACATTTATCTGATTTAACTTTCACAACAAGTCTGTTCAACAAAAAATGTTGGTTGGGATATATGTGCTTTTTGTTATTACTATAAAATTTGATTTGCAACAGTTTATTCTTGTAACATGTCATGTCGCTGTCCAAGAATGTTCCATTTCAACTTTGTACATCTCCTTTTTTCCTTCTTTCTCTTGTTTATCCCCCATCCTGCCAAAAGGGCACTTGGTATAAATTTCCTCACATGCTGTTATAAAAACGCCTTTTTCATAAAAGCTGTAGCTTCTCATTATTTCAGTCATAGGTTGAAGCAAGAGATTGGTTAGTTTTTTAAGTGAGATATATTCAGGTATTGTAGGTTATGGTCCAAGTCCAAGCATTTACCTGCACAATGCAACCACCCAGGCCAATGCCTTCAAAGAATTGATGGAAGCTAAGGGCACCAACAAGAGGCCTTATGGTCGATGACCTCACAGATGCACCTAAGGACACCCCAATTATCACTGAATGCACCAATATTCCGAGCTCAAGGACCTGCATGGTGAGAGATCTACTTTGTTATTTTAATATGTTTTTGTCCTGAAAATTATACCTAGCTGATGCCTGATGAGCAGTAGACCCACTTCTCAGGCTGGAGAGGAACATTATGCTCTGAAGCACAAGGTAACACCCACTTTGTAGGTGTTTATATCCTTGTCCAAATCTCTATTTCTTCATTAGTGTGTTACGGGAACTGTAAACATATTATTACACCTTTTGTTCTCTGGAACTGTGAACAGCAATCATATGTATCTTACAATGTAAATATATGATTGATCATAATGAGACATTTGAAGGTAATTCAGCAAACTGCTGCGGTATCTTAATTGATTATGCACTACTTATGGCAATGATATGTTTTTTATGATTTTATTTGTTGCACTGACTTTAACTATTTTCAAGGGAGACTTATGGACATCAAGGGATTACACTTGCCTGAGATACCACCCTGTGCCGGATCGTGTCAGCTATTGAAGCCTCCTCTGGTGAACTGATGACATCCACCTCTCCGTGTGAATGCCCATGTGTTGCATGGGTGTGCACATGCACATGTTGTGCATGCCCAGACCTTTCCTCATCTCCTGGTTGTTCATGGATCTCTAGGATGTCGATTGGCCGTGCCTTCTTGAAGTGAGACCGGCGGTAGTACCCAGCAGCTAGTGAGTCTATCACCATAGTGGCCATTGCAGCAGACATTGCAATGAGTCCTGCAAAGGGGAAAATGTTCCCACCACTGCCACCTTTGTAGAGGCATGGGGATGTCAGCCCATCAAATGCTGCTGGCAGAATGTGGACCATGCCCGTGGCCAGGATGACACCGGCTGCAAATGCCTTGACAGCGAAAAAAATGTCACCATCAGGATGTAGCGCGGCCATGGAGCGGCCAAGTACTGGCACTAGCACACCAGCTGCTCCAGCTGTGAGGATGGATGCAATGGCAATCAGCTTCAGTTTCATTGCACCCAGGCTGTCAGTCTCAGTCCCATTTGTGGCATTTGTGCACTTGGAGGTGGTGGCCGCAGCCAATTGTGCAAAGAGTAGGAGCCATGAAAGCATTTTCAATGTATGCTTCACAGCTTCCATGGCTATTGCTTATGTTGTGTCTTGTGAAATGCTGTATGTTCTAGTATGAGTTGCGATGAGAGAGGCATATGGTTTGTGCTTTATATAGGAGGAATGTGTTGCTTGTGATGGTTGCCAGATTGGCATCCCATGGGCCGAGTGGGGTCTGCTACTCTCAGTTTCCATATTCTTTTGTCAAAACTGCAGTGCGAGGTGTTGCTCATACTGGATCTTCTACCTGTCATCACCACAACATAGTGCTGCTGTGAGTTGCCACTTTATGTTGATGCTTAATGATCGTTGAACCATCAAACATGAAAAGGAAGAGATCCAGCCCTGATCCTCAGCCTGAAGCTCAGTTATCTGAATCGTGAATTCGTGATCATCATGAGTCAGCTACCACATCTCCTGGTTGTCACTGTTCACAACTGCTGGATCGTTGATGGGCAAAAGCATAGGGCACCGGATTCCATTCACCTAATGAATCGAGCAAGAAAAACATTGCAAATAAAGGGTGTGGGATGTACTGGCACCTTGTGACGTGAATGGGTCAATGGTGCTTTCTTGTATGGTCAGAGCATCTTTCAATGTTGACACTATGTTGTCATTAGTTATTTAATTATATTAAACTCTTTTGAGGCCTGCACTTTGCTGGTGAGCCTTTTTGGTGGTGGGCTGAACATGATGTTCTACTCATGCCTAATCATCTGTGATGACTGATGAGAGATGAGACTAAAATCTATGCATGAAGATTAAAATTTACCTTTTCTTTGAGGATATTGCTCTTATTTGATTGTTGTTAATTCATGTATCTTTTATTGCATCTGGAAGACGTTGCCCCACCTTGCTGCTTTATGGGAGTGCTCCCGAACCAAACTGATCGAGCGATTTTCATGTCTTTGGCAGGTATTGCACTGTTTTCTTGGAAGCTGCATCTCTCCTTTTGCTAAGAACCTGAAGCCTCTCTGGCGACCTAGAAATGCATCTGAATGTGTTGTTTGAGGGCCATCTATTCAATCCTAACATGCGGGGAAGATAAATAGGTTTCTTTTGTTAGAAACCACAAGCCTTGGCTCGCGACTCGAGATAGGTGCTGGACTGCAGATCGCTTGGCAAAGAGGGGTTTGGACCATCCTGTTCAATGCCCCCTTTGTGATCAAG
Source organism: Zea luxurians (assembly GCA_029449295.1). Lineage (NCBI taxonomy): Eukaryota > Viridiplantae > Streptophyta > Magnoliopsida > Poales > Poaceae > Zea > Zea luxurians. The sequence goes on along the minus strand of JAOPSE010000009.1, from coordinate 20,995,182 downwards.
AGGATGAAACGGTGCATCATCTTTTAATCTCTTGTGTCTTCTCTAGGGAAGTGTGGTTTAGGATTTTCTCCCTGGTTAATCTGCGGCAGTTCTCCCCCGCGAGGGATGATTTGGTTTTCCAAGATTGGTGGGCTAACTTGGAGGCCAAGGTCCCTTATGCGCTGCGCAAAGGGATTAACTCCCTTGTGATGTTGGTGGCATGGTGGCTTTGGAAGCAGCGGAATAATTGTGTGTTTGAGGGGGATGCTCCTAGTGGCAACCAGATTATTCAAAATATCAAAGACGACGCTCAGAGGTGGTGTCTCGCGGGTGCCAAAGATCTGGGCACCATCTGGCCTTAGTTTAGGAGCAGTTTTGGCTGTTTTTATTTTTATTTTTATTTTTATTTTTTATTTTATTTTTATTTTCTTATATTTTTTTGTTGTTTCTCTGTACTCTGGTCTTCTTTAGACCATTGGTATTTCTTCTATCTTAATATATCTAATGCGCAGTTCTCCTGCGCGTTTTAGAAAAAAAGAAACCACAAGCCTGCAAAAAGTGATTACACTAGATCATCGGATTGGAACAGAACTACGAAGATCACACACTGCAGAGGTGATTGCCCTGTATCCAGCATATCCAAATAAGCACTCATCTGTCTATCAGTTGGACTCAATGATCTAGATGACTGTCCATTCGGATGTTCTATGTACGACTGGCCCAAATTTATGCAACGTACGGTGATTGGCCATTTTAGCTACCCAGAGTGGCTCCTTGTATTGCATGATTACACCTTTGGATACTTCGTAGTTCCACTAACCTTGGCACTGCAGAGGTCTCCTTGTCCAGTATCAGTGTCGAGGAATATCTGTGAACACATCAAACAGTAGGCATCGAATAAAGAGGCACGCCCCTTTGTCTGGAGTGGGCAGCTGGTGGTGAGAGCTCAAGCTTTTTTGATCGGGGAAAGCACGCTCCAATTTGACGGAAAGGAAAGCTGATGACATCGCACAATTCTCTGGTCCCATTATAGATAATATCTTCACTGCTTTGCAGTTGCAGTAGGGTTGGGATGCTCCATGGATTTCTGGTTTCAACAGGTGCTACCACTGTTGAAGACCTCTCTCTGTTCAGTTGCTCAGTGGGGTGGAATGTAGGACTGGACGCCGTGTGCATCTTTATCAGAATGGTTATCCCAACTGGTCCCTTCACCTTCACCTTTCCATGGCACGAACTTGCCGCGTCATTGGAGGCATAGCGACTGATGCATACATGCATGCAATGAAGAAGACCGGGAAAGTTGGGGCCGTCCGCTTGGGGCCGTGGTGTGTGGACCTTCTTCCGAGCTCGTGGCTTCCACTGTTGATAAGGATCTTTGCCGGATTCTTCCTGCTCCGTATCATCCTGGGGTTGAACGAACCGTTCCGTTCCAATACCCCTAGAGAAGGACGTTTCAGTGAAGTGGCTCACCCAATGACCCAAACATACCAGCCTGTACCTGTGGACATTGCAGTGGCAGTTGGCCTAAAGATGGGCAGCCAACTAAATATCTCTCTCTATTAGCCTGAGTGTTTCACACTACATGTGCTTTCTTTGCATAGACATTGCAAACGGTGACCGGTCATCGGGTTGTGCAAGTTCACATGGTCTACTGAGCAGTGTCCAAATGGTCTACCAAGCAGTGCACACCCCCCAGTGGTCTGATCTACTAAGCGTACGTCCAAGTTACCAGTCCTGCACGATCATATTTGCTAATGACACGTTCTAATAATGACGGCTCAACGAAGTGGCTGCCGAACAGATCAGCCAATAGCAAGCAACGGAAGTTGGCCTAAAGTGAAAAGAGAGGCAGCAGATTACCACGCGCTTTGACAGCAGACAGAGCACGGTTTGCATAATGAACATGGGAGTGCCCCTCACTCATCGGCCATCATCGGGCGATCCATGCTGAGTTTCCATCATCACACGGCCTACTGAGCAGTCTGCTAGTCATGGCCGCTTTACTAGCGGGGGGGAAAGAGAGCCGGGCTGGCCGGAGACGAAGGCGATGCCACTGCCACGCGCAGAGAAGTAAGGACGACGACGGGTCAGGGGATAGATATTGCACACGGGAGTACGGGACAGCGTGACTCCTGTGGAAACAGCAGCCGCACCAGCACCACTGGGGGAAAAAAAAAAGCCTCGGTTCGTGGGGAAGCCAATAATGCCCGGCGAGATGCGTGTTGCACGATGATGCCGCGCTTGACTTGACGCCGGCCGGTGATCTCGCCTGCGCGCTGAGCTCGTCGGCACTGTGCTTGCTGGCTTGTGACCGTCCTGAAGCCTGGAGGAGTGCATACGGCGGCAATAGATCTGCCAATCTAGGGGACCTGCTGTCCTGTAATCTGGACGTGCTTGCAGAGTCAGTGCGTGGTCTGATCAGCTCGTGCCCTGCCTTTGTACGTTTTCCGTGTTCGTGCCTGCTGTGCTGAGAGCCTGAGAGTAGGAAAAGACGGTAAACATGCGATGCATTTTGGGTGGCCACCGGTTAGTCAACTTCTGGCGATGCCTGCGTGCTGGCTTGTTGTACACCCTGTTTGGATTTGGTTCACGTAAATACTCGATACTCCCTTTATCTTAAAATATAATTCGTTTTAGACTAAATATAGGTTCATAAATTAACTTATAAATATTATTTGTATATGCTTCTATATTTATTATCATTCATCCGTATTTAAAAAGAAAATAAAAAGACTAGAAAGAAATTATGCTTTGGGACAAACGGAGTAATAGTTATGGCTAATATTTATTCGTTTGGATACAACAATATAAATAATCTATTAGCTAATTGATAGGTAGATCTCTGGATAACAACTATCTCACCAGTTTGATTAAGATTCTGTTTGAATGCACTAGAGATGAGATAATAGTTAGCAGCTGCTAAGATTAGCTAGCTACAGACATCTAAACAACACAGGTAATAATAGTTCAGCTATTAGCTACTTTTAACAAATTAACTAATACTTAGCCAACAATTTGTTAGCTAGATAATTCTCCAAGTAACTTTTTAGTTAGCTTAACTATTAGACCTAGTGTATTCAAACAAGATATAAATCAGATAATAACAGCTAATTGATGTATTAAAATAACATAACCTTATTAATTAGTGGTGTATCGCCTGAACGTCTTTTTAATAGGTAGCCAGCAAGTAATTAGTCGTGTCGCTTCCCCTTTTTTGTTTACTGGAGTTACATTTATAGATGCAAGGTATGTAGCGTTATCTTTTATATCTAATTTTTATAGACTTCTTAAAGATTTTCTCTTCTATATCTTAATCCTATATGTCCTCTATATGTATGTATTTATCAAACTCTCTCAAATGTCTTATACATATTTTAGTTTTGTTTAATCTATTGTCTAAATTATAAAAATAGATAGAGGAGAGACACAAGTTTGTAATCACTGCAATAGAGTGATGACATGAAAGTATGCACACACACACAGTATAGAGAGTTTGGGCTGCTAGGAGCAATACTACAAGCATATCTAACCCTTTTGTGGTTTCGAGGAATTAAATGACAACATAATTAAAGGTCTAACAAATTTGTTAAGCGTTGCACAAAAAATTAAGTATATTGTATACACTTGATTATTATATAATGATAAGTGTATAAATGTTTAGCAAGAGGTCAAACTTGATGATATTCCATAGGGTGTTCAAATAAAGCTAAAATTATGTAAGGAACATGGTAATGTCTATTACTTTGCCTTGGAGCTAGTTGTATCCCTTGAACTCATGCATAGAGGCTCTCTTGCTCATTTGTTCAGTTGAGAAAAACACATTGCAGAGCAAGGATGAGTTCTTTCATAGTGTGCTGATTGAGATTTCATATCATAAGATTAAGGACCCCATTAGTGTATAAAGAGTAGCGAGTGTGCAACCACTCCTCTTTTTAGGCTTGGTTCAGTGAAGTGAGAGTTTATGACTCTTTGTGATCATCATTAACTAGAGGACTTGGAGGTGTTTAGGAGTTTGGTGATTATTCAATGGAGCTTATGGGTGACCTAACTTTTGGTGTGAGCAGTTGTGGAGTGATAAAAAATTATCCCACAGTAAGCACATGTTCCTTACACAGATCGAGAGGAGCTGCACTCTTGTGCTGGTGCCTTTGAAGACTAAAAATCTTAAATGAGCCTAAGAAAGGTGTAAATGTTACCTAAGACAGTTGAGTCAGGACGAATTAGAACTGGAGTTAATCTCAACGTTTCAAAAGTCATGATGAAGGTTGTTTATACCTAAGGCGATGTGACACACCAATTCTGTTACTTCCTCCATCTTAGAATATACAAGAGATTAAGGTTGTTTATCATCTGAAGTCAAACTATAATAAGTTTGACTAAATTTATAGAATAATAACAACCATATTTACAACATTAAATTAGCATCATTGGATACATATTGTGAGATGTGGTTTCATAACAATAACTTTTTATGTATGCAGTATAATAGTATGACTTTTTTAACGTGGTAGCTATTAGCACTCTTCTTATATGTGTCTGAGTTTGAGTGAATACGTTTTGGTAAGCTATAAAACTTAAGGCGCATCAGTAAGCCTGCTGCCTGATCTCTCCTTGCAAGGTTCGTAGTCCAATTAATATGAGAAAGACGTGTGCCCAAGTGTTCGGAACAGACTTTTAGGCCCTGTTTAGAAGTGTAGTATTTTTGCGGTTTTAAAATAATACTATGATATTTGATGATACTATAGTATATTGAAACTCAAAAGGTGTTTGGTTTGTATAGACAAAACATAGTTTTAAATATCATGGTTTACCCAAAACCGTGGCATTTTTGGAGTTTTTAAAACTCCAGTCAGGACCTCAGTTTTCTTCTCTTCTCTCTATATATACTTTGTTTTTCCAATGAAACCAAACAGATCTCGGTTTTGAGCAATACTATGGTTTTACTGTGGTAAATTAATATCGTAGTATTTGTGTCATGTACAATTGTAAACTGTGGTATCTCAAAATTACGGTATTTTAAAACTGCATTTCCAAACAGGCCCTTAGGGGTATTTGGGAGTGAAGTTTTTTCACAGTTTTGAAAGAATACTGTAGTATTCTCAAATACTGCAGTATTATATACAGAATGGTGTTTGGTAAGCTGGGTAAAATCTCTGTTTTCAAAACTGAAGTATTGCAAATACTATAGTTGTTTTAAGGTATTCTAAACTTAGGTCTGGACCTCAGTTTCCAAAATTGTGGTATTGTAAACTACGGTATTGTCATGACTAAAGTACACTGTAGTATTTCAAAAACTGTGATTTTCAAAAACTTTGTTCCGAAACAGGGCCTTAATGGTTTGATCAAATAATTTACCGCACTATCTCGGTAATACCGGTACACACGTCGCTGACACGAACGCACATGTGACGTACGGCAATGCAGGTCATGATCGTCACTCGTCAACTTTGACGATTACTAATCGCAGTTTGGCGTAAAGCGTGCAGTAAAGATGAAGAGAGATCGACGACGTAACACAAGCAAGCATATACTACTTAGGACAACGTGATTCTTGTACTACACGGGTACGTAGAGCGGCAGCGTCAATCAAACCGGATCAATTGTGGCGCTATATACTTGTGCAGCTTAATTAACTGAAAGTCTGAAATGATGACCTTTACAACTCTGGGTGGGACCGGACCTCTCGTGCGACTTGAGAGACGACATTACGTGTTGTCGTGTATGGATGTGACTAGATATATAAGTGGCATCGTATCATGAATCCAAACTGGACATTTCACCAGTAGAAAACAGCTTTGTGGCTACGATGAGATCTTAAAAATTTTATATTTCGATTATCAAACTTCAGTAATACTTTTACTGATGGTTTCTTAAAAATACAAATCCATGATTTAAACATACATAAATTTTAAGAAACTGCATGTAAAAATCAATTTTTATAGACGGTTTTCTTAAGAAACCACTACTATCATTTTTATTTTGATTTCTTGTGATTTTTAAATGATATCGTATGGAAAAACCATCAAAGTAAAAGTTTTAGATATCTAAAAGTTATTAAACTTTGTAGTTGACAACTTTTTATTTGAAATCATTTTAGCTCTAAAAATTGTATATTAATTTTTTAAATTTAAAATGCAAATTTTACAAACGAACCCGGATCGAAAAAGTATCAAAATAAAAGGCATAGAACTTTAAATTTTATTCAACTTTGTAGTTGCCAACGTTTTTTGTTTGAATATGTAGCCAACAGAACTGCAATATGGACATTAAATAAGTGATATGTGGAGTGGTAGAGGAGGGTACACGCGAGGGTGAGATCGCCAGTTTGATTCCCGTTGGCCGCGTACCGCATGATTTTTTTGCGCGAAAAATGTCGTGTGAGGGTAGACCTATTCAAATGTCTGGTCGGGTTCAATTCAGGTCAAGATCGGGTCGTGGGTTATTTAGCACAGCATGTACTCGACCCGTGCATAGTTCGGGTCGGGTTGGTTTGGCACGTGCCTCCTTTATAAATATAAAGAGGTACGACCGATTGAGAACCCTAAACACATTCGAATCGAACCAATTACTTTATTTACTTTTTTCTGCCATAGAAGTAGATGTAACGTAGCTTTAGTTATAACCTTCAGCATATTCACCTCCACACCTATTCAACTCTACGTCGTCTAGATCCGTCCTGGGGTGACCTGTCGACCCCAGGACGACCCTAGGATCTTACCCCTCCTGAGGGGTAAAATCTACTTCGTCTACTTCACTCAAGATCTCTTCATTGAATTGATCTCTTAATTTCTAGGTGAATCTACGTCGTCTAGAGACGCCTCGGATGACCCGCTGACCCAGAGCACCATAAGGCCTCTCCCCCGGAGGGCGGGATCTAGGTCCTACGAGGAGAAGAAGACAACTCTGCACCATCGCGGACTATCTGGCCCAGAGCGAGGACCGTCCGGACAACGCGCAGGGAAGGCGCCGCTCCTGTCGCCAGAGCACGGACCGTTCGTGCCGTCGCAACGAGCATCGCCAGTCAACCCAGCGGACCTGTTGGGCACCAAAAAGGGGACCGGACGGTCCGCGCCTGTGGGTCGGACGGTCCACGTGCGCGCAGAACAGATTAGGGTTCCGAGTTTCTTACTGTGTTTGTTGGCTAGATTCTCGGAATTAGCTCGGGGAGTTTGTTTGTAACGGGTCCAGTCTCCCTCCTCTATAAATATAGAGGAATACAGTCGATTTGTAATGATCAATCGAATCAATAACATTTCTATTTCGCATTTATTTCCTGTATAATTAGGAGTAGTTCTAGTCTAGTTCTAGTTTAGCCTTCCAATCCCCAAATTCTTTGCTTCTCTTCGACTCTACGTCGATTAGACAAGTCTAGGTCAGCCTGTCGAGCCTAGACAACTCCTAGGATCTCTCCTCCCCGATGGGGTCCCTCGCGGGAGCGAGATCCAGGCGCCGCCGGCGACCTTCCGCCGCCGGCGACCTTCCGTCGCCCCTGCGCACGCGCGGACCATCTAGCCTGTAGGCACAGACCGTCCGGCCGTCAGGCAAGGAACCCTAGCCCCTGCGCCAGGTCGCGGACCGTCTGGCCCCTAGCCGTGGACCATCCGCGCCTGACCAGAGAGCACCGCCGCCGGTTCTTATTGAGTGATTGACGCCCCAAAAGGGTGTCAACATACTTTTTGGCGACTCTGCTGGGGTACACATATCTAGACCCATAAAATTGGCCCTCAATGGCCGGTTCAAGGGATAGCTCTGAAGTCTCCCCCAGCAACATTATAGAGCCGACTTGGGAAACCTTGCCGGCCGACGAACAACTCCAGTTCGAGGAGTACAAGGAGCATATGATCCAAGAGGCAAAAGCAAAGTTCTTGGCCAACTTCAAAGTGGACAAGAATAACAAGGTCGTCCGACAATGGACGACGGATCCGGCTTCGCTCCGACCCACACCAGATATCCCCAATGTAAGTAATACAAACGAGCTGCAATCTCTTAAGAATTATGTAGATGAACAGCGAGAGCAAATGCAAAATATCATAGGGAGTATACAAAACGATTATAGGAGATTAGCACGTGCATTTGATAAATCTAGTATTGCAAATTTTCCTTCGCACGAGGTTGAATTAGGCGGTAACACGAGTAATACATCGGCTATAGGTTGTCACAACCAGTCAAAACCCCTTTATGGAATGCCGATGGACACATATCCTGAGCAACCGCAAATCGACAGTAAATCAGTCGATCTGCACATGCCCGGACCGTTCGCACGTGAGCGCGGATCGGCCGGGCCAGCAACGGCCGGGCCCATTTTAATGAGTTACCCAGACTTGCACCCGAGCCACAACCTTTGGCACAGAATCTAAACTACCTAGTCGGACGGTCCGCATACAACGACGGACGGTCCACATATAATCACGGACGGTCCGGGCCAATGTTCGGATGGTCCGCGCATGACTTTTTTGAGGAGGATTGTTACCTAAATCCTCACTCGTCCTAGCAACACTTCCCATCACACTATGCGATGCATCAGCCCATTAATACAAAATCTCGAGCCTAGGAAAGCTTCCGGCCCTGCCTAGAAGGCCGGAAAGGAACGATCAATCCTATGATCCATATAGGGTAAATGGCAATGCACCACATAGCTCAAACCAATGGAGGAAAGACAACATGCTAATATCCAGCCAACCCCACCTATGTTTAAGCAGAGAGCCGGTGGTCTCGCACCGGCTGCCATTGATATAGTAAGGGAAGAAATAGCTGGGGCGTTCCGAGATAAGCTCGGAGTAAGCATGGTCCCTAGGGGGCAATCATATCGGAAACCTTATGATAGCCGATTTGATCACCACCCATACCCACAGGGAACCAGGATACCCGAATTTGCAAAATTTTCGGGTGACCAAGGAAAAACACGCGTGAACACATAGGCCAGTTCTTAGCACAATTAGGAGAATTGGCCGACACAGAAGCATTTCGTGTGCATTTATTTTCATTGTCCTTAACAGGAACTGCGTTCGCATGGTACGCCACTTTACCTCCTAATTCTATTTTGTCATGGGGGATTTAGAACAAAAATTCCATGATCACTTTTTCTCTGGTGACTATGAGTTAGATATATAAGTGGCATCATATCATGAATCCAAACTGGACATTACACTAGTAGAAAACAGCTTTGTGGCTACGATGAGATCTAATTTTTACATTTCGATTATCAAACTCCATTTGTACTTTTACTGATGGTTTCTTAAAAATACAAATCCATGATTTAAACATACATAAATTTTAAGAGACTGCATGTAAAATTTAATTTTTATAGACTGTTTTCTTAAGAAACCACTACTATCATTTTTATTTTGATTTCTTGTGATTTTTAAATGATATCGTATGGAAAAAACACCAAAGTAAAATTTTTAGATATCTAAAAGTTATGAAACTTTGTAGTTAACAACTTTTTATTTGAAATCATTTTGGCTCTCAAAAATTGTATATGGATTTTTTAAATTTAAAATGCAAATTTTACAAACAAACCAGGATCGAAAAAGTATCAAAATAAAAAGGCGTAGAACTTTAAATTTTATTCAACTTTGTAGTTGCCAACGTTTTTTGTTTGAATATGTAGCCAACAGAACTGTAATATGGACATAAAATAAGTGATATGTGGAGTGGTAGAGGAGGGTACACACGAGGGTAAGGTCGCTGGTTTGATTCCCGTTGGCCACGTACCGCGTGATTTTTGCGCGAAAAATGTTGTGTGCGGGTAGACCTATTCAAATGTCTGATCGGGTTCGAATCAGGTCAAGGCCGGGTCGCGGGTCATTTAGCATAGTCTGTACCTGACCCGTGCATAGTTTGGGTCGGGTTGGGTTGGCACGTGCCTCCCCTATAAATATAAAGGGGTACGTCTGATTGAGAACCCCAACACATTCGAATCAAACCAATTACTTTATTTACTTTTTTCTGCCATAGGAGTAGATGTAACATAGCTTTAGTTGTATCCTTCAGCATATCCACCTCCACGCATATTCGACTCTACATCGTCTAGATCCGTCCTGGGGTGGTCTGTCGATCCCAAGACGACTCTAGGTGAAAGTTCCCTTTACCCAGGAACAGGATCTGGATGTCGCCTAGAGGGGGGTGAATAGGTGGATAAAAATTATCACTTGAAAACTGAAATTCTTACTCTACTCCAAGGCTGGATCGCAGTGGAACGAAAAGCCCTTCGAGTAGGTTGCAGCGGAATAGAAGATCCTGTCTCACAATGCCCTGCACTTCAAATATAACTTGTACCACAGATAAGTGTTGAAGTGTAGATATAAAAAGTAAGACAGAGAGTCAGCACACAATACAGAGCGAAGCACACAGACGCAGGGATTTATCCCGAGGTTCGGCCAAGCCTGAAATGCTTGCCTAGTCCTCGTTGGAGTTAGCCACACCTAGGCTTGGAGTCTATTTCAACTCCTTCCTCCGTTTTCTCAGATCTGTCAGTATGACAGATAGATCCTTCCACTATGTTGAGTTTGGTTACAACAAAGCCGCGGCTGCTTACAATCTTCTTGACAGCACTCCGGCAGAGTAACGATATGCTCAAGACTATGCTCTAGCTCTTAGCAGCACTTCTCCACTCTCTAAAGGCTTATAGCTTTGCCTTCTACACAAACTAGAGAGATACACACAAGAGAGAGAGAGAGATTCGATCCGAGTGATGTATACAATTGTTGGCTGCACTTGTGTACTTGTTTGAGGCGCCTAGGGGTCCCTTTTATAGCCCCAAAGGGCCTAGGAGCCATTGGAGCTTCATTTGGAAGCTCCCAGCCTTCCCTGGTTGCGGATGCACCAGACTGTCTGGTGGCACACCGGACAGTGAACAGTAACGGATCTGATTGACAGTTTCCTTCTCTAGAACAGCTAGCCATTGGTGCACCGGACAGGTTACTATTCACTGTCCTGTGCACCAGACACAGCTACTATTCACTATCCTGTGCACCGGATAGGTCACTATTCACTATCCTGTGCACCGGACAGAGTTACTATTCACTGTCCTGTGCACCGGACAGCTACTATTCACTGTCCTGTGCACCAGCCAACAGCACACTAAGTGTTTTTTTCCTCCGTTCTTTCTCCATTTGACTTCAACTTTTGGGAGGATTTTCCTGAGACTTAAACAAACACATTTAGAGTATAATCCAATTGATTTAGTCCTAGAAACTTACATCTTTCTTGTTCTTCTCCTAGCTTTTCTGTTTCTCCTCCAACAGAGCTCAGAATGGTACTTTCTCTACAGAAAGAGTTAGAGAGCAAACCAAAGCACCAAACTTGTAGTAAGAGGTGTATGCGAAATGGTTGAACACTCAAACCTTACATACTTAACCTTTTTCATCGTTTTACCCAATTTGGCTTGTTTGAAGTCGATGTTGGACTCTAAACCATCAAGTCAACCTGACTCGATCTAGATTGACATATCTGAGCCCCAACCCCCGTTCACTTCTCGAGCTTGATCTTGAGCCTTATGACTTACACCACATAATTGTAGATGTTACCTCATTGGTTGTAAGTCATGTCCTTATGTAGTGATCCTTGATGCACCATAACTCTTCTTAACTCGATCAATCTTGACTTTGCAAGTCTTCTTCTTCACCCCTGGCTTTGGGTTCCTGGTCTCCTTGACCTTCTCCCGTGCACTCGGTACCTCAAAGCTCTTCTTGCCTCCATCCTTGGCTTGATCGGTTGTCTCTGAGTTACGCACACCGAGTCTCACTTAAGCAATGTCCATCTTACTTGTGATGTCCATTATCTATAGATAATCCAGTCTTTGGACCATCACACTTGTTCACTTGTGTTGAACCCTGTTAGCTTTGCATTAAGCACCTGTTCAACACTTATAGCACACTTGTTAGTCTTTTAATTGGGTTGTCATCCAAACCACCAAAACCCACAAGAGAGCTTTCAATCTCCCCCTTTTTGGTGATTGATGGCAACACAATTAAAGCTTACACAATAATAAGATTTAAAGCACAAATTTTGAATTCTAAGTTTATAGAATGCTCCCCCTAAATATGTGCTTACATTAAAATCTTAACTTTGGCCTTAAATGCCAAAATGCACATACTTAGGCTAATTCGAAGCATTGTTACACCTTAGAACCTGTGGGATGCATTGTGTCAAGAATCAAACCGTGATGCGTATAACACACAAACGCATAGAATCAGAGTTAAACACCAATTGAATAGATATACCACAGAAATATCAACCTACCACTATTCACCATTAAGATACCAAATTAAAACAATTTTAAAGCACCAGAACCACATGAATATCTATTGCAGGATAAACACAGTAGATACTAAATGATTCATATCAACGGAAGCATTAATTTTGCATTATCACCATATAATACAATAAGAAGCATAAGTAGTATCAACAAAACTAACACATTCTTCCTTAAGACTCAAGGAAACCCTTTTAGGATAAGCTTTCCTCTCAGGTTGAGATAAGCTTTAATGCACAATTTCTCCCCCTTTGACATCAAACACCAAAACCATATTCAAGCAAGAACATAGAATGATGTCAAGGGACAGCGGGGTATTGAGCAGGTAAATTTTAACACACTAACATTACTCCCCCTTACACATTGAACATATGCAACACAAGCATTTGGAGGAAAGTTAAGATACATATACGCAAAAGATCAATACTTCCTTTTGTACCTTTACCATGTTGTGGTGTACTTTCCATCTTGAAAGTTTAATCTCTAGGGAGCTTCTCCACACTTGTGCCTGATCCTTTATCCTAACCTTTTCTTGTTGCTAAGACACCAAGCTTAGATCAAGTTATAGTATTGTGGCACAAGATGAAGCTTCTATTCTAGTGATTACCAAAAGATATCAATTGAAGCAAACTACCATGGCTACTAATTGAAAAATTATTACTGTCATAGCTCCATGATATTTAAAGATAAGCATCTAGTATCACCAAATATTATAGAGCATGAGCAATCTAAAAATATGCAATTACTCACAACTTAAGATACCAAATACTTGACTTACGGAGGTACCCAAGTCCTGATTGCTCCATTTCTTGCTCATCTTCCCTTTTCCACCTTGAGACTATACAAGATCACTCAAGAAGCAATTTAGTCACAAAAGACACAAGTTATGTGTGCTCCCCCTAAAGTTGTGCATCACGTATTTGAATGACTTGCACTTTGCACTTTCTAGCATCCTCAGAACTAGAGGGGATCACAACATATCTTTGTCTAGACATAATCTATCAATTTCATCACAAGGAGATACCAATTGGATAGATGACATCATACAACTTGTGACTAGTGGAAACGATGCATGCCTCAAGATATATAACATTTTACAAGCAACCTAGGCACGCTTCACACGTGATGATCATTGCAACACATACACTAATTGAAAGATGACAAGATCATGCATATAAAGCACAATGTCTAATCACATCAAGATTAAGAAGAATTTTCTTAGGTACACCAAGGGAAACAACATTTTAAGGCATAAGGCACCTAAGCCAAGATACTAACAATGAAAGGCAAGAACATAGCTATGATCACAATCAACAGAACTTCAAAATTTTCAATGAAATTGCATAGTTCCATTCTCCGTACCTTTGCCTTTTCCTGAATTGCCATGAGAGCACCAGTTGTCACCTAATTGAGTGCTCCTTTTGCTTATGCACCTCATAACTCAAGAAGGTGCATTAGTGTCACAACATGGATTCGATATACACACAGTATCAAAATAGGGTAATTATGTGAACATAGACTAAACAAGATATCATGCTTGCACATAGGTTTATCATTAAAAACCATATAGCATGACTTACACAAAGATACAGGTTTATCCATGAACACAAAAAGAGTTAATCTTGGTGAATATATCAAATGAAAAACTACCCATTTAATGATTCAAAAGATATAACATATAGAACACACAATCATGATTAAGCGAGCATCATTATGAACCATTGATAACACAGGCAATCTCAAAAGCATAACTACTCCAAAGATATGTAGCACAACAATTCAACTTAAGAGCAATACTGATTATCAATAATGTACTTAAGATACACGAGTACCATCCTTTGGAGAGCAAGTTGCAGATTCTCATCAAGGTCCTTTGCTTGATTCACCAATAATGATTAAGGACCTCTACAACTTATTTCACTTGAGATGAACATGGGATTAGTATTGCACAATAATTCAACCTTGGGTCAATGAATAGACAATAAAAATTAACAGCTTAAGCATAGAGTTTGAATTAACCATCTTAAGCTCTCCCATGGTCTCCAGTTCATCTCAAGGCACCTCCATGGTCTAGTTGGCACAGTTTGGTACCCATCTCAGGATGGGTCCATAACGATCATCCATAAGAGCTTTTGGTACCCAAATAGCAATTGTGCTAGTTCTAGTGATCTCATTACTGATCTAGCACAAGTATATGGTTTGGGTCTCCTAAGTGAATAAGATTGAGATAGATTTACTTGCTTAGGAACCTTACCCTTTTTACATACCTTGGATAGATGACCCTGCTCACCACACTTGTAGCAGAAGCGTCTGTAGGAAACGGATGATGCCTAAGAGGGGGGGTGAATTAGGACTTCTAAAACTTTTACTAAACTAGGCCACAAATAAATCCCTAGAGCAAAACCTATGCAAGTAATCAAACTAGAAGGTGCAAACTAGGTTTTGTCTAAGTGTTGCTATCTCTACTGCAAAGGCTAAGTTTCAATCTACACTAAATAAGTAGGAATACAAGATTGAAACTTAAATGCTTAATATAAATGTGGAAACTTAAACAGCAAAGTAGAGAAGCAAACTCTTGTGGATGACGCCGGTATTTTTACCGAGGTATCCGGAACCACGCAAGGTCCCGACTAATCCTCGTTGGTGCCCCTACGCAAAGGGAAGCCCACGCGAGGGCCAAGCACCACGGTCGAGTAACTCCGTAGAGAGCCGCGGGCCTTCTCCACGCGCAAGTGGTGCTCCGCTTTCGGCTCCTCTCGGACGCTCCCCGCCGTCTCCACTATCGAGCTTCCGGCCGAAACGCCGCGGGCCTCATTCCCTCCGGTACACGGTGGCGGCCGTGACACAAACGCGGTTGTCACGGTCTCGCAAGACTCTCGCCCCACTCGGTACAATTACAACGACTCACGCAAGAGCCGAGGGGTTGTGTGGTTTTACAAAACTCACTCAACTAACTAGGGTTCACCTAGAGCAAGCGCTAAAGCGGTCTAACTAACCTAAGCACTTCGCAAAGCACCTACGCTAATCACCGAGTGATTCTATTAAGCACTTGGGTGTTTGAGCTCTTGGAAATGTGCACTATATGCTTTGGTATGTTGCTTGGGCTCCCACACCTTCAAATGGCCGGTTGGGTGAAGTATATATAGGCCCCAACTCAATTCTAGCCGTTGGAGAAAAGCTGCAGTTCTCTACGGCACACCAGACAGTCCGGTGATGCACCGGACAGTCCGGTGGTGCACCGGACAGCGCACTATAGCCTGTCCGGTGCGCCTAGCCGTTGCTCTGTCAGAGCAGGTGACCGTTGGCGCCGCAGGCTTTTCCACACCGGACAGTCTGGTGCTCACACCGGACAGTCTGGTGGTCTTCTCTCCGAGTGCCACCTGGAACTAGCCGTTGGGCTGGAGTTCCCTGGTGCACCGGACAGTCCGGCGTGTGGGCACCGGACAGTCCGGTGTACCACCGGACAGTCCGGTGCGCCTTCGCACAGACAGTCCGCAGCAGCACACTTGGACTTTTCTTGAATCTTCTTAATGTCTTCTTTTGAGGTGTTGCTTGCCTCAATTCCTTAGTCCAAGTAAGTCTTGCATCCTGTGAACTACAAACATAAACACAAGAAAACTTATTAGTTCATGGATCGTGTTGTTTATCAAACACCAAAACTCAATTAGCCAAATGGCCCGGGGTCCATTTTCCTTACAATCTCCCCCTTTTTGGTGATTGATGACAACACAACCAAAGCAAGCAAATAATACAAGTATTTGAATGAGAATATGCAATTTACTTGCTAGGATGCATGATTGTCCCCTCAATGTGAAATTATGGACTTAAGCCTCCCCCTAACTCCATAATTCACTTACTTCCTATTTTTGGACCAAATAACCAAAACCACTTGAAAAACCATTTGTAGATATAAAATTTTAAATTTGTGGTGTTTGGTGTTTGATATAGTTTTCATTGCTTTGGTCCCTAAACTTCTCCCCCTTTGGCATCAACCACCGAAAAGGAAGACATTAAAAGCATGTAGGAAGTAAATAAAAGCTTGCCCTCATTAAGAATTTTATCAGATGATACGACTTGAAGGATACTAAATTAAACCACATGAATGATACCATTTAAAGAGATTACTCCCCCTAAACGAGTGTTCTCTTTAGAAAGAAATTTCTCCCCTTTTTAGAGATGAAGAAATACTCCCCCTCACAGAGATCCTCTACTTAGGAAAAAGCATGTGAAAATTAGAGGTGCAAGTCATGATTTGAAAAGACTAACTTCCCTTATGCATAGGTAACAGAATATGAGTTAACTACTTATGCATTTTTAGCAACATTGTTGGGGGACTTGTTCTCAAATGCTTCGGCTTAAGAACAAGGCAACACAGAAAATGTCAAACGGTAAAGTCCTTCGTCCTTCGAAGCATTATTTCCCTTAGGATATAATGGCTTTCGGATGAAGGTTATGAAGGATGTATCTTCATAAACACAACATACGAGGATGAAGAATGAACCATATGAAATATAAAGAATAACATAGACAATCATATGTTATTAACAACTTATTTTTGCATTATTATTATGAAGAAATAGAAATGACATCCAATTACAAATGTACCTTCGGCTTGGAAGGAGATGAAAATACAAATGTGACGCAAAAGCAGATGCCAAGTCCGCGTGAACAGTACGGGGGTACTGTTCACCTATTTATAGGCACGGGACACAGCCCATACAAAATTACATTCATGCCCTTTACACTTGGTAGTAATTCTATAGTAATCCACCGAGGTCCGAATAGCCTTTTCATCTTTAAGTCGGTTTCTTTTTCCGCTATCACGCCGAAGCTTTTCCGCTCACATCTTCGGCGTTGTATCAACCTTCGTATTACTTGGACTTCTCCTACTGTGATATCGACTCGAGTCCGAAGATACCTGTTCACACATTATACTCCAGAAACACTGTTAAATCCTGTTTTTGAGGACCTTCGGATGCCGAAGGCCCCCAACAGTAGCCCCTTGCAATATTAATTTGTTAAAATAATAAATTTAGATTGCGACATGGACGAAGGCTTTAAGCCGAAGGTCCGAAAAACACCTTCCCTTTGCTAGAATAGCAACATTCACTGACAAGCGGGGTCTTTCAATTTTCAACGCACTGGGCGTATAAATAAGATCATACCGCAAACTCATTTGGTACGCTCTCTTGCCATCTGCTCCCGCTCACTCAATTTTTAGCTCTTGCGCACCAAGATTTGCTTAGCTTTTTAAGTTTTTAAGCTTCGGCGTTGAAAACAGTTTTTTAGTGGTTCCGAAGATGTCTGAAGATAAGAAGGCTGCTCCCGAGATGAAGCTGAGTCTTTCTGAAGAGAAGAACCTGGGGTTTCTTATAGCAATGTCGAAGACCAACACAGAAAAAATCACCAAAGAGATTTTAGAAGGTTTGTCTGAAGATACTGATGACAGCGACAATTATGACGTGGATAGTGGTGGTGAAGACTCCGAAGATCGCCCCTGGCGACCAAGCCATTCAGTTTTTGGCAAATCAGGTATCAAAGAAAATCATCTTGTCAACATGAGGGGAAGATACTTCCGGGATTTATCCATTGTGAGGGTTGACGAAGGAGAGAAAACTTGCCCGACCCCTGAGGAAAATGAAGTCGTAGTGTTCCGAAGCTTTTTGAAAGCTGGACTACGGTTTCCCCTGAGCAGCTTTGTCGTAGAAGTACTGAAAATGTTTGAAATCTATCTTCATCAACTTACCCCTGAAGCAATTATAAGGCTGAATATCTTCGTGTGGGCCGTGAAAAGCCAAGGTCTGGAACCTGATGCGAAAAGTTTCTGCAACATACACGAATTATCATACGAGACAAAACCCTGGGGTAAGGAACAGTATCACAATAATTTTGGCTGCTACAGTTTCGTTTCTCGGTCTGGGTCAAGCTGTCCCGTACCAACCTTTCGGAAGAGATGGCCCGGCGATTGGATGACAGAATGGTTTTATGTGAAGAATGACCTGGCAGTACGGGAGGATATTAAAGGTATAATTATGCGCCCTATTTGGCAAAGCTTCGGCCTGCGAAAGCCGAAGGTTGAAATGAATGATGCTGCCGAAGAATGCCGGAGAGCCTTCGGAGTTATTTGTTCTTTTATTGGAACAAGAGATTTGGTACAAGAACATATTGCCTTCAGAGTATGGCCGCTCGCGGAGAAATGGGAAATGCCGCAAGAAACCATAAAGGAGGCTGACGAAGGTGGACTTATCAGGCTGAAGTATACTTTCAAGTTCGGAGATAAATTCGTTGAGCCAGATGATGACTGGTTAAAGAGTATTGAAAATTTAAGTGATGAACTGCTTGGGGCTTATTCGAAAGCCGAAGATACTGCACTGTCAGCAGCCTTCGGAGGCCGAAAAAAGAAAAGGCTGAACCGGGTGTTTGATGCAATCGGGTTCGTCTACCCTGACTATCGTTATCCCATTCGAGGGCAGAAAAGAAAAAACACAACCTCTGCGAAAGAAGAAGCTGCAGCTGCTCCTAGCGAGCCAGAACCGAAAAGAAAGAGGATAAAGGTCCTCACACATCGGCCACGCTATATTGAACCAGCTTCGGTGCCTGAGTTCACCGGAGAAACTTCTTCGGCCACCAAAGCTGAAAAGCCAACCAAACCAACCTTGCTGCCAGAAGTCGCAGAAATGGCCGAAGCGCCAACAAAGATGGAATTGGAAGAACCAAAGATTTCGTTATCAGAAACCAAAGAAATGGCCGAAGCGCCATTAACAGAAAAAATGGAAGAAACAAAAGGATCAGCTGAGGGATCAAAAATATCAGAAGTTTTTAAGTCCTTTAGCAAATGTTGACACAACAAAAATCAAAAAGGGGCCAGCGGTGACTCCGAAAAGAAAAAGAATGGTCAACGTGCTAGATGTTCTAGAAACAATTAAGTCCTCAAGCACAACTCCGAAGAAGACTGTTGAAACCTCTGAAGCGAAAACTGAGATTTTTGATACTAAAGCTCCAGAGCAAGAAACTGAAGCTGAAGCTGGTCCTTCGGAGCCCACGAAGGTAAAATCCCTGGAAACCGAGGAAGAAAAAGTGACAGAGCCAATTCTTGTTGAAGAAATCAGTGCTGCTGCCCCCGAAGCATCCCCCAAAGTCCCTGATTATATTGTTCGACATGCTTCGGGGAAAAAGTTGTCTGAAAAAGAAAAGCAAGAGGCCCAGTTTTACGCCCAAAAACTAAAATATCCAAAGGGGGCGTTGATATTCAACGGCAGCGGAGAAGAAGATTTCTTGTACTGTCTCCCTGACAGCAAGGAGATTTCTGTCTGCCGGGAGATGAGCAAGATCTTCGGATTCCCAACACTAGAAGACGGACTCTCGGTGCTGTCGAAAGACGAGTTGGCCGACAGCTTGGCGTATAATAGTTTAAAGGTACAAAATTTGAGACCTTCGCATTGTTTCTTGAAAACAAAAAATTTTCATTTGCTTAGATTTATTAACACACACACATTCTTCTTTGCAGGGCCTTATACTTAGCAATGCCCTCAGGGCCCAAAAAGATGCCGAAGATGAAGGATGTGTGATGGCCCTGAGCAATCTTCGTTCCGAAGTAATTGAACTACGGAAGGAAGGTCTCGAAAAAGACAAAATATTGCATTCATTGATAAGCAGAATAAAAGAAGACGAAGCTACTTTTAAAGGTCAAGCTGAAGCTCAGAAACGTGAAATTGAAGATCTTCGAAAACAACTAGCCAGAGCTAGAGAAGAACGCATACTTGAAGAAACAAAGCGAGAACTTAGCGACCAATGGGCAAATCATTTAGAAGGAACTGTTGAAGAGCTTCGTGCGTCCAAGAAGAGATGCTATAACAAATCTATTGAATGTGTTAAGAAAATGAAAACTAGCTTCGCCAGCGTTGGCGCATTTTTGAGTGAGGAAAACTTTACGAGAGGCAACCCCGAAGGCCCCATTGAATGGATTAGCCACGAAGCTGAGGCCTTCGAAGAAATTTTAAATAGCCGCGGAGATATATGTGCTTTTTCGGGTGCCAGGGGAATTGCCACCATTTTGGAGAAAAAGGGCTGCGAGCATGTAAAGATTTTAGCGCAATCCGAAGCTACCTTGCCCTTCGAAGATACAAAGGATCCTTCAGCCGAAGCTAGCATGGTTGGAGGAAAATTTTTTACCGATGTCTGGAACAATGGTGGCCGAGAAATGGCCCAGGAAATTATCCAAAAAAGCGAAAAGGGCATCCACGATGCTAGAAAAGTAGCAGAGGCTGCTGAGAAGAGCGTGGAGCCCGAAGGGCAAATAGGTATTAACTAGTGGTTTTTATTGTGTTGTAATTTTTAATTTTAAACTTCGTTCGCAATTTGTAATAGCAATGTAGCTGTATCCTGTCCTCCCTCAGATCCTACTAAAGCGTCTCCGGGTCCTCCCCCGAAAGATGACGATGAAATTAAAAAGATGGCTGAAGCTATCATGGATCAAGTTGTCAATCAACTCCTGAACGAAGCTGCAGAAGTAGTACTTAGGGAAGACTAAGTGCTACTGTAAAAACTTCTGAAGTGTACTAAGTGTAATATCTTGTAACCCTGAATGTAATAAACTTTTTTTTTATGATTCAATTCTTTACGATGCATGAAATTTTACATACGTACCGTTTTTGAGTCTTTGACGAAAAAACACCTTCTCTTCTTTTCATGCTTCGTGAAGAAGAATTTTCATTTATCACAACAATACCCATAGTGTTCTGATGAAGAACATCCAAACTTCGTAAAAATATTTTCCGAAGCTACATTCCGAAGATCAATATTGTATCCCCTTCTTGTGCCATATGCGGAATGATGTATGATGCTTATGCTATGCAAAATGATGTGATGATGTTATGCTATGAGAAAAGGTATTCGTTCCGAAGCTACACACACATCCCTGCAATAAAATACATAATCTTTTTTGAATCAGCGTTGACTTTTCGCTGTAAGCCTCCCTTAGGAGCTTCTTCGCCTTTTACTTCAGCGGAATCAGCGTTGACTTTTCGCTGTAAGCTCTGCATTCCCTTAGGAACGACTTTGGAGCTTCTTCGCCTTTTACTTTCGGCGGAATCAGCGTTGACTTTTCGCTGTAAGCTCTGCATTCCCTTAGGAACGACTTCGGAGCTTCTTCGCCTTTTACTTTCGGTGGAATCAGCGTTGACTTTTCGCTGTAAGCTCTGCATTCCCTTAGGAACGACTTTGGAGCAAAAAACTTACACTACGCTCCTTTTAGAACGACTTTTTGTTGCTTCGAAGAATTTAATAATCCGAAGGTCCTCCTTGCTATTGCAAATTTTCAAGCTCCGACAATTTAAGCCTGTGTAGAAGATATGTTTTCCTTGTGGCAAACAACAAAACTATCACTTGAAATTTAAAAAGTGTCCTTTATTACACGGAAAATAAAACTGAATGGAAAAGATTGCTGTCAAGGTAGGATATTTGTCAATAGATGTGCTTCGACTCTGGCACAGTGCTATTGACTGTGCGAGCTTCGGATTGTTCTCTGAAGTCCCTTTGATGTGGAGCATATTGGCCCCCTTCTGGCTGTTGACCTTGTTGCAGCGGTGGTGGAGGCGGAGGCTGTCGCCAGGAAGCTTGGGGTTGACTCGCAGAAGCAACAGAAACTGTAGGGTGATTGCCTACGTATTCTGGGATGTAAGGCGAATGGTACGAAGTAGTATGCATGACCTGCTTCGGCTGAGCTTGTTGTGCTGCAGCTTCGGCTATCTCCTTTTGCTTCTGGATGGTAACATGGCACATCCTGGTGGTATGGCCCTTGTTTTCACCATAGAACAAGCAAAATATTCTCCTTGGTTGATCTCCAAATCTTCCGCCGAAGCCCCTGGCGCCTATGCCTCTTGGAGCTGGTGGCCTGAAGAAGCTTTGCTGTTGCCCCGAAGCCTGTGAGGAGCACTGCGGCCTGTGCTGCTGACTCCCCTTATCATCATTTTGAGTAGAGTTGTGAATTGACCTGACGTGCCTCAGATAGAATCTTCCTCCGAAGCCCCTGGTCATTTCAGAAAACCTGAAAGCCTCCTCCCTTCTTTGGCGAAAATCATTGTCGGCACGAATATACTCGTCCATCTTCTGAAGCAGCTTCTCCAGAGTTTGAGGAGGCTTCCTGGCAAAGTACTGAGCTGAAGGTCCAGGCCGAAGTCCCTTGATCATGGCCTCAATGACAATTTCGTTGGGCACCGTTGGTGCCTGCGCCCTCAAACGCAAGAACCTTCTGACATACGCCTGAAGGTATTCTTCGTGATCCTGAGTGCACTGGAACAGGGCCTGAGCAGTGACCGGCTTCGTCTGAAACCCTTGGAAGCTGGTTAACAACATGTCCTTCAGTTTTTGCCATGAAGTGATCGTTCCTGGTCGAAGGGAGGAATACCAGGTTTGAGCAACACTCCTGACAGCCATAACAAAAGACTTTGCCATGACTGCAGCATTGCCACCATACGAAGATACTGTTGCTTCGTAGCTCATCAAAAACTGCTTCGGGTCTGAATGGCCGTCGAATATGGGAAGCTGGGGCGGCTTGTAGGACGGAGGCCAAGGTGTAGCCTGCAGCTCAACGGACAGAGGAGAAGCATCATCAAAAACAAAATTTCCATGATGGAAATTGTCATACCAGTCATCTTCGTTGAGGAAACCCTCCTGATGAAGTTTTTGGTTTTGAGGCCTTCGGTTCTGCTCATCGTGAGTAAGATGGCGAACTTCTTCAGAAGCTTCGTCTATCTGCCTTTGCAGTTCAGCTAGCCTGGCCATCTTTTCCTTCTTCCTCTGCACCTGTTGATGAAGCATCTCCATGTCTCTGATCTCTTGGTCTAGCTCATCCTCTTGCGGTGTCGGGCTGACAGCCTTCCTCTTCTGGCTTCGGGCCTCCCGAAGAGAGAGAGTCTCCTGATTGGGGTCTAGCGGTTGCAGAGCTGCAGCCCCAGTTGCTGAAGCTTTCTTCGGCGCCATAGCGAAGGTTTATGATCGCCGAAGGTGTTAAAAAATTCAAAGGGTGGTAGTGAGTTCACCGGAGGTGGGCGCCAATGTTGGGGACTTGTTCTCAAATGCTTCGGCTTAAGAACAAGGCAACACAGAAAATGTCAAACGGTAAAGTCCTTCGTCCTTCGAAGCATTATTTCCCTTAGGATATAATGGCTTTCGGACGAAGGTTATGAAGGATGTATCTTCATAAACACAACATACGAGGATGAAGAATGAACCATATGAAATATAAAGAATAACATAGACAATCATATGTTATTAACAACTTATTTTTGCATTATTATGAAGAAATAGAAATGACATCCAATTACAAATGTACCTTCGGCTTGGAAGGAGATGAAAATACAAATGTGACGCAAAAGCAGATGCCAAGTCCGCGTGAACAGTACGGGGGTACTGTTCACCTATTTATAGGCACGGGACACAGCCCATACAAAATTACATTCATGCCCTTTACACTTGGTAGTAATTCTATAGTAATCCACCGAGGTCCGAATAGCCTTTTCATCTTTAAGTCGGTTTCTTTTTCCGCTATCACGCCGAAGCTTTCCCGCTCACATCTTCGGCGTTGTATCAACCTTCGTATTACTTGGACTTCTCCTACTGTGATATCGACTCGAGTCCGAAGATACCTGTTCACACATTATACTCCAGAAACACTGTTAAATCCTGTTTTTGAGGACCTTCGGATGCCGAAGGCCCCCAACAAACATGGAAGCATATGATATGAAATATAGTCTAATCAAACATTGGAGAAGACATGTAAATGATACTAGATGTAGTCTCAAAAGATACCGATTGAAATTCAATGGCGAGCTTGAGAGACATGAGAGTTCTTGGAGATTTTGCAGTGGAAGATTGTTGTCTTTCTCCGGGGACCTCATTTTCCTTACAATGAGACTATCACATGAAGTCGACTTGAAAAGGTGTTTGTCGGGGACCATAATTAGGGGTACCCCCAAGACTCCTAATCTCAGCTGGTAACCCCCATCAGCACAAAGCTGCAAAGGCCTGATGGGTGCGATTAAGTCAAGGCTCGGTCCACTCAAGGTACACGATCTCGCCTCGCCTGAGCCCAGCCTCGGGCAAGGGCAGCTGACCCCGGAGGATTCATGTCTCGCCCGAGGACCCCCTCAAGCGACGGACACACCTTCGGCTCGCCCGAGGCCCAGTCTTCGCCAAGAAGCAACCTTGGCCAGATCACCACACCGACCGACCGTATCACAGGAGCATTTAATGCAAGGATGGTCTGACACCTTATCCTGACACGCGCCCTTCAGTCGACAGAGCCGAAGTGACCGCAGTCACTTCGCCGCTCCACTGACCGGCCTGACAAGAAGACAGCGCCGCCTGCGTTGCTCCGACTGCTGTGCCACTCGACAGAGTGAGGCTAACAGCAGCCAAGTCCGGCCTCGGGCGCCATAGGAAACTCTGCCTCGCCCGACCCCAGGGCTCGGACTCGGGCTCGGCCCTGGAAGACGACGAACTCCGCCTCGCCTGACCCCAGGGCTCGGACTCGGGCTCGGCCCTAGAAGACGACAAACTCTGCCTCGCCCGACCCCAGGGCTCAGACTCGGGCTCGGCCCCGAAAGACGACGAACTCCGCCTCGCCCGACCCCTGGGCTCGGACTCGGGCTCGGCCCCGGAAGACGACGAACTCCGCCTCGCCCGACCCCAGGGCTCGGACTCGGGCTCGGCCCCGGAAGACGACGAACTCCGCCTCGGCCGACCCCAGGGCTCGGACTCGGCCTCGGCTCCAGAAGACGACGAACTCCGCCTCGCCCGACCCTAGGACTCGGACTCGGCCTTGGCCTCGGACGACAGTCTCCGCCTCGCCCGACCTGGGGCTCGGACTCGACCTCGACCTCGGAAGACAGACTCGACCTCGACCTCGGAGGAGCATCCACCTCGCCCAACCTAGGGCTCGGACCGACCACGTCGCAAGAGGGGCCATCATTACCCTACCCCTAGCTAGCTCAGGCTACGGGGAACAAGACCGACGTCCCATCAGGCTCGCCCTGGTAAACAAATAATAATGATGGCGCCCGGCGTGCTCCGTGACGACGGTGGCTCTCAGCCCCTTACGGAAGCAAGGAGACGTCAGCAAGGACTCGACAACCCCGACAGTTGTCCTTCCTCAAGGCTCCAGTGCTCCTCCGACGACCACGACATCACATGAACAGGGTGTCAAGACCTCTCCGGCTGCCACGACGACATGTACTTAGGGCGCTAGCTCCTCTCTGCTAGACACGTTAGCACATTGCTACACCCCCCACTGTACACCTGGGCCCTCTCCTTACGCCTATAAAAGGAAGGACCAGGGCTCTCTTACGAGAAGGTTGGCCGCGCGGGAGGACGGGACGACGCGTAGAGTCCCTCGCTCTCCCCCCACGCGGACGCTTGTAACCCCCTACTGCAAGCGCACCTGACCTGGGTGTAGGACAACACGAAGGCCGCGGGTTTCCCCTTTTTGCCTGCCTCCCTCCTCTCTTCTCCCCCATTTGTGCTCCGTCTTGCGCCGACCCATCTGGGCTGGGACACGCGGCGACAATTTACTCGTCGGTCCAGGGACCCCTCGGGGTCGAAACGCCGACAGTTGGCGCGCCAGGTAGGGGCCTGCTGCGTGTTGACGAACAGCTTCCCATCAAGCTCCAGATGGGTAGTCTCCAGCAACCTTTCCAACCTGGGACGGTGCTCCGTTTCGGGAGTCTTGAGTTCATGTCCCTCGACGGCAGCTACAACATGATACTCCTTCCTCCGCCGCGCGACAGCGACAATGGCGGCCGACAACCCGCCCGCCGGCGGCGGAATCAACGACGTCTTCCCCACGTGGCGGAAGAACAACATCCGAGTTTGTCCCGTCACCTCCCCCGCTGACGGAGGAGGAGGTGGGGCAACCGTGGCCAAGCAGGAGGCGGCACCTCGTCGGCTGTCGTGCGAGTCGACGGCGCCGGCGCCCCGATGAGGGACACGTCGGGCGTCGACCTCGCGTCTGAGACGAAGACGAGCGTCGTTTCCCTGCAACACTCCAACTCCAAGCGGGCGGACGACGCCAGCACGCTCACGAAGGACTTGCTGGGCGTCACCCTCGTACCTCAGACGACGGTGCAGTCCGCCCCTGACGTGACTTCGTCACCGCCTGTCGACCAAGAGGTACCGACCGATTCCCATCTCGTGCCTTTTGGATTCAGCCTCGACCCACCAAGAGACCCCTCTTTGGTGGAAGCCTTCATAGAGGCGTGCACCAACCCTCCGGGGTATCATATGCGGTCACCCTGGGACCGGCTGACGGTTGTCTCGACCTACGGACCCTCGGGTTCCGAGGAAGATGACGAGCCTGACTTTGGTTGGGATTTCTCCGGGCTCGGTAACCCCAGTGCCATGCGGGACTTCATGACCGCATGCGACTACTGCCTTTCCAATTGTTCCGACAGTAGCCGTAGCTTCGGCGACGAAGATTGTGGTCCAAGTCGTGAATGTTTCCACGTCGATCTAGGGTGTCCCGACGAAGGCAACCATCTTGGTATACCGGAAAACAGTGATCCCCCTAGGCCTGCGCCTCGCGTTGACATCCTTCGGGAGCTAGATGTGGTCCCAGTCCCTATGGGGGGTCAGGACGCACAGCTCGAGCAAATCCGCGAGATGCAGGCCAGGCTCAACGAGGGAGCAGGAACACTTGAGCCGCTCCGCCAGAACATCGGGCAGGAATGGGCAGACCAAGCTCTGGCCGGAGAAACGCGTCGACTACCCCAAGGCATCCAGCTCTGCATCGCCGACGACGTCAGGGCAAGGCCACCACCGGCTTCCAGTGGGGTCGGCCAGAACCTGGCTACAGCAGCAATACTTCTCCGCGCAATGCCGGAACCATCAACCACCGAAGGGTGGCGTATCCGGGGAGAGCTCAAGAATCTCCTGGAGGATGCCACAGTCCGACGGGCTGAAAGCTCTGCCTCCCGAAGGCAGGGATACCCCTCGGAGCATCACGCCGCGACTTCCCGATTCATGCGGGAAGCCTCGGTCCACATCGGGCGCACGCGCAACACAGCGCTTGCGGCCCCGGGTCGCCTCGGCAACGAGCACCACCACCGCAACCATCGAGCCCACCTCGACGAGAGGGTGCGCCGAGGCTACCACCCCAGGCGTGGGGGACGCTACGACAGCGGGGAGGATCGGAGTCCCTCGCCCGAACCACCTGGTCCGCAGGCTTTCAGTCGAGCCATACAACGGGCGCCGTTCCTGACCCGGTTCCGAACCCCGACTACCATCACAAAGTACTCGGGGGAGACAAGGCCGGAACTGTGGCTCGCGGACTACCGGCTGGCCTACCAACTGGGTGGAACGGACGATGACAACCTCATCATTCGCATCCTCCCCCTGTTCCTCTCCGACTCCGCTCGAGCCTGGCTGGAGCATCTGCCTCCGGTGCAGATCTCCAACTGGGACGACCTAGTCTAAGCCTTCGCCGGTAACTTCCAGGGCACGTACGTGCGCCCTGGGAACTCCTGGGATCTCCGAAACTGCCGCCAGCAGCCGGGAGAGTCTCTCCGGGACTACATCCGGCAATTCTCCAAGCAGCGCACCGAGCTACCCAACGTCACCGATTCGGATGTCATCGGCGCGTTCCTCGCCGACACCACCTGCCGCGACCTGGTGAGCAAGCTGGGTCGCAAGATCCCCACCAGGGCGAGCGAGCTAATGGACATCGCCACCAAGTTCGCCTCTGGCCAGGAGGCGGTTGAGGCCATCTTTCGGAAGGACAAGCAACCCTAGGGTCACCAGCTGGAAGATGTTTCCGAGGCGTCCACTCAGCGTGGCACCAAGAAGAAAGGCAAGAAGTCGCAAGCGAAATGCGACGCCGCCGACGCGGACCTTGTCGCCGCCGCTGAGTACAAGAACCCTCGAAAACCTCCCAGAGGCGCCAATCTCTTCGACAAGATGCTCAAGGAGCCGTGCCCCTATCATCAGGGACCCGTCAAGCACACCCTTGAGGAGTGCGCCATGCTTCGGCGCCACTTTCACAGGGCCGGGCCACCTGCGGAGGGTGGCAGGGCCCACCACAACGACAAGAAGGAGGATCACAAGACAGAGGAGTTCCCCGAGGTCCGCGACTGCTTCATGATCTACGGTGGGCAAGTGGCGAATGCCTCGGCTCGGCACCGCAAGCAAGAGCGTCGGGAGGTCTGCTTGGTAAAGGTGGCGGCGCCAGTCTACCTAGACTGGTCCGACAAGCCCATCACCTTCGACCAGGGCGATCACCCCGACTGCGTGCCGAGCCCGGGGAAATATCCGCTCGTTGTCGACCCCATCATCGGCAACGTCAGGCTCACCAAGGTCCTCATGGACGGAGGCAGCAGCCTCAACATCATCTACGCCGAGACCCTCGACCTCCTGCAGATTGATCTATCCTCGGTCCGGGCCGGTACGGTGCCTTTTCATGGGATCATCCCCGGGAAACGCGTCCAACCCCTCGGACAACTCGATCTGCCCGTCTGCTTCGGGACTCCCTCCAACTTCAGAAGGGAAACCCTCACGTTCGAGGTGGTTGGGTTCCGAGGAACCTACCACGCAGTGCTGGGGAGGCCATGCTACACCAAGTTCATGGCCGTCCCCAACTACACCTACCTCAAGCTCAAGATGTCGGGCCCCAACGGGGTCATCACCGTCGGCCCCACGTACCGACAGGTGTACGAATGCGACGTGGAGTGCGTGGAGTACGCCGAGGCCCTCGCCGAATCCGAGGCCCTCATCGCCGACCTAGAGAGCCTCTCCAAGGAGGCGCCAGACGTGAAGCGCCATGCCGGCAACTTCGAGCCAGCGAAGACGGTTAAGTCCGTCCCTCTCGACCCCAGCAATGACGCCTCCAAGCAGATCCGGATCGGCTCCGAGCTCAACCCCAAATAGGAAGCAGTGCTCGTCGACTTTCTTCATGCAAACGCCGAAGTTTTCGCGTGGAGTCCCTTGGACATGCCTGGCATACCGAGGGATGTCGCCGAGCACTCACTGGATATCCGAGCTGGAGCCTGACTCGTGAAGCAACCTCTGCGCCGATTCGACGAAGAAAAGCGCAGAGCCATAGGCGAGGAGATCCACAAGCTGATGGTCGCAGGGTTCATCAAAGAGGTATTCCATCCTGAATGGCTTGCCAACCCCGTGCTTGTGAGAAAGAAAGGAGGGAAATGGCGGATGTGTGTAGACTACACTGGTCTAAACAAAGCATGTCCAAAAGTTCTCTATCCTCTGCCTCACATCGATCAAATCATGGATTCCACTGCTGGATGCGAAACCCTGTCTTTACTCGATGCCTACTCAGGGTATCACCAAATCAGGATGAAAGAGTCCGACCAGCTCGCGACTTCTTTCATCACACCTTTTGGCATGTACTGCCATGTTACTATGCCATTTGGTTTGAGGAATGCGGGTGCGACGTACCAAAGGTGCATGAACCACGTGTTCGGCGAACACATTGGTCAAACGGTCGAGGCTTATGTCGATGACATCATAGTCAAGACGAGGAAAGCCTCTGGCCTCCTTTCCGACCTTGAAACGACATTCCGGTGTCTCAAGGCGAAAGGCGTAAAACTCAATCTCGAGAAGTGTGTCTTCGGAGTCCCCCGAGGCATGCTCTTGGGGTTCATTGTCTCCGAGCGGGGCATCGAGGCCAACCCGGAGAAAATTGCGGCCATCACCAACATGGGGCCCATCAAGGACTTGAAAGGCGTACAGAGGGTCATGGGATGCCTTGCGGCTCTGAGCCGTTTCATCTCGCGCCTCGGCGAAAGAGGCCTACCTCTGTACCGCCTCTTAAGAAAGACCGAGTGCTTCACTTGGACCTCCGAGGCCGAGGAAGCCCTCGGGAACCTGAAGGCGCTCCTTACGAACGTGCCCATCTTGGTGCCCCCCGCCGCCGGAGAAGCCCTCTTGATCTACGTCGCCGCTACCACTCAGGTGGTCAGCGCCACGATCGTGGTTGAGAGACAAGAAGAAGGGCATGCATTGCCCGTCTAGAGGCCGGTTTACTTCATCAGTGAGGTACTGTCCGAGACCAAGATCCGCTACCCGCAAATTCAGAAGCTGCTGTACGCGGTGATCCTGACGCGGCGGAAGTTGCGACACTACTTCGAGTCTCATCCGGTGACTGTGGTGTCATCCTTCCCCCTGGGGGAGATCATCCAGTGCCGAGAGGCCTCGGGTAGGATTGCAAAGTGGGCGGTGGAAATCATGGGCGAGACGATCTCGTTCGCCCCTCGGAAGGCCATCAAGTCCCAAGTCTTGGCGGACTTTGTGGCTGAATGGGTCGACACCCAGCTCCCGGCGGCTGCGATCCAACCGGAACTCTGGACCATGTTTTTCGATGGGTCGCTGATGAAAACAGGGGCAGACGCGGGCCTGCTCTTCATCTCGCCCCTCGGGAAGCACCTACGCTACGTACTGCACCTCCATTTCCCGGCGTCCAACAACGTGGCTGAGTACGAAGCTCTGGTCAACGGATTGCGCATCGCCATCGAGCTAGGGGTCCGATGCCTCGACGCTCGCGGCGACTCACAGCTCGTCATCGACCAAGTTATGAAGAACTCCCACTGCCGCGACCCGAAGATGGAAGCCTACTGCCATGAGGTTCGGCGCCTGGAGGACAAGTTCTACGGGCTTGAGCTCAACCACATCGCCCGACGATACAATGAGACTGCGGATGAGCTGGCTAAGATAGCCTCGGGGCAGACAACGGTTCCCCCGAACGTCTTCTCCCGAGACCTACAGCAACCCTCAGTCAGGACCGACGACACGCCCGAGCCCGAGAAGGCCTCGGCCCAGCCCGAGGCACCCTCGGCACAGCCCGAGGCGCCCTCGGCTCGGCCTGAGGCACCCTCGGCCCCCGAGGGTGAGGCATTGCGCGTCGAGGAAGAGCGGAATGGGGTCCAGCCTAATCGAGACTGGCAGACCTCGTACCTGCAATATCTCCACGAAGGAGAGCTGCCAAGTCGTTCGTCTTACTGGGTGATGGGAAGGAGCTCTACCACCGCAGCCCCTCCGGCATCCTCCAGCGATGCATATCCATCGCCGAAGGCCAGGAGCTCTTACAAGAAATACACTCGGGGGCTTGCGGTCATCACGCAGCGCCCCGAGCCCTTATTGGAAACGCCTTCCGACAAGGGTTCTACTGGTCGACCGCGGTGGCCGACGCCACTAGAATTGTCCGCGCCTGCCAAGGGTGTCAATTCTATGCAAGGCAGACCCACCTGCCCGCTTAGGCTCTGCAGACAATACCCATCACCTGGTCATTTGATGTGTGGGGACTGGACCTCGTCGGTCCCTTGCAGAAGGCACCCGGGGGCTACACGCACCTGCAGGTCGCCATCGACAAATTCTCCAAGCGGATCGAGGTCCGACCCCTGAACAACATCAGGTCCGAACAGGCGGTGGCATTCTTCACCAACATCATCCATCGCTTTGGGGTCCCGAACTCCATCATCACCGACAACGGCACCCAGTTCACCGGCATAAAGTTCCTGGACTTCTGCGAGGGTCACCACATCCGGGTGGACTGGGCCGTCGTGGCTCACCCCATGACGAATGGGCAGGTGGAACGTGCCAACGGCATGATTCTGTAAGGACTCAAGCCGAGGATCTACAACGACCTCCACAAGTTCGGCAGACGATGGATGAAGGAACTCCCCTCGGTGGTCTGGAGTCTGAGGACAACACCGAGCCGAGCCACGGGCTTCACACCATTCTTTCTAGTCTATGGGGCCGAGGCCATCTTGCCCACGGACTTAGAATACGGTTCCCCGAGGACGAGGGCGTACAACGACCGAAGCAACCAGACCGACCGAGAAGACTCACTGGACCAGCTCGAAGAGGCTCGGGACATGGCCTTACTACACTCAGCGCGGTACCAGCAGTCCTTGCGACGCTACCACGCCCGAGGGGTTCGGTCTTGAGACCTCCAAGTGGGCGACTTGGTGCTTCGGCTGCGACAAGACGCCCGAGGGCGGCACAAGCTCACGCCTCCCTGGGAAGGGCCATTCGTCATCGCCAAGGTTCTGAAGCCCGGGACATACAAGCTGGCCAATAGCCAAGGCGAGGTCTACAGCAACGCTTGGAACATCCGACAGCTACGTTGCTTCTACCCTTAAGATGTTTTCAAGTTATTCGTACACATCGTTCACATACAAAGTCTAACCATCAAGGAAGGGTCAGCCTTGCCTCGGCAAAGCCCGACCCTCCCTCGGGGGCTAGAAGGGGGGAACCCCCTCTGCGTCAAAATTTTCCTCAAAAAAAGGTCTTCCATCAAAAAGACTTTCGCGTCTCCCGGCTATATCAGTAACAGTACCCGAAGAAACGAATAAGGGTGCATGTAAGTGGCAAGGCCGACCGAGCCGAGGGATTCCTACGCCTCTGGGATACGGATACCTCACTCGTCGCCCACCACGAAAAATAACTTACTTGGGTAAGCAATCCTGCTACTGACGAACGAGTCCGGATATGCAAAACAGGAGGAAAGGGGACACGACCTTATATTACGATGATAAAGTGTTCGGGCCTCGACGGCCGCAAAGGACACGGATGCATTCAAAATAAACTGCCCCGGTAGAATCCGGTGTCGCCCGGAGAAGGAGCCGCACCCTCGGCTTCGTCTCCACCCTCGGCGAAATCTGCCCTGGCCTCGGACGACGGCGCAAGCAGGAGGATCTCTGCCTCGAAGGTGGTCGCCAGCACCACGCTTGGGCCCGCGGCGGCCACGTCAAGCCTTGGACTTCGGCCAGGGCAGCTTCATCTTTGTTAGGAAGGCAATACCCCTCGCTGACCCGCTCCAGATCCACGTCATAGTGGGAAGCGAGCACGGCGAAGGCCCGCCTGACGCTGTGATGCAGCGCCTCGCGGAGTCTGCCACGCGCATGGTAACCCAAGGCCTGCAGGCGACTTTGAGGGGAGCTTCCCGAGGGAACGTCGTCGAAGCCAAAGACCCGGTAGAAGGCCGAGATGGCCTCGGACATGGCCGCATGGTCGGCCTCCCTCTGCTCGGCCACCTGAGCAAGCGCCTTGACGGACTTATCAAGGGCAGACTCGAGCTCTGCGAACAGCCAAAGCGGAAGACTTCAAACATGAGTTGAGGAACGAAGCCGAATCGAAATCTTAAAACAGCCAAGACATACCTTCGGCTCGGGCACGCTGCTTCGAGGATGCGGCTTGGGCCATGGCTAGGTCTGCTGCAAGGGCTCCGGCCCGAGCAGACGCCTCGGCTAATTGGACTCCAAGAGCCTCAGCCCGGTTTTCGGCCTCGGCTGCCCGGCCCTGAGATTGGTCCCACTCGCCGGTGACCTGGTCAAGCTCCGACTGCTGCCGCTGTGCCTCTGCGCGTGCCGCTGCTGCCTCTGCTCCCAGATCGACACAGAGCAATCGAAGGTCCGCCACCTCGGCGCTCTGTTGGGAGAGGCGCGCGGTAGCCCTGGCAAGCATGGTCCTCAGGGACCGCAGCGAACCCCAGACATCGACCTCGCGGCGGATGAACAACGACTTGGCGGCGCTCAAATCCATCAGATCCTGAGGGAAGGAAGCAGGGCGTCACAAAGAACGCCTTAATCACGTGAAAGGTATGCTTGAAATCATTACCTGGAGGATCTTGGGAACATCCCTGCAAAGGACCTCCAAGGTCGACCGGAGCGACCCCACCGTTGCCTCGGCACACTCACAAAGCTCATACCAAGACTGCTCCTCTCGCTCATCGTCAAGAACGAAGAGGGGATCCGAGGCCCCACGGGTCCGGAACCGAAGCAACTGGCGCCGCCCATCGGAACTGCGCCGCGTAGGGACAAGGTTGCTGCTCGACGGGACGGGTCGCGGTTCCGCGCCCCCCTCCTCCGAGGCACTAAGTAGCGACGCCTCGGCCATCTCAGCATCGGCGGCGACGGGTGGCTCCACGACCAGAACGGCAACGGCCTCGGCAGCAGCCGGTGCCAGCGCCGGCAACATGTCTGGTGGGCCCGAGGCCACAGCCGCGCCAGCAGCCTCCCCCAGCGCGACGGCCGCCTCGACAGAGGAGTCAGCCTCGGGAGCTCGCCCCGCGGCAACTGGTGCCGCCTGAGCCCCCCGCTGTGGGGCGTCTTGCGAGGGGGTCAGCTGGCCGGCGAGGCCCGGCGCGGCGCTAGCTGCAGAAGCCGACGCCGTCTTGAGGACCTTCCGGGGAGCCAGACCAGTCGAACCGTGCCTCCACTTGCTAAGGAGAAAAGGAAAATCAGAATTGGGACATACGAAGGAGGAGCCAGGACGAAGATATCCTAAGATACTTACCCACTCCGGGCCATGATCAATCGCGCCTGTGGGAGGTCTCTCGCACCTCAATCCCCGAAGGTACCACCGAGGTCTGCCCCGCTGCCGGCTTCAGTACCATCCTCGCCTTGGGCGCCCTAGGCAGCCGAGGGACGGACTGCCCAGACGCAGCCACGATGACCCGAGGATCATCCTCCTGCGCAGTCGGCACGGGCGACGATTCTCGGGGAACAGGCAGCTCGGCCTGACTCCCAGGGGTCACCTCAACTACCTCGGCCAAGGGGTCAAGTACCCCCTCAGTCTGCCCCCGCTCTTCGGACCGGGACCCCGACGTCCCAGCCTCGGATACCGACGGCATCAGCCCGCTCGGGGGCTGGCTTGGCGACCCCTGGCCCAGCCTCAGATCCGGCCTAAGGCCGAGGCGGGCAGCCATGTCGTCGTCTTCATCATTGTCTTCATCGTCATCGTCATCGTCACGCGTCTCCAGCGATGGCTCCCTCGGGAGCCCATCCCTCTCCTGCCGACGGCGAAGCCTTTCCAAGGCATCTCGTGCCCACGTCCGCTCATGGGCCCGAGCCTTCTTCGCGTCCTTCTTCTCCTTCCTCTTCTCCGCGGCGACCCTCCACGCAGCTCGGTCCACCGCGTCCTCTGGGACCGGTGGTGGGAAAGGCTTGTGAGCCCCTACCTCCTGGAGACGGACGAAGAGTCCCGACTGTGAGAACAAAGGGCAATCCGACACAAGAAGAAAGAAGGAGCAGACACTCACTAGGGACACACACCCGTGATCGGGACGCAACAAAGGCTGGGAAAGGGCGTCGGCGTCTGACTTCCCTACCGTGTCGGTTACCCGCCTGAGGAGGTCGTCGACGGGAAGGGGATCCGAGGACATCCGCAAACCCTCCAAGTCAACCCCCGGCGTCATCTCCCAAAGCGGCAGCTGCCGCTCCGTCAAAGGGAGCACCCTCCGGCGATGAATGGCGGCAACCACCCCCGCGGCGGTGAGCCCTCCTTTCCGCAGCTCCTCCAGGGCCTTCAGAAGAGGCTGGAGATTCTTCTGTCTATCACGCGGGGTCCCGTAGCACCAGTTGTCGGCGGCGGCGGTCACCACTCGCTGAGAAAACGACGGGAGCCTCCCGTCGTCATTTCGGAGATAGAACCACCGGCGCTGCCACCCTTTGTTCGAAGATGCGAGGATGGCGGGGATGTACTGCGGTGCCCGCCCCTGCCTCAGCTGGAAGATACAGCCACCGGCCCGCACCGCCATGCGGACCCTTCTTTCCCCCGTCGGCGAAGCAAAAAGCTCCACGGAGAAGAGATGGGTCCACAGGTCCCAATGAGGGTAAATCCCCAAGTATCCTTCACAAACTGCCGCGAAGATGGCAGCTTGCGAGATGGAGTTGGGACTGAGGTTGTGCAGCTGCACCCCGTAGACATGCAGAATCGCCTGCATAAAACAGCTTGCCGGCACTCCGAACCCCCACTCGTGGAAGGAAACGAAGCTCACCACATACCCCGGCGGCGGGGACGGGGCAGCTCTGCTCGGAGGGGCCATCCACTCCGGCTGCGAGCCACCAGAGAGAGGGCGAAGCAAACCCTCAACAACAAGGGCCTCCAGGTCATCCGCCGTGATGGTGGAGAAAGGCCACAGGTCGCGCGGTGAAACGATGGTCACCCGGTCGGCCATCAGCAAGCAGAAGAGGTGGTGGCGAAAGGACTGGGTGTGCGGTTTCCTTTCTCTGGCTTTTCCCTCGGGTTGCGAAGACCTAAGTGGGAGGCGAGCAGCAGAGTAAAGAACCGTCACCGGGTTCCCTCTCCCGAATATAAAAGGCCCAGGCGAGACCCGTTCAACGCTTCGCCCGAACCCGTCGCGAGATTCAAAACTCAATGCGAGACACACGTTCCTCGAACGGCTCGCGCACGCACAACGACCGCCCCGCAAACCACTCGTCCCGTCGCATTAACTCTGCGGCAGGACAGGTGGCACCTTTGGCAGGCGAAGCAGGCGACGCTTCACCTCCGCCATAATGACCGCGTCAAAAAAGGTGCGCCACGTCATTCGATTTCGTATCCTTTTCCACTTCCTCTTTCTCTCTCTTGCCTCAGGGATCGGGAAAAGGGATACTCCAAAAGGGATCCTTCTCCGCGAAGGAAGCGGGCCCCGAGCCCCCCTACTGATCAGAGGTTCGAAGGCTGGCCCCTCGGAAGGGTTCAACAGCCGCCTCAGAGCACTCGGGCTCCGCGCCCACTACTGGTCAGAGGTTCGAAGGCTGGCCCCTCGGAAGGGTTCAACGACCGCCTCAGGCCATTCGGGCTCCACGCCCACTACTGATCAGGGGTTCGTAGGTTGGCCCCCGAAGGGTTCGACAGCCGCCTCAGACGCAGAGCGAGGGATGACCCTGGGTACGTTTGATACATAACCGAGGCTCGGGCTACGCTCCCGAGGTACCCTAGGACATTTCTGAGACCAACGGGAACGATTTTGTAACGGAATCCCAATAGAGGGAGGCATCGAGCCCTCGGACCCCGTCAAAAGGGGACCGGGTCCGGCAAATCACCCGCAGGTACTTTTGGAGCGCGCCTCCAGGCCACTAGCCGACCCCTAACAAATGGGGCACGGGCGTCCACTCGGATTACCCGTTAGCAACTCACTGGAGACACCATGTTCGGCGCCCTCCGAGGGCAACATGGCGCTTTCCCCCCCTCCTCCTTGCGGAAAGGCGACGCAGGGGCGTATGTAAAAAGCCGAGTCTGTCCCTGTGAAAGGGAAATGTGCCCTTGGGCCATTTCTAAGTATTTTGGTGATTGAGTGCCAACACAAGTGCTTTTGTGTTAATCTATGCAAAGTGGTGGACAAAGTGCAAATCAAGTCAAAAGGTATGTTTCTAGACTTAGTACATTGTTTTGTGGACTAATGTATTGTGTCTAAGTGCTGGAAACAGGAGAAATCGATTTGGAAAAGAGATGGCTTTGTTCAGCCAAAGTCTGCGTAGTCTGGGTGCACCGGACTGTCCGGTGGTGCACCGGACAGTGTCCGGTGCGCCAGGCTAGCTCTAGCGAACTTGCTGCTCTTGGGACTTCGACGGCGGTGTACGGTATAAATCACCGGACTGTCCGGTGGTGCACCGGACTATCCGGTGAGCCGTTCACAGGCGAAGTCGTCAGTCTCGGGAAGCCATCAACGGCATACGACTATAATTCACCGGACTGTCCGGTGAGGCACCGGACTGTCCGGTGAGCCAACGGTCAGCCGGGGCAACGGTCGGCCGAGGATTCCGCGTGTGACGCGTGGCCGAGCCAACGGTCACATTGGGGCACCGGACTGTCCGGTGCGCCAACGGCTCTGAATCTGCAACGGTCGACTTCGCTAAACAAGGAAACAAATCCGCACCGGACAGTGTCCGGTGGTGCACCGGACTGTCCGGTGCGCCAGTCGATAGAAGGCAAGAATTGCCTTCCCACAATGCTCTCAACGGCTCCTAGCTGCCTTGGGGCTATAAAAGGGACCCCTTGGCGCATGGAGAAGACATCCAAGCATTCTTTGAGCATAGTTGATCACTCACACTTCGTTCTTGCGCACTTGTTCGACATTCTTAGTGATTTGAGCTCCGTTCTAGTGAGAAACTCGTGACAGTCTCTTGAGCTCAAGTCTGGGTCTTGTGTGTGCGTATTTGTGTGATCTTTGTGTCTTGTGTGAGTTGCTCATCCCTCCCTTACTCCGTGCTTCTTTGTGATCATCAAAGTGTAAGGGCGAGAGACTCCAAGTTGTGGAGATTCCTCGCAAACGGGATATAGAAAAGCAAAGCAAAACACCGTGGTATTCAAGTGGGTCTTTGGACCGCTTGAGAGGGGTTGATTGCAACCCTCGTCCGTTGGGACGCCACAACGTGGAGTAGGCAAGCGTTGGTCTTGGCCGAACCACGGGATAAACCACTGTGCCATCTTTGTGTTGATCTCTTGTGGTTATTGTGTTTTGTTAAGACTTCTCTCTAGCCACTTGGCATTACTGTGCTAACTCCTAATCAAG
Organism: Zea luxurians; assembly: GCA_029449295.1. NCBI lineage: Eukaryota > Viridiplantae > Streptophyta > Magnoliopsida > Poales > Poaceae > Zea > Zea luxurians. The sequence continues at coordinate 20,956,645 of JAOPSE010000009.1, read as the reverse complement.
TTTTTGTGGCTATAAGTTTTTAAGTTTTACAGGATCACCTATTCACCCCCCCCCCCCTCTAGGTGCTCTCAATTGGTATCAGAGTCGTTCTCTTCAAGAAAGGGACTAATCGCCCGAAGAGATGGATCCTAAGGGGAAGGGAATTGTGATCAATGATAAAGATAAGGAGTCCTTCGTCAACGAGCCGAAAGGCGACAAGCCTACCGACTCGGGCTCGGGCCACAAACGCAAAGATGGGAAGAAGAAGAGGACAAGACGCATCAAGGAGATCGTCTACTACGACGACAGCGACGAGTCCACTTCTTCCCAAAAGGACAACGACGACAACGACTACGACAAGAGAAAGACGGTTAACTCAAACTTCTCTTTCGATTATTCGCGTATTCCGCATAGCTCAAATACACATTTGCTTTCCATTCCTCTTGGCAAACCTCCACACTTTGATGGGGAGGACTACGGATTTTGGAGTCACAAAATGCGTAGTCACTTGTTCTCTCTCCATCCAAGCATATGGGAGATTGTAGAGAGTGGAATGAAATTTGATAGCTCGGATAGTCCCATGTTTATAAATGAACAAATTCATAAAAATGCACAAGCTACTACTGTCCTTTTAGCATCTTTGTGCAGGAAAGAGTACAATAAGGTGAGCGGCTTGGACAATGCCAAGCAAATCTGGGACACCCTCAGGATCTCACATGAGGGGAACGACGTCACCATGCTCACCAAAATGGAGTTGGTGGAGGGCGAGCTTGGGAGATTTGCAATGATAAGGGGAGAGGAGCCAACCCAAACATACAACCGGCTCAAGACCCTCATCAACAAGATAAGGAGCTACGGAAGCACGCGATGGACGGATCACGACGTCGTTCGCCTAATGCTAAGGTCTTTTACTGTACTTGATCCACATCTGGTGAACAATATTCGTGAAAATCCTAGGTACACCAAGATGTCGCCCGAAGAAGTCCTTGGGAAGTTCATAAGCGGGCGAATGATGATCAAGGAGGCGAGATACGTGGACGACGCGTTGAATGGTCCAATCAATGAGCCTCAACCCGTTGCTCTCAAGGCAACGAGGAGCAAGGAGGCGCTACCTAGCAAGGTGGCGCAAGTTGAGGCGGCAGGGCTCAATGATGAAGAGATGGCCCTCATCATCAAGCGCTTCAAGACGGCGCTAAAGGGTCGCAAGGGGCAGCCAAGCAAGACCAAGACAAAGGGGAAGCGCTCATGCTTCAAATGTGGTAAGATTGGTCATTTTATCGCTAACTGTCCCGATAATGATAGTGACCAGGAATAAGGGAACAAGAGGGAGAAGCAGAAGGCATACAAGAAGGCTAAGGGCGAGGCACACCTTGGCAAGGAATGAGACTCGGATTGTTCATCATCCGACTCCGACAATGAAGGACTCGCCGCCACCGCCTTCAACAAGTCATCCCTCTTCCCCAACGAGCGTCACACATGCCTCATGGCGAAGGAGAAGAAGGTATGTACTCGAGACAATACTACTTATGCTTCTTCAAGTGAGGATGAGTCTAGTGATGATGATGAAATAGATTATTCTTGTTTATTCAAGGGTCTAGATAGAACCAAGGTTAATAAGATTAACGAATTAATTGATGCCTTGAATGATAAGAATAGATTATTAGAAAAGCAAGAGGATCTTTTATATGAAGAACATGATAAGTTTGTAGAGGCTCAAAAATCCCTTGCTTTAGAAATCAAGAGGAATGAAATGCTTTCTTGTGAACTATCTACTTGCCATGAGACAATTTCTAGTTTGAAAGATGTTAACAATGATTTAAATGCTAAACTAGAAGTAGCAAATAGATCTAACTCTTGTGTAGAAAATGTTGTGATTTGCACTAGGTGTAAAGATTTTAATGTTGATGCTTGTAGTGAACACCTAGTGTCTATTGCAAAGTTAAATGATGAACTAGCTAGTCTTAATGCCCAACTTAAGACTAGCAAGAGTGAATTTGATAAGTTAAAATTTGCAAGGGATGCCTACATGATTGGTAGACACCCCTCAATTAAGGATGGACTTGGCTTCAAGAGGGAAGCCAAGAACTTAACAAGCCATAAGGCTCCCATCTCCGCCAAGGAGAAAGGGAAGGTCCCTATGGCTAGTAGTGCTAAAAAGAACCATGCTTTCATGTATCATGATAGGAGACATTCTAGGAATGCCTATAGAAGTTATGATGCTTTTGATTCTCATGCCATGTTTGCTTCTAGTTCTTCCTATATGCATGGTAGAGATATGTCTAGGAGAAATGTTGTTCATCATATGCCTAGGAGAAATGTTGTTAATGTTCCTAGGAAAATTAATGAACCTTCAACAATATATCATGCTTGCAATGCTTCATTTGCCATTTGTAGAAAGGATAAGAAGGTAATTGCTAGGAAATTAGGGGCAAGATGCAAGGGAGATAAAACTTGCATTTGGGTCCCTAAGACCATTGTGACTAACCTTGTAGGACCCAACAAGAGTTGGGTACCTAAGACCCAAGCCTAAATTTGCCTTGCAGGTTTATGCATCCGGGGGTTCAAGCTGGATTATCGACAGCGGATGCACAAACCACATGACGGGGGAGAAGAAGATGTTCACCTCCTACGTCAAGAACAAGGATTCCCAAGATTCAATCATATTCGGTGATGGGAACCAAGGCAAGGTAAAAGGGTTAGGGAAGATTGCTATTTCATCCGAGCACTCTATTTCTAATGTGTTTTTAGTTGAGTCGCTTGGATATAATCTGTTATCCGTTAGTCAACTTTGTAAAATGGGATATAATTGTTTATTCACAAATGTAGATGTGTCTGACTTTAGAAGGTGTGATGGTTCACTAGCTTTTAAGGGTGTACTAGACGGCAAACTTTATTTAGTTGATTTTGCAAAAGAGGAGGCCGGTCTAGATGCATGCTTAATTACTAAGACTTGCATGGGCTGGCTGTGGCATCGCCGTTTAGCACATGTGGGGATGAAGAACCTTCACAAGCTTCTAAAGGGAGAACACGTGATAGGTCTAACTAACGTGCATTTCGAAAAAGATAGACCTTGTGCAGCTTGTCAAGCAGACAAACAGGTGGGAAGCTCTCATCACACCAAAAATGTGATGACCACATCAAGACCCTTGGAGATGCTTCATATGGACCTCTTCGGACCCGTCGCCTATCTAAGTATAGGAGGAAGTAAGTATGGTCTTGTTATAGTTGATGATTTTTCCCGCTTCACTTGGATATTCTTTTTGCAGGATAAATCTGTAACCCAAGGGACCCTCAAGCGCTTCCTAAGGAGAGCTCAAAATGAGTTTGAGCTCAAGGTGAAAAAGATAAGGAGCGACAACGGGTCCGAATTCAAGAACCTTCAAGTGGAGGAGTATATTGAGGAGGAAGGGATCAAGCACGAGTTCTCCGCTCCCTACACACCACAACAAAATGGTGTGGTAGAGAGGAAGAACAGGACGCTCATCGATATGGCGAGGACGATGCTTGGAGAGTTCAAACCCCCGAGCGCTTTTGGTCGGAAGCCGTGAACACGGCTTGCCACGCCATCAACCCAGTCTACCTTCACCGCCTCCTCAAGAAGACTTCGTATGAGCTGCTAACCGGTAACAAACCCAATGTTTTGTATTTCCGAGTTTTGGGAGTAAATGCTACATTCTAGTGAAGAAGGCTAGAAATTCCAAGTTTGCTCCCAAAGCCGTAGAAGGGTTTTTATTAGGTTATGACTCAAATACAAAGGCGTATAGAGTCTTCAACAAATCATCGGGTTTGGTTGAAGTCTCTAGCGACGTTGTATTTGATGAGACTAATGGCTCTCCAAGAGAGCAAGTTGTTGATCTTGATGATGTAGATGAAGAAGACGTTCCAACGGCCGCGATACACACCATGGCGTTTGGAGATGTGCGGCCTCAGGAACAAAAAGAGCAAGATCAACCTTCTTCCTCAACGATGGTGAATCCCCCAACCCAAGATGACGAACAGGTACCTCAAGTGGAGGCGCGTGATCAAGGGGGAGCACAGGATGTCCAAGTTGAAGAGGAAGAAGCACCTCAGGCACCTCCAACCCAAGTTCGAGTGACGATTCAAAGGAATCATCCCGTCGACCAAATTTTGGGTGATATTAGCAAGGGAGTAACTACTCGCTCTAGATTGGTGAATTTTTGTGAGCATTACTCTTTTGTCTCTTCTATTGAGCCTTTCAGGGTAGAAGAGGCCTTGCTAGATCTGGACTGGGTATTGGCCATGCAGGAAGAGCTCAATAATTTCAAGAGAAATGAAGTTTGGACACTGGTGCCTCGTCCCAAGCAAAACGTTGTGGGAACCAAGTGGGTGTTCCGCAACAAACAGGACGAGCACGGGGTGGTGACGAGGAACAAGGCTCGACTTGTGGCAAAAGGTTATGCCCAAGTCGCAGGTTTGGACTTTGAGGAGACTTTCGCTCCTGTGGCTAGGCTAGAATCAATTTGTATTTTGCTAGCATATGCCGCTCACCATTCTTTCAGGTTGTTCCAAATGGATGTGAAGAGCGCTTTCCTCAACGGGTCGATCAAGGAGGAGGTGTACGTGGAGCAACCCCCTGGCTTCGAGGATGAACGGTACCCCGACCACGTGTGTAAGCTCTCTAAGGCGCTCTATGGACTTAAGCAAGCCCCAAGAGCATGGTATGAATGCCTTAGAAACTTTTTAATTGCTAATGCTTTCAAGGTTGGGAAAGCCGATCCAACTCTTTTCACTAAGACTTGCGATGGTGATCTTTTTGTGTGCCAAATTTATGTCGATGACATAATATTTGGTTCTACTAACCAAAAGTCTTGTGAAGAGTTTAGCAGGGTGATGACGTAGAAATTCGAGATGTCGATGATGGGCGAGTTGAACTACTTCCTTGGGTTCCAAGTGAAGCAACTCAAGGATGGCACCTTCATCTCCCAAATGAAGTACATGCAAGACTTGCTAAAGCGGTTTGGGATGAAGGACGCCAAGCTCGCAAAGACGCTGATGGGAACTGACGGACACACCGACCTCAACAAAGGAGGTAAGTCCGTTGATCAAAAAGCATACCGGTCCATGATAGGGTCTTTACTTTATTTATGTGCTAGTAGACCGGATATTATGCTTAGTGTATGCATGTGTGCTAGATTTCAATCCGATCCAAGGGAGTGTCACTTAGTGGCTATGAAGCGAATCCTTAGATATTTAGTCGCTACGCCTTGCTTCGGGATCTGGTATCCAAAGGGGTCGAACTTTGACTTGATTGGATATTCAGATTCCGACTATGCTGGATGTAAGGTCGATAGGAAGAGTACATCGGGGACGTGCCAATTCTTAGGAAGGTCCCTGGTGTCATGGAACTCTAAGAAACAAACTTCTGTTCCCTATCCACCGCTGAGGCCGAGTATGTTGCCGCAGGACAGTGTTGCGCGCAACTACTTTGGATGAGGCAAACCCTCCGGGACTTTGGCTACAATCTGAGCAAGGTCCCACTCCTATGTGACAATGAGAGTGCTATCCGCATAGCGGACAATCCTGTTGAGCACAGCCGCACAAAGCACATTGACATCCGGCATCACTTTTTGAGAGACCACCAGCAAAAGGGAGATATCGAAGTGTTTTATGTTAGCACCGAGAACCAGCTAGCCGATATCTTCACTAAGCCTTTAGATGAGAAGACCTTTTGGAGGCTGCGTAGTGAACTAAATGTCTTAGATTCACGGAACTTGGATTGATTTATTGAAAGGGAATTAGGCTTATACCTAGTTCCTAAATAATTTTGGTGGTTGAATTGCCCAACACAAATATTAGACTAACTAGTTTGCTCGAGTATATAAGTTATACAGGTGCAAAAGGTTCACACTCAGCCAATAAAAAGATCAAGTTTTGGATTCAACAAAGGAGCAAAGAGGCACGCACCGGACTGTCCGGTGTACACCGGACAGTGTCCGGTGCGCCCAGAGGACTCCAACTCGAACTCCTCGCCTTCGGGAATTCTCGGAAGCCGGCGCGCTATAATTCACCGGACTGTCCGGTGTACACCGGACAGTGTCCGGTGCTCCAAAGAAGCGCGGCCTCCGGAACTCGCCAGCCTCGGGTTCGCGCGGCAGCCGCTCCGCTATAATTCACCGGACATGTCCGGTGTGCACCGGACTGTCCGGTGTACCACGGGAGCAACGGCTATTTCGGCGCCAACGGCTACCTGCGGTGCATTTAATGCGCGCGCAGATGGCAGGCACGCCCATACCAGCGCACCGGACAATGAACAGTGGTTGTCCGGTGTGCACCGGACACCCAGGCGGGCCCAGAAGTCAGAAGCTCCAACGGTCAGAATTCAACGGCATTGATGACGTGGCGGGGGCACCGGACTGTCCGGTGTGCACCGGACTGTCCGGTGCGCCATCGAACAGACAGACTCCCCAACGGCCACTTTTGGTGGTTGGGGCTATAAATACCCCAACCACCCCACCATTCATTGCATCCAAGTTTTCCAACTTCCAACCACTTACAAGAGCTAGGCATTCAATTCTAGACACACCAAAGAGATCAAATCCTCTCCAATTCCACTCAAGCCTTTAGTGACTAGTGAGAGAGATTTGCCGTGTTCTTTTGAGCTCTTGCGCTTGGATCGCTTTCTTTCTTTCTCACTTGTTCTTGTGATCAAAACTCAATTGTAACCAAGGCAAGAGGCACCAATTGTGTGGTGGCCCTTGCGGGGAAGTTTTGTTCCCGTTTGATTGAGAAGAAGAAAAGCTCACTCGGTCCGAGGGACCGTTTGAGAGAGGGAAGGGTTGAAAGAGACCCGGCCTTTGTGGCCTCCTCAACGGGGAGTAGGTTTGCGAGAACCGAACCTCGGTAAAACAAATCCACGTGTCACACTCTTCATTTGCTTGAGATTTGTTTTGCACCCTCTCTCGCGGACTCGTTTATATTTCTAACGCTAACCCGGTTTGTAGTTGTGATTATTTTTGAGATTTTCAGTTTCGCCCTATTCACCCCCCCCCTCTAGGCGACTTACAATTGGTATCAGAGCCCGGTGCTTCATTAGAGCCTAACCGCTCGAAGTGATGTCGGGAGATCACACCAAGAGGGAGATGGAGACCGGCGACAACAAGCCCACTACAACCCAAGGGAGCACTTCATCGGAAGAGTCCCGCACCAAGAGAAGGGAGAAGAAGAAGAACTCCACCAAGCGGAAGGAGAAAAGATCTTCCTCTTCTCACCACAAGGAGAAGAAGGAAAAATCTTCTTCTCACAAGCCCCATCGGAGTGGGGACAAGCACAAGAGGATGAGGAAGGTGGTCTACTACGAGACCGACACTTCATCAACATCCACCTCCGACTCCGATGCACCGTCCGTAACTTCTAAGCGCCAAGAGCGCAAGAAGTTTAGTAAGATCCCTTTAAACTATCCCCGTACATCTAGACATACTCCTTTGCTTTCTGTTCCATTAGGCAAACCGCCGACTTTTGATGGCGAAGATTATGCTAGGTGGAGTGATTTAATGAAATTTCATCTAACCTCACTCCACAAAAGTATATGGAATGTTGTTGAGTTTGGAGCACAGGTACCATCGATAGGGGATGAGGATTATGACACGGACGAAGTGGCCCAAATCGAGCACTTCAACTCCCAAGCCGCAACCATCCTCCTTGCCTCTCTAAGCAAGGAGGAATACAACAAAGTACAAGGGTTGAAGAACGCAAAGGAGATTTGGGACCTACTCAAGACGGCGCACGAGGGTGATGAACTCACCAAGATCACCAAGCGGGAAACGATCGAGGGGGAGCTCGGTCGCTTTCGTCTTCGACAAGGGGAGGAGCCACAAGACATGTACAATCGGCTCAAGACATTGGTGAACCAAGTGCGCAACCTCGGGAGCAAAAAATGGGATGACCACGAAGTGGTTAAGGTTATTTTAAGAGCACTTATTTTCCTTAACCCCACTCAAGTTCAATTAATTCGTGGTAATCCTAGATATCCACTAATGACCCCCGAGGAAGTTATCGGAAATTTTGTGAGCTTTGAATGCATGATTAAGGGCTCAAAGAAGATCAACGAGCTTGACGAATCTTCCACATCCGAGGCGCAACCCGTGGCCTTCAAGGCCACGGAGGAGAAGAAGGAGGAGTCTACACCAAGTAGACAACCAATTGACGCCTCCAAGCTCGACAATGAGGAGATGGCCTTAATCATCAAAAGCTTTCGGCAAATCCTCAAGCAACGGAAGGGGAAGGACTATAAATCCCGTTCCAAGAAGGTTTGCTACAAGTGTGGTAAGCCCGGTCATTTTATTGCAAAATGTCCTATGTCTAGTGACAGTGACAGGGGAGACGACAAGAAGGGAAAGAGGAGAGAAAAGAAGAAGTACTACAAGAAGAAGGGCGGCAATGCCCATGTTTGCCGGGAATGGGACTCCGACGAGAGCTCCACCGAGTCCTCCTCCGACGAGGACGCCGCCAACATCGCCGTCACCAAGGGACTCCTCTTCCCCAACGTCGGCCACAAGTGCCTCATGGCAAAGGACGGAAAAAGGAAGAAGGTTAAATCTAACTCCTCCACTAAATATGAATCTTCTAGTGATGATAATGCTAGTGGTGAGGAAGATAATTTGCGTATCCTTTTTGCCAATCTTAACATGGAACAAAAGGAAAAATTAAATGAATTGATTAGTGCTATTCATGAAAAGGATGACCTTTTGGATTCCCAAGAGGATTTTCTAATTAAAGAAAACAAGAAACATGTTAAGGTTAAAAATGCTTATGCTTTAGAAGTAGAAAAATGTAACAAATTATCTAGTGAGCTAAGCATATGCCATGACACTATTGACAACCTTAGAAATGAAAATGCTAGATTAATTGCTAAGGTTGATTCTCATGTTTGTATTGATTCAACTTCCTATCCTAAGAATGATAATGTTGATTTGCTTGCTAGGATTGATGAGTTGAATGTTTCTATTGCTAGCCTTAGAAATGAGAATGAGAAATTAATTGCTAAGGCTAAAGAATTAGATGTTTGCAATGTTACAATTTCCGACCTTAGAACTAAGAATGATATGTTACATGCTAAGGTTGTTGAATTAAAATCTTGCAAACCCTCTACATCTACCATTGAGCACACTTCTATTTGCACTAGATGTAGAGATGTTGATATCAATGCTATTCATGATCACATGACTTTAATTAAACAACAAAATGATCATATAGCATTATTAGACGCTAAAATTGCCGAGCATAACTTAGAAAATGAAAAGTTTAAATTTGCTAGAAGTATGCTCTATAATGGGAGACGCCCTGGCATCAAGGATGGCATTGGCTTCCAAAAGGGAGACAATGTCAAACTTAATGCCCCTCCAAAGAATTTATCTAACTTTGTTAAGGGCAAGGCTCCCATGCCTCAGGATAACGAGGGTTACATTTTGTACCCTGCCGGCTATCCTGAGAGCAAAATTAGGAGAACTCATTCTAGGAAGTCTCACTCTGGCCCTAACCATGCTTTTATGTATAAGGGTGAGACATCTAGTTCTAGGCAACCAACCCGTGCCAAGTTGCCTAGAAAGAAAACTCCTAATGCATCAAATGATCATGCCATTTCATTTAAAACTTTTGATGCATCTTATGTTTTAACTAACAAATCCGGCAAGGTAGTTGCCAAAATTGTTGGGGGCAAACACAAGGGCTCCAAGACTTGTGTTTGGGTACCCAAAGTTCTTGTTTCTAATGCTAAAGGACCCAAAACCGTTTGGGTACCTAAAGTCAAGAACTAAAATTGTTTTGTAGGTTTATGCATCCGGGGGCTCAAGTTGGAGACTCGACAGCGGGTGCACAAACCACATGACAGGGGAGAAAAAGATGTTCTCCTCATATGAGAAAAACCAAGATCCCCAACGAGCTATCACATTCGGGGATGGAAATCAAGGTTTGGTCAAAGGTTTGGGTAAAATCGCTATATCACCTGACCATACTATTTCCAATGTTTTTCTTGTAGATTCTTTAGATTACAATTTGCTTTCCGTATCCCAATTATGTCAAATGGGCTACAACTGTCTATTTACTGATACAGGTGTTACTGTCTTTAGAAGGAGTGATGATTCAATAGCATTCAAGGGAGTGTTAGAGGGTCAGCTATACTTGGTAGATTTTGATAGAGCTGAACTCGACACTTGCTTGATTGCTAAGACTAACTTGGGTTGGCTTTGGCACCGCCGACTAGCCCATGTTGGAATGAAGAATCTTCATAAGCTTCTAAAAGGGGAACACATTTTAGGACTAACAAATGTTCATTTTGAGAAAGACAGGATTTGTAGCGCATGCCAAGCCGGGAAGCAAGTTGGCACTCATCATCCACACAAGAACATCATGACTAGTGACAGGCCACTGGAGCTCCTTCACATGGACCTGTTCGGCCCGATCGCTTGCATAAGCATCGGCGGGAGTAAGTACTGTCTAGTTATTGTGGATGATTATTCTCGCTTCACTTGGGTGTTCTTTTTGCAGGATAAATCTCATACCCAAGAGACATTAAAGGGATTCTTGAGACGGGCTCAAAATGAGTTCGGCTTAAGGATCAAGAAAATTAGAAGCGACAATGGGACGGAGTTCAAGAACTCTCAAATCGAAGACTTCCTTGAGGAGGAAGGCATCAAGCATGAGTTCTCTTCTCCCTACACTCCACAACAAAATGGTGTAGTGGAGAGGAAGAATCGAACTCTATTGGACATGGCAAGAACCATGCTTGATGAATACAAGACACCGGATCGGTTTTGGGCCGAGGCGGTCAACACCGCCTGCTACGCCATCAACCGGTTATATCTTCACTGAATCCTCAAGAGGACATCCTATGAACTCCTAACCGGTAAAAAGCCCAATATTTCATATTTTAGAGTTTTTGGTAGCAAATGTTTTATACTTGTTAAAAGAGGTAGAAAATCTAAATTTGCTCCTAAAACTGTAGAAGGCTTTTTACTAGGATATGACTCAAACACAAGGGCATATAGAGTCTTTAACAAGTCCTCAGGACTTGTTGAAGTTTCTTGTGACGTTGTGTTTGATGAGACTAACGGCTCTCAAGTAGAGCAAGTTGATCTTGATGAGATAGGTGAAGAACAGGCTCCATGCATAGCGCTAAGGAACATGTCCATTGGGGATGTGTGTCCTAAGGAATCCGAAGAGCCACCACATTCACAAGATCAACCATCCGCCTCCATGCAAGCATCTCCACCAACTCAAATTGAGGATGAGGCTCAAGATGTTGAACAAAGAGATCAAGAAGATGAGCAACCTCAAAATGACAGCAACGATCAAGGGGGAGATGCAAATGATCAAGAAAAGGAGGATGAGCAACAACCAAGACCGCCACACCCAAGAGTCCACCAAGCAATACAACGAGATCACCCCGTCGACACCATCCTCGGCGACATTCATAAGGGGGTAACTACTCGATCTCGTGTTGCACATTTTTGTGAACATTACTCTTTTGTTTCCTCTATTGAGCCACACAGGGTAGAGGAAGCACTTCAAGATTCGGATTGGGTGATGGCGATGCAAGAGGAGCTCAACAATTTCACAAGGAATGAGGTATGGCATTTAGTTCCACGTCCTAATCAAAATGTTGTAGGAACCAAGTGGGTCTTCCGCAACAAGCAAGACGAGCATGGTGTGGTGACAAGGAACAAAGCTCGACTCGTGGCCAAGGGGTATTCACAAGTCGAAGGTTTGGATTTTGGTGAAACCTATGCACCCGTAGCTAGGCTTGAGTCAATTCGCATATTATTGGCCTATGCTACTTACCATGGCTTCAAGCTTTATCAAATGGACGTGAAGAGTGCCTTCCTCAATGGACCAATCAAGGAGGAGGTCTATGTTGAGCAACCTCCCGGCTTTGAAGACAGTGAGTACCCTAACCATGTTTATAGGCTCTCTAAGGCGCTTTATGGGCTCAAGCAAGCCCCAAGAGCATGGTATGAATGCCTTAGAGATTTCCTTATTGCTAATGGCTTCAAAGTCGGCAAGGCCGATCCTACTTTATTCACTAAGACTCTTGACAATGATTTGTTTGTATGCCAAATTTATGTTGATGATATCATATTTGGGTCTACTAACGAATCTACATGTGAAGAATTTAGTAGGATCATGACAAAGAAATTCGAGATGTCGATGATGGGGGAGTTGAAATATTTCTTAGGATTTCAAGTCAAGCAACTCCAAGAGGGCACTTTCATTAGCCAAACGAAGTATACTCAAGACATTCTAAGCAAGTTTGGAATGAAGGATGCCAAGCCCATCAAGACTCCCATGGGAACAAATGGGCATCTCGACCTCGACACGGGAGGTAAGTCCGTGGATCAAAAGGTATACCGGTCGATGATTGGTTCATTGCTTTATTTATGTGCATCTCGACCGGACATTATGCTTTCCGTATGCATGTGTGCAAGATTCCAAGCCGACCCTAAGGAATCACACCTTACGGTCGTAAAACGAATCTTGAGATATTTGGCTTATTCACCTAAGTTTGGGCTTTGGTACCCTCGGGGATCCACTTTTGATTTGATTGGTTATTCGGATGCCGATTGGGCGGGGTGTAAGATTAATAGGAAGAGCACATCGGGGACTTGCCAGTTCTTGGGAAGATCCTTGGTGTCATGGGCTTCAAAGAAGCAAAATTCGGTCGCTCTTTCTACCGCCGAAGCCGAGTATATTGCCGCAGGCCACTATTGCGCGCAATTGCTTTGGATGAGGCAAACCCTGCGGGACTACGGTTACAAATTAACCAAAGTTCCTCTTCTATGTGATAATGAGAGTGCAATCCGCATGGCGGATAATCCCGTTGAGCATAGCCGCACTAAACACATAGCCATTCGGTATCACTTTCTTCGGGATCACCAACAAAAGGGGGATATCGAGATTTCATACATTAACACTAAAGATCAATTAGCCGATATCTTTACCAAGCCACTTGATGAACAATCTTTTACCAGACTTAGGCATGAGCTTAATATTCTTGATTCTAGGAATTTCTTTTGCTAAACTTGCACACATAGCTCACATGAATACCCTTGATCATATCTCTTTTATATATGCTATGACTAATGTGTTTTCAAGTGTATTCCAAACCAAGTCATAGGTATAATGAAAGGGAATTGGAGTCTTCGGCAAAGACAAGGCTTCCACTCCACTCTACTACTCATCCTTCGCCGTCGCTCCGCATCACTCTCCATCTTTGGTATAATCTTCACTCATTTATTCTATGACCAAAAGAGGAGAAAGTACTTCTAAGGGCTTATATCTCACTCAAAGTATCCGTTTTTGGCGATTCATGCCAAAGGGGGAGAAAGTATGAGCCCAAAACAAAAGGACCGCACCACCACCTAATTTTATAAAATTTTGGAGATTTTCAATTGGTCAATTTCAAAATTGGTATCTTATTATGTTCTAAAGGGGGAGCAAGTAGTACTTTCAAAATTGATGTCTTAAAACCCTCTTGAACACTAAGAGGAGACTTTATTTGAGGGGGAGTTTTGTTTAGTCAAAGGAAAAGCATTTGGGACAAAGGAAGAAAATTTCAAAAACTTGAAAATGCTTTGCAAAATCTTATTCATTTACCTTTGACTATCTTGCAAAAGGACTTTGAAAAGAATTTACAAAAGAGTTTGCAAAAACAAAACTTGTGGTGTAAGCATGGTCCAATATGTCAAAAACAAAGAAATCAATCCATGCGCATCATGTAAGTATTTATTGGCTCAATTCCAAGCAACCTTTGCACTTATATTATGCAAACTAGTTCAATTATGCACTTCTATATTTGCTTTGGTTTGTGTTGGCATCAATCACCAAAAAGGGGGAGATTGAAAGGGAATTAGACTTATACCTAGTTCCTAAATAATTTTGGTGGTTGAATTGCCCAACACAAATATTGGACTAACTAGTTTGCTCGAGTATATAAGTTATACAGGTGCAAAAGGTTCACACTCAGCCAATAAAAAGATCAAGTTTTGGATTCAACAAAGGAGCAAAGAGGCACGCACCGGACTGTCCGGTGTACACCGGACAGTGTCCGGTGCGCCCAGAGGACTCCAACTCGAACTCCTCGCCTTCGGGAATTCTCGGAAGCCGGCGCGCTATAATTCACCGGACTGTCCGGTGTACACCGGACAGTGTCCGGTGCTCCAAAGAAGCGCGGCCTCCGGAACTCGCCAGCCTCGGGTTCGCGCGGCAGCCGCTCCGCTATAATTCACCGGACATGTCCGGTGTGCACCGGACTGTCCGGTGTACCACGGGAGCAACGGCTATTTCGGCGCCAACGGCTACCTGCGGTGCATTTAATGCGCGCGCAGCACGCGCAGATGGCAGGCACGCCCATACCAGCGCACCGGACAATGAACAGTGGTTGTCCGGTGTGCACCGGACACCCAGGCGGGCCCAGAAGTCAGAAGCTCCAACGGTCAGAATTCAACGGCATTGATGACGTGGCGGGGGCACCGGACTGTCCGGTGTGCACCGGACTGTCCGGTGCGCCATCGAACAGACAGACTCCCCAACGGCCACTTTTGGTGGTTGGGGCTATAAATACCCCAACCACCCCACCATTCATTGCATCCAAGTTTTCCAACTTCCAACCACTTACAAGAGCTAGGCATTCAATTCTAGACACACCAAAGAGATCAAATCCTCTCCAATTCCACTCAAGCCTTTAGTGACTAGTGAGAGAGATTTGCCGTGTTCTTTTGAGCTCTTGTGCTTGGATCGCTTTCTTTCTTTCTCACTTGTTCTTGTGATCAAAACTCAATTGTAACCAAGGCAAGAGGCACCAATTGTGTGGTGGCCCTTGCGGGGAAGTTTTGTTCCCGTTTGATTGAGAAGAAGAAAAGCTCACTCGGTCCGAGGGACCGTTTGAGAGAGGGAAGGGTTGAAAGAGACCCGGCCTTTGTGGCCTCCTCAACGGGGAGTAGGTTTGCGAGAACCGAACCTCGGTAAAACAAATCCGCGTGTCACACTCTTCATTTGCTTGCGATTTGTTTTGCACCCTCTCTCGCGGACTCGTTTATATTTCTAACGCTAACCCGGTTTGTAGTTGTGATTATTTTTGAGATTTTCAGTTTCGCCCTATTCACCCCCCCCCTCTAGGCGACTTACATTTATAGCATACATGTGTTTATGCCTTTGATCATGTTCCTTATGCATTTTGTTGTTTACTTATGGTGCTCAAGTTGTACAAGTACTCCCCGGACCTCACAAGTCCATTTGCAAGTGATGCACATATTTAGGGGGAGATGTGCTACAACTTGACCCTTTGAGACTAACCATGTGTTTGAGTTTTCTTAATTTAGTCTCAAAGGAGGTTTGAAAGGGAAAAGGTGGACTTGGACCATGAAAGACTTCCACTGCACTCCGATGAGAGGGTAACTTATTCCAAGTTCATCTCATGTACTCTTATTGCCTTTGTATTCTTATTTGAAGACTTTGGTGAGGCAATAGGGTTCTAGGGCCAAGATTGATCCCGTTTTGGTGCTTGATGCCAAAGGGGGAGAAAATAAGGCCAAAGCAATAAATGGATCAGCTACCACTTGAGAATTTTGGAAATAATAGAATAGAGATTTTTGTTTTGTCAAAATACTCTTATTGGCTCTTTTTGTCAAAAGTTGGTTTCTTGTGGGGAGAAGGGTTGATTATGGGAAATAGGGGGAGTTTTTGATACTGTGATCAATTTCTATTGGAACAACTCTCTTTATGTCTCTACAAGTGTGTTTGACTTAGAGATAGGAATTTGAGGTTGATTTGCAAAAACAAACCAAGTGGTGGCATAGTATGATCCATATATACCAAATTTGAATCAAAACCTTTTTGAGTTCTCATTTGCATTGATATTGCACTTCTTTTAGTTGCTCTTTGTTGTGTTGGCATAAATCACCAAAAAGGGGGAGATTGAAAGGGAAATGTGCCCTTGGGCCATTTCTAAGTATTTTGGTGATTGAGTGCCAACACAAGTGCTTTTGTGTTAATCTATGCAAAGTGGTGGACAAAGTGCAAATCAAGTCAAAAGGTATGTTTCTAGACTTAGTACATTGTTTTATGGACTAATGTATTATGTCTAAGTGCTGGAAACAGGAGAAATCGATTTGGAAAAGAGATGGCTTTGTTCAGCCAAAGTCTGCGCAGTCTGGGTGCACCGGACAGTCCGGTGGTGCACCGGACAGTGTCCGGTGCGCCAGGCTGGCTCTAGCGAACTTGCTGCTCTCGGGACTTCGACGGCAGTGTATGGTATAAATCACCGGACTGTCCGGTGGTGTACCGGACTGTCCGATGAGCCATTCACAGGCGAAGTCGTCGATCTCGGGAAGCCATCAACGGCGTACGGCTATAATTCACCGGACTGTCCGGTGAGGCACCGGACTGTCCGGTGAGCCAACGATCAGCCGGGGCAACGGTCGGCCGAGGATTCCGCGTGTGACGCGTGGCCGAGCCAACGGTCACATTGGGGCACCGGACAGTGTCCGGTGCGCCAACGGCTCTGAATCTGCAACGGTCGACTTCGCTAAACAAGGAAACAAATCCGCACCGGACAGTGTCCGGTGGTGCACCGGACTGTCCGGTGCGCCAGTCGACAGAAGGCAAGAATTGCCTTCCCACAATGCTCTCAACGGCTCCTAGCTGCCTTGGGGCTATAAAAGGGACCCCTTGGCGCATGGAGAAGACATCCAAGCATTCTTTGAGCATAGTTGATCACTCACACTTCGTTCTTGCGCACTTGTTCGACATTCTTAGTGATTTGAGCTCCGTTCTAGTGAGAAACTCATGACAGTCTCTTGAGCTCAAGTCTGGGTCTTGTGTGTGCGTATTTGTGTGATCTTTGTGTCTTGTGTGAGTTGCTCATCCCTCCCTTACTCCGTGCTTCTTTGTGATCATCAAAGTGTAAGGGCGAGAGACTCCAAGTTGTGGAGATTCCTCGCAAACGGGATATAGAAAAGCAAAGCAAAACACCGTGGTATTCAAGTGGGTCTTTGGACCGCTTGAGAGGGGTTGATTGCAACCCTCGTCCGTTGGGACGCCACAACGTGGAGTAGGCAAGCGTTGGTCTTGGCCGAACCACGGGATAAACCACTGTGCCATCTCTGTGTTGATCTCTTGTGGTTATTGTGTTTTGTTAAGACTTCTCTCTAGCCACTTGGCATTACTGTGCTAACTCCTAATCAAGTTTTTGTGGCTATAAGTTTTTAAGTTTTACAGGATCACCTATTCACCCCCACTTCTAGGTGCTCTCACCCTGACCGTCCTCTCGCTCTGTGCGGAGGCTCGGGGGCTGCTCCCGCAAACCCGGCTCCAGCCAAACCGTTGACAGCGCCAACATACCAGCCCGAGAACTTGGGACTCGACTGTGCACCCGGGCTACGACCAGTTCGCATGAGGGAACAACCAGACCGGTCGAAGCATTACGAAACGTACTAAGACCTCAAAGGAGTCAAACTACTCCTCCGAGGCCTCAGGGGCTACACCCTGCCGGTGCGCTCGCGCGCACCCACTGGAACAAAATGCAACCGAGGAAGGCCGGTCCCCTTGCAAAAAAGTGCGGCAAAAGCCTCCAAGCGAGTATCAACACTGCCTTCGAGGCTCGGGGGCTACTATCGGGGACCATAATTAGGGTACCCCCAAAACTCCTAATCTCATCTGGTAACCCCATCAGCACAAAGCTACAAAGGCCTGATGGGTGTGATTAAGTCAAGGCTTGGTCCACTCAAGGGACACGATCTCGCCTCGCCCGAGCCCAGCCTCGGGCAAGGGCAGCCGACCCCGGAGGATTCACGTCTCGCCCGAGGACCCCCTCAAGCGACGGACACACCTTCGGCTCGCCCGAGGCCCAATCTTTGCCAAAAAGCAACCTTGGCCAGATCGCCACACCGACCGACCGTATCGCAGGAGCATTTAATGCAAGGATGGCCTGACACCTTATCCTGACATGCGCCCTTCAGTCGACAGAGCCGAAGTGACCGCAGTCACTTCGCCGCTCCACTGACCGGCCTAACAAGAAGACAGCGCCGCCTGCGTCGCTCCGACTGCTGTGCCACTCGACAGAGTGAGGCTGATAGCAGCCAAGTCCGGCCTCGGGCGCCATAGGACACTCCGCCTCGCCCGACCCCAGGGCTCGGACTCGGGCTCGGCCCCGGAAGACGATGAACTCTGCCTCGCCCGACCCCAGGGCTCGGACTCGGGCTCGGCCCCGGAAGACAACGAACTCCGCCTCGCCCGACCCAAGGGCTCGGACTCAGGCTCGGCCCCGAAAGACGAAGAACTCCGCCTCGCCCGACCCCAGGGCTCAGACTCGGGCTCAGCCCTGGAAGACGACGAACTCCGCCTCGACCGACCCTAGGGCTCGGACTCGGCCTCGGCTCCGGAAGACGACGAACTCCGCCTTGCCCGACCCCAGGGCTCGGACTCGGCCTTGGCCTTGGACGACAGTCTCCGCCTCGCTCGACTCGGGGCTCGGACTCGACATCGACCTCGGAAGACAGACTCGACCTCAACCTCGGAGGAGCATCCACCTCGCCCGACCTAGGGCTCGGACCGACCACGTCGCAAGAGGGGCCATCATTACCCTACCCCTAGCTAGCTCAGGCTACGGGGAACAAGACCGGCGTCCCATCAGGCTCGCCCCGGTAAACAAATAATAATGATGGCGCCCCGCGTGCTCCATGACGACGGCGGCTCTCAGCCCCTTACGGAAGCAAGGAGACATCAGCAAGGACTCGACAGCCCCGACATCTGTCCTTCCTCAAGGCTCCAGCGCTCCTCCGACGACCACGACATCACATGAACAGGGTGTCAAGACCTCTCCGGCTGTCACGACGACATGTACTTAGGGCGCTAGCTCCTCTCTGCTAGACACGTTAGCACATTGCTACACCCCCCACTGTACACCTGGGCCCTCTCCTTACGCCTATAAAAGGAAGGATCAGAGCTCTCTTACGAGAAGGTTGGTCGCGCGGGAGGACGGGACGACGCGTAGAGTCCCTCGCTCTCCCCCACGCGGACGCTTGTACCCCCTACTGCAAGCGCATCCGACCTGGGCGCAGGACAACACGAAGGCCGCGGGTTTCCCCTTTTTGCCTGCCTCCCTCCTCTCTTCTCCCCCCTTCGTGCTCCGTCTCGCGCCGACCCATCTGGGCTAGGACACGCGGCGACAATTTACTCGTCGGTCCAGGGACCCCCCCGGGGTCGAAATGCCGACAGTGTTAGTCTCAAAGTATTAGATTATAGAGTAACCTCCCCCTAAAGGTGTGCATACAAGTTTTGAATACTTGTAGGAGACATGCACTTTGATTTGATATCAAGAGGGGCAAATTATCTATAATCCTAACTTTGGCACATATAAGTTAAATGATACAACTTGTAGAAATCAAAATTTTCAATTGATGCATCATTTACTATGGAGTGATATAGAAGCTATGTGTCGTGCTCAAATTTACATTTTAAACCATGTAGGTTTGCTTAAGTGTATGAATTAAAAACAAGCAATCCTACCATATGATTCACCTAGTATGCATAATTTAAAACAAAGGTAAATAACAAATGTAATACTAGGCAAGAAAGGTAAACTAGATACAAAGTAAATAGATACGCATATCTAAAGACAAGAGATACAATAAATCTAGTTACCTTAGTCATGGGTGGGAAATTTGGGTCCAAAATTTTCACTAACCCACTTGGCAATAAACTTGATCCAATATGATGTATCCCATGATATACATCCCAACTTTGCCAAGTCTCCAAATTTCCCGACGACCTTCGGTCCACTCACTTCCCTTTCAGGATCCAAACCTTCTTGGTGCTTTTCATGGTTGAAATTATTTCCTTTGGCACCCAGATGCGTTTGGCCCCCTTTCCTTTGTTGACTTGCTTGTTGGCCTTGATTGCTATCACCTTTCCATTCTTTTTCTTCTTGATCAAGTATGGTGTAGCAGTCTTTTTGTCCACCTTTTTGATGTAGGTGTTGGAGATTTTGCTTGATGACTTTTGCTTGAGCTTTTGCCTTTGTTTATCCCCGGTCATTGCCTTGCATTGGAAAGACTTGTGGCCTTCCTTGTGGCATGGCCTACAAATCACAGTTTCTCCCTCTACAGGCTTGTTCACTCCCGCAGTGGTGTTGTCCTGTGGAGGTTGGATTTGTTTGGCTTTGCCTTTCTTGTCATACAAAGCCTTGCCAAGGCGAGCCACTTCATGCTTTAATTATTCATTTTCCTTTGCAACCTCATCCGAACATGTCTCTACAACAATATTCTCAACAACGACTTGGTTGCAGGGGTTAGAATCATCAATTAAATCAAAGCAGGAAGTAGAAGCATCTTTCTTAATAATTTCAGGTATTTCAACTAAAGATGCTGCTGGGTTCTACCAATGTTTTCTAGCTTAGTAGTTAGCTCATTATTGTGTATGCTAAGAATTTCCATTTTCTCTAGCAAAGTTTCAATAGCTTCTTAGGAGCTAGCTAACTTAGCCTTAAGTTTTTCATTCTTTTTAATAAGGCTATCATCGGTAGCAGTGGATGGAGCACTAGATTCTAATAGCTCAATTTTAGTTGATAGCTCACTATTTAAGTTTGCAAAAGTTTCAAATTTCTCTAGCAAACCTTTGTAATCATTTTGAGAGCTGACCAACTTATTTTCCAAGGTTTTAAGTTGAGCTTTTTGTTTAGTGCAAACATCCTGAAAAAAATCAACGGCTTCTGCAAGCTCATCTATGGAGGGCTTTCCCTCACCTTCATCATCACTACTGCTATCATCACTAGAGGATGGAATGCTTTTGTTACCTCTTGCCATAAGGCATTTGTGTGATGAGCGTGATGAGGACTGGTGGCTGCGCGTCCTTGGAGGTTCATCTTCACTTGAAGAATCATCCCAAGTTCTAACACTTGTTAGCGCCTTGCCTTTGCTCCTCTCCTTTTCGGGTTTGGCCATATTTGGACAGTTGTCCCTGAAGTGGCCCTTCTCCCCACATGCGAAGCATCCTCTCTTCCTTTGCTTTTTCCTGTCAATGTTAAAGAGAAGATCCTCGACCTGCAAGGGCACACCCATTAGATTAATCTTGCGGATCATCCTCATTACCTTTCCAACGCGTCGGATTGTTTCTTTGTCCTTGGAGGATGATGTGCATGGTTGATTATCTTCATCATCATCATTTTCTCCTTCTTCCTCTTCTTCACTTGAGGAACTTGGAGTGGGAGCCTTCTTTTTGCCCTTCCTTTCATCACATGCAAAAGCATATGGTCTTGAGGAAGTTGGCTCCTCTCCCCGACACATTTTTCGCGACATCTCAAAAGCCACGATTTTCCCAATCACAATGGTCAGGGTTATGTTTCTCAAGTCCTCCATGTTGTGAAGGATGGTGATGATGCTCCCATATATTTGTTGTGGTAGCAGGGAGATAATCTTCCTCACAATGTCCGCATCACCTAGCTTATTAATGCCAATAGAATTGAGCTCATTGATAATTAGATTCAAACGAGAAAACATGTCTCGAATAAGCTCATCATCTTTCATAGCAAAAGAATTATACTCATTTAAGACTAGGCAATGTTTTTGCTCACGGACATTGGATGTGCCGTCATGGAGCTCATGCAATTTTAGCCAAATCTCATTAGCAGTTTTGAAGGTAAATACTTGGTTAAAAATATCCATGCTAAGAGATTCATACAAGCAATTTTTGGCTCTAGCATTTAAATGAATTTCTTTTTCCTCACTCGTGGTGGGTTTCTCGGGATTCTTGAGGGGTTTCATCCCGTCATGAGTGACTCTCCAAACACCTAGATCAATGGCCTCTAATAACAAGCCATTCTAGCACTATAATAAGGGAAGTTAGTGCCATCAAAGTGTGGTGGCCTATGGGTATCCATCCCTTCCCCTAAAAAGCATCGGCTCTTTTAGCGGTGAAGCTAAAGCGTTTCAAATGAGCCAAACCGGGCTCCGATACCACTTGTAGGAAACGGATGACGCCTAAGGGGGGGTGAATTAGGACTTCTAAAACTTTTACTAAACTAGGCCACAATTAAATCCCTAGAGCAAAACCTATGTAAATAATCAAACTAGAAAGTGCAAACTAGGTTTTGTCTAAGTGTTGCTATCTCTACTGCAATGGCTAAGTTTCAATCTACACTAAATAAGTATGTATACAAGATTGAAACTTAAATGCTTAATATAAATGCGGAATCTTAAAGAGCAAAGTAGAGATGCAAACTCTCATGGATGACGCCGGTATTTTTACCGAGGTATCCAGACCCACGCAAGGTCCTGACTAATCCTCGTTGGTGCCCCTATGCAAAGGGAAGCCCACGCGAGGGCCAAGCACCACGGTCGAGTAACTCCGTAGAGAGTCGCGGGCCTTCTCCACGCGCAAGTGGTGCTCCGCTTCCGGCTCCTCTCGGACGCTCCCCGCCGTCTCCACTATCGAGCTTCCGGCTGAAACGTCGCGGGCCTCGTTCCCTCCAGTACACAGTGGCGGCCGTGACACAAACACGGTTGTCACGGTCTCGCAAGACTCTCGCCCCACTCGGTACAATTACAATGACTCACGCAAGAGCCGAGGGGTTGTGTGGTTTTACAAAACTCACTCAACTAACTAGGGTTCACCTAGAGCAAGCGCTAAAGTGGTCTAACAAACCTAAGCACTTCGCAAAGCACCTATGCTAATCACCGAGTGATTCTATTAAGCACTTGGGTGTTTGAGCTCTTGGAAATGTGCACTATATGCTTTGGTATGTTGCTTGGGCTCCCACACCTTCAAATGGCCGGTTGGGTGAAGTATATATAGGCCCCAACTCAATTCTAGCCATTGGAGAAAAGTTGCAGTTCTCTGCGTCACACCGGACAGTCTGGTGGTGCACCGGACAGTCCGGTGGTGCACCGGACAGCGCACTGTAGCTTGTTCGGTGTGCCTAGCCGTTGCTCTGTCAGAGCAGGTGACTGTTGGCGCCGCAGGCTTTTCCACACCGGACAGTCTGGTGCTCACACCGGATAGTCCGGTGGTCTTCTCTCCGAGTGCCACCTGGAACTAGCCGTTGGGCTGGAGTTCCCTGGTGCACCGGACAGTCCGGCGTGTGGGCACCGGACAGTCCGGTGTGCCACCGGACAGTCTGGTGCGCCTTCGCACAGACAGTCCGCAGCAGCACACTTGGACTTTTCTTGAATCTTCTTAATGTCTTCTTTTGAGGTGTTGCTTGCCTCAATTCCTTAGTCCAAGTAAGTCTTGCATCCTGTGAACTACAAACATAAACACTAGAAAACTTATTAGTTCACGGATCGTGTTGTTCATCAAACACCAAAACTCAATTAGCCAAATGGCCTGGGGTCCATTTTCTTTACAGTGTCGCTTAACCTGACATGACGCATGTTGTTTGTCTTCTTTCTTAGTGGGGGTCATCCCGGAGAGTGCACGTGCTTGATTTATCATTAGCGGACAAGAAGTGATAGTATGGTTCTTGTCATTGCATTCGAAGCATCTCCTTATCCCTTCATCCTTGTCGTTGTATGGACACGACGCAATGAGGTGTCCTGACTTATTGCACTTAAAGCACCTCCTTTTCCCTTTTCTCTTTTTGTTCTTGGATGACATAGAGAAATGGTCAGTGCAAACAACATGACTAATTGAATCTTTACCTTTTTCCAAGATCATGTTGATTTCTTCATTTTTTGCTTTAGGAACATCCTTCTTATGGAGCTTAACACTTGCTGCAGTTTTTCCCGTCTCAAGCTTCTTCACCACGCGCCCGTGGATATCTTGAGAAGGTTGAGCAATGCGTCTTCTCCTTAGTTGCTTTGTTTTTTGTTCCTTTCTTTATTGATGAGCACTTTTTCCTTTGATCCTGCAGCTTGATGCTCATCCAAGAGTTGGCTTTCTTTTGAGCAACCGGGGTTAGCACATGGTGATATATTATCTAGATGTGCACGTGTGCAAGAATGAGGTTCACATGAATTTAGGTTCGCAATTACAACCTCATGAGCAACATCAAGCATGATATGTCTATCTAAGAGATTATTATGATAACAAGACAATAAATCATATTTTTTAGTAAGAGCAAGTTTATCATGACTTAGCAATTCTACTTGCCTCTCTAGCATGGCATTTTCCATTTTAAGTTGAGCAACACAAGATAAAACATCATCATTATTTCTTTGCTCAATTAAAACTGAATCATACTGTTGGACCAAATCATCATGAGAGCACTTTAGCTCCTCATGTTCTTTGGTCATCTTCTCCAGGCTGTCGTTGGTTTTGATGAGAGTCTCTTCTAGCCTGAGAAGCGTCTCGCCTTATTCCTTCTCAACAGCTTAACCAAGAGTGCTTTGTCTTCTTTGTTGAGATGGGTGTAGAAACGACGAATCTCCTCTTCTTCTACATCGTCGATCTCATTTTCCTTGTCACTATTGCCAGTGGAAGCAAAATAGGAAAATGTACCTTGTGATGATGTAGACTCCTCATCCTCATATTCCTCCTCATGATTTCTTTCATCTTCATTCTCATCGTTAGCAACACGACATGTATAACAAGTGGGAGATGAACCTGTTGGTGAGGTGGATCCATCGCTTGGTGTTCATCTCTCTCGTTCTTCTCCCTTGGACAAGTTAGTACTACCAGCAATAGAGGGAGCAGAAGCAGTGCATATGGACTTAAAAAATTTTAACTTAATTTTGGTCCATAGATCATGAGCATCAACAAATAAATCACCATCACTACTCATGATTGCAAAATAGGCAATTCTAGAAAGTGAGTCAACTAAGATGTTGCAAGCATGGTGATTGAGAGACAGACATCTTAGTTCATCATTAGAAGGATTTTGACTAAAATTGGAGGGAAAAATACTTCTACTAAAGATCTGTCTCAAATCAGGTTCAACACGCATGAAGGCATTATACATAGAGACAGACCAAGATTTATAATTAGAGCCATCGCCTAGAAGAAGTTCTACAGTTACCTCTTGTGACGACATCGTCATCTCCGGACGGCTAAGCCCACACTGGAGAGGCCTAGCTCTGATACCAATTGAAAGTTCCCTTTACCCGGGAACAGGATCTGGATGTCGCCTAGAGGAGGGTGAATAGGCGGATAAAAATTATCACTTGAAAACTGAAATTCTTACTCTACTCCAAGGCTAGATCGCAGTGGAATGAAAAGCCCTTCGAGTAGGTTGCAGCGGAATAGAAGATCCTGTCTCACAATGCCCTGCACTTCAAATATAACTTATAACACAGATAAGTATTGAAGTGGAGATATAAAAAGTGAGTAAGACAGAGAGTCAGCACACAATACAGAGCGAAGCACACAGACGCAGGGATTTATCCCGAGGCTCGGCCAAGCCTGAAATGCTTGCCTATTCTCGTTGGAGTTAGCCACACCTGGGCTTGGAGTCTATTTCAACTCCTTCCTCCGTTTGCTTAGATCTGTCAGTATGACAGATAGAGCCTTCCACTATTGTGAGTTTGGTTACAACAAAGCGGTGGCTTCTTACAATCTTCTTGACAGCACTCCGGCAGAGTAATGATATGCTCAAGACTATGCTCTAGCTCTTAGCAGCACTTCTCCACTCTCTAAAGGCTTATAGCTTTGCCTTCTACACAAACTAGAGAGATACACACAAGAGGGAGAGAGAATGGATCCGAGTGATGTATACAATTGTTGCCTGCACTTGTGTACTTGTTTGAGGCGCCTAGGGGTCCCTTTTATAGCCCCAAAGGGCCTAGGAGCCGTTGGAGCTTCATTTGGAAGCTCCCAGCCTTCCCTGGTTGCGGGTGCACCGGACTGTCCGGTGGCGCACCGGACTGTCCGACGGTGCACCGGACAGTGAACAGTAACAGATCTGATTGACAGTTTCCTTCTCTGGAATAGCTAGTCGTTGGTGCACCGGACAGGTTACTATTCACTGTCCTGTGCACCGGACACAGCTACTATTCACTGTCCTGTGCACCGGACACAGCTACTATTCACTGTCCTGTGCACCGGATAGGTCACTATTCACTATCCTATGCACCAGACAGAGTTACTATTCATTGTCCTGTGCATCGGACAGCTACTATTCACTGTCCTATGCACCAGCCAACAGCACACTAAGTGCTTTTTCCTCCGTTCTTTTTCCGTTTGACTTCAACTTTTGGGAGGATTTTCCTGAGACTTATACAAACACATTTAGAGTATAATCCAATTGATTTAGTCCTAGAAACTTACATCTTTCTTGTTCTTCTCCTAGCTTTTCTGTTTCTCCTCCAGCAGAGCTCAGAATGGTACTTTCTCTACAGAAAGAAATAGAGAGCAAACCAAAGCACCAAACTTGTAGTAAGAGGTGTATGCAAAATGGTTGAACACTCAAACCTTACATACTTAACCTTTTTCATCGTTTTACCCAATTTGGCTTGTTTCAGGTCGATGTTGGACTCTAAACCATCAAGTCAACTTGACTTGATCTAGATTGACATATCTGAGCCCCAACCCCCGTTCACTTCTCGAGCTTGATCTTGAGCCTTATGACTTACACCACATAATTGTAGATGTTACCTCATTGGTTGTAAGTCATGTCCTTATGTAGTGATCCTTGATGCACCATAACTCTTCTTAACTCGATCAACCTTGACTTTGCAAGTCTTCTTCTTCGCCCCTGGCTTTGGGTTCCTGGTCTCCTTGACCTTCTCCCGTGCACTCGGTACCTCGAAGCTCTTCTTGCCTCCATCCTTGGCTTGATCGGTTGTCTCTGAGTTACGCACACCGAGTCTCACTTAAGCAATGTCCATCTTACTTGTGATGTCCATTATCTATAGATAATCCAGTCTTTGGACCATCACACTTGTTCACTTGTGTTGAACCCTGTTAGCTTTGCATTAAGCATCTGTTCAACACTTAGCACACTTGTTAGTCTTTTAATTGGGTTGTCATCCAAACCACCAAAACCCACAAGAGAGCTTTCACTAGGATCTTACCCCTCATGAGGGGCAAGATCTACTTCGTCTAGTTGGCTTAAGATCTCTTCATCGAATTGATATCTTAATTTCTAGGCGAATCTACATCGTCTGGAGACGCCTCGGATGACCTGCTGACCCAGAGCACCCTAAGGTCTCTCTTGGAGGGATCTAGGTCCTACGAGGAGAACAAGACGACTCTGCACCATCGTGGACTGTCCGACCCAGAGCACGGACCATCCGGACAAAGCGTAGGGAAGGCATCGCTCCTATCGCCAGGTCGTGGACCGTCCGCGCCATCGCAACGAGCACTATCAGGCGACCCGGTGACCAGTCGCGGACCGCCGCCACCGTTCACCTCGTGGAGCTGAACCCAATGTATTTCTCATCATGAGAAGCCCCTAGGGTTCGTTGTTGTTTGGTCCTAAATAGGTGGTGGTCATCATAGAGGTGTTGTCCCCACCTTCAAGATAACCATTTTAGGTACATCAATTAATCATTCCCTTAGCTCTAAGGTTTCCTTTCAATACACACTCGAGATAGTGTTATTTGTCTTGCATCTCATTTACTATCTCGCTTCCAAGGTCTTGACCCTCTGTGGTCGAAACCTAGGGATCATTCCCAAGGTTCGAACTTACTACGAGGACGACCTAGGAATCATTAGTGTTTGGTCCAAAAAGGCGCCAACACTCTAGTATTAACCTCAATCCATATATATTGTGGTGGATTGGGGTGTAACTTAAAATAATTTATAACCTAATCCACCTTAACATATGTAAATTAGGGTAAATACTAGAGTACTCAAACAAAACCAAAACATGAAGGAAAGGATGCTCGACGAGGGATTAGATCGAGTCGCTGGGGAGGCAACCTTAGCTAGGCGTGTAGGGTAGTATCCTGTGGGGAAAACCTGGCATGAACAAGCTCAATCGAAAGGAGATAAGCAACATGGAGGCAAGCTCGGCTCGAGAGAATACTTGTCCAGAAAGGGAGCCAACCGATGTAGAGGAAGAAGTCGGTAGGGAAGCTAAGGTTGAAGAGAAGCCCTCAATGAGGAAGCGACTGCGGTGGACTATGACCCGAACAAAGCCTTAGTTTCCTCGTGCTAGTGTGTCGAATCTAGATTTTTTTAATCATGCAACGGGGGACGAAGGGTCCCCACCTGATACATTTATATGAAGAATTTGGTTTAATATAGATTTACGGCTAGTTTGGGAGTCTAAAAACCGGAGGGATTAGAGGGCTAAAATCTTCTCTTTATTCAATTTTAAATAAGGAGAGAATTTTAGCCTCTCCAACCTCCTCCGGTTTTGTGACTCACAAACTAGCCCTTAAAGGGTATAAGGACCTGTGCTAGAACAATACCCTGGGCTAAGGAATTCAGCCATGGTCTTTCAAGTAGGGATGGCTTCGCCCATTCGTTTAAAGAGGAGTAAGTCCAACATCGCATAAAAGTTTTAAAAGATTTTTGCAGCATTTTATGTCTAAGCGTTCACACATAGAATATATCTCAACTAAGTTCCATAAACATTATACTAACTATCTACTTCTCACTATAAAGATTACTTTTCATCATTATTTTCATTTACATTTTAGTACACATTCATATACGGTATTAATGAATCTGAATTTAATGGATTTTGAACTGTTTAACTAACTTTTTATAAAGTAAAACTACTTTTTTTTTTGTTAAATATATGGCCGATGGAGCTGTCTGTCTCACACGTACCCGTAAAATGGATGCCGAGAAGGCTGTCACTGTCACTGGACGCGGAAGCCAGAAGCCCACCTGCGATCCAATACTGGAATTGTATTTTTGTGGCCCATTGGCATCTCTAATTGGAGAGAAGGGCTGCTGATTTTCCAAGTTCTGTGGACGGACGGGACGCTGACATTTGTGGCCCAGTCATAGTGAGCAGCCCACGACACAGATAAAGCCCAGGTTTTGTCTCCGATTTCTAGGGATGGGCAACCGAACCCAAATAGGCCGAATTGTTGGTCTATTCAGGTTTTCGGGTTCAGGTTCGGTTCCTAAATGTGCTATATTTCAGGGTATGGGTTCGCGTTCGGTTTCTAACCTTTAAAACCCAAATAGACCGAATAACCCGAAATATAAAAAAGCTCTTAATATGTGATGATATTATTATATGATTTAAGAATAGTATGTATATCTATGTATGCTATTTTTTATAGTCACTTGTTGTAATAATAGTACTTCCAATTAATTAATCAGTGTGTATATTTTTAACAAAAGATACTAGCCTCTCTACTATTTGAGTTTATTCGGTGGACCGAATAGACCGAACCGAAATTGTGGATATATTTGGGTTCGGTTCCTAAAATTATTTTGAAAATTTCGGTTCTCATTTTTCAGAACCCGAAATTTTAGAAACCCGAATAGACCGAACCGAATTACCCTAATAGACCGAATGTCCAGCGCTACCGATTTCCCATCTGAAAAATAGCATAAAACTACTGATCTTTGACGTATGCATGTACGCTGCAACGGTAAATACTTGTATGTGACCAAATATTGTGGGCGATCAGTGTGTAAAAATCCACCACCCAAGTCTTGACAATAATAATAGACTAGGTATATGCCCGTGCGTTGCTACGGAACCAATGTGATTAAATACATTGATATACAAAAACACTAACTGTTGTTCTATTTTTTTGTTAGCATCACTAAATTTTGAGTGGTATTGCTGAAAAAAACTGAATTTTGCTGACAACCTATATCAAGTTTCATTTGCTCATTTCTGGTGTGGCGCCAAAACCATCTTCAAGAAAGCCAACTGCCTTCACATGGTGTAAGTGCAATCAACCCTAATTGAGGGTTTTGGTGATTAATGACAAAACAAACTAAGAATCTAACAAGTTTGCTCCTAGTATGTACACAGTATTTCTACAGACAGGAGAAGCACAGATCTTACGAGCATAAAGATATAAAGCACAGCGGATTTAAAATTCCACATCAAATGGCGTGCTCAAAGTGCCAAGAAACAACGGCGGTGCAAAATTTATAACTTTTGAGTCATAGGAATCACCGTACAATTAAGAGGGATCCGCGACGGTTAAGTAAGTTGAAACGAGCCAAGTTCAAAATGATTTGAAAAAACTCCTTGGAGATCATTTTCCTAGATCATGAATGCTCTTGAGAAAAACAAATTTTACTTCCCACAAAGTCTCCCCTTTTGTTCCCTTCAAAATTCTCAAAGTTTGGTTTCAGCCCCCTGAAACCGGTTCAACCGGTCCTGAAACCGGTTCAACCGGTTTCGGTACTGTTCACCTGCCACCCCTGCTCTGACCTATCTGACAGTCAGAGCTGTCAGAAAAAGTCGCGGCAGATTTTTTTTGAAATTCGGTTGAGCCTATTTTTGTCCCTACTCAGCCGGTTTTGAAACCGGTCGAGTGTCCGGCTGAGTAGCTCAGTGGACCGGTTTCTCCCTGGTTTAAACCGGTTCAACCGGTTTATAAACCGGTTCAACCGGTTTTTACCCACTTTCTCCCAACGGCTGCCAGCTTTTGGGGGATCCTTTATATACCCCCTCACACTCTCTCTCTCTCATTTACTTCGCCTCTCTCACGAATTCTGAGCTGACCAACCTTCAAACAAGAGCATTCATTTCACCTCTCACACCCGCAATCGCATCACCTTCGATCATTTGAAGGATCCTTGGTGTGAGGTGAACTCGATCGAACTCGCTGTCATTTTCATCTCGATTCTCCCATTCTCTTGTTCTTGAGCTCGTTGCAAACTTAACCGTGTGCGGATTTGTTACTCTTGGAACCTTGTGTTCCTTGACGGTTAGAGGTTGCTTGGGAGTCTCCAAATTTGTGGACGACCCCAAGAAGTTTGTATCACCCGCTCCTTGAGCAGTTTTGAGAAGAGATTGCCTTGACCTTTGTGGTCGGCTTGTGGAGGATTAGGGTTGGAAAAGACCCGGCCCTTTGTGGGTTCCTCAACGAGGAGTAGGACACCTTTGTGGTGGTTGCCGAACCTCGGGTTATATCGCGTGTTCTTGTGTGTTCTTGTCAAGCGCTTTATATTCTGTGGTTGGCTCATATTATTCATTTAAGTAGCTTTTGTGTAGAGCAAATCTTCAGTTGTATTATTCACTACTTCGCACTTGTTAAATAGATTATCTAATTTAAGTTGAGCGGGTTCAAACTTGTTCAGTTGTGATTAAAATCGACTGAACCGGTTTGCACCTGTGCAACTTTGATTTGACAATATTTCGAAGTTTTAGTGAAAATTTTCAGGTGTAGCCTATTCACCCCCCTCTAGGCTACTTTCAATTGGTATCGGAGCCTCGTACCTCATTTTACGCTTAACCGCGTGAGGAAACGATTATGTCTACTCAACGGGACCATGTGGATCCTATCCTCGAGGATATTCCCATCACATCCTCCGGTGAGGAAGTGGACCCCAAGGTCCTCGACCTCGCCATGAAGATTGCCGAGAGGATGTTCCTCAAGATGAAAGAGGAAGATGCTAAGAAAAAGGCCGAAGAAGAAGAATCAAGAAGAAAGGCCGAAGAAGACAAAGGTAAGGGAACATTTGATTATAATGATGATCTAGTGAATCTTTTGGTGTCTAAGGTATTGAGCAAGGTAAGTCTCAACACCGAAGGATCATCTACCAAAAGCAAAGGTAATGACTTTAGCAAAGTTCAATTCGATTACTCTAGAAATTTTATTCCCAACTTCTCTTCCGCCCCACTTGGAAAGTTACCAACTCTTAGTGAGTTGAACTACGATGAGTGGGCCGACAAGATGAAGTCGCATTTAATCGGTGTGCATCCTAGTCTTTGGGAGATTGTTAATGTAGGTATGTATAAGCCCGCCCAAGGAGAAGAGATGACTCCAGAGATGATGCAAGAGGTTCATCGAAATGCTCAAGCAGTGAGCATAATCAAAGGAAGTCTTTCTCCGGAAGAATACCGGAAAGTTCAAGGAAGAGAAGATGCCCGTGACATTTGGAACATTCTTAAAATGTCACATGAAGGAGATCCCAAAGCTAAAAGACATAGAGTTGAGGCTTTGGAAAGTGAGCTTGCAAGATATGATTGGATAAAGGGTGAATCGCTTCAATCACTCTTTGATCGGTTGATGGTGTTGGTCAACAAAATAAGAGTTCTTGGAAGTGAAGATTGGAGTGACTCCAAGGTCACAAGATTGTTCATGAGAGCTTATAAAGAAAAGGATAAGAGTCTTGCAAGGATGATTAGGGATCGTGATGACTATGAGGATATGACGCCTCATCAATTATTTGCAAAGATTCAACAACATGAGTCCGAAGAAGCTCCTATCAAGTCAAGGGACTCTCATGCATTGATCACTAATGAACAAGACAACACCAAGAAGAACAAAGACCACAAAGCAAAGAAGGTAGTCGAGACCTCAAGTGATGAAGATAGCTCAAGTGATGAAGACACTGCTATGTTCATCAAAACATTCAAGAAATTTGTAAGGAAAAATGACAAGTTCCAAAGGAAAGGAAAGAAGAGGGCATGCTATGAATGTGGCCAAACCGGTCATTTCATAGCGGATTGTCCTAACAAGAAGGAACAAGAAGCTAAGAAGGAATACAAGAAGGACAAGTTCAAAAAGGGGGGCAAGACCAAGGGATACTTCAAGAAGAAGAAATATGGTCAAGCCCATATTGGTGAAGAATGGAACTCCGATGAAGAGAGTTCTAGCTCCGAGGAAGAGGAAGTGGTGGCAAATGTGGCCATCCAATCTACATCAAGCTCGCAACTCTTCACCAACCTACAAGACGAATTCTACACTCCAACTTGCCTCATGGCAAAAGGAGATAAGGTAACTTTATTTAGTGATGATTTTTCAAATGATGATGATGATGAACAAATTGCCATGAAAAATAAAATGATTAAAGAATTTGGCTTGAATGGATACAATGTGATCACCAAATTAATGGAGAAGCTAGATAAAAGAAAAGCAACTCTTGATGCTCAAGAAGACTTGCTTATCCTTGAAAAGGAAAGAAACCTAGAGCTTCAAGAATTGCTTCACAATAAAGATGAAATGCTAGATGTCTTGACTAAGGAAGTATCTTTAGTCAAGATAACTATAGAGAATAAAGAAAAAGAAATAATTAACATGAAAAACTCTATAGCTAATCTTGCAAATGAAAAGAATGCACTTGAAGCAAGCATATTAAGCTTGAATGTTCAAAAACAAGAACTTCAAGTGCAACTTGAAAATTGCAAGAACATCAATGCCTCATCTTTAGTGCTTGAATCTAAGTCTAGCTTAAATGATAATTCTTGCAAACATTGTGCCAAATATCATGCTTCTTGTTGTCTAACTAACCATGCAAGGAAAAATAGCCCACAGGTGAAGGTCAAAGAAATTTTGAAAAGATGCTCTAGCAATGATGGGTTAAAGAAAGTTGAACCCAAGTACAAGTCCCTTAAGCCCAACAATGGAAGAAGGGGGCTTGGGTTCAACTCATCCAAGGAAAACCCTAGCACAGTGCATAAGGGGTGGAGATCCCCCAAGTTCATAGAGGGAACCACCCTATATGATGCCTTGGGGAGGATTCACTCCTCAAATGACAAGTCACCTCAGGTAAAAGTAAACTTGAGTTCCACAAAGAGTAAGATGAAGGAAGTGGGATCCTCAAGTGGTCAAAAATTTAATGCTCCTATTTCCCATTCATATCTTTGTGATTATATGTTGACTTGGGATTTAGGAAAATTGGTTGTGAAATATGTGGGTGCCTACACTAAACGAAAAGTCATGAAAAGAAGTGTGTGGGTACCAAAGGCTATAACTAACAATGTAGGACCCAATTCAATTTGGGTACCTAAAAGCATAGCCTAAACTTGTTTTGCAGGTCTACTCCTCTGGTGGGTCAAGTTGGGTGCTTGACAGTGGATGTACAAATCACATGACCGGGGAGAAAGACATGTTTCATACATTGCAACTAACTCAAGAAGCACAAGAAATTGTGTTTGGAGATAGTGGCAAAAGTAAGGTGATTGGTATTGGTAAAATTCCTATCTCAGACCAACAATCACTTTCAAATGTTTTATTAGTAGATTCTTTAAGCTATAACTTGTTGTCCGTTTCACAACTTTGTGGAATGGGTTATAATTGTCTATTTTCGGATGTGGATGTGAAGATCCTTAGAAGGGAGGACTCCTCAGTTGCCTTTACCGGTCGCTTGAAGGGCAAGCTTTATCTTGTTGATTTCACAACAAGTAAAGTGACGCCTGAGACTTGTTTAGTGGCAAAGTCCGACAAGGGTTGGCTTTGGCATCGCCGGCTAGCCCATGTCGGTATGAGGAATTTGGCCAAACTTCAAAAGGATAATCACATCATTGGACTAACAAATGTTGTATTTGAGAAAGATAGGGTTTGTGGCGCATGCCAAGCAGGAAAGCAACATGGAGTCCCACATCAATCAAAGAATGTGGTCACAACAAAGAGGCCATTGGAGCTCCTTCACATGGACCTCTTCGGACCGGTGGCCTACATTAGCATTGGTGGTAGTAAGTATGGTTTAGTTATTGTTGATGATTTTTCTCGATTCACCTGGGTTTTCTTTTTAAGTGACAAAGGTGAAACCCAAGAAATTTTGAAGAAATTCATGAGGAGAGCTCAAAATGAATTTGAGCTCAAAATCAAGAAAGTGAGAAGCGATAATGGGACGGAATTCAAGAACACAGGTGTTGAAGAATTCTTAGGAGAAGAGGGTATCAAACATGAGTTCTCGGTGCCTTACACTCCACAACAAAACGGTGTTGTAGAAAGAAAGAACCGAACCCTAATTGAAGCTGCAAGAACCATGTTGGATGAATACAAGACACCTGACAACTTCTGGGCAGAGGCGGTCAACACCGCCTGTCATGCAATCAACCGTCTTTATCTTCATAAGATCTACAAAAAGACTGCTTATGAGCTTCTCACTGGTAACAAACCCAAAGTTGATTATTTTAGAGTTTTTGGTTGTAAATGTTTTATTCTTAACAAGAGAGTCAAGAGCTCAAAGTTTGCTCCTAGAGTGGACGAGGGCTTCTTGCTTGGTTATGCATCAAATGCGCATGGATATCGTGTTTTCAACAATACCACCGGTCTTGTTGAAATAGCGATAGATGTGACGTTTGATGAATCTAATGGCTCGCAAGGGCATGTTTCTAATGACACTGCAGGAAATGGAGAACTACCTTGTGAGGCTATTAAGAAACTTGCAATAGGTGAGGTGAGACCTCAAGAAAGGGATGATGAAGAAGGAACCTTATGGATGACCAATGAGATAGTTGATGTGGGTGCAAGGGTGGTGAGTGACAAAATGTCCACCCAAGCAAACCCATCAACCTCAAGTCATCCAAGCCATGAAGAAAATCATCAAAGAATGCCAACAGTGGTAGAAAATGAACATGAAAGCATTGATGGTGAAGTGCCTCTTGATCAAGCAATTGATGAGGAGGAGCAAATACAAAGACATCCATCAGTTCCTCATCCAAGAGTCCATCAAACAATTCAAAGAGACCATCCAGTGGACAACATCCTGGGTAGCATCAGGAGAGGGGTAACAACTCGATCTCGTTTAGCTAATTTTTGTGAATTTTACTCGTTTGTTTCCTCTCTTGAGCCACTTAGGGTTGAAGAAGCATTGGGTGATCCGGATTGGATAATGGCCATGCAAGAGGAGTTAAACAACTTCACTCGGAATGAAGTCTGGTCCTTAGTCCAAAGACCCAAACAAAATGTGATTGGGACTAAATGGGTCTTTAGGAACAAGCAAGATGAACATGGGGTGGTCACAAGGAACAAGGCACGGTTGGTTGCCCAAGGCTATACTCAAGTGGAAGGACTTGACTTTGGTGAAACATATGCGCCGGTAGCAAGGTTAGAATCAATTAGAATATTAATTGCCTATGCTACTAACCATGATTTCAAGCTATACCAAATGGATGTCAAGAGCGCTTTTCTAAATGGACCACTACAAGAAAGAGTATATGTGGAGCAACCACCGGGCTTTGAAGACCCAAAGAAGCCAAATCATGTTTATCTTCTTCACAAGGCACTCTATGGGCTTAAGCAAGCCCCTAGAGCCTGGTATGACTGTCTTAAAGATTTTTTAATTAAAAATGGGTTTACTATAGGAAAAGCTGACTCTACTTTATTTACTCGAAAAGTTGATAATGAATTATTTGTGTGCCAAATATATGTTGATGACATTATATTTGGTAGTACTAATGAAAATTTTTGTAAAGAGTTTAGCAAAGTGATGACAAACAGGTTTGAGATGTCTATGATGGGCGAGCTTAAATACTTCCTGGGATTTCAAGTCAAACAACTCAAGGAAGGTACTTTTCTATGCCAAACTAAATATACTCAAGATATGCTCAAGAAGTTTGGCATGGAAAAAGCAAAGCACGCCAAGACTCCAATGTCATCAAATGGACATCTTGACCTAAATGAGGAAGGTAAACCTGTAGATCAAAAATTATATAGATCAATGATAGGATCACTGCTTTACTTATGTGCATCTAGACCTGATATAATGTTGAGTGTTTGCATGTGTGCACGTTTTCAAGCAAATCCTAAAGACTGTCATCTTGTAGCCGTTAAGAGAATTCTAAGATACTTAGTCCACACCCAAAACCTAGGCTTATGGTATCCTAAAGGCTCCCTTTTCGATTTGCTTGGCTATTCTGATTCAGATTATGCTGGTTGCAAAGTAGATCGAAAAAGCACTACTGGGACTTGCCAATTCCTTGGGCGGTCCTTAGTGTCATGGAGTTCCAAGAAACAAAATTGTGTTGCACTTTCCACTGCAGAAGCTGAGTACATAGCAGCTGGGGCATGTTGTGCACAGTTGTTATGGATGAAGCAAACCCTTAGAGACTTTGGTTGTGAGTTTAACAAAATTCCACTTTTGTGTGACAATGAGAGTGCCATAAAACTTGCAAACAACCCTGTGCAACACTCTAGAACTAAACATATTGACATCCGACACCATTTCTTGAGAGACCACGAAGCCAAAGGAGATATCGAACTATTTCATGTGAGCACCGAAAATCAACTAGCCGATATCTTCACAAAACCCCTTGATGAGACTAGGTTTTGTTTTCTTAGGAGTGAGCTAAATATCTTAGATTCTCGAAACGTGACTTAACAACTAAAATTTTGATCAAATTTGATGATTGAAAATTGATTGTTTGAGCAATATGAAATGAGAAATATCATTTTTATCTTTAAAATATCTCATGTCATATTTGCTAAGTGGTATTACAACTCTTACGGGCAATATCTGGAAACTGGTTGAGTAAACCGGCTGAGTAGGCCACTCAACCGGTTTCTCCCTGGTGGAAACCGGTTGAACCGGTATAAAAACCGGTTGAACCGGTTTCGGCCGTCGCGCCGTCAGTCTGCGCGCAGTCTGCGCTGACAGCTGCGCAGTCTGCGCTGTCAGTTTTGCAGTCTGTGCTGTCAGACTGCCAGGATTTTCGCGCAGTCAACACAGTTTTCTGCGCGCTTTTACTGCGCAGTTTGACTCGAAACCGGTTGAACCGGTTTTGAAACCGGTTGAACCGGTTTTCGACTTTTTGGCGGCCGACTCCTCTCCCTTTTATGTCTCTCCCTCTCTCCTCTTCCCTTCTCAGTCTCTTATTTTTCCAGCCGCCGCCGACCCTCATTTCTCTCTCACACCTTCTCACTCTCTCGTGCCCTCACTTGTTTGGAAGAGTGGTTGGAGATTCGTTCTTCTTGGCGTGTTTCCTCCATCTTCCTCCATCTCATCGGGAGTTCTTGACCCAAATCTTCGGATCGAGGTATTGCCCTTTGTTATTTTCTTGTACTCGATCCTACGCGTTCTTGATTATCTTATGTATCATTCATTGGGTACATTTTAGTTTAAGTGATTGCAACACTTAGATTATCCTTATTTTGTCACAAACACTGTTAGAGATTAGCTATTTGATGTTGTTCATTGTAGTTGAACCGCTCAATATGAACGGTTGAAGTGCATGCTCAATGTCTTATGCGGTTCTTCTCCAACGTGTTTGATCCTTGCTCATCATAGGTTCTATTTCATATTTATTAGAATGGTGCGAAGAAGGAACCCATCGGTGGTCGAGTCCGACTCCTCGGACGACCAGGAAATCCGTGAAGATTCTCCTCCTCGCTCTCGATCCAAGCGAGGGCGCGGAAGCGGCAATGTCATGCCAGGTGCTGAGGCCTCCGGGTCTCAACATGCTCGCGGTCGGACGTCTCGGAATCCTTCCGGGCGGTCTCGACCTGCGGCGAATCCGCAGGCATGGGAGCCTGCAAGTGATGATGATGGGGGGAAGGACGATGATGTTGATCTTCCCCCGGCCCATGCTCCGGTGATTCGCGGTTTGGTCCTCCACCGTGCTGAAGCTCGGCGTGCTGGCAATGAGCCAGTCACTGACTTCACAGCCAGTGGAGGCTCTGCACTTCTCCAGGATCTTCGTTTCCAAAATCCTGTATTGCGTATTCGCGATGCCAGGATCGATGGAAATCGATTTTGGACTCTTCACCATGTGGATTTCTATAACTCAGTCATTCTTCCCAAGAAGCATCAACCAATCCTGCATCAACGATTTATTAACTGGGAAGGTTGTGAAGCTATTGGTGATCCAGAGATGTCACAGGCACTGAGGGCCTGTGAAAGGAAACAAATGAAGGAGATCATGACATTCCAGTATGACTGGAATGATGAAGTCATTGCTCAATTTTATTCTACTCTCTGGATAAAGCTTGCTGATGAGGAGAGTCACTACAACTACCCATATCTGAACTTTTTCATTGAAGGTAGTTGGTACAAGGTGAGCTATCGTCGATTTGCTCACATTCTTGGATTTTCTGACGAGGATATATCTGGAGACAAGATCAAAATTCATGATTTCCGGCAGCCCACAAGAGAAGAAGCCAAGGATCTTCATCTGTCTGAGTCTGGAAAATATTGGGAGTCGACCAACGTGCATAAGTATTATCGTTATATCAACTCCCTTTGCAGGATGACCCTCATTCCTAAAGGGGGAAATCAGATGAACATCCTTGGGGAGAGCAAGGTCCTGCTCTCTTTTATGAAGCCCAACAGCTCAGAAAGGATAAATGTCTTTGACATGATCTGGCAGGAAATTATTCATGCTGCCTGCTTTCCTTTGAAGGGGTGTCTTCATGCTCCTTTCATTATGAAGATGATTGAGGTCGTGACCCAGTTCAGATTTGACAAGGGCACCCGACATCAGTCCTACACCCCTTTCTGGATTGATCCCAACAATCCAGCTGGGCGCCTCCGGAAAGCCCCTTCCAGTTCTCGTGGACATGCCTCTGCGGGTCCGTCTGCTGCTGCTGCTGGTGCTGGTGCTGCTGCTGCTGCTGCTGGTGCCTCGCGCTCTTCCCCTGGTCGTGGATCTCCCACACCACGTGGTCGTGGTCGTGGTCGAGGTCGTGGTCGTGGGATGGGTGCCCGTTTGGCCCACGGGATTGCGACTTTCTTCTCCATGTGCCGCAATATAGCTGCAGACGTCCATGAGGTGGCTCGCCGTCAGAGGGAGACCGACGACAACCTGCGTCGTCAAGCTTCTGCTTTGGGTACTCCCTTCGCTCCCCGCTCTCCTGATGTACCTCTCCACCCTACCCCTCCAGATATCAATGAGTGGTACCAGCAGGCGTATGGGGTACCTTTCTCTACAGGTGATGACATCGAAGAAGAAGAGACTTTTGTTGATGATCCAGAGCAGTTTGTCCCGCCCTCGTATCATGGGGATCCGGGACAATCGTCCTCTTATCCTCCGCCCCAGGACCCTTCGGGCAGTGCTCCTCCTCCGGCCCAGTCTGGAGAGGAACACTTTGCCGCTGACCTGGCGCACCATTTCTTCGGTCCTCATCATCCTCCTCCTCACTGGTGATCAGTTCGTTCGGCGATTCTCTCTCTTTTTGGTTCTTATGCCAAAAAGGGGGAGAAAGTTTATTATGCAGTACCCCTATTTTTTGTAATGAACTCTTGGTCTATAATAACTATGTGATGCATGCATGGCTTGAATGCCATAAACACCTTTATGATGTGATGAGACAAGCTCTCATTATTGTAATAGCTGTAGAACTTTTCTTTTCATATCATATGCTATGCAATAATGAGCTTGAATGTGCTTGTACTTTTTATTCATTTATGCTTCGTACCTCATCTTTGTTGTGTATAGTGTTGACTATTCTCTCTCTAAATATGTTGCAAATTGACATATCAAGTCAATGTTAATATCGCAAAACTCATGCACATATTTAGGGGGAGCTACACATACACAAAAGGTTTTATATTGCAAGTACTTTTAACTTTTAATTCTTATTTCCATTATAGTTTGTTTTGGCATCAATCACCAAAAAGGGGGAGATTGTAAGTGCAATCAACCCTAATTGAGGGTTTTGGTGATTAATGACAAAACAAACTAAGAATCTAACAAGTTTGCTCCTAGTATGTACACAGTATTTCTACAGACAGGAGAAGCACAGATCTTACGAGCATAAAGATATAAAGCACAGCGGATTTAAAATTCCACATCAAATGGCGTGCTCAAAGTGCCAAGAAACAACGGCGGTGCAAAATTTATAACTTTTGAGTCATAGGAATCACCGTACAATTAAGAGGGATCCGCGACGGTTAAGTAAGTTGAAACGAGCCAAGTTCAAAATGATTTGAAAAAACTCCTTGGAGATCATTTTCCTAGATCATGAATGCTCTTGAGAAAAACAAATTTTACTTCCCACAAAGTCTCCCCTTTTGTTCCCTTCAAAATTCTCAAAGTTTGGTTTCAGCCCCCTGAAACCGGTTCAACCGGTCCTGAAACCGGTTCAACCGGTTTCGGTACTGTTCACCTGCCACCCCTGCTCTGACCTATCTGACAGTCAGAGCTGTCAGAAAAAGTCGCGGCAGATTTTTTTTGAAATTCGGTTGAGCCTATTTTTGTCCCTACTCAGCCGGTTTTGAAACCGGTCGAGTGTCCGGCTGAGTAGCTCAGTGGACCGGTTTCTCCCTGGTTTAAACCGATTCAACCGGTTTATAAACCGGTTCAACCGGTTTTTACCCACTTTCTCCCAACGGCTGCCAGCTTTTGGGGGATCCTTTATATACCCCCTCACACTCTCTCTCTCATTTACTTCGCCTCTCTCACGAATTCTGAGCTGACCAACCTTCAAACAAGAGCATTCATTTCACCTCTCACACCCGCAATCGCATCACCTTCAATCATTTGAAGGATCCTTGGTGTGAGGTGAACTCGATCGAACTCGCTGTCATTTTCATCTCGATTCTCCCATTCTCTTGTTCTTGAGCTCGTTGCAAACTTAACCGTGTGCGGATTTGTTACTCTTGGAACCTTGTGTTCCTTGACGGTTAGAGGTTGCTTGGGAGTCTCCAAATTTGTGGACGACCCCAAGAAGTTTGTATCACCCGCTCCTTGAGCAGTTTTGAGAAGAGATTGCCTTGACCTTTGTGGTCGGCTTGTGGAGGATTAGGGTTGGAAAAGACCCGGCCCTTTGTGGGTTCCTCAACGAGGAGTAGGACACCTTTGTGGTGGTTGCCGAACCTCGGGTTATATCGCGTGTTCTTGTGTGTTCTTGTCAAGCGCTTTATATTCTGTGGTTGGCTCATATTATTCATTTAAGTAGCTTTTGTGTAGAGCAAATCTTCAGTTGTATTATTCACTACTTCGCACTTGTTAAATAGATTATCTAAT
The DNA here is from genome assembly GCA_029449295.1 of Zea luxurians. Lineage (NCBI taxonomy): Eukaryota > Viridiplantae > Streptophyta > Magnoliopsida > Poales > Poaceae > Zea > Zea luxurians. The sequence continues at coordinate 20,914,998 of JAOPSE010000009.1, read as the reverse complement.
TTAAGTTGAGCGGGTTCAAACTTGTTCAGTTGTGATTAAAATCGACTGAACCGGTTTGCACCTGTGCAACTTTGATTTGACAATATTTCGAAGTTTTAGTGAAAATTTTCAGGTGTAGCCTATTCACCCCCCCTCTAGGCTACTTTCACATGGTCAATAGTTATTTCCTGAAATTCAAAATAAAGTGATGTACAACAAAATAAAATGGACCAAAAGTAAATAGAGCAAAAAAGGGTAAATAAACTAAGTTTCATGGTATCATTGTGCCACCTGAAAATGATTCATTAATGTCTCTATAGAAGTCATATGATCAACACCAATCTTATAGGACCGAATCAAAAAGTTTTACCTGAAGACCAGCCCATCTTGGATGATTCTACCAAAACCATATGTATCAACAAGCAGACCTCTAAAAACCACAACCAGCATCATCGTCAAGGAAACTGATATGAAATTCCTGTGAAGTAAACGACAATGGGCCAGCTGTGTACAGGTTCTTCCTACCATTATAGGTCGGTAGCCTCTCACCCAACTAAGATTGCTTGTAGAGAGTCATTAAGACAATGATTTATGCATATTTGTGGGGTTCTTTTGTGGCTTTCATGTGCTTTATGGTGAAAGAAAATATGTGTACAAAGTACAGGCATATAAGACAAGAGGCATATAAGACAAGACGAAAAAACATATACATGCACAATGTTGGAAATAGTAGAATGTACCTGGGCAAGGTGATCCCAACAGTCAGAAACTCTCGTCACACCTTAAACCAATGAAATGCTCATCTTCAGCACGCTTGTACTATCTAAGTGTTGAAAGAGTAAGGCACTGGAAAATTGAGGAAAGGATTACAGTGTCCACATATAAAATTAACATGGGGAAAAGAAATTTGTGTGCAGTGAGAGATCGGGTAATTAAGACAGTAAATTATGCATGCTACGCGATAGCACACGGTAAAACTAAAATTTTTTAGTCACGCCGGTAGCTTGGTGAGGAGTCTTACTTGGAAGCGAAGCGCTTGTACTGGCCGCCTCGGCGATGGCAAAGTTCGCCATTCGTCCAGATCGATGATGTCATCTCTCTCCTAAATTTTCCAAAAAAACAGGAGCGAAATGATGTGGTTATCATCACTCAAAATAACCATATACGAATGTAACGAAATAGGTAGAGTAATTACAAGGTTGGTAGAGACCTATGTTATAACATATGGAGCATAATCTCCAAGGAATTGAAAGTAGTTTAGGATGGGATTCAATACTGCATTTGTTTATACTTGTGAGAGAGCAAAAAGTAATTGCATTAAAAAACAAGGTATCTCCTAAAGCAGATCTCCCAAATCTTTCCTATTATCATGTCCCAATGCAAGTTTAGTTTGCTGCAATTTAGTATGGACGAATCTGCCCCACTACCCCAGTTGGGTTTCTTAGCAGAGGTTCAGGCATTCCCTTGAGAAATCAAAGCAGTGACGATAGGCCAAGTCAGTACAACAAGTAGCCAGGGAAGAGTTCAAATTCCAATCCTGTAAAATCATGGTTCACTGAAAATAAAAAGAAACCAAGGTATTTTCAAGGGCCATTTCATTCACCAGGCTCTAGGGACTCTTATGTAAGCTCTTCAAAAGCTCCTGCTAGTAAATATTGCGATGAGAGACATAAACAACCCTTTTTGGCAGAGATAGACATTGATGAAAGAAGTAACAGAAGAACTGAGGTTAGATGCCTACAAAGTGGCAAGAAAGCTTCTGTATTTGGTGATGGGCATCCATACACGCAGAAGAGTATCCCATAAGCTTCATCATCCTCAACAACTACTGGAGGCTTGCCAGAAGAGCATGATCTTGGAGTTTTATATGTTTCTGATTCTTCGGGTAGTTATGCACATGTAGTTAATTCCAGGAATACTGCATTGAATGCTTTAGCACATATGCAAAAGGATAAAGAAGAAATGAATTCAGGTAGACCTCAAGGTGCTTCCACTTTTGTTCGCCGACATACTTTACCTCAAAGTTTTTCCACAGGTGTCGAGTCATCAACTGCCCCTAGCACTAAAAATCTTGGTGCTCTAGGTGCTCTCACTTACCCCTCATGAGGGGCAAGATCTACTTCGTCTACTTCACTTAAGATCTCTTCATCGAATTGATATCTTAATTTCTAGGCGAATCTACATCGTCTGGAGACGCCTCATATGACCTGCTGACCCAGAGCACCCTAAGGTCTCTCCCGGGGGGATCTAGGTCCTACGAGGGGAACAAGACGACTCTGCACCATCGCGGACTGTCCGACCTAGAGCACGGACTGTCCGGACAACGCGCAGGGAAGGCGTCGCTCCTGTCGCTAGGTCACGGACCGTCCACGCCGTCGCAACGAGCACTGCCAGGCGACCCGGCGACCAGTCGTGGACCGCCGCCACCGTTCACCTCGTGGAGCTGAACCCAATGTATTTCTCATCACGAGAAGCCCCTAGGGTTCGTTGTTGTTTGGTCCTAAATAGGTGGTGGTCATCATAGAGGTGTTGTCCCCACCTTCAAGATAACCATTTTAGGTACATCAAGTAATCATTCCCTTAGCTCTAAGGTTTCCTTTCAATACCACATTCGAGATAGTGTTATTTGTCTTGCATCTCATTTACTGTATCGCTTCCAAGGTCTTGACCCTCTGTGGTCGAAACCTAGGGATCATTCCCAGGGTCCGAACTTACTACGAGGACGACCTAGGAATCATTAGTGTTTAATCCAAAAAGACGCCAACACTCTAGTATTGACCTCAATCCATATATATTGTGGTGGATTGAGGGGTAACTTAAAATAATTTACAGCCTAATCTACCTTAACATATGTGAATTAGAGTAAATACTAGAGTAATCAAACAAAACCAAAACCTGAAGCAAAGGATGCTCGACGAGGGATTGGATCGAGTCGCTGGGGAGGCAACCTTAGCTAGGCGTGTAGGGTAGTATGATGGGGGGAAAACCTGGCATGAACAAGCTCAATCGAAGGAAGATAAGCAACATGGAGGCAAGCTCGGCTCGAGAGAATACTTGGCCAGAAAGGGAGCCAACCGATGTCGAGGAGGAAGAAGTCGGTAGGGAAGCTAAGGTTGAAGGGAAGCCCTCGATGAGGAAGCGACTGGGGTGGACTATGACCCGAACAAAGCTCCTTAGTTTCCTCGTGCTAGTGTGTCGAATCTAGATTTTTTTAATCATGCAACGGGGGACCACCTGATACATTTATATGAAGAATTTGGTTTAATACAGATTTACGGCTAGTTTAGGAGTCTAAAAACCGGAGGGGTTAGAGGGGCTAAAATCTTCTCTTTATTTAATTTTAAATAAAGAGTGAATTTTAGCCCCTCCAACCTCCTCCGGTTTTGTGGCTCACAAAGTAGCCCTTAAGGATATAAGGACTTGTGCTAGAACAATACCCTGGGCTAAGGAATTCAGCCATGGTCTTTCAAGTAGGGATGGCTTCGTCCATTCGTTTAAAGATGAGTAAGTCCAACAACGCATAAAAGATTTAAAAGATTTTTGCAGCATTTTATGTCTAAGTGTTAACACATAGAATACAGCTCAACTAAGTTCCATAAACATTCAACTAACTATCCACTTCTCACTTTAAAGATTAGTTTTGATCATTTTTTTTTCATCTGCATTTTAGTGCACACATTCATATACGATATTAATGAATCTGAATTTAATGGATTTTGAACTGTTTAACTAACTTTTTATAAAGTAATAAAACTACCTTTTTTTTGTTAAATATATGGCCGATTGGAGCTGTGTGTCTCACACGTACCTGTAAAATGGATGCCGAGAAGGCTGTCACTGGACGCGGAAGCCACCTGCGGTCCAATACTGGAATTGTATTTTGTGGCCCACTGCCACCTCTAATTGGAGAGAAGGGCTGCTGATTTTCCAAGTTCTGTGGACGGACGGGACGCTGACATTTGTGGCCCAGTCATAGTGAGCAGCCCACGACACAGATAAAGCCCAGGTTCTGTCTCCGATTTCCCATCCGAAAAATAGCATAAAACTACTGATCTTTGACGTATGTATGTACGCTGCAACGGTAGATACTTGTATGTGACCAAATATTGTGGGCGATCAGTGTGTAAAATTCCACCACCCAAGTCTTGTGACAATAATACTCCAGAACATGGAAAGGTGCCGTGTGACGGACTCACGGGTCACGGGCTCGCGCGGCCTAGAAGAAGGTGCGCGTGCGCAACACAATGGTCTCCAAAGTTGACGACATGAGCGACGATTATGATGCGATGTCGTTGGACTTTACTTCCTCCTCCTTAAACGAATGGAGAAATGAGTTTATATTGTGCCCAACCTTTTCTTTTCTTAGGGCACTATCAACTGCTATGCCTAATTAATCAATCGTACATATATAAATTACGTAGCGTTGCCTCTCGGTAAACATATGCATCTTTTTATGAAGCGGTTGTTGACGACAGCTTCTACCCTTTCTTTTGATTAACTCGATGGCGCCTCCCCGTAAGTCAAATAAATGAAGCGATTATATATATATATATATATATATATATATATATATAATTAAGAAATTTTAGGCACTGCGACAAATAGGTGTACCGCGTGCACACGATTGTCAAATCTGAACCATAAACCTTGCCTAATTGTTCCCGGTCTTTGTATGGCCTTCGGTCCCGGTCCTGGCACGTTACGCAACATGAAAGAAGAAGAATATATAGACTGCCAGACCAGGTTTATTTAATTTGATGAAAATGATTTACGTACTACTCCTTTGACATTGTTAGGCGTGCATGACATGCATGTGGAGCGAACTGAACTAGCCCTCGATCGGTTGGTCAGTTTCTTTTTAGTTATAAAATGTGTTCGCCTATTCTTTTGCTCGAACGATCTATTTTAATTTAATTTGTCTGGACTCAATTCAGTCCTCGTAAATTGGATATGTGTTATTTTAGCTGTATATGTAGGACGATGTGGCGCGCGGTTAGCAAGATGGTTACTCTCCCATGGATCTCTATACTCTAGTCACCAAATAAACCATAGAATAAAGGCTAGTATAAAAACTTAAATTCTCTTTGGGATTTCGGGGATGGAGAAAAAAAAAGCTAAGGATTAGTTTGATAACTCTATTTTTTTTGAAGGAAAATGAATTAATTTCACTTGGAAAAATAAAAAAACCTTGAAAAATAGGGTTCCCCTTGATCACCGCCTCAGGGCTTGTTTGGTTCTCCCCCAATCCATATCACTACACCAAAACTTTGAACTTCCTACGGCTTCATAACTTCCTACGTTTTTTATCGAGAACCGTAGGAAGTTAATAACTTCCTAAAGGCACTAGTTGCCTCTCGGAAGTAATTCAACTTCCGACGGTTTTAACTGTAGCCTCTCGGAAGTTTATTAAACTTCCGACGGGCTCTCGGAAGGTGTTTAACTTCCGACGGGCTTAACTTGGGGCTCTCGGAAGTTAGACTGCGGACCGGGCGTAGGGTTTCTTACGGCTGCGGACCGGGCCCCGCCCTGTTAACTTCCGACGGGCTGACCCGACGCTCTCGGAAGTTAATTTTTTAAAGTAACGGCGCCGTCGGTTTCTTTCCCAACCCGCGCCTCGCATCACCTCTCGCCATTGACGCTGCTCGCTGCTCCTCTCGCCCCGCGCTGCCGCCCGCCGTTCCCCAGCGGCCGCCCCGCGCTGCCGCTCCCTGCCCCGCCGCCCTGCACCGCCGTGCCCTGCCCCGCCCTGCACCGCCCCGCCGCTGCCCGCCCCGCCCTTCCCCGGCGGCCGCCCCGCGCTGCCGCTCCCTGCCCCGCCGCCCTGCACCGCCGTGCCCTGCCCCACCCTGCACCGCCCCGCCCTGCCGCGCCGGCCCTGCCCCGCCGTCCCGGGCGCTCGCCGCCCCGCCTTGCCGGCCGTGCAGGCCACTGCACCACCGTGTCGCCCCGCCAGCCTCGCACCGCCGTGCCGGCCGCTCGCACCGTCCCGCCGGCCACCGCGGCAACACCGCCCTGCGCGGGGCTCGCTGCTCCCTACACCGGTCGCTACCCGTCCCGCGTGGCTCATCGCTCCCTGCGCCGAGCGCCGCCTCTCCACGCAGCACCATCCTCGCCATCGAGCTCCGCATCGCTACAGGTAACTTCCGAGTGTTTGTACTATAGTTTTTTATATTAAATATACTAACTTCCGAGAGTTAACTTTTTTAAACCGTAGAAAGTTATGTTAATAGGGTTAATTAACTTAATAAGCTAGGTGGTGCATATAATTTAATTATCTTAGTCTCTTGTTTGTTGCGTGTTAGTAATATTTTTGCAAAATTGTCGTATATGTGTCGCCCATTCCGGATCAGGCAGAGTCACACGATACACATATGACTTGTATTAGTCCGGAATTGTCCCTTTTTTGGATAGCCTGTTAGTGGATGATAGAGCTATGGATTTATGACGATGACGGGTCCGAACGAGATTTCGGTGACATAACCCTGTTGTTCTCTATTACACCATTTATGGGCATGCAAATAGAGAACAACGGGGTTATGCTGCTGAAATTTCGTTCTGACTCGTTGCTCGTCATAAATTGTTGCTCTATCGGTCACTCATGGGTGGGTTTAGGAACTATCTTTTCCTATAGATATAGTGACACGATCGATATGCGTTTAGTACCGGAATAAATTTATGAATTATGTGTTTTACTATTTTAGCATCAAATATGGTGGGTGAGGACCGTCGATGGATGTATGAAGGTTGGCGTATGAATGATCCCACGGTGGATTGGATAAGAAAGACAGAGGATTTTATTGATCGTGCTTTTGCTATATCAAGAACCAGCACGGATGTGCGTTGTCCATGTAGTATGTGTCGGATTTGTAGATGTCAAGACAAGAGAACTCTGTCGGGGCACCTTTGCAAATATGGCTACATGCCTGACTATGAAGTCTGGGTGTATCACGGTGAGGACTTTCCCGTGAAAATTCGCCGGAAGCCAACAACACTGACGATGTGGAGTACGATAGAATGGACGAGATGCTTGAAGATTTAAGGGAGGATCCTGATTTGGTGTTTCCACCAAATCATGAGGAGCCGCCTCCTCCAGAGGTTAAAAAGTTCTTCGACCTCCTTAAGGCTGCAGAAGAGCCTTTGCACGAACACACAATAGTTTCAGTCCTCGCTTTCGTGACTCGACTTATGGCTATCAAGTCCAAGTTCGTGTTCTCGAACAATTGTTACAACGAGCTCTTGAACTTAATCAGCGAAGTGTTTCCACCAAATCACAAGATGCCGAAAGACGTGTATCAGTGCAGGAAACTACTCTCTGGTCTAGGTATGGACTATCAGAAAATTGATGTATGTCCAGATAATTGTATGTTGTTCTGCAAGGATCATGAGAATGATAGTAAGTGTCTAAAGTGTGGCAAGTCGAGATATGTAGAGGTTAAAAATGATGATGGTGAAATGGTCACATCAACAGTAGCCCAAAAGCAACTTCGTTACATGCCTCTTGCGCCTCGTGTTAAGCGTTTGTTTCTTTCGAGGAACACAGCTAGGCACATGAGATGGCATAAAGAACAAGAACGGGAGGACACTCATGTGATGACGCACCCGTCTGATAGTGATGCATGGAAGGCTCTAGATGACTTTGATCCAGAATTTGCTAGTGAAGCGAGAAACATTCGAATTGGGTTGGCGACAGATGGTTTCACACCTTTCAATACAAACGCGACATCATATTCTTGTTGGCCTGTATTTGTTATTCCATACAACCTTCCACATCATCTGTGCATGAAATATGATTACATGTTTCTTTCCCTAATTATTCCTGGTCCAGACCATCCTGGTAAAGGGTTGAATGTGATGATGCAACCCTTGATCGATGATCTCAAAAAGTTATGGAAAGGAGTCAAAGCATACGATTGCTACAAAAACGAGAGATTCACACTTCGAGTTGTGTATTTGTGGTCCATTCATGATTTCATGGCATACAGTTTATTTGCTGGATGGAGTTGCCATGGAACTCTGACATGCCCAATATGTGGCAAGGATACAGATTGTTTCCGCCTAGAGTTTGGAGGGAAGATCTGTTACTTTGACTGCCACAGATGCTTCTTGCCCCAAAAACACCCGTATAGGTTCGAGGTTAACACCTTTAAGAAGGGCACTATCGTGACAAAGGGACCGCCCAGACGTCTGAGCGGAATAGAGATTGAGGCTATGCTTAATAATTTGAAAGAGAATGAAAGTGGTGATGGATACATAGGTTTTTGGAACCGAGCATAACTGGACACATAAATGTGGTTTATGGGAACTCCCTTATGTTAAGGCATTGATTCTGATGCATAACATTGACGTCATGCATCAGGAATGTAATGTTGGTGAAAGCATTCTAAGTACTTGCATGAATCTAGGTGACAAAACAAAAGACAATATAAAGGCCAGGAAGGACTTAGCAAAACTTTGTAACCGACCAACCCAGGAACTCGACGAAAATGGAAAAAAGCCACGTGCTCAATTTTGTCTAAAACCTAAACAGAAGAATGAAGTAATGGAATGGTTGAAAAATTTGAAATTTCTAGATGGTTATGCGGCTGGGTTTAGGAGAGCTGTGAACTTAAAGACAAAGAAAATAACTGGATTGAAAAGCCATGATTATCATATAATAATGGAAAGGCTCCTCCCTATAATGTTCCGTGGGTACTTGAAAGTCAGTATCTGGAAGGCGTTAGCTGAGTTAAGCTACTTTTATAGGCAACTTTGTGCTAAAGAAATAAAGAAAGAGGTGATGGAGAAGTTGGAGACAGAAATTCCTGTCCTTATATGCAAGTTGGAAAAAATATTCCCCCCAGGATTCTTCAATCTAATGCAACATCTACTTGTCCACCTTCCATATGAAGCTAAGGTTGGTGGACCTGTGCAATACAGGTGGATGTACCATATTGAAAGGGCTTTAAAGAAGCTTAGTTCAATGGTTGGTAACAAAGGAAGAGTTGAAGGGTGTATAGCTGAAGAATTCAAATATAAAGAGGTAGCAGCCTTCACGAGTGTATACTTTGCAGACGAGCACAATATCAATGCCCCTACATTGAGGTATCATGATGCCAAAGTAGGGACTCGTAGCAATCTCCAAATTTTTGAGATTGAGGGCAAGACTGTCGGAGCATCCACGGAATATCATCCTGAGCGCGAAGAAAAGTTGGACGCTTTGCTCTATATGTATGAAAACATGGATGAGATGACCCCATATTTCAAGTAAGATGAAATTTAATTTGTCATTTGTGTATCTATATAGTAATCGTGTTCCGCACCTCATTTGTTTACTTGTTGTAATAGAGAATTCCAATCACAACTTAATGAGAAATTGTCCTCGAGGCAGTATGAAAACGCGCTTTGAGGAAGACATGGGAAGCCCAATTTCATTAATTGGTTGCGAGCTTATGTAAATAACCTAACACTCTTGTTCTACTTTATATATTTTTTTAGAAATCTAATTTCACCATCTGATTGGCAGTGTGACAAAATTCCAAATTTAGACGAGGACTTGCTTCAGATGTCTTACGCAATCGTAAAATTCAGAAGCTACGGTCGTTACGACATTAAGGGGTTTCGTTTTTGTTCGACCAAATTTGAATGTACTCGTCCATTTGCGGCGACAAAAAAATACTGGAGTTGTATGCAGGGCAGTCAATGATCGTGGAAGAGAGATGAATTATTATGGAGTTATTAATGACATACTCGAGTACGACTTCGCTGGGAGCAAAAATCTTAAGGTGGTGTTTTTCAAATGTGATTGGTTTGATCCCAATCAAGGGACTGTAGAAAACCAATTTGGCATGGTAGAAGTCAAACATGAGCTCAAAACAAGTGCATGTAGCAAATTTGTTCTTGCTCACCAAGTTGACCAGGTGTACTACATACCATATCCATCTATAAAGCTGGAAGCCACATGGGTAGTGTACAAAGTTAATCCTCGTGAACAGTTACACAACAAGGGTGAATGGTTTGAGGCGGAAGTTGAAGAAATTTACCAAGAAGATGAACTTCCGACCAATTTTAATATAGATACTGAGGTTTTGCCAGAATCATTAGTGGGAGATCCTGAAGATGTAGTAAGTCCCAAAAAACAGAAACAGAAGTCAAAGAAGATAACATCTAATCGAAGAAAACAATTTGATCCTGATTTTGAATATGACTAAAAAGTAATTATTTATTTATTGTTCATTTCAATACATTATGCTCATTTACTTTATGTTCATTTACTAATTTTATTTTGTTTTAATAACAGGATGTCTAAAAAGGTCAAGCAGCTCGCTAAGGGACTAGCAAGGAGAGCCTCCATTTTTGGGAGAAAGGAGGACTTAGTGTTCCAGGGCACTAGTTCAAGCTCGAGCAGGCGTAGAGCTTTGTTGGAGCATGTTCCAGAGTTGTAGGGCCAGCCAGTCGGCGTACTAAGGGATGAGGTAACCAATATATTTGTTTTGTAATGTAATATTTGTATGATTTCGAATAACCAAATTATTAATTTTGTTCTGTAGAATGAGTCTGAAGATGAGGTAGAGACAGAGGAGGGGATACAAGTGGATAATGTTGAGGATGTCCAGGGTAGGGAGGCGGAGAGAGGGTGGGATGAATGGCCCAAGGATGCAAGTGGGTGGGCAGGAGATGGAGGGTCGGGAGTTGGGGGAGCTAGTGGAGGAGGTTCTGGAAGCGGGGGAGTTGTAGGGTCTTCATGGGTCCGGAAGCCACGAAAGACTAGTTGGGTCCCCCCTCCTAAAGAACTAGTTAACAAGGTTGAGATAATACCGTCTGGAGATGGGTAAGAGCATCTTTGCTTTGTTCTTATGTCTTACACATTGAGGATAAACGATTATTTTTTGATTTTGACAATTGTGCTTGTGTTGTTAGGGGTTGGGTGGATAGTAGTTTCACCGGCAAAGATCGTGTAAGGCAAGTAAATAAAGTGTTGGCAATATCTGTCGTATGAGATGGCCTGGATTGGTGATTGAGAATGGTAATGAGGTCCCTGTCACAAGATGGGATCAATACGGCCTTGCTGTTAACACGCAACATGGGAATGTGCAAGGTGCAGTTTGGCACGACTTCTGGGTATGTTTATCTATCTTCTTGCCAAGTTATCAGCTCAATGATTGATTCATATTATGGATTCTTGACTATGTTTTTTTCAGAAACATTATAAGTTGCTTGATGGAGATACTCATACCGAGCATGCAAACTCCATGTTCCATAGGAACGCGGCAGATGTTGTTGCGGATATGATGTACTATGTTCGAATCCAGGTGATTAATCAAGCTATGTTGAGTACTGAAGGACGACGTGCAGCCACTAAGAGCGAGGTGTCACAGTATGGACTTTCTATGACTGAGCAAGATTTTCTTCAGGTAATTGATGTTTGTGCTTGTGTTAGAAAATTTTTGTTGCTTGTATATGATACAATTACTTGTAAATGAATTGTGTTTCCGTAGCATTCGATTCCATGGATAGCCGCCAATGATGCTGCTTGGCGTGCCTTATGCCGTTATTGGGCTTCTGATGATTTCAAGGCAAAGTCTATGCGACAAAGTTCCAATCGTGGAACCGAGTCGTATCACAAGTATGGAGGTGATGATCACTTTCGTTTGGCAAAACGAATGGTAAGTGCAATTTATTTCATTTTTTGTTGATTGTAGTTGACTTGCTGTAATTTCTGATTATAATGTTTGTCAAATGTACATACAGGAAGCTAGTAGTGGTGTAGTGCCCAGTGATGTTCAAGTATACCTGAGGGGGTACAGAGGACCAGATCCTGCAAACCCAGATGTGTTGTGTAGCCAAAAGGCAACAGATCGTCTGGTGAGTGTTTTGAAATGCTTGGTAGATTTTGTTCATATGAAATTTTGTATGTAAGATGACATTGTTCTTTTGTATGCAGGCTGCATATGGTGAGGCGATGTCTAGTCAACATGGATCGGACTATGACTGGAGGACCGCACCTATTGATCCTCAGGTTGTGTATGCGAGTGGTGGAAAACCCCATGGAAGGTATGGACTCTACATACCTTATCTTGTTTCATCGGTTTAAGTACAATACATTTATTTTGAATCTGTTGTGATGTTACTTGTCTAAAGGTACTCAATGTTCGATAACGTCATCGACTCGAGCCAGGTGACGGTTCAGAGGGGAGGTTCGTCGAGGTCTGCTGCTCGTAGCTCCCGTCGCTCTACTCAGGATACTGCAGAAGTTGAGCGACTACGAGAAGAGCTTAGGCAACATCAGGAGCGGCAAAGGGTTCAGGAGGAATACTTGAGGCAACATGCTGCGCAACAAGAATACTATGCTACTCAGTTTCAACAACAACAAGCACTGATACAAGTAAGTTCAAAAAGATCTTTCATTTTAAGTTATGTATTGATTTAAAACACTGACATTAATGTGTTCGGCGATTTGATAGCAACTAGCACAAGCCCAAGGGATACAGGTTCCGATGGCCCCCCCACCTCCACCTCCCATACATTTTCCTTGGCCTTCACCTCCACCTCCACCTACCGAACATCAGGTATGCAAATTTTTCATTATTTACTTGTTATATTATGGTGTAACTCCATGAATGTCATTTGTACAGGTATATGAGACCCCTCCAGCTACCTTGCCGGTGCAGCAACAACATGATGGCTTAGACTTTGTCGATGCGTTGTTCGCCAGTGGAGGTAGCGAGCATCACTTTTCGCTGATTCCTGATGCTGATCGACAGTAGTGGACTTCCATTCTATGTGTTTTGTGAGACTTGAAACTTGTGTCTTGTGAGACTATTATGTGGATGTAACTTGTGTCTTGTGAGACTTGAAACTTTGTGGACTGTTCTGGCCAGACTTTTATGACTTTATATGTGACATGTGGTATATTGTGGCTTTTAAATATATTGTGGTATATTGTGGCTGTCATTTTTGTATATTGTGATATATGTGGCTGTTATTTTGATATATGTGGCTGTTAATGTGGTGAATAATGAAAATTAAATTGCATTTTTTGTGCTGGTCATTTTAACTTCCGAGAGGACAAGTAAAACGGTCGGAAGTTAGCCTTCATACGGCGTCAGCGCAAAACGAACGACGTCAAACTTTAACTTCCGAGAGAACTGCTTTGGCTCTCGGAAGTTAATGTAACTACCGAGAGGGAACTTTGGCTCTCGGAAGTTACGCAGCCTCTCGGAAGTTAGCGTAAGTTCCGACTAAAATGTTACGAGAGCCAAACTTCCGACGGAATTATCTATCTTCCGACGGTTTATATAACTTCCGAGAGTTTAGCTCTAACTTCCTACGGTTTAGGCCCTAGGAAGTTAAGCATTTTGGTGTAGTGTATGGATTGAGGGGGATTGAGGGGGTTTAAATCCCTAGTAAGTCAAAATCTCCTCCAATCCGTATCAATCCCCTTCGATCCATATGGATTAAAAATAACCGAACAAGCCCTCACCGGGAACCTGGAGAGGATTTAAGCTTCTAAACTTGTCATAAATATAAAAAATCCATTTTCTATCTTTGGGCGTTGCTCGCGTGCGTCCCTTTGGTCGTCATATGTTAGGTGCACGATCCGATGATCTAGACATGGGATAGTTTCTTTCTAGAGTAAAATCTACCAATGTGGTCAACTTATACAACACTGTGCCAACTGCGAATTGAACTTGGGTTGACGGTGCCTTATATGGATGTGGTAGGGTTTTTTTCATCTACGTATCTATCTATGTAACTATTATCAATCTTTCCTAATCAATGTTTCATGATATTATTAATATTATTATTATTATTATTATTATTCATGGTAAAGTACGGATACATGCCTGTATATCGATCAGACGTATCGACGACTGACGACGACGGCTGGTCAGGCAAGTCTTCTTTTTTCTTTACTAGATATGTGCCCGTGCGTTGTCACAAGAGTTAAAATTTCTAAGACTTTAATAACCGCACGTAGATAGTTAAATTTCTAACTTGTCTTATGTTGCACAAGATGAAGCACATATTCATGCACAAATCATATATTGTTTTATCACCAGTCGTACCTTCAGCCTTCGGCTCCATCTAGTTGAATAAATTTGGCCATGGGCGTGGTCGTGTTCTACGACCGCGCCGGGGCGGGGAACGCGCACAGACAGAGGAGCAGCAGCAGCGCGCTCACCCTCAGTGTATGCACAGCAGCACAGGCGACCGCCGCATCGTGTCTTTCACTGTGGATAGGCGACGGAGAAGGCGGCGACAACGGACACGTACGTGTCCCCGGGCTGCATGACGTAAGTGACGAGCGTCGTGGCATTGTCGACGGCAGCCGGGCACTGGCAGAAGACGGGGAACGTGACCATGGTGCCAACGTCGAGGTCGGTGGGTGTAGCATCCCAAAAATTCAAATCCTGAATTTTTCTCAAACTCGCTCTAAATAAAAAATGAATTTCAAATTTTATTTCAAAATGTTTGTTTGCGAGTTGATATCAGCAAATAAAGTATAGTGGTCTATACTCTCTCCAAAATCCTCCTCAAAATATCCCACAAATGTTTCTCCAGTGATCCCCCTCAAATTCTTTCCAGAAATACTGCCCAGATATTCCCCCAGTAACCCCCCCTCAAGTTCTTTCCAGAAATATTTCCCAGATATTCCACCGATAATTCTCCAAATATTTTCTTCCTCAGAAATACCTTTAGAATCATTTTTCAAGTCCCTACAAGTATTTTCTGCATAACTTTCCTCATGCTCATACGTATACGTATGCCTCCAGTGTCATACGGTGAGCTCTACAAGCTAATTACACTTATACAAGACAAATCCATGCTAATCTCCCACTAATCCTCTCATCCTCCCACTAATCCTCTCATCCCTCCCCCTAATCCCCCCACCATGGCTATAAATAGAGGGGCAAGGGCCTCCTCTCATCCCACCTCAAGCCATTTCATGGCAACTCTCTTCTCCCCCTCACACACCCACTCCACTTCCCATACAAGCACACACTAGCACAAGGATCGTTCGATCGTTCTTCGATCGTTCGTCCCCCTGTTCTTAGTTTGTTCATTCGTTCGTTCGATCGTTCGTCCGATCGTTCATGGTTCGTTCGTCCATTCGTTCGATCGTTCGATCGTTCGTCCATTCGTTCGTCCAAATAATCTTTTTCCTGCCGTTATGCTGCCGAAATTCCGATCGTTCATTCGTCCGATCATTCGATCGTTCGTCCGTTCGTTCATAGTTCCTATTCATCGTTCATCGTTCGTTCATAGTTCCTATTCATCGTTCATCGTTCGTTCATAGTCCCTATTCATCGTTCATCCAGATAATCTTTATCCTGCCGTTATGCTGTCGAAATTCCGATCGTCCGTTCGTCCGATCATTCGATCGTTCGTCCGTTCGTTCATAGTTCCTATTCATCGTTCATCGTTCGTTCATCATCACTATTCATCGTTCGTTCATACGAACTATTCACTATCACTATTCACCATTACTATTCACCATTATTATTCACATACACTATTCATCATCGTTACTATTTATCATTACTATTCATCATTGTTACTATTCATCGATGATATCTATAATTACTTTTCCGTCGCCACTATTCATCGTTACTAATCACCGTTACTATTCATCGGTCATCCAGTCATCCCAAATTTCAACTACTCATCCATCATGCTGTCCAGTCCACCTAAGACCAGCCAGACACATGTTCCAGTCATACGAACTCCGGTGAATGTGATTTTCTTTTCAGTAGGGAACTTCCCATCTGGTCACCCATCCTAGGTTTCTCCAAGTTGAGCATGCTTAACTTTGAGATTCCTTTGAACCAGACTTCCAAACTCAGATTCCAATAATTCTTGTTTCTAAATTCTTATCAAATTATTCCCTATCCAACCATGTCATCCCTTAAGCATGGTTCATGTTCCAGAAGACTCCCAAAATACTCTCGTCCCATATTCTACCTATAACTCTCATGTTCATACTAAGTCAGACGATTCATTCGTCACTATTCTCACCTACAGTGAACTTCACTGTGCTACACCACATACACCCAGCTATAAATACACCCAGCTACCCTCTCCCTCTCCACACACACTCCACACCCTCAGCCAAGGAAAACTCTCACCCACTCAGTTACTCCGCTCTGCCGGCTACACGCGTAGTGTCGCTTCGCCTCCAGTCCACCCTCCTGGTAAGCACCTCCGCTCCACCACTAGTAGTATCTCAACACCACATGACACAGATTCTACTCAAGACTCTACCCATCCATATATCGCTTTTCTGACCACTATACTAAATATTTGTTGGTATACTTGCTGGTTTGTATGTTTGCTTGTTCATGTTGCATAGTTATCGGAGCGTTCGTGTCGTCTCGTGGAGGCCAGATCTGCAAGTCTACGCCAGGCGGTGGAGCTAGAAGCCAGTTCCGCGAGCTCCCCTTCCCCCTTCGCCGAATAAGCACGGCAAGCTCACTGGATCCCTTTGATGCATAAATTACCTATGATTTTTCAACCACAACCCTTAGCCTGTTATTTTATGCATGATATGATTTTAAGACAAGTTATTATGGCCACCCAGCCGCTTGCCGCAATCAATCCCTGATATATTTGTTACAAATGATTTGAGGAAAGGTGTGAGTTTTCAAAAAGAAAATGCTTTTCAAAATGTGTATGATGAAGGGTTTTCACCCTTATCACCTTTGAGTAGGGATGATCAGGGACTCCCGGGTTTAGGGGAGGGCCTAAGGTGATGGATCAGCTGGTTTAGGCGTGAGCAGAAGGATTGTCCCCTCTTATAAGGACCGGTTTGTCATCTTTCACTACCTGTACTCATGATAAGTACAACCACTCGAGACTGTGTGGGCAGTCACTCAATCTAAACTCATACAGTCCAACCCCAGGGTTATGAAGGCTGGGGAGCACCAGGAGGATAAGGAGGGGGAATGTTTTGTCCGGTTTGGACATGGCGGTGGCCTGACTCCTTCCGGTATAACCGTTAAGGTTAGGACGTGTGAGGAAAGAAAGAGATTTGGATTCGGATCTCATTGATCATGAGATCGTAGAGCCGGACTAGTGGGTAAAGTGTACACCTCTGCGCAGAGTTTGAAAACCTATTCGAATAGTCTGTGTCCACAGGAATGGACGAGTCTGGTGTGGTATGGCAATTAGTGTTTTGTTTTCAAAAAAAGAGATGCTTTTGAGAAAAGTGGTTTTTAAAAGGTCCGGCGGTTGAGCCATGAGCTATGGTGGATGGGAAGTCCAGTAGCTGTTTTTGAAAAAGAAAACCAGTGGGAAACTGTTGAGATACCTGGATGGTTTAGTCCAGGGGATTTTGTTCTAATATTGAAAAACTTCCTGCTCCTTTTGGAGAGGATGCGCTTTGCAAAAATACAAAATGTTTTTCAAAACAACCCTGCATAAAATATTGCTGTTTCTGCAAAATATCCTGAGCTCCACATATTCCATGCATTATATCTGATTTCCCTATTCCGCGGGTGAAGGTGGGCTACTGAGTATGTTTGTACTCACCCTTGCTTATTTGTTGTTTTTCAGAAAAAGGAGATCGGGTAAGAGTTACGACTGTTTCCAACCTTGCCTGTGGCTGTTGGACCGCTGATTTGCTCCGCTGCATATATCGGGCTGCTTCAGCCCCACTCTGATGATATGTCCCGAGTTGTGGACCAACTCTTAAAGTTGTTCGCTACCTTTGTAGGTTTGTCTCGTTTAAGCAGATTTGGTATCATCTGATGTATAAATGTGTTTACTAGCCTCCTGGGACTAGTAATTGTATCACATTTGAGTCCTAGAGGATTGGGGACGCTTCAGTGGGCACCAGCGTGGGGTTCACGCGCTCCATGGCCTGGTACTGCGTGAGGTTCTGTAGCTTGGTGGTGGAGACGATCTAGTAGGTGTCCCCTGGGCCGATCTGGTACTGCATCAGCGCGTACGAGCTGGGGGACCGGGAGGGGCAGCCGCACTGGAGCGGCATGAGCAGCGGCTGCCCGTTGGCCGGCGCGGACATCGTGGAGAAGTTGTTGGCGTGCGCGACCATGAAGCGACTGACGGCGAAGAGGTCACCGATGGCCGCGAGATCGAGCGGCACACCCGCGAAGCCGGCGCGGTAGAGCGCGTACGCCTGGCATGGGTACGTGCGGTTGGCGGTGCAGTTGAACCCCTCGACGGACGCCGGCGCGGCCGTGGCCATGGTCGTGTTCTGCGACCGCGTCGGGGCGAGGAACGCGCACATGCAGAGGAGCAGCAGCGCGTTCAGCCCCAGTGCATGCAACAAGACAACGACGATCGCAGAGCCTCAGAGGAAACACGATGGGTAGCGCCTCGCTAGGTTCCTTCCGCCCAGCCCCGTCAGTGCTTGCATAGTGTTCCTTAGTGCATAGTGGTTGATGACCTAAATTAAAAAGTATATATGGCTAATTGTTTTTGTGCGAGTACATATTAGATTTTGTTGGATTTGTGGTTTTTGTCGAGGTGATTTTATTCTCGAACTAAAAATTGTAGATTGTACGATGCTACCAGCGGCTGCACCCAGCGGGTAAGAGTAAGATTGCGAACCGGGCCTCGAGTCCATAGGGCTAGCCGGCTAGCCCTGCCCGAGTAGGGGAACCAATCGAGCTGACAACAACTGAAAACATTGCAGGCTTGCAGCAGAGGGACAGGCGGACAGCAGCCAGCCACCAGACCAGCCCCCTCAATTTCCACGACGCTTCATGAGTGGAGGGAGACACGATGCTTATATGCAACAGGTTCTGCGGCTTGCCTGCATGCAGCAGCTTGTGCGACGGCTTGCATGTAGCAGGCTAGCAGCCATGCAGGTACATGCGACCACGATAAGGGAAGGTAGGGGCAGTCTATGTTAGCTTCCTATCTTAATAGTTAATATAGAGATAATTCCACAGCACGGTTTTCCTTTTTTTCCAACAACATACACGCGCGGGTCGGGTCGGGGTAGGCAGGCGTCGTACCGACTCAGGCACCGGACGTACGTAGCCGTTGGAGCGTGATTTGTTTAGGCGGCAGGACATGTCAACATGAGCATGCGTGACATATGGTTGTAGGTTAGCTCAGTAGCTGGGTTAGGTCACGTACGTACTTGCGTCGCTTCCGTGAGAGAGGCGCAGTTGCGAACCATTCATTCGTGAGCCGCTCACTTTCCTCCCTCTGCGTACGCACGCGCCTTTTACGTTTTCCTCTTTTTTTAATAAAAAAAACTCCACATGTCATGGATGGATCGATCAGCTAGCTGCGTGACAACTGACGGTGATGATGTAGCTGTGAGACGTCGGTTCAATGTCTGACCCGATCCTAACAACTATGGTTGTTAGAAGCTGTGTACGCATGCTGCTGCAGCGATGCATATGGCGGGCCAGCGTAGCTCACCGAACCATCCATGATGCATCTGACGCGGCAGAGGAGGGGCCGGGCCGCCGGGCAACGAACGCCCGCCCACGGCCCACCCACCCGCCGGCCGAACACGCAACGACCTAACCTAACGATCTCGATCGGCTCATGATGATCCGCTGTCTTCTTCCTCTGCTGCTGCCGCACGGGCCAGTAGACACCTGCAGTCCTCCATCCAGTCAGAAGAGTCTACTAGTGATGCACCATACGTCCATACCGATCGAGAAACTTGTTACCAAACCATCTGACCGGGGCCGGGGATGCATTGGTCCGTAGATGAGACCGGTCCAGGCGACAAGCACGTAGCATGCAGAGACAGACGTACTGCTACTGACGACGACGACGGCTGGCCCTGGCCAGGCAAATTTGCTTTCGTTCTAATCGAGCACGGTCTCCTTTTTTTCCAACAACGTACGCAGGACACGACGGGGACGGGGGGATCGGCGATGTGGCACCGTAGCCGTGGCCGTAGGATCGAGCGTGGTTTTTTTAGGCGTGTCAACATGAGCTAGCATCGCCGTGGAAGTACGTAGCATATGGATATATGGTGGATGGACCACCAATTACGACGAGGCGGCGCATGCATGGTGTTGTTAAGCTCATTAGCTGGGTTAATTAGGTTACGTACTTTCGTCGGCGGATTGGCACGTGACGGTGTCAATTGGCATGCATATATATCATGTTACGATCGAGTATAGGTTGTTTGAAGCTGTACGTATGCAGGTGCAGCGAGCGATGCATGCATATGGCGCGCGGGCCGTAAAAGTCACCGAACCATCTGACGCGGCATGCAGCATATAAGGAAGGACGGAGGACCAGTCGTCATCGTCGACCAGCGCCACAGCATGGCACGCGACTACGCGAGGACGTTGCTCTGTCCGACGCCCACGCACGACACGGCGCGGCACGGACACGAGACGCACAGATGGAGATGGACACACAGGCACGCAGCTGACCCAAGCGCCGCGCTGGACCTTGGACCAGAGACCGTCGTGATCGGCCGGCCGGATGCGTTGGTCATCCGTTCCGTCATGGCTAGAGCTGTGTTGGGCGAAGGCGAAGACACTGTCCCTCGCTCGAAGCCTTCGCCAATCTCGTTACATCAACTCCTCGCTCGAAGCCTTCGTCAGTCTCGCTGCTTCAACGAAGTCAAAACGACTGGCAGCTCTCACCCTTCGTCGAACACGTTGCAAGGCGAAGGCCCACGACGAGGTCGCCCCACCCCGCGTCCTCGTCGAACACGAAGGCCCACGTGGAATTCGACCCATTGTAACAGGCCCCGCGCGGCCGGTTGTATTACGGGCCCGATTTGTAAACGCTTTATGTAATGACGGTCTGTAACCCCGCTTTATGGGAATATTTCGGGAATGACCTAGGCGCTTGAGAGCACATGCGTCCTTAAACCGAGTCGCTGGGCGCTCAGACGTCTATAAATACATCCGTACAGTGCCCTTGAGGGGCTAGATTAACAGAGCAATTGTTGCCTCCAATCAAACCGTGTTCCCACCTCACTCAACCCCCTGTTGGAAACAACCTGTCCGGGAACGCGAGTTCCAACATTGGCGCCCACTGTTCATGCTACGAAAAACCACCCGCGATGGCACCCAAAAGAGCTAACTCAAAGGCAGCCCCATCCGTCGACGAAGCAGCGAAGGTAGCCTTGCTAGCTGAGAAAAAGGGCAAGGCCCTCGCCGATAACACCCACCAAGGAGCTGGTGAAGATGAAGCACACAACAAGAGACAGCGCAATGACCAACACACTCCAGAAGGCACCCTTCACACCTGCAGCTCCGAAGGGCAGCCACAAGTGCCACCTCCAGGCTTCGCACCACCAGCGGGCGAGGACGCAGCAGAGGACGGCGAGGTCCTCGGCATCTCCGCAGAAGAGCAGCTACAACTACGAGCCCTGCGCCTCAGAAACCGCAATCTTCAGAAGCAGAAGGAAATCCTCGAGGCCAAACGCCAACGCGTCACTGTGCAGGCCAAGCTGCATCAAATTATACGAGATGAAGAGCAGAGGGCCCAGGAGCTTGAGCAAGAGATTGCGCTCCTGCAGCGCGAAGGCCAACACCATCTACAGCAGCACGGCCCGCCCCTCTAGCAGCGCGCGCCGGTCGAAGACCTATTCGTCCCTCACCGCGGGCCCTTCATCCCGCACGCCGCAGCTTTCCAAGGCATCAATTACCTTGACGAGCGAAGCCCCTGGCACCGCAGCTGCAAGTGTCACCATGGCCCGCCAATTTCAGGGCAGGGACCTACCCCAAGTACAACGATAGCACTGACCCGGCACAGTATATCATGAGCTATCAAGTCGCCGTTGCATCAGCCGGAGGGGACGACGCCACGATGGCCATGTCATTCATCATCGCCCTCGAAGGCCCGGCTCTCACTTGGTACACCAGATTGCCCCTGCTGTCCATCGACTCCTGGAGAAGTCTCCGGGACAAATTTCTGCTCAACTTCCAAGGGTACCGTCCAGACACCGACGCGTTGGCCGAACTGTCACTTTGCAAGCAGCTAGAAAGAGAGACTCTGCGGGAGTACTACCGCAAGTTCCTGACCCTCAAGTCACAACTGCCTTCGGTCGATTACCAAATAGTCATTCACTATGCCATCAGTGGCCTTCGGGCTGGCGTCCTTTACAGCCACTGCATCAGAGATCCACCCAAGAACCTCCAAGAGTTGTATCAGCTGTTAGAGAAGTACGCCAGATCCGAAGAGCTCCACCAGCGCAAGGTCGAGTCCTAGAGGAAACCCAAAGACCCTCCACAGTCCAGCCGCACGTGGACAAGGCCTTCACAGACGGAACCCGGTCAGGACGGCCGCAGCCTGCAGCAGGTACACAACATTGCCAACCAGCACCCCGCTGGTGAGGCCCGTCGCCGCCAAGATTATCCCCCCAGGGCCACGGCGGAGGGACCCGCGACCGAGGCCGAGGACGGGCGCAGCAACCGCGCAGATTTTACTGCTTGTTCCACGGCGAAGACTGCACGCACCCAACAAGGGACTGCCCGGAGACGAAGGCCACCAGAGACAGGATGTCTCGGGCGCAACCAGCCGACAACCCAAGAGTTGTCGCGCACACATATCAACAACTTCCACCACCATACAACCATGGCCCCGCACAGCACCCACCCAACCACGCATACCAACATCAGGAGGTACAAATCGTGCCTCCCCCACCCCCACCTCCGCACCCGCAACAGCCAAATATCCATCACCCCCACGCACCAAAACAAGAAGACTTCGCTGATCAGCCGTATCGCGGAGTCATTCACATGATCACTGGGGGATCCAGCGCCGACTTCGACACAAAGCGGCAGGAGAGGGACCACTACCGCAGCATCAACCACATCGCCGTCACCGGCCCAGTCGTGCAGACGAAGTGGTCCCATGTGTCGTTGACCTTCGACGCCAGAGACGTCGACCTGCGCAGCGCACCCCACATCGACACCACGGTAATCAACTGCAGCGTGGCAGGCTGGGACCTGCACAAAGTCTTAGTGGACAACGGCAGCCAGGTGGATATCATTTTCCTCCAAGCCTTCGACCGCATGGGCATCAGCCACAACTTGCTCAAGCCTTCGGACAACCCACTGTATGGCTTCGGCGGCAAGGGCACCTTTCCTGTCAGCAAAATAGAACTACCCCTCTCCTTCGGCGTAGCACCCAATGCCCGAAGTGAGCAAATTACTTTCGACATTGTCGACATGGTGTACCCGTACAACGCCATCATGGGTCGTGGCTCCATCAACAAGTTTGAAGCAGCCATTCACGGACTCTATCTGTGCATGAAGATCCCGGGTCCATAAGGCGCAATCACAGTTTACGGCAACCAGCAGGCCGCGCGCAACATAGAAAGAGACTTCGTTCCAGGGCAAAGGAACGTACACTGCCTCACGGCGCAGCGCGAAGCCCCTGAGTCAAATAGCCCGATCGCCAAAGAACATGAAAAGGCACAGCTGCAGAGCAATGATGCGACCAAGACTGTCCCCCTTGACCGGTCAACGCCCAAGCAAATGGTCATCATAAGCGAAGACCTCACCTCGCACGACGAGGAGAGACTCCTCTCCTGTTTGTCCAAAAATAAGGACGTCTTCGCCTGGTCCGCCCTCGACCTGGTTGGAGTCAGTCGCTCTATCATCGAGCACAGCTTGGGAATTGACCCTTCGGTGAGACCGAAGAAGCAACGGCTGCGCAAGATGTCTGATGAGAAGACAGAAGCTGCCAAGGCCGAGGTACACCGCCTGCTTGAGGCCAAGTTCATCGAGCCAGTCGCCTACCCTACGTGGCTCGCCAACGTAGTCATGGTGCAAAAGAACGACAAATGGCGGATGTGTATCGATTTCACCAGCCTCAACAAAGCCTGCCCCAAGGATAATTTTCGGCTGCCTCGGATCGACAAGATCGTCGATAGCGCGGCAGGCTGCGAAGTCATGTCACTCCTTGACTGCTTCTCCGGCTACCACCAAATTTATATGAAGGAGGAAGACAAGGCCAGCACCAGCTTCATAACACCCTTTGGCACGTACTGCTTCATTAGAATGCCGGAGGGTCTCAAGAACGCTGGGTCCACATTCTCTCGTCTCACCAGAACGGTGCTCGAGAGCCAAGTCGGCAGAAACATATTTACGTATGTGGACGACATCGTCGTTGCCAGCAAAAGCAAAGAAGACCATCTGGCTGACCTCGCAGAAACATTCGCGAACATGCGAGATGCACGACTTCGCCTAAACCCCGAAAAGTGTGTCTTCGGCGTTCGCTAGAGGAAGATACTGGGGTACCTGGTGTCGCACCACGCAATCGAAGCCAACCCGACCAAAATACAGGCCATCATCAACATGACGCCCCCACAGTCAGCCAGAGATGTCCAACGATTGACCGGCAGATTGGCCGCCCTAAACAGATTCATGTCCAAGTCCGCAGAGCGAAGCCTACCTTTCCTCAAAATAATACGCGGCGCAAAAGACTTCGCATGGGGACCAGAGCAAGCAGCGGCCTTCGCTTCACTAAAGCAGCATCTGTCAGAACTGGCAATTCTTTCAAGCCCCAACCCCTCGCTGCCCCTATTGCTCTACGTCGCGGCTTCGCCGCACACGGTCAGCGCAGCGCTGGTTCAGGAGCAGGACAGAGAAGGCACGACCAGGCAATGTCCAGTTTACTACGTCTCCAAAGTACTCACAGCATCCAAATGCAATATGACAGAACTGGAAAAAATTGCCTACGCGGTAGTCATGGCTTCGCGCAAATTACGCCATTATTTTGAAGCATTCAAGGTGCGGGTCACCTCGGACAGGTGACTCGGCGAATTATTCAGAAATCCGGAGGCATCAGTCCGGATCGCCAAATGGGCAGCCGAGCTCTCCGGCTACCATATTACCTTCGAGCCCTGGACAGCCATCAAGTCACAAGTCCTGGCAGACTTCATCGTCGACTGGACCGGGCCAATAACATAGCCGGACACGTCTGCGGAAATGGTGTGGACCATCCTGAAAGTCGCCTAGAGGGGGGGTGAATAGGGCGAAACTGAAAATCTCAAAAATAATCACAACAACAAGCCGGGTTAGCGTTAGAAATATAATAGAGTCCGCGAGAGAGGGCGCAAAACAAATCGCAAGCGAATAATAAAGTGAGACACGCGGATTTGTTTTACCGAGGTTCGGTTCTCTCAAACCTACTCCCCGTTGAGGAGGCCACAAAGGCCGGGTCTCTTTCAACCCTTCCCTCTCTCAAACGGTCCCTCGGACCGAGTGAGCTTCTCTTTCTCAAATCACTTGGGAATCAAACTTCCCGCAAGGACAACGACACAATTGGTGTCTCTTGCCTCGATTACAAGTGAGTGTTTGATCACAAGAAAGAATGCCAAAGAAAAAGAAGCGATCCAAGCGCAAGAGCTCAAATGAACACTACAAATCACTCTCTTGCGCTTGGATCGCTTCTTTTTCTTTGGCATTCTTTCTTGTGATCAAACACTCACTTGTAATTGAGGCAAGAGACACCAATTGTGTGGTGGTCCTTGCGGGAAGTTTGATTCCCAAGTGATTTGAGAAAGAGAAGCTCACTCGGTCCGAGGGACCGTTTGAGAGAGGGAAGGGTTGAAAGAGACCCGGCCTTTGTGGCCTCCTTAACGGGGAGTAGGTTTGAGAGAACCGAACCTCGGTAAAACAAATCCGCGTGTCTCACTTTATTATTCGCTTGCGATTTGTTTTTGCGCCCTCTCTCGCGGACTCTATTATATTTCTAACGCTAACCCGGCTTGTAGTTGTGATTATATTTGAGATTTTCAGTTTCGCTCTATTCACCCCCCCTCTAGGCGACTTTCAATTGGTATCAGAGCCGGTGCTTCATTAGAGCCTAACCGCTCGAAGTGATCACACCAAGAGGGAAATGGAGACCGGCGACAAGCCCACTACAAGCCAAGGGAGCACTTCATCGGAAGAGTCCCGCACCAAGAGGAAGGAGAAGAAGGTCTCCTCCAAGGAGAAAAGATCTTCCTCTTCTCACCACAAAGAGAAGAAGGAAAAATCTTCTTCTCACAAGTCGCATCGGAAAGGCGACAAGCACAAGAGGATGAGGAAGGTGGTCTACTACGAGACCGATACTTCATCAACATCCACCTCCGACTCCGATGCACCGTCCGTAACTTCTAAGCGCCAAGAGCGCAAGAAGTTTAGTAAGATCCCCTTACACTATCCCCGTACATCTAGACATACTCCATTACTTTCCGTTCCATTAGGCAAACCGCCAACTTTTGATGGCGAAGATTATGCTAGGTGGAGTGATTTAATGAAATTTCATCTAACCTCACTCCACAAAAGTATATGGAATGTTGTTGAGTTTGGAGCACAGGTACCATCAATAGGAGATGAGGATTATGATACGGACGAAGTGGCCCAAATCGAGCACTTCAACTCCCAAGCCACAACCATTCTCCTCGCCTCTCTAAGCAAGGAGGAATACAACAAAGTGCAAGGGTTGAAGAATGCAAAGGAGATTTGGGACCTACTCAAGACGGCGCACGAGGGTGATGAACTCACCAAGATCACCAAGCGGGAAACGATCGAGGGGGAGCTCGGTCGCTTTCGTCTTCGCCAAGGGGAGGAGCCACAAGATATGTACAACCGGCTCAAAACCTTGGTGAACCAAGTGCGCAACCTCGGGAGCAAAAAGTGGGACGACCACGAGGTGGTTAAGGTTATTTTAAGAGCTCTTATTTTCCTTAACCCTACTCAAGTTCAATTAATTCGTGGTAATCCTAGATATCCACTAATGACCCCCGAGGAAGTTATCGGGAATTTTGTGAGCTTTGAATGTATGATCAAGGGCTCAAAGAAGATCAACGAGCTTGATGATCCCTCCACGTCCGAGGCGCAACCGGTGGCCTTCAAGGCAACGGAAGAGAAGAAGGAGGAGTCTACACCAAGTAGACAACCAATTGACGCCTCCAAGCTCGACAATGAGGAGATGGCTTTAATCATCAAAAGCTTTCGCCAAATCCTCAAGCAACGGAGGGGGAAGGACTACAAACCCCGCTCTAAGAAAGTGTGCTACAAATGTGGTAAGCCCGGTCATTTTATTGCAAAATGTCCTATGTCTAGTGACAGTGACAGGGGCGACGACAAGAAGGGAAAGAGGAGAGAAAAGAAGAAGTACTACAAGAAGAAGGGCGGCGATGCCCATGTTTGCCGGGAATGGGACTCCGACGAGAGCTCCACCGAGTCCTCCTCCGACGAGGACGCCGCCAACATCGCCGTCACCAAGGGACTCCTCTTCCCCAACGTCGGCCACAAGTGCCTCATGGCAAAGGACGACAAAAGGAAGAAGGTTAAATCTAAATCCTCCACTAAATATGAATCTTCTAGTGATGATAATGCTAGTGGTGAGGAAGATAATTTGCGTATCCTTTTTGCCAACCTTAACATGGAACAAAAAGAAAGATTAAATGAGCTAATTAGTGCCATTCATGAAAAGGACGATCTCTTGGACTCCCAAGAGGACTTCCTAATCAAGGAAAATAAGAAACATGTTAAGGTTAAAAATGATTATGCTCTAGAGGTAGAAAAATGTAACAAATTATCTAGTGAGCTAAGCACCTGCCATGACACTATTGCCAACCTTAGAAATGAAAATGCCAAATTAATTGCTAAGGTTGATTCTCATGCTTGTATTGATTCAATTCCCAATCTTAGAAATGATGATTTGCTTGCTAGGATTGATGAGTTGAATGTTTCTATTGCTAGCCTTAGAAATGAGAATGAGAAATTAATTGCTAAGGCTAAAGAATTAGATGTTTGCAATGTTACAATTTCTGACCTTAGAACTAAGAATGATATGTTGCATGCTAAGGTTGTAGAACTAAAATCTTGCAAACCCTCTACTTCTAATGTTGAGCATGTTTCTATTTGTACTAGATGTAGAGATATTGATATCAATGCTATTCATGATCACATGGCCTTAATTAAACAACAAAATGATCATATAGCATTATTAGACGCTAAAATTGCCGAGCATAACTTAGAAAATGAAAAGTTTAAATTTGCTAGAAGTATGCTCTATAATGGGAGACGCCCTGGCATCAAGGATGGCATTGGCTTCCAAAGGGGAGACAATGTCAAACTTAATGCCCCTCCAAAGAATTTATCTAACTTTGTTAAGGGCAAGGCTCCCATGCCTCAGGATAACGAGGGTTACATTTTGTACCCTGCCGGCTATCCTGAGAGCAAAATTAGGAGAACTCATTCTAGGAAGTCTCACTCTGGCCCTAACCATGCTTTTATGTATAAGGGTGAGACATCTAGCTCTAGGCAACCAACCCGTGCCAAGTTGCCTAGAAAGAAAACTCCTAATGCATCAAATGATCATAG
This sequence comes from Zea luxurians, assembly GCA_029449295.1. Classification (NCBI taxonomy): domain Eukaryota; kingdom Viridiplantae; phylum Streptophyta; class Magnoliopsida; order Poales; family Poaceae; genus Zea; species Zea luxurians. The sequence goes on along the minus strand of JAOPSE010000009.1, from coordinate 20,886,760 downwards.
CATTTCATTTAAAACTTTTGATGCATCATATGTTTTAACTAACAAATCCGGCAAGGTAGTTGCCAAGATTGTTGGGGGCAAACACAAGGGATCAAAGACTTGTGTTTGGGTACCCAAAGTTCTTGTTTCTAATGCCAAAGGACCCAAAACCGTTTGGGTACCTAAAGTCAAGAACTAAAATTGTTTTGTAGGTTTATGCATCCGGGGGCTCAAGTTGGATACTCGACAGCGGGTGCACAAACCACATGACAGGGGAGAAAAAGATGTTCTCCTCATATGAGAAAAACCAAGATCCTCAACGAGCTATCACATTCGGGGATGGAAATCAAGGTTTGGTCAAAGGATTGGGTAAAATTGCTATATCACCTGACCATACTATTTCCAATGTTTTTCTTGTAGATTCTTTAGATTACAATTTGCTTTCCATATCCCAATTATGTCATATGGGCTACAACTGTCTATTTACTGATATTGGTGTTACTGTCTTTAGAAGAAGTGATGATTCAATAGCATTTAAGGGAGTGTTAGAGGGTCAGCTATACTTGGTAGATTTTGATGGAGCTGAACTCGACACTTGCTTGGTTGCTAAGACTAACTTGGGTTGGCTCTGGCACCGCCGACTAGCCCATGTTGGAATGAAGAATCTTCACAAGCTTCTAAAGGGAGAACACATTTTAGGACTAACCAATGTTCATTTTGAGAAAGACAGGATTTGTAGCGCATGCCAAGCCGGGAAGCAAGTTGGCACTCATCATCCACACAAGAACATCATGACTAGTGACATGCCACTGGAGCTCCTACACATGGACCTATTCGGCCCGATCGCTTACATAAGCATCGGCGGGAGTAAGTACTGTCTAGTTATTATGGATGATTATTCTCGCTTCACTTGGGTGTTCTTTTTGCAGGACAAATCTCATACCCAAGAGACCTTAAAGGGATTCTTGAGACGGGCTCAAAATGAGTTCGGCTTAAGGATCAAGAAAATTAGAAGCGACAATGGGACGGAGTTCAAGAATTCTCAAATTGAAGGCTTCCTTGAGGAAGAGGGCATCAAGCATGAGTTCTCTTCTCCCTACACTCCACAACAAAATGGTGAAGTGGAGAGGAAGAATCGAACTCTATTGGACATGGCAAGAACCATGCTTGATGAGTACAAGACACCGGATCGGTTTTGGGCCGAAGCGGTTAATACCGCTTGCTACGCCATCAACCGGTTATATCTTCATCGAATCCTCAAGAAGACATCCTATGAACTCCTAATCGGTAAAAAGCCAAATATTTCATATTTTAGAGTTTTTGGTAGCAAATGTTTTATTCTTGTTAAAAGAGGTAGAAAATCTAAATTTTCTCCTAAAACTGTAGAAGGCTTTTTACTAGGATATGACTCAAACACAAGGGCATATAGAGTCTTTAACAAGTCCTCAGGACTTGTTGAAGTTTCTTGTGACGTTGTGTTTGATGAGACTAACGGCTCTCAAGTAGAGCAAGTTGATCTTGATGAGATAGGTGAAGAACAGGCTCCATGCATAGCGCTAAGGAACATGTCCATTGGGGATGTATGTCCTAAGGAATCCGAAGAGCCTCCACATGCACAAGATCAACCATCCTCCTCCATGCAAGCATCTCCACCAACTCAAATTGAGGATGAGGCTCAAGATGTTGAACAAGAAGATCAAGAAGATGAGCCACCTCAAAATGACGGCAACAATCAAGGGGGAGATGCAAATGATGAAGACAAGGAGGATGAACAACCAAGGCCGCCACACCCAAGAGTCCACCAAGCAATACAACGAGATCACCCCGTCGACACCATCCTCGGCGACATTCATAAGGGGGTAACTACTCGATCTCGTGTTGCACATTTTTGTGAACATTACTCTTTTGTTTCCTCTATTGAGCCACACAGGGTAGAGGAAGCACTTCAAGATTCGGATTGGGTGATGGCGATGCAAGAGGAGCTCAACAATTTCACAAGGAATGAGGTATGGCATTTAGTTCCACGTCGAAATCAAAATGTTGTAGGAACCAAGTGGGTCTTCCGCAACAAGCAAGACGAGCATGGTGTGGTGACAAGGAACAAAGCTCGACTCGTGGCCAAAGGATATTCACAAGTCGAAGGTTTGGATTTTGGTGAAACCTATGCACCCGTAGCTAGGCTTGAGTCAATTCGCATATTATTAGCCTATGCTACTTACCATGGCTTCAAGCTTTATCAAATGGACGTGAAGAGTGCCTTCCTCAATGGACCAATCAAGGAGGAGGTCTATGTTGAGCAACCTCCCGGCTTTGAAGACAGTGAGTACCCTAACCATGTTTATAGGCTCTCTAAGGCGCTTTATGGGCTCAAGCAAGCCCCAAGAGCATGGTATGAATGCCTTAGAGATTTCCTTATTGCAAATGGCTTCAAAGTCGGCAAAGCCGATCCTACTTTATTCACCAAAACACTTGATAATGATTTGTTTGTATGCCAAATTTATGTTGATGATATTATATTTGGGTCTACTAACAAATCTACATGTGAAGAATTTAGTAGGATCATGACACAGAAATTCGAGATGTCTATGATGGGGGAGTTGAAGTATTTTCTAGGATTTCAAGTCAAACAACTCCAAGAGGGCACATTCATTTGCCAAACAAAGTATACTCAAGACATTCTAAGCAAGTTTGGAATGAAGGATGCCAAGCCCATCAAGACTCCCATGGGAACAAATGGGCATCTCGACCTCGACACGGGAGGTAAGTCCGTGGATCAAAAGGTATACCGGTCGATGATTGGTTCATTGCTTTATTTATGTGCATCTCGACCAGACATTATGCTTTCCGTATGCATGTGTGCAAGATTCCAAGCCGACCCTAAGGAATCACACCTTACGGCCGTAAAACGAATCTTGAGATATTTGGCTTATACTCCTAAGTTTGGGCTTTGGTACCCTCGGGGATCCACTTTTGATTTGATTGGTTATTCAGATGCCGATTGGGCAGGGTGTAAGATTAATAGGAAGAGCACATCGGGGACTTGCCAGTTCTTGGGAAGATCCTTGGTGTCATGGGCTTCAAAGAAGCAAAATTCGGTCGCTCTTTCTACTGCCGAAGCCGAGTATATTGCCGCAGGCCATTGTTGCGCGCAATTGCTTTGGATGAGGCAAACCCTGCGGGACTACGGTTACAAATTAACCAAAGTTCCTCTTCTATGTGATAATGAGAGTGCAATCCGCATGGCGGATAATCCCGTTGAGCATAGCCACACTAAACACATAACCATTCGGTATCATTTTCTTCGGGATCACCAACAAAAGGGGGATATCGAGATTTCATACATTAACACTAAAGATCAATTAGCCGATATCTTTACCAAGCCACTTGATGAACAATCTTTTACCAGACTTAGGCATGAGCTTAATATTCTTGATTCTAGGAATTTCTTTTGCTAAACTTGCACACATAGCTCATAAGAATACCTTTGATCATGTCTCTTTTATATGCTATGACTAATGTGTTTTCAAGTGTATTCCAAACCAAGTCATAGGTATATTGAAAGGGAATTGGAGTCTTCGGCGAAGACAAAGGCTTCCACTCCACTCTACTACTCATCCTTCGCCGTCACTCCGAGCATCTCTCCAACCTTGGTATAATCTTCGCTCATTTATTCTATGACCAAAGGAGGAGAAAGTACTTCATTGGGCTCTAATGATTCCGTTTTTGGCGATTCATGCCAAAGGGGGAGAAAATATGAGCTCCAAAGCAAAAGGACCGCACCACCACCCCTAATTTTAAAAATTGATGATTTTCAATTGGTAAATTTCAAAATTGGTATCTTTTTGGGTTCTAAAAGGGGGGCAAGTAGTATTTTCAAAATTGATGTCCTGAAACCCTCTTGAACACTAAGAGGAGACTTTATTTGAGGGGGAGTTTTGTTTAGTCAAAGGGAAAGCATTTGGAACAAAGGAAGAAAATTTCAAAACTTGAAAATGCTTTGCAAAATCTTATTCATTTACCTTTGACTATCTTGCAAAAGGACTTTGAAAAGAATTTACAAAAGAGTTTGCAAAAACAAAACTTTTGGTGCAAATATGGTCCAATATGTCAAAAACAAAGAAAACAATCCATGCGCATCATGTAAGCATTTATATTGGCTCAATTCCAAGCAACCTTTGCACTTACATTATGCAAACTAGTTCAATTATGCACTTCTATATTTGCTTTGGTTTGTGTTGGCATCAATCACCAAAAAGGGGGAGATTGAAAGGGAATTAGGCTTACACCTAGTCCTTAAATAATTTTGGTGGTTGAATTGCCCAACACAAATATTGGACTAACTAGTTTGCTCTAGTGTATAAGTTATACAGTTGCAAAAGGTTCACACTCAGCCAATAAAAAGATCAAGTTTTGGATTCAACAAAGGAGCAAAGAGGCAACCGAAGGCACCTCTGGTCTGGAGGCACCGGACTGTCCGGTGTACACCGGACAGTGTCCGGTGCACCAGAGGACTCCAACTCAAACTCGCCACCTTCGGGAATTTCTCAGGCCGCTTCGCTATAATTCACCGGACTGTCCGGTGTACACCGGACAGTGTCCGGTGCTCCAAGGAAGCGCGGCCTCCGCAACTCACCAGCCTCGGGATCGCGCAGCAGCTGCTCCGCTATAATTCACCGGACATGTCCGGTGAGCACCAGACTGTCCGGTGTAACCACTGAGCAACGGCTATTTCGGCGCCAACGGCTACCTGCGGCGCATTCAATGCGCGCTCTGCGCGCGCAGAAGTCAGGCGCGCCCATACTGGCGCACCGGACAATGAACAGGTGATGTCCGGTGTGCACCGGACACCCAGGCGGGCCCAGAAGTCAGCAGCTCCAACGGTCAGAATCCAACGGCATTGATGACGTGGCGGGGGCACCGGACATGTCCGGTGTGCACCGGACTATCCGGTGCACCATCGACAGACAGCCTCCACCAACGGCCACTTTTGGTGGTTGGGGCTATAAATACCCCAACCACCCCACCATTCATTGCATCCAAGTTTTCCAGCTTCCAACTACTATACAAGAGCTAGCATTCATTGCAAAGCACACCAAAAGAGATCAAATCCTCTCCCAACTCCACACAAAGCCCTAGTGACTAGAGAGAGTGATTTGTAGTGTTCATTTGAGCTCTTGCGCTTGGATCGCTTCTTTTTCTTTGGCATTCTTTCTTGTGATCAAACACTCACTTGTAATTGAGGCAAGAGACACCAATTGTGTGGTGGTCCTTGCGGGAAGTTTGATTCCCAAGTGATTTGAGAAAGAGAAGCTCACTCGGTCCGAGGGACCGTTTGAGAGAGGGAAGGGTTGAAAGAGACCCGGCCTTTGTGGCCTCCTCAACGAGGAGTAGGTTTGAGAGAACCGAACCTCGGTAAAACAAATCCGCGTGTCTCACTTTATTATTCGCTTGCGATTTGTTTTTGCGCCCTCTCTCGCGGACTCTATTATATTTCTAACGCTAACCCGGCTTGTAGTTGTGATTATATTTGAGATTTTCAGTTTCGCTCTATTCACCCCCCTCTAGGCGACTTTCAGTCACTACCTGCATAGTCAGAACAGACTCCAAGATAGTTGCCGGCCAAATCGAGAAAGATTACACAGCGAAGGACCCCACACTTATGCAGTACCTCGCAGCTATCCGCAGTCTCGAGAGACAATTCAAAGGTGTTGGAACTCGCGTTCCCGGACAGGTTGTTTCCAACAGGGGGTTGAGTGAGGTGGGAACACGGTTTGATTGGAGGCAACAATTGCTCTGTTAATCTAGCCCCTCAAGGGCACTGTACGGGGGTATTTATAGGCGTCTGAGCGCCCAGCGCCTCGGTTTAAGGACGCATGTGCCCTCAAGCGCCTAGGTCATTCCTGGAATATTCCCATAAAGCGGGGTTACAGACCGTCATTACATAAAAGCGTTTACAAATCGGGCCCGTAATACAACCGTCCGCGCGGGGCCTGTTACAATGGGCCGAATTCCACGTGGGCCTTCGTGTTCGATGAGGATGCGAGGTGGGGCGACCTCGTCGTGGGCCTTCGCCTTGCAACGTGTTCGACGAAGGTTGGGAGCTGCCAGTCGTTTTGCCTCCGTTGAAGCAGCGAGACTGGCGAAGGCTTCGAGTGAGGGGTTGATGTAGCGAGACTGGCGAAGGCTTCGAGCGAGGGGTAGTGTCTTCGCCTTCGTCCCAACATTTGCCCTCCGAGGGACCAGTTCGACTGAGTCATCTGGTGCCGAAGACGTCGCTAGATGGTGGAGACGCTGCCCTCGCTCGAAGTGGTTTCGCGGGGGTTTTTGATGTGACCGTTGATGGACATGGTACTGTTGGACTGCAGGTTTCCCGAAGCGTCGCATCTTGTGTATATAAAAGAGGGGCGGGACGGCGTGGTTCGGGTACTCTTTCTGCATGCCGCGAAACCCTAGCCTCCTTTTGAAACCGTTCGTCTGCTTGCTTGCCCTCCTTGCTCCTACTCGTCGGAGAACTGGCTCGCGTGAAGCAGACCACCCGCCGCCGCTGGTACGTAGCTATGTCGTCCTCTTCTTCATCTGCTGTCGATACACCGCCGACCGGCGTGTCGTCCGAAGATACTTTGAGCAATGTGGCGGCGGAGGAGTTGCATCCTGGTGATACAGTGGAGTTTGGTGTGTCGCGGATTTCCTCGGTCCGTGTTCAGGACATGCAGCAGCTTGGATATTTTGGCGGCGGAGTGGGGCGTGTCCCGGGGGCGGAGGAGATCCTAAAAGTCGCCTAGAGGGGGGTGAATAGGGCGAATCTGAAATTTAACAACTTAAACACAACTACAAGCCGGGTTAGCGTTAGAAATAATAATGAGTCCGAGAGAGAGGGCGCAAAACAAATCGCGAGCGAATAAAGAGTGAGACACATGGATTTGTTTTACCGAGGTTCGGTTCGCGCAAACCTACTCCCCGTTGAGGAGGCCACAAAGGCCGGGTCTATCTCAACCCTTTCCCTCTCTCAAAAGGTCCCTCGGACCAAGTGAGCTTCTCTTCTCAAATCAACCGGGAACAAAACTTCCCCGCAAGGACCACCACACAATTGGTGTCTCTTGCCTCGGTTACAAATGAGTTTTTGATCACAAGAACAAATGAGAAAGAAAGAAGCAATCCAAGCGCAAGAGCTCAAAAGAACACAACAAATCTCTCTCACTAATCACTAAAGCCTTGTGTGGAATTGGGAGAGGATTTGATCACTTGGTGTGTCTTGTATTGAATGCCTAGCTCTTGTAAGTAGTTGGAAGTGTGAAAACTTGGATGACTTGAATGTGGGGTGGTTGGGGGTATTTATAGCCCCAACCACCAAACTAGCAGTTTGGTGGAGGCTGTCTGTCGCATGGTGCACCGGACAGTGTCCGGTGCACCAGCCACGTCAACAGGCCGTTGGGTTCCGACCGTTGGAGCTCTGACTGCTGGGCCCGCCTGGATGTCTGGTGGCGCACTGGACATGTACTGTAGAGTGTCCGGTGCGCCACCTCGCGCGTGCCTGACTTCTGCGCGCTCTAGCGCGCATTAATTGCTTCTGCAGGTGACCGTTGGTGTGAAGTAGCCGTTGCTCTGCCGTTACACCGGACAGTCCGGTGAATTATAGCGGAGCGGATTCCCGAAGCTGGCGAGTTCAGAGTCGCTTCTCCTTGGAGCACCGGACACTGTCCGGTGTACACCGGACAGTCCGGTGAATTATAGAGTGGCGGCTCTGAGTTTTCCCGAAGGTGCGAAGTTTAGCTTGGAGTTCCCTGGTGCACCGGACACTGTCCGGTGGCACACCGGACAGTCCGGTGCACCAGACCAGGGTGCCTTCGGTTGTCCCTTTGCTCTTTTTGTTGAACCCTTTTCTTGGTCTTTTTATTTGCCTTTTGTGAACCTTTGGCACCTGTATAACTTATAGACTAGAGCAAACTAGTTAGTCCAATTATTTGTGTTGGGCAATTAAACCACCAAAATCAGTTTAGGAAATAGGTGTAAGCCTAATTCCCTTTCAATCTCCCCCTTTTTGGTGATTGATGCCAACACAAACCAAAGCAAGTATAGAAGTGCATAATTGAACTAGTTTGCAAAATATAAGTGCAAAGGTTACTTAGAATTTAGCCAATAAATATTACTTACTAGATATGCATGGATTGTTTCTTTATTTTTAACATTTTGGACCACGCTTGCACCACATGTTTTGTTTTTTGCAAATTCTTTTTGTAAATCCTTTTCAAAGTTCTTTTGCAAATAGTCAAAGGTAAATGAGTAAGATTTTGAGAAGCATTTTCAAGATTTGAAATTTTCTCCCCCTGTTTCAAATGTTTTTCCTTTGACTAAACAAAACTCCCCCTTAATAAAATCTTCCTCTTTGTGTTCAAGAGGGTTTTAAGATATCAATTTTAAAAATACTACTTTCTCCCACTTTTGAACACAATAAGATACCAATTTGAAATTTACCAATTGAAAATCATTAGTTTTAAAAATTCGGGTGGTGGTGCGGTCCTTTTGCTTTGGGCTAATACTTTCTCCCCCTTTGGCATGAATCGCCAAAAACGGATACTTAGAGTGAAATATAAGCCCTTTAACTACTTTCTCCTCTTTTGGCAAATAGTAATATGAGTGAAGATTATACCAAAGTTGGAGAGTTGCTCGGAGCGACGGCGAAGGAAGAGTGATGAAGTGGAGTGGAAGCCTTTGTCTTCGCCGAAGACTCCAATTCCCTTTCAATACACCTATGACTTGGTTTGAAATACACTTGAAAACACATTAGTCATAGCACATGAAAGAGATGATCAAAGGTATACTTATGAGCTATGTGTGCAAAACATCAAAAGAAATTCCGAGAATCAAGAATATTGAGCTCATGCCTAAGTTTGGTAAAAGTTTGTTCATCTAGTGGCTTGGTAAAGATATCGGCTAATTGATCTTTAGTATTAATGTATGCAATCTCGATATCCCCCTTTTGTTGGTGATCCCTAAGAAAATGATATCGAATGGCTATGTGTTTAGTGCGGCTATGCTCAACGGGATTATCCGCCATGCGGATTGCACTCTCATTATCACATAGAAGAGGAACTTTGGTTAATTTGTAACCATAGTCCCGCAGGGTTTGCCTCATCTAAAGCAATTACGCGCAACAATGGCCTGCGACAATATACTCGGCTTCGGCGGTAGAAAGAGCGACCGAATTTTGCTTCTTTGAAGCCCAAGACACCAAGGATCTTCCCAAGAACTGGCAAGTCCCCGATGTGCTCTTTCTATTAATCTTACACCCCGCCCAATCGGCATCGGAATAACCAATTAAATCAAATGTGGATCCCCGATGGTACCAAAGCCCAAACTTAGGAGTATAAGCCAAATATCTCAAGATTTGTTTTACGGGCCTAAGGTGAGATTCCTTAGAGTCGGATTGGAATCTTGCACACATGCATACGGAAAGCATAATGTCCGGTCGAGATGCACATAAATAAAGTAATGAACCAATCATCGACCGGTATACCTTTTGATCGACGGATTTACCTTCCGTGTCGAGGTCGAGATGCCCATTGGTTCCCATGGGAGTCTTGATGGGCTTGGCATCCTTCATTCCAAACTTGTTTAGAATGTCTTGAGTGTACTTCGTTTGGCAGATGAAGGTGCCCTCTTGGAGTTGCTTTACTTGAAATCCCAAGAAATACTTCAACTCCCCCATCATTGACATCTCGAATTTCTGTGTCATCATCCTACTAAATTCCTCACATGTAGATTCATTAGTAGACCCAAATATGATATCATCAACATAAATTTGGCTTACAAACAAATCATTGTCAAGAGTTTTAGTGAATAGAGTAGGATCGGCCTTGCCGATTTTGAAGCCATTAGCTATAAGGAAATCTCTTAGGCATTCATACCATGCTCTTGGAGCTTACTTGAGCCCATAAAGCGCCTTAGAGAGCCTATAGACATGGTTAGGGTACTCACTGTCTTCAAAGCCGGGAGGTTGCTCAACATAGACCTCTTCCTTGATTGGTCCATTGAGGAAGGCACTCTTCACGTCCATTTGATAAAGCTTGAAGCCATGGTAAGTAGCATAGGCTAATAATATGCGAATTGACTCAAGCCTAGCTATGGGTGCATAGGTTTCACCAAAATCCAAATCTTCGACTTATGAATACCCCTTGGCCACGAGTCGAGCTTTGTTCCTTGTCACCACACCATGCTCATCTTGCTTGTTGCGGAAGACCCATTTGGTTCCTACAACATTTTGATTAGGACGTGGAACTAAATGCCATACCTCGTTCCTTGTGAAGTTGTTGAGCTCCTCTTGCATCGCCATCACCCAATCCGAATCTTGAAGTGCTTCCTCTACCCTGTGTGGCTCAATAGAGGAAACAAAAGAGTAATGCTCACAAAAATGTGCAACACGAGATCTAGTGGTTACCCCCTTATGAATGTTGCCGAGGATGGTGTCGACGGGGTGATCTCGTTGGATTGCTTGGTGGACTCTTGGGTGTGGCGGTCATGGTTCTTCATCCTCCTTGTCTTGATCATTTGCATCTCCCCCTTGATCATTGCCATCATCTTGAGGTGGCTCATCTCTTTGATCTTCTCCTTCATCAACTTGAGCCTCGTCCTTATTTTGAGTTGGTGGAGATGCTTGCATGGAGGAGGATGGTTGATCTTGTGCATTTGGAGGCTCTTCGGATTCCTTAGGACACATATCCCCAATGGACATGTTCCTTAGCGCGATGCACGGAGCCTCTTCATCACCTATCTCATCAAGATCAACTTGCTCTACTTGAGAGCCGTTAGTTTCATCAAACACAACGTCACAAGAAACTTCAACTAGTCCTGAGGACTTGTTAAAGACTCTATATGCCCTTGTGTTTGAGTCATATCCTAGTAAAAAGCCTTCTACAGTCTTAGGAGCAAATTTAGATTTTCTACCTCTTTTGACAAGAATAAAGCATTTGCTACTAAAGACTCTAAAATATGAAATATTGGGATTTTTACCGGTTAGGAGTTCGTATGATGTCTTCTTGAGGATTCGGTGTAGATATAACCGGTTGATGGCATAGCAAGCGGTGTTAACCGCCTCGGCCCAAAACCGATCCGGCGTCTTGTACTCATCAAGCATGGTTCTTGCCATATCCAATAGAGTTCGATTCTTCCTCTCCACTACACCATTTTGTTGTGGCGTGTAGGGAGAAGAGAACTCATGCTTGATGCCCTCCTCCTCAAGGAAGCCTTCAATTTGTGAGTTCTTGAACTCCGTTCCGTTGTCGCTTCTTATTTTTTTGATCCTTAAGTCGAACTCATTTTGAGCTCATCTCAAGAATCCCTTTAAGGTCTCTTGGGTTTGAGACTTTTCCTGCAAAAAGAATAACCAAGTGAAGCGAGAATAATCATCCACAATAACTAGACAGTACTTATTCCCGCCGATGCTTATGTAAGCGATCGGGCCGAATAAATCCATGTGTAGGAGCTCCAGTGGCCTGTCAGTCGTCATGATGTTCTTGTGTGGATGATGAACACCAACTTGCTTCCCCGCTTGGCATGCGCTACAAACCCTGTCTTTCTCAAAATGAACATTTGTTAGTCCTAAAATGTGCTCTCCCTTTAGAAGCTTATGAAGATTCTTCATTCCAACATGGGCTAGTCGGCGGTGCCAGAGCCAACCCATGTTAGTCTTAGCAACTAAGCAAGTGTCGAGTTCAGCTCTATCAAAATCTACCAAGTATAGCTGACCCTCTAACACTCCCTTAAATGCTATTGAATCATCACTTCTTCTAAAGACAGTGACACCTACATCAGTGAATAGACAGTTGTAGCCCATTTTGCATAATTGGGATACGGAAAGCAAATTGTAATCTAGTGAATCAACAAGAAAAACATTGGAAATGAAATGGTCAGGAGATATAGCTATTTTACCCAAACCTTTGACTAAACCTTGATTTCCATCCCCGAATGTGATAGCTCGTTGGGGATCTTGGTTTTTCTCATATGAGGAGAACATCTTTTTCTCCCCTGTCATGTGGTTTGTGCACCCGCTATCGATGATCCAACTTGAGCCCCCGGATGCATAAACCTACAAAACAATTTTAGTTCTTGACTTTAGGTACCCAAACGGTTTTGGGTCCTTTGGCATTAGACACAAGAACTTTGGGTACCCAAACACAAGTCTTGGAGCCCTTGTGTTTGCCCCCAACAAACTTGGCAACTACCTTGCCAGATTTGTTAGTTAAAACATATGATGCATCAAAAGTTTTAAATGAAATGTCATGACCATTTGATGCATTAGGAGTTTTCTTCTTAGGCAACTTAGCACGGGTTGGTTGCCTAGAGCTAGATGTCTCACCCTTATACATAAAAGCATGATTAGGGCCAGAGTGAGACTTCCTAGAATGAATTCTCCTAATTTTGCTCTCGGGATAGCCGACAGGGTACAAAATGTAACCTTCGTTATCCAGAGGCATGGGAGCCTTGCCCTTAACAAAGTTAGATAATTTCTTAGGAGGGGCATTAAGTTTGACATTGTCTCCCTTTTGGAAGCCAATGCCATCCTTGATGCCAGGGCGTCTCCCATTATAAAGCATGCTACGAGCAAATTTAAATTTTTCATTTTCAAGTTCGTGCTCGGCAATTTTAGCATCTCGTTTTGCTATATGATCATTTTGTTGTTTAATTAAAGCCACATGATCATGAATAGCATCAATATCAACATCTCTACATCTAGTGCAAATGGAAACATGCTCAGCGGTAGATATAGAGGGTTTGCAAGATTTTAATTCTACAACCTTAGCATGTAATATATCATTTTCACTTCTAAGGTTGGAAATAGTAACATTGCAAACGTCAAAATCTTTAGCCTTAGCAAGCAATTTTTCATTTTCAATCCTAAGGCTAGCAAGAGAGTCATTCAATTTTTCAATCTTAGCAAGGAAATTAGCATTATCATCTCTAAGATTGGAAATTGAAACATCACAAACATTTGAATCAACCTTAGCTAATAAATTAGCATTCTCATTTCTAAGGTTGTCAATAGTCTCATGGCAAGTGCTTAGCTCACTAGATAGTTTTTCACATTTTTCCACTTCTAGAGCGTAAGCATTTTTAACCTTAACATGCTTCTTGTTTTCCTTGATTAGGAAGTCCTCTTGGGAGTCCAAGAGTTCATCCTTCTCATGGATGGCACTAATTAGTTCATTTAGTTTTTCCTTTTGTTGCATGTTGAGGTTAGCAAAAAGAGTACGCAAATTATCCTCCTCATCACTAGCATTATCATCACTAGAGGACTCATATTTAGTGGAGGATTTGGATTTAACCTTCTTCTTTTTGCCGTCCTTTGCCATGAGGCACTTGTGGCCGACGTTGGGGAAGAGGAGGCCCTTGGTGACGGCGATGTTGGCGGCGTCCTCGTCGGAGGAGTCGGTGGAGCTCTCGTCCGAGTCCCATTCCCGGCAAACATGGGCATCGCCGCCCTTCTTCTTGTAGTACTTCTTCTTCTCCTTTCTTTTCCCCTTCTTGTCGTCGCCCCTTTCACTGTCACTAGAAATAGGACATTTTGCTATAAAGTGATCGGGCTTACCACACTTGTAGCAAACTTTCTTGGAGCGGGGCTTGTAATCTTTCCCCCTTCCTTTGCTTGAGGATTTGGCGGAAGCTTTTGATGATAAGTGTCATTTCCTCATTGTCGAGCTTGGAGGCGTCGATTGGTTGTCTACTTGATGTAGATTCCTCCTTCTTCTCCTCCGTCGCCTTGAATGCCACCGGTTGTGCTTCGGGCGTTGAGGAGGTGCCTTGCTCGATGATTTTCTTTGAGCCTTTAATCATTAGCTCAAAGCTCACAAATTTTCCTATAACCTCCTTGGGAGACATTAGCTTGTATCTAGGATCACCTCGAATTAATTGAACTTGCGTAGGGTTAAGAAAAACGAGGGATCTAAGAATAACCTTGACCATCTCATGGTCATCCCATTTTTCGCACCCGAGGTTGCGCACTTGGTTCACCAAGGTCTTCAAGCGGTTGTACATAGCTTGTGGATCCTCCCCTTGGTGAAGCATGAAGCGACTGAGCTGCCCCTCGATCGTCTCCCGCTTGGTGATCTTTGTCACCTCGTCTCCCTCGTGCGCGGTCTTGAGTACGTCCCAAATTTCCTTCGCACTCTTTAACCCTTGCACCTTATTATACTCCTCTCGACTTAGAGAGGCGAGGAGTATAGTGGTGGCTTGGGAGTTAAAGTGGTGAATTTGGGCTACTTTGTCCGAGTCGTAGTCCTCATCCCCTACGGAAGGTACCTGTACACCAAACTCAACAACATTCCATATGCTTGTGTGGAGTGAGGTTAGATGATGCCTCATTTTGTCACTCCACATATTATAATCTTCACCGTCAAAAACCGGTGGTTTGCCTAATGGAACGGAGAGCAAAGGAGTACGCTTTGAAATATGGGGATAGCGTAGGGGAATCTTACTATACTTCTTGCGCTCATGGCGCTTAGAAGTGACGGACGGCGCGTCGGAGCCGGAGGTTGATGGTGATGAAGAGTCGGTCTCGTAGTAGACCACTTTCCTCATCCTCTTGTGCTTGTCACCTCTCTGATGCGACTTGTGGGAAGAGGATTTTTCCTTCCCCTTCCCTTTGTTGGAGGAGTCTCTCTTCTCCTTCCTCTTGTTGCGGGACTCTTCCGATGAAGTTTCCCCGTGGCTTGTAGTGGGCTTGTCGCCGGTCTCCATCTCCTTCTTGGCGTGATCTCCCGACATCACTTCGAGCGGTTAGGCTCTAATGAAGCACCGGGCTCTGATACCAATTGAAAGTCGCCTAGAGGGGGGGTGAATAGGGCGAATCTGAAATTTAACAACTTAAACACAACTACAAGCCGGGTTAGCGTTAGAAATAATAATGAGTCCGAGAGAGAGGGCGCAAAACAAATCGTGAGCGAATAAAGAGTGAGACACGTGGATTTGTTTTACCGAGGTTCGGTTCGCGCAAACCTACTCCCCGTTGAGGAGGCCACAAAGTCTGGGTCTATATCAACCCTTTCCCTCTCTCAAACGGTCCCTCGGACCGAGTGAGCTTCTCTTCTCAAATCAACCGGGAACAAAACTTCCCCGCAAGGACCACCACACAATTGGTATCTCTTGCCTCGGTTACAAATGAGTTTTTTATCACAAGAACAAATGAGAAAGAAAGAAGCAATCCAAGCGCAAGAGCTCAAAAGAACACAACAAATCTCTCTCACTAATCACTAAAGCCTTGTGTGGAATTGGGAGAGGATTTGATCACTTGGTGTGTCTTGTATTGAATGCCTAGCTCTTGTAAGTAGTTGGAAGTGTGAAAACTTGGATGACTTGAATGTGGGGTGGTTAGGGGTATTTATAGCCCCAACCACCAAACTAGCAGTTTGGTGGAGGCTGTCTGTCGCATGGTGCACCGGACAGTCCGGTGCACACCGGACAGTGTCCGGTGCGCCAGCCACGTCACCAGGTCGTTGGGTTTCGACCGTTGGAGCTCTGACTGCTGGGCCCGCCTGGATGTCCGGTGGCGCACCGGACATGTACTGTAGAGTGTCCGGTGCGCCACCTCGCGCGTGCCTGACTTCTGCGCGCTCTGGAGCGCATTAATTGCTTCTGCAGGTGACCGTTGGCGCGAAGTAGCCGTTGCTCCGCCGTTACACCGGACAGTCCGGTGTGCACCGGACATGTCCGGTGAATTATAGCGGAGCGGATTCCCGAAGCTGGCGAGTTCAGAGTCGCTTCTCCTTGGAGCACTGGACACTGTCCGGTGTACACCGGACAGTCCGGTGAATTATAGCGCGGCGGCTCTGAGTTTTCCCGAAGGTGCGAAGTTTAGCTTGGAGTTCCTTGGTGCACCGGACACTGTCCGGTGGTGCACCGGACAGTCCGGTGCGCCAGACCAGGGTGCCTTCGGTTGTCCCTTTGCTCTTTTTGTTGAACCCTTTTCTTGGTCTTTTTATTTGCCTTTTGTGAACCTTTGGCACCTATATAACTTATAGACTAGAGCAAACTAGTTAGTCCAATTATTTGTGTTGGGCAATTCAACCACCAAAATCAGTTTAGGAAATAGGTGTAAGCCTAATTCCCTTTCAGATCCCCGAGCCAGAAGGCGAGTTGGTCGTTTTTAGGCTTTTTTCACTGCTGGTCTTCGTCTGCCCGCACATCGATTCGTGTCAGAGGTCCTGCGAAAGTTCGAGGTCCAAGTCCACCAGCTGATGCCGAATGCCGTGGTGGCTCTGGCGAAGTACGTCTGAGTGACGACTTTGTATGGTGGTTAGCCCTCAGTGGAAGTCTTCGCAAACATTATTGTCTGCACTGGCAAAAGAGGAAAATTGGAGATGAGATTGCACAGTTTGGATCGTGCACATTCACGCCGAAGTTCGGGAAGACTTCGATGGAGGTTGTGGAGTTGGTTCCCTGCGCCCGCAATAAGTGGGGTAACTGGTGGGATTTCTGGTTTTATGTTTCAGAAGGCACAGTCGAAGACCACCTAGGGCTCCCCGTGGCCGTCATATGCTCCCATCGCCATGTAGCATACCCGCAATTTGAGGTAGCGGAGGATGACGAAGACGAGGGGGCCCTTCGTTGCGCTGCCCGCATGAGTAGCGGGCGCGATTTGGTTGAGGAATTTGTCGGGTATGGGGTGTGGCCCTTGGCGCATGGCTGGGCGCTGGGCGAAGTATGCCCTCGCGAGATGCCCTCCCGTGGCAGGCATCTGGTGCGAAGTCCTGCCTTTGCGTTGGATTTGCGTGGCCGAGATCCCACCGCATTCGTGCGTGAAGCGGAAGACGGGGTGGCAAGGATCGTGGGGCGTTACGTGCCGAGGACCAAGGGCCTACGGAGCTAGGATATCCGTGGGTCCAACGACAGATTGAACCGGGTTTTTGAGCTGAACCGCTTGCCGTACGGTGATTATCCTGGTGTGGACGCCGCCGACCATCACGGGAAGAAACCAATGGGCGGGACCGAGGAAGGGCCTTCGCAGGAGGCTGCCCCGGCTGCTAAGAAGAGGAAATTAGGTACTATAGTGGGAGGAATGGGGGTGTCTGATAATTTTGCTGTGGAATTGATGGGGACATGCGCGGCCCCCGGGGGAAGGATGTCTTCGCCCAAGCTCTGGAGTCTTCGGCGCGAATGCTGGAGGTTACCGGGGGTCGATGGCCAAAGAATGTTTCAATCCCCTTGGTGGAAGGCGAAGACATGTCTACGTCTCGTATAGCTCGTGGCTTGAAGATTTTCCCTTACGGGCGGAATATTGCTGCTATTGTGTCGGCAGTGATGACCAAGGACCGTCAAGACGCTGCGCAGAAGCGCCGGGCGGTCATCAGGATGGCGGACCCGAGGCGTGAGGCGAAGAGAGCGCGGGGGAGTGTGAAGGCTGCTACCTCCGGCAGCAGCCAGCTGGTGCCAGCTGCGAAGCCGGCCGCGCCTGGGTCCAGCAAGCCGTCGGCGGGCGCGAAGACAGCTACCGCTCGCGTGACCAAGTCTCCCCTAGTCGAAGCTGCGAAGGGACAGGAGCTGCCCTCGCCGGGGAAGCATGTTACCGACTTCGGCACGAACATCAACGTGGCGGACTATTTTGTCGGTAAGTTTTTTTGAAGGGGGGGGGCCTTCTGACTGGTGATATGTTGCGTTACAGGGTCCAGCGAGGGACAGATGGTTGTTGTCCGGCCTTTGGTGGCAACCGCTTTGCCATCGGTGGAGGTAAGGGCGAGGGGGACCGCGCAGGACTCGTGGGCCGCCTTCTGCGCGAGCGGCGAGATTCTGACAGCCGCTGCCGCTAAGGACATGGCGGGCACCATGTCCCAGCGGCTAAGGGAGGCATCGCAGCTGTAACACTCTGAATTTGGGGGGTATAAAATTTCTTTGCTCATATTCACAAATTCAGGTGTTACTTTTCTTTTCTCATCCTTCCCCAATCTTTTCTTTCTCATTTCTATAGGAGAGAAATGCTTATTTTATTTGTAATAGTAGTGTGATAGGTTAAACCCTAAGGGACTATGAATTGTTGCATCATGTTGAACCCTAGATTTCACTTTTGTTTGGTGCATAATTCTCAAAAGGTCTAATTTGAATTTGTGGCACATTTGAGTTTGAATCAAATAGAGAAAATAAAAAGAAAAGAGAAAGGAAATTACAAAATAAAAAGAAAAAGGGAAGAAGCCCGTTACCTCAGCCTGCTCGGCCTTTCGGCCCACCAGGCCCAACCCGCGCGCCCGCGCGCGCGCTCTCCCTCCCGCCCCTTCTCTCTCTGCGCGAGCGGGCCCGCCTGTCGGCGCGGCCGCCGTCTCCGCGCTCGCTCCCTCGCTCTCTCTGGTTGCCCGGTCCCACCTGTCGGCACCCCCGCCCGCGCGTGCGCCATCTCCCTCGCTCTCTCTGCCCGTGGGCCCTCCCGGTCAGCCCCGCTTTCCTCGCGCCCGCGCCCGACTTCTTCTCTCTCTCTGCGTCGCGGGTCCCGGCTGTCAGTTTCGCCGTTCTCGCGTAACCGCCGCCGAGCCGCGCGCGCCCGCCTTCCTCGCGCCCACGTCGTGCGTGGGGAGCTCGCCCCACCTCGCCCTCGGCCACTTGAGCCCCGAGCCCCACTCGCCCTCACCCTCTCCCCCATTTGCGCTCCAGTAGACCCTCTTTCCCTCTCGCTGCGCGCACGCAGAGCGCCGCCGCCATCACCCCGCCGTCCCGAGCTCGGTTCCCCGTCGCCGTTGGGGCTCCGCCGCGCCCTTAGCCCCGGTGAGCTCCACCCCGACGTCCGCAACCCGGAACGCGCCCCAATTCCCTCTCCCCCTCCCTATTTCTCTCTGCCCGCGCTCACCCGTCGTCCGCCGTGCAGCCGCCGCCGTCGACCCGGGCCACCGTCGCATCTCCGTCGCCGCCGAGGAGTCCCCGGAGCCCGCCTTGAGGTAAGGGACCTCTCCTGCCCCTATCGCCCCTTGTTTTGCTCTCTGCCGTGTGTAATTCCTCGCCGGAGTAGAGTGATCCCGCCGCCGAGCCGCCCCGCCGTGAATCGCCCCCCTCCGGTGCCTCTGCCCCGACCCAGACCCTACCGGAGAACTCCCCGCGCCCTCCCCGACCTCCCCGACCACCCAGGTCACCCCAGAGTCCCGCCAATCGCCCGCGCCCCTCGTCTCTGGCGAGCCCTCCGCCGCGGGGACGAGCGCTGCCGCCCCAGCTAGCCGTAGGGAAGACCCAGGCCGCCCATCCGATCTCCGCCGTTCAACCCAGATCGGGCGGCCCTGATTCAACCCGCCCGAACCTAATCATGGCCGTCCGCCGGAGATCCAGCGGCCCAGGCCCACTGCCCCCTCACTCCGTCTCTCTGCCCGTTAGGCCCCACTTGTCAGCTCGCCCGCGCGCTCGCGCTGTCCGCCCGGCCCCGCCTGTCAGTCCGCCCGCGCGCTCTGCCCGCCCGGCCCCGCCTGTCAGCCACCCCGAGCCGCCGCGCGCCCGCGCGCCCGCCGCAGGATCTAATCCTGGCCGTTGATCTGAGATCTAACGGCTGTAAGCGCCCGATACCCCTTCGCCCGCGCTTTTTCTTAAAGAACCCCCCGGTTTTCTGGATTTTGCGCCCGCCGTCCCTGGTTTCTCGCAGTTAAGTCCTCAGCCCTTTTACTTAATTCAAAATAGGTCCCTAGGGCATATTTTTAACCCCTAAACTTGTAAAATTCATAACTTTGCCATATGAACTCCAAATTAGGTGCTTCAAATTGCAAAATGTTCATAAAATTATTATCTATCTGATTATGCACTGTTTTCCTGCTGTTTCCATGTTCCAATTAATGGTTAATCTTTAGGATAGGATTAAGGTTATTGGAACTCTATTTTGGGATAAATAAAAGGTAGTAGACTTTAATAAAAGTTGGAGCACTTAAGTTTATGGACTCAAACCCTTAAGTTTAGGAACTTAAACCAGATAATTATTTAATTCCACCACTGACTTAAACCTGAGTAGTGGATAATGACTCATTTTGTATAGTCCTCTACCCCAGACCTAGGAAACACCAGAGTGCCTATCCCTTTTCTGTAATGAATTTGTGACCACCCTCTGCTGCATATGTTTGGTATATTGTTTTTGTTTGTTATTTTCCCAAGTGCATAGTGTGAATGATTACTTTACGTAGACAACGAGCAGTCTGTGTTTCCCGAGGAAGTTGCAGAAGAAGTCCCTGAGCAACAGTTTGGTGAAGGCAAGTGTCCTCTGACCCATTATGTCCTATTCACTTATAACTTACTATCCCGCATTACTTACTTGAAACCTAAGGATTGACTAGCTTTACACTTTACTTTATCCTTGATTACCTTTTGGGTTATATGGTTAGCATCCTGCTACTGCCTTAACTTAATCAATGAACATGATGTGAATATTTATGATATTGTTATCCTGATTATGTTGATGATCTTGTGATACTCTAGGGGGCTCAGGCTGTTTCCTGAGTACCTCTCCGTAAGGACCTGTTCGTTGAGAGACCACCCGGGATAACAGTGCAACCATGAGGGTGAAATGGGGCACCCCTAGCTAAATAATCAGAGGAACTAGAGGTGTAGTTGCTTCGCCGTCGTGCCGTCAATGGGGTCCAGGCACAGTGCTTGCTCTGCCGAGGCTGAGTGCCGAGGTTCTTTCGTTTTGCTTTTGTTAGTCACTCTCCTGCGGGGAGGAGTACTGTGTTTATCAAACTGGAGAAACCTAACGGGCAGCTATGATCTCTAGGGAATCTTTGTAACAGCTACGTAGTGAGACCCTGCCGGACCACCTAGGTAGTGGTCAATGGGGATTAGCTCTCCCCGGGCAGAAAGGGAATCATGACTCATGGGTAAAGTGTGCGACCTCTGCAGAGGGTAGTGAAACTGATATATCAGCCGTGCTCACGGTTAAGAGCAGCCTTGGGATCCTCTTTGATTAGAGATACAAATGGTTCGAGATACAAGGATTATGTTATGATTTTGGTTCGAATATGATGATGTTGTTCCTCGATGAGGAAATGGTTCATGGGTTGGTTAATGATAAAATCTGGCTTCTACTAATGATAAATACCTGACTAACTAAAAGCAACTGCTGGAGCCTAACCCCACATAAAGCTAGTCCACTTCAGCCAAACGGGACATTTGCTGAGTACGTTGATGTGTACTCATCCTTGCTTTACCACAAAACACCAGGTTGTCCGCATTGTAACCACTGCTCCGGAGAAGATGAAGCCGTGGCAGGAGACTTCCAGGAGTTCCAAGACTACGACGAATTCTAGGTGTGGGTTGGCGGCAACCCCCAGTCAGCTGCCTGTGAAGGCCTTATCTTTACTGCGTTTCGCTAGCACTTTGATTTAACTGTTAAGTTGATGACTATGTGGATGTCTATGACTCTGTGATGTAATAAGTTCATACCCCTTTTATGTTATTATTCGAGCACTGTGCGATGATGTTCATTTATGTAATCGCTGTGTACGTGAGTTCTGATCCTGGCACGTACATAGTTCGCATTCGGTTTGCCTTCCAAAACCGGGTGTGACAGCAGCGGCTGTCGCAGCAGCTAAGTCAAGTAAGTTGAGTTGGACTTCGGTGTTTGTTGTTTCCATGAAGATTTGGGTCTCATGTGTTTTTGTCAGGCGGCTGACTTCGCCGACCGCGTTGCGTCTAGCGTCCTGGCTGCGGACGTGGCTGCCGAAGTCGAGAGACTTCGGGCACAGCACGCGGATGCCGTCCGGGAGAAGTCGACCACGGAGAGCAAAAACCGTCGGCTGGTGAAGAAGGTGGCTGCCTTGGAGGTCGAGAAGACAGACCTTCGGCGCCAGCTGGCGGAAGAGAGGAGGGAGGCGAACCAGGCCATCGCCGAGGCGCAGGCTGCGCAGGCTGAGGCCAAGGTGGCGCGGGCGGAGGGAAGTCTCGCCAGCCAACACGTCGAGGAGTGGGAGGCGAGGTTCAACGCCCTACGCGGCCGCGTGGATAAGGCCGAGGCCTCCATGCGCTCTGAGGTTGAGTGGACGCTCGCACAGTTCGTGAGTTCGTATCGCGAGCTGGGCACGCGTACTACTGACTTCGAAGTGCCCGACCGGAAGGCGGGCCTTCGCTTCCTGGAATGGTTGCAGGAGGAGTTGCTGGTACTCCCAACCATCATGGAAGGTTTCATGTCCTTTGCCTCCCTCGTCACCTGTGAGGGGGCCATGAATGTGTTGTCCCGCGAGGGCTGCAGACACTATGGGGTTTTCGACCAGGCAGACGAGAGCTTTGAGCGTGAGATCTTCAAGGCCGAAGACCCCATTGTGAAGCAGTCAGCGGGGGCCCTTTTTGATAGGATGTGGGGGGCATATGGTCGGGAGGCTGTCAGGGAGCGATCCGACCGGGCGAGGGAGCAGGTAAAGGTTATTATTTTCGTGTGGTTGGTTGCGTGTGGGTATGTGTAGTTTTTGCTGAGTGGATGTGCTGTTGCTGAAGATGGAGCGTGCCGAGGACGTTGAGGACTTTGGAAGTATGGTCGGCGCGCTGCCCGAGGTCGTGGAGGCCAAACTGGTGCTGCCCTTGGACGCCGGTGAAGGCCCCTCGATCGTGGCCGTTCCTGCCATGACCGGCGGCGAAGACCCTCTATCGGCCCCTGCGCCAACAATCGAAGGTGCCCTAGAGCCGCCAGCCGAAGACCCCACGGCCGCGGACGGGCCCTCGCAAGTGGCTAAGTAGCTAAATAGGTGCGGAGGAGTGTGTAAGTTTTGTCTGCGTCTTACTGAACCTCGGTTGCTGCGCAGGTTTAAGGTTTTGGGCCTGCGCACGCAACCGCTACTGACATTGGTAATTTTGTGGCGGCTTCGACCGTGGTTGGTGAAGATGTTTCAGATGATTCTGTGTCTAAGTTTTTTGGGTCTGGTGATTCTGGGGATTCAGTTGTGTGGATGGAGGAGTCTTCGGACGAGGACTTAGATTTTTTTGCGGCGCTGGATGTGGCTGCGGAGGAAGCTTCTCCACGCGTGGTAGGTGCTGAAGTTATTCCTAGTGCGGGTGCTGGGCGTAGGCGGCGAAGGGCGGTCGCGAAGCGAAGGGTTAGTGAAGTGGAGGGAAGTCGTCTTCATGTAGACGGGGCTGGCAAACGAGAATTGTTGTCCTCGCCGGCTGGGACGAGTGTAGGTGAGGAGGAGTTGCGGAATCTTTTTGAGGGTGAGGAGCTGAGGATAATGCTGTTCAACTACAGGGAGATGGGCATTATCCCTAAGGTTGAGTCAATGTAACGTGTGATGCCCTCGCTGTATGTATGTACCCGTGATTTGTATGAGGCTGTGTGTCTTCGTTGACCCGGTCGTGCACGTAGACGACTTGTGCGCGGGGAACCTTTTGGGAAATGCTTTCGGTTTTGCGCGCTTGCTGTGCTACTCCGGCTGCACGCGTGGGTGCCTTTTGCGCGGAGAGTTCTTTGGAGAGGACTTCGATTTTGGGCACTTACTGTGCTAGTCCGGCTGCACCCGTAGGCGACTTTTGCATGGAGGATCCGGCTGCACCCTTGGGCGACTTTTGCATGGAGAGTCCTTTGGAGAGGACTTCGATTTTGCCCACTTATTGTGCTTGGTCCGGCTGCACCCGTAGGCGACTTTTGCGCGGAGAGTCCTTTGGAGAGGACTTCGATTTTGCGCACTTATTGTGCTTAGTCCGGCTGCACCCGTAGGTGACTTTTGCGCGGAGAGTCCTTTGGAGTGGACTTCGATTTTGCGCACTTATTGTGCTTAGTCCGGCTGCACCCGTAGGCGACTTTTTGCGTGGAATGTCGCACGCGAGGGTAGCCAGCGCTGTCCCTCGCGGTGACTTTGGTGTAGTCGAATGCCGAAGACCGTTGAAGCGGTCTTTTTCGACAATGGCTTAGTTTTTGTGGGGGATTTTTGCTTGTATATTACATGGCTCCGCCTCATTAAAAACCTCACCCCCTGGGAGGAAAAGAGTGCGGGCCGGAATAATAATGTTTGGCAAATTACAAGGGCGTGATGGCCCTGAGGGTTCAAACAAAAAAATTGCGAAGACTGTCTATATTCCAGGAATGTTCCAGGTCTTCGCCAGATTGAGTTGTTAATCTGTACGCGCTGGGAGACGACTTCGTCTTGACGATAAATGGTCCTTCCCACTTTGGTTCCAGCTTACCCCGTGACTCTGTCTGGGTTGTCCGGACGAGTACGAGGTCCCCTTCGTTGAATTCTCTTGGGATGACCGCGTGGTCGTGCCAGGCCTTCGTTTGGGCTTGATATTTGTTGAGGGCCTGCAGGGCGAAGACGCGGACTCCATCGATGAGGTCTTTGGAAGTTGGCTCGTCGACGTCGGGTACTGCTGAAGCGGTTGTCCGCGGGGACCCATGTTTGATTTCCTGCGGGGTCGTGGCCTCCGATCCGTATAGGAGGCAAAAAGGAGTGAATCCGGTCGCACGACACTCGGTCGTGTTCAGTGCACAGACTGCTTCAGGTAATAGGTCGGCCCATTTGCCCTTCTTGCCATCAAGGAGCATTTTCTTGATCGCCGTGAAAATCTTGCCGTTGGCGCGCTCCACGACGCCGTTGGATTGTGGTGGTAGACTAAGGCGAAGGTGAGCTTGGTGCCAATGGAAAAGCAGAAATCCCTAAAGTCTTGGCTGTCAAATTGCTTGCCATTGTCAACTGTGAGCTCGGACGGGACTCCGAATCGGCAAACAATGTTTTGCCAGAAGAATTTCTGGGCAGTCTTCGATGTTATTGTGGATACCTCCCTCGCCTCGATCCACTTGGTAAAATACTCGACGGCGACGAAGGTGAACTTGAGATTCCCTTTGCCGATTCGGAGTCCCGTTCGAGCTCACAGTTGACAATGGCAAGCAATTTGACAGCCAAGACTTCAGGGATTTCTGCTTCTCCATTGGCACCAAGCTCGCCTTCGCCTCAGTCTACCACCACAATCCAACGGCGTCGTGGAGCGCGCCAACGGCAAGATTTTCACGGTGATCAAGAAAATGCTCCTCGACGGCAAGAAGGGCAAATGGGCCGACCTATTACCTGAAGAAGTCTGTGCACTGAACATGACCGAGTGTCGTGTGACCGGATTCACTCCTTTTCGCCTCCTATACGGATCGGAGGCCATGACCCCGCAGGAAATCAAACATGGGTCCCCGCGGACAATCGCTTCAGCAGTACCCGACGTCGACGAGCCAACTTCTAAAGACATCATCGACGGAGACCGTGTCTTCGCCCTGTAGGCCCTCAACAAATATCAAGCCCAAACGAAGGCCTGACGCGACCACGCGGTCGTCCCAAGAGAATTCAACGAAGGGGAACTCGTACTCGTCCGGACAACCCGAACAGAGTCACGGGGTAAGCTGGAACCAAAGTGGGAAGGACCATTTATTATCAAGAAAAAGTCGTCTCCCAGCGCGTACAGATTAACAAGTCAATCTAGCGAAGACCTGGAACATTCCTGGAATATAGACAGTCTTCGCAAATTTTTTGTTTGAACCCTCAGGGCCATCATGCCCTTGTAATTCGCCAAACATTATTATTCCGGCCCGCACTCTTTTCCTCCCAGGGGGGTGAGGTTTTTAATGAGGCAGAGCCATGTAATATACAAGCAAAAATCCCCCGCAAAAACTAAGCCAATGTCGAAAAAGACCGCTTCAACGGTCTTCGGCATTTGACTACACCAAAGTCACCGCGAGGGACAGTGCTGGCTACCCTCGCGTGCGACATTCCGCGCAAAAAGTCGCCTACGGGTGCAGCCGGACTAAGCACAATAAGTGCGCAAAATCGAAGTCCTCTCCAAAGGACTCTCCACGCAAAAGTCGCCTACGGGTGCAGCCGGACTAAGCACAATAAGTGCGCAAAATCAAAGTCCTCTCCAAAGGACTCTCCGCACAAAAGTCGCCTACGGGTGCATCCGGACCAAGCACAATAAGTGCGCAAAATCGAAGTCCTCTCCAAAGGACTCTCCATGCAAAAGTCGCCCAAGGGTGCAGCCGGATCCTCCGTGCAAAAGTCGCCTACGGGTGCAGCCGGACCAGCACAGTAAGTGCCCAAAATCGAAGTCCTCTCCAAAGAACTCTCTGCGCAAAAGGCACCCACACGTGCAGCCGGAGTAGCACAGCAAGCGCGCAAAACCGAAAGCATTTCCCAAAAGGTTCCCCGCGCACAAGTCGTCTATGGGCACGACCGGGTCAACAAAGACACACAGCCTCATACAAATCACGGGTACATACATACAGCGAGGGCATCACACGTTACATTGGCTCAACCTTAGGGATAATGCTCATCTCCCTGTAGTTGAACAGCATTATCCTCAGCTCCTCACCCTCAAAAAGATTCCGCAACTCCCCCTCACGTACACTCGTCCCAGCCGGCGAGGACAACAATTCTCGTTTGCCAGCCCCGTCTACACGAAGACGACTTCCCTCCACTTCACTAACCCTTCGCTTCGCGACTGCCCTTCGCCGCTTACGCCCACCACCCGCACTAGGAATAACTTCAGCACCTACCACACGTGGAGAAGCTTCCTCCGCAGCCGCATCCAGCGCCGCAAAATAATCTAAGTCCTCATCTGAAGACTCCTCCGTCCACACAACCAAATCCCCAGAATCACCAGACCCAAAAAACTTAGACACAGAATCATCTGAAACATCTTCACCAACCACGGTCGAAGCCGCCATAAAATTACCACTGTCAGTAGCAGTTGCGTGCGCAGGCCCAAAACCTTGAACCTGCGCAGCAACCGAGGTTCAGTAAGACACAGACAAAACTTACACACTCCCCCGCACCTATTTAGCTACTTAGCCACCTGCGAGGGCCCGGCCGCGGTCGTGGGGTCTTCGGCACCTTCGATTGTCGGCGCAGGGGCCGACAGAGGGTCTTTGCCGCCGGTCATGGCAGGAATGGCCACGGTCGAGGGGCCTTCGCCGGCGTCCGAGGGCAGCACCGGTTTGGCCTCCGCGACCTCGGACGGCGCGCCGACCAGACTTCCAAAGTCCTCAACGTCCTCGGCACGCTCCATCTGCAACAACAGCACATTCACTCAGCAAAAACTACACATACCCACACGCAGCCAACCACACGAAAATAATAACCTTTACCTGCTCCCTCGCCCGGTCGGATCGCTCCCTGACAGCCCCCCGACCATATGCCCCCCACATCCTATCAAAAAGGGCCCCCACTGAATGCTTCACAATGGGGTCTTCAGCCTTGAAGATCTCACGCTCAAAGCTCTTGTCTGCCTGGTCGAAAACATGATAGTGTCTGCAGCCCTCGCGGGACAACGCATTCATGGCCCCCTCGCAGGTGACAAGGGAGGCAAAGGACATGAAACCTTCCATGATGGTTGGGAGTACCAGCAACTCCTCCTACAACCATTCCAAGAAGCGAAGGCCCGCCTCCCGGTCGGGCACTTCGAAGTCAGCAGTACGCGCGCCCAGCTTGCGATACAAACTCACGAATTATGCGAGCGTCCGCTCAACCTCAGAGCGCGTGGAGGCCTCGGCCTTATCCACGCGGCCGCGCAGGGCGTTGAACCTCGCCTCCCACTCCTCGACGCGTTGGCTGGCGAGACTTCCCTCCGCCCGCGCCACCTTGGCCTCAGCCTGCGCAGTCTGCGCCTCGGCTACGGCCTAGTTCTCCTCCCTCCTCTCTTCCGCCAGCTGGCGCCGAAGGTCTGTCTTCTCGGCCTCCAAGGCGGCCACCTTCTCCGCCAGCCGGCGGCTTTTGCTCTCCGCGGCCGACTTCTCCCGGACGACATCCGCGTGCTGTGCCCGAAGTCTCTCGACTTCGGCAGCCACGTCCGCAGTCAGGATGCCAGACGCAACGCGGTCGGCGAAGTCAGCCGTCTGACAAAAACACATGAGACCCAAATCTTCATGGAAACAACAAACACCGAAGTCCAACTCAACTTACTTGACTTAGCTGCTGCACAGCTGCTGTGATGCCTCCCTCAGCCGCTGGGACATGGTGCCCGCCACGTCCTTAGCGGCAGCGGCTGTCAGAATCTCGCCGCTCGCGCAGAAGGCGGCCCACGGGTCCTGCGCGGTCCCCCTCGCCCTTACCTCCCCGATGGCAAAGCGGTTGCCACCGAAGGCGGGACAACAACCATCTATCCCTCGCCGGACCCTGTAACGCAACATATCACCGGTCAGAAGCCCCCCCTCCAAAAAAAATTACCGACAAAATAGTCCTCCACGCTGATGTTCGTGCCGAAGTCGGTAACACGCTTCCCCGACGAGGGCAGCTCCCGTCCCTTCGCAGCTTCGACCGGGGGAGACTTGGTCACGCCAGCGGTAGCTGTCTTCGCGCCCGCCGATGGCTTGCTGGACCCAGGCACGGTCGACTTCGCAGCCGGCACCGGCTGGCTGCTACCGAAGGCAGCAGCCTTCGCGCTCCCCCGCGCTCTCTTCGTCTCACGCCTCGGGTCCGCCATCCTGATGACCGCCCGGCGCTTCTGCGCAGCGTCCTGACGGTCCTCGGTCATCACTGCCGACACAACAGCAGCAATATTCCGCCCGTAAGGGAAAATCTTCAAGCCACGAGCTATACGAGACGTAGACATGTCTTCGCCTTCCACCCAGGGGATTGGAACATTCTTTAGCCATCGACCCCCGGTAACCTCTAGCATTCGCGCCGAAGACTCCCGGAGCTCGGGCGAAGACATCCTTCCCCCGGGGGCCGTGCATGTCCCCATCAATTCCACAGCAAAATTATCAAACACCCCCATTCCTCCCACTATAGTACCTAATTTCCTCTTCTTAGCGGCCGGGGCAGCCTCCTGCGAAGGCCCTTCCTCGGTCCCGCCCATCGATTTCTTCCCGCGGCGGTCGGCGGCGTCCACACCAGGATAATCACCGTACGGCAAGCGGTTCAGCTCAAAAACCCGGTTCAATCTGTCATTGGACCCACGGATATCCCAGCTCCGCAGGCCCTCGGTCCTCGGCACGTAACGCCCCACGATCCTTGCCGCCCCGTCTTCTACTTCACGCACGAATGCGGCGGGATCTCGGCCACGCAAATCCAGCGTGAAGGCAGGACTTCGCACCAGCTGCCCGCCACGGGAGGGCATCTCGCGAGGGCATACTTCGCCCAGCGCCCATCCATGCTCCAAGGACCACACCCCATACCTAACAAATTCCTCAACCAAATCGCGCCCGCTACTCATGCGGGCAGCGCAACGAAGGGCCCCCTCGTCTTCGTCATCCTCCGCTACCTCAAATTGTGGGTATGCTACATAGTGATGGGAGCACATGACGGCCACGGAGAGCCCTGGGTGGTCTTCGACTGCGCCTTCTGAAACGTAAAACCAGAAATCCCACCAGTTACCCCACTTATTGCGCGCGCAGGGAACCAACTCCACAACCTCCATCGAAGTCTTCCCGGACTTCGGCGTGAATGTGCACGATCCAAACTGTGCAATCTCATCTCCAATTTTCCTCTTTTGCCAGTGCAGACAGTAATGTTTTGCGAAGACTTCCACTGAGGGTTGGCCACCATACAAAGTCGTCGCCCAGACGTACTTCGCCAGAGCCACCACGGCATTCGGCGTCAGCTGGTGGACTTGGACCTCGAACTTCCGCAGGACCTCCGACACGAATCGATGTGCGGGCAGACGAAGACTAGCAGTGAAAAAAGCCTAAAAAACGACCAACTCGCCTTCTGGCTCGGGGATCTCCTCCGCCCCCGGGACACGCCCCACTCCGCCGCCAAAATATCCAAGCTGCTGCATGTCCTGAACACGGGCCGAGGAAATCCGCGACACACCAAACTCCACTGTATCACCAGGATGCAACTCCTCCGCCGCCACATTGCTCAAAGTATCTTCGGACGACGCGCTGGCCGGCGGTGTATCAGCAACAGATGAAGAAGAGGACGGCATAGCTACGTACCGGCGGAGGGCCTGCTTCACGCGGGCCAGTTCTCCGACGAGCAGGAGCAAGGAGGGCAAGGAAGCAGACGAACGGTTTCAAAAGGAGGCTAGGGTTTCGCGGCGCGCAGAAAGAGTACCCGAACCGCGCCGTCCCGCCCCCCTTTTATATACACAGGACGCGACGCTTCGGGAAACCCGCAGTCCAACAGTACCGCGTCCATTAACGGTCACATCAAAAACCCTCGCGGAACCACTTCGAGCGAGGGCAGCGTCTCCACCATCTAGCGACGTCTTCGGCACCAGATGACTCAGTCGAACTGGTCCCTCAGAGGGCAAATGTTAGGGCGAAGGCGAAGACACTGGCCCTCGCTCGAAGCCTTCGCCAGTCTCGCTACATCAACCCCTCGCTCGAAGCCTTCGCCAGTCTCGCTGCTTCAACGAAGGCAAAACGAGTGGCAGCTCCCACCCTTCGTCGAACACGTTGCAAGGCGAAGGCCCACGACGAGGTCGCCCCGCCCCGTGTCCTCGTCGAACACGAAGGCCCACATGGAATTCGGCCCATTGTAACAGGCCCCGCGCGGCCGGTTGTATTACGGGCCCGATTTGTAAACGTTTTTATGAAATGACGGTCTGTAACCCCGATTTATGGGAATATTCCGGGAATGACCTAGACGCTTGAGGGCACATGCGTCCTTAAACCTAGGCGCCTATAAATACCCTTGTACAGTGCCATTGAGGGGCTAGATTAACAGAGCAATTGTTGCCCCAATCAAAACGTGTTCTCACCTCACTCAACCCCTGTTTGAAACAACCTGTCCCGGAACGCGAGTTCTAACAAGCTGCTCGACGATCGTCTGGCAGGCCAGGGACGCTTGTTCGTAAAGCGATTGCTCTACGAACTTATGATAATCTAGTGCTCTCTTTTTTCCGGCCTTGCGCGACTTTTAGGTTCAACGGATATACGATGCCTTTTTTTGTGCAGACACGATCGTCGTGCATGTCCATGTGTAGGGAGAAAGCCTGTTCAGGTTAGTTGGAAAAGATGACAGCAAAGCGAGCACTGAGCAGCACGCTCACTCACTCACTCACTCCACAGTGCTCCCAGCCTCCCACTCCGCTTTTTTTTTTTCTTCTTCTTCTAGTACTTGTTTCCGAAGCTACCTCCAAGGTTAAGGACCGGGAATAGCCTTGTCCGACCTCCGCTCCGTAGCAGCAATGCGCATAGTTGCAGTAAAGCAAGGCCCTTTTTATTATTAATTCCATCTCTGAACATGTCCAAGGTGCGTCACAGCATATTCGACCACGCTTCGGAGTTGAGACCAGCAGAATTAGATGTGGAGTGATGGTAGTAGCTTCCGAGAAATTCACAGCATCTCGCCTGCGTACAAAGGAAGGGGAGGGGGAAAGGAGAGCGTGCGGAGCACCCATGGAAAGCAAAAAAGGCAAGGAGAGGAGGGAAAAGATGGTGAAGAACAAAGCAAGGGAGGAGGAGGGCAGGCGAACAACCAAGTCGGAAGCAGGAAAAAAAAAAGAATCCCCTCACACCAAAGCAACTTTTTCTTGAACAGCGGGGGCACCCAGACCCAGCAGCCCGGCCAACACACCAAGCAAGCAGGTGCACTGCAAAGCACTTCTAGAACCTGGATTCGCGCGACGTGCTTCCGGTCCCGGCCCTTGATGATTAGTAAAACCAGTAGTAGTCTATTAGCCACTGCCACGCCATCATGCCAAGAGTTACCGTTGGGTAAAAAAAAAAAAAGATGAGGTAGTAGCAATCATGGCCGCGTGAGCTTTGCGGACTTGAGAAATCAGATTCTCGGTTCGGTCTGCACGCATTGCGCTTGCGGCCGGAGCGCTGGCTGAGGCGCGGTCAAAAGGGGGGGCGGTAGTATTCAATGCCGTAGTTGGAACTTGGACGCTGCGCCTGCGTGCGCTGGCTGGAGTTTTTACATTGGCACGCAGGACCGAACGAACGAGCGAGTGAACGAGAACAGCTGCGGTTCCGTTTTTCGGTCGGCCTCCGCTGTTGAAGCAGAGCATGAGAGCAGAGTACGATGGGGGATTGACAAGGGGTGGGGGGAAAAAAATGAAATGACCCTTTCCACCTGCCTTGTAACCATCGCGGCAACATGGGCGCGCCAAGCTTTATTAGCTGGTGGACGGCGTCGGCGTCTCACACAGTCACACACACCCCTATATATCCTCCTCCTCCTCCTCCATGACTACTCTGTGCTGTGCTGTGCTGTGCTGTGCTGCGCAGGTGCAAGTAAGTGCGATCCAACCCAGCCGGGAAAGGAAAGAGGAAAGGGAGGGAGGGGACCGTTGCAGGCTTGCAGCCATTGATGCGCCAGCAGAGCGGAGCGGCACCGGCCTGCAGCTCAGCGCCAGATAGGCTCAAGAAACCGAGAGGCCAAGGAATTAAGCGATGGAGCCTGCGCCGGGAGGCCCGGGACGGAGAGGGAGATGCATGCTGCTGCTTCTGGGGGCTCTCGCCCTCGCATTGGCCGGCGCTGCGACCGCGACCGCGACCGCGTGGCCTCACCCTCACGGCGGCGCCGCCGCCGCCGCGGGTGCGGGCAGGCCGGGAGGCGCCGAGCGCTGGTACAGGGATCTCGCGCTCAGGAGGATGGAGAGCGTCAGATCCTCCTTCGGCGCCAGAAGAGATTTGGCGACGGTGCGTCTTTCTTCGTCGCACGCTTTTCTTTCCTCCAGCTTTCGCTTCTTTGTTCTTCCTTGTCACTCGAGTGCGGTTCAGGTGTTCGTTGCTCTTTGCTCCTGCCCTCTTTTTTTTTTTTAAAAAAGAAATCTATATTTAATGTTTTTTTAATCTATCCTACGGTCCCGTCCTCTTCCCTTTACAGTAATGAGTTCTTTAATGGCCAGCTCGTAGTACACAGACACCTGGCTCTGATCATGCTTTTGGGAGAGTGTACGGTACGTGCACCAGCTAATTAGAGATACACGGACAGATGCGTCGGTTTTGCTTTGCAGCTAAGCTTCCACTACTGCTGCCCCTGCCAGTACAATATCTCTTGCATTTTGCAAGAAAAGTCACGGCGTTTACCACCAACCAAGGTTGGAGCTTTCCAATTAAAAGTAAAAAAACCACCGGCCGTCACTGTCGATGCTCAGAGGATCCAATCATCCGGGCCTTCCCGGAGAAACATGCTGAAAACGACGTCAGGCTCGTCGGTCAGCCAAGCCAACCACCACCACCCGTAGGGCAGGAGTCAATAGGCGAGCCGTTTCACCGCCGTTGCACTGTTGCAGCACAAGTGCGTCAGGTTCTTGACCGCAGCAAAGCGCATGACGCCGTCCGTCTGAATATACCTCCGCCCTGCATTTTCGTCAAACCAAACTTACGGCATTGCCTCCCAGTTTCCCCATCCCCAGCTCCGTTTCCGTCTCCGGCACCAGGGCCAGTGCCGCGCCAACCACCGCTACCTGCTCGTCACCGGCAAAGCTTGTTTTCTTTTTCTTTTCTACCCTTGGGAAGTCTGAACTGTACTGCCACGTCTGTCTGACCTGGCGTGGATGGACGGCGCAGGCTTCCGCGAGCGCGCGGGTGTACCACGTGACGGACTACGGCGCGGACCCGACCGGCGCCGCCGACGCCACGGCGGCGATCAGCAAGGCCATAGCGGACGCGTTCCGCCCGCCCACCAACGCCACCATGACCGGCGGCATCCCCGACCTCGGCGGCGCCGAGGTGCACCTCGACGGCGGCACGTACCTCATCAAGGGGCCCCTCACGCTGCCGGCATCCGGCGGCGGCAACTTCAAGGTGCCGATCCTCCTCGTTTTTTGCTTGTTTCTATACTATAATAATAATAATAATCATGAGGTTCTCTGTTGCTGCCTGGCCGGCTAGCTTCACGCTTGCACCGCTTAGTGACACCTACGTACGTACGTTGCGTGGCGCAGATCCACAGCGGGTCGCTGCGCGCGTCCGACGACTTCCCGACGGACCGGTACCTGATCGAGCTGTCGGCGGCCAAGAGCGGCCGGAGCTACGACTACGAGTACGCCACGCTGCGGGACCTGATGCTGGACTGCAGCTACCGCGGCGGCGGCGTGGCGGTGGTGGACTCGCTCCGCGTCGCCGTCGACAACTGCTACGTGGCGCACTTCGCGTCCGACGGCGTCGCGGTGCGCGGCGGCCACGAGACGCTCATCCGCAACACCTACCTCGGCCAGCACATGACGGCCGGGGGCGACCCGGGGGAGCGCGGCTTCACGGGCACGGCCATCCGCCTCGACGGCAACGACAACTCCGTGTCCGACGTCGTCATCTTCTCCGCGGCCACGGGGATCATGGTCACCGCGCCGGCCAACTCCATCTCCGGCGTGCACTGCTACAACAAGGCCACGGGCTTCGGCGGCACCGGCATCCACCTCAAGATCCCGGGCCTCACGCAGGCGTGGATCAGCAACTGCTACATGGACTACACCAGCATCGTCGCCGAGGACCCCGTGCTGCTCCACGTCTCCGGATCATTCTTCCTCGGCGACGCCAACGTCGTGCTCAAGGCCGTCAGCGGCGTCGCCAGGGGCGTCCAGGTCGTCGGCAACATCTTCAGCGGCAGGGACAAGGGCGTCGACATCGTGCAGCTGGACGGCGCCTTCGCCACCGTGGACCAGGTGTACGTGCAGCAGAACTCCGCCACGGGGATGACCGTCAGGTCCACCTCCGCGCGCGCGTCGGTCGAGGGCAACGGGACCTCCTGGACGCTCGACTTCTCGCCGGTGCTGCTGTTCCCGGACCGCATCGGCCACGTGCAGTACTCGCTCGTCGCCGGCGACGAGTTCCCGGGACACACGCTTCGGAACGTGTCCGGGAACCAGGTCGTGGTCGCCACCGACAAGGCCGTCTCGGCCACGGTCCACGTCTTGGTGGACCAGAACAGCGACTGAGATAAGATAAGATGGTGCGTCGAGGAGACACTCGAGAGTTGCCTGCGTGCACGCAGTACGCGTGCTGCTGCCTGCTCGTGCGGCTGCTGCGGAGCAAGGCGTTATTCCTTCGTTTCTTCTTCTCGGAAATTTCAGCCATTCATGTCGTCGGGAAGATGACAATTGTTTGATGCGACAAAATGCTCCAGAATGGATCATTCTTTTGCTGTATGAAATGAAATGATTCAGAAGCTCCATCAATCTGCGTACCAAGGCATAAAACATGTGTTGCTGATTAGCAAACATAAGCATGCAAGTAATTATGAAAAGCGATAAAAAGCAAGATGTGGGGTTACTTTCACTTGCAGTAGGAGTAGATCTTAGGTGACATGACATGATCCTCACCTGGCCAGCCTGTTTTCTGCTAACCAGTCATTCTCAGCTGTACCAGAAAATGGTCCTCAAAGCTTGCAAGCTAGTAATCATTCTCCCCGTTCCAATATAATTTTGCGTAATTTAACTTATCGCTGGTCTTCTTCTCGCCAGAGGTTCGTTCCTAGTCCTTTGCCCTTCATTGCGCTCTATCCCTATCGCGGCAAATAGGATGTGATGGTTCGGCACTGTCGAGCGATGTGAAGCTATATTTGTCCTCCACGTTGAGGCAATATTGTTTTGCTCTATATTCAACATGCCACGCGTACCACTTTGGTTGATCACAAAGTGCACACCACATGTGATCCAGCTTGAATTCTGTTTTGTTGGACCTGTTGCAGAAGTTATCCTTTGCCACTTGGAGCAACTGAGCATCATCTGATCTGTTTGGCTAGGACACTGACTTGTAGATGTCGTTGAAGAGATTGACCTTTCGGTTGTCTGTGGATCATCGATCCTTGAGCTGCTTAGCGGTACGCTGTCAAGGAGGCTTGGTGGTGAAGTTGTACATGGCTGCTATTTAATCCCAAAAGGCTAATCCTTTTTTGTCGTTGCCGTCAACAGGGTCAACAAAGTGCATTAACCACACGTGTACCTACAAATATACAAGCTCACAAAATATTCTCTACTTGTATGAATTTTATAAAGGTATGTGTGTACTTACGGATCTTTCATCCTTTGTCTTAGTACAGTCCCATCGTTGTTGGAACTGCGATGCATTGGAGTAAGAGGACTGTTTGGAGGCCGCCTCATTGTGGCTGCTTGGTGGCACTACCATGTCTGAGGGAGTAGAAGAAGCACGAGCACCATAAGGATGAGCATATGAAGGAGGAACACTATAAGAACCACATGGAGGGGGAGCATATGGATAACTGTACGAGTATGGAGGAGGATACCGATAAGTGAAAGGTTGTGGAGGACAAGCATCGATGGAAAGGGATTCATTAGTGCTAGGAGGATGAGGAGTGTCGTTGGTTGGAGGCTCAGTAGCAGAAGAAACATCATACATGGTCGATATGGATATGGAAGAGGAGCATACGGGTATGGAAAGAAAGGTTGCAGAGGCCATGGGGATGAGCATGAGCTTCATCTCGATGATGGTGGATGGAAGAAAGATGGACGAAAAATACTTGCTCCACACCAGTAGGGTCTCACGATATCGCGGAGATTGATCGCTGAGCAAGTTCGTGAATGTTTCATAGTTAGACTCCACCTCGAATCCATATCGAAATGGAGGTTTGAAAATAGCTGATCAAAATGGAGACAAAAGTGTGTGAATGAAGGAGAGGGCTTGAGAATTAAAGGTGAAAGTGTGTGAACGAATCCAAACAACCTCCCTCTTTTTACAGGGTGGTTTCAATTTTTTTGGATGTATTGGTTTTTTTAAAAATTCAAATGAATGAAATAATTCAGACCAATCATAGACGGTTACAATAACCACTGACCACCGTCACCGATCAGACTGGGTCGGTAACGACTGCGACCCCAACGCATCGATCGGTACCGGGCACGCCCGCCCCAATGTGGTGCCTGACGTCTGCCCCGACCATCTGGCCGGCAGCTAACCCGACAGGGCAATTTGGCTAGTGTAATGCTCGCCCGGCTCGGTACTGATCGCTTGGAGCGCCACGCCAACGGTCAATACAGATCGCCGCTGGCACTAGCCTTAGTCAAGGGAGCGTTAACACTCCTATGCCGACCGACAATGCGTTGTCGGTTGTGTGCGACCGAACCAACGTAGCAGTCTGACGATACTCATTGGTCTGAGGACCCTTGAAAGTCGCCTAGAGGGGGGTGAATAGGGCGAAACTGAAATTTACAAAATATAAACACAACTACGAGACGAGTTAGCTTTAGAAATAATAATGAGTCCGGGAGAGAGGGCGCAAAACAAATCACAAGCGAATGAAGAGTGTGACACGCAGATTTGTTTTACCGAGGTTCGGTTCTCGCAAACCTACTCCCCGTTGAGGAGGCCACAAAGGCCGGGTCTTTTTCAACCCTTTCCCTCTCTCAAACGGTCCCTCGGACCGAGTGAGCTTTCTCTTCTCAAATGTTTGGAACACAAAGTTCCCACAAGAACCACCACAAGATTGGTGTCTCTTGCCTCAATTACAAGTGAGTATGATCGCAATGAAGAATCAAAGAAGGAAGAAAGCAATCCAAGCGCAAGAGCTCGAAATAACACAAGCAAATCTCTCTCACTAATCACTAGGGCGTTGTGTGGAGTTTGGAGAGGATTTGATCACTTTGGTGTGTCTAGAATTGAATGCTAGAGCTCTTGTAAGTAGTTGAAGTGGGAAAACTTGGATGACTTGAATGTGGGGTGGTTGGGGTATTTATAGCCCCAACCACCAAACTAGCCGTTTCGTGCAGGCTGGCTGTCGTATGGTGCACCGGACAGTCCGGTGCACACCGGACAGTCCGGTGCACACCGGACAGTCCGGTGCGCCAGCCACGTCACCAAAGCCGTTGGGTTCCGACCATTGGAGCTCTGTCTTCTGGGCCCGCCTGGATGTCCGGTGGCGCACCGGACATGTACTGTAGAGTGTCCGGTGCGCCAGCATGGGCGTGCCTGACCTCTGCGCGCGCTGGCGCACAATAAATGCGCTGCAGGTAGCCGTTGGCGCCGTCGTAGCCATTGCCCCGCAGTTACACCAGACAGTCCGGTGTACACCGGACATGTCCGGTGAATTATAGCGGAGCAGCCGTTGCAGTTTCCCGAGACTGGCGAGTTCCTGAGGCCGCTCTTCCTTGGAGCACCGGACACTGTCCGGTGTACACCGGACAGTCCGGTGAATTATAGTGGAGTTGCCTCTAGATTTTCCCGAAGACGACGAGTTTGCACTGGAGTCCTCTGGCGCACCGGACAGTCCGGTGCGCCAGACCAGAGGTGCCTTCGGTTGTCCCTTTGCTCTTTTGTTGAACTCAAAACTTGGTCTTTTTATTGGCTAAGTGTGAACCTTTGGCACCTGTATAACTTATACACTAGAGCAAACTAGTTAGTCCAATTATTTGTGTTGGGCAATTCAACCACTAAAATTAATTAGGGACTAGGTGTAAGCCTAATTCCCTTTCAATCTCCCCCTTTTTGGTGACTGATGCCAACACAAACCAAAGCAAATATAAAAGTGCATAATTGAACTAGTTTGCATAATGTAAGTGCAAAGGTTGCTTGGAATTGAGCCAATAAATGTTACTTACTAGATATGCATGGATTGTTTCTTTATTATTAACATTTTGGACCACGCTTGCACCACATGTTTTGTTTTCGGAAATTCTTTTTGTAAATCCTTTTCAAAAGTCCTTTTGCACAATAGTCAAAGGTAAATTAATAAGATTTTTGCGAAGCATTTTCAAGATTTGAAATTTTGTCCCCTTGTTTCAAATGCTCTTCCTTTGACTAAACAAAACTCCCCCTCAAATAAATTCTCCTCTTAGAGTTCAAGAGGGTTTTAAGATATCAAGTTTTGAAAATACTACTTGCTCCCCCTTTAGAACACAAAGAGATACCAATTTGAAATTTACCAATTGAAAATCATTAATTTTAAAAATTAGGGTGGTGGTGCGGTCCTTTTGCTTTGGGCCAATACTTTCTCCCCCTTTGGCATGAATCGCCAAAAACGGATACTTGGAATGAAATATAGGCCCGTTCAGCTACTTTCTCCCCTTTGGCAAATAAAACATAGGAGTGAAGATTATACCAAAGATGGAGAGTGATGCGGAGCGACGGCAAAGGATGAGTAGTAGAGTGGAGTGGAAGCCTTTGTCTTTGCTGAAAACTCCTATTCCCTTTCAATATACCTATGACTTGGTTTGAAATACACTTGAAAAACACATTAGTCATAGCATATATAAAAGAGATATGATCAAAGGTATACTGATGAGCTATGTGTGCAAATTAGCAAAAGAAGTTCCTAGAATCAAGAATATTGAGCTCATGCCTAAGTTTGGTAAAAGATTGTTCATCAAGTGGCTTGGTAAAGATATCGGCTAATTGATCTTTAGTATTAATGTATGCAATCTCGATATCCCCCTTTTGTTGGTGATCCCTAAGAAAATGATATCGAATGGCTATGTGCTTAGTGCGGCTAAGCTCAACGGGATTATCCGCCATGCGAATTGCACTCTCATTATCACATAGAAGAGGAACTTTGGTTAATTTGTAACCATAGTCCCGCAGGGTTTGCCTCATCCAAAGCAATTGCGCGCAATAATGGCCTGCGGCAATGTACTCGGCTTCGGCGGTAGAAAGAGCGACCGAATTTTGCTTCTTTGAAGCCCAAGACACCAAGGATCTTCCCAAGAACTGGCAAGTCCCCGATGTGCTCTTTCTATTAATCTTACACCCCTCCCAATCGGCATCCGAATAACAAATAAAATCAAATGTGGATCCTCGAGGGTACCAAAGCCCAAACTTAGGAGTATAAGCCAAATATCTCAAGATTCGTTTTACGGCCGTAAGGTGTGATTCCTTAGGGTCGGCTTGGAATCTTGCACACATGCAAACGGAGAGCATAATGTCCGGTCGAGATGCACATAAATAAAGCAATGAACCAATCATCGATCGATATACCTTTTGATCAACGGATTTACCTCCCGTGTCGAGGTCGAGATGCCCATTGGTTCCCATGGGTGTCTTGATGGGCTTGGCATCCTTCATTCCAAACTTGGTTAGAATGTCTTGAGTATACTTTGTTTGACTAATGAAGGTGCCCTCTTGGAGTTGCTTGACTTGGAATCCTAGAAAATACTTCAACTCCCCCATCATAGACATCTCGAATTTCTGTGTCATGATCCTACTAAATTCTTCACATGTAGATTCGTTAGTAGACCCAAATATAATATCATCAACATAAATTTGGCATACAAACAAATCATTGTCAAGAGTTTTAGTGAATAAAGTAGGATCGGCTTTGCCGACTTTGAAGCCATTAGCAATAAGGAAATCTCTAAGGCATTCATACCATGCTCTTGGGGCTTGCTTGAGCTCGTAAAGCGCCTTAGAGAGCCTATAGACATGATTAGGATACTCACTATCTTCAAAGCTGGGAGGTTGCTCAACATAGACCTCCTCCTTGATTGGTCCATTGAGGAAGGCACTCTTCACGTCCATTTGATAAAGCTTGAAGCCATGGTAAGTAGCATAGGCTAATAATATGCGAATGGACTCAAGCCTAGCTACGGGTGCATAGGTTTCACCAAAATCCAAACCTTCGACTTGTGAATACCCTTTGGCCACGAGTCGAGGTTTGTTCCTTGTCACCACACCATGCTCGTCTTGCTTGTTGCGGAAGACCCACTTGGTTCCTACAACATTTTGGTTAGGACGTGGAACTAAATGCCATACCTCGTTTCTCGTGAAATTGTTGAGCTCCTCTTGCATCGCCATCACCCAATCCGAATCTTGAAGTGCTTCCTCTACCCTGTGTGGCTCAATAGAGGAAACAAAAGAGTAATGCTCACAAAAATGTGCAACACGAGATCTAGTGGTGACCCCCTTATGAATGTCGCCGAGGATGGTGTCGACGGGGTGATCTCGTTGGATTGCTTGGTGGACTCTTGGGTGTGGCGGCCTTGGTTCTTCATCCTCCTTGTCTTGATCGTTTGCATCTCCCCCTTGATTATTGCCGTCATCTTGAGGAGGCTCATCTCTTTGATCTTCTTCTTCATCAACTTGAGCCTCGTCCTCATTTTGGGTTGGTGGAGATGCTTGCGTGGAGGAGGATGGTTGATCTTGTGCATGTGGAGGCTCTTCGAATTCCTTAGGACACACATCCCCAATGGACATGTTTCTTAGCGCGATGCACAGAGCTTGTTCTTCACCTATCTCATCAAGATCAACTTGCTCTACTTGAGAGCCGTTAGTCTCATCAAACACAACGTCACAAGAAACTTCAACTAGTCCTGAGGACTTGTTAAAGACCCTATATGCCCTTGTGTTTGAGTCATATCCTAGTAAAAAGCCTTCTACAGTTTTAGGAGCAAATTTAGATTTTCTACCTCTCTTAACAAGAATAAAGCATTTGCTACCAAAAACTCTAAAATATGAAATATTGGGCTTTTTACCGGTTAGGAGTTCTTAGGATGTCTTCTTGAGGATTCGGTGTAGATATAACCGGTTGATGGCGTAACAAGCGGTGTTGACCGCCTCGGCCCAAAACCGATCCGGTGTCTTGTACTCATCAAGCATGGTTCTTGCCATGTCCAATAGAGTTCGATTCTTCCTCTCCACAACACCATTTTGTTGTGGGGTGTAGGGAGAAGAGAACTCATGCTTGATGCCCTCTTCCTCAAGAAAGCCTTCAATTTGAAAGTTCTTGAACTCCGTCCCATTGTCGCTTCTAATTTTCTTGATCCTTAAGCCGAACTCATTTTGAGCCCGTCTCAAGAATCCCTTTAAGGTCTCTTGGGTATGGGATTTTTCCTGCAAAAAGAACACCCAAGTGAAGCGAGAATAATCATCCACAATAACTAGACAGTACTTACTCCCGCCGATGCTTATGTAAGCGATCGGGCCGAATAGGTCCATGTGTAGGAGCTCCAGTGGCCTGTCACTTGTCATGATGTTTTTGTGTGGATGATGAGTGCCAACTTGCTTCCCGGCTTGGCATGCGCTACAAATCCTGTCTTTCTCAAAATGAACATTTGTTAGTCCTAAAATGTGTTCTCCCTTTAGAAGCTTATGAAGATTCTTCATTCCAACATGGGCTAGTCGGTGGTGCCAGAGCCAACCCATGTTAGTCTTAGCAATTAAGCAAGTGTCAAGTTCAGCTCTATCAAAATCTACTAAGTATAGCTGACCCTCTAACACTCCCTTAAATGCTATTGAATCATCACTTCTTCTAAAGACAGTGACACCTACATCAGTAAATAGACAGTTGTAGCCCATTTGACATAATTGAGATACGGAAAGCAAATTGTAATCTAAAGAATCTACAAGAAAAACATTGGAAATGGAATGGTCAGGAGATATAGCTATTTTACCCAAACCTTTGACCAAATCTTGGTTTCCATCCCCGAATGTGATAGCTCGTTGGGGATCTTGGTTTTTCTCGTAGGAGGAGAATATCTTCTTCTCCCCTGTCATGTGGTTTGTGCACCCGCTGTCGATGATCCAACTTGAGCCCCCGGATGCATAAACCTACAAAACAAGTTTAGTTCTTGACTTTAGGTACCCAAACGGTTTTGGGTCCTTTGGCATTAGAAACAAGAACTTTGGGTACCCAAACACAAGTCTTGGAGCCCTTGTGTTTGCCCCCAACAAACTTGGCAACTACCTTGCCGGATTTGTTAGTAAGCACATAAGATGCATCAAAAGTCTTAAATGAAATGCCATGACCATTTGATGCATTAGGAGTTCTCTTCTTAGGCAACTTAGCATGGGTTGGTTGCCTAGAGCTAGATGTCTCACCCTTATACATAAAAGCATGATTAGGGCCAGAGTGAGACTTCCTAGAATGAATTCTCCTAATTTTGCTCTCAGGATAACCGGCAGGGTATAAAATGTAACCCTCGTTATCCTGAGGCATGGGAGCCTTGCCCTTAACAAAATTTGACAATCTTTTAGGAGGGGCACTAAGTTTGACATTGT
The DNA here is from genome assembly GCA_029449295.1 of Zea luxurians. NCBI lineage: Eukaryota > Viridiplantae > Streptophyta > Magnoliopsida > Poales > Poaceae > Zea > Zea luxurians. Next base: position 20,844,045 of record JAOPSE010000009.1, on the reverse strand, counting down.
CTCCCCTTTGGAAGCCAATGCCATCCTTGATGCCAGGGCGTCTCCCATTATAGAGCATACTTCTAGCAAATTTAAACTTTTCATTTTCTAAGTTATGCTCGGCAATTTTAGCATCTAATCTTGCTATATGATCATTTTGTTGTTTAACTAAAGCCACATGATCATGAATAGCATCAATATCAACATCTCTACATCTAGTGCAAATAGAAACATGCTCAACATTAGATGTAGAGGGTTTGCAAGATTTTAATTCTACAACCTTAGCACGTAATATATCATTCTCACTTCTAAGGTTGGAAATAGTAACATTGCAAACATCAAAATCTTTAGCCTTAGCAATCAAATTTTCATTTTCTACTCTAAGGCTAGCAAGGGATACATTCAATTCATCAATCTTAGCAAGCAAATCATCATTATCATTTCTAAGATTTGGAATTGAAACATTACAAACATTTGAATCAACCTTAGCAATTAATTTAGCATTTTCATTTCTAAGGTTGGCAATAGTGTCATGGCAAGTGCTTAGCTCACTAGATAGTTTTTGACATTTTTCTATTTCTAGAGAATAAGCATTTTTAATCTTAACATGTTTCTTGTTTTCCTTAATTAGGAAGTCCTCTTGGGAATCCAAAAGGTCATCCTTTTCATGTATAACACTAATTAATTCATTTAATTTTTCCTTTTGTTCCATGTTAAGGTTGGCAAAAAGGGTACGCAATTTATCCTCCTCATCACTGGCATTTTCATCACTAGAAGACTCATATCTAGTGGAGGATTTAGATTTAACCTTCTTCTTATTGTCGTCCTTTGCCATGAGGCACTTGTGGCCGATGTTGGAGAAGAGGAGTCCCTTGGTGACGGCGATGTTGGCGGCGTCCTCGTCGTCGTCGGAGGAGTCGGTGGAGCTCTCGTCGGAGTCCCACTCGCGGCACACGTGGGCATCGCCGCCCTTCTTCTTGTGGTACCTCTTCTTTTCTCTCCTCTTTCCCTTCTTGTCGTTATCCCTGTCGCTGTCACTTGATAGTGGACATTTAGCAATAAAGTGACCGGGCTTACCACACTTGTAGCAAACCTTCTTGGAACGGGATTTGTAATCCTTCCCCTTCCGTTGCTTAAGGATTTGGCGAAAGCTTTTGATGATTAAAGCCATCTCCTCATTGTCGAGCTTGGAGGCATCAATTGGTTGTCTACTCGGTGTAGACTCCTCCTTCTTTTCTTCCGTCGCCTTAAATGCCGCCGGTTGTGCTTCGGACGTGAAGGGTTCATCAAGCTCGTTGATCTTCTTGGAGCCTTTAATCATACATTCAAAGCTCACAAAATTCCCGATTACTTTCTCGGGAGTCATTAGTGTGTATCTAGGATTACCACGAATTAATTGAACTTGAGTGGGGTTAAGGAAAATGAGAGATCTTAGAATAACCTTAACCACCTCGTGGTCATCCCATTTCTTGCTCTCGAGGTTGCGCACTTGGTTCACCAAGGTTTTGAGCCGGTTGTACATATCTTGTGGCTCTTCTCCTTGGCGAAGACGGAAGCGACCGAGCTCCCCCTCGATCGTTTCCCGCTTGGTGATCTTGGTGAGTTCATCACCTTCGTGCGCGGTCTTGAGTAAGTCCCAAATCTCCTTCGCATTCTTCAATCCTTGCACCTTGTTATATTCCTCTCTACTTAGAGAGGCGAGGAGAATGGTTGTGGCTTGGGAATTGAAGTGCTCGATTTGGGCCACTTCATCCACATCATAGTCTTCATCCCCTACGGATGGTACCTGTACACCAAACTCAACAACATCCCATATACTTTTGTGGAGTGAGGTTAGATGAAATCGCATTAAATCACTCCACCTAGCATAGTCTTCACCATCAAACGTTGGTGGTTTGCCTAATGGGATGGAAAGCAAAGGTGTATGTTTAGGAATGCGAGGGTAGCGTAAGGGGATCTTACTATACTTCTTACGCTCTTAGCGCTTAGAAGTGACGGACGCCGCGTCGGAGCCGGAGGTGGATGTCGACGAAGAATCGGTCTCGTAGTAGACTACCTTCCTCATCCTCTTTTTCTTGTCCCCACTCCGATGCGGCTTGTGGGAAGAGGATTTTTCCTTCTTTTCTTTGTGGTGTGAAGAAGAAGATCTTTTCTCCTTCCGTTTGGAGGAGTCCTTCTTCTTCTCCTTCCTCTTGGTGCGGGACTCTTCCGATGAAGTGCTCCCGTGACTCGTAGTGGGCTTGTCGCCGGTCTCCATCTCCCTCTTGGTGTGATCTCCCAACATCACTTCGAGCGGTTAGGCTCTAATGAAGCACCGGGCTCTGATACTAATTGAAAGTCGCCTAGAGGGGGGTGAATAGGGCGAAACTGAAATTTACAAAATATAAACACAACTACGAGACGGGTTAGCGTTAGAAATAATAATGAGTCCGAGAGAGAGGGCGCAAAACAAATCACAAGCGAATGAAGAGTGTGACACACAGATTTGTTTTACCGAGGTTCGGTTCTCGCAAACCTACTCCCCGTTGAGGAGGCCACAAAGGCCGGGTCTTTTTCAACCCTTTCCCTCTCTCAAACGGTCCCTCGAACCGAGTGAGCTTTCTCTTCTCAAATGTTTGGAACACAAAGTTCCCACAAGGACCACCACAAGATTGGTGTCTCTTGCCTCAATTACAAGTGAGTATGATCGCAATGAAGAATCAAAGAAGAAAGAAAGCAATCCAAGCGCAAGAGCTCAAAAGAACACAAGCAAATCTCTCTCACTAATCACTAGGGCGTTGTGTGGAGTTTGGAGAGGATTTGATCACTTTGGTGTGTCTAGAATTGAATGCTAGAGCTCTTGTAAGTAGTTGAAGTGGGAAAACTTGGATGACTTGAATGTGGGGTGGTTGGGGGTATTTATAGCCCCAACCACCAAACTAGCCGTTTGGTGCAGGCTGGCTGTCGTATGGTGCACCAGACAGTACGGTGCACACCGGACAGTCCGGTGCACACCGGACAGTCCGGTGCGCTAGCCACGTCACCAAAGTCGTTGGGTTCCAACCGTTGGAGCTCTGTCTTCTGGGCCCGCCTGGATGTCCGGTGGCGCACCGGACATGTACTGTAGAGTGTCCGGTGCGCCAGCATGGGCGTGCCTGACCTCTGCGCGCGCTAGCGCACAATAAATGCGATGCAGGTAGCCGTTGGCGCCGTCGTAGCCGTTGTCCCGCAGTTACACCGGACATGTCCGGTGAATTATAGCGGAGCAGCCGTTGCAGTTTCCCGAGACTGGCGAGTTCCTGAGGCCGCTCTTCCTTGGAGCACCGGACACTGTCCGGTGTACACCGGACTGTCCGGTGAATTATAGTGGAGTTGCCTCTGGATTTTCCCGAAGACGACGAGTTTGCACTGGAGTCCTCTGGTGCACCGGACGTGTCCGGTGGCGCACCGGACAGTCCGGTGCGCCAGACCAGAGGTGCCTTCGGTTGTCCCTTTGCTCTTTTGTTGAACCCAAAACTTGGTCTTTTTATTGGCTAAGTGTGAATCTTTGGCACCTGTATAACTTATACACTAGAGCAAACTAGTTAGTCCAATTATTTGTGTTGGGCAATTCAACCACCAAAATTAATTAGGGACTAGGTGTAAGCCTAATTCCCTTTCAACCCTATTTCTTGACATTTTAGGGGGCCTAAGCGAAAGCTAATTTGGAGGCCCATCTCATCTCTATGTATATATGTATGTTATAAAGTTATTTTAAAACATGATTGTTCATCACAATTTGTTTTTTTAAATAATTTTAATTTTAAAAAGTTTTTTCGGTAAATGGAACAATCATTGAGTTTCAATATACAATAGAGACATTAGGATAACAATCCACCTCTACGATATTCTCAAAAATTCATGTAGAAGACAACACTCAATTAAAAAATCCTTTATATTGGTCTTTTACTCACTTGGTGCCAAAGTAAAATAAGAGTTTAGGATAGAAATTCTGACTTTCAAATCCTATATAGAATATATTAGTGATCAATCATTAGATCATGAGATCGAAAAAATACACACATATAACATATAATATAAAAACTAGTATATATACACTATGGTTACCGTCATCTAATGTACACATACTCAGTGTGTCGCGTGTTACGAGTCTGCGACGATTTGTTTTCTCTGTGACTGCAGTAGTCTCATCAATTCGTTTCTCAGATTCCCAACAAGCTACAGCTAGCGAATGGACTACTGAATAGTGTCTCAACCTAGACCAATTACTAAATATCCATAACATAACATATATGAAACTTAGTACATATTTAGGGGCTTCATACCTTTGAGGGCCCTAGGCGGCCACCCACCCAGGACTGACCCTGCCTCCAAACTTTTCCAAAAGCTTTTAATTCACAAACTTTGTGAATGGGGTTATTCCAAATAATTTTTGGACCTTATTTGAGGTACCTAGAGCTTAAAACATTAGTGTGCACCATAATTAACTCATTAGACTTTTGTAGGTCAATCTACTAGTTCATAACCCCTTTATAGTACAACAAAGGAAAACAAAGTCCTAAACTACACTAAGTGTCTATGAATTCTAATTGCACATGGGACTAGTTCACCTAGAGGCCGCCAAGATCAAGGATTAGATCTTACTCATCCTTATGTTCATGCAAAATAGATATATTTGACCTTTTTATGATTTTTCTTGCGCGAACTATGAAAATTCTATTTGTGAGAAATCCAATAAATCGATGAGAATATTAGGCTAGGGATGATCTTGAGCTTACTCTTGAGATGATGGAGCGACTAGGAGGCTTCATCTTGCATGCATGCATAGAGAAATCAAGAGTTAGGGCTTGAGAGATGATTTCAAGGAAATGAGAAGAAAGAGTTGTTGAGCTCACCAAGAACGGAGATGGTGATGAAGATCTTGAGAGGTGCTTGATGCTCGAGAGAGATGCTAATCTTCCTTCTCATGCTTTACTTTCTGTTCGTCTCCTTCCTTCTCTCTCTACTTCATCTTGTTCATCCTTATGTAGAGAGGGGGAGGGAGAAAATGAATGAATGGGTATGTTAGAGGGTGATGGTAGATGGGAGGATTATGGTAGGAAGTATCTCCACTTTGCGCTGACATGTGTCCAACGGGGGTGGTAGAGGAACAACTCTATCTGAATTTGTTGTTTCAGACTTTCAGTGACCTGGCGGACAATCCGCCGTGATGTTGGAATGTTATGATAAATCACTGAAATTGGAGCTCTATGCAACAGATCTATAGGAGACACTCTGAAGCCAATTGTCACACCCGGCTTTACGGAACAAAGCCAGGTGCATCTCATACATGCGCCAAGAAGACAACATATATAATAACAGAGAGTATAGAGATAAATGTCAAAATAACATCAGAGTATTATTACATAGCGGAAGACTTATTACAAAATAAAAGAATAAATATAAAACAAACTAAGGATCGTCGGCGCCAATGTCAACTGAGAAACGCCACCTAGATCAGATCATACTCCTCGCCTTGTGGCTCCTCCTGAACCACCTGCTCTTCTCCTGTGGGGGGTGTGAGACAGCAAGGGTGAGCTCACACATGATCATAGCTCAACAAGTTGTGGGGAACCAGTGGACATAAACTCACAAAGGTGGGAGTTCATGTGATGTGTAAGGCTAAATCAATGACAGGGGTTAAAGCTGAGCATTGGTTTTAAGTAGTTGGTCAAACTTTTATTAGCAGTTACTAAATGTAAGTAAATACCAAACCTTAAGTGAAGTAATAGAACAAAATTAATAATAAACCCATGCAATGCAAATGACCAAATTGAATTTAAGTTCCATAATTTAAACATCAGAGAGTCCTGAGCCGCTCATGACCGTGAGCTCGGCTAGTATACCAGTTTTACACTCTGTAGAGGTTGTACCCTTTACCCACAAGTCATGTTACCCATCTGCCAAGGGGTCGCGACTCCCATACACCTCTACCTAGGAAGCGCGGCAGGGCAACACTACGAGGCCTTTACAAAGTTCCACTAGCTTCCGAAAACCCGCTACAGTTTATGGAAAGAGCACTTGCAAGAATCCCCCGTCTGACCGCCATCGCAGCTAAATCAACCCGAGAACCTCCTTGCATGCAACTCCCCTACTGCCCTTGCCCCTTTCGGGTAAAGTAGTCTTCCACTAGCTTTCCTAATTAGTCAGCCAAGGGCGTCCCATTAAACCCTTGTGGTGGCACGTGTTTCTCAAGTTAAGCTCTATGTTCCAATTAACATTAATGAACTTGACATGAACATAAATAGAATAACAAGAATAATTGTAACATAGATATAATAAATGATTATCCCAAAACCATGTAAAGCAATAGCAAACTACCCAAGTGATTCAAGGGTAAACAAGGTAATGAGATAAACAATCTAGGGTGACCTATTGGGTCCCATCAAAATTACCCTATGCATGAATAAATGGTATTAAAGAATATTATTGGGTAAAAAGTGGTCAAGGGCACAACTTGCCTTCAATAAGCTCCTGCTCAGCTACTTCTATCTGCTGCTCACCAGGATCCTCAGTCACGGTCTCTTCTACTTGCCACAATACAAACAAGCACAATATATAGAGAAAATTAACATTACACCAAACATGTAAACAAAATACACAGTAATAATCTACATATTAAAATGAAATCATAGGGACAGGAATCATAATTTTTGGAGTTATAGATTTTAAGATATGAATTTCTAAAGGTTTTATGTGTTTTAAATAGGATTAAGTGAGAAATAAATTTTCTTACTGTTTTCATGACAAAACAGAGGCTCTAAGTGCTAGAGAATAAAATTACAAAATTTTAGGAACTGGAATGGGTTAATTTGGAGTTCATATGCATTTTCTATGAATTATTGAAGTTCTAGCAATTATTTTCCTATTAAAAATCCCTTTTCCAATTTATTTACTCAATTTCAAACAGCTCTGGATCGGGCCTCAATTACCGAAAAGTGTAGGGGCTTCTGCGCATAATTTTCTAAGACTCAGAATACTATGCAGTGGACGGCGGGTTATAATCTATAATTCCAGAGGGGCTCTTAAGGAAATATGCCAAGGCCGAAGGGGTATGGAGCTCTACTGGCCGCTGGATTAGACACCGAGCGCCCAGATTAAACCAGAAACTGCGCAAGCCGGTATTCATTGTAGACCCTAGGATCTGGATCCTACGGTCAAGGCGGGTCACGCGATGGACTACACTGACTTCGGATCTGAGCCGTTCATCTCCTAATCAACGCCCCTGATTACAACCCGCGAAGGGGTGGCCAGGTCTAATCAGAGCCGCGCAAATCGCATCCAAGGGCCCGTGGTGTTTCCCCCCTTCTAGCTCATCGAGACGGCGGCGCCGCCCAAGGCAGCGGCGGATCCCCCACCGGCATTGGCCAATCTCACCCCTACGGTGCACCGCCTCTAGTGCTACTGCCCTTAAAACGAAATTGGCACGACGGCGAGCTTTGGAGGAGATTTCATACCGACTATCGAAGGCCGAACATCCCTGACCACGGCGTGGCGCGGATCCAGGCGGAACTTGTCACACCGATGAGCAATTGCGCGGTCACAGTGACGTCGATGACGAAATTGATGACGGTTGAAGGTCCTAGAGTGCACGGCGCAGCGGCCGGATGCCCCACGGTGGTCCAAGTGTCCGCGGTTCACGAGTTCAACGGCGGCGGCGAGCTTCGCCCGTGCGGTGTGCGGTTGGCGCTGGGGAAATTAGACTCGTGCGAGAAGGTAGCCGAGGAGAGGAACGGGTCACCGGAACGCGACACGGATGAATTTTATATGCGCGACGAGGCCACAAGACCCCGACGGTCCTGGCCGGAGATCACGCGTTGAGCGTTGGCCGCCCGAGCATGCAGCGATTCCGTTGAAGGGGAGCAGTCTGTCCCACCGGGCCCACAGTCAGGGAGAAAGCCGCATAGCGTGCGCGTGGGAGGGATGTGCTGATGAAAGGGAATTAAGCTTAGACCTAGTTCCTAAATAATTTTGGTGGTTGAATTGCCCAACACAAACATTGGACTAACTAGTTTACTCTAGTGCATAAGTTATACAGGTGCAAAAGGTTCACAATCAGCCAATAAAAAGACCAAGTGTTGGATTCAACAAAGGAGCAGCAAGGCAACCGAGGGCTCCTCTGGCTGGAGGCACCGGACTGTCCGGTGTGCACCGGACTGTCCGGTGCGGCCAGAGGACTTCGACTTCAAACTCTTCGCCCTCGGGATTTCTCGGAAGCCGGCGCGCTATAATTCACCGGACTGTCCGGTGTGCACCGGACATGTCCGATGCTCCAAGGAAACGCGGCCTCCGGAACTCGCCAGCCTCGGGTTCGCTCGGCAGCCGCTCCGCTAAAATTCACCGGACTGTCCGGTGTGCACCGGACTGTCCGGTGTACCAGCGGAGCAACGGCTCTCTGCGGCGCCAACGGCTCCCTGCGGTGCATTAAATGCGCGCGCAGCGCGCGCAGGCGTCAGGCACGCCCATGCCGGTGCACCGGACATCAAACAGTACATGTCCGGTGTGCACCGGACACCCAGGAGGGCCCACAAGTCAGAAGCTCCAACGGTCAGAATCCAACGGCACTGGTGACGTGGCAGGGGCATCGGACTGTCCGGTGTGCACCGGACTGTCCGGTGCGCCATCGAACAGAGGAGTTCCAGCAACGGTCACTTTTGGTGGTTGGGGCTATAAATACCCCAACCACCCCACATTCATTGCCATCCAAGTTTTCCAACTCTCAACCACTTACAAGAGCTAGGCATTCAATTCTAGACACATACAAAGAGATCAAATCCTCTCCAATTCCACTCAAACCCTTAGTGACTAGCGAGAGAGATTTGCCGTGTTCTTTTGAGCTCTTGCGCTTGGATTGCTTTCTTTCTTTCTCACTTGTTCTTGAGATCATCCCTCAATTGTAACCAAGGCAAGAGGCACCAATTGTGTGGTGGCCCTTGCGGGGAAGTTTTGTTCCCGGTTGATTGAGAAGAAAAGAAAGCTCACTCGATCCGTGGGATCGTTTGAGAGAGGGAAGGGTTGAAAGAGACCCGGCCTTTGTGGCCTCCTCAACGGGGAGTAGGTTTGCGAGAACCGAACCTCGGTAAAACAAATCCTTGTGTCACACTCTTATTTGCTTGCGATTTGTTTTGCACCCTCTCTCGCGGACTCGTTTCTTTATTACTAACGCTAACCCGGCTTGTAGTTGTGATTATTTTTGTAAATTTCAGTTTCGCCCTATTCACCCCCCCTCTAGGCGACTATCAATTGGTATCAGAGCCCGGTGCTTCATTAGAGCCTAACCGCTCGAAGTGATGTCGGGAGATCACACCAAGAGGGAGATGGAGACCGGCGACGACAAGCCCACTACAAGCCAAGGGAGCACTTCATCTTCATCGGAAGAGTCCCGCACCAAGAGAAGAGAGAAGAAGAAGAAATCCTCCAAGCGGAAGGAGAAAAGATCTTCCTCTTCTCACCACAAGGAGAAGAAGGAGAAATCTTCTTCTCACAAGCCGCATCGGAGTGGGGACAAGCACAAAAGGATGAGGAAGGTGGTCTTCTACGAGACCGACACTTCATCGACCTCCACCTCCGGCTCCGACGCGGCGTCCGTCACTTCTAAACGCCAAGAGCGTAAGAAGTATAGTAAGATCCCCCTACGCTACCCTCGCATTCCTAAACATACACCTTTACTTTCCGTCCCTCTAGGCAAACCACCAACTTTTAATGGTGAAGATTATGCTATGTGGAGCAATTTGATGCGTTTTCATCTAACCTCTCTCCACAAAAGATTATGGGATGTTGTTGAGTATGGTGTACAGGTACCATCCGTAGGGGATGAAGACTACGACACGGACGAAGTGGCCCAAATCGAGCACTTCAACTCCCAGGCCACAACCATTCTCCTTGCCTCACTAAGCAAGGAGGAATACAACAAAGTACAAGGGTTGAAGAACGCCAAGGAGATTTGGGACCTACTCAAGACGGCGCACGAGGGTGATGAACTCACAAAGATCACCAAGCGGGAAACGATCGAGGGGGAGCTCGGTCGCTTCCGTCTTCGCCAAGGGGAGGAGCCACAAGACATGTACAACCGGCTCAAGACCTTGGTGAACCAAGTGCGCAACCTCGGGAGCGCAAAATGGGATGACCACGAGGTGGTTAAGGTTATTCTAAGAGCCCTTATTTTCCTTAACCCTACTCAAGTTCAATTAATCCGTGGCAATCCTAGATATACACAAATGACCCCCGAGGAAGTCATCGGGAATTTTGTTAGTTTTGAATGTATGATTAAGGGCTCCAAGAAGATCAACGAGCTTGATGAACCCTCCACATCCGAGGCGCAACCGGTGGCCTTCAAGGCAACGGAGGAGAAGAAGGAGGAGTCTACACCAAGTAGACAACCAATTGACGCCTCCAAGCTCGACAACGAGGAGATGGCCCTAATCATCAAAAGTTTCCGGCAAATCCTCAAGCAACGGAAGGGGAAGGACTACAAATCCCGTTCCAAGAAGGTTTGCTACAAGTGTGGTAAGCCCGGTCACTTTATTGCTAAATGTCCATTATCAAGTGATAGTGACAGGGACAACGACAAGAAGGGCAAGAGGAAGGAGAAGAAGAAGTACTACAAGAAGAAGGGCGGCGATGCCCATGTTTGTCGGGAGTGGGACTCCGACGAAAGCTCAAGCGACTCCTCCGACGACGAGGACGCCGCCAACATCGCCGTCACCAAGGGCCTCCTCTTCCCCAACGTCGGCCACAAGTGCCTCATGGCCAAGGACGGCAAAAAGAAGGTAAAATCAAAGTCCTCCACTAAATATGAAACATCTAGTGATGAGGATGATGATAAAAATGAAGAGGATAATTTGCGTATTCTTTTTGCCAACCTTAACATGGAACAAAAAGAAAAATTAAATGAATTGATTAGTGCCATCCATGAAAAGGATGATCTCTTGGACTCCCAAGAGGACTTCCTAATCAAGGAAAACAAAAAACATGTTAAGGTTAAAAATGCTTATGCTCTAGAAAGAGAAAAATGTGAAAAATTGTCTAGTGAGCTAAGTATTTGCCATGAGACTTTAGACAACCTTAGAAATGAAAATGCAAAATTGTTAGCTAAGGTTGATTCTCATGTTTGCATTGATCCTAGAAATGATAATGTTGATTTGCTTGCTAGGATTGATGAGTTAAATGTTTCCATTGCTAGCCTTAGAAATGAAAATGAGAAATTAATTGCTAAGGCTAAGGATTTTGATGTTTGCAATGCTACTATTTCCGACCTTAGAACTAAAAATGATATGTTGCATGCTAAGGTTGTTGAACTTAAAACTTGCAAACCCTCTACATCGAATGTTGAGCATGTTTTCATTTGTACTAGATGTAGAGATATTAATGTTGATGCCATCCATGATCACCTAGTTTTAATTAAGAAACAAAATGATCACATAGCACAACTTAATGCTAAGATTAGAGAGCATGACTTAGAAAATGAAAAATTTAAACTTGCTAGAAGCATGCTCTATAATGGGAGACGCCCGGGCATTAAGGACGGCATTGGCTTCCAAAGGGGAGACAATGTCAAAATTAATGCCCCTCCTAAGAACTTGTCTAACTTTGTTAAGGGCAAGGCTCCCATGCCTCAGGATAACGAGGGTTACATTTTGTACCCTGCCGGGTATCCTGAGAGTAAAATTAAGAAAATTCATTCTAGGAAGTCTCACTCTGGCCCTAATTATGCTTTTATGTATAAGGGTGAGACATCTAGATCTAGGCAACCAACCCATGCCAAGTTGCCTAGAAAGAAAACTACTAATGCATCAAATGATCATGCCATCTCATTTAAAACTTTTGATGCATCTTATGTTTTGACTAGTAAATCCGGCAAGGTAGTTGCCAAAATTGTTGGGGGCAAACACAAGGGCTCCAAGACTTGTGTTTGGGTACCCAAAGTTCTTGTATCTAATGCCAAAGGACCCAAAACCGTTTGGGTACCTAAAACAAAGAACTAAACTTGTTTTGTAGGTTTATGCATCCGGGGGCACAAGTTGGATACTCGACAGCGGGTGCACAAACCACATGACCGGGGAGAAAAGGATGTTCTCCTCATATGAGAAAAACCAAGATCCCCAACGAGCTATCACATTCGGGGACGGAAATCAAGGTTTGGTCAAAGGTTTGGGTAAAATTGCTATATCCCCTGACCATTCTATTTCCAATGTTTTTCTTGTAGATTCCTTAGATTACAATTTGCTTTCCGTATCCCAATTATGTCAAATGGGCTACAACTGTCTTTTTACTGATACAGGTGTTACTGTCTTTAGAAGGAGTGATGATTCAATAGCATTTAAGGGTGTGTTAGAGGGTCAGCTATACTTAGTAGATTTTGAAAGGGCTGAACTCGACACATGCTTAATTGCTAAGACTAACTTGGGTTGGCTCTGGCACCGTCGACTAGCCCATGTTGGAATGAAGAATCTTCACAAACTTCTAAAGGGAGAACACATTTTGGGACTAACCGATGTTCATTTTGAGAAAGACAGGATTTGTAGCGCTTGCCAAGCCGGGAAGCAAGTTGGTGTCCATCATCCACACAAAAATATCATGACTACCGACAGGCCACTGGAGCTCCTACATATGGATCTATTCGGCCCGATCGCTTACATAAGCATCGGCGGTAGTAAGTATTGTCTTGTAATTGTGGATGATTATTCTCGCTTCACTTGGGTATTCTTTTTGCAGGAAAAATCACAAACCCAAGAGACCCTAAAGGGATTCTTGAGACGGGCTCAAAATGAGTTCGGCTTAAGGATCAAGAAAATTAGAAGCGACAATGGGACGGAGTTCAAGAACTCTCAAATCGAAGGCTTTCTTGAGGAGGAGGGCATCAAGCATGAGTTCTCTTCTCCCTACACTCCACAACAAAATGGTGTAGTGGAGAGGAAGAATCGAACTCTATTGGACATGGCAAGAACCATGCTTGATGAGTACAAGACACCGGATCGGTTTTGGGCCGAGGCGGTCAACACCGCCTGCTACGCCATCAACCGGTTATATCTTCACCGAATCCTCAAGAAGACATCTTATGAACTCCTAACCGGTAAAAAGCCCAACATTTCATATTTTAGAGTTTTTGGTAGCAAATGTTTTATTCTTGTCAAAAGAGGTAGAAAATCTAAATTTGCTCCTAAAACTGTAGAAGGCTTTTTACTAGGATATGACTCAAACACAAGGGCATATAGAGTCTTTAACAAGTCCTCAGGACTCGTTGAAGTTTCTTGTGACGTTGTGTTTGATGAGACTAACGGCTCTCAAGTAGAGCAAGTTGATCTTGATGATGTAAGTGAAGAACAGGCTCCATGCATAGCGCTAAGGAACATGTCCATCGGGAATGTGTGTCCTAAGGAATCCGAAGAGCCTCCAAATGCACAAGATCAACCATCCTCCTCCATGCAAGCATCTCCACCAACTCAGGTTGAGGATGAGGCTCAAGATGTTGAACAAGAAAATCAAGAAGATGAGCCACCTCAAAATGACGGCAACGATCAAGGGGGAGATTCAAATGATGAAGACAAGGAGGATGAACAACCAAGGCCGCCACACCCAAGAGTCCACCAAGCAATACAACGAGATCACCCCGTCGACACTATCCTTGGCGATATTCATAAGGGGGTAACTACTCGATCTCGTGTTGCTCATTTTTGTGAACATTACTCGTTTGTTTCCTCTATTGAGCCAACCAGGGTAGAGGAAGCACTACAAGATTCGGATTGGGTGATGGCGATGCAAGAGGAGCTCAACAATTTCACGAGGAACGAGGTATGGCACTTAGTTCCACGTCCTAATCAAAATGTTGTAGGAACCAAGTGGGTCTTCCGCAACAAGCAAGACGAGCATGGTGTGGTGACTAGGAACAAAGCTCGACTCGTGGCCAAGGGGTATTCACAAGTCGAAGGTTTGGATTTTGGTGAAACCTATGCACCCGTAGCTAGGCTTGAGTCAATTCGTATATTATTAGCCTATGCTACTTACCATGGCTTCAAGCTCTACCAAATGGACGTGAAGAGTGCCTTCCTCAATGGACCAATCAAGGAGGAGGTTTATGTTGAGCAACCTCCCGGCTTTGAAGACAGTGAGTATCCTAACCATGTTTATAGGCTCTCTAAGGCACTTTATGGGCTTAAGCAAGCCCCAAGAGCATGGTATGAATGCCTTAGAGATTTCCTTATTGCAAATGGCTTCAAAGTCGGCAAAGCCGATCCTACTTTATTCACTAAAACTCTTGACAAAGATTTGTTCGTATGCCAAATTTATGTTGATGATATTATATTTGGGTCTACTAACAAATCTACATGTGAAGAATTCAGTAGGATCATGACACAGAAATTCGAGATGTCGATGATGGGGGAGTTGAAATATTTCTTAGGATTTCAAGTCAAGCAACTCCAAGAGGGCACCTTCATCAGCCAAACCAAGTATACTCAAGACATTCTAAGCAAGTTTGGAATGAAGGATGCCAAGCCCATCAAGACACCCATGGGAACAAATGGGCATCTCGACCTCGACACGGGAGGTAAGTCCGTGGATCAAAAGGTATACCGGTCGATGATTGGATCATTGCTTTATTTATGTGCATCTCGACCGGACATTATGCTTTCCGTTTGCATGTGTGCAAGATTCCAAGCCGACCCTAAGGAATCACACCTTACGGCCGTAAAACGAATCTTGAGATATTTGGCTTTTACTCCTAAGTTTGGGCTTTGGTACCCTCGGGGATCCACTTTTGATTTGATTGGATATTCGGATGCCGATTGGGCGGGGTGTAGGATTAATAGAAAGAGCACATCGGGGACTTGCCAGTTCTTGGGAAGATCCTTGGTGTCTTGGGCTTCAAAGAAGCAAAATTCGGTCGCTCTTTCCACCGCCGAAGCCGAGTATATTGCCGCAGGCCATTGTTGCGCGCAATTGCTTTGGATGAGGCAAACCCTGCGGGACTACGGTTACAAATTAACCAAAGTTCCTTTGCTATGTGACAATGAGAGTGCAATCAAAATGGCCGACAATCCCGTCGAGCACAGCCGCACTAAGCACATAGCCATTCGGTATCATTTTCTTCGGGATCACCAACAAAAGGGGGATATCGAGATTTCTTATATTAATACTAAAGATCAATTAGCCGATATCTTTACCAAACCACTTGATGAACAATCTTTTACCCGACTTAGGCATGAGCTTAATATTCTTGATTCTAGGAATTTCTTTTGCTAAGTCTTGCACACATAGCTCATAAATATACCTTTGATCATGTCTCTTTTATATATGCTATGACTAATGTGTTTTCAAGTGTATTTCAACCAAGTCATAGATGTATTGAAAGGGAATTGGAGTCTTCGGCAAAGACAAAGGCTTCCACTCCGCTCCACTACTCATCCTTCGCCGTCGCTCCGCATCATCTCTCCAACGTTGGTATAACCTTCACCCATTTATTTCATGACCAAAAGGGGAGAATGTACTTCATTGGGCTCTAATGATTCCGTTTTTGGCGATTCATGCCAAAGGGGGAGAAAAATATGAGCCCAAAGCAAAAGGACCGCACCACCACCTAATTTTATAAATTT
Source organism: Zea luxurians (assembly GCA_029449295.1). NCBI lineage: Eukaryota > Viridiplantae > Streptophyta > Magnoliopsida > Poales > Poaceae > Zea > Zea luxurians. The sequence goes on along the minus strand of JAOPSE010000009.1, from coordinate 20,828,458 downwards.
GATAATTTTATATTGGTAAATTTCAAAATTGGTATCTCTTTGTGTTCTAAGAGGGGAGTAACGAGTATTTTCAAAATTGATGTCTTAAAACCCTCTTGAACACTAAGAGGAGACCTTATTTGAGGGGGAGTTTTGCTTAGTCAAAGGAAAAGCATTGGAAATAGGGGGAGAAAATTCCATATCTTGAAAATGCTTTGCAAAATCTTTTTCATTTACCTTTGACTATCTTGCAAAAGTACTTTGAAAAGAATTTACAAAAGAATTTGCAAAAACAAAACTCGTGGTGCAAATATGGTCCAATATGTCAAAAACAAAGAAACCATCCATGCGCATCATATAAGTTTATATTGGCTCAATTCCAAGCAACCTTTGCACTTACATTATGTAAACTAGTTCAATTATGCACTTCTATATTTGCTTTGGTTTGTGTTGGCATCAATCACCAAAAAGGGGGAGATTGAAAGGGAATTAAGCTTAGACCTAGTTCCTAAATAATTTTGGTGGTTGAATTGCCCAACACAAACATTGGACTAACTAGTTTACTCTAGTGCATAAGTTATACAGGTGCAAAAGGTTCACAATCAGCCAATAAAAAGACCAAGTGTTGGATTCAACAAAGGAGCAGCAAGGCAACCGAGGGCTCCTCTGGCTGGAGGCACCGGACTGTCCGGTGTGCACCGGACTGTCCGGTGCGGCCAGAGGACTTCGACTTCAAACTCTTCGCCCTCGGGATTTCTCGGAAGCCGGCGCGCTATAATTCACCGGACTGTCCGGTGTGCACCGGACATGTCCGATGCTCCAAGGAAACGCGGCCTCCGGAACTCGCCAGCCTCGGGTTCGCTCGGCAGCCGCTCCGCTAAAATTCACCGGACTGTCCGGTGTGCACCGGACTGTCCGGTGTACCAGCGGAGCAACGGCTCTCTGCGGCGCCAACGGCTCCCTGCGGTGCATTAAATGCGCGCGCAGCGCGCGCAGGCGTCAGGCACGCCCATGCCGGTGCACCGGACATCAAACAGTACATGTCCGGTGTGCACCGGACACCCAGGAGGGCCCACAAGTCAGAAGCTCCAACGGTCAGAATCCAACGGCACTGGTGACGTGGCAGGGGCACCGGACTGTCCGGTGTGCACCGGACTGTCCGGTGCGCCATCGAACAGAGGAGTTCCAGCAACGGTCACTTTTGGTGGTTGGGGCTATAAATACCCCAACCACCCCACATTCATTGCCATCCAAGTTTTCCAACTCTCAACCACTTACAAGAGCTAGGCATTCAATTCTAGACACATACAAAGAGATCAAATCCTCTCCAATTCCACTCAAACCCTTAGTGACTAGCGAGAGAGATTTGCCGTGTTCTTTTGAGCTCTTGCGCTTGGATTGCTTTCTTTCTTTCTCACTTGTTCTTGAGATCATCCCTCAATTGTAACCAAGGCAAGAGGCACCAATTGTGTGGTGGCCCTTGCGGGGAAGTTTTGTTCCCGGTTGATTGAGAAGAAAAGAAAGCTCACTCGATCCGTGGGATCGTTTGAGAGAGGGAAGGGTTGAAAGAGACCCGGCCTTTGTGGCCTCCTCAACGGGGAGTAGGTTTGCGAGAACCGAACCTCGGTAAAACAAATCCTTGTGTCACACTCTTATTTGCTTGCGATTTGTTTTGCACCCTCTCTCGCGGACTCGTTTCTTTATTACTAACGCTAACCCGGCTTGTAGTTGTGATTATTTTTGTAAATTTCAGTTTCGCCCTATTCACCCCCCCTCTAGGCGACTATCAGCTGACACGCGGGCCCGAGAGCCAATGAGAGGGTGAGGGGTTAGTGGCTGCGTGGGCTGGCCCACTTGTCGGCGCAAGCGGTGGGCGTGTATGCGGAATAATGGGCCGCGTGCGTGCGTTTCTGTAGATGGGCCAAAACGTATACTGAGGCCCAATTAGACTTTCTTCTCCTTTTTCTTTTATCTTTTCTTTTCTTCTCTCCTCTCTTCTCTTTTAAATTAAATTTCCAATTTGAATCTATGTGTGTGAAGTTCAAATTCAGGTTAAATGTCTATATTTACATAACAATATGAACTGAATTTTAGTTCATTTATATTTTTATTTTATCCTATTTGTATAGTGTTTTATTCTCTTTTTCTCAATTCTAGAGTTTCCTTTAGGATTTAAATCCCTATTTGGATATTTTACATGTTTCTTTATTACATTATTTTTATATCATCATAATATGCACACAAAATAAAATCTCAGCATAATGCATATTCTAGTGGCTTTTATGTTATTAATTATTTGTTTTTACATAAAGTGTTCGCATGTGATGATGCACAAAGGTTAAACTCACATAAGGAGAAATTGTTTCTCTATTTATATAATTTCTAACAAATTACAAAGTGGGTATTACACCAATGACCCTTTTTGAGATGGCTCTAGGTTCCAGATCTAGTGTGGAGATATAGTTTATAATATCAATTTAAATAGTTTTAAAGATATTTTGAATCTAAATAATAAATAAAATGACTTATCTAAATATCTTCTAATGACTTACTGTTCCAGTTCCACGATTTCCTGGAGCATCTAATAACCTGCTCTATCAACTTTACCAAATTTTTTGGAGCTGCAGTTATCAAGCTTGTTTGGTAGAGCTTGTCTAACTCCATTTCACAGAATCAACATGAATCATTTATGTGTTAGAAAGTGTTAAGTGCTTGATATCAGTTTTTTTTTCTAGATTCAGCCTAGACAGACCATTCTGTGTTTGTGAGGAACAACAATATGATTTATTTAAGACGACATTGTTATCTCTATTAATGAGAACAGAAAAATCCTCAGTTATGTTCCGGCCAAACCAGACACAACACATTTAGAGAAGGAAAAAGACTTATTTTGACCTCCCTCAACTACCGATGTTCGATTTTCCTCCACATCCTAAACTGTGTCTAATACTGGACAAATCACACTCAAAATCCATGTATCGCATAAGAAAGCAGTGAAAGCACTACCTCAGTATGACTGTATGAGACAAGGTCACAAGGGTAATCAAATGTAGCCACCTAGTATGTGTTTTATCTAAATTTGCTGTCCTATAGCTACAGTATACAGAGAAATATTAGTGGTATCGTGATTCATGTGCCCATATATATTCTTCTATACATTTCCCCTAAGAACTACTACCAAGCAACTAGTCCCGGAGCTCATTCCATCCTATGAACTAGTGATTAAGGGCCCTCTTGGCTTGAACTGGCTGCAGCAGTTCAAGCTACAGTAGTTTGCAGTTCAAAAACTGCAGCCACATCCGCAGCCAACAGGGCCTAGAGCTCCAACGCCAATGCCTGTGGAACTATGCTCTTCCCGTTCCACAGCTTCCACCACGGCTTCATACAGCTTTGTCCATGAGCAACCATCACCTGTCCCAACCACATTCCAGAACGTTAAATTGGGGCTCGGTGTGGCGACTACCATGTCAGCAATGCTGCCCACTTTCGCTACTGATCGTGGGAAGTCCAATGCCAAGTTGTCGACTTTGTGCTCGTAAATTTTCCCGTTCCTGTCAACCTTGTATCTCGACGTCCCACTGAAGCAGCCATACGATTCCCATGGAACACGTGGAGTGCCCCACAGCTCCCACCGGACAACTATTGAATTCTCTGTCAGTTGCCAAATGCGTGATACATCAAGCCCAATTTCTCTGAATAGTAGGCGCCCGTGGAATCTAAGCGCCCAGAAGATAGTCTTGTAGTTGTCAATCCCATGAAAAGTGTTTAGTGGGTCGACAAATGTGATGTCTTCACTGCAATAGATGTAAAAAAAAAATATTTTCAGTTTCCCTTTTCAAATGAGTGTCATGCCTACAAAGAATAAGCTTGCAAGAGATTGCAAAATTCAGGCCTAGTGTTCTTGTCAAAGATAATTAATAGCAAACTGTTGATGATGACTTGCACATGCCTTTGTACTGAATTTCGTTCTTTTGGCAAAGAAAAGATTTTATTAATTCAAGATCATTACGTAGAGTTGATGTAATTACAATTATCTTGAACACACTTCTAACCTGTGTAAAAAGAACACAGCCAAAAACAAAAATGGAGGTCCTGGCATCCTGATGACTCTCAATCCTAAAACTAGATTGCCACCCATGTGCTGAATTTGTCATTGCCACAAACTAGTGTGCCATATAGCATGTAATTGTTTTCAGTGTTAGATTGATGTCTGTTCTGCTCTGGACAGTAAGCTATGGCTTAACATCACTTAATAAAACTTGTTCACTCTTAATGAAAAACGTGGCTTATAGAGTGGTCATTAAAAAAAATGATGACCGTTGCATCTCATTGCCCTCTAACAGCCTAGTCTTATAACCAAACAATAAACTTGTTACTCATCTATTGATTCTCAGTTCTACTAGAAGGTTAGGTGAAATAAGCAAACAATCAGTATACTTCATTTCTAGAATCATGACTGGCAGTCTGGCATCACTGAAATGTGAAAAATCACAATTGTGTCCATGCTGGCCACTACTCCTGCATTTATGTAAGCACCGAGTGACCATTAGCAGCTCGATTTCTCTGTTTGACCTTAGCAGGCACGGGAACGTTCTCCATGATCAGCAAATAGCAAACTATCAAATCCAAATTAAGCCAATTCATACAACAAGCGCGAACGATTCTGAAAGGCCTAACCCAAAATTAACTGAAATAGCAACATAAAGGGGGAAATGGCTCTTTTTACTCACCGGTAGATATCGTAGTTGGGTTCCCGGACGAAGACGTCGGGCAGGTCGTCCCGCAGCGTGCGCACCGCCGTCCCGAGGTTGAGGTAAAAATCCGACCTTTGCGGATCCCCGCCGCCCTTGCCCCGGTTCTTGGTCGCCGTGGATTTGGCCGCCGGGGCGGCTGCCTGCTGCGAGGCGCTGAGCAGGAGCAGGAGACTGAGGTGGCCCGGGGCCGCGACCTGCGCCGCAACAGAGCCGAAGACGGAGCCTTGAATCTTGCCGCCGCCGTGGACCGGCTGAGCGAGCTTGGGCTTGAGGAGGGGACTTGGGGGCAACTTGCAGGACGGCGTTGTGAGCTTGGGAAGGAGGAACGCCATGGCTCCCTGCCTCTTGCTTCCTTGCTCTTCGATTTCGCTGGTTTCCTCTGCTTCGTCTACGAGGCTCGGTGTCCCATGTAGAAGCTTTCAAATCCAATGGGGATGATTGGGAGCTTGCGTTCGTCGTGTGTGTGTAGAGAAGGGGAAGGGGATTTGAGTGGCTCTCAAAGCTGCAGCGAAGCCTGTGGGAAAGATTGTTGTTCTGAGTCACTGGTTCGACGATCGACGTGGTGTAATAGACTAATAGTCTGGCCTTTCTTCCTTTCATTTCCATATTAGGAAGCCGCGTTTTTTTTACAAGGTAGCAACCTGTTTCAATCCCTTCGTTCTTTAAGGTTGTTTTCAACAACGTCCTCTATATCTATTCTCTATATCTGTCATTCACAGTCTTCTCTAAAAAATTTCATCCTCTATATCTCCTTCGTCTCCAACAACGTCCTCTATACTCAAATACCTATATTAGAGACATTTTTATTTTTATTTTTTGTACATACGTATTTATCATACTCTCAAATGTATTGTATATATTTTAGTTTTGCTAAACTAGTTATTTAAAGTATTCAAATGGATAGAGGACCGTTTAGAGAAACTCTATATAGAGAGAATCTATCAGCATACTCTAAATTTAGAGGACCATTTAGAGGACGCTGCTGAAGAGTGTAGAGGACCGTTTGATCATCTATATTTAGGGAAAGGACCCTTTAGGGGCCCTTGCTGAAGTTAGCCTTAACAAATATCGAATGAGAGGTAGGGAAAGGATTAGTGAGAGGATCAAAGGCAATCAAAGAAAGAAAGGGGGTAACATACATGCTAAAAAAAGGTAGCATTGTTGATAAGGATCATATTAACAGCCTCACCGTGAGCGAGAGAAATATCTCCTAGCCTCACCAACGCTAACGCATGGCCTACACGTAGGGTTGGATATCGAGCTGAATCGACTCGACTCGACTCGTTCTGGCTCGTTATGATAACGAGCAAGCTCGACTCGACTCGTTAACATAATGAGCTAAAGAAGCGACTCGGTTCGACTCGTTTAGCAGCTCGAGCCGGCTCGATAAACTCGTGAGCCAACTCGATATCAAGATAGCCACAAAGTTGAGCATTCATTTAACTCGTGAGCCAACTCAATCTGCTCGATTAACTCATGAGCTAGCTCAATCCTCGTGCTTGCTCACTGATTCACTACCAGAACTTCGTCGTGGTGGCTGAGGTTAGGCTCCTTCACGCGCCTCTGGCCCTGGGTCTTAGGACTCCATGGCGGTAGCGAGAGAGTGGCCAGCGATGAGGGACTGGAGTCGCTGGACCGCCGAAAGGGGTGAGTCCGTGAGACCATGACTACGCAAGACAACGATACCGCGACTAGCAGCTGCAATGGCGGCCTGCGGGCACGCGACGTGCCTGTGCAGCCGTGTGAGAGGACGGAGTTGAGGGTGGGCCACGGGCGTCGGGAAATCGCACACAGACACAGTTGGCCATCGAACTTGGGGTGGTGGAGGAGTGGACGACGGTGGTGGGTGGTGGTGCCGTAGCCCTGGACCGGTGCTGTCGCTGTGGACGGTGGTCTACGGATGCGTGTGAGTCGTACTCATGCGACTGAGTGTTGACCGTGTTCACCGCCATCACACCTCTAGGGTTTATACCATGGGCTAGGCTGCTTACCTACTTCTCGCTCAGCACTTTGGTAGTTGGGCGTGGGCCTCAATGGGCCACATGCCCACATGTCAGTTGTGCAGCTCGTTAGGCTCGCGAGTAACTCGCGAGCTAGCTCGAGTTTGGCTCGTTAAGAACCGAGCTAAAATGTTGGCTCAGCTCGCGACTCATTTTAAACGAGCTGAGTCGAGTCAAGAAAGTAATGAGTCGAGTCGAGCGAGTTATCGAGCCACGAGTTTTTTGTCCAGCCCTACCTACACGGCTAAACTACAACGTCAGTTTCTTAGGATCGGTTTGTTTGATTTCTAGATTATATAGGAGCGAGTTACCCGTGCTTTGTTATGATTATATTTATTTAAAAATAATTATTGTTTATTTCTAGTATGTATATTTTGGTGGTTAGCCCTAGAGCAAAAGGACATGGATTCGAGTTCTCGCTCTGCACTATTTTTTGCACGGTATGATAGCTGCGCGGGCGTGAGAGCACCTAGAGGGGGGGGGGGTGAATAGGTGATCCTGTAACACTTCAAAAACTTAAGCCACAAAACTTGGTTACTTGTTAGCACAGTAATATGCCAAGTGGCTAGAGAAGGATCTCAACACAACACAATAACCAAGAGATATCAATCACAGAGATGACACAGTGGTTATCCCGTGGTTCGGCCAAGACCAACGCTTGCCTACTCCACGTTGTGGCGTCCCAACGGACGAGGGTTGCAATCAACCCCTCTCAAGCGGTCCAAAGACCAACTTGAATACCACGGTGTTGCTTTGCTTCTCTTAATCCCGTTTGCGAGGAATCTCCACAGCTTGGAGCCTCTCGCCCTTACACAAGATGTTCACGAAGAATCATAGAGCAAGGGAGGGATTAGCAACTCACACACGACACAAAGATCACAGCGAATACGCACACGTAAAACCCAGACTTGAGCTCAAGAGACTAGCACACTAGAACGGAGCTCAAATCACTAAAATGTCGAACAAGTGCGCGAGAATGAAGAGTGAGTGATCAATGATGCTCAAAGGATGCTTGGTATTCTCCTCCATGCGCCTAGGAGTCCCTTTTATAGCCCCAAGGCAGCTAGGAGCTGTTGAGCACAAGTTTGGAAAGCCATTCTTGCCTTCTGTCATCGGGGGCACCGGACAGTCCGGTGCACACCGGACACTGTCCGGTGCCCGATTTCCTTCCTTAAATAGCGAAGCCGACCGTTGGCAGCCTGAGAGCCGTTGGCGCACCGGACATGTCCGGTGCACACCGGACAGTCCGGTGCCGTCTTCTAGCCGTTGGCTCGGCCACGTGTCCCGCGCAGATTGCGCGGCCGACCGTTGGCCCGGCTGACCGTTGGCTCACCGGACAGTCCGGTGCACACCGGACAGTCCGGTGAATTTTAGCCGTACGTCGCCGGTGAATTCCCGAGAGCAGCCACTTCGCTCGAGCCAGCCTGACGCACCGGACACTGTCCGGTGCACCACCGGACAGTCCGGTGCTTGCAGACTCAGCAGATTCTTGGCTGCTCGAGCCAAGACATTTCCAATTGGATTTTTTCTGTTTCCAGCACTTAGACACAATACATTAGTCCATAAAACAATGTACTAAGTCTGATAAACATACCTTAATTCTTGATTTGTACCTTGTCCACCTTTTTACTCTTAGGCACTTGTGTTGGACACTAAATCACCAAAATACTTAGAAATGGCCCAAGGGCACATTTCCCTTTCAATCTCCCCCTTTTTGGTGATTTATGCCAACACAACATAAAGCAAGTAGAACAAGTACAAAATCAAATCAAATAAGAAATCAAAATTGTTTTGATTCAATTTTGACATATATGGATCACTCTATGCCACCACTTGGTTTGTTTTTGCAAATCAAACTCAAATTCCTATCTCTAAGTCAAAACCACTTGTGGAGACATAAAGAGAGGTTTTCCAAAGAAATTTGATCAAAGAGTTCAAAAACTCCCCCTTTTTTCCATAATCAACACTTCTCCCCACAAGAGGCCAACTTTTGACATAAGAGACAATAAAAGAGTTTTGACAAACCAAAAGCTCTAATCTACTATTTCAAAATTTCTCAAGTGGTAGCTGATCCATTTATTGCTTTAGCCTTTATTTTCTCCCCCTTTGGCATCAAGCACCAAAACGGGATCAATCTTGGCCCTTTAACCCCATTGCCTCACCAAAATCTTCAAATAAGAACACAAAGGCAATAAGAGTATGAAGATGAACTTGGAAAAGTTACTCTTTCTCATCGGAGTGCAGTGGAAGTCTTGCATGGTCCAAGTCCACCTTTTCCCTTTCAATTTTCCTTGGAGACTAAAACAACGAAACTCAAGTACATGGTTAGTCTCAAAGGGTCAAGTTGTAGCACAGCTCCCCCTAAATATGTGCATTACTTGCAAACAGGACTTGTGAGGTCCAGGGAGTGTTTGTACAACTTGAGCACCACAATAAGCAACAAAATGCAGAATGAACATGATCAAAGGCATAAACACATGTATGCTACATTTCAATCCAAGTTCCGCGAATCTAAGATATTGAGCTCACTACGCAGCCTGCAAAAGGTCTTCTCATCTAGAGGCTTGGTAAAGATATCGGCTAGCTGGTTCTCGGTGCTAACATGAAACACTTCGATATCTCCCTTTTGCTGGTGGTCTCTCAAAAAGTGATGCCGGATGTCAATGTGCTTTGTGCGGCTGTGCTCAACAGGATTTTCCGCGATTCGGATAGCACTCTCATTGTCACATAGGAGTGGGACTTTGCTCAGATTGTAGCCAAAGTCCCTGAGGGTTTGCCTCATCCAAAGTAGTTGCGCACAACACTGTCCTGCGGCAACGTACTCGGCCTCAACGGTGGATAGGGCAACGGAGGTTTGTTTCTTAGAGTTCCATGACACCAGGGACCTTCCTAAGAATTGGCACGTCCCCGATGTACTCTTCCTATCGACCTTACATCCAGCATAGTCGGAATCTGAGTACCTAATCAAGTCAAAGTTAGACCCCTTTGGATACCAGATCCCGAAGCAAGGCGTAGCGACTAAATATCGAAGAATTCGCTTCACAGCCACTAAGTGACACTCCTTCGGATCGGATTGAAATCTAGCACACATGCATACGCTTAGCATAATATCCGGTCTACTAGCACATAAATAAAGCAAAGAACCTATCATGGACCGGTATGCTTTTTGATCAACGGACTTACCTTCTTTGTTGAGGTCGGTGTGTCCGTCGGTTCCCATCGGCGTCTTTGCGGGCTTTGCGTCCTTCATCCCAAACCTTTTTAGCAAATCTTGTGTGTACTTCGTTTGGGAGATGAAGGTGCCGTCCTTGAGTTGCTTCACTTGAAACCCAAGGAAGTAGGTCAACTCGCCCATCATCGACATCTCGAATTTCTGCGTCATCACCCTGCTAAACTCTTCACAAGACTTTTGGTTAGTAGAACCAAATATTATGTCGTCGACATAAATTTGGCACACAAAAAGATCACCATCGCAAGTCTTAGTAAAAAGAGTTGGATCGGCTTTCCCAACCTTGAAAGCATTAGCAATTAAAAAGTCTCTAAGGCATTCATACCATGCTCTTGGGGCTTGCTTAAGTCCATAGAGCGCCTTAGAGAGCTTACACACGTGGTCGGGGTACCGTTCATCCTCGAAGCCAGGGGGCTGCTCCACGTACACCTCCTCTTTGATCGGCCTGTTGAGGAAAGCGCTCTTCACATCCATTTGGTACAACCTGAAAGAATGGTGAGCGGCATATGCTAGCAAGATACGAATTGATTCTAGCCTAGCCACAGGAGCAAAAGTCTCCTCAAAGTCCAAACCTGCGACTTGGGCATAACCTTTTGCCACAAGTCGAGCCTTGTTCCTCGTCACCACCCCGTGCTCGTCCTGTTTGTTGCGGAACACCCACTTGGTTCCCACAACATTTTGCTTGGGACGAGGCACCAGTGTCCAAACTTCGTTGCGCTTGAAGTTGTTGAGTTCCTCCTGCATGGCCAACACCCAGTCCGGATCTAGCAAGGCCTCTTCTACCCTGAAAGGCTCAATAGAAGAGACAAAAGAGTAATGCTCACAAAAATTAACTAATCTTGAGCGAGTAGTTACTCCCTTGCTAATATCACCCAATATCTGGTCGATGGGATGATCCCTTTGAATTGTCGCTCGAACTTGGGTTGGAGGTGCCTGAGGTGCTTCTTCCTCTTGAACATCCTGTGCTCCCCCTTGATCATGTGCCTCCACTTGAGGTACCTGTTCGTCATCTTGGGTTGGGGGATGCACCATAGTTGAGGAAGACGGTTGATCTTGCTCCAAATGTTCCTGAGGCCGTACATCTCCAATCGCCATGGTGCGTATCGCGGCCGTTGGAACGTCTTCTTCATCTACATCATCAAGATCAACGACTTGCTCTCTTGGAGAGCCATTAGTCTCATCAAATACAACGTCGCTAGAGACTTCAACCAAACCCGATGATTTGTTGAAGACCCTATACGCCTTTGTATTTGAATCATAACCTAATAAAAATCCTTCTACGGCTTTGGGAGCAAATTTGGAATTCCTACCCTTCTTCACTAGAATGTAGCATTTACTCCCAAAAACACGAAAATACGATACATTAGGTTTGTTACCGGTTAGCAGCTCATACGACGTCTTCTTGAGGAGGCGGTGAAGGTAGACCCTGTTGATGGCGTGGCAAGCCGTGTTCACGGCTTCCGACCAAAAGCACTCGGGGGTCTTGAATTCTCCAAGCATAGTCCTCGCCATATCTATGAGCGTCCTGTTCTTCCTCTCTACCACACCATTTTGTTGAGGTGTGTAGGGAGCGAAGAACTCGTGCTTGATCCCTTCCTCCTCAAGAAACTCCTCCACTTGAAGGTTCTTGAATTCGGACCCGTTGTCGCTCCTTATCTTCTTCACCTTGAGCTCAAACTCATTTTGAGCTCTCCTTAGGAAGCGCTTGAGTGTCCCTTGGGTTTCAGACTTATCCTGCAAAAAGAACACCCAAGTGAAGCGGGAAAAGTCATCAACGATAACTAGACCATACTTACTTCCTCCTATGCTCAGATAGGCGACGGGTCCGAAGAGGTCCATATGTAGCAGCTCCAGGGGTCTTGATGTTGTCATCACATTTTTGGTGTGATGAGAGCCTCCCACTTGTTTCCCTGCTTGACAAGCTGCACAAGGTCTATCTTTTTCGAAATGAACATTGGTTAGACCTATCACGTGTTCTCCCTTTAGAAGCTTGTGGAGGTTCTTCATCCCCACATGTGCTAAGCGGCGATGCCACAGCCAGCCCATGCAAGTCTTAGCCATTAAGCATGCATCTAGACCGACCTCTTCTTTTGCAAAATCAACTAAGTAAAGCTTGCCATCTAGTACACCCTTAAAAGCTAGTGAACCATCACATCTTCTAAAGACAGACACATCTACATTTGTAAACAAACAGTTATATCCCATATTGTATAATTGACTAATAGATAGCAAATTATATCCAAGAGACTCTACTAAAAACACATTAGAGATAGAGTGCTCATTTGAGATTGCAATTTTACGACCTAACCCTTTTACCTTGCCTTGATTCCCATCACTGAATATTATTGAATCTTGGGAATCTTTATTCTTGACGTAGGAGGTGAACATCTTCTTCTCCCCCGTCATATGGTTTGTGCATCCGCTGTCAATAATCCAGCTTGAACCCCCGGATGCATAAACCTGCAAGGCAAATTTAGGCTTGGGTCTTAGGTACCCAACTCATGTTGGGTCCTGCAAGGTTAGCACAAATATCCTTAGGGACCCAAATGCAAGTTTTGTCTCCCTTGCATCTTGCCCCTAATTTTCTAGCAACTATCTTCCTATCCTTTCTACAAATAGCAAAAGAAGCATTTAAAGCATGATATATTGTAGAAGGTTCACTAACTTTCCTAGGAACATTAACGACATTTCTCCTAGGCATATTATGAATAACATTTCTCCTACCAACATTTCTATCATGCACATAAGAAGAACTAGAAGCAACCATGGCATGAGAATCAAAGGCATTATATACATTACAACTCCTATAAGCATTTCTAGGTTGTCTTCTATCATAGTACATAAAGGCATGGTTCTTTTGCACACTACTAGCCATAGGGGCCTTCCCTTTCTCCTTGGCGGAGATGGGAGCCTTATGGCTTGTCAAGTTCTTGGCTTCCCTCTTGTAGCCAAGTCCATCCTTAATTGAGGGGTGTCTACCAATCGTGTAGGCATCCCTTGCAAATTTTAGCTTGTCAAATTCATTCTTGCTAGTCTTAAGTTGGGCATTAAGACTAGCTAATTCATCGTTTAATTTGGAAATTGAAACTAAATGATCACTACAAGCATCAATGTCAAAATCTTTACACCTATTACAAGTTTCAACAATTTCTACACAAGAATTAGATTTACTAGCTACTTCTAGTTTAGCATTTAAATCATCATTAAAACTTTTTAACTTAGCAATAGTTTCATGACAAGAAGATAATTCACTAGAGAGCATTTCATTCCTCTTAGTTTCTAGAGCAAGAGATTTCTGTGCTTCTACAAATTTATCATGTTCTTCATACAACAAATCCTCTTGTTTTTCTAAAAGCATATTCTTGTCATTCAAGGCATCAATTAATTCATTAATTTTGTCTACCTTGGTTCTATCTAATCCCTTGAATAAGCATGAGTAATCTATCTCATCATCATCACTAGACTCATCTTCACTCGAAGAAGCATAAGTACTAGTATGAGTGCTTACTTTCTTCTCTCTTGCCATGAGGCAAGTGTGACGCTCGTTGGGGAAGAGGGATGACTTGTTGAAGGCGGTGGCGGCGAGTCCTTCATTGTCAGAGTCGGAGGAGGAACAATCCGAATCCCACTCCTTTCCGATATGTGCCTCGCCCTTGGCTTTCTTGTAATGCTTCTTTTTCTCCCTCTTGTTCCCTTGGTCCTGATCACTATCATTGTCGGGACAGTTAGCAATAAAATGACCAAGCTTACCGCATTTGAAGCATGAGCGCTTCCCCTTGGCTTTGGTCTTGCTCGGCTGCCCCTTGCGACCTTTAAGCGCCGTCTTGAAGCGCTTAATGATGAGAGCCATCTCCTCATCATTGAGTCCGGCCGCCTCAACTTGCGCCACCTTGCTTGGTAGCGCCTCCTTGCTCCTTGTTGCCTTGAGAGCAATGGGTTGAGGCTCATGACTAGGACCGTTCAACGCGTCGTCCACGTATCTTGCCTCCTTGATCATCATTCGCCCGCTTACGAACTTCCCAAGAACTTCTTCGGGCGACATCTTAGTGTACCTGGGATTTTCACGTATATTGTTCACCAAATGAGGATCAAGAACGGTAAATGACCTTAGCATTAGGCGGACGACGTCGTGGTCCGTCCATCGCGTGCTCCCGTAGCTCCTTATTTTGTTGATAAGGGTCTTGAGCCGGTTGTATGTTTGTGTCGGCTCCTCGCCCCTTATCATCGTGAACCGTCCAAGCTCGCCCTCCACCAACTCCATTTTGGTGAGCAAGGTGACGTCGTTTCCCTCATGAGAGATCTTGAGGGTGTCCCAGATCTGCTTGGCATTGTCCAAGCCGCTCACCTTGTGATACTCGTCCCTGCACAAAGAGGCTAGCAACACAGTAGTAGCTTGTGCATTTTTATGAATCTGTTCATTAATAAACACAGGGCTATCTGAGCTATCAAATTTCATTCCACTTTCCACAATCTCCCAAATGCTTGGATGGAGAGAAAACAGGTGAGTACGCATTTTGTGGCTCCAAAATCCGTAATCCTCTCCATCAAAGTGAGGGGGCTTGCCAAGTGGAATGGGGAGCAATTGAGCATTTGAGCTATGCGGAATGCGCGAATAATCGAAAGAAAAGTTTGAGTTAACCGTCTTTCGTCTGTCGTAGTCATCGTTGTCCTTTTGGGAGGAGGAAGATTCGTCGCTGTCGTAGTAGACAATTTCCTTGATGCGCCTAGTCTTCTTCTTCCTCCCGTCTTTTCTTTTGTGGCCCGAGCCTGAGTCGGTGGGCCTATCATCATTGGGCTCGTTGACGAAGGACTCCTTCTCCTTGTCGTTGATCACCATCCCCTTGCCTTTAGGATCCATCTCTTCGGGCGGTTAGTCCCTTTCTTGAAGAGAACGACTTTGATACCAATTGAGAGCACCTAGAGGGGGGGTGAATAGGTGATCCTGTAACACTTCAAAAACTTAAGCCACAAAACTTGGTTACTTGTTAGCACAGTAATATGCCAAGTGGCTAGAGAAGGATCTCAACACAACACAATAACCAAGAGATATCAATCACAGAGATGGCACAGTGGTTATCCCGTGGTTCGGCCAAGACCAACGCTTGCCTACTCCACGTTGTGGCGTCCCAACGGACGAGGGTTGCAATCAACCCCTCTCAAGCGGTCCAAAGACCAACTTGAATACCACGGTGTTGCTTTGCTTCTCTTAATCCCGTTTGCGAGGAATCTCCACAGCTTGGAGCCTCTCGCCCTTACACAAGATGTTCACGAAGAATCATAGAGCAAGGGAGGGATTAGCAACTCACACACGACACAAAGATCACAGCGAATACGCACACGCAAAACCCAGACTTGAGCTCAAGAGACTAGCACACTAGAACGGAGCTCAAATCACTAAAATGTCGAACAAGTGCGCGAGAATGAAGAGTGAGTGATCAATGATGCTCAAAGGATGCTTGGTATTCTCCTCCATGCGCCTAGGAGTCCCTTTTATAGCCCCAAGGCAGCTAGGAGCTGTTGAGCACAAGTTTGGAAAGCCATTCTTGCCTTCTGTCATCGGGGGCACCGGACAGTCCGGTGCACACCGGACACTGTCCGGTGCCCGATTTCCTTCCTTAAATAGCGAAGCCGACCGTTGGCAGCCTGAGAGCCGTTGGCGCACCGGACATGTCCGGTGCACACCGGACAGTCCGGTGCCGTCTTCTAGCCGTTGGCTCGGCCACGTGTCCCGCGCAGATTGCGCGGCCGACCGTTGGCCCGGCTGACCGTTGGCTCACCGGACAGTCCGGTGCACACCGGACAGTCCGGTGAATTTTAGCCGTACGTCGCCGGTGAATTCCCGAGAGCAGCCACTTCGCTCGAGCCAGCCTGACGCACCGGACACTGTCCGGTGCACCACCGGACAGTCCGGTGCTTGCAGACTCAGCAGATTCTTGGCTGCTCGAGCCAAGACATTTCCAATTGGATTTTTTCTGTTTCCAGCACTTAGACACAATACATTAGTCCATAAAACAATGTACTAAGTCTGAGAAACATACCTTAATTCTTGATTTGTACCTTGTCCACCTTTTTACTCTTAGGCACTTGTGTTGGACACTAAATCACCAAAATACTTAGAAATGGCCCAAGGGCACATTTCCCTTTCAGGGCGGGGTCAGGTGCAGCTGAGAGATTGCTGCGCTTGGGGCCCACAATGCACGACGTCGAGGCGAAGCACGTAGGGTGGGAGTGGGGTAGGCCCAAAGTGCAAGCGTGGAGGTATGAAGCCGTGGTAGCACTAAACGTCTATATTAGATTTTTAATAGAGTAATATAGAAGTTGATTATGATTGAAGGATAGAAGGGTAAAACATCATTTGGGACTACAAATAAACTAAAATAACCTAGCATTATAAACATCACTTTGGTACCCAATGATAACTTATTTGTGATCCCAAGGTAATGTTTTACCCTCCTAATCTTTCATCATAATCCAACTTATATAATCTAGAAGAGAAATAAATAGGCCTAAGAGCATGTCCAACAACGTGACCTATAAAGATGCTATATAATTTAAAAATGAGTATATTTTGTAGGATTTAGGTCTTGTTTGGAAGCAATAGTTTTTAAGAATCTAGTTTTTAGAAACCGGTTTATGAAAAAATTGTTTATCGTGTTTGGAACTACCCATTTTTCATAAACTAGTTTTGGCTAGGGAGGCTAGCTTCTTGGTTTTTCATAAATTAAGATATAAACTGATATGTTTGGAACCATAATAGTTTTCATAAACCATTTTTAAAAAAAACAGGTACTTCCAAACATGCCCCTAGAGAACCAACAAAATATTATGCACCAACACTAAAGCCTTAAATCTAGACTAGGTGAGTGCCCGTGCGTTACAACGGGAACATATAATAACATGATAACTGAAATTCGCCTAGAGGGGGGTGAATAGGGCGAATCTGAAATTTACAAAGTTTAAGCACAACTACAAGTCGGGGTTAGCGTTAGAATTAAAATCGAGTCCGAGAGAGAGGGAGAAAAACAAATCACAAGCAAATGGAGAGTGTGACACGGTGATTTGTTTTACCGAGGTTCGGTTCTTGCAAACCTACTCCCCGTTGAGGCGGTTACAAAGACCGGGTCTCTTTCAACCCTTTCCCTCTCTCAAACGGTCACTTAGACCGAGTGAGCTTCTCTTCTCAATCAAACGGGACACTAAGTCCCCGCAAGGACCACCACACAATTGATGTCTCTTGCCTCGGTTACAATTGAGTTGATCACAAGAAAGAATGAGAAAGAAAAGAAGCAATCCAAGCGCAAGAGCTCAAATGAACACAAGTCACTCTCTCACTAGCCACTATTTGATTTGGAGTGATCTTTGGGCTTGGGAGAGGATTTGATCTCTTTGGTGTGTCTTGTATTGAATGTTATAGCACTTGTAAGGTGTAGGAAGTCTGAAAACTTGGATGCAATGAATGGTGGGGTGGTTGGAGTATTTATAGCCCCACCCACCAAAAGTGGCTGTTGGGAGGCTGTCTGTCGCATGGCGCACCGGACAGTCCGGTGCGCCACCGGACACTGTCCGGTGCGCCAGCCACGTCACCCGACCGTTAGGGTTCAACCGTTGGAGCTTCTGTCTTCTGGGTCACCGGACAGTCCGGTGTTGCACCGGACAGTCACTGTACACTGCCTGGTGCGCCTTCTGACGCTGCTCTGACTCTGGCGCGCACTGTAGCGCATTGAATGCGTTCTGCAGACGACCGTTGGCGCGAAGTAGCCGTTGCTCCGCTGGCACACCGGACAGTCCGGTGAATTATAGCGGAGCGGCTTTCAGAATTCCTGAGACTGGCAAGTTTGGAGTTGGATTCCCTGGTGCACCGGACACTGTCCGGTGGTGCACCGGACAGTCCGGTGCGCCAGACCAAAGCTGCCTTCGGTTTAACTTTGCTCCCTTTGTTTGAACCCTTTCTTTTGACTTGAATTGGTTTGTTGTGAACCTTTGGCACCTGTAGAACATATTTTCTAGAGCAAACTAGTTAGTCCAATAATTTGTGTTGGGCAATTCAACCACCAAAATTCTTATTGGAAAAGGTTTGACCCTATTTCCCTTTCAATCTCCCCCTTTTTGGTGATTGATGCCAACACAAACCAAAGCAAATATAAAAGTGCAGAATTGAACTAGTTTGCATAATGTAAGTGCAAAGGTTGCTAGGAGTTGAAACCAATATACTTATCTCAATAGATGTGCTTGGATGGTTTTCTTCTTTATTAAAATTTTGGACCACACTTGCACCACGAGTTTTGTTTTTGCAAATCCTTTGTGAAATTCTTTTCAAAATCACTTTGCAAATAGTCAAAGGTATATGAATAAGATTGAAGAAAGCATTTTCAAGATTTGAAATTTTCTCCCCCTGTCTCAAAATGCTTTTTCTTTGACTAAAACAAAACTCCCCCTAAATAAAATTCTCCTTTTAGTGTTCAAGAGGGTTTTGCAATTTTTGAAGATACTACTTTCTCCCCCTTTTGAACACAATAAGATATCAATTTGAAAAACTTCATTTTTTTTATTAAAATTCGGTGGTTTTGCGGTCCTTTTGCTTTGGGCTCATACTTTCTCCCCTTTGGCATAAATCGCCAAAAACGGATACTTGTGAGTGAAATATAAGCCCTTTTCCAAACTTTCTCCCCCTTTGACAAACACAAAAATATGAGTGAAGATTGTACCAAAGTGGAGAACGAAACGGAGTACCGGCAAATACAACCGGAGTTAAGTGGAAGCGCCTTCTTTGCCGAAAACTCCATTTCCCTTTCAATACCTATGACCAAGCATAAGATGATACTTGAAAACACATTAGTCATAGACATACCAAGAGATATGATCAAAGGTATATTAATGAGCTATGTGTGCAAAGAATCAATCAAAATTCCTAGAATCAAGAATATTTAGTTCATTCCTAAGTTTGGTAAAGGATTGCTCATCTAAAGGCTTGGTAAAGATATCGGCCAATTGATCTTTGGTGTTTATATAGGCTATCTCAATATCCCCTTTTTGTTGGTGATCTCTCACAAAGTGATACCGAATGGCTACGTGCTTAGTGCGGCTGTGTTCAACGGGATTATCCGCCATGCGGATTGCACTCTCATTGTCACATAGGAGAGGGACTTTGCTAAACTTGTAGCCATAGTCCCTAAGGATTTGCCTCATCCAAAGCAATTGCGCGCAACAATGGCCTGCGGCAATGTACTCGGCTTCGGCGGTAGAAAGAGCTACTGAGTTTTGTTTCTTTGAAGCCCAAGACACCAGGGATCTTCCCAGAAACTGACAAGTCCCTGATGCGCTCTTCCTATTAATCTTACACCCTGCCCAATCAGCATCGGAATATCCTAATAAATCAAATGAGGATCCCTTGGGGTACCAAAGACCAAACATAGGTGTGTGAACTAAATATCTCAAGATTCGCTTCACGGCCCTAAGGTGAACTTCCTTAGGGTCGGCTTGGAACCTTGCACACATGCATACGGAAAGCATAATGTCCGGTCGAGATGCACATAAATAGAGTAAAGAACCTATCATCGACCGGTATACCTTTTGATCTACGGATTTACCTCCCGTGTCGAGGTCGAGATGCCCATTGGTTCCCATGGGTGTCTTGATGGGCTTGGCATCCTTCATTCCAAACTTGGTGAGAATATCTTGAATATACTTCGTTTGGCTAATGAAGGTGCCCTCTTGGAGTTGCTTGACTTGAAATCCCAAGAAATACTTCAACTCCCCCATCATTGACATCTCGAATTTTTGAATCATGATCCTACTAAATTCTTCACAAATAGATTTGTTAGTAGAACCAAATATGATATCATCAACATAAATTTGGCATACAAACAAATTATTCTCAATGGTTTTAGTGAATAAGGTAGGATCGGCCTTTCCGACTTTGAAGCCATTAGTGATCAGAAATCTCTTAGGCATTCATACCATGCTCTTGGGGCTTGCTTGAGCCCATAAAGCGCCTTAGGGAGTTTGTAAACATGGTTAGGATACTCACTATCTTCAAAGTCGGGAGGTTGCTCAACATAGACCTCTTCCTTGATAGGTCCGTTGAGGAAGGCACTCTTCACGTCCATTTGGTAGAGCTTAAAGTCATGGTGAGTAGCATAGGCAAGTAATATTCGAATTGACTCAAGCCTAGCTACGGGTGCATAGGTTTCACCGAAATCCAAACCTTTGACTTGTGAATACCCTTTGGCCACAAGTCTTGCCTTGTTCCTTGTCACCACACCATGCTCATCTTGTTTGTTGCGGAAGACCCACTTGGTTTCTACAACATTTTGGTTAGGACGTGGAACTAAATGCCATACCTCATTCCTTTTAAAATTGTTGAGCTCCTCTTGCATCGCCAGCACCCAATCCGAATCTTGAAGTGCTTCCTCTACCCTGTGTGGCTCAATAGAGGAAACAAACGAGTAGTGTTCACAAAAATGAGCAGCACGAGATCGAGTAGTTACCCCCTTATGAATGTCACCAAGGATGGTGTTCACGGGGTGATCTCGTTGGATTTCTTGGTGGACTCTTGGGTGTGGCGGCCTTGGATTTTGTTCATCCTCCTTGTCTTGATCATTTGCATCTCCCCCCTGATCCTTGTCCTCCTCTTGAGGTGGCTCATCTTCTTGATCTTCTTCTTTGTCATCTTGAGCCTCATCCTCATCTTGAGTTGGTGGAGATGCTTGCATGGAGGAGGATGGTTGATCTTATGCTTGAATGGGCTCTTCGGATTCCTTAGGACACACATCCCCAATGGACATGTTCCTTAGCGTGACGCATGGAGCCTCTTCATCGTCTAATTCATCAAGATCAACTTGCTCTACTTGAGAGCCGTTAGTCTCATCAAACACAATGTCACAAGAAACTTCAACTAGTCCAGTGGACTTGTTAAAGACTCTATATGCCCTTGTGTTTGAATCATATCCTAGTAAAAAGCCTTCTACAGCCTTAGGAGCAAATTTGGATTTTCTACCTCTTTTAACAAGAATAAAACATTTGCTACCAAAGACTCTAAAATATGAAACATTGGGCTTTTTACCGGTGAGGAGTTCGTAAGATGTCTTCTTGAGGATTCGGTGTAGATACATCCGGTTGATGGTGTAGCAAGCGGTGTTGACCGCTTCGGCCCAAAACCGATCCGAAGTCTTGTACTCATCAAGCATGGTTCTTGCCATGTCCAATAGAGTTCTATTCTTCCTCTCCACTACACCATTTTGTTGTGGCGTGTAGGGAGAAGAGAACTCATGCTTGATGCCCTCCTCCTCAAGGAAGCCTTCGATTTGAGAGTTGTTGAACTCCGTCCCATTATCGCTTCTAATTTTCTTGATCCTAAAGCCGAACTCTTTTTGAGCTCGTCTCAAGAATCCCTTTAAGGTCTCTTGGGTTTGAGATTTTTCCTGTAAAAAGAATACCCAAGTGAAGCGAGAATAATCATCCACAATAACAAGACAGTACTTACTCCCGCCGATGCTTATGTAAGCGATCAGGCCGAATAGGTCCATGTGGAGGAGCTCGAGTGGCCTGTCAGTCGTCAAGATGTTCTTATGTGGATGATGAACACCAATTTGCTTCCCTGCTTGGCATGCGCTACAAATCCTGTCTTTCTCAAAATGCACATTTGTTAGTCCCAAAATATGTTCTCCCTTTAGAAGCTTGTGAAGATTCTTCATTCCAACATGGGCTAGTCGGCGGTGCCAGAGCCAACCCATGTTAGTCTTAGAGATTAAGCAAGTATCGAGTTCAGCTCTATTGAAATCAACTAGGTATAGCTGACCCTCTAATACTCCCTTAAAAGCTACTGAATCATCACTTCTTCTAAAGACAGTGACACCTGTATCCGTAAAAAGACAGTTGTAGCCCATTTTACATAATTGGGAAACAGAAAGCAAGTTGTAATCTAAAGAATCTACAAGAAAAACATTGGAAATAGAATGGTTAGGTGATATAGCAATTTTACCCAATCCTTTGACCAAACCTTGATTTCCATCCCCGAATGTGATAGCTCGTTGGGGATCTTGGTTTTTCTCGTAGGAGGAGAACATTCTTTTCTCCCCAGTCATATGGTTTGTGCACCCGCTATCGATGATACAACTTGAACCCCGGATGCATAAACCTACAAAACAAATTTAGTTCTTGATTTTAGGTACCCAAACAGTTTTGGGTCCTTTGACATTAGATACAAGAACATTGGGTACCCAAACACTAGTCTTTGATCCCTTGTGTTTGCCCCCAACACAGTTGGCAACAACCTTGCCTGATTTGTTAGTTAGCACATAAGAAGCATCAAAAGTTTTAAATGAAACATTGTGATCATTTGATGCTCTAGGAGTTTTCTTTTTAGGCAATTTAGCATGGGTTGATTGCCTAGAGCTAGATGCCTCACTCTTATACATAAAAGCATGATTAGGGCCAAAGTGAGACTTCCTAGAATGAATTCTCCTAATTTTGTGGTTGGGATAACCGACAGGGTATAAAATGTAACCCTCGTTATCCTAAACTATGGGAGCCTTGCCCTTAACAAAATTGGACAATCTTTTAGGTGGGGCATTAAGCTTGACATTGTCTCCCTGTTGGAAACCAATGCCATCCTTAATACCAGGGCGTCTCCCACTATAGAGCATGCTTCTAGCAAATTTAAAATTTTCATTTTCTAAGTCATGCTCATTAATTTTAGTAGTTAATGTAGCTATGTGATCATTTTGTTGTTTAATTAAAGCAATGTGATCATGAATAGCATTTACATTAACATCTCTACATCTAGTACAAATAGTAACATGCTCAACGGAAGATGTAGAGGGTTTGCAAGTATTAAATTCAACAATCTTAGCATGTAAAATATCATTCTCATCTCTAAGATTGGAAATAGCCGCATTGCAAACATCTAGTTCCTTAGCCTTAGCAATCAATTTTTCATTCTCATTCCTAAGGCTAGTAAGAGAGGCATTCAATTGATCAATCTTAGCAATTAAATTGGCATTATCATTTCTAAGACTAACAATTGAATCATCACAATCATCAAGCTTCCCAACCTTAGCAATTAAATTCGCATTCTCATTTCTAAGGTTGGAAATAATATCATGGCAAGTGCTTAGCTCACTAGTTAATTTTTCACATTTTCAACTTCTAGAGCATAAACATTTTTCACCTTAACATGCTTCTTGTTTTCTTTAATTAGGAAGTCCTCTTGGCTATCCAAGAGTTCATCCTTATCATGAATAGCACTAATTAATTCATTCAATGTTTCCTTTTGTTGCATGTTTAAGTTGGCAAAAAGAGTAAACAAGTCATCCTCATTATCACTAGAATTAGCCTCATCACTAGATGTTGCATATTTAGTGGAGGATTTGGATTTCACCTTCTTCTTTTTGCCGTCCTTTACCATGAGGCACTTGTGGTCGACGTTGGGGAAGAGGAGCCCTTTGTTGACGGCGATGTTGGCGGCGTCCTCGTCGGAGGAAGAGTCGGTGGAGCTCTCGTCGGAGTCCCCCTCCCGGCAAACATGGGCATCGCCGCCCTTCTTCTTGTAATACCTCTTCTTTTCTTTCCTCTTTCCCTTCTTGTCGTCGCCCCTGTCA
Organism: Zea luxurians; assembly: GCA_029449295.1. Classification (NCBI taxonomy): domain Eukaryota; kingdom Viridiplantae; phylum Streptophyta; class Magnoliopsida; order Poales; family Poaceae; genus Zea; species Zea luxurians. The sequence continues at coordinate 20,804,898 of JAOPSE010000009.1, read as the reverse complement.
CTATCACTAGATAATGGATATTTAGCTATGAAATGACCGGGCTTACCACATTTGTAGCACACCTTCTTGGAACGGGGCTTGTAATCTTTCCCCTTCCTTTGTTTGAGGATTTGACGGAAGCTCTTGATGATGAGCGCCATCTCCTCATTGTCGAGCTTGGAGGCGTCGATGGGGATTCTACTTGGAGTAGAATCTTCTTTCTTCTCCTCCGTTGCTTTGAATGCAACGGGATGTGTTTCGAGTACGGAGGAGGATGCGCCTTGCTCGATGATCTTTTTGGAGCCTTTGATCATTAGTTCAAAGCTCACAAATTTACCTATCACTTCCTCGGGAGACATTATTTTGTATCTAGGATCACCACGAATTAATTGTACTTGAGTAGGATTAAGTAAAACTAGTGATCTTAGAATAACCTTGACCATCTCATGGTCATCCCATTTGGTGCTCCCGAGGTTACGCACTTGGTTCACCAAGGTCTTGAGCTGGTTGTACATCGCTTGTGGCTCCTCCCCTTGGTGAAGCATGAATCGACCGAGCTCCCCCTCGACCGTCTCCCTTTTGGTGATCTTGGTCACCTCATCTCCTTCATGCGCCATTTTGAGTACATCCCAAATCTCTTTGGCGCTCTTCAACCCTTGCACCTTGTTATACTCCTCTCGACTTAGAGAGGCAAGGAGTATAGCGGTGGCTTGGGAGTTGAAGTGCCGGATTTGGGCAACTTCGTCCGAATCGTAGTCCTCATCCCCTACGGATGGTACCTGCACACCAAACTCAACAATGTTACAAATACTTGTGTGGAGTGAGGTTAGGTGATGCCTCATTTTGTCACTCCACATGCTATAATCTTCACCGTCAAAAACCGGTGGTTTGCCTAATGGAACGGAAAGTAATTGTCGAGGACCATAATTAGGGGTACCCCCAAGACTCCTAATCTCAGCTGGTAACCCCCATCAGCACAAAGCTGCAAAGGCCTGATGGGCGCGATTAAGGTCAAGGCTCAGACCACTCAAGGGACACGATCTCGCCTCACCCAAGCCTAGCCTCGGGCAAAGGCCGCCGACCCCGGAGGATTCACATCTCGCCCGAGGGACCCCTCAAGCAACAGGCACACCTTCGACCCGCCCGAGGCCCAGTCTTCGTAGAGAAGCAACCTTGGCTAGATCGCCACGCCAACCGACCGTATCGCAAGAGCATTTAATGCAAGGATCGCCTGACACCTTATCCTAACGCGCGCTCTTCAGTCGACAGAGCCGAAGTGACCGCAGTCACTTCGCCGCTCCACTGACCGACCTGACAAGAAAACAGCGCCGCCTGCCCCGCTCCGACTACCGTGCCACTCGCTAGAGTGAGGTTGACAGCAGCTAAGTCCAGCCTCGGGCGACATAGGAAGCTCTGCCTCGCCCGACCCTAGGGTTCGGCCCCCGTCTTGGCCTCGGAAGAAGGACTTCGCCTCGCCCGACCCAAGGCTCGGACTCAACCACGACTTAGAAGACGACGAACTCCGCCTCGCCCGACCCCAGGGCTCGGACTCAGCCTCAGCTCTGGAAGATGACGAACTCCGCCTCGCCCGACCCCAGGGCTCGGACTCAGCCTCGGCTCCGAAAGACGATGGACTCTGCCTCGCCCGACCCCAGGGCTCGGACTCAACCTCGACCTCGGAGGAATCGCCACCTCGCTCAAACTCGGGTCCAGACCGGCCACGTCGCCAGGGGGGTCATCATTACCCTGCCCCTACCTAGCTCAGGCTACGGGGACAAGACCGGCGTCCCATCTGGCTCGCCCCAGCAAACAAGTAATGATGACACCCCACATGCTCCATGATGACGGCAGCTCCCAGCCCCTTACGTCAGCCAGGAGACGTCAGCAAGGATCCGACAGCCCCGACAGCTGTACTTCCGCAGGGCTCCAGCGCTCCTCCGACGGCCACAACATCACATGAACAGGGTGCCAAAACCTCTCTGACTGCCACTATGGCATGTACTTAGGGCTCTATCTCCTCTCTGCTAGACATGTTAGCACACTGCTACACCCCCATTGTACACCTGGACCCTCTCCTTACACCTATAAAAGGAAGGTCTAGGGCTCTCGTACGAGAGAGGTGGGCCGCGCGGGAGAACGGGCTGACGCATAAGGCTCTCTCTCTCTCTCTCTCTCTCTCTCTCCCACGCGAACGCTTGTAACCCCCTACTGCAAGCGCATCCAGCCGCCCTGGGCGCAGGACAACACGAAGGCCACGGTTTCCCCTCACTGTTCTCCCCCCTTTGTGTCCCGTCTCGCGCCGACCCATCTGGGCTGGGACACGCAGCGACAATTTACTCGTCGGTCCAGGGACCTCCCGGGGTTGAAACGCCGACAGTTGGCGCGCCAGGTAGGGGCCTGCTGCGTGTTGACGAACAGCTTCCTGTCAAGCTCCAGATGGGTAGTCTCCAGCAACCTTTCCAACCCGGGACGATGCTCCGTTTCGGGAGTCTTGAGTTTATGTCCCTCGACGGCAGCTACGACATGATACTCCTTCCTCCGCCGCGCAACAGCGACAATGGCGGCCGTCAGCCCGCCCGCCGGCGGCGGAATCAACGACGTCTTCCCCACATGGCGGAAGAACAACATCCGGGTTTGTCCCGTCACCTCCCCCACCGACGGAGGAGGAGGCGGGGCAACCATGGCCAAGCAGGAGGCGGCACCTCGTCGGCTATCGAGCAAGTCGACGACGCCGGTGCCCCAACGAGGGACACGTCGGGCTTCGACCTTGCGTCTGAGACGAAGACGAGCACCGTTTCCTGCAACATGCCAACCCCAAGCAGACGGACGACGCCAGCACGCTCGCGAAGGACTTGCTGGGCGTCGCCCTTGTACCTGAGACAACGGTGCAGTCCGCCCCTGACGCGACTTCATCACCGCCCGTCGACCAAGAGGTACCGACTGATTCCCATCTCGTGCCTTTTGGATTCAGCTTTGACCCACCAAGCGACCTCGCTTCGGTGGAAGCCTCCATAGAGGCATGTACCAACCCTCCGGGGTACCATATGCGGTCGCCCTGGGACAGACTGACGGCCGTCTCGAACTATGGACCCTCGGGTTCCGAGGAAGATGATGAGCCCGACTTTTGTTGGGATTTCTCCGGGCTCGGTAACCCCAGTGCCATGCAGGACTTCATGACCGCATGCGACTACTGCCTCTCCGATTGTTCCGATGGTAGCCGCGGCTTCAGCGACAAGGACTGCGGCCCAAGTCGTGAATGTTTCCACGTCGATCTAGGGGGTCCCGGCGAAGGCAACCATCTTGGTATGCCGGAAAACGGCGATCCCCCTAGGCCTGTGCCTCGCGTTGACATCCTTCGGGAGCTAGCTGTGGTCCCAGTCCCTGCGGGGGGGGGGGGGGGGTCAGGACGCACAGCTCGAGCAAATCCGCGAGATGCAGGCCAGGCTCGATGAGGGAGCAGGAACACTTGAGCAGTTCCAGCGGAACATCGGGCAGGAATGGGCAGACCAAGTTCCGGCCGGAGAAGCGCGTCATCTACCCCAGGGCATCCAGCACCGCATTGCCGACGATGTCAGGGCAAGGCCGCCACCAGCTTCCAGTGGGGTCGGCCAGAACCTGGCTGTAGCAGCAATACTACTCCGCGCGATGCCGGAACCATCGACCACCGAAGGGCGGCGTATCCAGGGAGAGCTCAAGAATCTCCTGGAGGATGTCGCGGTCCGACGGGCCGAAAGCTCTGCCTCCCAAAGGCAGGGGTACCCCTCAGAGCATCGCGCCGCGACTTCCCGATTCGTGTGGGAAGCCTAGGTCCACACCGGGCGCACGCGCAACACGGCGCCTGCGGCCCCGGGTCGCCTCGGCAACGAGCACCACCACCGCAATCGTCGAGCCCACCTCGATGAGAGGGTGCGCCGAGGTATGACCCCAGGCGTGGGGGATGCTACGACAGTGGGGAAGATCAGAGCACCTCGCTCGAACCACCCGGTCCGCAGGCTTTCAGCCGGGCCATACGACGGGTGCCGTTCCCGACCCGGTTCCAAACCCCGACTACCATCACAAAGTACTCGGGGGAGACGAGGCCGGAACTGTGGCTCGCGGACTACCGACTGGCCTGCCAGCTGGGTGGAACGGACGATGACAACCTCATCATCCGCAACCTCACCCTGTTCCTCTCCGACACCGCTCGAGCCTGGCTGGAGCATCTGCCTCCGGGGCAGATCTCCAACTGGGACGACCTGGTCCAAGCCTTCGCCGACAACTTCTAGGGCACGTACGTGCGCCGGGAATTCCTGAGATCTCCGAAGCTGCCGCCAGTAGCCGGGAGAATCTCTCCGGGACTACATCCGGCGATTCTCGAAGCAGCACACCGAGCTGCCCAATGTCACCGACTCGGACGTCATCGGCGCGTTCCTCGCCGGCACCACCTGCCGCGACCTGGTGAGCAAGCTGGGTCGCAAGACCCCCACCAGGGCGAGCGAGCTGATGGACATCGCCACCAAGTTCGCCTCTGGCCAGGAGGCGGTTGAGGCCATCTTCCGAAAGGACAAGCAGCCCCAGGGCCGCCAGCCGGAAGACGTTCCCGAGGCGTCTGCTCAGCGCGGCACCAAAAAGAAGAAGAAGAAGTCGCAAGCGAAACGCGACGCCACCGACGCGGACCTTGTCGCCGCCGCTGAGTACAAGAACCCTCGAAAACCTCCTGGAGATGCCAATCTCTTCGATAAGATGCTCAAGGAGCCATGCCCCTATCATCAGGGGCCCGTCAAGCACACCCTTGAGGAGTGCGTCATGCTTCGGCGCCACTTTCATAAGGCTGGGCCACCTGCGGAAGGTGGTAGGGCCCACAACGACGACAAGGAGGAGGATCACAAGGCAGAGGAGTTTCCCAAGGTCCACGGCTGCTTCATGATCTACGGTGGGCAAGTGGCGAACGCCTCGGCTCGGCACCGCAAGCAAGAGCGTCGGGAGGTCTGCTCGGTAAAGGGGGCGGCGCCAGTCTACCTAGACTAGTCCGATAAGCCCATCACCTTCGACCAGGGCGACCACCCCGACCGCGTGCCGAGCCCGGGGAAATACCCGCTCGTTGTCGACCCCGTCATTGGCAACGTCAGGCTAACCAAGGTCCTCATGGACGGGGGTAGCAGCCTCAACATCATCTACGCCGAGACCCTCGGGTTCCTACAAATCAATCTGTCCTCGATCCGGGCAGGCGCGACGCCTTTTCACGGGATCATCCCCGGGAAACGCGTCCAACCCCTCGGACAACTCGATCTGCCCGTCTGCTTCGGGACTCCCTCCAACTTCCGAAGGGAAACCCTCACATTCGAGGTGGTCGGGTTCCGAGGAACCTACCACACAGTACTAGGGAGGCCATGCTACGCCAAGTTCATGGTTGTCCCCAACTACACCTACCTCAAGCTCAAGATGTCGGGCCCCAACGGGGTCATCACCATCGGCCCCACGTACCGACACGCGTAAGAATGCGACATGGAGTACGTGGAGTATGCCGAGGCCCTCGCCGAATCCGAGGCCCTCGTCGCTGACCTGGAAAGCCTCTCCAAGGAGGCACCGGACGCGAAGCGCCACGCCGGCAACTTCGAACCAGTAGAGGTGGTTAAGTCCGTCCCTCTCGACCCCAGCAACGACACCTCCAAGCAGATCTGGATCGGCCCCGAGCTCGACCCCAAATAGGAAGTAGTGCTCGTCGACTTTCTCCGCGCGAACGCCGAGGTTTTTGTGTGGAGTCCCGCGAACATGCCTGGCATACCGAGGGAAGTCGCCGAGCACTCACTGGATACCCGAGCTGGAGGACAAGTTCTACGGGTTCGAGCTCAACCACGTCGCCCGGTGGTACAACAAGACTGCGGACGAGCTGGCGAAGATAGCTTCGGCGCGAACAACGGTTCCCCCGAACGTCTTCTCCCGGGACCTACATCAACCCTCAGTCAAGACCTACGACACGCCCGAGCCCGAGAAGGTATCAGCCCTGCCCGAGGCGCCCTCGGCTCAGCCCGAGGCGCCCTCGGCCCCCGAGGGTGAGGCACTGCGCGTCGAGGGAGAGCAGAATGGGGTCCCGCCTAATCGAGACTGGCAGACCCTGTAACTACAATATATCCACCTAGGAGAGCTGCCCCTCGACCGAGCCGAAGCTCGGTGACTGGCGCGGCGCGCCAAGTCATTCGTCTTGCTGGGTGACGGGAAGGAGCTCTACCACCGCAGCCCCTCCGGCATCCTCTAGCGATGCATATCCATCGCCGAAGGCCAGGAGCTCTTACAAGAAATACACTCGGGGGCTTGCGGTCATCACGCAGCGCCTCGAGCCCTTGTTGGAAACACTTTCCGACAAGGTTTCTACTGGCCGACCGCGGTGGCCGACGCCACTAGAATTGTCCGCACCTGCCAAGGGTGTCAATTCTACGCAAGGCAGACGCACCTACCTGCTCAGGCTCTGCAAACAATACCCATCACCTGGCCGTTTGCTGTGTGGGGTCTGGACCTCGTCGGTCCCTTGCAAAACACATCAAAGCATCCTTCATGCGCCTCATCCTGCGGTACCTGTTCTTGACCTGTGGGGGGTGTGAGACAGCAAGAGTGAGCTCACATACGTTCATCGCTCAACAAGTTGTGGGGAATAATGTGCATGAACTAGCCAAAGGTGGGAGCTCATGTGAAGTGTAAGGCTTACCAAAGAGGATGGTTAGAGCTGAGCATTGCTTTTAAAGTTGGTCAAAATTTTATTAGCAGTTACTAAGTATAAGTAAATACTAAACCCAATTAAGCAGTAGAATAAAAGTAACAACATCACCTGCGATGCAATGCATATGACAAATTGAATTTAGTTCCATAAATTAATCATGTGAGGGTAAAAAGAAGTGATCAAGGGCACAACTTGCCTGGGACTTGAGATTCCAGGTACCAACTTGCTCCTCAGGTGGCTCGTTACCTCACACTAGTCGTAACAATACAAACAAACATGGTATAGGCAAAATTAACATTACATCAAACATAAGAACAACTGTATAATAATATTCTACGCGTTGCTACGAGATCGTAGAAACAAGAACTACTAAATTCGGAGCTACGGTTATTAAGTTACGAATTTCTAAAATTATTTAGTGCTTAGAATAGATTAATCCAAATGAACAATTTTAATTCAAGTTTCATGGCTAAATAGTGTTACTAGTTGATAGACAATAGTAATACAAAATTATTGCAACTGGAATGGGTTAAAAAGGAGTTAAAATAAAGAAGTTATGAATTATCTAAGTTTCTGAATTTATTTTAAAACTAAAATTCATTTTCTGTATTTAGTTTATAAATAAATCGAGGTCTCAGCCTGCAACCCGATTTCTGAAAAAGCCAGGGGCTAAAGTGCTAAAAACAGGATCTGTCTGTGATTATTTTTCACTTAGAATGGATGGTGGGTTGAATAGGTGAAACCCTAGGGTCTCTTTTAGAAAGTGCACGCAGCGAAGGGGTATCTTACTATCGTAGCTGTCCGATTAGCCTTGGACGGTCACGATTTAATCCTATCTCTGCCGAACCGGTACGCCACAGGGACCGTTGGATTACCAATCAACGCCCTAGATTTTATGAAGCTCGGACCATTCCTAACCCACGGATTCAGATCCAATGGCTGACGCGCACCGGTAGGAACGCATCAATCGGAGCCGTCCAATCCCAGATCGACGGACGTGCCCGTATCTTCAACCTCCTGCCCGCAGCGGTCAGCACATGCCGCACCCCGCGGCGGCACTTCGACGTTGTGAAACCCGCCGAACATCCAGGTGATCTACCGCAGCACTGGCTAAACACGTAGGGCGTAGAGCATATTGCGAAATAAGGTTATAAGCACCATACCAGGGTCTGCCCGCGGTAGCCCAAGCTCCCGTCACCCGGCGGCTCCGCGAGGGTGAAGAGCCCCCCGACGACGAATTCCCACCACTTGGTGCCTTGGTGCACCAAATCGCCAACTAACGACGCGCCCAAACCCCACGAATTATCCGCAGACGCCGAGCGACCTTGGTAAGCAAAGAACAACGTTGGCGGCGTACTTCTCTCTCCTCTCTTCCTTCCGTTGGTTTCTAGAGTTCGCGGATGACAAAGTGGTCGAGGTGCCTGGATTTATACCCGGACAGAAGGAGGGGGGGTCATCCTACGCGCCACGGAACCGGCCCCAACGGCCGAGCGGAGACCCAGACCCACGGTGCGCGCGGCGACGGACTCGCGTTCTGTTGAAAGAAGCCGGAGGGGGAAGAAGATGGATCCTGACGTCCGGGCCCCACGCGGCAGCTAGAGTACTGGGCACACAACATAGTGAGTGGATGACGATGTGGGGCCCTATGATCAGCGACCGGACTTCCATCACGCGCGCACGGGTGTAGTCGAGCAACGGGCCCCACATGTTGGCGATAGCTAGAAACATCAGTGGGCGCGGTTGTAGGCCAGGAATGGAAGGGAATTGGGTCGCGACAGAGGGAATCGACCCAGTTGGAGGTTTCTTTTTTTTCTTTTGTTTTTCTTTTACTATTTTCTATTTCAATTCATGGATTTTAAACTAGATTCAAAACCAGTTCAAACTTTGACTCAGTTTTAAATGTGCACTTTAAAACCACAGTATGAAATGTAAGTTTAGTTTATTTTATTTATTATACTATTTAAACAAATGATTTTAAATATGAAATTCATACACACTAAAATAGAAAATAGGTATTTTAAGAATTAAAATCTCTAGTTTATAAAATCCTTTTGAGAATAATTATAAATATTCATTTCAACCAAGGGTAATAAATTCATATAGAGATTATTTTATTTAAATCTTTATTAGGAACATGTTTATTTTAGGTGATGTTGCTTCCAATGTAACAAAATTCTTATTGGAAGGCATTCTAATATCAAAATCCTTGGAGAACTTTTACTAAACTTTCACATTAAGATTTTTGGGTGTTACAAATCCTACCCCCCTTAACAAAAATCTCGTCCTCGAGATTTATAAGAAAAGGATTGTATAACGATGTCGTCTCAGAACATATGCACACACAAAATCTCAGCATGATGCATACTTTATTAGCAACACATTGGGTCACATAGACCTTATTGTTATTCCTAAAATGGTAAAATTCGAACTACTAGCTAAACTAATATTTAGGTTTTACAAATAGTAAAATATATATATGCATCTATATTTATGTTTATCTCTATTCTTGTTGTTCATTGACTTCTTCACCGACTATTTCATCTTCAACTGGCTCTTCTTGAATTTCCAGTCCACCTGGTTCAGCTTCTACTTCTGCATGATGGGCTTGTCCTCGGTTGACAGATAGGGGCTGACTCTTTCCTGCCGAGGCTTGTCCTTGCTTCATCGGAGCCGGTGTAGTGTAGGTAGCTCTGTTGGGACAGTAGTTGGCGTAGTGTCCCGGTTGTCCACACTTGAAGCATGCCCTGTTGGTGGTTGTGTTAGGAGCAACGGGTCCTGATGGGGTGCTTACTTGCGGAGGAGCAGTTGGTGCCCATTGAGTTTGTTGCCCGGAACTGCCACTAGCTGGTGTACTTAGAGTGGTAGTATAGCGAGGATGGGAACTACTTCCAGCCTGCCCTTGGTTAGCAGCCCTTCTTTTCTCTCCAAATATACTCCTCTTGTTTTCTACAGCAATAGCTTTGTCAAGTATCCTTTGAAAGGATGGGAATGTGTGTGATACCAGTTGATATTGCAAGGGTCCAATCAAACCGTCCAGAAAAAGCTCCTGCTTTTGCTCATCATCCTCAACATCTCTAGGAGCATATCGAGATAACTGGATGAATTTGTCCCTATATTCACTCACGGACATACTTCCTTGCTTGAGGGATAGAAACTCCTTCCTTTTGATCTTCATGAGTCCAGCAGGAATATGATAATTTCTGAATTGAGTGGAGAATTCTGCCCAGGTAATTGTGTCGACGGCAGCATGAGCAGCACAGTACGCATCCACCAATCCGCAGCGGGACCAGCAAGACGACCTGATGCGTAGAGTACTTTCTCTCTGTCCGAGCACTGAGCTATGTTGAGCATGATCTACAGACTTTAGCCAGTCATCTGCTTGCAGCAGATCCACGGAGTTGGAGAAGGTTGGTGGTTTGTGGCTCATGAATTCCCGGTGCTTGTCCCGGGGTGGAACTGGTGGTGGAGGTGGAGGCAGTGGCGCTTGTTGCTGTTGCTGTTGCGCCCTTCTTTCTTGACGTATCTCCTCCCGCTCTTGGCGCATCTCTCGACGTGCATCTTCTCTTTCCTGGCGCATCTCCTGGCGTTCTTGCTGCATTTGAGCGCGCATATCTGCCGTAGTGTTCGCCATTTGCTGCATCATCCTCATCTGAGCTGCAATCAGTGGGTCAACTCCGCCTGGTGGAGGGTTAGGAGGATTCATCTCTGCTGGTTGTGGCTGGGGTTGTCTATATATCCACCGAGTGTGTCGATTAGGAGGCAAATCATTTCCACCATCCCGCCTGGTATTGACCATCTGGGTTAGATACATAGGGTAAGAGAATAGTAGACAAGACAGGTATTTACAATTCAGGTTACTTTGGGGGATTTATTAGCTAAGCAGATTAATGTTTTACCTACCATAGCTAATTCAATACCTTATGGTGGTACATGCTAAGATGTCCATATATAATATCTCAATCAACCAAAGAAGCAAATTAGGCATTTATCATCAGAACAATCAACCAACATTTTTTAGAGAAAATAGTTTTAAATTTTGTCTTAGGTCCTCTAACTCTAAAAAAAATATTGGTAGGATTCCAAGGTGTGAAATCCACATTTATCTTTAGAAGGAAAAAGGTAAGAATAATCAGAGTAAAGCGGAAATAGATGAGAAAAGATTAAGATAAGTTTAGAAAAGAATCAGAGTAAGATAAGTATTTAATGGTTGTCCAGTTCTATCTAGGTTTCGTCCTACAGTCAACATTCCTCTGATACCACTTCTGTCACACCCGGGTTTTAGGGGTCTAAAACTCGGGCACGAACATAATCACCAGGTGTGCTGGGACCAAGTCTCACACATATGATGAATCATGGCACAGGATCGAATGTCACATCTTTACTATATAACAGGAATTCTATACAAAATAAATAATTACATTATAAGGAGACAACGGTCCAGCAACCCAAAGTTGACTGGGAGACGACGGCCTAGACCTCTCACGAACACATCAAAGCATCCTTCATGCGCCTCATCCTGCGGTACCTGTTCTTGACCTGTGGGGGGTGTGAGACAGCAAGAGTGAGCTCACATACGTTCATCGCTCAACAAGTTGTGGGGAATAATGTGCATGAACTAGCCAAAGGTGGGAGCTCATGTGAAGTGTAAGGCTTACCAAAGAGGATGGTTAGAGCTGAGCATTGCTTTTAAAGTTGGTCAAAATTTTATTAGCAGTTACTAAGTATAAGTAAATACCAAACCCAATTAAGCAGTAGAATAAAAGTAACAACATCACCTGCGATGCAATGCATATGACAAATTGAATTTAGTTCCATAAATTAATCATGTGAGGGTAAAAAGAAGTGATCAAGGGCACAACTTGCCTGGGACTTGAGATTCCATGTACCAACTTGCTCCTCAGGTGGCTCGTTACCTCACACTAGTCGTAACAATACAAACAAACATGGTATAGGCAAAATTAACATTACATCAAACATAAGAACAACTGTATAATAATATTCTACGCGTTGCTCGAGATCGTAGAAACAAGAACCACTAAATTCGGAGCTACGGTTATTAAGTTATGAATTTCTGAAATTATTTAGTGCTTAGAATAGATTAATCCAAATGAACAATTTTAATTCAAGTTTCATGGCTAAATAGTGTTACTAGTTGATAGACAATAGTAATACAAAATTATTGCAACTGGAATGGGTTAAAAAGGAGTTAAAATAAAGAAGTTATGAATTATCTAAGTTTCTGAATTTATTTTAATACTAAAAATTCATTTTCTGTATTTAGTTTATAAATAAATCGAGGTCTCAACCTGCAACCCGATTTCTGAAAAAGCCAGGGGCTAAAGTGCTAAAAACAGGATCTGTCTGTGATTATTTTTCACTTAGAATGGATGGCGGGTTGAATAGGTGAAACCCTAGGGTCTCTTTTAGAAAGTGCGCGTAGCGAAGGGGTATCTTACTATCGTAGCTGTCCGATTAGCCTTGGACTGTCACGATTTAATCCTATCTATGCCGAACCGGTACGCCACAGGGACCGTTGGATTACCAATCAACGCCCTAGATTTTATGAAGCTCGGACCATTCCTAACCCACGGATTCAGATCCAATGGCTGACGCGCACCGGTAGGAACGCATCAATCGGAGCCGTCCAATCCCAGATCGACGGACGTGCCCGTATCTTCAACCTCCTGCCGGCAGCGGTCAGCACATGCCGCACCCCGCGGCGGCACTGCGACGTCGCGAAACCCGCCAAACATCCAGGTGATCTACCGCAGCACTGGCTAAACACGTAGGGCGCAGAGCATATTGCGAAATAAGGTTATAAGCACCATACCAGGGTCTGCCCGCGGTAGCCCAAGCTCCCGTCACCCGTCGGCTCCGCGAGGGTGAAGAGCCCCCCGACGACGAATTCCCACCACTTGGTGCCTTGGTGCACCAAATCGCCAACTAACGACGCGCCCAAACCCCACAAATTATCCGCAGACGCCGAGCGACCTTGGTAAGTGAAGAACAGCGTTGGCGGCGTACTTCTCTCTCCTCTCTTCCTTCTGTTGGTTTCTAGAGTTCGCGGATGACAAAGTGGTCGAGGTGCCTGGATTTATACCCGGACAGAAGGAGGGGGGTCTGCATCCTACGCGCCACAGAACCGGCCCCAACGGCCGAGCGAAGACCCAGACCCACGGTGCGCGCGGCGACGGACTCGCGTTCTGTTGAAAGAAGCCGGAGGGGGAAGAAGATGGATCCTGACGTCCGGGCCCCAAGCGGCAGCTAGAGTACTGGGCACACAACATAGTGAGTGGATGACGATGTGGGGCCCTATGATCAGCGACCAGACTTCCATCACGCGCGCGCGGGTGTAGCCGAGCAACGGACTCCACATGTTGGCGATAGCTAGAAACATCAGTGGGCGCGGTTGTAGGCCAGGAATGGAAGGGAATTGGGCCGCGGCAGAGGGAATCGGCCCAGTTGGAGGTTTCTTTTTTTTTCTTTTGTTTTTCTTTTACTATTTTCTATTTCAATTCATGGATTTTAAACTAGATTCAAAACCAGTTTAAACTTTGACTCAGTTTTAAATGTGCACTTTAAAACCACAGTATGAAATGTAAGTTTAGTTTATTTTATTTATTATACTATTTAAACAAATGATTTTAAATATGAAATTCATACACACTAAAATAGAAAATAGGTATTTTAAGAATTAAAATCTCTAGTTTATAAAATCCTTTTGAGAATAATTATAAATATTCATTTCAACCAAGGGTAATAAATTCATATAGAGATTATTTTATTTAAATCTTTATTAGGAACATGTTTATTTTAGGTGATGTTGCTTCCAATGTAACAAAATTCTTATTGGAAGGCATTCTAATATCAAAATCCTTGGAGAACTTTTACTAAACTTTCACATTAAGATTTTTGGGTGTTACACCAGCCGGCCGCTGAGGCCTGGTGCGGCACTAGCTGCAGAAGCTGGCGCCGTCTTAAGGGCTTTACGGGGAGCCAAACCGGTCGAACCGTGCCTCCGTTTGCTGGGAAGAAAGGGAAAAAGCAGGATCAGGACACATGAAAAAAGCGCCGGGACAGAAGTATCCTCAGATACTTACCCACTCCGGGCCATGACCAATCGTGCCTGCGGGGAGGCCCCTCGAGCCTCGGCCCCTGCGGGCACCGCCGAGGTTTGCCCCGCTGCCGGCTTCGGCGCCATCCCTGCCTCGAGCGCTCAGGGCGCCGAAGGGACGGTCCGCCTAGGCGCGAACACGACGACCCGAGGATCGGCCTCCTCTGCTGCCGGCACGGACAATGGCTCTAGGGGCACAGGCGGGACGGCCTAACTCCCCGGGGTCACCTCAGCTACCTGGGCCAATGGGTCAAAAACCCCCTCGGCCTGCCCCTGTTCTTCGGGTCGGGACCCTGATGCCCCCGCCCCGGGTACCGACAGCACCGGCCCACTCGGGGGCTGGCTCCATGACCCCTGGCCCAACCTCAGATCCGGGCTGAGGCCAAGGCGGGCGGCCATGTCGTCGTCTTCATCATCATCGTTGTCGTCGTCATCATCAGGCGTCTTCGGCGATGGCTCCCTCAGGAGCCCGTCCCTCTCCTGCCGTCGACGACGCTTCTCCAAGGCGTCCCGAGCCCGCATCCGCTCGTGGGCCCGAGCCTTCTTCGCATCCTTCTTCTCCTTCTTCCTCTCCGCAGCAACCCTCCGAGCGGCGCGGTCCACCGCGTCCTCCGGGACCGGTAGCAGGGAAGGCTTGTGAGACCCCAGCTCCTGGAGACGAACGAAAGGTCTCGGCTGAGAGGACCAGGGGCAATCCGACGCAAGAGAGAAGGAGGAGCGAACACTCACCAAGGACACCACCCGCACTCGGGACACATCGGGAGCTGGGTGAAGGCGCTGGCATCTAGCTTCCCTACCGTACCGGCCACCCGCCTGTGGAGGTCATCGGCGGAGAGGGGGACCAAGGACATCTATGAACCCTCCAAGCCGACCCCCGGCATCATCTCCGAAAGTAGCAGCCGTCGCTCCGTTAGGGGGAGCACCCTCCAGCGATGGATGGCGGCAACCACCCCCGCGGCGGTGAGCCCTTGAAAGCTCTCTTGTGAGTTTTGGTGTTTGGATGACAACTCAATTAAAGGACTAACAAGTGTGCTAAGTGTTGAACAGGTGCTTAATGTAAAGCTAACAGGGTTCAACACAAGTGAACAAGTGTGATGGTCCAAGGACTAAATGATGAATAGATAATGGGCATCACAAGTAAGATGGTCATTGCATAAAGTGAGACTCGGGTGCGTAGCTCGGAGACAACTGATCAAGCCGAGGACGGAGGCAAGAAAAGCTTCGAGGTACCAAGTGCACGGGAGAAGGTCAAGGAGGCTGAGGAACCCAAAGCCAAGGGTGAAGAAGAAGGCTTGCAAAGTCAAGGGTGATCGAGTTGAGAACAGCTACGACACATCAAGGATCACTACATAAGGACGTGACTTACAACCAATGAGGAAACATCTCTAGTTATGTGGTGTAAGTCATAAGGCTCAAGATCAAGCTCTAAGAAGATGTGCACTAGGTCACTAGAAGAAGAAGCAGTGTCAAAACCAGAACTGGAGGCAGCCCAAAAGAGCTAAGTTCACCTTGATCTTTAGTTTGGGTTGTTCCTATGTTTGGAGATGTTCTATGTGACTTTTGCAGGATGTTGGAGCTAAGTAATGTCAATCTAGATCAAGTCAAGCTGACTTGATGATTTATGAGTCCAACATCAAAGCTCAAGCATGTCAAATGCTATAGATATAATAATTAAGAAAAGGTATGTTTCTAGACTTAGTACATTGGTTTTGTGTACTAATATACTTGTCTAAGTGTTAGAAACAGAAGGAAGAAGAAAAGGAAAGAGGTGCAAAAGGCTTGGCTGTGTACAGCTAAGACTCAGCTCAGTCTGGCACACCGGACTGTCCGGTGCGCCAGGTTGAACTCCGGTGAACAGGCCGCTCTCGGGAGGAGTCTGGCGATGTACGGCTATAATTCACCGGACTGTCCGGTGGTGCACCGGACTGTCCGATGAGCCAACGGTCGGCTGGGCCAACGGTCGGCCGAGGATTCCACGCGTGACGCGTGGCCGAGCCAACGGTCACATTGGGGCACCGGACTGTCCGGTGTGCACCGGACAGTGTCCGGTGCGCCAACGGCTCCAGGACTGCAACGGTCGACTGCTCCATTTCTGGAAGGAAATCAGGCACCGGACAGTGTCCGGTGGTGCACCGGACTGTCTGGTGCGCCACCCGACAGAAGGCAAGATTTGCCTTCCTAGATTGCTTCCAACGGCTCCTAGGCTCCTTGTGCCTATAAAAGGGACCCCTAGGCGCCTCAAGCAATGAACAAGTGCAGCAAACAAGTGTAGACATCACTCGAATCAATTCTCACTCTCCCTCTTGTGTGTATCTCTCTAGTTTGTGTAGAAGGCAAAGCTATAAGCCTTTAGAGAGTGGAGAAATGCTGCTAAGAGCTAGAGCAAGGTCTTGAGCGTATCGTTACTCTGCCGGGGTGCTGCCAAGAAGTTTGTAAGCAGCCGCAGTTTTGTTGTAACCCATCTCAACATAGTGAAAGGCTCTATCTGTCATACTGACAGATCTGAGCAAACGGAGGAAGGAGTTGAAATAGACTCCAAGCCCAGGTGTGGCTAACTCCAACGAGGACTAGGCAAGCATTTCGGGCTTGGCCGAACCTCGGGATAAATCCTTGCGTCTGTGTGCTCTGTTCTGTATTGTATCCTAACTCTCTGTCTTACTCGCCTTTATATCTGCACTTCAATACTTATCTGTGGTATAAGCTTTATTTGAAGTGCAGGACATTTTAAGACAGGATCTTCTATTCCGCTGCAACCTACTCGAAGGGTCTTCTTACTCCACTGCGTACTAAGTCTTCGAGTAGAGTAAGAATTTAAGTTTTAAAGTGATAAGTTTTATTCGCCTATTCACCCCCCCTCTAGGCGACATCCAGATCTTGTTCTCGGGTCAAAGGGAACTTTCAATTGGTATCAGAGCTAGGCCTCTCCAGTGTGGGCTTAGCCGTCCGGAGATGATGATGTCGTCACAAGAGGTAACTGTAGAACTTCTTTTAGGCGATGGCTCTAATTACAAGTCTTGGTCTGTCTCTATTTATAATGCTTTCATGAGTGTTGATCCTGATTTGAGACAGGTCTTTAGTAGAAGTATTTTCCCCTCTAATGTTAGTAAAAATCCTTCTAATGATGAACTAAGATGTCTATCTCTAAATCATCATGCTTGCAACATCTTAGTTGATTCTCTTTCTAGAGATGCCTATTTTGCCATCATGAGTAGTGATAATGATTTATTTGTTGATGCTCATGATTTATGGAATAGAATTAAAGTAAAATATTTTGTGGCAAATTGTACTGCTCCTACTCCCTATATTGCTTGTGATGCTAACCTTTCAAAGGGAGAAGAACAAGAACGATGGGCACCAAACGATGAATCCACCTCGTCAACAGGTTTGTTCTCCACTAGTAATAAATGTTTTATTGCTAACAATGACGATGGAGACGAAAGCCATGATGAGGAGGAATATGAGGATGATAGCATGGATGAATCTTCATCACCACAAGGTGCATATTCCTGTATTGCTTCCACTAACATTGATGACAGGGAAAATGAGACCGACGATGTGGAAGAAGAGGAGATTCGCCGTTTCTACATCCATCTCAACAAAGAGGACAAAGCGCTCTTGGTTAAATTGTTGAGAAGGAACAAGGAACAAGGCGAGACGCTTCTCAGGCTAGAGGAGACTCTCATCAAAACAAACAACAGCCTGGAGAAGATGACCAAAGAACATGAGGAGCTAAGGTGCTCTCATGATGTCTTGGTCCAACGGTATGATTCAATTCTAATTGAGCAAAGTAGAAATGATGATGCTTTATCTTGTGTTGCTCAACTTAGAATGAAAAATGCCATGCTTGAGAGGCAAGTAGAATGGCTAAGTCATGATAAACTAGCTCTCACTGAAAAATATGATTCATTGTCTTATTCTCATGATAATCTCTTGGATAGACATATCATGCTTAATGTTGCTCATGAGGTTATAATTGCGAACTTAAATTCATGTGAACCTCATTCTTGCACGTGTGCGCATTTGAATTGTATATCACCATGTGCTAACCCCTGTCACTTAAAAGAAAGCCAATCATTGATAGAGCAACAAGTTTTAGGGACACAAAAGAAATTGTGTGGGAACAAGAAGCAAAGACAACTAAGGAGAAGACGCATTGCTCAACTCTCTCAAGATATCCACGGGCGCGTGGTGAAGAAGCTTGAGAAAGGAAAAACTGCAGCAAGTGTTAAGCTCAATAAGAAGAATGTTCCTAAAGATGAAGAAATCAACATGAGCTTGGAAAAAGGTAAAGATTCAATTAATCATGTTGTTTGCACTGACCTTTTCTCTATGTCATCCAAGAACAAAAAGAGAAAAGGGAAAAGGAGGTGCTTTAAGTGCAACAAGTCAGGACACCTCATTGCGTCGTGTCCATACACCAACAAGGGTGAAGGGATAAGGAGATGTTTTGGATGCAACAACAAAGACCACATGATCACTTCATGTCCGCTATTGATAAACCAAGCATGTGCATTCTTCAAGATGACTCTCACCAAGGAAAATGACAAACAGCAAGCGTTATGTCAGGTTGAGCGACGCTTCTGCTACAAGTGTGGTGAGCAGGGTCATCTATCTAAGGTATGTAATAATGGTGAGGTTCCTAAGCAAGTAAATTTGTCTCAATCTTATTCACTTAGGAGACCCAAATCATACACTTGTGCTAGATCTATAATGAGATCACCTAGAACTAGCACAAAGACTATTTGGGTACCAAAGGCACTTTTGGTTGAACGTCATGGACCCATCCCGAGGTGGGTACCAAATTGTGCTAACTAGACCATGTAGGTGCCTTGAGATGGACTGGAGACCTTGGGAGAGCTTAATACGGTTAACTCAAACTCTATGCTTAAGATGTTAATTGTTTTAGTGTTTATTCATTGACCCAAGGTTGAATTATTGTGAGACACTAATCCCATGTTCATCTCAAGTGAAATAAGTTGTAGAGGTCCTTAATCATCATTGGTGAATCAAGCAAAGGACCTTGATTGTGCATCTGACTCTCCAAAGGATGGTACCTGTGTTTCTTAAGTGCATTATCAATATTGCTCTTAAAGTTGAATGTCGTGCTATCTGTCCTTGGAGTAGTTAAGCTTTGAAAACTGCTTGCGTTGGATTCTTGTTAATAATTGATTCATGTTTTTAAAGATCACATTCATGTTAGCTTAAACATGACTAGGTGCTCTCTAAGTCATATCTTTTGAATCGTTCATTGGGTAGCCTATCATTTGATATATTTACCATGATTAATCCTTTATGTGTTCATGAATAAACATGTTTTTCTTTGTAAATCATGCTATACGTGTGTAATGAGTTATGCTATATGGTTTTAATGATTAACCTGTGTGCAAATATGACATATTGTTTAGTTTATGTTCACATGATTACTCTAGTCTGGTATTGTGTGAATACCAACTCCATGTTGTGTCTTTAATGCACCCTTTTGAGCTATAAGGTGCATGATCAAAAGGAGCCCTCAATTAGTGACAACTGGTGCTCTCATGGCAATTCAGGAAAAGGCAAAGGTATGGAGAATGGAACTATGCAATTTCATTGAATATCTTGAAGTTCCATTGATTGTGATCACAACTATGTTCTTGCCCCTGAATTGGTAGTATCTTAGCTTAGGTGCTCCTTACTTTAAAATGTTGTTTCTTTTGGTATACCTAAAGAACCTTATTAATTATGATGTGCTTAGACATTGCGCTTTATATGCATGACCATGTTGTTTTTCAATTAGTATATGTGGTGCAATGATTGTCAAGCATGAAGCATGTCTAGGTTGCTTGTAAAATGTTATACTTCTTGAGGCATGCATTGTTGTATTAAGTCAACTTTTCATTTGATATTCAAATCGGTATCTCTTTGTGTTGAAATTGTTAGAGTATGCCTTGGCCAAGATATGTTGTGATCCCCTCTAGTTCTGAGAAAGCTAGAATCTGCAAAGTGCAAAGTTATTCAAATACTTGATGCACAAGTGTAGGGGGAGCACACATAACTTGCGTCTTTTGAGACTAATTGTATCTTGAGCGATCTTGTGTAGTCTCAATGTGGAGAATAGAAAGTGAGCAAGAAATGGAGCAATCAGGACTGGGGTACCTCTGTAAGTCAAGGAATTGGTATCTAGTCGTGAGTAATTACATATTTTTAGATTGTTCATGCTCTATAAAATTTGGTGATACTAGATGCTTATCCTTAAAACATCATGGAGCTATGATAATAAATGATCTTGCAATTGGTATCTTTCAATTAGTAGCCGTGATAGTTTGCTTCAATTGACATCGTTTGGTAATCACTAGAATAGAAGCTTCATCTTGTGCCACGACACTATAACTTGCTCTAAGCTTGGTGTCTTAGCAACAAGAAAAGGTTAGGATAAAGGATCAGGCACAAGTGTGGAGAAGCTCCCAAGAGACTAATACTTTCAAGAGAGGAAGTACACCACATCCGGGCAAAGGTACAAAGGAAGTATTGATCTTTTGCATATATGTACCTTAACTTTCCTCCAAATGCTTGTGGCGCATTTGTTGAATGAGTAAGGGGAGTATTGTTAGTATGTGTTTACCTACTCACTACCCTGCTATCCCTTGACATCATTCTATGTTCTTGCTTGAATATGGTTTTGGTGTTTGATGTCAAAGGGGGAGAATTTCTGCATTAAAGCTTATCTCAACCTGAGAGGAAAGCTTATCCTAAGGGGTGATGTGTTAGGTTGAGCTTTGCTAGTGTGTTATTCATATGCTTATTCTTGCAGTATTATATGTGTTGCATCATATGGACTAGTGTTTCCGCTGTTATGCTATGAATTAATATAGTGTAATAGATAGTCATATGGTTAATGGTGCTTTAAGAGAATTAATTGGCTTCTATAGTATAATAGATAATCATGCGGTTAATGGTGCTTTAAGATTAAAGGTGCTTTAAGATTGCTTTAAATTGGTATCTTAATTTAAATTGGTATCTTAATGGTGAATAGTGGTAGGTTGATATTCCTGTGATATATCCACTAAATTGAATGGTGTTTAACTCTGATTATGTGCATTTGTGTGTTATAGCATCATGGTTTGATTCTTGACACAATGCATCCCAAAAAGTGCTAAGGTGTAGAAATGTTTTGGATTGCCTAAGTATGTGCAAATTGGCGTCTAAGGCCAAAATTATGATTTTGAAGTAAGAACATATTTAGGGGGAGCATTCTATAAACTTAGAATTCAAAATTTGTGTTTCAAATCTTATTCTTATGTAAGCTTTAATTGTGTTGCCATCAATCACCAAAAAGGGGGAGATTGAAAGCTCTCTTGTGAGTTTTGGTGTTTGGATGACAACTCAATTAAAGGACTAACAAGTGTGCTAAGTGTTGAACAGGCGCTTAATGTAAAGCTAACAGGGTTCAACACAAGTGAACAAGTGTGATGGTCCAAGGACTAAATGATGAATAGATAATGGGCATCACAAGTAAGATGGTCATTGCATAAAGTGAGACTCGGGTGCGTAGCTCGGAGACAACTGATCAAGCCGAGGACGGAGGCAAGAAAAGCTTCGAGGTACCAAGTGCACGAGAGAAGGTCAAGGAGGCTGAGGAACCCAAAGCCAAGGGTGAAGAAGAAGGCTTGCAAAGTCAAGGGTGATCGAGTTGAGAACAGCTACGACACATCAAGTATCACTACATAAGGACGTGACTTACAACCAATGAGGAAACATCTCTAGTTATGTGGTGTAAGTCATAAGGCTCAAGATCAAGCTCTAAGAAGATGTGCACAAGGTCACTAGAAGAAGAAGCAGTGTCAAAACCAGAACTGGAGGCAGCCCAAAAGAGCTAAGTTCACCTTGATCTTTAGTTTGGGTTGTTCCTATGTTTGGAGATGTTCTATGTGACCTTTGCAGGATATTGGAGCTAAGTAATGTCAATCTAGATCAAGTCAAGCTGACTTGATGATTTATGAGTCCAACTTCAAAGCTCAAGCATGTCAAATGCTATAGATATAATAATTAAGAAAAGGTATGTTTCTAGACTTAGTACATTGGTTTTGTGTACTAATATACTTGTCTAAGTGTTAGAAACAGAAGGAAGAAGAAAAGGAAAGAGGTGCAAAAGGCTTGGCTATGTACAGCCAAGACTCAGCTCAGTCTGGCACACCGGACTGTCCGGTGCGCCAGGTTGAACTCCGGTGAACAGCCCGCTCTCGGGAGGAGTCTGGCGACGTACGGCTATAATTCACCGGACTGTCCGGTGGTGCACCGGACTGTCCGATGAGCCAACGGTCGGCTGGGCCAACGGTCGGCCGAGGATTCCGCGCGTGACGCGTGGCCGAGCCAACGGTCACATTGGGGCACCGGACTGTCCGGTGTGCACCGGACAGTGTCCGGTGCGCCAACGGCTCCAGGACTACAACGGTCAACTGCTCCATTTCTGGAAGGAAATCGGGCACCGGACTGTCCGGTGCGCCACCCGACAGAAGGCAAGATTTGCCTTCCTGGATTGCTTCCAACGGCTCCTAGGCTCCTTGTGCCTATAAAAGGGACCCCTAGGCGCCTCAAGCAATGAACAAGTGCAGCAAACAAGTGTAGACATCACTCGAATCAATTCTCACTCTCCCTGTTGTGTGTATCTCTCTAGTTTGTGTAGAAGGCAAAGCTATAAGCCTTTAGAGAGTGGAGAAATGCTGCTAAGAGCTAGAGCAAGGTCTTGAGCGTATCGTTACTCTGTCGGGGTGCTGCCAAGAAGTTTGTAAGCAGCCGCAGTTTTGTTGTAACCCATCTCAACATAGTGAAAGGCTCTATCTGTCATACTGACAGATCTGAGCAAACAGAGGAAGGAGTTGAAATAGACTCCAAGCCCAGGTGTGGCTAACTCCAACGAGGACTAGGCAAGCATTTCGGGCTTGGCCGAACCTCGGGATAAATCCTTGCGTCTGTGTGCTCTGTTCTGTATTGTATCCTAACTCTCTGTCTTACTCGCCTTTATATCTGCACTTCAATACTTATCTGTGGTATAAGCTTTATTTGAAGTGCAGGACATTTTAAGACAGGATCTTCTATTACGCTGCAACCTACTCGAAGGGTCTTCTTACTCCACTGCGTACTAAGTCTTCGAGTAGAGTAAGAATTTAAGTTTTAAAGTGATAAGTTTTATTCGCCTATTCACCCCCCTCTAGGCAACATCCAGATCCTGTTCCCGGGTCAAAGGGAACTTTCAGCCCTCCCTTTCGCAGCTTCTCCAAGGCCTCCAGAAGGGGCTGAAGATTCTTCTGCCTCCTGCGCGGGGCCCCATAGCGCCAATGGCTGCCGGCGGCGGTCACCACTCGTTGAGAAAACAACGGGAGCCTCCCATCGTCATTCCGGAGGTAAAACCACCTGCGCTGCCACCCCTTGTTCGAAGACGCAAGGATGGCAGGGATGTACTGCTGCGCACGCGCTTGCCTCAACTGGAGGATGCAGCCACCAGCCCGCACCGCCATGCGGACCTTCTTCTCCCCCGTCGCCGAGGCAAAAGGCTCCACGGAGAAGAGATGAGTCCACAAATCCTAGTGGGGAGCAACCCCCAAGAATCCTTCGCAAAACCGCCGCGAAGATGGCAGCTTGCGGGATGGAGTTGGGGCTAAGGTTGTGCAGCTCCACCCCGTAGTGATGCAGGAGCGCCCGCATAAAACGGCTTGCTGGCACACCAAACCCCCGCTCATGGAAGGAGACGAAACACAGCACATACCCCGGCGGCGGGTTCGGGTCAGCCCTGCTCGGAGGGGCCATCCACTCCGGCCGCAGGACATCAGAGAGGGGGCACAGCAAGCCATCGGCAACAAGGGCCTCCAGGTCGTCCACCGTGACAGTGGAAGAAGGCCATGGGTCGCATGGCGGAACGATGGTTACCCGGTCGGCCATCGCCAAGCGAAGGAGGTGGCGGCGGGGCGGACAAGGTGCGGGGTTTTCTTTCTCTGGCTATTCCCTCAGGTTGCGGAAACCCAAGCAGAGGCGAGCAGCAGAGTAAAGAACCACCACCAGACCCTCCTTCGAATATATAAAGACCCGGGCAAGACCCGTTCAACGCTCCGCCCGAACCCGCCGCGAAACCCAAAACTCGAAGGCGAAATGCCCGTTCCTCGAACGGCTCGCGCATGCATAACGGCTGCCCCGCGAACCACTCGTCCCATCGCATTAACTCTGCGGCAGGGCAGGCGGCACCTTTGGCAGGCGAAGCAGGCGACGCTTCACCTCCGCCATAATGACCGCGTCAAAAAAGGTGCGCCACGTCGCTCAATTTTGTATCCTTTTCCTCTTCCCCTTTTCTCTCTCTTGCTACAGGGACCGGGAAAGGGGATACTCCGAAAGGGATCTTTCTCCGCGAAGGAAGCGGGCCCCGAGCCCCCCTACTGATCAGAGGTTCGAAGGCTGGCCCCTTAGAAGGGTTCAATAGCCGCCTCAGAGCACTCGGGCTCCGCGCCCACTACTGGTCAGAGGTTCGAAGGCTGGCCCCTCGGAAGGGTTCAACGGCCGCCTCAGGCCACTCGGGCTCCGCGCCCACTACTGATCAAGGGTTCGTAGGCTGGCCCCCGAAGGGTTCGACAGCCGCCTCAGAGCACGCAGAGCGAGGGATGACCCTGGGTACGTTCGATACATAACCAAGGCTCGGGCTACGCTCCCGAGGTACCCTAGGACATTTCCGAGACCAGCGGGATCGATTTTGTAACGGAATCCCATCAGAGAGAGGCATAGAGCCCTCGGACCCCGTCAAAAGGGGACCGAGTTGTAGCATCCCAAAAATTGAAATCCTGAAATTTTCTCAAACTTGCTCTAAATTCAAAATGAATTTCAAATTTCGTTTCAAAATGTTTGTTTGCAAGCTTATATCAACAAATAAAATATAGTGGTCTATATTCTCTCCAAAATCCTCCAAATATCCTACAAATATTTCCCCAGTGATCCCCCTCAAATTCTTCCAGAAATACCGCCCAGATATTTCTCTAGTGACCCCCCTCAAATTCTTCTAGAAATACCGCCCAGATATTTCCCGAGTAATCCCCTTCAAGTTCTTTCCAGAAATACTGTCCAAATATTCCACCCATATATCTCCAAGTATTTTCCTCTTGAGAAATACCTTCAGAATCATTTTCAAGTCCCTATAAATATTTTCTTCATAACTTTCCTCATGCTCATACGTATACGTATGCCTCCAGTGTCATACGGTGAGCTCTACAAGCTAATCTCACTTATACAAGACAAACACATGCTAATCTCCCACTAATCCTCTCATCCTCCCACTAATCCTCTCATCCCTCCCCCTAATCCCCCACCATGGCTATAAATAGAGGGGCAAGGGCCTCCTCTCATCCCACCCCAAGCCATTTCATGGCAACTCTTCCCCCCCCCCCACACCCACTCCATGTTCCACACAAGCACACACTAGCACAAGGATCGTTCGATCGTTCTTCAATCGTTCGTCCCCCCTGTTCTTAGTTTGTTCATTCGTTCGTCCGATCGTTCATGGTTCGTTCGTCCGTTGGTCCGATCGTTCGATCGTTCGTCCGTTCGTTCGTCCAAATAATCTTTTTCCTGTCGTTATGCTGCCAAAATTCTGATCGTTCGTTCGATCATTCGATCGTTCATCATTCGTTCATAGTCCCTGTTCATCGTTCATCGTTCGTTCATAGTCCCTATTCATCGTTCTTCCAGATAATCTTTGTCCTGCCGTTATGCTGCCGAAATTCCGATCGTTCGTTCGTTCGATCATTCGATCGTTCATCGTTCGTTCATAGTTCCCTATTCATCGTTCATCGTTCGTTCATAGTCCCTATTCATCGTTCTTCCAGATAATCTTTGTCCTACTGTTATGCTGCCGAAATTCCGATCGTTCGTTCATCCGATCATTCGTCCGTTCGTTCATAGTTCCTATTCATCGTTCATCGTTCGTTTATATGAACTATTCACCATTACTATTCATCATACTATTCATTATCATTACTATTCATCGTTACTATTCACCGACACTATTCATCATTGTTACTATTCATCATTCATCCGACCACCTCCAAATTTCAACTACTCATCCGTCATGCTGTCCAGTCCACCTAAGACCAGCCAGACCAATATTTCAGTCATACGAACTCCGGTGACTGTGATTTTCCTTCCAGTAGGGAACCTCCCATCTGGTCACCCATCCTAGGTTTCTCCAAGTTGAGCATGCTTAACTTTGAGATTCCTTTGAACCAGGCTTCCAAACTCAGATTCCAATAATTCTTGTTTCTAAATTCTTATCGAATTATTCCCTATTCAACCATGTCATCCCTTAAGCCTGGTCCATATTCTAGAAAAACTCCCAAAATACTCTTGTCCTATATTCTGCCTATAACTCTCCTGTTCACACTAAGTCAGACGATTCATTTGTCACTATTATCACCAACAGTGAACTTCACTGTGCTACACCACATGCACTCAGCTATAAATACACCCAGCTACCCTCTCCCTCTCCACACACACTAAACACCCTCATCCAAGGCAAACACCCCACCCACTCAGTTACTCCGCTCTGCCGGCTACACGCATAGTATCGCTTCGCCTCCAGTCCACCCTCCTGGTAAGCACCTCCGCTCCACCACCAGTAATATCACAACACCACATGACATAGATTCTACTCAAGACTATACCCATCCATATATCACTATTCTGACCACTATACTAAATGTCTGTTGATATACTTGCTTGTTTGTATGTTTGCTTGTTCATGTTGCATAGCTATCGGAGCGTTAGTGCCGTCTCGTGGAGGCCAGATCTGCATGTCTACGCCAGACAGTGGAGCTAGAAGCCAGTTCTGCGAGCTCCCCTTCCCCCTTCGCTGGATAAGCACGGCAAGCTCACTGGATCCCTTTGATGCATAAATTACCTATGATTTTTCAACCACAACCCTCAGCCTGTTATTTTATGCATGATATGATTTTGAGACAAGTTATTATGGCCACCCAGCCGCTTGCCGCAATCAATCCCTTATATATTTGTTACAAATGATTTGAGGAAAGGTGTGAGTTTTCAAAAGAAAATGCTTTTCAAAATGTGTATGATGAAGGGTTTTCACCCTTATCACCTTTGAGTAGGGATGATCAGGGACTCCCTGGTTTAGGGGAGGGCCTAAGGTGATGGCTCAGCTGGTTTAGGCGTGAGCAGAAGGATTGTCCCCTCTTATAAGGACCGGTTTGTCATCTTTCACTACCTGTACTCATGATAAGTACAACCACTCGAGACTGTGTGGGCAGTCACTCAATCTGAACTCGTACGGTCCAACCCCAGGGTTATGAAGGTTGGGGAGCATTGAGAGGATAAGGAGGGGGAAAGTTTTGTCCGGTTTGGACATGGTGGTGGCCTGACTCCTTCCGGTATAACCGTTAAGGTTAGGACGTGCGAGGAAAGAAAGAGATTCAGATTCGGATCTCATTGATCATGAGATCGCAGAGCCGGACTAGTGGGTAAAGTGTATACCTCTGCGCAGAGTTTGAAAACCTATTCGAATAGTCTGTGTCCATAGGAATGGACGAGTCTGGTGTGGTATGACAATTAGTGTTTTGTTTTAAAAAAAAGAGGTGCTTTTGAGAAAAGTGGTTTTTAAAAGGTTCGGTGGTTGAGCCGTGAGCTATGGTGGACGGGAAGTCCAGTAGCTGTTTTTGAAAATGAAAACCAGTGGGAAACTGCTGAGATACCTGGATGGTTTAGTCCAGGGGATTTTTGTTCTAATATTGAAAAACTTCCTGCTCCTTTTGGAGAGGATGCGCTTTGCAAAATACAAAATGTTTTTTCAAAACAACCCTGCATCAAATATTGTTGTTTCTGCAAAATATCCTGAGCTCCACATATTCCATGCATTATATCTGATTTCCCCATTCCGCGGGTGAAGGTGGGCTGCTGAGTACGTTTGTACTCACCCTTGCTTATTTGTTGTTTTTCAGAAAAAGGAGATCGGGTAAGAGTTACGACTGTTCCCAACCTTGCCTGTGGCTGTTGGACCGCTGTTTTGCTTCGCTGCGTATATCGGGCTGCTTCAGCCCCACTCTGATGATATGTCCCGAGTTATGGACCAACTCTTAAAGTTGTTCACCACATTTGTAGGTTTGTCTCGTTTAAGCAGATTTGGTATCATCTAATGTATAAATGTGTTTACTAGCCTCCTGGGACTAGTAATTGTATCACATTTGAGTCCCAGAGGATTGGGGACGCTTCACGGGTCCGGCGAATCACCCGCAGGTACTTTTGGAGCGCGCCTCCGGGCCACTAGCCGACCCCTAACGAATGGGGCACGGGCATCCACTCGGATTACCCATTAGCAACTCACTGGAGACACCATGTTCGGCGCCCTCCGAGGCCAACATGGCGCTTTCCCCCCTCCTCCTTGCGGAAAGGCGACGCAGGGGCGTATGAAAAAAGCCGGGTCTGTCCTTGACCGTCCTCTCGCTCTGTGCGGAGGCTCGGGGGCTGCTCTCGCAAACCCGGCTCCGGCCAAACCGTTGACAGCGTCAACATACCAGCCCGAGAACTTGGGACCTGACTAAGCACCCGGGCAACGACCAGTTCGCATGAGGGAACAACCAAACCGGCCGAGCCATCACGAAAGGCACTAAGACCTCGAAGGAGTCAAAACACTCCTCCGAGGCCTCGGGGGCTACACCCGGCGGGTGCGCTCGTGCGCACCCACCGGAACAAAACGCAACCGAGAAAGGCCGGTCCCCTTGCAAAAAAGTGCGACAAAAGCCTCCAAGCGAGTGCCAACACTCCCATTGAGGCTCGGGGGCTACTGTCGGGACCATAATTAGGGGTACCCCCAAGACTCCTAATCTCAGCTGGTAACCCCCATCAGCACAAAGCTGCAAAGGCCTGATGGGCGCGATTAAGGTCAAGGCTCAGACCACTCAAGGGACACGATCTCACCTCGCCCGAGTCCAGCCTCGGGCAAAGGCAGCCGACCCTGGAGGATTCACGTCTCGCCCGAGGGACCCCTCAAGCAACGGGCACACCTTCGACCCGCCCGAGGCCCAGTCTTCGCAGAGAAGCAACCTTGGCCAAATCGCCACGCCAACCGACCGTATCACAGGAGCATTTAATGCAAGGATCGCCTGACACCTTATCCTGACGCGCGCTCTTCAGTCGATAGAGCCGAAGTGACCGCAGTCACTTCGCCGCTCCACTGACCGACCTGACAAGAAAACAGCACCGCCTGCCCCGCTCCGACTGTCGTGCCACTCGCCAGAGTGAGGTTGACAGCGGCTAAGTCCAGCCTCGGGCGACATAGGAAGCTCCGCCTCGCCCGACCCCAGGGTTCGGCCCCCGTCTCGGCCTCGGAAGAAGGACTTCGCCTCGCCCGACCCTAGGGCTCGGACTCAACCACGACTTAGAAGACGACGAACTCCGCCTCGCCCGACCCCAGGGCTCGGACTCAGCCTCGGCTCCGGAAGACGACGAACTCTGCCTCGCCCGACCCCAGGGCTCGGACTCAGCCTCGGCTCCGGAAGACGATGGACTCCGCCTCGCCCGGCCCCAGGGCTCGGACTCAACCTCGACCTCAGAGGAATCATCACCTCGCTCAAACTCGGGTCCGGACCGGCCATGTCGCCAGGGGGGTCATCATTACCCTGCCCCTAGCTAGCTCAGGCTACGGGGACAAGGCCGGTGTCCCATCTGGCTCGCCCCAGCAAACAAGTAATGATGACACCCCGCACGCTCCATGACGACGGTAGCTCCCAGCCCCTTACGTCAGCAGGAGACGTCAGCAAGGATCCGATAGCCCCGACAGCTGTACTTCCGCAGGGCTCCAGCGCTCCTCCGACGGCCACGACATCACATGAACAGGGTGCCAAAACCTCTCCGACTGCCACGATGGCATGTACTTAGGGCTCTAGCTCCTCTCTGCTAGACACGTTAGCACACTGCTACACCCCCCATTGTACACCTGGACCCTCTCCTTACGCCTATAAAAGGAAGGTCCAGGGCTCTTGTACGGGAGAGGTGGGCCGCGCGGGAGAACGGGCCGACGCATAAGGCTCTCGCTCTCTCTCTCTCTCTCCCACGCGAACGCTTGTAACCCCCTACTGCAAGCGCATCCATCCGCCCTGGGCGCAGGACAACACGAAGGCCGCGGTTTCCCCTCACTGTTCTCCCCCCTTTGTGTCCCGTCTCGCGCCAACCCATCTGGGCTGGGACACGCAGCGACAATTTACTCGTCGGTCCAGGGACCCCCCGGGGTCGAAACGCCGACAGTAATGGAGTACGTTTAGAAATGCGAGGGTAGTGTAGGGGAATCTTACTAAACTTCTTGCGCTCATGGCGCTTAGAAGTAACGGACGGCGCGTCGGAGCCGGAGGTCGATGGCGATGAAGAGTCGGTCTCGTAGTAGACCACCTTCCTCATCTTCTTCTTCTTTTCGCCACTCCGATGCGACTTGTGTGAAGGGGATTCTTTCTCCTTCCCCTTGTTGCGAGACTCTCCCGATGGAGCCTTCCCGTGGCTTGTAACGGGCTTGTCGCCGGTCACCATCTCCTTCTTGGCGTGATCTCCCGACATCACTTCGAGCGGTTAGGCTCTAATGAAGCACCAGGCTCCGATACCAATTGAAAGTCGCCTAGAGGGGGGTGAATAGGGCGAATCTGAAATTTACAAAGTTTAAGCACAACTACAAGACGGGGTTAGCGTTAGAATTAAAATCGAGTTCGAGAGAGAGGGCGAAAAATAAATCACAAGCAAATGGAGAGTGTGACACGGTGATTTGTTTTACCGAGGTTCGGTTCTTGCAAACCTACTCCCCGTTGAGGTGGTCACAAAGACCGGGTCTCTTTCAACCCTTTCCCTCTCTCAAACGGTCACTTAGACCGAGTGAGCTTCTCTTCTCAATCAAACGGGACACTAAGTCCCCGCAAGGACCACCACACAATTGGTGTCTCTTGCCTCGGTTACAATTGAATTGATCACAAGAAAGAATGAGAAAGAAAAGAAGTAATCCAAGCGCAAGAGCTCAAACGAACACAAGTCACTCTCTCACTAGCCACTATTTGATTTGGAGTGATCTTTGGGCTTGGGAGAGGATTTGATCTCTTTGGTGTGTCTCGTATTGAATGTTATAGCTCTTGTAAGGTGTAGGAAGTCTGAAAACTTGGATGCAATGAATGGTGGGGTGGTTGGGGTATTTATAGCCCCACCCACCAAAAGTGGCCGTTGGGAGGCTGTCTGTCGCATGGCGCACCGGACAGTCCAGTGCGCCAGCCACGTCACCCGACCGTTAGGGTTCGACCGTTGGAGCTTCTGTCTTCTGGGTCACCGGACAGTCCGGTGTTGCACCGGACAGTCACTGTACACTGTCCGGTGCGCCTTCTGACGCTGCTCTGACTCTGGCGCGCACTGTAGCGCATTGAATGCGTTCTGCAGACAACCGTTGGTGCGAAGTAGTCGTTGCTCCGCTGGCACACCGGACAGTTCGGTGTTGCACCGGACAGTCTGGTGAATTATAGCGGAGCGGCTCCCAGAATTCCCGAGACTGGCAAGTTTGGAGTTGGATTCCCTGGTGCACCGGACAGTCCGGTGCGCCAGACCAGGGCTGCCTTCGGTTTAACTTTGCTCCCTTTGTTTGAACCCTTTCTTTTGACTTGAATTGGTTTGTTGTGAACCTTTGGCACCTGTAGAACATATTTTCTAGAGCAAACTAATTAGTCCAATAATTTGTGTTGGGCAATTCAACCACCAAAATTCTTATTGGAAAAGGTTTGACCCTATTTCCCTTTCAATAACTTATATACAAAATGTGTCATATATTGTTATAAGAAAATGTTTCATAATCCATTTGTTATCCTGGCCATACATAAATTTTGTTATTTTAATTTAGCCGTTTCACTACTATATTGCAACCATCAGTATCATGCTGACTTCGATATATGCCACGATTTGCATGGTCTCATCATTGAAGAGCACGTGCCACACCTGATTGTAGAAGTTCCCTCGTACATTGTCAGCCATTAGGTACGCACCACCATACACGCTTTCTTAAACAAAAAAAGTGTATGTGTTTGCGAAGAGAATTAAATGCAGGCCAGCACAAAAGCTATCCCGACGATGGCGAGTGGCCATTGCTATCGGTCCTCCTCTTTGTCACCTCTGGCGCCAAGATGACGCCACAATCCTTGATATAGTAGTCGTCGAACGCGCGCGACATGGCGAGTACCGATGACTTTTGGCTGGGCTGCCAAACGAAGTGCATCCCGGGCTCATCAGCGAGGTAGTACACCTAGCCGTTGCACCAACGGATGTGCTACTCCTCTACATACATCTTGTTCGAGGACACTCACATAACGTCAGCAATGGCCGTCGTCCCAGTGCACAAGAATTCATGGCCGGTCAGTAGCGACTTACGTGGCAGGT
Organism: Zea luxurians; assembly: GCA_029449295.1. Classification (NCBI taxonomy): domain Eukaryota; kingdom Viridiplantae; phylum Streptophyta; class Magnoliopsida; order Poales; family Poaceae; genus Zea; species Zea luxurians. Next base: position 20,772,697 of record JAOPSE010000009.1, on the reverse strand, counting down.
TGAGCTTCAGGTGGATGATGAGCTAGACAGCGTGACGAAGCCGTCATCGGATACGGTGCCCAGAACTACCCGAGAGTCGCCGGCGTTGGCGACGACCATGAGGTCCCCCTATTTAAAGATGGACAGCGTGGTGCAGCCGCTCTGGACCGCGTCCAAGCGGCGGCTGCGCTGGAGCTTGCCGAACATAGCGGCGCATGTGGCCACATAGAACTGCTTCCAGAGGTCGAACTGGCAGTCGCCAAGCTTCTTCTCGTCGTCGATGAGCGACGCCAACGCGAGCGCCTCTTGCTAGTGGTGTTTGTTCGGGGTTTTTAAGTAAGAAACATAGATTCATCTTTGGTGTTGGTTTATGAAAATGACTCACAAGTCACAAGTCAGATCCATGGAAAAAATATTACGGAGAATAAATGTCACACATATAAAAAAGGAATTTAAGTTGAAAACATTATTCAAACAAAAAAATTGCATGCAAGGTTCTTCTTTGAATACTACTCTCTCTATCCAAAAAAATAATTCAGGAATCTCGTTGATAATTATCTACTACTACACATTGTGCAAGAGTAGCAGATGAGCTTTGAGAGAGATATAGTAGATATTTTTACTGTAACAGATATTGACATCAATACACATGTGGTGTAGTGGTAGCTATAAGCACATTTGCTTGAGGGGTTACAGGTTTGAATCCCATTGAAGCCACATTTTTGTGTCTTTTTAATTTAATTTTAGCCAGACGTGGGATGCACGTGGGAATGAGAATGAGCTTTGCAGGGAGGGGGGAATGAGAAAGACAGTGCGGGAAGGCCGGAAGGGGGAGTGGGAATGCAACTGGGAATGACATAACACGGAATGGCGCAACCAGGAATGGGAATGACAGAACACGGAATGACAGCCTACCTCTTACCGCCTTAATAAGTAGTAGAGATTATAGGGCAGCCCACTACGGTACAGTATACTTGAAACACTTGAGAGAGTACCATATAATGTTTTTGACTAAATTTTATAAAATGGGGCATTGTTGGAGTAGTTTTTTTTTCTGCGTAGAGTCCTATATCTTAATTTGAGGCACCAATTTAAGTCATTGTTGGAGATGCTTAATCTATGAGGTTGTTTGGATCGAGTGGACATATTTTTAGTTTAGTCACGTTAAATGTATGTTTGGATGCTAGTTAGTTGTTTGGATCCCGAAGCCAAAGGAAAAGTAACTAAATTTTAGTTACAAGCTAAACATCCAAACAGTCTCTTAGAAGTACTAAATATAATCAAATTACAAAACTAATTATATATATAAGAACTAAATAGCAAGACGAATCTACTAAGTCTGCTATAATAAAGATTTACTAATTAATTAGACTAAATAATAAATTATTCTTGTTATTTTTGTGTTTATCTCTGTAATTGATTTTAAAATTAAACTATATTTAATAATCGTAATTGGTATTCAAATATCTGATATGACATGGACTAAACTTTAGTCAGGAGAACCAAACACCACCTATGTCATGTAAGTAGTGGTCTCGCAGTATAGGAGAGAAGAGCCAATAGCTTTGTTAAGGCTATCTTCAACTGCTTACCCAACTCCAATATATATATTTAAACTCCACTACTCTGAGAACAAAGCAAACAGTGCAAAACAATGTTTTAGGTTATCGTATGAGTGAACTGATGGACATGGTCTAACAAAAACAAAAACTGGAAGCATAGTTTATATTACATGTAGGTAGGAGAGATTGTCCCAAAGAAACAAACCAAAAGTCCTGAACCAGATCCAAGGGAACGAAGCCACATGCTTACTTTAGACCGAGCTGCCCGCGATGGGAGTTTTGGGAGCCCCTATCCTGCTCCTTTTTGAAGTCAATATAAACTTGTTAGCATGTACTTGAAGTCGTAAGTCCCAGATCTTAGCCTTGTGAATGACCAAAATCTTGTTGGCTCGTGCCTCCACATTCTAATGTAAACCGCCACCACGGTCCACCACCAGTCCACCACCACCATCATCTCATTTTCCATGGGTATGTTCAGTTCAAGGAACAACGAATTCATTCAATAGTTTTTTCCCCTGAACGATCTCATACTAGTCTAGATTCCTCTAATTACTAATACATGAGTGGGAAGACGATAGACCACCATGATTCAGCTGCAATTGTGTTAATTTAGTTTATGGAAGACAACATAAACTTAGGTCTATTTCGAAACACCCAGTTTTTAAGAAACTGTTTTACGGAAACTGAGTTAGTTACAAACATGCTAGTTTATGCATCAGTTTATAGAAACAGGATTCTCAATTTTTTTAAAACCAAAAAACTAACCTCCACTAGCTAAAGCTAGTTTATAAAAATTGAGATGATTACAAACACAATTAACCATCTTCTGGATTTTTAAAAATTAGATTGCTTCCAACAAGGCCTTAAAAGATAGTCTCCCGAGGACACTAGGTGCAACTTCCGTTTATATTAGGTTAAGAGCTCACATCTTTAGTTTAGATCAGTTTGGCAGGGCTTCAGGTTCTGTTTAAATTCTTAGAATTCAATTTCATTCTAATAATTATAATTTAGACATGGATTAATCAATATAATATGATTTTATAGAATATATTTTTATATTATTATTGACTATACGAGTAAAATATTTATATGCTACATTTCTATTATAGAGGAGAAAGCCGAATGTGTTATAAGTTAGAGAGTAGAAACATAGACTAGTAATACATAAAATCAATTCTCACCCCTCATCCTATGAATTTAGGGAAAAAAACTTAGAAAGTGGTGGAATGTTAAATTCCAAACCAAATAATCTACTTAATTAACTTAATTCTAATTTTTTTAAAATAAAAGATCCAAACGGCCTCTCAGCTTTTTATGTTCCAAGCTGAGAACTTGAGTTCCAGCTAGGAGGAACATATTCAATTCCTGACTATTTCATTTCATGCATCCCAACCATGCCCCTTCAATGACATACGAATATATTACTGGAGCGATTAATTGACTGCTCGGTAACCTGGGAAAAAATATTGCTGGATTAATTAATTGTTACCTGAACAAATTAAGAACAGCGGACTTTGTTACACGACGCCACTAGAAAGACAAAAGCAACCCATAAACTCGTAAAATATAGCACACGGCATACACTTCTTTTCAGTATGCTTTCTTATGGCATCATCTGAAGCAATTCAAGATCTTGATCGATCGGCACTGCGACAAAGCTTCACGGGACGGGGGTTTCCTCCTTTGTTCTCAGGTTCTGAAGGGTCAACGCACAAGAGCTCCGGTGCAAGAACACAATAACAGAAGCCTGCTGATCTTGTTTCTACAGCTTAGCTTATGGCAATACCAAACAACGTTCCTATTTTTACCCCGGCAGAAAGTCAGACTACACCATACTAAGTTTCATCTGGACAGTGGCCAGATCTTCTCTAGTTGTAATTCACTGAGAGGTGATGTGTTATTGCAGTGAATTGCAACAACTAGAATGCACATCACATTCCCATGTTCATGGGATCCATTCCTGGTTGAGGAGCACCTCCCATGCCTCCGCCAGTCACATTGTGCAGGAGCTGTTGGAGCCAGCGCCTTGTCGCTGGATCATCCTGTCACAGTAAATCGTTATATTTAGTATTTATTCAAAACATTTAGTTTTGCGGTATTTTTTAAGAAGAGTGCAATAATGAAATGAACTTGTTATAGCTGATGCAAGAGCATGACTCACCCTAAGGCAGTTATTGAAGGTCCCATCTTTGAGCATGTCTGGAAGGCAGCTCTGCAATGCAGCACAAGCCCTGCGTAGAAAGGGAAAAGTTCAAAAGATTACATATATTGTTGGGGCATTTGTAAAATAACTTCGCAGAATACGAATGATAGGACGGACCTAGGGTTATCTGACAGCCGGAGGTAACAACGAATGATGTGCTTCAGCAGCCTTGTGGAGGGCTGATCAGCAAGTGAAACAACCATGTTTGCTAAAACACTGCCTACGGCAAAGAAACGCTCAGCAGTGGCACAAATGTAGCGCAGCCCAACATCATCTAGAAGAATCTTTTGGACGATGAAAGTTGCCACCTGCATATGCATAAAATAGCAAACCTTTTCAGTCCCAAGCAAACATGTGACGACACTGAAAAATCTAACGATTCACATTTATCTCAATTCATATACTGATGTAGACCTAAGATGTTATGCAAATGAACACGAAAACATTCAAACACGATAAAAAGAGAATAAATAACCCAAGAAACCAAGGACCTATTGCTAGCCGCCACATATGCATATTTGGCTAAGTTAGTGACGGCTACAAATGTAGATGAATATGAGCTTGTGTGGTCCATGAGACATATGCGGCCTTAAAATTAAAAATCAACCACAACCACCAAAAAACATCTTACACGTAGGGGTGGTAATGGATCATGATCCTAATGCTTCTTCATAATTCATTTGAGCCCTTAATTAATTTTAGTTCAAAAATGAATAGAAATAGAGCTCAATTCTAATCCGATCCTTAATTTTTATAGTATAAATTTCCCTGTTTGGGGAAACTGTAGCTTCTCCAAAAGCATCTCCTGGAGAGCTGGGAAGCTGCTCTGAGGGAGCTTCACTGTTTTTAGTACAAATGCAGCTTTTGAAGCTTTTACCGGCTTGAAGAAGCTGCTCTGTTTGGGGGGAGCTTCTAGCTTTTCTTTTGGAGAAGCAAAAGCTACCAGAAGCTCCCCAAAACAGGACCCAGGACAGTCACTGAATTGCCAAACAACTCTTGAGGGTCCTTGTATATATTATATAAGTCACCTTTTAGGCTTATGAATTGTACAAATTTAGGCTTATCAGAGAGAAGATGGTACAGGACAAGAATATTCTAGAGATAACTGATGATGGCAAAGTAGTAGTGCACAAGATAAACTTCAGGTGACAAATCAATACTAAAAAAACTATTACACCTTTGCCAGTATTAAGCAGAAGAGATAAATAATGATATTTGAATGAGAATATATGGCTAGCTACATACAGTTTTGGATAGCTCACTACCCATCTCCATGGTTCGCAAGCACAGAGGAATTATTTCAGTTTGCAGCAAAAAACTGATGACTTCAGTATCATCAACCTGCATTATTACCAAAAGGAAAAATAATATTCTCATTTACAGAAGTATTATTTTTAGAACAAACAGGTACTTATTATATTATTATGTATTTTTTCAATAAAATGAAGGGAACAGGCCAAAAGGTAGCATATATGATGTTACTGGTGTATTGTAAATTGATATTAAAATAACATGTCAATGCAACAAATAACAAAGCTGCTATTGTCTTGTGATTTGTCTCAGGTAACAATGTAACTATCGTGCTATGTTCAGATTCTCCATAGTCAATTTCATTATTTAATTAAACTGAAAGCAAATAAACTGGATGCATTGTATTGTGCTAATTATATAGCAGTACACGAGAACTACATGAATCTTCGCTGATAATTATATTGCAAAATAGTGAAAAAATAGATCTGTTGATCGCATAGTATGCACCTATCTAGTACCAGAGGCAGAGGCATTACAATGGACATGTTAGTTCAGGTAAACTTCCAAGCACAAATTACCTTGACAAGAGCACCAATGACCCCCAAGCTAGTAAGCCTTAGGTACTCAAAAGGTCTCGTTTTGCTGGTAGTGTTGAGGAAAGGGTACAGGTACAATGGAATATGAGCTGAAAAGAATTTAAATTCTGTCAATAATAGTTGTGACATACATGATCGAGACTATTAGAAAGGAGCCGGAGGACAGGTTAATAATACATCTATTATATGTGCATTTAAACAAATATTATGCAAGGCATGGCTTGTTACCATTTAGGAAAAGGATCCTGGTCTCAGGGTGCGATGCAACACACTGCAATAGTGAATGAAATCAATGAAACATAAAGGTATGTCATAAATCTAAACTTGTTACCTTACAGTAGCAGCAACCAGAAACCAAAAAAATGAGCTATGATCCCGTTAGATGAAAAAGTGTACCTGCAGAAGTGCAAGAGCATTGCAAACTCGGTTTGATGCTCCAGGTGACAGTGTGGGGGGTGATAGTGACGGGTAAATGGATATAATCTCCTGTATATGTTTTCAGGTTACCAAGCATAACAAGTTAGAAAGATTAGGTAATTTGGGTTAAACCAGAAATAAGATTTGGTTAAACCAGAAAAAAGCTGCACTACTTATGGCGACTAATGCCATGCTGATTTTCTTAAGGTAAAAAATGACTTTGGCACAATAACAAATTCATCACAGGGACACAACAAAAGGAATGAAGTATCCTCAAACCTATATACTAGTCCTTTATCATTACAATTTACAGGTATTAAAATGTTATCTATTGAAGGGCCAGAAACTATGCATACCTGGAGTAACGCAGCAATTGTGCCAAATGAATGCCAAAGCAGCGGAGCAAGATCTTGAAAAATCTCCCTTTTCTGAAAAAATGGGTAAATTTAGATATCAGGCAGTTTTGCCTTGCAAAATGCTATTTCATATTAACGACTGAACATACAAATATACAATAATTTACTTCCAATTTTAAAAACAAAATGATACTACAAATTTGAAGCCACTTATCTGGGCATCCATTCATAGTCTAGCAACTAAGCTACTAATTTTGGAATAGCAACATAAGGTTTATGGAGAAAGGACAGGCCTGGTTCAGTGGCGAGAGCTGTCCCACTGAGTCACCAGGTTTGAAGCAGCCTTCCCATATTTGCAGGGGAAAGGCTTGCCTCGGTTTATCCCTTCCCCAGGCTTCACTCATGTGGGAGCCTTCGGCATTGGGTCAGCCCCACCATTTAACACAAGGTTTATGGAAGTACGGATAAGCTAATCAAAGCAAGTTCATTCAACAAATAAATAAATGTGCCATATGATGAAAATCTCAAATGGCTGCTGCCCAAGTAACAACTTACAAGCTGAAACCATGATCAAAATTCAAGACATATAGCTAAAGTTGAGGCCTTTGAATCAAGAAAAACAATTTACAAGAGATAATTCACACACAAATCCAACTGATATCTTAGAGACCACTATGAGAAAATCATCACCCACGGGTGGGGGCTATAACAGCTGTGGAAGCAACCTTGGAGAGCTCAAGTAAAGCGTTCTCGCGCAGTTCAGGGTCGCAGAGTTCCAGGACCAGCTGTTCCGCGGACGCCATCTTCTTGTCCTTGGCTGCCTGGCCCGGGGCGGGGCCGCTGCTGCTGCCAGCCATCGGAGAGGGGGACGGAGGCGAGGCCCCTGCGAAGGAGTGGGGAATGTTTGCCATCTCAACTCAACTGCACGACTGCAACGAAGCATCGATCACCACGACTTGTTATCCATAAATCTCCAATACAAAAAGAATCGGGGGAAAACTGTAGGTCTCCAATCCGAGAAACCGAATGAATTTAGGTGGATCTTCACTCCGCTGGACTTACCTCCGTCGCTGCCGGCGCGCAGGCTCAGGCTGCTCGAACCCGAAATGGACTCCCCCCAACCAGTTCCACCTCGGCCGATGTCACTTCAGCAAACCCACCGGTGAGGTCGCTACGGGCGCCTCTAGCGGGCGAAGGAGGAGGAGGCGGCGACGCCGACGGCGAGCCGGAGATATGTAGGTGACGAGAAAACGACGGACAGGAGGGGAACGGAGAGAGAGATCTATTGTGGTCTTTGGCTTATGGCTTACCAGCGGACGGATGAGATCGAGCGGCCAGTGAGATCGGACAGTGTGGCGATAGCTCTGCACTGGCTCCAGTGTTGGAGTAACTGAAACTTAGCGAGCCAAGCCCACGAGAGTATGGGCCGTGGAAATAATAGACCTTTTGGGCCAGCTTTCACGCTTGCTCTATAGTGTATAGGGTGTTTTTTGCAAACTTTAAGGTTTGTCAGGGTTGAGGGCACGTATCACGATAGTACAGGGGCTCTTATGCAAATTTTGAACCAACCCCTCTCGCTCCGCTATATATAGGATTGCTCCCTAGGGTTTCTGCCGCGCCGCCACTTCCCCTCCGAGCCTCAGTTCGCATCCACGCGCGCCGCCGCCGCCTCGCCGGTCGACGCTCACCGCGCAGCCATGGCGGAACAGGTAATGCTGTTTCTGCGCTACTTCCTGCGTACGACGTCTGCTTCGTCGCTCGCCGTCGGGGCAGTTTGATATGCGATGCGAATTCGCGTAGATAAGTTTGCTTGTCCCTGACCTGGTTTGGTCCCGTGTGGTGATGACTGCGGTTGCTAGTGTGTATGGGTTTGTTGGGATCTATGTGCTCGATCTTATCGATCCGCTTATCTTTGCATATTTGTCAGCGTGTGGGGGTTTGCAAATGAGTAGAATCCGATTATGGTAGAATCTAGTGATGCATCCTTCGTCAATCGTTTGTCGGGGATTTATAGTTAAGGGCACAAGAACTCATCGAGGGTTTAAATCCGATTATGGTAGAATCCGATTATTGTAGAATCTAGTGCTGACACTTGCCAATCTCACTTCTTCATCTGTAGAGTTGCGGCCCCTCTAATCGGTAATTAGAGGGACGTGATAATTGTGGTACTTAGAGTTGTAATTTGTGACCATTAATGCATAATATGAGACTTAGTTGTATAAACTTTATTACCGTAGTTCCATTTTATGCGTTTTAAGCCTTTTAGTACTAGCTTTAGTTTGTACTTTTGATATGATGCGTTTACAGCAGTATTGGTACGCTCTGATTATTTCAGAACACAGTACTTACTGCATTAGTCAGTGTTTTGCCAAGTTTTTTTATTTGTTCTTGTGTATAAGCAAGTCCAGTAGTTTCCAGCTAGTTGCAAAGTAGTTCTAATGTTTTCTATTTATCAAATTTTCAGACTGAGAAGGCTTTCCTCAAGCAGCCAAAGGTTTTCCTCAGGTGAGAACTTCTTGCCTCCTCCATGATTTCTATTTTCTGAGCAATATACATTTCGTGACAGTAGATTTCTTAATTTTATAGCTCTAAGAAATCCGGCAAGGGTAAGAAGCCTGGCAAGGGCGGCAACCGATTCTGGAAGAGCATTGGCCTTGGCTTCAAGACTCCCAGGGAAGCAATTGAAGGTATAGGCCCTGATTGGTAGTGAAGTTTTTGGATACTACGGTTTTAAAACATAGGTTTACATTTGTTAATGACAAAAATACTACAGTTTTCAAAATCACAGCAAAACCACGGTTTCCAAAAATACTGAGTTTTCAAAAGCTACGTAACAGAACTGCAGTGTGGTGGTGGGGTGGGCGGGAGCCATACACGGAGAATACATAGGAAAAATGAGCTCCTAAGTGGAGTTTACGATACTCTAAACATACTACAGTTTTAGGTAGACTGCGTTATCTGAAACTGTTTCACCAGTAACAACCAAGCACCTTTGGGCATCTAATACCAAGGTATCATCAAATACCATAGTATTACATCAAAACATTAAAAATACAAAGCTTCCAAACGTGGCCATAATGGTTTCATTTGTCTGTAGTTCTATCTTCAAAGTCCTAATGTTTGAAGACTGGAATTGTTATTTGAGATAAGGGCAAATGATCATCTATCTATTTATGATGAATGAATGAGTTTTGAATGCTTAAATGGTAGTATACCAACAGGTGATAGGTCATGATTCTGAGTGCTATGATGTACCTTGTCTTAGATGGTGAAGTATATAATGTACTGTTTACTATTTATCTCTTATGAATTATTTTTTAATTCCTGTTTGCTATAGTTTTTGTACCAAATAATTAAATTGGTGTAGCTTCCATTGTCATCCTATTTGGTAAACAATGAGGATATGATCCCAAGTACTATGGCACATGAAAACATTGCATATATTAGTGATATTTCTTGCATGTGTTGACAGATCATTAATATTTGTTTGCCCACAGGGACCTACATTGACAAGAAATGCCCATTCACTGGAACTGTTTCTATCAGAGGCAGAATTATTGCTGGGACATGCCACAGTGCTAAGATGAACAGAACTATCATTGTTCGCAGGAACTACCTCCACTTTGTAAAGAAATACCAGAGGTAAGTGGACTTTTTGTGGAACCTAGACTCGTGGTTTGTCTTTCAAAATGAACTTTCTAACATTTAGCTACTCGTGTCCCTTGCAGGTATGAGAAGAGGCACTCCAACATTCCTGCTCACATCTCCCCATGCTTCCGTGTGAAGGAAGGTGACCATGTCATCATTGGCCAGTGCAGGTAATACCTGTGTCTGATCACTCTTTTGAGTCCACTTACCTGGTTTTTCTAGAACAATAAAATGGACTGCAGATCCTTCTCTACGTTCAACAATGATAAAACGAAACTACCTCCATGTTGAACATACTAAATGTTTTCAGTTTTGTTGGAAATCATATGCATAGACAGACACGATTCTTTACTGAAGCATGTGTTTCTGTACTGTGAACAGGCCCCTGTCAAAAACTGTGAGGTTCAATGTCGTTAAAGTCATTCCAGCTGGATCCGCAGCTGCTGGAAAGAAGGCCTTCACAGCAGCCTGAGTTTATAGACTATGTTCCATGAGTAGTCTATAGAATGTTGTCTTTTTAATTCAAAAGAAATCTCTCTTCTAGGCTGGTGCTTTTCGACTATAATTTGGAGATTGTTCCATGTCCGTGCAATCATCTGAACATGTTACTACTTATTGTACCTTGTCGTGCAAAGTTTTGCTAAGATCTCTATTGTTTCATGTCTTCTGATATGTCTGGGCTGTGTTCCTAATTTCCTATGCTTTTACGCTATGTTACCTAGGATGTTTTTGCTGCATTGATCGGAGTCTGGTAATCGGCGGCAGTAATTATTCTCTCAAGTCGTTCTCGTAGTTCAATCTGCCATGTTATTCTCATCTCAGATAATGATGTGGTACAGTGCAGCTGGGGCTAATGGTTAACTGGTTAGTTAAGCAACGTCATTTGTGCCCATCGTACTTATGGTAATTGGCCATCAAACTGCGAAATTTGGCAGACAAACCACATCAGGACGCTAGGATGCTTCCAGTTTTGTGATTAGCCGGGGCGTTTGGATCCCTTCATTTTAGAGGAATTGGAATTCACTCAAGAAAGTAACTTATTTAGTTTGGAATTTGACATTCCACTACTTTCCAAAGTTCAGATTTAAGCCTATCTCAAATTCATGGGGTGGAGGGTGGGAAATGATTTTATGTATTAGTAGAATTTGTTTCTACTCTGTAACTTACATGACACTCTTCTTCTCACTACTCTATAGTAAAAATGTAGCACATAAATATCTCCAACATCTTGCTAATAATAGTATACAAATATATTTTGCATAAAACCGAATTAGCTTAATTGATATATGTCTAAATTACTATTATTAGAATGGAATTCAATTCCAATGATCCAAACGCCTAATTTGATTGGTGATGACAGTGTAAATGTTGTCTTCCTGCAGTGCTGCCATTGTAAGGCTATTTTCAACAGCTTGTCTCGGCAAAATTTGACGGTGTTCTGTGTGGTCTTGTCGATTCTCTGTGTGCTTCTTTTAGACGGGTCTTTCTAGAAAGTAGTATTCGAGAGCTTACTGACGAAGAATTGGGTCAATGTTGATTTGGCCGATCCTTGTATTAGTTTTACCGATTCGTTATGTTTCTCGCTGTGTTTAAGATCATACGTCAACACTATCATGTGCTGAAATGGGAGAACGAAGCTTTACGGTTCTTCATCATTCGTACCTGCCAATCTGCAATCCTCTCGTATGACTTGTTTCAACTTGCTGGTCAGCCTAGCAAATTAAATTGGACGAACGGTCTTTCTGTTTTTAATAGGGTGACCCAAATGTCGAAACGATCTACAGCCTACGGGGGAGCAACACAGAGATGGAGAGAAAACTCGAGATGAATTTGGTGTCCGTCCGAGATGTTACATCTACAACACGCAGTACACAACAGCCTGCCCATCCTTTACGCTCGTTTTACAGATGACACAACTGCTACTCCAGTCCCATGAACAGGTCTACCTCCTAAAACGAGATCTCGCTCGGCGCATGGAACGTTCGCCCACGGCAGATCGCTTCCAGGTTCTCTCCGGCGTAGGAGGAGAGCGGAGAAACTTCGACGCCTACGAGTAGGAGTGGAAGCAAAGCAGAAGCGTCACCAGAGAAACGATACACATGCATATACAAGCTCACTACGAGCGCTTAATTACCTGTCATATACAAGGGCACAGAGTGCGTCAAGAAGCCGCCAGCGGCGACTACCCATCTGCTGTGGAGGCGGAGCAGCATGAGCTTCGCGCTATCAGGGGTGTCATACGTCGCGCCGCTGGCGTTCTTTACCGGCGCGAATTCCTCCTCCCGCATGACCTGAAGTTTTTTTTCCCCCCCTGCTCTTGATGAGGAACAAGAAGAGGACAACATGTGAGCCTATGGTTAGATAGAAATTCTGACCTCGAAAAGTGCCGTGGACGGGGAGTATGTGAAGGCGTCGAATATAAACTGTTCAAGCTTCAGGCCCGTCGTGAACCCATGGATGGAAGGGATCTTCTTCTCAGCTAGATGGTATCTGCTCACAAGATCGACGACACACAACTGTCAGGCAGGTCCAACAGATGCGGTTGCCTACTCTATCGCTGAAGGCCTGACTGGCGACGGCATTTTTGAGAGAAGGCAGAGGCAAACTAGACAACACTCACACACTGTCCTTCTCAAGGCTGTTTGCCACTTGGTTCAACAAGTCCAGAGTGAACATGTGCAGGCAGATCTACACAAAAAAGGAGAGAACAGTTTTTGGATGGAGGGAGGGCGAAAGAGAACGAGAAGCGAAGGATAGAACCATACGTTGCTCCAACAGTAACGGAGTCGCCCTGTCGACTGATTCATTTCGGTAGCCATGGCCGCATCCATTTCGCTGTACTCAACCACCGAGAGCGGTCCCCCACGGCCTCGTTGAACGAACACCCCAACGTTCTCTTGCGGATAAGCCTGTTGTGTCGAGTGTTCAATCGGCTGTCAATGAGGTGCATTGGCGTTGCTATGCCACAGCCCAACGGTGTAGCGCCCTGCCCACCAGTTCGAATTTAAGCATGAGAGACTGGAGTGGACTGTACCTTCCTAACCACTTTGGCGGCAGAAGATGCCCCCTTGTCAATGAAGTACCCTAAGAACGTAGGATCTGCAACTCGAACCTGTAGACACGCATGGCACTGGTAAATAAAACGCGAGGATTTGTCTCAAAATGCATGCTCTCACCAGCGCGTTGTCAACTCCGTAGCAATCTACGTATTTCACACCCCGCGCGGCCATATCTTCCATCAACTTCTTGGACTTCAGTGCTGCGAGATATATGTTACGATAGCCAGACTAAGCATCCGACAGGATTGTTCGGCAAATGATGCAATTGAAGTTGCGTTTTTTTACGGGGATTACCAGCATAAACTCCACCGTTGCCATCAGGAGCCTTTGCTACCTGGTTTTATCCACAGCATGGACAACAAGAATGCCACAACTTAGCATTTGAAAAAAATAATGCTCAGTATATATAAAAAAAAGGAGACTCTGTCAAGATGAAAAACTGAGTTCAACAATTGGGCTCCATGAGCCAAACTCCTAGAGATCAAGTTGCAAACACAAAACATTATGGATCCTGACTATACAGGGTCAAAAGAGAGTTAGAAGTCCAAGAAGACTGTAGTACCCTATATGCTGTCTCCATAATAAATCTACCATCGGCAGAAACGCATGGAAGTGTGCCTTGTTGGAAAAATGTCACCTGCCAAGAAAAAAAGGTTTAAACCTAACCGGGAGACAAACCTCTTACTAACGAATGGGAAGCATTGTGCATTTTTGCTCAAATGCGTTGGAACATTTAGCACAGCAAACCATTTTTTTTTTGTCTTGTCTGCAGCACTTACTTGGTCAGGGTCTAAGCCAAAATATCTACGGGTTTCAAAGAATTTGGCGGTGGCAGCATCTGTAAAGGGGCTTGTCATTATGTACCAGTGGATCGGCACAGTGTTACTCGGGCCTGCAAGTTATTATGAATCTGAGTGTGATGATCTGAAGCGAAGAAAACAAAAAATAGCTAGAAAGGTGAGATATTACTTTCACTAGATTGAGCAGCCAGCTTTTGAACGCACAGAATCCTTTCTGCTTGGAGCTGGAAAAGTGACTTTCCTGATGGAAGTCCGATATCTGAGGCAAATAGGAAAACAAGTTATGCCATCCATCGTACAGAATGGGACATCACATATTAGGGAAAGGTCAATTACACCACAAAATGGATGAACAAAGATGAGGATGTAATTACAATACAACATTTGCCATTTTGATAAATTTCACATCATAAATAGATGCAAAATAAGACAATATCGAAAATATAGTGGTCATCATTGACCGAAAAATATGTTACATATGAAGCAAGAAATGATCCACAGCAGCAATAGCATGCATCTCTGTGGTTCCAAAACAGGAGAAGAAAACACATAATACTGGACATGTGAGATATGAAGTTAAGTACTAACATGCAGGGATTCAGGTTAAAGCAACTTACTGAAACATCCCTTAGGATCTGAGCTTCCCAGTCGAGTACCCTGCGCACAGCATTAGGAGAAATGCCATGTACATATTATTTCCCAACTCAGTGCATAGATAGATAGATACATACATACATACATACATACATATACACCAGACACTAGACAACGGAAAGACTTCTCAGAATTCAGAGTACCTGACCACCGGCCAAAAGGACAACTGCCAGCTTCCCCTCCGAGATGGCTTTCAACCCCTTCTTCCACCATCTTTCTTTGTCCTCTGCAGACCTGTCCTCCACCTTGGAGACACTAGATTCCGGCACGGGCTCGACAGCAGGCAATGGGATGCCTGTGATTGGGATGAACACCACATAACTCTGACTGAGGATACCCAGCTAAAGATGCACGTGACAAAGCGTTCTACATTGGAGCAACGAATATTCCTCCCTCCAACTCTCTTCTCACCTTGTGATCCAAGGGAGCGCCGGATGATCCGATCGATCCTTGAGAGGTCTAGGCTCTGGACAACACAGCGCAGAGCGTGATTTAGCAACTGTCACGAGTGGTAAGAGATGAAAGAAGAAAAATGCTGCACACTTCCATCTGCTGGCAGGATAAGGAAAAACAGCTCAAGGACATCAGTGGAACTGGGAATTGCCCTGAAACTGTTACTGTTAGTGCGAGGAATCATATTACCCAAAAGTATTGTTGGCTTGACTCCTTAGAAAACCGAATCAATAAAATATTCCCAAGAATTTCCTGCTTAAAAACGATATCAATATGCATAAACTCCAACGCAGAACCAAGCCTTTGCGCAGAATTGGCACGGTCTCGACGGAGGGGTGAAGAGTTCCAGAGCAACAAGAGAACCCGGAACGACAACCTCGCCGATAATTCCAACGCAAGAACAGAGCTTTCACGCGGAATTCCAACTCTTTTGGGCCCGGCACAGCCGGAACCAGAACCACCGCGCATTGCAGTTGCAGTTGCAGCTCACCTCGATGTCCCGGACGAGGAGCTCCCGGTCCTCGGGCGAGAGATCGTCCCAGAGCGCGAAGGCGCCCTCCTGGCCGTAGTCCTTCATCCTCTCCAGCATCGCCTGCGGCGGCGCGGCGCCCCACCTTCCCACCGGCCCCGGCGCCGACAGGCCGACCATCATCTCCTCCTTCATCCCCTTCACCTCCCTGCTCCGCTCCTCACCGCGCGCAGCGCACACCGCACAAGCAACAAGCAGGAGCAGGTAGTGGGAAATGAGAGAGAGAGAGAGAGAGAGAGAGGAGATTAGAAAGAGGAGGGAGAGATCCGTGATTGGGCAATGATACTGGTTTGGCCAAAGATGCCAACTCGGACGACGGATTGTTCTCGGATCGAAGCCGTCGCCGGTGGGTGGGCCACTTGCGTGTTTATATACCTGGCGTGATCCCTGTGCATGTGTCAGTCTCACACTCTCATCCTCCTGGATTAATTTGGACGCGAGCAGATTACAGCAAACGCCCTTGGACTGTTCATGGCCTGCAACAAAAAAAAAATCTAACCCTGGCATCTTCTGTGCGGATATGGTTACATATTGGTCAGGATTATTATTGTCTAGTGAGTACTGTACCAATCAGTTGCCCATTCCTTTTCCGCAGGTCCAATTTCGCATTGCGGTGGATATTCAGAAGAAGAATTCAGGCAGATCTATGCAATTCTGGCTCACAACTGTAGTAGTAAAATGTGCAGGATTCAGGCAACGACCAAGGACTGCTAAACCAAGAACATCCATCTCATTGCCACTGCTTGCCCATTTCTTCTTCTCGAGCTAGCAGGCCAGGCCATCATCAAGTGGTGAGGGCGCTGCTGGTGCGGAAAAGGAGCCTCGTCCTGTCAGTCACCGGACGACGGCAGATGAGGTGAGGTGAGATGGGATTCAACCGCGCTGGCGAGCACAACCACCAGCCGGTAGTGCAGCAGACGCGGAGAGATTTTATTTTCCCTGTCAGAGATGGGGAGATATGGGATCGCATTGGCATCTGATCAGGCTGCCAAGCACAAGAAAAGGGCCAAACGAATTGTTCAGGCTCTCTGCCTCGTTGCTCTGGAGACACGCAAGCATATATGCCAGCAGAGCCTCAGGGGACGCTGCATTCTTCTGATCTTCCTGACACAGCTTCTGAAGAAGAACGATATATAAGGACATGTTTGAGAGGGTAATTCAGCTTCGGTTTTCCAGCTTCACTATAAAATAGCTTGACCAAATTATTGAGATGTTTTGAGATGGTTTGGCTTATATATATAGACTTCAACTTCTATAAAACAATTGATTTGTATGAGTTTTCTTGATTACTCTTGATGATTAGTGGCTATCACGAAAGAACCGAAACGGTATAAATGGCAGGGTGGATAATTTTCATACAACTTGACGAACAGACATGAAAACAGTGTTTTTAAGACTGTTTTTGAAGCACATTTTGAGGAGCTTCATGAATTCTATGAAGTTGGTCTCTAGTTTCATTTTTTTTTCAAAGCTAGAGCTCGTAGAGATAGATTTTTTTGGATGAAATAAGCTAAATGAACTCAAAATTTTTGAAGTGAAGCTCTTTCAAATAAACCCTAAAATATGCATGTCAAAGAAAATTCGGAGCACGTACCATGCATCGGCCACAAAATGACAGATTTGCCGGCCTAATCATTGCCAATTTTAGGTGCAAAGCGTCTGCTTTACGGTGCTCCTAATCTGCTTTTGGCGACCGCATGCATTGTGCTTAGGGCGAAGGATACAGTGGTTGCCGCTGTACTACTGACTCTGACCAGTGAACTCGTCACTGTTGTCTGATTGTGCCGTTCATCCATTCATTCGTAGGTCAGGTCTGGAGTCGCTGTCGAGCAAGGGCCTGTCCTAATCCTGTGGTTGCAACAAACTTGACCTCTGAACACTGAACTAGAGGACCTTGCGCTGGTTTGATTTGACGTGATGGTGTGTCCTGGTTAAAATTCGGTTAGCATCTTTTAGCAAAAAAGCTGAAAGGAATGCCTGTGTGTAGATAGGCATGATCTTGGTCTCCCTCTCAAGTCTGAACCACCTGCATTTATCCATGATGGCCTTTTCTTCTCTAGTCTGAAATTTTCTAGAAGCTCTAACTTTTTGTCTAGAAGAAGCCAGCGAGTCATGGAAAGTTTATCCGATTCTTCTGAAAGAGTTCCGTTCTTCATCTAAACTGACCTGTTCAATATAAACTGTAGCTAATCACTTAAAAAAGTAGACAATTTTGTTTTCCTTTTTATCTGGTCTATACTACTGGCGGCCAGAGTTTTCAGTACTTTGCCTGATCTATTTGTTCTGAATGATACCAATTCTTCTTCTTTTTAAACGCAAGAATAAGGCCAATTATGCACTGCACAACAGCGGTTTAACATGTCGTGAAAAAAGAAATTTCCTGCCAACTGTTTCTGAAATGCATCTGTTCTTGAAAAATCTCCTGCTAATTGTTGGCGTTCCAGAAAAACTAAAGGGGAAGCGTTGTATACGTGACAAAGAAAAGAAAATTTAAAATAAAAGAAGTATGGTGAAAATTTGACGGCTGACCTGGAGCAACTAACAAGACATGTACACTTGCCAGCAAAAGTCTTTTGGCTTTGCACGTACCACGCGGATACATTGCACCATATCCAAAGATTTTTTTTTGTTTTGCTGTTAAGCCTTAGGACATCATTCTACCTTAATGATGTGAATTAGGCAAACATTATTATGTTAAAAAGTTGCATCTCATCATGAGATGGCATGGGATCAGATTCAGATCACCAGGGCGAACCTTCAGCTTGCTATGGCATCTGCAGCTTCAGTGTAATAACCAATCATTTACTAGCTTTCTATCTGCATACTCCAATTCGAGGCCCAGTCTGCTTTGGTTGCACTTTGCAGTATCCACAAGATTTTTGCAGTGAAAAGATGATAAAGCCCAGCACCAAAAGACAGCCTGCATTATTTCTCCCAATCCCAAAGATTAGAACCGAAAAAACATGGGAAAAATTGCAGCGCATCAAAAATTACAAGCAAGCTTTGAGCCCTAGTCTCGCAAGTGAATGCGTGGACCTCTCTCTGACTACTGTTCTGAAAAAAGTTCAAGGGCCACAAACAAGCGGAGATAAGACCTGTGATCTGCACCTGAGTAGTTTCCATGGAATCCAATGCACCTCCCAACAACTAGGCAAGAAATTAGAGGGTATAGTTTAAGAGAAAAAATAGATTAACTATTTCACACCTCTATTAATCGTAATCGTTCTTCTCGCTCATGTTAGAACTGAGCATCCCAGCTGTAAAAAGAAAGAGCTTCCTAACTTCGTAGAACAAGTTCACCGTATGATCTCAGATTCTAAAAGAACTAAAACACATTTCACTATGAAGTTTAAATATTATTCTAGGTAAACGTTACATAGCTAAGCCTAGCGCGTAGAGGCAGCAATCAAATTGACAAGAGTATAAGTCCAAAACAAGTAGAAACGGAGAGATCCTAGAAAAGAAGCAAGTATCAGAAGCTGCGTTGCCATGACAAGATGGCTGTCGTGTTGAGCCTCATATGCTACAAAATTGACAGTCAAAGAATCTGTCAATCAACTGTAAGCAGGAAACACATGTCCAGCCAAAACAGATCACATTACGAACATGACCAGTTCTTCACCAAAAACTGACTGCTTGTTTTTTTTCTTTGTTGCACACATTACAGTATGGCTAAAGAATGGGCCCGGCAATTCCTCATGAAGCCAATGTTATTTGTGAAATCAGAAATAGAATCAAACTCATTTGTAAGACATCCCAGGTGAAGACGGATGGGATGGATCATTCTAACTTGACCCATGTTTGGTTTGGAGATCTAGAGTCCGGGTCAAGGAATATTCTTCAAAAATGGTGGATGAGGTCATCCCTCAAAAAATAAGGAACAGAGTCAGCCTAGGGTTGATTCCATCCCACCGAACTAAACACCACCAGAACAACCCGAGCTTCCACAAAAGCATGGCAAACCCTTGGGTCTAACCCTAGCATCACCGTAACTAAAGGTGAGCTCTTCTCCCTCCACGATATCCCTGGCAGCAAAGAAGGAGAGCCTTGGGAGCAACGAACCAGAGCTCCTCACCAGCACGGGTGCAGGTTGCCTCCATCACATGAATGTTAGAAAGGTAGGCATTTTTAGTTTTAATTTAATCCAGAAAAACAGTGCGATATATGTGATGACATGTATGTGCATGTGTGTATAACTACTCGCATAAGCAGTAAACAACAATAAAACATGCACAAATACGAAGAATAGAGTGTACCCAGCGGAGGGACCGATGCTCAAGGCATCAGTGGCTCCATTCACACGAGTCATCTCGTGTGTTTGTTCGATGTAGCCGTACGAAGTCGGTGCAGGAAGGTGTACGCTGTGCAGTCCCTCGAACGGCCGCCGGGAAGAAGAACAGCAGTACGCGTCGAGCAGTCGCGAAGACGCTCCCCAAAAATCTGATCGCCCGCACACCCGTGCAAGTGTATCTCTGCGGTCGGTGATTTCGGAGGCCTGCTCTCCCACTCTCTCTGTGCTCGCAGAAGATGGGACGGGAATGGGTTGGTTGCAATTCGCGTGAGATGATTCGCGTCACTGGAAGAGCCCTCCCCTCTCCATTCTTATAGGCGGTCAGAAGGAGGGAGAAGAGCAACGGACAGAAACGGTCGCGCATTTAGAACTGGAAACTGACGACCGTAATGACGTCCGTTACTAGCCATAATGACGTCCGTTACTAGCCATAAGACAGGAAACGGACGGTTATTATGACGTCCGTTACTAGCCATAATGACGTCCGTTACTAGCCATAAGACAGGAAACGGACGGTTATTATGACGGTCATCACTCCAGGCAAAATGCGCAACCGTTTGAGAGGAATATTCGGACCAAGGTCCGATCTACCACGAGCCACGAGCCACGAGCCACGAGCCACGAGCCACGAGCCACGAGCCACGAGCCACGAGCCACGGCCACGGCCCGGCCCGGCCCGGCCGGCGGCGGCGGCGGCGCGCGCGCGCGCGTGTGGCAGTCCTCCATCCTTTTCTCAACTTCTCAATAGATGCACCAATGGTCCACCTATTTAAGTTGATTGATTTGTCCTTTGAACTTCCAATATGGTACTAAATAGTTAGTACACCATAGCATTAAAGTGGGCCATTAGCATTGACTATTATTGAATATTAATTTGGGCCAAGCCCACATTAATCCAACAATCCCCACCAAATGCTAAGTCACACTAAAAAGCTCTCATCACCTCAAACGTTTGATATACTGGTGTTTCGATGGAGACTGTTAAGTTGAACATCCACCTAGAACTTAGACTACACTTGACCACAACTGCACAATGGACTAGGCCTTGAATTGGCAGTTTTGCGTGGAATGAGTTTCATCTAAACTCTTTACCAGTACTAGATTGCTGAACGCATCCCCTCTGGTTGGAGCATATAAGTCAAACTCCATAGCCTTTCATGGGTATCTAGAAACCACCCAGATCTCATAAACTGTGACTAGCAGTTAACCCATATAGGTATGTTCCTCTAAAGATGTTCTGTAGGACAACATCTTTGCTTCACAAAGCCACTTGAAACATATTAAGGTGTAAACACCAACCTACCTTACAGTAAGGAAAGATATGCATCTGAAATGAGCCTTATTAAGGGTCTTTCCTCTCAGTCTACCACTAGCTTGTTTCACCATTCTAATTCACGGGATCTCCGATCACATAGAACAGGTTACCACTATGATAAACTTTAGGTGGGTCTCATGCCCATCTCACTTGATGCACTATCTATCACACTACGTGATAGCCCCTTAGTAAATTGATCTGCCAGATTTTTAGACGTATGGATATAATCCAACGCTATTACTCCGGAGTTTCTCAATTTCCTGACAGATTTCAAACGCCTCTTTATGTGCCTTGTCGACTTCATATTATCCTTAGAACTGTTTATCTTAATTATCACAGTCTGATTATCACAGTTCATGGAAATAGCCGGCACAGGTTTTTCAACCACCGGTAAATCCATAAGGAGTTCACGAAGCCACTCAGCCTCAACTGAAGCGGTATCTAATGCTGTGAGTTCTGCTTCCATAGTCGACCTCGTTAAGATGGTCTGCTTGCAAGACTTCCATGAAACAGCACCACCTCCAAGTGAAAACACATATCCACTTGTGGCATATATCTCATCAGCATCAGATATCCAGTTTGCATCACAATAACCCTCCAGTACTGTTGGGTACCCGGTATAATGGATGCCTAAACTCATAGTACCCTTTAGATAGCGCAAAACTCTCTCAAGAGCACGCCAGTGATCATCTCCCGGATTTGAAACAAATCGACTAAGTTTGCTCACAGCAAATGAGATGTCAGGCCTCGTAGCGCTAGCTAAGTACATGAGTGAACCAATTATTTGGGAATATCTCAATTGATCCCTAGCTATCCTTCGATTTTTCTTTAATAGCTTACTAGGATCATAAGGCGTTGGAGCAGGTTCACATTCGCTAAAACCAAAGCGACTCAAAACCTTTTCCACATAATGGGATTGCACAAGTGTGATCCCACCAATGCCTTCTCTCAGTAGCTTAATGTTAAGAATAACATCAGCTTCTCCCAAATCTTTCATTTCAAAATTATTAGACAGAAAGTCTTTTGTCTCTTTAATCACATCAAGACTCGTCCCCAAGATTAGAATGTCATCAACATATAGGCATAAAATTACTCCCTCGCCCCCACCATACCGATAGTATACACACTTGTCTGCTTCGTTCACAACAAAACCGGCAGATGTCAAAGTTCTATCGAACTTTTCATGCCATTGCTTAGGTGCTTGTTTTAGACCATATAACGATTTCAATAATTTACACACCTTGCCTTCTTGACCGTTTGCTACAAACCCAGCTGGCTGCTCCATGTAAATTTCCTCATCTAGCTCTCCATTTAGGAATGCTGTCTTAACATCCATTTGATGGACGAGTAGACCATGAGAGGCAGCCAAAGAAAGTAGCACACGAATTGTGGTCAATCGAGCCACAGGTGAATAAGTATCAAAGAAATCCTCACCTTCCTTCTGTGAATAGCCTTTAATTACAAGCCTCGCCTTGTACCTTTCAATAGTACCATCAGGCCTAAGTTTTTTCTTGAACACCCATTTACTTCCAATGGGCTTACACCCATAAGGACGCTCAACTACCTCCCAAGTTGCATTAGACATAATAGAATCCATCTCACTCCTTATTGCTTCCTTCCAAAAGTCAGCATCAGGAGAGGAATATGCCTCTTCAATGGTACTTGGTGTGTCATCCACAAGATATACAATGTAATCATCACCAAAGGACTTTGCAATCCTTGGTCTCTTACTCTTTCGAGTTGATACATTGTCATTTTCCACATGATTATGTATATGGGATTCCTCAGTGTGTTCTACCGGAATAAAATGCTCATGGGGTATCGTTGGTTCATCATTAGACGTATCATGTGTAGCTTTCATGGGAAATTCGTCCTCAAAAAACGTAGCATCTCTGGACTCCATAATTGTACCAACCAACATGTCCGGTACTCCAGAGTTTATAATTAAAAACCTATATCCAATGCTGTGGAAAGCATACCCAAGGAAAACACAATCAACAGTTTTCGGTCCTAATTTGCGCTTCTTGTTAATTGGCACATTCACTTTAGCCAAACAACCCCAGGTGCGCAAATAGGAGATATTTAATTTCTTCTTTTCCCATTCCTCGAATGGTGTGATTTCTTTGTTCTTTGTGGGAACTTTATTCAGGACATGACACGCCGTCAAGATCGCCTCACCCCACCATTCCTTAGATAGCCCTGAAGTCTCTAACATGGCGTTAACCAAATCAGTTAGAGTACGGTTCTTTCTTTCAGCAACCCCATTGGATTGTGGTGAGTATGGCGGTGTCCTCTCATGAATAATACCATGTTCCACACAAAAATCAGAAAAATCACCCGAAAAATATTCTCCACCACGATCAGACCTTAACCGTTTAATTTTCCTCTCGAGTTGATTTTCAACTTCAGCTTTGTAGGTCTTAAAATAATGCAAAGCTTCATCTTTTGATTTTAAGAGATACACATAACAAAATCTAGTAGAGTCATCGATAAAAGTAATAAAATATCGCTTGCCTCCTTTAGTCAATATTCCGTTCATCTCACATAAATCGGAATGTATTAAGTCTAGTGGTGCCAAATTCCTCGCCTCCGCAGCCTTGTGAGGCTTGCGAGGTTGCTTAGATTGCACGCACACCTGGCACTTAGAACCTTTGACTAAATCAAATTTCGGGATTAAATTTAAATCTGCTAACCGCGAGACACAACCAAAATTGATATGACAAAGTCGTGAATGCCAAATATACGACTCATTCGAAACAACATTGTTCACTAGACTTATTACACGCATCATGCAAAGATAAGCGAAACAAGCCTCCGCTGTCATAGCCTTTTCCAACAAACGTTCCATACTTAGACAGTATACATTTATTAGACTCAAAGACAATTTTGTAGCCATCTCGGCACAATTGAGAGCCACTAACTAGATTCTTTTTGATGGAGGGGACATGCTGCACGTTCTTCAATAGCACCGTCTTTCCCGAAGTAAACTTCAGAATGACTGTACCAACACCAAGAACACGCGCATGTGATCCGTTCCCCATCAGCAAGGCTCCAGTCCCTTTGCACTGATAAGAAGAAAATAAAGAAATATCAGCACACACATGAATATTAGCACCGGTATCAGCCCACCACTCAGGGGATTGACACACTGAAAGAACAGTAGGTAAAAGATTACCATACCCCGATGTTCCTTCTGCAGTCTCGCTAACAACCATGTTTACTGTTTTCTTCTCTTGAGCTGGTTTTTTCTCTTGCTTAAATTTGCAGTCTGGACAAGCGCTTGCCCAATGATCAGTACTCCCGCAAACAAAGCAACCAGCTCCTTTGTTCTTCTTTTTGAACGAGGCTGCCTGCTTGGGCTTCGTGGCATTCTGTTGCTTGTTTTTCTTTTTATTATTATGTGATGCATTGGAGTTCTTCTTTTGTACCATATTGGCACTAGAAGTCTCAACTCCTTTTCCACGAGTGTCTTTTGCTCTCGCCCTCTCCTCAACATCAAGAGAACCAATAAGCTCAGCCACGCTAAACTCTTGTCTCTTATGTTTTAGAGTGGTAGCAAAATCCGTCCAAGAAGGTGGCAGTTTAGCGATAATACCGCCGGCCACGAACTTGTCAGGCAAGACACATGGGAATTGTTCGAGTTCTTTAGCCAGTGCCTGTATTTCATGAGCCTGTTCAACTACAGGATGGTTTTCCACCATCTTATAGTCAAACAGCTGCTCCATGATGTACAGCTCGCTACCAGCATCAGAAACACCAAACTTCTCATCTAATGCATCCCATAACTCTTTTGCAGATGTGCACGTTAGATAAGAATCAACATACTTGTTGGCAAGAGCGCCAATCACGGCGCCTCGAAACAGGTTATCGGCAACGTCGAACATTCTCTCCTCTTCAGGAGTGAACTGTTCGGGTTTCCCCTGTGCGGCGTGATAGCAGTTCATTGCGGTCAACCACAGTATCATCTTACTACGCCATCTCTTGTAAAACGTCCCATCAAAAGGTTCACTTGGTTTTAACGCAGCAGCAAAACCACTAACAGAAAAATGCCTAATATCAGATTTTTGGATTGTTAGAAAGGTAGGCATTTTTAGTTTTAATTTAATCCAGAAAAACAGTGCGATATATGTGATGACATGTATGTGCATGTGTGTATAACTACTCGCATAAGCAGTAAACAACAATAAAACATGCACAAATACGAAGAATAGAGTGTACCCAGCGGAGGGACCGATGCTCAAGGCATCAGTGGCTCCATTCACACGAGTCATCTCGTGTGTTTGTTCGATGTAGCCGTACGAAGTCGGTGCAGGAAGGTGTACGCTGTGCAGTCCCTCGAACGGCCGCCGGGAAGAAGAACAGCAGTACGCGTCGAGCAGTCGCGAAGACGCTCCCCAAAAATCTGATCGCCCGCACACCCGTGCAAGTGTATCTCTGCGGTCGGTGATTTCGGAGGCCTGCTCTCCCACTCTCTCTGTGCTCGCAGAAGATGGGACGGGAATGGGTTGGTTGCAATTCGCGTGAGATGATTCGCGTCACTGGAAGAGCCCTCCCCTCTCCATTCTTATAGGCGGTCAGAAGGAGGGAGAAGAGCAACGGACAGAAACGGTCGCGCATTTAGAACTGGAAACTGACGACCGTAATGACGTCCGTTACTAGCCATAATGACGTCTCCAGGCAAAATGCGCAACCGTTTGAGAGGAATATTCGGACCAAGGTCCGATCTACCACGAGCCACGAGCCACGAGCCACGAGCCACGGCCACGGCCACGGCCACGGCCACGGCCCGGCCCGGCCCGGCCGGCCGGCGGCGGCGGCGGCGCGCGCGCGCGCGTGTGGCAGTCCTCCATCCTTTTCTCAACTTCTCAATAGATGCACCAATGGTCCACCTATTTAAGTTGATTGATTTGTCCTTTGAACTTCCAATATGGTACTAAATAGTTAGTACACCATAGCATTAAAGTGGGCCATTAGCATTGACTATTATTGAATATTAATTTGGGCCAAGCCCACATTAATCCAACAATGAATGCTATGATAAAGCGAGCCACATTTCCCATTCTGGTTGCATCAATGTTGACTCTTAAGCATGCTTTATCAGAAGGGATGTGCTCTCTTATGACAATCAGCGCGGGACAGAGCTTGCCACCAGAGGCAAGCTCGTCATACAGCTTGTGTCGTCTCCGCGCTTCTTCAAGTGTCAAAAACCCCCCTGAAGTTTAAATACAAAGATGACCACAAAAGAAAGCAACAGTGACTGTAGGTTCGCTAGTCAACAGTCACAACTCAACGTGACCTGAAACTGTGGGGAACAAAACAAAAATAATGTATTTTTTGAAAGACAACATGTATTAGTTAAAGTTTCTAAATAATACCAACAATCACTAATATTATATATTCAAATATCAGCACATAATGCGTTCAAAAATATATACATCAGCGCACAAGCTCAACACACTATTATGGATAATAACTGATCCAGTCATAAAGCACCTCTTATATGATTGTATGAGCCAAACACAAGAATGTCAGGCTAAACAAAATCCAATATATCATTCTGCTGCAACCTCATAAACTGATGATAAAAGATCACTAAATCAACAGTTGTGTGGAGAATTCCTGAAACTTGATAAGCTTAAAATGATGCAGGGGCAAGAAGTTAAATTATTCCACAAGCTAATCTACTCACTGGATCTTTTGGATAGAAATGTGGCACAAAACTAATCATAAACATCAACGTAGTATCAGTTTTATGTTTAGAGCTGACGCGCCTAAACTCTATTACTCCCCCGTCTCAGTATATAAGGCGTAACTACCTCTGGTTCAAAGACCAAGAAATGTATTTAATTTTCTCTATGCCACTGCATCGATGTACGTGTGTCTAGATAGAGCACGTCTTATATTATAGGACAAAAAACAAAGGTGACTACGCATTTGTCGGGGACCATAATTAGGGGTACCCTCAAGACTCCTAATTCTCAGCTGGTAACCCCCATCAGCATAAAGCTGCTAAGGCCTGATGGGTGCGATTAAGTCAGGGATCAGTCCATTCGAGCGACTCGATCACGCCTCGCCCGAGCCTGGCCTCGGACAAGGGCAGCCGACCCCGGAGGATTTCCGTCTCGCCCGAGGCCCCCCTCCAACGGCGGACCTATTTCCGGCTCGCCCGAGGCCCTGCCTTCGCTAAGAAGCAACCCTGACTAAATCGCCGCACCGACCGACCAAGTCGCAGGGGCATTTAATGCAAAGGTGACCTGACACCTTTATCCTGACGCGCGCCCTCCGGCAGAGCCGAAGTGACCGCCGTCACTTCACCGCTCCACTGACCGGCCTGACAGAAGGACAGCGCCGCCTGCGCCACTCCGACTGTAGTGCCGCTTGACAGAGTGAGACAGACAGGCAGTCAGGCCCTGCCAAAGGCACCATAGGAAGCTCCGCCCGACCCGGGGCTCGGACTCGGGCTAAGTCCCGGAAGACGGCAAACTCCGCTCCGCCCGACCCAGGGCTCGGACTCGGGCTAAGTCCCGGAAGACGGCGAACTCCGCTCCGCCCGACCCAGGGCTCGGACTCGGGCTAAGTCCCGGAAGACGGCGAACTCCGCTCCGCCCTGACCCAGGGCTCGGACTCGGGCTAAGTCCCGGAAGACGGCGAACTCCGCTCCGCCCGACCCAGGGCTCGGACTCGGGCTAAGTCCCGGAAGACGGCGAACTCCGCTCCGCCCGACCCAGGGCTCGGACTCGGGCTAAGTCCCGGAAGACGGCGAACTCCGCTCCGCCCGACCCAGGGCTCGGACTCGGGCTAAGTCCCGGAAGACGGCGAACTCCGCTCCGCCCGACCCAGGGCTCGGACTCGGGCTAAGACCCAGAAGACGACGAACTCCGCTTCGCCCGACCCCAGGGCTCGGACTCCTGCCCTAGCCTCTGCTGAACGACCTCCGCCTCGCCCGACCCAGGGGCTCGGACTCGGCCTCGGCCTCGGCCACGGAAGACAGACTCGACCTCGGTTTCGGAGGAGCCTCCACGTCGCCCAACCTAGGGTGCAGGCCAGCCACGTCAACAGGAAGCGCCATCATCACCCTACCCCGAGCTGACTCGGACCGCAGAGAACAAGACCGGTGTCCCATCTGGCTAGCTCCGCCAGATAGGCAATGATGGCGCCCCGCATGCTCTGTGACGACGGCGGCTCTCAGCTCTCTTACGAAAGCAGGAGGACGTCAGCAAGGACTCAACCACTCCAACAGCTGTCCCTCCGCCAGGCTCCATCGCTCCTCCGACGGCCACGACATCACACCAGCTGGGTGCCAAAATCTCTCCGGCTGCCACATCGGCATGTACTTAGGGCGCTAGCTCTCCCCCGCTAGACACGTAGCACTCTGCTACACCCCCATTGTACACCTGGATCCTCTCCTTACGTCTATAAAAGGAAGGACCAGGGCCCTCTTAGAGAAGGTTGGCCACGCGGGGACGAGGACGGGACAGGCGCTCTCTTGGGGCCGCTCGCTTCCCTCTCCCGCGTGGACGCTTGTAACCCCCTACTGCAAGCGCACCCGACCTGGGCGCGGGACGAACACGAAGGCCGCGGTATTCCCACCTCTCTCACGCCGGTCTCCGGCCGCCTCGCTCCTTTCCCCCCTTCGCGCTCGCTCCACGCGCTCGACCCATCTGGGCTGGGGCACGCGGCGACACTCACTCGTCGGCCCGAGGGACCCCCGGTCTCGAAACGCCGACAGTTGGCGCGCCAGGTAGGGGCCTGCTGCGTGTTGACGAACAGCTTCCCGTCAAGCTCCAGATGGGCAGTCTCCAGCAACCTCTCCAACCCGGGACGGTGCTCCGTTTCGGGAGTCTTGAGTTCATGTCCCTCGACGGTAGCTATGACATGATACTCCTTCCACCGCCGCGAGACAACGACAATGGCGGCCGACAGTCCGCCCGCCGTCGGCGGAATCGACGACGTCTTCCCCGCGTGGTGGAAGAACAACATTCGAGCTCGCCCCGTCCCCTCCCCCGCCAACGGAGGAGGAGGCGAGGCAACCAAGGCCAAGCAGGAGGTCGCGCCTCGTCGGCTGTCGAGCGAGTCGACGCCCCTAGCGCCTCAACGGGGGGCGCGTCGGGCATCGACCTCGCGTTTGAGACGAAGGCGAGCGCCGTCTCCCCTGCGACACGCCAAACCCGAGCAAGTGGACGACGCCAGCGCGCTTGCGAAAAGCTTGCAGGACGTCGCCCTCGTACCTGGGGCGACGGTGCAGTCAGTCCTCGACGTGACTTCATCGCCGCTCGACGACCAAGAGGTACCGACCGATTCCCATCCTACATCATTTAGATTCAGCCTCAACCCGCCTAGCAACCTTGCTTTGGCGGGCACTCTCGTAGAGGCGAGTTCAAACCCTCTGGGGTTTCGCATGCGGTCGCCTTGGGACCGGCTGACGGACGTCTCGACCTATGGGCCCTCCGGGTCCAAGGAAGACGACGACCCCAGCATCTGTCGGGATTTCTCTGGACTTGGCAACCCTAGTGCCATGCGGGACTTCATGACCGCATGTGACTACTGCCTCTCCGACTGTTCCGACGGTAGCCGCAGCCTCGACGACGAGGACTGCGGCCCAAGCCGCGAATGTTTCCACGTCGATCTAGGGGGTCCCTTCGAAGGCAATCATCTCGGCATGCCGGAGGACGGTGATCTCCCTAGGCCGGTGCCTCGCGCTGACATCCCGCGGGAGCTAGCTGTGGTCCCCGTTCCGGCGGGGGGTCACGACCCACAGCTCGAGCAAGTCCGCGGGGCGCAGGCCAGGCTCGACGAGGGAGCAGGAGCGCTTGAGCCGATCCACCGGGACGTCGGGCAGGCATGGGCGGGCCAACCCCCGGCCGGAGAAATACGTCACCTGCCCTAGGGTCTTCAACTCCGCGTCGCCAATGACGTCAGGGTCAGGCCGCCACCCGCATCCAGTGGGGTCGGTCAGAACCTGGCTGCAGCAGCAATGCTCCTCCGCGCGATGCCGGAGCCATCAACCACCGAGGGTCGACGAATCCAGGGAGAGCTCAAGAATCTCCTGGAAGGCGCTGCGGCCCGACGGGCCGAGAGCTCTGCCTCCCGAAGGCAGGGATACCCCTCGGAACCTCATGCCGCGACTTCCCGACTCATGCGGGAAGCCTCGGTCTACACCGGGCGCACGCGCAACACCGCGCCTGCGGCCCTGGGCCACCTCGGCAACGAGCACCATCATCGCGACCGACGGGCCCACCTCGACGAGAGGGTGCACCGAGGCTATCACCCCAGGCGTGGAGGACGCTATGACAGCGGGGAGGATCGGAGTCCCTCGCCCGAACCACCCGGTCCGTAGGCCTTCAGCCGGGCCATCCGGCGGGCACCGTTCCCGACCCGGTTCCGACCTCCGACTACTATCACAAATTACTCGGGGGAGACGAGACCGGAATTGTGGCTCGCGGACTACCGCCTGGCCTGCCAGCTGGGTGGAACGGACGACGACAACCTCATCATCCGCAACCTCCCCCTGTTCCTCTCCGACACCGCTCGCACCTGGTTGGAGCACCTGCCTCCGGGGCAGATCTCCAACTGGGATGACCTGGTCCAAGCCTTCGCCGGAAATTTCCAGGGCACGTATGTGCGCCCCGGGAATTCCTGGGACCTCCGAAGCTGCCGGCAGCAGCCGGGAGAGTCTCTCCGGGACTACATTCGGCGATTCTCGAAGCAGCGCACCGAGCTGCCCAACATCACCGACTCGGATGTCATCGGCGCGTTCCTTGCCGGCACCACTTGCCGCGACCTGGTGAGTAAGTTGGGTCGCAAGACCCCCACCAGGGTGAGCGAGCTGATGGACATCGCCACCAAGATGGCCATTGCCAGGAGGCGGTCGAGGCTATCTTCCTGAAAGGACAAGCAGCCCCAGGGCCGCCCACCGGAAGATGCTCCCGAGGCGTCTACCCAGCGCGGCGCCAAGAAGAAAGGCAAGAAGAAGTCGCAAGCGAAACGCGACGCCGCCGACGTGGACCTTGTCGCCGCCGCAGAGCACAAGAACCCTCGGAAGCCCCCCGGAGGTGCCAACCTCTTCGACAAAATGCTCAAGGAGCCGTGCCCCTATCATCAGGGGCCCGTCAAGCACACCCTTGAGGAGTGCGTCATGCTTCGGCGCCACTTCCACAGGGCCAGGCCACCCGCGGAGGGTGGCAGGGCCCGCGACGATGACAAGAAGGAAGATCACCAAGCAGGAGAGTTCCCCGAGGTCCGCGACTGCTTCATGATCTACGGCGGGCAAGCGGCGAATGCCTCGGCTCGGCACCGCAAGCAAGAGCGCCGGGAGGTCTGCTCGGTTAAGGTGGCGGCGCCGGTCTATCTAGACTGGTCCGACAAGCCCATCACCTTCGACCAAGACGACCACCCCGACCACGTGCCGAGCCCGGGGAAATACCCGCTCGTCGTCGACCCCATCATCGGCGACGTCAGGCTCACCAAGGTCCTTATGGACGGGGGCAGCAGCCTCAACATCATCTACGCCGAGACCCTCAGGCTCCTGCGCGTCGATCTATCCTCCGTCCGAGCAGGCGCTGCGCCCTTCCACGGGATCATTCCCGGGAAGCGCGTTCAGCCCCTCGGACGACTCGACCTTCCCGTCTGCTTTGGAACGCCCTCCAACTTCCGAAGGGAGACTCTGACGTTCGAGGTGGTCGGGTTCCGAGGAACCTACCACGCGGTACTAGGGAGGCCATGCTACGCGAAGTTCATGGCCGTCCCCAACTACACCTACCTGAAGCTCAAGATGTCCGGGCCCCAACGGGGTCATCACCGTCGGCCGCACTGTACAAACACGCGTTCGAATGCGACGTGGAGTGCGTGGAGTACGCCGAGGCCCTCGCCGAATCCGAGGCCCTCATCGCCAACCTGGAAAGCCTCTCCAAAGAGGTGCCAGACGCGAAGCGCCATGCCGGCAACTTCGAGCCGGTGGAGACGGTTAAGGCCGTCCCCCTCGACCCCAGTGGTGATGCCTTCAAGCAGATCCGGATCGGTTCCGGGCTCGACCCCAAATAGGAAACAGTGCTCGTCGACTTTCTCCGCGCGAACGCCGACGTCTTCGCGTGGAGTCCCTCAGACATGCCCGGCATACCGGATATTCGGGCCGGAGCCCGACCCGTCAAGCAACCTCTGCGCCGATTCGACGAGGAGAAGCGCAGAGCGATAAGCGAGGAGATTCACAAGCTAATGGCAGCTGGGTTCATCAAAGAGGTATTCCATCCCGAATGGCTTGCCAACCCTGTGCTTGTGAGAAAGAAAGGGGGGAAATGGCGGATGTGTGTAGACTACACTGGTCTCAACAAAGCATGTCCGAAGGTTCCCTACCCACTGCCTCGCATCGATCAAATCGTGGATTCCACTGCTAGGTGCGAAGCCCTGTCTTTCCTCGACGCCTACTCGGGGTACCACCAAATCAGGATGAAAGAGTCCGACCAGCTCGCGACTTCTTTCATCACGCCCTTCGGCATGTACTGCTATGTCACCATGCCGTTCGGTTTGAGGAATGCGGGCACGACGTACCAGCGGTGCATGAACCATGTGTTCGGCGAACACATCGGTCGCACGGTCGAAGCCTACGTCGATGACATCATAGTCAAGACGAGGAAAGCTTCCGACCTCCTCTCCGACCTTGAAGTGACATTCCGATGTCTCAAGGCGAAAGGCGTCAAGCTCAATCCCGAGAAGTGTGTCTTCGGGGTGCCCCAGGGCATGCTCTTGGGGTTCATCGTCTCCGAGCGGGGCATCGAAGCCAACCCGGAGAAGATCGCAGCCATCACCAGCATGGGTCCCATCAAGGACTTAAAGGGTGTACAGAGGGTCATGGGATGCCTCGCGGCTCTGAGCCGCTTCATCTCACGCCTCGGCGAAAGAGGTCTGCCTCTGTACCGCCTCTTAAGGAAGGCCGAGTGCTTCACTTGGACCCCTGAGGCCGAGGAAGCTCTCGGGAACCTGAAGGCGCTCCTCACAAAGGCGCCTATCTTGGTGCCCCCGGTTACCGGAGAAGCCCTCTTGGTCTACGTCGCCGCGACCACTCAGGTGGTTAGCGCCGCAATTGTGGTCGAGAGGCAAGAAGAGGGGCATGCATTGCCCGTTCAGAGGCCAGTTTACTTTGTCAGCGAGGTACTAGTCCGAAACCAAGATCCGCTACCCACAAGTTCAGAAACTGCTGTATGCAGTGATCCTGACGCGGCGGAAGTTGCGACACTACTTCGAGTCTCATCCGGTAACTGTGGTGTCATCCTTCCCCCTGGGGGAGATCATCCAGTGCCGAGAGGCCTCGGGCAGGATTGCAAAGTGGGCAGTGGAAATCATGGGCGAGACAATCTCGTTCGCTCCTCGGAAGGCCATCAAGTCCCAGGTCTTGGCGGACTTCGTAGCCGAATGGATCGACACCCAGCTACCGACGGCTCCGATCCAACCGGAGCTCTGGACCATGTTTTTCGACGGGTCGCTGATGAAGACGGGAGCCGGCGTGGGCCTACTCTTCATCTCGCCCCTCGGGAAACACCTACGCTATGTGCTACGCCTCCACTTCCCGGCGTCCAACAATGTGGACTGAGTACGAGGCTCTGGTCAACGGGTTGCGAATCGCCATCGAGCTAGGGGTCAGGCGCCTCGACACTCGCGGAGACTCGCAGCTCGTCATCGACCAAGTCATGAAGAACTCCCACTGCCGCGACCCGAAGATGGAGGCCTACTGCGATGAGGTTCGGCGCCTAGGAAGACAAGTTCTACGGGCTCGAGCTTAACCACATCGCTCGGCGCTACAACGAGACTGCGGACGAGCTGGCAAAAATAGCCTCGGGGCGAACAACAGTTCCCCCGGACGTCTTCTCCCGGGATCTGCATCAACCCTCCGTCAAGATCGACGACGCGCCCGAGCCTGAGGCGCCCTCGGTTCAGCCCGAGGTGCCCTCGGCACAGCCCGAGGCGCCCTCGGTTCAGCCCGAGGCGCCCTCGGTTCAGCCCGAGGCACCCTCGGCCTCCGAGGGTGAGGCACTGCGCATCGAGGAGGAGCGGAGCGGGGCCACGCCTGATCGAAATTGGCAAACCCCGTACCTGCAATATCTCCGCCAAGGAGAGCTACCCCTCGACCGAGCCGAGGCTCGGCGAGTAGCGCGACGCGCCAAGTCGTTCGTCTTGCTGGGCGATGAGAAGGAGCTCTACCACCGCAGCTCCTCGGGCATCCTCCAGCGATGCATCTCCATCGCCGAAGGTCAGGAACTCCTCCAAGAAATACACTCGGGGGCTTGCGGCCATCACGTAGCGCCTCGAGCCCTTGTCGGGAATGCTTTCCGGCAAGGCTTCTACTGGCCAACGGCGGTGGCTGACGCCACTAGAATTGTCCGCACCTGCGAAGGGTGTCAATTCTATGCGAAGCAGACCCACCTGCCCGCTCAGGCCCTGCAGACGATACCCATCACCTGGCCCTTCGCTGTGTGGGGTCTGGACCTCGTCGGCCCCTTGCAGAAGGCGCCCGGGGGCTACACGCACCTGCTGGTCGCCATCAACAAATTCTCCAAGTGGGTCGAGGTCCGATCCTCTGAACAGCATCAGGTCCGAGCAGGCGGTGACGTTCTTCACCAACATCATCCATCGCTTCGGGGTCCCGAACTCCATCATCACCGACAACGGTACCCAGTTCACCGGCAAAAAATTCTTGGACTTCTGCGAGGATCACCACATCCGGGTGGACTGGGCCGCCGTGGCTCATCCCATGTCGAATGGGCAAGTAGAGCGTGCCAACGGCATGATTCTACAAGGGCTCAAGCCTCGGATTTACAACAACCTCAACAAGTTCGGCAAGCGATGGATGAAGGAACTCCCCTCGGTGGTCTGGAGCCTGAGGACGACGCCGAGCCGGGCAACAGGTTTCACGCCGTTCTTCCTGGTCTACAGGAGCCGAGGCCGTCTTGCCCACTGACCTGGAATACGGCTCCCCGAGGACGAGGACCTACAGCGATCAAAGCAACCAAGCAAGCCGAGAAGACTCGCTGGACCAGCTGGAAGAGGCTCGGGACAAGGCCTTGCTACACTCGGCGCGGTACCAGCAGTCCCTGCGACGCTACCACGCCCGAGGGGTCCGGCCCTGAGACCTCCAGGTGGGCGACCTAGTGCTTCGGCTGCGGCAAGACGCCCGAGGGAGGCACAAGCTCACGCCCCCCTGGGAGGGGCCATTCGTCATCGCCAAAGTTCTGAAGCCCGGAACGTACAAGCTAGCCAACAGCCAAGGCGAGGTCTACGGCAACGCTTGGAACATCCAACAGCTACGTCGGTTCTACCCTTAAGATGTTTTCAAGTTGTTCATATACCTCGCATCCGCGCAAAGTTTAGTCATCAAGGAAGGGTCGGCCTCGCCTCGGCAAAGCCCGACCCTCCCTCGGGGGCTAAAAGGGGGGGGACCCCCTCTGCGTTGAAATTTTCCTCGAAAAAAGATCTCTTCTGCCAGAATATCTTTCGTGCTTTCTGACTACTTCGAAAAGTGGATCCTGAAAACGATGGAGTACACGTAAGCAGCCAAGGCTGACCGAGCCGAGGGACTCCTACGCCTCCGGGATACGGATACCTCACTCATCACCTTCTGTGATAAGTAACTCGCGTTCGGATAAAGTGATTCCGCGGACCGAACAAGTCTTCACGTTCGGAAGCTCTTCTACCGAAGCGATCCTTCGAGCCTTCTCGACTGAGTCGGTGACAGGGCCTCATGGACGGGTGAAAGTGCGCGTAAGCGGCAAGGCCGACCGAGCCGAGGGACTCCCACGCCTCCGGGATACGGATACCTCACTCATCACCTTCCGCGAGAAGCAACTCTCGCTCGCACAAACATCCCTGTTACCGACAAAAAAGTCCAGATACTCGAAACAAGAGGAAAGGAGACGCAGCTTTACAACGCAGCGAGGGTGTGTGTATTCTGGCCTCGGCGGCCGCAGAAGGCACACGCTACAAGACACTCCGGTCCTGTAGGCTCCGGTCTTGACGCTGGAAGGAGGCAGTAATACCCTCAGCATCGATGACATCTTCAGCAAGGTCCGACTTAGCCTCGGACGGCGACGCGGTCCAAGGATCCCCACTCTGGAGGACGACGTCATCGTCACGCCCGGACAATCGATGTCAGGGACTTCTCCTGAATCCGGTCCGAGCAGGTGGCTCGGCCGGTTACCCCTGGGGCCTCGGCCAACCATCTTCCGAGGGCGCCAGCCCGACCCAGGGCCTCGGCTGATCGACTCCGGCGTCGGTCCCGCTGGCGGACAACCCGGCTAGGCTCCGGCCAACCAGGTTTCATTTTCGAGCCAACTCCGCCTCTGTTCATACTGATATCGCTACCCCTGGCCTCGGCTCGTCGAAGAGCGGCCAAGGGGTCCCTTTAACTAAGCTAGAGGAGCCTCAGACAACAAGGCTGATCGAGCCGAGGGACTCCTACGCCCCCAGGATACGGATACCTCACTCGTCACCTTGACACGGGGTGACACATGCTTGGTGAAGCGGTTCAGATGATCAACAAGCGAGTCTTAATGCTCAAAAATGAGGAAAAAAACATGGCTCCGTGCCAAAATTACATACATGTTCAGGCCTCGACAGCCGCAATGAACAAAAAACCCTGGCATTCGAAGTGCCATTACAAATGGAACTCCGGTTCCGTCCCTGCGGGTACGAACAACCCCACAAGGTTGGGGAACCCGCGGAGCGATCGCGGGCCGACGGTCGGCTCGCCACCGCCTGATCCGGCAACGGCGACAACAACCCCTGTCCCGGGCGACGAAGCA
The DNA here is from genome assembly GCA_029449295.1 of Zea luxurians. NCBI lineage: Eukaryota > Viridiplantae > Streptophyta > Magnoliopsida > Poales > Poaceae > Zea > Zea luxurians. Next base: position 20,735,796 of record JAOPSE010000009.1, on the reverse strand, counting down.
GCTTCAGCAGCGGCTTCGGGGCGGGCGCTACGGCAGAAGGACTCTCGCCCACCGAGGACGAGAGCTAGCCATTCAGGCCAGGGAGACGGAGACCCAGGGCTACTGGCGGAGGTGGCCATTTCGTCGGCAGAGAAGCCATCTCCGGCTGCCGACGCCTCAAAGCGCGCCGGCAGGTCTTCGCCCTCGCCGGAACCACCCAGAACATGGGCGCCGCCCTCGCGGTACGCGGTGCAACCATCGTCCGGACGCAGGACGTAATGCTGCGCCCTGGCTGAGTGGTGACGGTCCGCCTTTCCCGGCATGGCTGGGGGAAGTCTCCGCGAAACTGGAGGATGCCATTCTCCCCCAGACGACAGGGGAAGAAAAGGGTAACCGACCCACGCGGAGGCAGCCCCCCGACTCGCCTCATCCTCCATCTTGGCCTGGATGACGAAAATCCTTGAGGCTGAGGGAGGGGCAGAGGCCGTAGCCCGGCTCGCTTTCCCCCACCCAGGAGCTGGTGGTCACCGTCTCAGGTGACCGCCGGTGGAGGGGTGTAGCCGGGCTGCATGATGAAAATCCTTGAAGTCGAACGATGGCTGAAAGGTACCAACTCCCACGGAGTTGCGTTCCTCCAACGAAGAGGCGAAAAGACGGCGGGTATCCCCCATCCGGGGGCTTGGAAGGTAGAAAGACGCGATGCATAAGGGAGCGAGAAGACATGGTCGCCTTCCGAAAGGGGTCGCCCTCCTTTTAAAGGCAACTCTCCCCACTTGCGCCCCCAACCGTCGCGGGCTGAGTCTTCTCCAACACACTCCAAGGTCCTCCCCTGCGGCGCGGGGGCTGGGCCCCGCATGTCATACAAACCGACTCAGAGCAGAAGAAGCCAAACCGCCGCGCGTGGTGCACACGACCGCCCAGCGGTTACAAGTGACCCTCCACTTTTGCCTAGACCGACGGGCGAAAGAGGCGGGGAGCCATGCAGGCGGCATGCAACCGCGCCAAGTGGGTGCGCTTCTCCGACTCCCAACACGCCAGTATGGAGGCCCAGGTCCACGCGTCACGCAACCGGCGCGCCGGATGCTGCATGCAAGCAACTACACCGCCACTTGCGCCACCACCGCGCCTCCTTGATTGCGGAACCAATACCGCGACTCGAGGCGGCCCAGCGCACGACCCAGCAGCGCTAGCCTAACGCGGCGGTCAATGCGGTCAAAAGTGGGCCGGCAGTAATGACGGTGGCAGGCGGGCGGGAGCAGCGGTCACGTCGTCAGCCAAGCTCACGTCCTATCCGAGGGCAGCAAGAGAACCCCCTCTCACGGCGTGAAGACAACGCGCCCGTGATCCGTTCCTCGAACGGCTCGCGCACGCACAACGGCCGCCCCGCCAACCGCTCGCCCCATCGCATTAACTCCGCGGCAGGACAGGCGGCGCTTCTGGCAGAAGAAGCGGGCGACGCTTCGCCTTCGCCGTAATAACCGCGCCAAAAAAGGTACGCCGCGTCGTTTCGATTTCGTATCCTTTTCCTTTTTTCCTCTTTCTCTCTCTTGCAACAGGGACCGGGAAAGGGGGAAACCCCGAAAAGGATCCTTCCCCGTGAAGGAACCAGGCTTCGAGCCTCCTTACTGATCAGAGGTTCGAAGGCTGGCCCCCCGAGGGGTTTCAACAGCCGCCTCAGATCGCGTGGGCCCTACACCCACTACTGGTCAGAGGTTCGAAGGCCGGCCCCCCGAAGGGTTCCACGGACCGCCTCAGGCTACTCGGGCTCCGCGCCCATTACTGATCAGGGGTTCGAAGGCTGGCCCCCGAAGGGTTCACAGTCGCCTCAGACACCGAGCGAGGGATGACCAGGGGTACGTTCGATACATAACCAAGGCTCGGGCTGCGCTCCCGAGGTACCCTAGGACATTTCTGAGACCAGCGGGAGCGATCTTGTAACAGGAATCCCATCAGAGGGAGGCATCGAGCCCTCGGACCCCGTCGCCAGGGGACCGGGTCCGGTAGATCACCCGCAGGTACTTTTGGGCGTGCCTCTGGGCCCCTAGCCGACCCCTAACGGACGGGGCACGGACGTCCACTCGGATTACCCGCTTGCAGCTCACCGGAGACACCATGTTCGGCGCCCATCGAGGGTAACATGGCGCTTTCCCCCCTCCTCCTTGCGGAAAGGCGACGCAGGGGCGTATGTAAAAAAGCCGAGTCTGTCCCTGATCGCCCTCTCGCCCTGTGCGGAGGCTCGGGGGCTGCTCTCGCAAACCCGGCTCCGGCCAAACCGTTGACAGCGTCAACATACCAGCCCGAGAGCTTGGGCCCCGACCGTACACCCGGGCTACGGCCAGTTCGCATGAGGGAACAACCAGACCAGCCGAAGCGTTACGCGAGGCATTAAGACCTCGAAGGAGTGAAACCACTCCTCCGAGGCCTCGGGGGCTACACCCGGCGGGTGCGCTCGCGCGCACCCACCGGAACAAAATGCAACCGAGTAAGGCTGGTCCCCTTGCAAAAATGTGCGACGAAAGCCTCCAAGCGAGTGCTAACACTCCCTTCGAGGCTCGGGGGCTACTGTCGGGGACCATAATTAGGGGTACCCTCAAGACTCCTAATTCTCAGCTGGTAACCCCCATCAGCATAAAGCTGCTAAGGCCTGATGGGTGCGATTAAGTCAGGGATCAGTCCATTCGAGCGACTCGATCACGCCTCGCCCGAGCCTGGCCTCAGACAAGGGCAGCCGACCCCGGAGGATTTCCGTCTCGCCCGAGGCCCCCCTCCAACGGCGGACCTATTTCCGGCTCGCCCGAGGCCCTGCCTTCGCTAAGAAGCAACCCTGACTAAATCGCCGCACCGACCGACCAAGTCGCAGGGGCATTTAATGCAAAGGTGACCTGACACCTTTATCCTGACGCGCGCCCTCCGGCAGAGCCGAAGTGACCGCCGTCACTTCACCGCTCCACTGATCCGGCCTGACAGAAGGACAGCGCCGCCTGCGCCACTCCGACTGTAGTGCCGCTTGACAGAGTGAGACAGACAGGCAGTCAGGCCCTGCCAAAGGCACCATAGGAAGCTACTGCCCGACCCGGGGCTCGGACTCGGGCTAAGTCCCGGAAGACGGCGAACTCCGCTCCGCCCGACCCAGGGCTCGGACTCGGGCTAAGTCCCGGAAGACGGCGAACTCCGCTCCGCCCGACCCAGGGCTCGGACTCGGGCTAAGTCCCGGAAGACGGCGAACTCCGCTCCGCCCGACCCAGGGCTCGGACTCGGGCTAAGTCCCGGAAGACGGCTGAACTCCGCTCCGCCCGACCCAGGGCTCGGACTCGGGCTAAGACCCAGAAGACGACGAATTCCGCTTCGCCCGACCCCAGGGCTCGGACTCCGCCCTGGCCTCTGCTGAACGACCTCCGCCTCGCCCGACCCAGGGGCTCGGACTCGGCCTCGGCCACGGAAGACAGACTCGACCTCGGTTTCGGAGGAGCCTCCACGTCGCCCAACCTAGGGTGCAGGCCAGCCACGTCAACAGGAAGCGCCATCATCACCCTACCCCGAGCTGACTCGGACCGCAGAGAACAAGACCGGTGTCCCATCTGGCTAGCTCCGCCAGATAGGCAATGATGGCGCCCTGCATGCTCTGTGACGACGGCGGCTCTCAGCTCTCTTACGAAAGCAGGAGGGACGTCAGCAAGGACTCAACCACTCCAACAGCTGTCCCTCCGCCAGGCTCCATCGCTCCTCCGACGGCCACCACATCACACCAGCTGGGTGCCAAAATCTCTCCGGCTGCCACATCGGCATGTACTTAGGGCGCTAGCTCTCCCCCGCTAGACACGTAGCACTCTGCTACACCCCCATTGTACACCTGGATCCTCTCCTTACGTCTATAAAAGGAAGGACCAGGGCCCTCTTAGAGAAGGTTGGCCGGGCGGGGACGAGGACGGGACAGGCGCTCTCTTGGGGCCGCTCGCTTCCCTCTCCCGCGTGGACGCTTGTAACCCCCTACTGCAAGCGCACCCGACCTGGGCGCGGGACGAACACGAAGGCCGCGGGATTCCCACCTCTCTCACGCCGGTCTCCGGCCGCCTCGCTCCTTTCCCCCCTTCGCGCTCGCTCCACGCGCTCGACCCATCTGGGCTGGGGCACGCGGCGACACTCACTCGTCGGCCCGAGGGACCCCCGGTCTCGAAACGCCGACAACATTATATTATGGGAGAGAGGGAGTACCACATTAACATTGGTCTAAACTCCCTGAGGATAAACTACTCAACAAGTCAACAGCAGCTTACGCTGAAAAAAAGGCATGATTCTTGTAGTCCTTTTTGCGAAGGGCACAAGGCTAAAAATTGTACCGGACTGCAAATGTATTTTACCCGAATCCTTATGTATCAACTATATATAAGGCTTTGTCCAGTGAATTCGCTTCTTTTTCAGCTATGACAAGAATAGAACCAAAGTAAAGCTAGGCGTAGATGAACAACTAACCAGAAACACAAGTGAACAAATTATAAGAATATATCTATGACATGTGGAGAGCACAAACATGGTTAACAATCTACTAAAACGGCATTTTTTAATGCATCTTGTGCATTAGTACAATTTAGCTTATTATGGTATGTGTTTATAGTGCCCGTTTGGCAGTCGAGTTCGAGTAATCATTCATCAATTGTTTTGCTTGGTAAGTAGGAGTTTAACAGTCTGTTTGGATCGTCTCATCGCTTGATATAGAATCAGGTTGTTCAACGTGGGACGGAGCCGCGTATAGCAATTTTTGCAGCTTGGAATGCGGCACAGGCGCACAGCTTCATCCGGAATCATTTCGTCCGTCATGGAACAGAACTACGTCGTCCAACGATTTAATAGATCGGTTGTGCTCAAAATGCAAACCAAACAATTAGTAAGCAAGTGCAAAGAATCCAGAGAGAGGCATGTGCCCTGCTTTACCGACGTACTCGCACACAAAGGGTGTGTTTGCGACGCGTATCTGGTCGGCTCGGCTCGCTCGTGTGGTCCATGCTGAAGCTAGCCAGTCTCAATTGCTACAACATATTTTGTTTATGCACTTGTACCAAATAAGTGTCACACCCGGATTTAAGAGACAAATCCGGGTACATCTCATATATGCGCCAGAGAAGACAACACATATAATAACAGAGTGCATAGAGCTAAATATCATAAATATCATAAATGTACTTATTACATAGCGGAAGACTTACAAAAATAAATGATAAAGTAAAACGAACTAATTATTATTCTCTAGCGCCACAAAGCTAACTGGGAGATGCCACCTAGATCAAGTCGAATGCCTCGGTGTTAGGTGGCTCCTCTTCGACCACCTATTCTTCTCCTGTGGGGGGTGTGAGACAGCAAGAGTGAGGTCACATACGTTCATAGCTCAACAAGTCGTGGGGAATAATGTGGCATGAACTCACCAAAGTTGGGAGTTTATGAAGTGTAAGGCTAATCAATGAAGTAAAGGTTGAGGCTGAGCATTGCTTTTATAAGTTGGTCAAAATTTTATTAGCAATTACTAAGTGTAAGTAAATATCAAAACCTTAATAATAATAAAGAAAAGTAATAATAAAATAATCACAAATGCGATGCAAATGTCAAATTAAATTTAAGTTCCATAAATTAATCATGTGAGGGTCCGAGCCGCTCTTGACCGTGAGCACGGCTAGTATACTAGTTTTACACTCTGCAGAGGTTGTGCATCTTTACCTACAAGTCATGATACCCATCTGCCAAGAGACGGCCAATCCCATACACCTCTACCGAGGAGACGAGGCAGGGTAACACTATGAGGCCTTTACAAAGTTCCACTAGCTTCAGAAATCCCGCTACAGTTTATAGGAAGCTCCAGTGCAGGAAACCCTCGCCTGACCGCCATCGCAGCAAAATCAACCCAAGGACCTCCCTACACTGACCACTCCCCTACTGCCCTTGCCCCTTTCGGGTAAGGAAGACCTCCACTAGCTTTCCTAGTTAATCAGCCAAAGGCATCCCATTAAACCCTTGTGGTAGCACTGTTTTCCGGGTGGTCGCTCCATGTTCCCATTAATTTAATGATCTTAACATGAACAGTAATAATAAAAAAGGTAACAAAAGAGTAATCATGAATAATGTATCTCCATACCCAATCCACATAAAGAAATAGCAGGTACTACCCAAAAATAATTCAGTGGTGAACAAGGTATAAAGATAATCAAAACTGGGGTAACCTAAAGGTATAAAGACCTCCACGCGCAGATCCCGAGCCCGCACCGCGATGGAAGTGAGAGCACCTAGAGGGGGAGGGTGAATAGGTGATCCTGTAAAAACTTGAAACTTAAAGCCACAAAACTTGGTTAGGAGTTAGCACAATAAAATCAAGTGGCTAAGGAGAGCTCTTGTGAAGCAAAATAGACACAGTGAGAATAAGCACAAGAGACACGAGGATTTATCTCGTGGTTCGGCCAAGTACAACACTTGCCTACTCCACGTTGTGGCGTCCCAACGGACGAGGGTTGCACTCAACCCCTCTCAAGTTATCCTGATGATCGACTTGAATACCACGGTGTTCTTTTTTCTTTACTCTTTCCCATTTGCGAGGAATCTCCACAACTTGGAGTCTCTCGCCCTTACAATATGGATCAAAGTGAAAGCACTAGAGTAAGGGAGGGAAGCAACACAAACAAATCCATAGCAATACGCACACACACGGCCAAGACTCGAGCTCAAATGAATATCACAAGGTTCTCACTAGAACGGAGCTCAAATCACTAAGAATGACAAACGAGTGCGCAAAGACGGAGTGTGAATGATCAAGAATGCTCAAAGTATGCTTGGTGTACTCCTTCATGCGCCTATGGGTCCCTTTTATAGCCTCAAGGCAGCTAGGAGTCGTTGAGAGCAATCCAGGAAGGCAATTCTTGCCTTCTGTCGACTGACGCACCGGACAGTCCGGTGCACCACCGGACACTGTCCGGTGCGGATTTCTTTCATATTCTGGCGCAGCCGACCGTTGAAGATTTGGAGCCGTTGACGCACCGGACACTGTCCGGTGCACACCAGATAGTCCGGTGCCCCCATCTGACCGTTGGCTCGGCCACGCGTCACGCGCGGATTGCGCGGCCGACCGTTGGCTCACCGGACAGTCCGGTGAATTATAGTCGTACGCTGTTGATTTGGTTCCCGAGAGCGGCGACTTTGCCGCAGCCGACTCACCGGACACTGTCTGGTGTACCACCGGACAGTCCGGTGATTTATAGCCGTACGCCGCCGTCGAGACCCGAGAGCAGCCAGTTGACCAGACGCCAGCCTGGCGCACCGGACACTGTCCGGTGCACCCAAACTGAGCAGAGTCTTGGCTGCTCGAGCCAAGTCTTTACCAATTGTATTTTCTCTGATTCTAACACTTAGACAAATATGTTAGTACACAAAAACCAATGTACTAAGTCTAGAATCATATCTTTGTGTTGACTTTGCACTTCTTCCACCATTTGGCATAGTTTCACACTTAAACCATTTGTGTTGGTACTTGATCACCAAAATACTTAGAAATGGCCCAAGGGCACATTTCCCTTTCAATCTCCCCCTTTTTGGTGATTTATGCCAACACAACAAAAAGCAACTAAAAGAAGTGCAACATTAATGCAAATGAGAACACAAATTTGTTTTGATTCAAATTTGGCATATTTGGATCATTCTTTGCCACCACCTGGTTTGTTTTTGCAAATCAAGCTCAATTTCCTATCTCTAAGTCAAAGTCACTTGTTGAGGCATAGAGAGAGGTATTCCAAGAGAAATTGATCAAGAATTCAAAGACTCCCCCTGTCGGCGTTTCGAGACCGGGGGGTCCCTAAGCCGACGAGTGAGTGTGCCGCGTGCCCCAGCCCAGATGGGTCGAGCGAGTGGGCGAGCGCGAAGGGGGGAAAGCGAGGTGGCTGGAGACGAGTCGTGAGAGAGGTGGGAATCCCGCGGCCTTCGTGTTCGACCCGCGCCCAAGTCGGGTGCGCTTGCAGTAGGGGGTTACAAGCGTCCACGCGGGTGAGGGAAGCGAGCGGCCCCAAGAGAGCGCCTGCCCCGTCCTCGTCCCCGCGCGGCCAACCTTCTCTAAGAAGGCCCTGGTCCTTCCTTTTATAGGCGTAAGGAGAGGATCCAGGTGTACAATGGGGGTGTAGCAGAGTGCTACGTGTCTAGCGGGGGTGAGCTAGCGCCCTAAGTACATGCCAATGTGGCAGCCGGAGAGATCTTGGCACCCAGCTGGTGTGGTGTCGTGGCTGTCGGAGGAGCAACGGAGCCTGGCGGAGGGACAGCTGTCGGAGCGGTTGGGTCCTTGCTGACGTCCCCCTGCTTCCGTAAGGGAGCTGAGAGCCGTCGTCGTCACGGGTCTAGCGGGGCGCCATCATTGCCTATCTGGCGGAGCTAGCCAGATGGGACGCCGGTCTTGTTCTCTGCGGCCCGAGTCGGCTCGGGGTAGGGTGATGATGGCGCTTCCTGTTGACGTGGCGGACTTGTGCCCTAGGTCGAGCGACGTGGAGGCTCCTCCGAAGCCGAGGTCGAGTCTGTCTTCCATGGCCGACGCCGAGCCCGAGCTCCTGGGTCGGGCGAGGCGGAGGTCGTTTGGCAGAGGCCAGGGCGGAGTCCGACCCCTGGGGTCAGGCGAAGCGGAGTTAGTCGTCTTCTGGGGCCTAGCCCGAGTCCGAGCCCTGAGTCGGGCGGAGCGGAGTTCGCCGTCTTCCGGGGCCTTAGCCCGAGTCCGAGCCCTGGGTCGAGCGGAGCGGAGTTCGCCGTCTTCCGGGGCCTTAGCCCGAGTCCGAGCCCTGGGTCGGGCGGAGCGGAGTTCGCCGTCTTCCGGGGCCTTAGCCCGAGTCCGAGCCCTGGGTCGGGCGGAGCGGAGTTCGCCGTCTTCCGGGGCCTTAGCCCGAGTCCGAGCCCTGGGTCGGGCGGAGCGGAGTTCGCCGTCTTCCGGGGCCTTAGCCCGAGTCCGAGCCCTAGGTCGGGCGGAGCTTCCTATGGCACCTTTGGCAAGGCCTGACTGCCTGTCAGTCTCACTCTGTCAAGTGACACTGCAGTCGGAATGGCGCAGGCGGCGCTGTCCTTCTGTCAGACCGGTCAGTGGAGTGGCGAAGTGACGGCGGTCACTTCGGCTCTGCCGGGGGGCGCGCGTCAGGATAAAGGTGTCAGGCTACCTTTGCGTTAAATGCCCCTGCGACTCGGTCGGTCGGCGCGGCGATTTAGTCAGGGTTGCTTCTTAGCGAAGGCAAGGCCTCGGGCGAGCCGGAGATGTGTCTGCCGTTAAAAGGGGGCCTCGGGCGAGATGGAAACATCTCGGGGTCGGCTGCCCTTGCCCGAGGCTAGGCTCGGGCGAGGCGTGATCGAGTCGCTCGTATGGACTGATCCCTGACTTAATCGCACCCATCAGGCCTCTGCAGCTTTATGCTGATGGGGGTTACCAGCATGAGAATTAGGCGTCTTGAGGGTACCCCTAATTATGGTCCCCGACAGTAGCCCCCGAGCCTCGAAGGGAGTGTTAGCACTCGCTTGGAGGCTTTCGTCGCACTTTTTTGCAAGGGGACCAGCCTTTCTCGGTTGCATTTTGTTCCGGTGGGTGCGCGCGAGCGCACCCGCCGGGTGTAGCCCCCAAGGCCTCGGAGGAGTGATTTCACTCCTTCGAGGTCTTAATGCCTTGCGTAATGCTTCGGCTGGTCTGGTGGTTCCCTCATGCGAACTGGCCGTAGCCCAGGTGCACGGTCGGGGCCCAAGTTCTCGGGCTGGTATGTTGACGCTGTCAACGGTTTGGCCGGAGCCGGGTTTGCGAGAGCAGCCCCCGAGCCTCCGCACAGGGCGAGAGGGCGATCAGGGACAGACTCGGCTTTTTTGCATATGCCCCTACGTCGCCTTTCCGCAAGGAGGAGGGGGGGAGAGTGCCATGTTACCCTCGATGGGCACCGAACATGGTGTCTCCGGTGAGCTGCAAGCGGGTAATCCGAGTGGACGTCCGTGCCCCGTTCGTTGGGGGTCGGCTAGGGGCCCAGAGGCACGCCCAAAAGTACCTGCGGGTGATCTGCCGGACCCGGTCCCCTGGCGACGGGGTCCGAGGGCTCGATGCCTCCCTCCGATGGGATTCCGTTACAAAATCGCTCCCGCTGGTCCCAGAAATGTCCTAGGGTACCTCAGGGAGCGCAGCCCGAGCCTCGGTTATGTATCGAACGTACCCCTGGTCATCCCTCGCTCGGTGTCTGAGGCGACTGTGAACCCTTCGGGGGCCAGCCTTCGAACCCCTGATCTGTAATGGGCGCGGAGCCCGAGTAGCCTGAGGCGGCCGTGGAACCCTTCGGGGGGCCGGCCTTCGAACCTCTGACCAGTAGTGGGTGTAGGGCCCACGCGATCTAAGGCGGCTGTTGAACCCTCCGGGGGGCCAGCCTTCGAACCCCTGATCAGTAAGGAGGCTCGGAGCCTAGTTCCTTCACGGGGAAGGATCCCTTTCGGGGTATCCCCCTTTCCTGGTCCCTGTCGCAAGAGATAGAGAAAGAGGAAAAAAGGAAAAAGGATACGAAACCGAACGACGCGGCGTACCTTTTTTGGTGCGGTTGTTTCGGCGAAGGCGAAGCGTCGCCCGCTGCTCCTGCCAGAAGCGCCGCCTGTCCAGCCACGGAGTTAATGCGACGGGGCGAGTAGTTGGCGGGGCTGCCGTTGCGCGTGCGCGAGCCGTTCGAGGAACGGATCACGGGCGCGTTGTCTTCACGCCGTGAGAGGGGGTTCTCATTGCTGCCCCCGGATGGGACGCGAGCTTGGCTGTCGACGTGTCCGCTGCTCCCGCGCGCCTGCCACCGTCATTACTGCCGACCCACCTTTGGCCGCGTTGGCCGCTGCGTCAGGCTGGCGCTGCTGGGTCGCGCGCTGGGTCGCCTCGAGTCGCGGTATTGGTTCCGCGATCGAGGAGGCGCGGTGGTGGCGCAAGTGGTACAGTTGCTCGCATGCAGCATCCGGCGCGCCGGTCGCGCGACGCGTGGGCCTGGGCCTCCATGCTGGCGTGTCGGGAGTCGGAGAGGTGCGTCCACTTGGCGCGATTGCATGCCGCCTGCATGGCTGCCCGCCCCTTTTGCCCGTTGGTCTGGGCAAAAGTGGGGGGTCACTTGTAACCGCTGGGCGGTTGCGTGCACCACGCGCGGCGGTTTGGCTTCTTCTGCTCGGAGCCAGGTCTGCATGACATGCGGGACCCAGCCCCCGCGCCGCAGGGGAGGGCTTTGGAGCGTGTTGGAGAAGACTCAGCCCGTGACGGTTGGGGGCGCAAGCAGGGAGAGTTGCCTTTAAAAGGAGGGCGACCCCTTTCGTAAGGCGACCATGTCTTATTCTTCCCTTATGCACCGTGTCTTTCCACCTTCCAAGCCCCCGGATGGGGGAAACCGCCGTCTTTTCGCCCCGTCGTTGGAGGAACGCAACTCCGTGGGAGTTGGTACCTTTCAGCCATCGTTCGGCTTCAAGGATTTTCATCATGCAGCCCGGCTGCACCCCTCCACCAGCGGTCACCCAAGATGGTGACCTCCGGCTTGATGGTGGGGGAAAGCGAGCCGGGCTGCAGCCTCTGCCCCTCCCTCAGCCTCAAGGATTTTCATCACCAGGGCTGGGGAGGGGAGTGTGCTGAGTTGAGGTCGGCCCCCGCGTGGGCGGCGGCCCGCTCCTTTACTCAGTGATCGGAGGGAGGAGCGGTCGTCGTCCGTGGCGCTGGCATCTGCAGCGTGCCTGGCCTTCGGATGCGAGTGGCTTCGGAGCCGCTCGCGGCGCCGGCGTCTGCCACGGCAGCTGGAAGAGGTTCTTCCGCCGGCGTGATAGCCAAGGCTGGCCACGGACCGACCTCCAACTCTACGGCCTTCTGCCCGTCCTTGCCTCTCGAGTTCAGGCATGGGCGGGGGCCTCCCAGCAGCAGCATCCGCCCTGAGGTCATCACTGCTGCTGTTCGGCCCCCTGGGACAAAAGTCTTCATCGTCGCCGCTGTCGGGGCGGGCGATGACATGCCGTTCGTCGGTCTTCTGTTGCTCCGCAGGCCCACCTCTATCGAGTGGGGTTGTTCGTACCTGCAGAGGGGAACCGGAGTTCCATTTGTAATGGCACTTCGAATGCCAGTGTTTTTGTTCATTTCGGCTTTCGGGGCCTGAACATGTATGTAACTTCAGGCACGGAGCCGTGTTTTTTCCTCATTTTTGAGCACTAAGACTCGTCCGTTGACTATCTGAACCGCTTCACCAAGCATGAGTCGCCCCGTGTCAAGGTGACGAGTGAGGTATCCGTATCCCGGAGGCGTAGGAGTCCCTCGGCTCGGTCGGCCTTGCTGTCCGAGGTTCCTCTAGCTCAGTTAAAGAGACCCCTCGGCCGCTCTTCGACGAGCCGAGGCCAGGGGTAGCGATATCAGTATGAACAGAGGCGGAGTTGGCTCGAAAATGAAACCTGGTTGGCCGGAGCCTAGCCGGGTTGTCCGTTGGCAGGATCGACGTCGGAGTTGATCAGCCGAGGCTTCGGACCGGGCTGGCGCCCTCGGAAAGATGGTTGGCCGAGGCCCCAGGGGTGACCGGCCGAGCCGCCTGCTCGGGCCAGATTCCCGGAGAGGTCCCTGGGAGCGATTGCCCGGGCATGGTGATGACGTCGTCCTTCGGGGCGGAGACCCTCGGACCGCGTCGCCGTCCGAGGCTAGGTCGGGCCTCGCCGAAGGTGCCGTCGATGCCGAGGGTGTTGCTGCCCCCTTCCAGCGTCAAGATCCAAGCCTGCAGGATCAGATTGTCTTGTAGCGTGTGCCTTGTGCGGCCGTAGAGGCCAGAACACACACCCTTGCTGCGTTGTAAAGCTGCGTCTCTTTTCCTCTTGTTTCGAGTATCTGGACTTTTTGTCGGTAACAGGGATGTTTGTGCGAGCGAGAGTTGCTTCTCGTGGGAGGTGATGAGTGAGGTATCCGTATCCCGGAGGCGTGGGAGTCCCTCGGCTCGGTCGGCCTTGCCGCTTACGCGTACTTTCACCCGTCCATGAGGCCCTGTCACCGACTCGGTCGAGAAGGCTCGAAGGATCGCTTCGGCAGAAAGGCTTCCGAACGTAAAGACTTGTTCGATCCGCGGAGCCACTTTATCCGAACGCGAGTTACTTATCGCAGAAGGTGATGAGTGAGGTATCCGTATCCCGAAGGCGTAGGAGTCCCTCGGCTCGGTCAGCCTTGGCTGCTTACGTGTACTCCGTCGTTTCCAGGACCCACTTTTCGAAGTAGTCAAAAAGCACGAAAGATATTCTGGTAGAAGATTTTTTTTTTCGAGGAAAATTTTGACGCAGAGGGGGTTTCCCCCCTTTTAGCCCCCGAGGGAGGGTCGGGCTTTGCCGAGGCGAGGCCGACCCTTCCTTGTTGACTAAACTTTGCGTGGGTGCGAGGTATATGAACAACTTGGAAACATCTTAAGGGTAGAAGCGACGTAGCTGTTGGATGTTCCAAGCGTTGCCGTAGACCTCGCCTTGACTGTTGGCCAGCTTGTACGTTCCGGGCTTCAGAACTTTGGCGATGACGAATGGTCCCCTCCCAGGGGGGCGTGAGCTTGTGCCTCCCTCGGGCGTCTTGCCGCAGCCGAAGCACCAGGTCGCCCACCTGGAGGTCTCGGGGTCGGACCCCTCGGGCGTGGTAGCGTCGCAGGTACTGCTGATACCGCGCCGAGTGTAGTAAGGCCCTGTTCCGAGCCTCTTCCAGCTGGTCCAGCGAGTCTTCTCAGGTAGCTTGGTTGCTTTGATCGTCGTAGGCCCTCGTCCTCGGGGAGCCGTATTCCAGGTCAGTGGGCAAGACGGCCTCGGCCCCGTAGACCAGGAAGAACGGCGTGAAACCCGTGGCTCGGCTCGGCGTTGTCCTCAGGCTCCAGACCACCGAGGGGAGTTCCTTCATCCATCGCTTGTCGAACTTGTTGAGGTCGTTGTAAATCCGAGGCTTGAGCCCTTATAGAATCATGCCGTTGGCACGCTCCACTTGCCCATTCGACATGGGATGAGCTACGGCAGCCCAGTCCACCCGGATGTGGTGATCCTTGCAAAAATCCAAGAATTTTCTGCCGGTGAACTTGGTGCCGTTGTCGGTGATAATGGAGTTTGGGACCCCGAAGCGATGGATGATGTTGGTGAAGAACGCCACCTGCCTGCTCGGACCTGATGCTGTTCAGGGGTCGGGCCTCGATCCACTTGGAGAATTTGTCGACGGCGACCAGCAGGTGCGTGTAGCCCCCGGGCGCCTTCTGCAGAGGGCCGACGAGGTCCAGACCCCACACAACGAAGGGCCAGGTGATGGGTATCGTCTGCAGAGCCTGAGCGGGCAGGTGGGTCTGCTTCGCATAGAATTGACACCCTTCGCAGGTGCGGACAATTCTAGTGGCGTCAGCCACCGCCGTCGGCCAGTAGAAGCCTTGCCGGAAAGCGTTCCCGACGAGGGCTCGAGGCGCTGCATGATGGCCGCAAGCCCTCGAGTGTATCTCTTGCAGGAGTTCCTGACCTTCGGCGATGGAGATGCATCGCTGGAGGATGCCCGAGGGACTGCGGTGGTAGAGCTCCTTCTCATCGCCCAGCAAGACGAACGACTTGGCGCGTCGCGCTACCCGCCGAGCCTCGGCTTGGTCGAGGGGTAGCTCTCCTTGGCGGAGATATTGTAGGTACAGGGTCTGCCAGTCTCGATCAGGCGTGACCCCGCTCCGCTCCTCCTCGATGCGCAACGCCTCGCCCTCGGGGGCCGAGGGTACCTCAGGCTGAACCGAGGACGCCTCGGGCTGGGACGAGGGTACCTCGGACTGGGCCGAGGACGCCTCGGGCTGGGCCGAGGGTACCTCGGACTCGGGCGTGTCGTTGATCTTGACGGAGGGTTGGTGCAGATCCCGGGAGAAGACGTCCGGGGGAACCGCCGTTCGCCCCGAGGCTATTTTTGCCAGCTCGTCCGCAGTCTCGTTGTAGCGCCGGGCGATGTGGTTAAGCTCGAGCCCGTAGAACTTGTCTTCCAGGCGCCGAACCTCATCGCAGTAGGCCTCCATCTTCGGGTCGCGGCAGTGGGAGTTCTTCATGACTTGGTCGATGACGAGCTGCGAGTCGCCGCGAGCGTCGAGGCGTCGGACCCCTAGCTCGATGGCGATTCGCAATCCGTTGATCAGAGCTTCGTACTCCGCCACATTGTTGGACGCCGGGAAATGGAGGCGCAGCACGTAGCGTAGGTGTTTCCCGAGGGGCGAGATGAAGAGCAGGCCCGCGCCGGCTCCCGTCTTCATCAGTGACCCGTCGAAGAACATGGTCCAGAGCTCCGGTTGGATCGGAGCCGTCGGCAGCTGGGTGTCGACCCATTCGGCTACGAAGTCCGCCAATACCTGGGACTTGATGGCCTTCCGAGGGGCGAACGAGATTGTCTCGCCCATGATTTCCACCGCCCACTTTGCGATCCTGCCTGAGGCCTCTCGGCACTGGATGATCTCCCCCAGGGGGAAGGATGACACCACAGTTACCGGATGAGACTCGAAGTAATGTCGCAACTTTCGCCTCGTCAGGATCACTGCATACAGTAGCTTCTGAACTTGTGGGTAGCGGACCTTGGTTTCGGACAGCACCTCGCTGACGAAGTAAACTGGCCTCTGAACGGGCAATGCATGCCCCTCTTCTTGCCTTTCGACCACAATCGCGGCGCTAACCACCTGAGTGGTCGCGGCGACGTAGACCAAGAGGGCTTCTCCATCAGCTGGGGGTACCAAGATTGGCGCCTTGGTGAGGAGCGCCTTCAGGTTCCCGAGAGCTTCCTCGGCCTCAGGGGTCCAAGTGAAGCACTCGGCCTTCCTTAAGAGGCGGTACAGAGGCAGGCCTCTTTCGCCGAGGCATGAGATGAAACGGCTCAAGGCCGCGAGACATCCCATGACACTCTGTACACCTTTTAAGTCCTTGATGGGCCCCATGTTGGTGATGGCTGCGATCTTCTCCGGGTTGGCTTCGATGCCCCGCTCGAAGACGATGAACCCCAGGAGCATGCCTCGGGGCACCCCGAAGACACACTTCTCGGGATTGAGCTTGACGTCCTTTGCCTTGAGACACCGGAATGTCACTTCAAGGTCGGAGAGGAGGTCGGAGGCTTTCCTTGTCTTGACTACGATGTCATCGACGTAGGCCTCGACCGTGCGACCGATGTGTTCGCCGAACACATGGTTCATGCACCGTTGGTACGTCGCACCCGCGTTCCTCAAACCGAACGGCATGGTGACATAGCAGTACATGCCGAAGGGCGTGATGAAAGAAGTCGCGAGCTGGTCGGACTCTTTCATCTTGATTTGATGGTACCCTTGAGTAGGCATCGAGGAAAGACAGGGTTTCGCACCCAGCAGTGGAATCCACGATTTGATCGATGCGAGGTAGAGGGTAGGGAACCTTCGGACATGCTTTGTTGAGACCAGTGTAGTCTACACACATCCGCCATTTCCCCCCTTTCTTTCTCACAAGCACAGGGTTGGCAAGCCATTCGGGATGGAATACCTCTTTGATGAACCCTGCTGCCATTAGCTTGTGGATCTCCTCGCCTATCACTCTGCGCTTCTCCTCGTCGAATCGGCGCAGAGGCTGCCTGACCGGTCGGGCTCCGGCCCGAATATCCAGCGAGTGCTCGGCGACATCCCTCGGTATGCCGGGCATGTCCGAGGGACTCCACGCAAAGACGTCGGCGTTTGCGCGGAGAAAGTCGACGAGCACTGCTTCCTATTTGGGGTCGAGCCCGGAACCGATCCGGATCTGCTTGGAGGTGTCGCCACTGGGGTCGAGAGGGACAGCCTTAACCGTCTCCGCTGGCTCGAAATTGCCGGCGTGTCGCTTCACGTCTGGCACCTCTCTGGAGAGGTTTTCCAGGTCGGCGATGAGGGCCTCGGACTCGGCGAGGGCCTCGGCGTACTCCACGCACTCCACGTCGCATTCGAACGCGTGTTAGTACGTGGGGCCGACGGTGATGACCCCGTTGGGGCCCGGCATCTTGAGCTTCAGGTAGGTGTAGTTGGGGACGGCCATGAACTTCGCGTAGCATGGCCTCCCCAATACCGCGTGGTAGGTTCCTCGGAACCCGACCACCTCAAACGTCAGAATCTCCCTTCGGAAGTTGGAGGGCGTTCCAAAGCAGACAGGAAGGTCAAGCTGTCCGAGGGGCTGGACGCGCATCCTAGGAATGATCCCGTGGAAGGGCGCAGCGCCTGCTCGAACGGAGGACAGATCGACGCGCAGGAGCCTGAGGGTCTCGGCGTAGATGATGTTGAGGCAGCTGCCCCCATCCATCAGGACCTTGGTGAGCCTGACGTCGCCGATGATGGGGTCGACGACGAGCGGGTATTTCCCCGGGCTCGGCACGTGGTCGGGGTGGTCAGCTTGGTCGAAGGTGGTGGGCTTGTCGGACCAGTCTAGGTAGACTGGTGCCGCCACCTTCACCGAGCAGACCTCCCGACGCTCTCGCTTGCGATGCCGAGCCGAGGCATTCGCCGCATGCCCTCCGTAGATCATGAAGCAGTCGCGGACCTCGGGGAACTCTCCTGCTTGGTGATCTTCCTTTTTGTCGTCGTCGCGGGCCCTGCCACCCTCTGCGGGTGGCCCGGCCTTGTGGAAGTGGCGCCGAAGCATGACGCACTCCTCGAGGGTGTGCTTGACGGGCCCCTGATGGTAAGGGCACGGCTCCTTGAGCATCTTGTCGAAGAGGTTGGCACCTCCGGGGGGCTTCCGAGGGTTCTTGTACTCGGCGGCGGCGACAAGGTCCGCGTCGGCGGCGTCGCGTTTCGCTTGCGACTTCTTCTTGCCTTTCTTCTTGGCGCCGCGCGGAGTAGGCGCCTCGGGTGCCTCTTCCGACGGGCGGCCCTGGGGCTGCTTGTCCTTTCGGAAGATGGCCTCGACCGCCTCCTGGCCAGAGGCGAACTTGGTGGCGATGTCCATCAGCTCGCTCGCCCTAGGTGGGGGTCTTGCGACCCAACTTGCTCACCAGGTCTCGGCAGGTGGTGCCGGCAAGGAACGCGCCGATGACATCGGAGTCGGTGATGTTGGGCAGCTCGGTGCGCTGCTTCGAGAATCGCCGGATGTAGTCCCGAAGAGACTCTCCCGGCTGTTGCCGGCAGCTTCGGAGGTCCCAGGAATTCCCGAGGCGCACGTACGTGCCCTGGAAATTGTCGGCGAAGGCTTGGACCAAATCATCCCAGTTGGAGATCTGCCCCGGAGGCAGGTGCTCCAACCAGGCGCGAGCGGTGTCGGAGAGGAACAGGGGGAGGTTGCGGATGATGAGGTTGTCGTCGTCCGTTCCGCCCAGTTGGCAGGCCAGGCGGTAATCTGCGAGCCACAATTCCGGCCTCGTTTCCCCCGAGTACTTTGTGATAGTAGTCGGGGGTCGGAAACGGGCCAGAAACGGCGCCCGCCAGATGGCCCGGCTGAAAGCCTGTGGACCGGGTGGTTCGGGCAAGGGACTCCGATCCTCCCCGCTTTCGTAGCGTCCCCCACGCCTGGGGTGGTAGCCTCGGCGCACCCTTTCGTCGAGGTGGGCCCGACGGTCGCGACGATGGTGCTCGTTGCCGAGGTGGCCCGGGGCCGCAGGCGCGGTGTTGCGCGTGCGCCCGGTGTAGACCGAGGCTTCCCGCATGAATCGGGAAGTCGCGGCATGAGGCTCCGAGGGGTACCCCTGCCTTCGGGAGGCAGAGCTCTCGGCCCGCCGAGGCCGCAGCGCCTTCCAGGAGATTCTTGAGCTCTCCCTGGATTCGCCGACCCTCGGTGGTTGATGGTTCTGGCATCGTGCGGAGGAGCATTGCTGCGGCTGCCAGGTTCTGACCGACCCCGCTGGATGCGGGTGGCGGCCTGTCCCTGGCATCGTTGGCGACGTGGTGCTGGAAACCCTGGGGCAGGTGACAGTATTTCTCCGGCCGGGGGTTGGCCCGCCCATACCTGCCCGACGTCCCGGCGGATCGACTCGAGCGCTCCTGCTCCCTCGTCGAGCCTGGCCTGCTGCCCCGCGGACTTGCTCGAGCTGTGGGTCGTGACCCCCCGCCGGAACGGGGACCACAGCTAGCTCCCGCGGGATGTCGGCGCGAGGCACCGGCCTAGGGAGATCACCGTCCTCCGGCATGCCGAGATGGTTGCCTTCGGAGGGATCCCCTAGCTCGACGTGGAAACATTCGCGGCTTGGGCCGCAGTCCTTGTCGTCAAGGCTGCGGCTGCCGTCGGAACAGTCGGAGAGGCAGTAGTCACATGCAGTCATAAAGTCCCGCATGGCACTGGGGTTGCCAAATCCAGAGAAATCCCAACAGACGCTGGGATCGTCATCTTCCTCGGACCCAGAGGGCCCGTAGGTCGAGACGTCCATCAATCGGTCCCAAGGCGACCGCACACGAAACCCCAGAGGGGTTGCACTCGCCTCAACATGAGCGCTCGCCAAAGCGAGGTCGCTAGGCGGGTTGAGGCCGAGTCGAAATGACGTAGGATGGGAATCAGTCGGTACCTTTTGGTCGACGAGGAGCGACATAGTCACGTCGGGGACTGATTGCGCCGTCGTCTTGGGTACGAGGGCAACGTCCTGCAGGCCCTCCGCGAGCGTGCTGGCGTCGTCCACTTGCTCAGGGTTGGCGTGTTCGCGGGGGGACGGCGCTCGCCTTCGTCTCAAACGCGAGGTCGACGCCCGATGCGCCCTCCGTTGGGGCGCTGGGGACGTCGATTCGCTCGACAGCCGACGGAGCGCGGCCTCCCGCTCGGCCTTGGTTGCCCCGCCTCCTCCTCCGATGGCGGGGGAGAGGACGGGGCGAGCTCGGATGTTGTTCTTCCACCACGCGGGGAAGACGTCGTCGATTCCGCCGCCGGTGGGCGGGCTGTCGGCCGCCATTGTCGTCGTCGCGCGGCGGTGGAAGGAGTATCATGTCGTAGCTGCCGTCGAGAGACATGAACTCGAGACTCCCGAAACGGAGCACCGTCCCGGGTTGGAGAGGTCGTTGGAGACTGCCCATCTGGAGCTTGACGGGAAACCGCTCGTCAACACGCAGCGTGCCCCTACCTGGCGCGCCAACTGTCGGCGTTTCGAGACCGGGGGGTCCCTAAGCCGACGAGTGAGTGTGCCGCGTGCCCCAGCCCAGATGGGTCGAGCGCGTGGGCGAGCGCGAAGGGGGGAAAGCGAGGTGGCCGGAGACGAGTCGTGAGAGAGGTGGGAATCCCGCGGCCTTCGTGTTCGACCCGCGCCCAGGTCGGGTGCGCTTGCAGTAGGGGGTTACAAGCGTCCACGCGGGTGAGGGAAGCGAGCGGCCCCAAGAGAGCGCCTGCCCCATCCTCGTCCCCGCGCGGCCAACCTTCTCTAAGAAGGCCCTGGTCCTTCCTTTTATAGGCGTAAGGAGAGGATCCAGGTGTACAATGGGGGTGTAGCAGAGTGCTACGTGTCTAGCGGGGGTGAGCTAGCGCCCTAAGTACATGCCAATGTGGCAGCCGGAGAGATCTTGGCACCCAGCTGGTGTGGTGTCGTGGCTGTCGGAGGAGCAACGGAGCCTGGCGGAGGGACAGCTGTCGGAGCGGTTGGGTCCTTGCTGACGTCCCCCTGCTTCCGTAAGGGAGCTGAGAGCCGCCGTCGTCACGGGTCTAGCGGGGCGCCATCATTGCCTATCTGGCGGAGCTAGCCAGATGGGACGCCGGTCTTGTTCTCTGCGGCCCGAGTCGGCTCGGGGTAGGGTGATGATGGCGCTTCCTATTGACGTGGCGGACTTGTGCCCTAGGTCGAGCGACGTGGAGGCTCCTCCGAAGCCGAGGTCGAGTCTGTCTTCCATGGCCGAGGCCGAGCCCGAGCTCCTGGGTCGGGCGAGGCGGAGGTCGTTTGGCAGAGGCCAGGGCGGAGTCTGACCCCTGGGGTCGGGCGAAGCGGAATTAGTCGTCTTCTGGGGCCTAGCCCGAGTCCGAGCCCTGAGTCGGGCGGAGCGGAGTTCGCCGTCTTCCGGGGCCTTAGCCCGAGTCCGAGCCCTGGGTCGGGCGGAGCGGAGTTCGCCGTCTTCCGGGGCCTTAGCCCGAGTCCGAGCCCTGGGTCGGGCGGAGCGGAGTTCGCCGTCTTCCGGGGCCTTAGCCCGAGTCCGAGCCCTGGGTCGGGCGGAGCGGAGTTCGCCGTCTTCCGGGGCCTTAGCCCGAGTCCGAGCCCTGGGTCGGGCGGAGCGGAGTTCGCCGTCTTCCGGGGTCTTAGCCCGAGTCCGAGCCCTGGGTCGGGCGGAGCGGAGTTCGCCGTCTTCCGGGGCCTTAGCCCGAGTCCGAGCCCTGGGTCGGGCGGAGCTTCCTATGGCGCCTTTGGCAAGGCCTGACTGCCTGTCAGTCTCACTCTGTCAAGTGGCACTGCAGTCGGAATGGCGCAGGCGGCGCTGTCCTTCTGTCAGACCGGTCAGTGGAGCGGCGAAGTGACGGCGGTCACTTCGGCTCTGCCGGGGGGCGCGCGTCAGGATAAAGGTGTTAGGCTACCTTTGCGTTAAATGCCCCTGCGACTCGGTCGGTCGGCGCGGCGATTTAGTCAGGGTTGCTTCTTAGCGAAGGCAAGGCCTCGGGCGAGCCGGAGATGTGTCTGCCGTTAAAAGGGGGCCTCGGGCGAGACGGAAACATCTCGGGGTCGGCTGCCCTTGCCCGAGGCTAGGCTCGGGCGAGGCGTGATCGAGTCGCTCGTATGGACTGATCCCTGACTTAATCGCACCCATCAGGCCTCTGCAGCTTTATGCTGATGGGGGTTACCAGCTGAGAATTAGGCGTCTTGAGGGTACCCCTAATTATGGTCCCCGACACCCCCTTTTTCCCATAATCAACCATTATCCCAACAAGAGACCAACATTCGATAATAAGAGACAATAAGAGTATTTTGACAAACCAAAAGCTCTAATTCTATTATTTTCAAAATTCTCAAGTGGTAGCTGATCCATTTCTTGCTTTGGCCTTATTTTCTCCCCCTTTGGCATCAAGCACCAAAACGGGATCAATCTTGGCTCTTAAACCCCATTGCCTCACCAAAATCTTCAAATAAGAGTAAAAAGGCAATAAGAATATGAGATGAACTTGGAGTGAGTTACCCTCTCATTGGAGTGCAGTGGACGTCTTTCATGGTCCAAGTCCATCTTTCCCTTTCAATTCACTTTTGAGACTAAATCAAGCAAGCTCAAACACATGGTTAGTCTCAAAAGGGTCAAGTTGTAACACAACTCCCCCTAAATATGTGCATCACTTGCAAATGGACTTGTAAGGTCCGGGGAGTGCTTGTACAACTTGAGCACCATCAATAAACAACAAAATGCATAAGGGAACATGATCAAAGAATAAGACACATGTATGCTACACATCAATCCAAGTTCCGCGAATCTAAGACATTTAGCTCACTACGCAGCCTGCAAAAGGTCTTTTCATCTAAAGGCTTGGTAAAGATATCGGCTAGCTGGTTCTCGGTGCTAACATAAAACACTTTGATATTTCCCTTTTGCTGGTGGTCTCTCAAAAAGTGATGCCAGATGTCAATGTGCTTTGTGTGGCTGTGCTCAACAGGATTGCACTCTCATTGTCACATAGGAGTGGGACTTTGCTCAGATTGTAGCCAAAGTCCCTGAGGATTTGCCTCATCCAAAGTAGTTGCGCGCAACACTGTCCTGCGGCAACGTACTCGGCCTCAGTGGTGGATAGGGCAACGGAAGTTTGTTTCTTAGAACTCCATGACACCAGGGACCTTCCTAGGAATTGGCACGTCCCTGATGTACTCTTCCTATCGACCTTACATCCAGCATAATCGGAGTCTGAATATCCAATCAAGTCAAAGGTAGACCCCTTTGGATACCAGATCCCGAAGCAAGGCGTAGCGACTAAATATCTAAGAATTCGCTTAACGGCCACAAGGTGACACTCCCTTGGATCGGATTGAAATCTAGCACACATGCATACACTAAGCATAATATCCGGTCTACTAGCACATAAGTAGAGCAAGGAACCTATCATGAACCGGTATGATTTTTGATCAAAGGACTTACCTCCTTTGTTGAGGTCGACGTGTCTGTCAGTTCCCATTGGAGTCTTCGCGGGCTTGGCGTCCTTCATCCCAAACCGCTTGAGCAAGTCTTGCATATACTTCGTTTGGGAGATGAAAGTGCCGTCCTTGAGTTGCTTCACTTGGAACCCAAGGAAGTAGTTCAACTCGCCCATCATCGACATCTCAAATTTTTGAGTCATCACCCTGCTAAACTCTTCACAAGACTTTTGGTTAGTAGAACCAAATATTATGTCATCGACATAAATTTGGCACACAAATAGATCACCGTCACAAGTCTTAGTGAAAAGAGTTGGATCGACTTTCCCAACCTTGAAAGCATTAGCAATTAAAAAGTCTCTAAGGCATTCATACCATGCTCTTGGGGCTTGCTTAAGTCCATAGAGCGCCTTAGAGAGCTTACACACGTGATCGGGGTACCGTTCATCCTCAAAGCCAGGGGGTTGCTCCACGTGCACCTCCTCCTTGATTGGCCCGTTGAGGAAAGCGCTCTTCACGTCCATTTGGAACAACCTGAAAGAATGGTGAGCGGCATAGGCTAACAAAATATGAATCGACTCTAGCCTAGCCACAGGAGCGAAAGTCTCCTCAAAGTCCAAACCTGTGACTTGGGCATAACCTTTTGCCACAAGTCGAGCCTTGTTCCTTGTCACCACCCCTGTGCTCGTCCTGTTTGTTGCGAAACACCCACTTGGTTCCCACAACATTTTGCTTGGGACGCGGCACCAGTGTCCAAACTTCATTTCTCTTGAAGTTGTTGAGCACTTCCTGCATGGCCAACACCCAGTCCGGATCTAGCAAGGCCTCTTCTACCCTGAAAGGCTCAATAGAAGAGACAAAAGAGTAATGCTCATAGAAATTAGCTAATCTAGAGCGAGTGGTTACTCCCTTGCTAATGTCACCCAAGATCTGGTCGACGGGATGGTTCCTTTGAATCATCGCTCGAACTTGAGTTGGAGGGGCCTGTGGTGCTTCTTCCTCTTCAATTTGGACGTCCCATGCTCCCCCTTGATCACACGCCTCCTCTTGAGGTACCTGTTCATCATCTTGAGTTGGGGGGTGCACAGTCATCGAGGAAGAAGGTTGATCTTGCTCCTTGTGTTCCTGTGGTCGCACATCTCCAATCGCCATGGTGCGAATTGCGTCCGTTGGAACATCATCCTCATCTACATCATCAAGATCAACTTGCTCTCTTGGAGCCATTAGTCTCATCAAATACAACGTCGCTAGAGACTTCAACCAAACCCAATGATTTATTGAAGACCCTATACTGCCTTTGTATTTGAGTCATAACCTAACAAAAACCCTTCTACAGCTTTGGGAGCAAATTTGGAATTCCTACCCTTCTTCACTAGAATGTAGCATTTACTCCCAAAAACTCGGAAATACGAAACATTGGGTTTGTTACCGGTTAGGAGTTCGTACGACGTCTTCTTGAGGAGGCGATGAAGATAGACTCGGTTTATGGCATGGCAAGCCGTGTTCACAGCTTCCGACCAAAACCGCTCGGGCGTCTTGAATTCTCCAAGCATTGTCCTCGCCATGTCTATGAGCGTCCTGTTCTTCCTCTCTACCACACCATTTTGCTGTGGTGTGTAGGGAGCGGAGAACTCGTGCTTGATTCCTTCCTCCTCAAGGTACGCCTCCACTTGAAGGTTCTTGAACTCGGACCCGTTGTCGCTCCTTATCTTCTTCACCTTGAGCTCAAACTCATTTTGAGCTCTCCTTAGGAAGCGCTTGAGGGTTCCTTGGGTTTCAGATTTATCCTGCAAAAAGAATATCCAAGTGAAGCGGGAAAATCATCAACAATTACTAAACCATACTTACTTCCCTCGATGCTAAGGTAGGCGACGGGTCCGAAGAGTTCCATATGCAGCAGCTCCAGGGGTCTTGATGTGGTCATCACATTCTTGTTGTGATGCGCACTTC